>JAVLUX010000011.1:46951921-48374421 GCA_032164185.1 Moxostoma hubbsi | reverse complement strand
AAATTAGTCCAAATACTTCCATGACATTTAATTACTTTCACATTTAGGCAAAGATGTGCCAATGCAAAAAAAAAAAAAAAAAAAATGCATTTAAATTTTAATTTATTTTGTTTTGAACCATCTGATAGTACTGGGTTGTGTTTGGTGTGCAGGTGGTGTGGATAATTTTCTACACGGCGCTACACTACGACTGAGAACACACCGGAAACCCATAGTCCTGGAGAGACGATGATTGACATTTTATTTAATGTGATGATGAAGGGCTGGAGCTGCTGCTGCTCAAGGCATCTGTTAATGTGACCAGCAGCATGTTTGGGCCTCGATGAACAGCTACATTGTGGGTACACCTTGTTGAACCCAGGGCTTATTGAATTTTAAGCTTATTGAATGTTGTCCAGTGCACTGCCACGGCTTTTGGGTTGATACTGTTTTGTTTTTTCCTATTTTTCTTGTTGGAATGCTGCCGTATCAAACACAATTGAACTTAAATTGATGTTTTTTTTTTTTTGTTTGATTCACAATTAGCTTCCAACACACATTGTCTGTTATGACCAGTAAGTCAAATAGCAGTGTGTAAATTCTGTACAATTTCATTTTATCAAGTCCATAATGTATTCATGTATTTCTTATGTCTTGATGTAACATACTTCTCAGTATTTTATAGTGTATTCATGGAAATATGAATGTTCTGTATGCTATTTATGATTAATAAGAGATTAATGATGCTGTAGAGAGACTATTTTCTGGCCGAGATGTTTTGGAGAAAAAAATTAAACCTGGGCATTGTCTGCCCCACACTTTTCAACAGATGTTCTGCTGAACTTATCCATTAACTCGATTTGTAAAACTGCACTAGAATTTTTTATTTATTTTTTGGTTTGTTTTATGACTGTATTTAGAGAAATTCCGGCCTCCAAATAACTTTTATATATCACCTATAGTGCATAAAGTTAACATTTTCATTCAATATTTGATCAAGGCTGGTTGTTTATGACAGTTTTTATTAATATTGAACATTCATTAACCACAAACTGAACTCGTTTAGAGTGTGTCAAGTACTTATTTCATTTCGGTCCGTTATAACCACCTATGATAACAAAAACATGCCATGCAATAATTCTGTATATATCACTGAATAATTGGCATTTGCTTTTCCTGTACAGGACAACTATTAGCTTAGATTACATATTGGCAAACTTTTAGACTAAGCATAATACAAAAGTATCCATTGTTCAATAAAGTTACATTGATGTATATAGCATTATTACAATGCTGGGTCATGACATGCCTTTTATTTACTATTTCAAAATGTTCCTTGAGGTTCACTTATAATTTGATTTAAGTGTTTTGCACAAAAAAACAGTTATATATAAAGAAAAGAGTCATATATATTTGTAAAACAAGATAATCTTTCAACCTCATTCTGACACTGACAGACATCCACTGTTTTGTTGCTGCTTCTCCTTTAAGACTTGAGAGTAAAGCCCACTGTTCTGATTGGCTCTCTGCTCTTGACTGACCTGTCATCTCACATGTCACCGCTACAGGGTGGGGCTATGGAATTGACAAGCTAAAGTGGAAGTTGTTGTGGAGATGGTCAGTGTGACCTCACAATATGCAGGAAGTAGAGAAGTCATTTTGGTAGCTCAGTTTCAACAAATGCTCTTTTTGCAGTGAAGAGGAAGTTCTGAAATGTACAGTATGTTTTTATAGTACAATGGCATCTTATCTGTTAAAAGATCAAGGAAAGTGTTGTGACCCTTTAAAATAATTGTAATTCAAATAATTAATCTTACATTATGGCTAACACACACGGAGGTCAATCAATTTATCAAAATATTTTGCTTTCATCTTGCTTGACTGTTGGTCGGATATCCATGTTTTATTGTTATACGAATATCAATTAGTTATGTAGTAATAAAATACTGTTTTATTAGATGGAATTTTGCAGCAAATGTGAAGTTTGAAATTAAAGTTGAATTACTCTCTTAATGATAAACTATATGTTTTTAATAAGGCTTTATATGCCTTTTTGTCATTGCCTAACAGGCATATTCACATTTTTGTCATTAAGACAGGTCTTCATCCTGGTTTCATCCAAAAAAAATACATATTTTATAATTTTGACATCCTTTATTTACTAAAAAAAATTAAAGCAAAAATCACATTTTAAAGTTTTGAAATTGCAATGGAAGTGATTGGTCTCAGTCTATAAACTTTAAAATACATGTTGTTTCAAAAGTATAGCCAAAAGACAGTACAGACATAAATAGTATACATGTTAGCATGATTTAAGTGTGATAAAATCCAGGATATACCAGCATTTCAATGTTTACCAGATGCAGCAAAGTTGTAATATTGGCTATAGCTTTACACAGAAAAGTTTATGAGTAATTTAATTACACTAAAATCACGTTAACATATATATTGTTTATGTCTTGTGGCTTTACTTTTGAAACAGTGTGTATTTTAATATATACAGATTGGCCCCATTCACTTCCATTGTAAGTGCCTCACTGTAACCCTGATTGTTTTTTTTTTATTATTATTGTATTGTTTTATTCTTCAAATAAATAAAGGGACAAGTTCAAATAATTATTTATTATTATTATTATTTTGTGGTAATTAACATTACTTGACAAATGCTGTTGATTGAGCTTAACTGAAAATTGAAAAATATTTAAAAAATAAAAATAAAACAGTTAATAATAAAAATGAATCACTTTTCAAATTATACAGTATTATGTTGTTTACATTTACAATAATAAAATTAAATCACAATTGTAAAAAAAAATACAGTAAAATATTACAAATGTGTTTAATTTATTTTTACTGTAAAGTTAATAATAATAACTGAGGAAAAAGTCAAAATAATAACAAATAATTATCACAATAAATCACTTTCAAATTATACAGTTAAAAATATATATTTATGTAAATTTTTTTATTAATTAAAAAATAACATAAATTTCATTATTAATAATATGATTCGCATTATTACTACCAAAAAAAAAAAAGAATATGTCGGACGATTTGTTTTGGTTCGTCCGATCTTTGTCGCCCTCTAGGGTTCAAATAAGAGCTTACGTTTTTTTGATGACGTTCTTGAAGCACATTACGTCGTGCATCATGGCAGCGCCCCACTCCACCGTGAAATTCTGGAAACCCGGTAAAATGTACACCATCTAGCGCAACATAATTAACAATATATATATATATATATATATATATATATATATATATATATATATATATATATATATATATCTTAGAAGTGTTTTATGTAAGCACAGTAAATGCATTTACTGCAGCAGGGTGTGTGTGTGCGTGTGTGTCGTTATGTTAATGAAGCGCTAGTGTGTGCTACTGCAGTGGTGCACGATGATAACGTGATCACGTGCCTTTTGCATCACATCACAGCAGCGTATTGCAGCGTATTGCGTTAGTTTTTACAGTTATTACTCTGTCCTGCTCTAGACTGACATGATGTGATGAAGATGTATCATTCAGTCTCTCAGAATGCATCGATTGAACCTGATGATGCATCACACAGAATGAGATGCTGTCAGTGCATTGAGTGTTTATGTGTGTTTGGTTGCAGGATCAGAGGCACCTGGTGTGTGTGAGGAGAGAGATCTGTCCACCGAGACCACCGGCTCGCCCATCATCTTTAACCCTCACACCTCTCTCTCTACAGAGAAACAGAGACAGAGTCTGCCAGTGTTTAAGGTAAAACTGACAGCCACCCAACAAAATACTGATTCAGATACAGATCTGTGAACCTGCACAAATAATTTTTTTTGTTATTCGATTTGTGCAAAAATGTGCAAAAGTTCTTTGTTTTGCCTCCAGCACAGAAAAAACATCCTGTATCTGGTGGAGAGTTTCCAGACTGTGGTGATTGTTGGAGAAACGGGATCTGGAAAAAGCACACAGATCCCACAGGTCAGTCTGATGCCCTCGAGCAATCAGATTCAAGACCGTTCAGGATGAAATTAGTCGCAACATTGATGCCGGATCTTAAATCAGGCTTTTTTCTTTGGCAAGCTTGCTTACTGCATCTGTAATGGTTCTCATTGTTGACATTTGTGGCAGTACTTGTTGGAGGCGGGATGGGCGGCAGAATGGAATGTGATTGGTGTCACTCAACCTCAACGGGTGGCCACTACATCTGTATGTATACATGGTAGTTCTTCATGCCTGAATCTCAGATGCACTCCTGCTGCAGGCCGGTTATTGTATGTAACTGTGTGCACAGGTGGCCAGTCGTGTTGCAGAGGAGCGCGGGGCGTTTCTGGGGCATGAAGTGGGCTACACCATCAGATTTGATGACTGTTCTGACCCTCACGCCACACGCATAAAGGTAGATGCAGTACTTTTCTACTACTAAAGCTATCACATACTTAAAAGCTTCCATGTTTTTACATTTTCATTTAAACTAACATTTGTAGGGTTACTGTACCTTATACTTTAAATATTGCATTGAAGCATTGATTCAGTTGCAGTCGGTCATTCTCCGTCTCTCAGTTTCTGACAGATGGGATGTTGGTGCGGGAGATGATGTCTGACCCACTGTTAAAGAAATACAGGTACTGCAAAATTATCTGTTTATTGTTTACAACTTTTGGTAATACTTAACAATAATGGTCTGCTTGTAGCATAAGGTATATTGAACTAACAATGAACATTATATTTTTTACTAGGGCTGTCAATCAATTAACATTTTTATTCAAATGAATTACATGATATAGCAATTAATTAATCGTGATTAATCATAATGAGAAATTCCCTCAAATAACAATAATTTAACATAGAGTGATCAAATAATTATAAATATTGATATTTTTAATAATTATAAATATAAAATATATTAGAAAAATCTAATAAAATTATGTATATTATTGTGGCAGATGAGTAAATATTGATAAGACAAAAAATGGCTTTAGAAGGCAATAAATTGTTTATTGCCATATTATTGAACATAAACCTATCATTGTCCTACAGTTCACAGCAATCCATTTTGCATTAGAATTTGTCAGTCTGTTATGGATTTATTATAAGTTCACCCAAAAATGAAAATTCTCATAATTTACTCACCCTCATGATATCCCAGATGTATATGATTTTCTGTCTTCACCAGAACACATTTTAAGAAAAATAGAATAATATCTTAGCTCAGTTGACCCTTAAAATGCAAGTTTATGGAGATTTCTCTTTTGAAGCTCCAAAAATCACAGATAGTCAGAATAAACGCCATCCATACGTCAGTGGTTAAATTAATGTCTTCTAAAGCGATATGATCACTCTTGGTGCGAAAAAGATCAACATTGGAGTACTTTTTGGTACGCACGTGACGTAATCACATTGGCATTTGAAATGATGCACGTGAGTCACAGCTGGAAGATTATCACTGTTTACAAGTGAAAAGGAGGAACGCTGAACATTAGCTTAATTGTTTTTTGTTTAGACCTGTATTTATGTTTCTTTACGCACAATGATTGGTTTGTGTGCCTATCCTGGATGTCTTAATAGAGTGGAGAATGTGAGATTACCTCGGTTATACATGGCAAAGCAAATACAACACACGAGAGACTGCGTGATCTCCACCCTCTCCTGAAGAATTGGATTATATTTAAAAAGTACTTAAATATTGATATTTGTTGCACCAAGACTGATTGTGTCGCTTTAGAAGACATTAATTTAAACTCTGGTGTCGTTTCGATGACGTTTATGTTGACTGTCTGTGAGCTTCAAAAGAGAAATCTCCATTCAATTGCATTTTAAGGACCTACTGAGCTAAGGGTATATTTATATTTTTCTTCATATGTGTTCTGCTGAAGAAAGAAAGTCATACACACCTGGAATATCATGAGAGAATTTACATTTTTGGGTGAACTATACTGTTAGTATGCGTTGTTGTATATATGTGTCAGACAGATGCTTTTGGAGCTCTTTGGTTGCGTTGTGTCATAAACATTCAATTTTTAGGTCGCTGTATCAAGTTAAACATAGTTTGAAACATAAAAAAATCACGTCTTGAGATTCCTGCATTCGGAGTTGTGCTCCATCCAGCTGTGTTTGTACACAAGAACGCAAGAAGTACAGAAAGTAGTAACAGTCAACAATAAAATACATTAAAAAAACTGAGAAAAAGAAAAGAAAAAAAAATAAATAAATAAAAGCTGGGGGTGCACATAATATAAATTGTACATATTGACAAATTATGAGAATTACATGACACTGAAAAAAGGAAAAGTATTGCAAACAGATAATGTTTTTAAGGCTTTTCTGTTCTCAGACAATTTAATTGAAATTAGGTATTTTTCAAGTACTTTCATAAAAACAAGAAAGAGAGGTTTAGCATTTAGATATTTAGAATTATTTATGTGTAACTTGGCCAGTAACAAGATCAGATTAATTACATAAAATTGACCTTTTTTTAGATTGATCATAATCAACAAAGCCTAGTACCAAATCCTTCCAATACAACACACATTCATTAAAAATGTAATTCCTAATAAATCCTAAAACATCTTGCCAGAACATTTTAGTAAAGGGACAAAACCAAAAAAGATGCACTACAGTTTTGTCAGAGTTGACGCAGAAAGAGCAACTGGAGGAAAGATCCTTTTTGAACTTTTTTAAGTAGTGGTTTCAAATCAATCAATCAAATCACTTTATTGTCACACTACTGTGTACACGAGTGCAACAGTAGGTGAAAGTCTTGTGTGCAGTTCCGAGCAACATTGCAGTAATGACAGTGACGAGACATATACCACTTTACAATAAACAACATACTTACACAACAATTTACATATCAAATGTACACATAATTACACAAATATATATATATATATATATATATATATATATATATATATATATATATATATATATATATATATATACACTAATTGAATTGGGAGTGAGAATATATTTGACAGAATGAAGATTAATAAAGTGCAGTGCTGATTGTTGATTGTGAGAGATCATGTGTTCAGAAGTCTTATTGCTTGGGGGAAGAAGCTATCATGTAGTCGGGTGGTGCGGGTCCTGATGCTGCGATACCGCCTGCCTGATGGAAGCAGTGAGAGCAGCTCATGACTCGGGTGGCTGGAGTCTCTGATAATCCTCCGAGCTTTTTTCACACACCGTCTGTTATATATATATCCTGGAGGGAGGGAAGCTCACCTCCGATGATGTTTCTGGCAGTTCGCACCATGATGTCTGGGGGAGTGGCATGCAAATCCCACACGCCAATTCTCATGGCCTTTTCTCAAAGATTAGAGATGGCTGATCTCCCAAGGGTGAATCCTAGTGTGAACTCATCGACACAACGTTGAGTGAGTGACAGATAGGGAACAGGTGTTAGACATTATAGCAATCAGGTGTGTGCACCCTTACGCTTTCTCTCAGAACGAATGCTCGTCCATGTCCCCGCCACCACATCAACAAAACCCTCAAATGACTGTAAAAAATATGATTTAAATAATATTACAGCACAAATAAAACATGAGTTTTCAGGGACGTCACTAGGATTGGAAGACAGGGGGGGGGGCTTAGCCCCCAGGGTATTTGTAACTTGCGTTTGCAAAATCTTTGCACTCACATCTAGAGCTACACTTATGTCAACAACCAGTCAAGAAACCAAGATGTTAACAAGTAAAACGTGACAGACATATCCTCTTCTTCCATTTCTACTCTGTTAAAGAAAAGTTACTGTAATGTTAGCTTTTAGACACATCAAAGCTGCATGGGGGAATTTACTTAGGCCAGACTTTACTCCTGATGAGTTATTCTATAAGCAATTACTTAAATGCTATCTGTCTGCTCATGTAAATGTATGATAAAGTAATTACATTTAGGTAACATCTACGTATTTATTTAATTTATCACAGCCAATGAATGCAGAAAGTTAAATTGGTATAGCTAGCATATATAATAAATATAATGAAATAATTTAGTTTAGGTTATGCATAGTGCCTAGACCTGCCAACAAATGCTTATTGTTAGAAGAAAACAAAACCATCCTTAGACCTATAGACCATTACTGACCTCAATCACACCGGCTCCCTCAGAATCAACTGGCCTGCCAATCTCCTGCGGCTGCTTCTCTTTCTTTCTGCTATAATATCTTTGAATATCCATCTTATCTGCTCAATGAATTGAAGGATGCAACGGTAATAGCATTAACAGGGACCCTATGACATTTCGTTTTCAGTGACAACAACATACTATGGGGATTTATATTGTTTTATATGCCTATTATAGAGATAGGTTATATTATTGGCAAAGAATAAAGAGTTGTCATTAGCTTGCTAAGTTAACCATTTCTTGTATTTTGCTTGTTCACTCTAGCTAGACTACAGTTTTCCATAGCAAACCAAAATATCCCCTTTCCTTTACCTCAAGAAAACGTAGCTAAAGGTAAGCAGGTAATTAAAAACAACTTACAATTTCACTCTGTATCACGACACTTACTAATCTTCCTTTCACCATTAGCAGGGTATCGGTGTGTGTGGGCGGGAGGGTGCATAGAGAGTTCAACTTCAGACCAAACTAGAGTAACGACGAGACGAGATGAATCCTCCAGTTACTTGCAGCGCTCCGGTCTGCAACGCTCTGAAAACTGCCACAGTTCACACCAATGCAACGAGACGGTGCGGTGCATCATCTTGATAGCACAACGTCTCTTTGTGCTTCTGTCCAACTTCCGACTTTTCGGCTATTTTTTGTAGCTGGATATATATCTTTTGTTGCGTCTAATTCTAAATATGAATGAGGATACGGTTATTGATAAATCGGATTGTTATTGTTGTTCTTATTATCATTTAGGGGGGCTTAGGAACATTTTGGGGTAGCTTCAGCCCCCCTAAAATAGGCCTAACAACGTCCCTGTGAGTTTTAACAGAAGAATTAATGTAAGTGATTTTATAAAATTATAAACGTCACATTTCTGCCTTTTTAAACCCTCCAAATATTGGCCCCATTCATTGCCATTGTAAGTGCCACAAAAATCAACTAACATTACTTATTTGTTGCCTATTCTTGGTTTGGGGTGCTTATTGACACTTTTTGAATATGTTTGATAGTTTTTTTTTTTGTGCTAAATTTTGTTAACCCCAAGGATTCCTAGCAGAGTCACCACAGAACACATGTTTTAAATTTGACATTTGACAACCAAAAATTGACAACCATATCTATTGTTTTATTATTCAAATTGTCTGAGGTCTTGGTAGTTGTAGCAATTTAAAATGCATTGACGATTCATCTGAATGTGTACAGGAGGAGGTAGAGAATGTAGTTTCTATGCTCCAGGAACAGGCTCGAACTCTGTCCCGCTATGGTATGAAGAAGCACCTGTGGGTGCTGCCCATGTATGCCAGTCTGCCCTATAATGAACAGATGAGAGTGTTTGAGAGGATGCCCCCTACTGTCAGAAAGGTGCAACTGCACACACTCAACATAACATACCATAAAATATGAAGACTGGGACAAACTGCAATTTCATATTCTATAATCTTATATATTTTATAGCATGGATAGTATTTTAAGACTAATGTTTAACTCACATGATCTTCTGTTGGTTTCTTTCAGGTGGTAGTTGCTACCAATATAGCTGAAACATCCATCACCATTAATGGTGTGGTGTTTGTGATCGACTGTGCGTTTGTTAAGCTGAGAGCGTATAACCCTTGTACAGCGATAGAGTCACTGATCATAACGCCCATCTCTAAAGCCTCTGCATGTCAGAGAGCGGGAAGAGCTGGACGCAACCGTGCAGGGAAGTGTTTCAGACTCTATACAGTTACCGTGCCTTGATTTACACAAATCTGAAGAATAGTTAGCATAGAAACTAGGGAAGGGCATTTCAAGAAATGTTGTAGTTGTGTACTCTAACACATCAAAAAAAACAAGTAATCTATTACTCCAAAAATAACAAGTGCGAGTATATTTTTTATTTACTTGGAAATTGGACTGGGTAAAATATTGATATTCCAGGCTGGTAAATATTCAGGTTTCACTCACCAGTAATTCTGTAGTAATAATATATTATTAACACCGAAATTCACTCTTCAGATGCTCTTTACAGAAATGCTGGTTTTCTTAAAGGGACAGTACTGGTTTTTAGCACTTTCAACAAATCATTGTCAATCTTGTAAATGGTACAAATTATGCAATTAAACAATAAACATGTAAGAAAATATAATATATGAATTGTATTGATTTGACTGAGAAGCAGGCCATAAAATTCAATTATTTTCTTATTTAGGCCTTACTTTGTGACAATATTTGCTTTAATATATCTTGTTACAGCTGATGGCCAACAGCAAAGAGTTTGTGCTCCCTTCTGTTTTACACTAGGGCTGAAACGTTTAGTCGACGTTATCGACAATGTTGACAAAAAAAAATGTAATTGTTGAATAGTCGTTTGATGTCATTTAACGTAACATGCGATCACATTACATGTGAGAGCAGCACTGCAGCTCGCGCCTGACTGAGGAGAGGAAGAATTACACAGTCCAGATGCACTGTAAACTTTCCAAACAAGCTTCAGGTGATGTAGATCACAAAGTACAAGGGAATTAATTATAGAAGCACTCTCATTGTGGAATAAGTGGAGTGGAGCTCTTTAAAGGAAACATCCTGGTGTTTCATCTTAAATGCAGATATATTTAATGTGTTACAGCTTTATTAAAGTTCAAATAATATGGAAGCTGGTCATGTAATTAACTACAAACTCCGAAACTGCATTTTTCTGTGCGGTCAGCGCCTCTTCTATGAGTTGTGTGAATGTTCTGATCTAAGATTGAGATTGAAATGGCACCCAGCTGATGAACACTGTCACGGGGATGCTCATCCCTCAAGCGCACTCACTTAATGCAGCTAGATTATAATTTATTGGCTCGCGATTTATTTGAATCATAATATATGTCATTGTGCATTTCTTATCGTGAAGAAAATTGGCAATATGCAGCTTTATTAATAAGAGAGAGTTTGTTTTTTGTGAGTTAAAGACGGATTGAAGTGAACAGAAAGATAAGAGAGGTTGTCTTTGCCCATTATAGACTGCAACAAAATACATTTATGAATTGTTTTGGCTTGTTTTCCAATAAAAATATCTAAATCTCCTTTAAATAAATGTACATTTACTTTAGCAGCATCTAGTTATATGAAAAAATATCCTGGCTCTTCCGAGCTTTATAATCGGAATGAATGTTTCCTTAGATTTTGAAGCCCAAAATAGCACATCCATCCAACAAAAAAGTAATGCATAAAGCACCAGGGGGGTTAATAAAGGTCTTATGAAGAGAAAAAATGCATTTTTGTAAGAAAAATGTCCATATTTATAACTTTATAAACTATAATCACTGTCTTCCGGTAACGGCCGTTCTCGCATTCATGAGAGAGTCGAGTTCTGGAATATGACGTAGGAGTAGCATAAGCTCTGGTTTGAAGTGACAAACTAACCCTTTAATAAAAAATATGTTTTCCCTTTAATTCAGTGAATGTCATTTAGAGGTATTTTAAGAGATGATTTTGTCCTCTTTATTGTTAGTAAGCACATTTAATACAACCTTTTAAGTCAGGGCACAAGCTGAATAATCAGTTAAGAGCTAATGATTAGTCGTTGCAATAATCACCCAATAGTCGAATAATCGTTTGAATAAACATTATATTATTTTAAATAGTGCTGTCAGTCGATAAATTAATCGTGATTTAAATCACATCACAATCGTGATGTGTGTGTGTGTGTGTGTATATATATATATATATATATATATATATATATATATATATATATATATATATATACACTACCGTTCAAAAGTTTGGGGTCACTTGTCTGAAATTTTTCTCATGATCTTAAAAATCTTTTGATCTGAAGACATTTGCTTAAATGATTGAAATTAGTTTTAGAGACAAAAATATAATTGTGCCAATATATTAATTTATTTAATTACAAAACTAAAATTTTATTTAAAAGAAAAAATATGTTTTTGAAATGGATGACCGAATAATTAAGAAAAACATCCACTAAGTGCCCTGCATATAGATGGGAACTCCTTCAATACTGTTTAAAAAGCATCCCAGGGTGATACCTCAAGAAGTTGGTTGAGAAAATATCAAGAGTGCATGTCTGCAAATTCTAGGCAAAGTGTGGCCACTTTTAAGATGCTAAAATATAACACAATTTTGGATTGTTTAGTCACAGCATAATTCCCAAATTTTCATTTCTGTTATTCCATAGTTTTGATGACTTTACTATTATTATAAAATGTGAAAAAAAATAAAAATAATAATAAATAAAGAATGAGTAAATGACCCCAAACTTTTGAACGGTAGTGTATATATATATATATATATATATATATATATATATATATATATATATATATATATATATATATGTATGTGTATATATATTCTTTTCTTGTCAAAATTTATTTTTTTATTTTTTTAGGAAAGAATACAAAACAATATGTAACAATATAATGCTTTATTAATAATGTTGCCAAACAAAGTCTTCCTTGGTATAAAGATAGAAATGCACTAAAATAGCATCAATTCAAGTAACGTTAAGTGTTTCACAAAGTCGAAGTGTGAGTTTGACTAATTGAAAGAACTAGTCCCCAACTTGGTTGCATATTCATTGCATTGGGCATTAAATCTCTTAAATGCTCATCCTCCAGAATATTGATCGGCTAGAAGACTGTGTTTATTAACAGTAAATTTGTTAATCGTGATTAAGAAAACTTAACGTAATAAACTTGAATAAATCACATGCATTAATTTTGAAAGCTCTAATTTTAAATATGTTTTGGTATATATTTAATATTAAGAATACAGTACATTTATTGAAAAGACAAGATTTTATACAGGGTGCTGTATGCTATGCACATGATTTCTATGCTGAAAATTCCCCCACATGGGAAGAAATGTAACTTATTTTCACTTTTTTTGGTTGAGGCAAGTACCTTATTTTGAGCTTGTTTTTCCAGACCAGTTGGTTTGTTTCTCTTTTGAGATCCGGCAACACTGTGACTGGTATGTCACCCACTCTTAGCACAGAGTACTGTAATTTTAAAAAGAGCATTATTAACCATTCTATAATTTCGTTCTATCTGGTTACAATTTGAAAAGGAGGCAGCGGAATGCTGAAACCAGAATGAAAAAATACTGTTTCTGCTTTTTTTAAACAAACTGAAATTAAAAGAATATTCTGGGTTCAATACAAGTTAAGCTCAATCGACAGCATTTGCGGCATAATGTTTATTACCACAAACATTTATTTAGAATTGTCCCTTCTTCTTTTTTTTTAATAATTTTTTTTTGTTTTTTTAAAAGCAAAAATCGAGGTTACAGTGAGGCATTTACAATGGGTGAACAGGGCCAATTTTTTTTACGTTAAAATACTCAATCAAATGTAAAGCCACAAGACAAAAGATATGTGTGTAAACATGATTTTAGTGTGATAAAAACACTTACTAACCTTTTCTGTGTAAAGTTATAGCCAATTTACAACTGTGTTGCTATGACTATGTAATGTCAACAAACCTTAAAACATAAAATGATGGAAAAATGACAATTTAAACAACTTACAGCTCAAATAATGCACAAGTTTTAATTAATTAATACATTTAATTAATGTAAATTATAAGCTTCACATTTCTGCCTTTTAAACCCTCCAAAATAAGGCCACATTTACTTCCATTGTAAGTTCCTCACTATAAACTAGATTTTTTATTTTTTGTAAGAAAAGGAGGAATGAGTCTAAATAATTTTTTGTTTTAATCAACATTATGCCACAAATGATGTCGATTGAACCTTTAATCCCGTAATATTCCTTTAAAAACCCAATTTTGTTTTTTATATCAATAATTACATTGTTATTAGTGAAAATGTCCAGTCCTGATTTCTACAACTTCTGCTAATTTTTGTACATATGTAAATGTATTTCAACATGTTTTGGAACTGAGAATGGTTCCAGTTTAAAATAAATACCATAACCGTATAATCTTCATGACTTTCGGTTTACTTCTCAAACGTGCATTCTTCCACTGATGCGGACTGGACACCATGCTAAAATAATCTGACAGTGTTTTCTGCACTAACATTCAGCGGCATTCAACGCTACTGAATCAGCAGCATGAAAACTTGACTCTAATGAGCCGGTTCCCTTGAATCTACAGTACGAAACATACAGCATGACCAGAGTACTCCAATTCCCGAACAAATCACTCAAGCAAGCGTACTGATTCCTTGCATCATGTTTGACTCGAAATGAACCAAGAACTGTAACTTTGTAATGTGTACTTAAGGCTTGAGAAACTTAAATCAGAGTAATTACTGGATGGTTGTTGAAATCCCATCCCTACTTGTCCCTCCTGTACAGTACTATACTACACACATTGGACTATACAACATAAAACTCTACTCAACTCCACTGTACTATTTGGTACTATACTGTGACACAACTGTTTCTGTCTCTATATAAGAGGTGGACTTTGAGAAGTTGCCTGCATCTACAGTTCCAGAGATGCAGCGCTCTAATCTGGCTCCTGTCATTCTGCAGCTCAAAGCTCTGGGCATCGACAATGTT
Source organism: Moxostoma hubbsi (assembly GCA_032164185.1). Lineage (NCBI taxonomy): Eukaryota > Metazoa > Chordata > Actinopteri > Cypriniformes > Catostomidae > Moxostoma > Moxostoma hubbsi. Next base: position 48,359,816 of record JAVLUX010000011.1, on the reverse strand, counting down.
TTGCGATTCAGCTTCCTGTCTGTGAGTGCCACCTACTTATATCTGCTGCACATATAACAAATACAAGCCCATTTATGAATCCATTCTTTGTGTTAGAGTGGAAATCCTCAGCACAGATGAGTGTGGTCAGATGTGTCAATTCTGTGTTGTGTTTGTATTCCAGCCTCCACAGGCTCAGTCTATGGTTCAAGCTCTGGAGTTGCTCTTTTCTCTTGGAGGTATAAAAACACCACTGCCTAAATCACTTTCATCGTCAATGTCTAGTGGATATTCTTTGCATTCTCATAAGAACTTGCTCTATCAGGTCTGGATCAGTACGGCCATCTGACTGACCCAATGGGCATGCGTATGGCAGAGTTTCCCCTCAGTCCCATGTTTGCCAAGATGCTGCTGGAATCTGGAAACTTCGGCTGCTCCAAAGAGATTGTCACCATAGCGGCCATGATGCAAATTCAGAACATTTTTATGGTGCCGCACAGTCAGAAAGCAACTGTGTGTGTTTGATGTCAATGTTTCTACTTTGTTCTCTTTATTTTATTTGAATCATCAACTAATTTCAATAATGTTTACCATAAATTTGTGTGTTTTTCTATCTGTCTGTGTTCAAATTATATCAGGCACGTGAGCACAGGAAGTTTGCAGTAGCTGAGGGCGATCATTTGACCATGCTGAACATTTATGAGGCTTTTATAAAGGTAATTGCTCTGGCTGACATGCAACGTTCTGCTATTAAAAGCAGTTGTCGACTGATATGAGTTTTATTAATGTCCGATGTGGATATAATATATAAAACAATAAGAAATTTCTTAGTCTATCCTTACTATCACGCGCACAGACATTGAGGCTACAATATTGTTAAAAGAAAAAAATCCCAAAAGCAGATTATTGTGCAACCCAAATTCCAAATAGATAAAAATGTTTGTCAAGACAAACTTTGATGTTGGCTTGAGAAAGCCTAGCATGAATGTTTGTAGTAGGTGTAAAAGCTTGCAGTTTGAAGGTTTTAAGTTTGAAGTAGTTACAAGTTTAAGTAGTAGTTTTAAAAGTTCAGAGTTTAAAGATCATTAGACCATTCAGTCTATCAGATAGATAGATAGATAGATAGATAGATGGATAGATAGCTCTTTTGGTTACTAGGCAGTTACCACGGTGCTACTAAAAAGGCTTCTTGCTACCCTGAGTCCAATGAACGAAACCAGACGTCTTTACATTGTTCTGGTGCAGATATGTGTAATTTGATACTTGGCTGCTAGGGTATCCCCATCTGGTTGCTAGGCAGTTATCAAGGTGATACTCAAAAGACTCCTTGCTAGCTTGAATCAAATTAATGAAACCAGAAGTCTCTAAAATGTTCTGGTGCAGAGATATTTTTTTGTTACTTGGTTGCTAGGCATTTTCCAGAGTGATACTAACAAAGCTGCTTGCTGGCCTGAGTCATACAATCCAACAATGAAGTCTCTATAATATTCTGATCCAGAGACCCATCTAAGCTTATTTTATTGGAAGTCGATGGTTTTTGGTTGCTAGGGAGCACAAAATGTTTGCTAGGGTGTGGCTAAGCATTGTTGAGCATGATATTTAAATAAACTAAAGTTTAAGTCTCTATGATGTTGTGGTGCAGAGATATGTGTTTTGCTATACAGTTGCTAGGTCGTATGCAGTTGCTAGGGTGTTAACGTGATTGAGTGAAAGAAATAATAAAAAGAGTGGATTGATGGAGAGATAGAAAAAGAAAGTGGTGGAGTGATAGAAAGTATGAGTGTTGGAGTTATAGGATATAGCTTGAATCCTCTAAAGGAGTTATGACAGGAAAATGTTTTCATACCTTGAATGGAAGTCAAAGAGACATGAGGCCTTTTCGGAAGTCTAATACTGGAAAACCGTTATTCCAATCATTTAGAAAAGATATAGCACACTATTCAGGATTAGTCTGAAGGTCTGTGCCGAGTTTGGTGCATGTAGCTTAAAAGCTCTAGGAGGAGTTAGAGTCAGAAATTTTTGTCTCAGAAGAATAACAATATGTTTAAATAGAATATCAGTATGTTGGCTTTCTCAAGCCAACATAATAATAAACAGAAAAATTAAGTTTGATGCATAATTTGGGACTTTTTACTATAAACAATGCCTACATACACTGGGGACTCTTATTTTGAAATGACAGGCACTTGGCCCCATTACAATGCTCTATAAGTATTTACCAAATAAAAAAAAAACTATCACTGTATACCACAGATATTTTGCAGATAACTGATAGTTCCAAAAAGCAACTATCGGCACAGATTAATCAGTAAAAACCAATATATCGGCCTATCTCTTATACAAAACCATGTTTATAAAATGTATTTATGAAGACCAAATGTGTTCATGTGTCCAACAGCATCAGAAGAGCTCTAAATGGTGTCAGGATCATTTCCTGAACTATAAAGGTCTTTTGCGTGCCGTGACTGTACGAGAACAGCTAAGACACCTCCTCAATAAGTTTAAGGTGCCTCGAACGTCCAGTGAAGGTAAGCTGTCCAGTGAAGGTAAGCTGTCATTTCATGCAGCGTGTTTTTATGAGCTGAATGGGAAGGTAAATGTGTGACGAGTTTGAGATATAGTCAACGGACTAGCGCAGTGCAAGCAAGCCATTCGTGCATCACGAGCGCAAGTAAACGAGTACGCTTTGCTTCGGTTGCCCAGTGCGTTTGAGCAGACATTACATTTTCGTGTTTTATATGTTGCCTTTTGTTTCCAGAAGAAAACATTTTGGAAACAAGAAGACACTGCTATCAATCCTTGAGATCTTCAAGCCAGTATGCACCCTCCTTAAACCACAATGATGGTCACTCTCAAAACTACATTTAATGATTAAAAGAGTAAACATAAACACTCATCATGGGGTTCATAAATCTTAGTTTGATTTAAAATAGAAATATGACAACAAAATAATATATATATATATTTTTTTTAAGATTCTGCACTTTATCCAATGTGATTTGTCACTAATCAGATTAGCTCATTTGTCACATTATCTTTTTTACAAAAGGTCAGGTTTTCTTGCTACCATTGAATAATGCAGTTTTCTGTTATGTGAATTAATGATACATTATAACAAACATTACAAAATCATTATATTGTGGGGGCCTGGGAGCTCAGCAAGAAAAGACATGACTGCCACCCCTGGGGTCGCGAGTTCGAATCCAGGGTGTGTTGAGTGACTCCAGTCAGGCTTCCTAAGCAACCAATTGGCCCGGTTGCTAGGGAGGGTAGAGTCACATGGGGTAACCTCCTGATGGTCGCTATAATGTGCTTCTCGCTCTTTGTGGGGCACTTGGTGAGTTGTGCGTGTATGCCGCGTAGAATAGCGTGAAGCCTCCACATGCACTATGTCTCTGTGGTAACGCTCTCAACAAGCCACACGATAAGATGCGTGGATTGATGGTCTCAGATGCGGAGGCAACTGAGATTCGTTCAATTTGCTGAAGTTTAAAATCTCAAAACTGTTACTTTCTCTGGCTGCCATTCAGTCTCTACCACGCGGTTTGCTTTTGAAACTGGTTCAGATGAAAGTGAGCGTTTACAGGCGATGCAAAAATATACAGCTGCTTGCCATATCTCTCACACACCTGGTTCACCACTTGTAGGTGAAGTCTTCATTCTCCATACAGTAAATACGCTTCCGTGTTTAAAATACCCATGTGTAATGAATACGCATGACTGCTCCACATAATCAGTTTCTGTGCTGGAATGTGCAGCCAAGTCGAGCGTGTTCCTCCTGGAAATGCCACTTTTAGCCACAGGAAGTGGGGAAAAACATTATTTTTTAAAAATAATTAAGTTTCTCCGATTGTACAAAGTTTCCTGGGTTTTTAGGTGTCGTCACAGCCATTAACAAGGAAAATTAAAAATTGCACTCTATGTCAAAAGGACACCCTGGAACTAGGGCTGTGTCGATACAAACAAATATCGATATATAGCAATTATTTTTCTTACGATATTGTACCAATACTTAGATCCATGTATCGTGATATATCGTGATATTTTCAGTGCTGTCAGAAACACTTCAATGATGCACGAAAGAGACTGAAACTGATCCTGCAGGATTCACCATTTCTCTTAAGGACATGCTTCATTTGTTCAATCCCAATTTCAATCCTTAAAATGCCAAGATCGCTCTTTCTTTCTCTCAGCAATACCCTACAAACATATGTGCCTAAATACATCCCATATGCAATAAAAAATGTCTGCAATATGATACTGGCTAGTGAATTATTTAGATTTCACTCACCAGTGTTTAAGTGGTGTAGTGGTGAAGAAGTTCAGCGCTGAGATCTTTTCACTGCGTGCTGAGAGTTAAATCTTTGACTCTTTCTGTGTGATGTGAGTCCAAAGACTAGATTCAAGCAAAACATTTGTTGTTTAATAATGTCTTTTTTAATATCCTTTCTGTTCTCTACAGTCAGTTATGTGGGCAGTGGTGGCTCAGTGGTTAAGGCTCTGGGTTACTGACCAGAATGTCAGGGCCCAAGCCCCAGCACCACTAAGATGCCACTGTTGGGCCTTGAGCAAGGCCCTTGTCCGCAAAACAGCCGTATCATGGCTGACCTTGCTCTCAGACCCCAGCTTAGGTGGGATATCCGAAAAAAAGAATTACACTGTATATGTGCAAATGTACAATGTGTGAAAAAAATAAAGACTTCTTGTTATTTATCAAAAACAACAAAGGAAACATTTAATTCTAATCACACATAGCATGGATGCTGTAAAGAAGCCATTTGACCAGACAAACACTTCTGTCAAAGTCCCTGCCACAGGTCTTAAAGAGACAGTACCATTTTAGCATTGTTCTGCATGTCTAAGTAAATACTAGTAAATAGTATAAATTAGGCATTTAAACTAAAAAACATGTAACAATATACTGTATATATGTAATATATGTAATTTCAATACATCATGTTTATTGATGTAATACACAGACTATATTTTTAAAAAAGCTACAATGTCAACAATATGATGAAATACGAATGATAAAATAAAAGAAATAAAATTAATATGTCCATAATATAACAAGTTAGACAGTCCCCTGTATAATGAATAACATTAACTGAAAGAGTATGTCTGTTAGGAATAAGTTCAGTTGTAGTTTAGCACACAACACTTAATTCCTCTGTAGGAATAAAGCTCGGATCGTTGTAGTTTAGCACACAACTTCCGCCATCAAGAATTCCTCGGTCCCTTTTAGTGCATGCCCAGTTGACTTGCAGTCGGGAGACTGTGTATCTGAAGACTTTGTGAAGGGAGGAGAAAGAAACACAGCACACAGAGTGTCTATATTCAATCTACTCTAAGTTTATTAAAGCAAGCATCATATTTATACCTTTCATAGAACAAAGAACAATTAACAGCCAATAGGATAATGACAGCAAAACAGCAAGACAGCCAAGGACAAGAAATTGTTGACCGGAATAGTGCAGGAACGGTAATCGTATGAGGTCAAACAGTCCTAGATATTTGTTATGTCCAACTGAGATATTTAGTCCACGAAAAGGAGTATGCGCTCGTTGGAGCACAGAACATTCCAAGAAAGGGTAAGACAAGAGAAACTAACAGCATCTATGAAGGTCATGGACTCTTTGTGCGTGTGGTGTCCTTCTATGATTAACACACATACATACAGAGTTATGTTAGGCGCAGACAGAGTTAGATGTCAAACTAAAGACAGCATGTACAATTAATATTTCTCACAATGTCTTTCATACTGTTTGTAAGAAAAATGGACATTATAACTGAAATTTACCCAAATTAATTAAAAGCAAAAGCAATATCAAAATCTAATCATGATATCATGATGTATCATAATGGATACCGAATTGTGATCATATCGTGAGGTTACTGGCGATACCCAGCCCTAATCAAGCTCAGGTTTATCAACTTCATCTTGTCTTTGTACTGTTTTGTTGGATTGTCATACAGTTGGATCTTATTGTCATAGTGGTTTGTTGTAAAAAGGCTTGCACAATTTGGAAAAAGTCATATTGCGATTATTTAAAAAAATATTGCGATTTGAACTGCGGTATTATAAACAATTAACTAGTAAGTGTTTCCTTTTGACCAAAATTTGGTAATGTTTTGACCATGTTCTGCTGCCAGTAAAAAGACTTGGGCTACTATTTGAGGGTTCACACTTGAGTGATCTTAAAATGAACCAAACTCAGACCTTTTTCACAAATGAATAAATAAATGAATAAATCAGTGAAACAAAGAGAGAGAAAAAAACACTGTCTTCTTCATATTCACATTGTACCTGTCCACTGTGTACCTGTTTTTGTCCACTTTGCGATACTGTCTCAGCCCACTATTTATTATTGTTTTTGGAACCCAGTCAACTTGAATATTTTGTTATTCAAAATATTCAATTTTTAATTGTAATATTACAATATTATATTGATTTATTATTGTTTATCATACAAATATAATATATTTCTTGTAGCTGCCAAGCATATTTGGAATTACAAAAAAGTGAAATTATTGTGAATCTGGAGCACTTAAAGCAGGGATGCTCACACTTATTGAATGAGATCCACTTTTTCATAATGTTTTTATAGCTAGATCTACCATGCACACTATATATGTAAGCTGTGTTTTCGCTAGACCAAAATTTCAGTAGTTGACAGTGAAATTTGATGACTCTTGATACAAATTTCGATACTACAACAAATAATAATACTAATTTGTTAATTATGTGCTGTTTCAAGTTTGCAATGAGTTGTTATTCAAGACAAGAAATATAAACAAAATAAAAGCAATGAATAGAAACAAATGAAAAACGTTAATTATAGTTCTTAATACAAATTAAGAACTTTTATCAGCTTTCAAACTTTTTAACAGCAGTATCAAGTATTCAAATAAATGTTCAGGATGAAATTCATGTTTCTGTCTCTGTCCTCTTTCCCTTTTTGGCCTGTTACCAAGATTGACCAATGGCTTAAAATAAGAATTGCTCAGCACACGTAAGCAGAGTAAGCGGATCCAAACTCGGAGCACATCTGTTACTCTGAGTACGAGATGGAGTTGTGCAGCACAGAACCGCACTGAAAACACTAATAATACACTAACATAGTACAGAAAGGACAAGAATAGATAATTTCATTATATAATTTAATGTAATTAATTTGCAGCCCTTTGCAGTTTAATAATTGCACAAGGTCATATCACGATTTCGATTTTGTTTCTATTAACTGTGCAGCCCTAGTTGTAATGTTAGATTGTATTGTCATATTGGTTTGTTGTATTGCCATGTTGGTTTGTCATATTGGTTTGTTTTATTGTCTTGTCAGGTGATGTTTATTTGTCAAACCTTTTTGTCATGAACGTTTGTTGAATTGTCATACCATTTATTCGTTAATGTCCTAGCAGTTCATCAATCTGTCATAATGATTTGCAATATTGCCAGACCGAATTATCATATCTATCTGTCATATTGATGTATCAGTTTGTCGTACTGTATTGTCATATCAGTCTGATTGCAACTCTGATCTTCTGTCTGCTCTCAAGGTGACACGGATGTGATTCTCAGATGTATTGTGTAAGGATTTTTTGCGAATGCTGCTCGTATGCATCAATCTGGCTCCTACAGGTCAGTCCAGTCAATCAGAGTTTCACCCTTCTTTATCCTCAATAATTAATTTTCATCACTATTATCATCTAACTATTCCAGCCATAAATGTGTTTGTCCTAACGTCCTTTACACATGTAGGGTAATTACATATATAATTTTGAGATGTGGACTCAATCAGTTAAAATGGTTATTTTGCACGCATTTTACCATCATAATATGTAGGGTATTTTGCACGCATGCTAAATTTAGGAGGGAATTTAGGGTCTCGAAATATGTGAGCTATGAACTAAATTAAACTGTCTTTATTAGGTAATGAAATGTATAGCGGAATTAGTCACATTCGACAACAATTTCTACTGTAAGGAATTAGCTTTAATAAGTGAATTATGATTCATTCACTTATTGGAGTGATATTATTCTCATGGCTTATTGAAATTAATATCACATGTATTTAGGTACAGATCTGAAGCAAAAATTTTAGAAACGGGGATGAGATTATTTATCAGAATATACCAGTCAAATTGTCTCTAAATAAAAACAAACTTTATTGATATTCTAAACATAAATCTAATCTAACACATATATACATGAGACAGGTTGGTGAGAAGAGTGACAGAATGTGAAATAAATGATCAGTACAGTTTGAGTCAACATCGATTTGCTATTGGATTACCCAAAGTATTTAATCAATTCACCAGCACTTTGAGCACAATATTGGAGGTGTTAATTGCGTGTCCTGGCGTCCTTTATGTTGCTCGGTTCTTGGTTGAAAGTTCATTCTGTCGATGTTTTGATCTCTTTGTATGATCAAATTTATTGTCTGTATGAGATGATGATTTTAGCTGTGAAGTGAGGCCTTCTCTCTCCTTCTTGGTACGTCGAGTCCAGAGGTCCCTTGGATCTCACATGGGAGGAAGAGTGTTCAGAGAGCAGAGAGCAACTGAAGAGCAACATAAAGAGAGGGCAAGAGAGACAAGAGAGCATGTTTTTCCTGTTTGGAACTATTTGAACTGAGATTGTCCGCATCCCCCAAAGGTGTCCTGCGCCAATCAGAAGTGACTTTTCAGAGTCACATGGTCAACTGGGCTGTCTTTTCTGATAGTTGAGTTATGGTCCTTTGTTTCAGACTCTTAAAAATTTCCCGCTCAAAAATAGTGCCTATTTAATCATGAGCTTTTCTATCTTGAGAATGGTACACGATACATGATATTCATTGTCATCAGATTTTTCTTCATACACAAACAAATGTTTACATACTAAACATGACATGTTTTTATGGATGTTATACGTGTAGGAAATAAAACATGAAAACCTCTGGATACAAAATCATATTGGTTTTACACATCATTGCATTTTATAAAGTTAAACCTTATAGTTATCATTCTTAGTAAAATGAGATAAATCATACAAAATTAAAGATTATATTTATCAATTATAGGTGATTGCACATCGCTACACACATTTTATTGAGTTCCATCAGTCTATAATCCTTAATTTGTTAGCTGCAAACGTTACCACAGTTGTCAAAGTGATTTTTAGCATTAATCTAGCAAGGCTAGATTAAGATGAAATGTCTTAGAGTTCTTAGTGGTCCTTGTAACCTTACAAAAGAGAAGTCTGCTTTAACTGTGTGTGGAAGATCAGGTTGCAGAGGGGCTTTTCTGACCAATCAGGACGCCTGGGCCGTTTGATTTATGATGGTGAAACATTCCAAAGGCTGTTTTTTTTCCCGAGATCCAGATATATGTTGTTTCAGTCCTTCTGCATATATAATCTTACATCAGCATTCATGTTAATGTTTTATGTACATTATGTATTTCATGTGAATTTGTTTTTTTTTCGTGTACAGGACCCTACGAGACGACAGAGAACTGTACATTCACCCCGATTCTGTACTGTATGGAGGAAAACCCCCAAAATAGTACAATACTTTACCTTTTGTAATCAGTGCATTGATTTCATCCAAATTAACCACCACAGCCCCCAATAGTTATCTGTTTGTCATCCAGTATTTAAGGGATAGTTCACCCAAAAATGAAAATTCTCTTTCATAAAAAAAGACAAAAAAGAAAGAAAATCATTTACCTCCCCCTTATGTCATCCAGGATGTGTATGACTTTCTCTCTTCTGCTGAACACAAATAATTTTAGAATATTTCAGCTCTGTTGGTCCTCACAATGCAAGTGAATGGTGACCAGAACTTTAAATCTCCAAAAATCACATAAAGGAAACATAAAAGTAATCCATATGACTCCAGTTGTTTAATCTATATCTTCAGAAGTGATATGATAGGTGTGGGTGAGAAACAGATCAATATTTATGTCCCTTTTTACTATAAATATCCACTTTGACCAAGACTTAAATATTGATGTGTTTCTCACCCATAGTTATAATATTGCTTCTGAAGTTATGGATTAAACAATTTGAGTATTATGGATTACTTTTATGATGACATTCACTTGCATTACGAGGACCAACAGAGCTGAAATATTCTTCTAAAAATCTTAATTTGTGTTTTGCAGAAGAAAGAAAGTCATACACATCTGGGATGGCATGAGGGTGTGTGAATGATGAGAGAATTTTAATTGTTGAATGAACTATCCATTTAACTGAACAGTTTCTCTTGTGTCGTATCGCAGGGTGGTTTTCAATGAGGTGGTTCAGACCAGTAAGTACTACATGAGGGACGTGACGGCGGTTGAGTCATCCTGGTTGATAGAGTTGGCCCCTCACTTTTACAAACAGGCCAAGGTAAGATTCACTAATGTAAAGCCAGTATGCAGTGGATTTGTGGGTAGATGTGTTGGAGTCAGATCTGATCCATTCTGTACTTGACAGTACTTAAAAATTAAATTTTTGCAATGAGTTTGATTTGCTTCAGTAGAAAGTCAGATTGCGGGTGCTATTTAAAAGGCTTGTAGCATGGAAAACATGATTTTTCTTGCTCTATTAAAATTTATAATGGTCGCATGAACTTCACAGGTCATTTTAGTTTCTTTGCTCCAGTAAAAAAGTTTAGCATGTTTTCATGTGTTTTACAACAAATGAAAACCAGATTTTCTTTTAAATATTTCTTATCTTGTAGCACGGGTCTCTGAATAGCAAACAGGCCAAAGTCTTCTAAGCTGGCTTTCAACACCAAAAACCAGGCACCCTCAATACTCCTTAGACAAAAGCTTAGACACAACTTTACTACACATTCAAATTTTGAGCACGAAAAACAGGAAAAACACTGTGTTACTATTTGTAGATACAGATGTATGATCTATTTATGCTGTCATGGACATATTTTTATTTAGTGATGCTGGACAGACATTGAAGTAATTCAACTGTGATTTTATTGTTTACTGTTTGAGAGTGAAAAGTGAATATGAGATAACTACTGTATATTTGGATGGGTTAGGCTTAGGTTGGGTTGGGCTAGTTTAGGTTGGGTTGGGTTAGGTTGTGTTAGTTTAGGTTGGGTTAGTGTTTGGTTGTGTTAATTTTGGTTGGGTTAGGAAGGGTTAGTTTAGGTTGGGTTGTGTTAGTTTGGGTTAGCTTAGCTTGGGTTAGTTTTGGTTAGGTTGGGTTTGCTTAGGTTGGGCTTGTTTAGGTTTGGTTAGGTTAGGTTGGGTTAGTTTAGGTTAGGTTGGTTTAGTTGGGTTAGGCTGGGTTTGGGTTAGTTTACGTTGAGTTGGGTTGGGTTAGATTGGGTTAGTTTAGGTTAGGTTGGGTGTTTAGGTTAGGTTGGGTTAGTTTAGGTTGAGTTGGGTTGGGTTAGTTTAGGTTAGGTTGGGTTAGTTTAGGTTGGGTTAGTTTATTTTAGGTTGGGTTAGGCTGGTTTAGGTTAAGTTGGTTTAGGTTGAGTTGGTTTAGGTTGGGTTAGTTTAGTTTAGGTCAGGATGCATTAGTTTAGGTTAGGTTGGGATATGCTTATATTTGATATACAGGTTGTAAAGCTTTACAACATTGCACGATTCCCTACTCTCAATAAAATCCATATTAATAACCAATATTACTATAATAAGCTATTTTTTACAAATGATTTCAAATCCTCATCGGAAAAAAAAACTGTGTAGATCAATCGTAGTGGCCTTTTTACCATTTTGTGCCAAATATTATGAAACCATAGTGCATTTCCTGGTATTTATGGAATGTGCAATTAGTAGTAGTTATACTATAAGCATGCAACAAAAAGTGCCATTTTTATATTAGTATCAGTAAAAAAAATAAAATAAAAAAATAACATTTCCACATCATTTGTTAATCTTGTGGAAGTTTCCATTGTTAGTTCATATTGCATTTACACATTTTAACATAAATTTTGATTTAAAAAATGTATTTGTATATGTTGAAATTAACATGAGCTAAGATTTATAAATGCTGTAAAAATATTGTTCATTGTTAGTTCAAGTAAACTACTATTGTTAACTAATGTTAACAATTGGAACCTTATTGTAAAGTGTTCCCCGTCTGTCGCTCACTTTGACGTTGTGTCGAAGAAGCGACACTAGGGGTCTCTCTTGAGTGCGGAATATGCCTCTGATCTATGAAAAAAGGCCAACAAGAAGTTGGCAGACAGTATTTTCATACCCCGCCCCCGGACATACGGGTAAATTTCTTTGGAGCCGATGGTCGTGTATGCAGTCAGCTGCGAATCACACACCTGTTACTGCCTTGTTCCTCTGACGCTCTGCCTGCTGTTGGATCTACGGCGCACTTCAGTGGCTTTTCTCCTCTGCACGGCAGTGTAGCTTGCCCCTGGGCGCTTCGACAGCGCAAAAAGCTAAAAGAGTGATTTTCTCTATAAAAGAGTATTTTCCTCTAAAAGAACATTTACACTGGAACCCTCCGTCCTCCCCACAGCCATCGCAGTTTGATGACTGGTTCTTGGGGTCTGCGCGCCACTCACAGCCTCGCCTCCCCCTGGTCCCGTTTTTCACGGAAGTGCATGATGAGCTGACGTCGCCCTGTGCTCCCCTCCAAGGCCTGTAAGACGACATCTTCATTGACCGCCAAAGCATACAGCGCCGCCGGACATGCCGCTTCCGCCTGGCATGCCATGGCCCTCCTGCAAGTCCACCAGGCCAAGGCACTTAAAGATCTCCACGGGGGTAGCACTGATCCCGATGTGTAGCAGGAACTGTGCTCAGCGACCGACCTCGCCCTCAAAGCCATGAAGGTCACAGCGCAGGAACCAGGAACGTCATCTGTGGCTGAACTTGGTCCAAATGCGTGAGACCGACAAAGCTCGCTTTCTCATCGCCCCTGTCTCCCAGTTCGGCCTCTTCGGCGACACCGTCGAGGACTTCACCCAGCAGTTCTCTGCGGTGAAGAAGCAGACAGAGGCCATTTCACACATCCTGCCCCGCAAGCCTGCCGGGTGTGCGGAGCAATGTAAGTGCTTCGAGTCTTTTCTCAGCACTAAAGCCTTGGGACGCATCTTCACCTCCCGATGCTATAATACCTGCTCCGCCCCACCGGGTACGTCAAAAATAACCGCCCCTTGGTGCCCCTAGCACAGAGTTTGGATGCGTGACTTTCACTTCCCAATCTGTCACGCTGGCTGGCCCGGACCACCCCGCCCCCCTTCGCGGGCATCTGCTTTACCGCAGTACACGGCAAGCATGCCAAATCCATGCGCTCGGAAATCGCTACTCTTTTTCTAAACAAAGATGCGATAGAACCTGTCTCTCCAACCGAAATTAAGAAGGGTCTCTACAGCCCTTAATTCATTGTACCCAAGAAAGGCGGCGGCTTACGACCGATCTTGGACTTGTGAGTTCTCAACCGGGCTCTGTTCAAACTCCTGTTCAGAATACTCACGTAAAACATACGTACCTTCACGTCTTAATTCTGCCTCGACACCGACCCTTCCTACAGCTCGTGTTCGATGGCCAGGCGTATCAGTACAAAGTCCCCACCTTCGGCATGTCTCTGTCCCCTCGCGGCTTCATGAAAGTTGCAGAGGCTGCCCTTTGCCCCGCTCTGAGAAGCCGGCATTCGCATACTCAATTACCTCGATGACTGGCCCCTCCTGGCCCACTCCCGAGAGTTACTATGCACTCACAAAGACTAGGCGCTCAGGCATGTCGTTTAGGGCTTCAGGTCTACCAAGAAAAGAGCTAGCTCGCCCCGGTTCAGAGCATCTCTCTTCTCGGCATGGAGTCAGACTCAGTCTCAATATCAGCACGCCTCATCAACGAGCGTGCACAGTCAGTGCTAAAATGCCTCCCCGTCTTCAGACTGGGCACGGCGGTCCCTTTAAAACCTTTTCCTAAGCTCCTGGGGTATATGACATCCTCCGCAGCGGCCTCTGAGACCGCCTCAGCACTGGCCCCAGACTCAAGTCACAAGACGAGCATGGTGCCGCGGCATGCATTGTGTGACCATCACCCCCGCCTGCCGCTAAACATAGAAAAAACCCTGGACAGACCTCTGCCTTCTGTGGACAAGAGTCCCCTTGCAGCAGGTGTCCCGACGCGTCCTGGCCATGACTGACACCTCCAAATTGGGTTAAGGCACCGTGTGCAACGGGCACGCAGTCACGGTCCGTTGGAAAGGGGCCCCGCTGCGCTGGCACATCAATTGCGTAGAATTGCTGACTGTTTCCTCTGCCCTGTGGAAGTGTCTCCCATTAGTTCGAGACAAATGTGTCCTAGTCAGGTCAGACCACCGTGGCAGCGTACATAAATCGCCAAGGCGGCGTACGCTCCCGCCACATCACTACTCACCCGTCGTCTCCTCCTTTGGAGCCAGCAATGACTCAAGTCCCACTGCCCGCTCTGGTATGCCCGAACAGAGGCTCCCCTCGGGGCAGACGCACTGGCACACAGCTGGCCTGCGGGGCTGCGTAAGTATGCATTCCCCCCAATGAGCCTTCTTGCACAGGTGCTGTGCAAGGTCAGGGAGGACGAGGAACAAGTCATGCTAGTGGCTCCCTATTGGCCCACCCGGGCCTGGTTCTCGGACCTCGAACCCCTCGCGACAGCCCCTCCCTGGCAAATTCCCCTGAGGAAAGACCTTCTTTCTCAGGGACGGGGCACGCTCTGGCATCTGCACCCAGACCTTTGGAACCTCCACGTCTTGGCCCTGGATGGGACGCGGAAGATCTTAGCTGGTCTACCACCTGCCGTCGTAGACACAATCAACCAAGCCAGAGCCCTTTCTACCAGGCAACTTTACGCCCCTGAAGTGGCGCTTGTTCACAAATTGGTGTTCTTCCCGGGCTGAAGACCCACAGATGTGCGCAGTTAGGTCAGTGCTCTTATTTCTGCAGGAGAAGGCAGGAGGGGAGGCTGTCCCCTTCCATCCTGAAGGTGTATGTCACCGCTATCGCAGCCCACCATGACGCAGTAGACGGCAAGTCTTTGGGTAAGCACGACTTAATCATCAGGTTCCTAAGGTTGAAGCCCTCCCGGCCAAGCATGTTCCCCTCCTGGGATCTCTCAGTGGTCCTCACGGCCCTCCAGAGACCCCCCTTCGAGCCGCTAGAATCAGTTGGACTCAGGGCCCTCTCTTTAACCCTCTGAGGTCTGAGGGTATTTTGGGCCCTGGAGAAGTTTTGACATGCCTTGACATTTGTGCTTTTTTCAGTTGCTTAAGAACATATTAATGGCTAAAGTCTGAGAACACTGTATTCAGCACGAACAGGGCTACAATAATATGTGAGCAACATGTGTGTGCATGTTTGTATTTTTGAGAAAATAACGTTTATGCATGGTTTTTGAAAAAACTTAAATTTTAAGTCACTGAAATAAGGTCATATAACACATACTAAACATTTGTCCACAAGACTTTTGAGAACTGGATCTTGTAGCCTAGAGTTTTTGCTACAAAATGATGTGAAAACCATCCTGATCACTCATTCATACAAAACAATTAACTTTTGTAAGACAATTTTAGTGTTGAAAGGTAATATGCGAGGAGGCGTGAATGATCATGAATATGGATTGCAATTCACACCTGAGAGAAAAAAAGACCACTCCCCTGGGCCCATCAATCAGGGCTAGAGAATGAATGTGAGGAGACTTAATGATCCAAATCAAGTTTTAAGTTAAAAGAAGTAATCTGACTATATATTTTCTTTACATAAAGACTTTACTTAATTTTAGACCTACACTACCGTTAAAAGAAGTCTCTTCTGCTCACCAAGACTGGATTTATTTGATCCAAAATACAGAAACAACATTGATATTCTGAACTCTTTTTACAATTTAAAAGAACAGTTTTCTATTTAAATATATTGTAAAATGCAATTTGTCATCAAATCATAATTTTCAGCATCATTACTGCAGTCCTCAGTGTCACATGATCCTTCAGAAATCATAATAATATGCTGATTTTCTATTATGGGCATATTTAAAGTGCATTTTACTAATTTAACCTGAACACATATTTGCAAGCACAAGCTTTGTTGATGATAATGAGGCAGCATAACCTCTAGTTAAAATATAATCTAAACATTCATATAATTTTTATATCATATTACATACCATATTTATATTATACAGCATACAATTGAAATGACTGCTTTAGCCGAAACAGCATTTAAATGTAACTAAAACTTGCTTATTAGGACATATTTCAAATGTCAATACTCTGAATCCTGTCTGGCAAGTCTAGAAACACTCCCACTAGTAAAATATGTTCAAGTTTATATAAAATAGCATGTCAACTAATGAAAACTAATTGACTTACTCGTCCGAAATTGTATCCTCGGCTGGATCAAGTCTCTCTTCAAAATACAAACGTTCATCGGATTCCCGCTCTTCTTCTGAGGAAAATGTTAACTCTTCCATACATTCCTGGAGCTTTCTCGCCTGTGTATCGTTGCAAACACACAGAAAAATGAATTAAATGTGTTTACAACCTCACAGTTGGTGGCGTGTACATTTGCGTTGATCGTCTCAGCACATTAGTGTATGAATGGTGCACTCTGCTGGTGGGTGGGATCACATTACAGATAATTAGATGGACCAGTAAAAACTGTACATTGCTTTGTTTCAAACAGATTGCATTGCGGGAGAATATTTGTTTTAAATTTGAATTGGTTAATTAAAAAGTAGACATTTAAAGCTTTCTTTAGACATATGTTTCATGTTTGTGTGATAAGTATTCGCGGAGTTTCAGTTCATTTTTGTGACGTGTTTCTGAAATATGCTCATGAACACAGAGACTGCTGAAAGCTCACCCTTTTTATTTTATTTATTTTACAAAAGCACAATATTTAATTGTTATTCTGAGCGTACACAAATAAAAGTAGACCCTTTATAATCTCTAATGATGTCTTACACTTATCTGTATACCCAAAAATGATGGAGTATTTTAAGTTGTTTCTGCTGTAATGACAAAAATATCCAGCAGGACACGCCGGCGCGTCCATTGACCCCAGGGTTAAAGACGGCCCTGCTGATCGCGCTCGCCTCCATCAAGAGGGTCGGGGACCTGCAAGCGTTCTTTGTTAGCAACACTTGCCTGGAGTTCATTCCGGCAGATACATATGTGATCCTAAGACCATGACCGGGCTACGTGCCCAAGGTCCCTACTACGCCCTTTAGAGACCAGGTTGTGAACCTGCAAGCGAAGCTGCCCTGGGAGGAGGCAGGTCAAGCCCTTTCGTTGCTGTGTCCGGTACATGTTTTGCGTACCTACTTGGACCGGATGCAGAGCTCTAGATGTTCTGAGCAGCTCTTTGTCTGCCTTGGTGGACAGTGGAAAGGGAATGCTGTCTCCAAACAGAGGCCTTCCTTCTGGGTAGTTGACACCAGTACATTGGCTTATCACACCCAGGCCGTGCCCCTCCCCGTACGGGTCCGAACACACTCGACAAGGAGTGTTGCGTCCTCACGGGCACTGGCCAGAGGCATCTCCCTGGCAGACATATGCAGAGCAGTGGGTTGGGCAACACCTAACATCCTTGCGAGATCTTACAATCTCAGGGTAGAGTCAGTTTCGTCCCGTGTTTTCTCTGGCCTGAGCCGGTAGAACACGCTGGTGGATTGACCGGGTGGACCACTTGCGCCTAGCGCCCTTTCCCTCGGTTGAGGTAAAATCGTGCGATTTCTCTCCCTGGAGATCCCACCCACCCAGGTCCCTGGATGATTCCTCCCTAGCTCTGTGGGTCCGCAGTTCAGCGGAGGAACTCGCCGACCCAATAGGTGCTCCGCAGGTTAGGACGCCTACGTGGACTCCCCCTGTGTGTATCGTCTGCGGTACGGTCCCCTTACAAAAATCCTGAATGAAACAGACGTATTTCCCCGCCTTTGTACCCGGATGTCCGGGGGTGGGGTATGCAAATACTGTCTGCCATTGGCCTTCTCATTGGCCTTTTTTCATAGATCAGAGGCATATTCGGCATTCAAAAGAGACCCCTAGTGTCGCCGCTTCGACACAAATCAGGGAACGGAGGTTACATACGTAACCTAGACGTTACCAATATATGTAAGTACAACACAGGTAACGCTAAACAGAATAAGCACTAGTGAAATGAGAATACGGAATTGACAGAGATAAAAAAAAAAAAACGTCATTTGAATATCAAATAATTGATAAAAACCAACAATGAGATTACAATATTGGTGAATACTGGTAAAGTGGGACACTTCATCTTAATCTTCTCACATTATATGCATATTACTCTATTCAAAATAAGATAAACATTGTATCATACTAAAATAGTATGTCACTGATTACATTAATGTAGACATTTGAATCATATTTTAAAAACAACAATAACAAATGATCAGAACGTGTTCTACTTTACCTGTTCTAACTGTACTGTATCCTATTATTCCAAGTGCACTTCAAGATTTGTATGTAAATATGGTAAGTAAATGTAACAATCATTAATTCTTGCAGTTGCTCTCTTGAGGAGACATGTAAAGATTCTTCAGTGGCACTATACAACACACTGCACAACATTCACTTATACACACTAACACATTTGACAACATTGATAGTTCTTAGTTGATTTGTTCAGCATGATCTCATGAAAATTACTTGAACGTGGCAACATTTTTATTTCCAATCTTTTTTATTGGTATTTAACAAGACACAACATAACTGTACATTTGTTAAATCAAACAAAAACAGACCCCATAAAATACAAATTGTCAAGTTAAATTCCTCCTCCCAACCCTCCCTTCCCCATCCAAACTTCCAAATCAACATAGTACCAATAACACGCACCCCACATTCCAGGTAGGGGAAAAATAACGAAAAATAATAATAAATAAAAATAAATAAATAATAATAAAAAGGAAATCTGAAAAAGGAATAAATAGTAATTATAATAAGTTAAAAATAATACTAATAACACATTTCTCTCTCCAATGTGAATCTTTCCTCTTATCCATTAGTTGTTGCTAGGATTTAATTAGAATGCTTCCCCACTAGCATTAGGAGAACAGGGTAGATCTATAATATAGTCCAAGAAAGGTTTCCAACCTTTTAGATTTGAGGGATCCAGAAAGCAAACATCTTAGCTTCTCGAGTCTTATACAACAAAAAATGTCTTGGATCCACCTCTAGTATGATGGGGGGGTGTTTCCATTTAAGAAGAATGGCTCATCTCGCTAAAACTGTGGTAAAAGCAATAACCCAGTGAGATGAGGCAGTTAAGTCAGGTCTCAAGGAAATGCTGAAAAGGGCTGTCAATGGGTTGGGATCCAGGTCTATGTTAAGAGCATTTTTAAGCATATCAAAAACATTAGACCAAAAGTCTGCTAACCGGGGACAGCTCCAAAACATATGAAGGTGATCAGCAGGAGGCTGCTTACAACAATTACAGGCATCACCTTACATTGCAGTAGACCATGCCTGGAACATATTGATGAGGAGAAACCAAGTTTCAAAATGCCACTCCATTGTTCATCAGTAATAAAAACTCCTAAGTCCTGCTCCCAAGATACTTTAAGGGAAACAGTATGGTCAACATTAAGAGTACTTATTAAGTTATAAATAACTGAAATAAAATGTTTCTGACCTGCATTTAAGTAGAGAAATTGATCAAGGGGGCATTCAGGAGAGTGATTGGGGAAGTAGGGAAACAACTTTTGAACAAAGTGTCTAACCTGAAAAAAAAAAAAAAATAATAAACAAATGACTACTGGGCAGATTGTATTTAGTAGACAAAATTTTGAAATATGTATAGACTCCATCTACATACAGGTCATTGAGCGTAATAAGGCTGTTGACTGCCCATGTGCTGAATGCAGGGTCAAAGCAAGATGGGGCGAAAAGGTGACTATTTAAAATGGGTGTGTATATATTGAAGCATTATGCAAACCGAAAAGGTCCTGAATTGGACCCAGATTTTAATAGAGCTTGTAACAACTGGATTGGTGGAGATTTTGGTAATGGCTAATGGAAGCTGAGAGCAAATAACAGAATATAAAGTTCCTTTTGATGATGCAACCTCTATTTGGGCCCAAGAGGGGCAGGTTTCAGCATGGATGGAGCTATTCCAGTACAGAATCTGGTTGATATTACAAGCCCAGTAATAATATTGGAAGTTAGGAAGTGCCAAGCCTCCTTTAAACTTAAGAATTTGAAGAATTTATTTTTTGAGACGTGCCAGACTTATTGGAATATGCTGAAAAAGATCGCCAAGAGATAAAGGAAGCAAGGTCCATCTGGACATGTCTAAATTGGTTTTATCCACAAGTGGTTAAATTCTTAACAAATAAATTATTATAAGAATTGGTGAATAAAATCCCAAGATATTTGAATCCACTTAGTGCAATCTTGAAGGGAAAAAAGATTGGTCTTGCCAGGGCATTAACAACAAAAATTTTGCTTTTTTGCAAATTTATCTTGTAACCAGATAAGTGGCAAAATTTATCAAGAATTTTTAAAATAATGGACAAGGAAGTGGTGGGATTATAAAAATATCCCTTCAATAGAACGAATATTAAACATAACAAGGAACCATGCAATGCTAAACAAACAAGCCATTATATCAATTGATCAAGTGAATAGTCACTAAATACAAATAAACGATGGCATTATTAAAATATAGAGGTCCATCGCGGTAAATGACCAGCTGTCAGACTTATAACCAAAATGTTCGAGGCATTTTGTGAGTGTTCGAAACAGTATATAAATGCTGGTGACCGTAGGGCATCACTGCGGGCACAGTAAAAATAAACACACCATATTTCCGAGCAGCTGGCTACATGTCAGATAGTTTGGGTGAATGTTACAAAAGCTGATTTACAAAGACGAGCCAGCCCGAATATACGCTACATATTCTCCAGCCTCTGCCACTGAGGAAAATGACCTCCTGTCCCATCTTTGGTCCTGATGTAGAGCTTCGCAGGGAAAAGCAAGGTTGGTCTAAGTCCCAAGTTATAGAGGTCCGTCATCACACTCCGATATTTACACCGTAGTAACATCACCTCAGGTGCGTAGTCCTCATATATGGCGATCGGGCTACCCTGGAACATGAGCTTGCCTCTTTTAGCTCGAGCCTCGCGAACAATTAACTCTTTCTGCTGATAGCGGTGAAGCCAAATGGCTTTCCTCCAGCTGCAGGTTTATTGATGAGAGCCCTAAGGGCCTTCCGGTTTATCTCCGGTGGCGAGGAGAAAATATCCTTCCCCAGGACGTCAAACAGTATTTCTGAAAAGAAGGCTGATGGACGAGGGCCCTCAATCGATTCCGGTAAGCCAACTATTCGAATGTTGTTGCGGCAGCTACGGGACTCAAGATCAGTAACCTTTGCTAGTGTGACACCCTTGACATATAGTCACAGGTATATTTCTTTTCATGCATATGAATATAACATTTTTGTTATGCATGTTATTATTTGTTTGTCATGGTATTGCCTACACCTGTACTGGACTAATGAGATGTAGTTCACTAAGTGAACAGTAGGGGCTGTGCTGTGCATTCATTGTGAGAGTTCTACGAGCCGCACTGGAAAGACTGTCATTACGAGAGCGGCTCCGGTGATATTAACAGCACCACATTGTCTGTCTTTCATTTCTATCTTACAGGTGGGTGAAACTTGTTACTGTGAACACAATGTCAAAAGAGCATAATGGTAATGTGTATTTATCATTTGAGGAAGGGGATGTACATTTTGACACAGATTTAATATGACATATGATGATGATATTTTATTGTTACATCGATGCCTCATGCGTGAACATGTCGTGGCATGCCCAGGTGTTGCATCATATAACTTTAAAGGTTATCAAAAGGCTCCAGAACTCCAGTGTTTATATTATATTATTGGTGGCCAGCTCAAAGTGTTTAGTTCTAAGAACAGTATATTACTTTGATACATTTTTCATACAGTATTGAGAGACTGTAATGTAGTATGATGTGAGTTGTTGGAATTAAGTCTAAATATGTGAATATATACACTAACATACTTCAAGAAAGATACTTCAGCAAAAACGTTACGTGATGTAAGGTGCCATTGAGTCTGGGCTCTCAGGAGAATCAACATTTGAACTGTCTCTTGCATATGTAACAGCAACATGGGAGACACAGCCAGCAGGGGCTCGCGCCTCACGTCTGATTATCTTCCCTTCCTCACTCAAAACTCACTAAAAACCTATACAATGTCAAGTGTGTACAAAAAAGTAACTATAACATGTTTGATATCATTTTAAGTGTCTCAGTGTGCCTGGTAAACTGGTCTCATCCTCCTAGCTATAATGAAAAGCTAAAAGAAGTTATAGAATATGAGAGATGTAGTGTGCCTCTTAAAGGTGTGCCCTCCCCCAGATCCTGTATATGTAAATGTACAGGAACCTACTCAATGGGGAGCCAAATCTAATTAGAAGGACAGACACCACCATTTGGTTAGCCTATTGAATTATTTGGGTATTTAAGGAGATGTGGCACATCGTTCGTGGCTCTCTGTAGTCAGACGATCCCGCACAGTTTACTGTGTGTAGTTTATATCAGGCTGGGAGTCTGTAGGTAGACTTCCCACATGATCGCCGTGTGTAGTTTTTCGTTGCCAGGTAATATCTCTACAAATTCCTCAATTTCCGAATTGTTGTGATTATATTGATTGTTCGATGATTTTGCCTTATGAATTGGATTTTGAATTATTGTTCTATTACCTGGTCAATAAATTGTAAACATTTGATTTTATTCTGACTGACTCTGAAATTGTTTTCCCAAACAGATTGAGCGATTCGTATGTTACCGCAAGTCTGCGTCAGATTAGTGACGACTAATATTTGGCATCAGTTCAAGTGTACTTGGTTTGCAAAGACAGAAAGTGTATTTCCGTTTAGAACAGCTTAATGCTGCTTGACCAATCTAAATTCGGGTGTCTTACCTCTGTTTTGACTTGAGGTTTCTTCAGATAAGTGTACGTGGGAAACCACGCATGGCCAATCCAAAGCTATTATAAGAGAAGTTATGTTGGTCAACTTACATCTGTAATAGTGGTCGTGACCTCTACTGAAGAAAACGTTAAGTTAAATTCAAGTGTATGCAATTCCATGGGGGCTATACTGAAGTATCTTTGATTGTGTATACATGAACGTGACCGATCTCAGGTATATAGCAATTTACCTCTGTTTGATGAACCAATACTGGCCGCTTGTGATCGTGAGACCCGCAGTGTAGAGAAAACACGCGAGGACCTCAAAGCGACATAGTTTCCTAATCTTGAACGGGTAAAATATAATTAAAGGAGTTAAAAGAATAATCAAGCATTCGCTCACTTTTAATGATGCTCAGATATCATTAAAACCCTTTTCATTTATGGAGTCAGATGAAATAACGAGGTAATACATGAGAGAAAATGTATTTCATTTAAGCTGGTTGTGTTGCGTAAAAGAAAGACAGTAACACGCAGAGACCTTCACCCGTATTATTGGAGACCGCCGTTGGACCGATAGACGGGCTTACAGTGACACATAGAATTGACATTACTAAGTTTAATGTGAAGACTTAAAGAATGTTTATTACTGAGCAAAGAAACATTAACAACATTGAAAAGACATAAAATATAAAATGATTATAATAAAGTCATTACGAGAGCGGCTCCGGTGATGTTAACAGCACAAATTTGGTTTGTCTTTCATTTCTATCTTATAGAAAACTTCTACTGCAGCACCGCCAGTCGGATGGCGGGCGTGCTACACAAGCAACTTAGCGTTACTATGGTAAAATGGTAAATGGTCTGCACTTATATAGCACTTTTTTTAACCTTAGAGGTTACCAAAGCGCTTTACATTGTGTCCCAATCACCCATTCACACACACATTCACACAGAGATGCCATGCAAGGCGCTAGCCTGCCATTGGGAGTAACTTGGGGTTCAGTGTCTTGCCCAAGGACACTTCGGCATGTGAAGTCATGTGGGCCGGGAATCGAACCGCCAAACTTGCAATTTGCAGCTGACCTGCTCTACCACCTGAGCCACAGCCGCTCCTAACTATCAGAGAGAGGGGCACATGACTCTTCCAGTGCAAGCAAGTGTTCATCCAAGACTTTAGTGTTAGATTCCAGTGAATCAATCTTGTGGGTGTGGTCGTAAACCGCAGTTTGAACACTGTCTATCTTTGACTCGAGTGAGGAAATACTCAACCTGAATTCTGCTGATAGGGCCTGCCGGTGTTGATCTAAAAGCCTAGCAATTGCCGCCATGCTAAGCTTGTTGGTAGCGTCGTCAGTGAGGTCTGTTTAGGGTCTTTCCTGCTTTGCTTAGTTGATTTGCGTGCCCTATCGAAATTAAATTATATAAGTTTCTTCAGTACGATCAGATTCAAATTTAAATAAACGCATAAAGGGACACTGTGGTAGGGCGGAGGGCGGGGCCGGGTCGTGATGATACACACCCGGTCCCGTATCAGGCTAATCAAGCCTCCGAGAGGGATAAAGGCCAATGGCAGACGGTGGTGCGAGGAGAGAGAGATCATTTACGGACATGTCAGTTATGTGTGTGTTTGTCCTTTGTTTTAAGTTTATTGTTAAAACCTTATATTTATCCAGTGAAATGTCCAGTGGGGGGCACCAAAAGTGGGTAAAATGGTGTCGTAATCAGACAAGGTTTTTAAAGTGAATGTTAAATGGATGTTTAAATGAGTAAAACGTACCTCCCTAACCTAAAACTTGAACCAAAACCTAACCAGTATTGTCCTAAAAGCAAATGAGAGATGAACAAAACAGATATCCCTCAACCAACACCTAACACTAACTGACAATGTCGCA
Source organism: Moxostoma hubbsi (assembly GCA_032164185.1). Classification (NCBI taxonomy): domain Eukaryota; kingdom Metazoa; phylum Chordata; class Actinopteri; order Cypriniformes; family Catostomidae; genus Moxostoma; species Moxostoma hubbsi. The sequence goes on along the minus strand of JAVLUX010000011.1, from coordinate 48,335,047 downwards.
AAACCAAATGTGACATGAAAATCCCATTTTCTGAAGCATACACATCATCTTGTGTCACTTATACGACACTTTCGCCTCACATGTTAGCTTGTGTGTTTGGCTGGGCTCGAACTGTGGACTTCCGAGACCAAAGTCCAGAACTATCAGGTGAGTTACTGCGGATGCTAATCATGTTGGAATAAGTGTAAATGTAGGTGAGTCTGTAATACAGCATTAAAATGTGTAGCTTTTCAAATGATGTGTAAAGGTTTTATGAAATCATAACATAGCAGTGTGAGTAATAGAGCAAAAAATACGTGTTTATAAAGTCATAGTCAGCCATTGTAGTCGTGATTTGTGTGAAAGTGAAGAAAACACACAGCTGTTGTTGCACCTCTAGTGTTCATTTCACCAGGAAACTGCAATGAAACGTGGAAAATGGCACATAAAGTTAGTTCATTTTGTAAGGTCCTAACTTGTTCCTAATTCCCAACTAGGTTGGTTTTGTTTCTTGTTGTATTAAACTTTGTTTGTTGCTGTAAGCTTTAGTTTAATTTGTTTTAATGTGATGTCAATGTGGAGAAACCACATGCTGTAGTGCAAAACAAATGTAAAATGGACACATCTAAAATATACAAGAATGTTCCCTTCATGTAAAAGTGATTCTTCTCAAAACACAGGATAAAGTGTTTCTGCTAGAAACGTGCTTAGTTACATCGATATATTATATGAATAACAGTGAATGTGGATATACTGTATATAGATTTTAGGTGTGGTTTTTGACATACAGGATGGCAATAATTGTTTGAAAGAGATTTTTATTCTATGATTAATTTCATCTCACAGAAAGGCTTGATTTTCCAAGTTGATAAAGAGCAAAGACATTTTTTACTTGTTCAATCTGGTTTCCAATAATAACGTATGCAGCAATCTAGCAAAAATGCAATATAATACCCTGTCATTTCATAAAACTTAGCATATAAATAGTGAATCAAGAGTGTTTAATGATCTTTCCATTAATGAAAGCACTCTGTGCTAACATTAAGCTTTGAAAATATTCCAAGACCTCTTCATTCATGCCACTAACATTGTATAGTATGCAGAATATATCACATATATTACAATAAATACAGGATTGTAGAAAGGTAAACATTATACAAGGTAAACAATTTACACATTATATATGGTAATGGAAACACAAAATCAGAAAAGTAAACATTATAGACAAGATTAATAGTGTGAATAGTGTAGCATTGAGAAAATAAAGAAAATGAGAAAGTAAACAGTATATTGACTTGTTTGAGACAATAAAAAGAATGTTCTAGATGCAGAAATAATATTCTGAATGTACAGAATAACCTAATTATTTTTGAAAAACAAAAACAAATCACAACATCCACAGTGGATGGGAGGAGTTGCGTGTGTGTGTTTCTGTGGGTGGGGCCTCCGGCCGGTGACAAATTGAATGTGCCTCGCTGTAGTTTATTGCCCTGATCAGGTCAAACGAAAAATATTGGAGGTCTGCACGCGGAGACAGTTCCGTCTGCCGCAGATAAATGAACTGATCATTTCTTATTGAGAAACAATTCCTAAAAGGTAGTTTAAAGCATGACTGAGGGAAGCAGACGGCGCTGCTCTACCCTGACCCTTACCGCCGCCGCTGGGATGAGATGGATAGAGAGCTCGCGAGTTTCTGATGGCACAACTCCACAGCACAGACACAACATTTATTATGAAGCTCGGGATTCTGATAAAGTGTAGGTAGCGGGCTGCTGCTTCTTTATATAGGGCCCAAGCCTTGAAAAGGCGAAGGCCCTATTGTTTTCCTTAGGATTATTATTAGGGCCCAAGCCTTGAAAAGGCGAAGGCCCTATTGTATTCCTCCTGATTATTAGGGCCCAAGCCTTGAAAAGGCAAAGGCCCTATTGTTTTCCTTAGGATTATTATTAGGGCCCAAGCCTTGAAAAGGCGAAGGCCCTATTGTTTTCCTTAGGATTATTATTAGGGCCCAAGCCTTGAAAAGGTGAAGGCCCTATTGTTTTCCTTAGGATTATTATTATTATTATTATTATTATTATTATTAGGGCCCAAGCCTTGAAAAGGCGAAGGCCCTATTGTTTTCCTTAGGATTATTATTATTATTATTATTATTATTATGGCCCAAGCCTTGAAAAGGCGAAGGCCCTATTGTTTTCCTCCTGATTATTATTAGGGCCCAAGCCTTGAAAAGGCGAAGGCCCTATTGTTTTCCTTAGGATTATTATTAGGGCCCAAGCCTTGAAAAGGCGAAGGCCCTATTGTTTTCCTCCTGATTATTATTATTAGGGCCCAAGCCTTGAAAAGGCGAAGGCCCTATTGTTTTCCTCCTGATTATTATTATTAGGGCCCAAGCCTTGAAAAGGCGAAGGCCCTATTGTTTTCCTCCTGATTATTATTATTATTTAGGGCCCAAGCCTTGAAAAGGCGAAGGCCCTATTGTTTTCCTTAGGATTATTAGGGCCCAAGCCTTGAAAAGGCGAAGGCCCTATTGTTTTCCTTAGGATTATTATTATTATTATTAGGGCCCAAGCCTTGAAAAGGCGAAGGCCCTATTGTTTTCCTTAGGATTATTATTATTATTAGGGCCCAAGCCTTGAAAAGGCGAAGGCCCTTTTGTTTTCCTTAGGATTATTAGGGCCCAAGCCTTGAAAAGGCGAAGGCCCTATTGTTTTCCTTAGGATTATTATTATTATTATTAGGGCCCAAGCCTTGAAAAGGCGAAGGCCCTATTGTTTTCCTTAGGATTATTATTAGGGCCCAAGCCTTGAAAAGGCGAAGGCCCTATTGTTTTCCTCCTGATTATTTATTAGGGCCCAAGCCTTGAAAAGGCGAAGGCCTTATTGTTTTCCTCCTGATTATTATTAGGGCCCAAGCCTTGAAAAGGCGAAGGCCCTATTGTTTTCCTCCTGATTATTAGGGCCCAAGCCTTGAAAAGGCGAAGGCCCTATTGTTTTGCTTAGGATTATTAGGGCCCAAGCCTTGAAAAGGCGAAGGCCCTATTGTTTTCCTCCTGATTATTTATTAGGGCCCAAGCCTTGAAAAGGCGAAGGCCCTATTGTTTTCCTCCTGATTATTTATTAGGGCCCAAGCCTTGAAAAGGCGAAGGCCCTATTGTTTTCCTTAGGATTATTATTATTATTAGGGCCCAAGCCTTGAAAAGGCGAAGGCCCTATTGTTTTCCTCCTGATTATTATTAGGGCCCAAGCCTTGAAAAGGCGAAGGCCCTATTGTTTTCCTCCTGATTATTATTAGGGCCCAAGCCTTGAAAAGGCGAAGGCCCTATTGTTTTCCTTAGGATTATTATTAGGGCCCAAGCCTTGAAAAGGCGAAGGCCCTATTGTTTTCCTCCTGATTATTATTAGGGCCCAAGCCTTGAAAAGACGAACGCCCTATTGTTTTCCTTAGGATTATTATTAGGGCCCAAGCCTTGAAAAGGCGAAGGCCCTATTGTTTTCCTTAGGATTATTATTATTATTATTATTAGGGCCCAAGCCTTGAAAAGGCGAAGGCCCTATTGTTTTCCTTAGGATTATTATTATTATTAGGGCCCAAGCCTTGAAAAAGCGAAGGCCCTATTGTTTTCCTTAGGATTATTATTATTATTAGGGCCCAAGCCTTGAAAAGGCGAAGGCCCTATTGTTTTCCTTAGGATTATTATTAGGGCCCAAGCCTTGAAAAGGCGAAGGCCCTATTGTTTTCCTCCTGATTATTATTAGGGCCCAAGCCTTGAAAAGCCGAAGGCCCTATTGTTTTCCTTAGGATTATTATTATTAGGGCCCAAGCCTTGAAAAGGCGAAGGCCCTATTGTTTTCCTCCTGATTATTATTAGGGCCCAAGCCTTGAAAAGGCAAAGGCCCTATTGTTTTCCTTAGGATTATTATTATTATTATTAGGGCCCAAGCCTTGAAAAGGCGAAGGCCCTATTGTTTTCCTTAGGATTATTATTATTATTAGGGCCCAAGCCTTGAAAAGGCGAAGGCCCTATTGTTTTCCTCCTGATTATTATTAGGGCCCAAGCCTTGAAAAGGCGAAGGCCCTATTGTTTTCCTTAGGATTATTATTATTATTATTATTATTAGGGCTCAAGCCTTGAAAAGGCGAAGGCCCTATTGTTTTCCTCCTGATTATTAGGGCCCAAGCCTTGAAAAGGCGAAGGCCCTATTGTTTTCCTCCTGATTATTATTAGGGCCCAAGCCTTGAAAAGGTGAAGGCCCTATTGTTTTCCTTAGGATTATTATTATTAGGGCCCAAGCCTTGAAAAGGCGAAGGCCCTATTGTTTTCCTTAGGATTATTATTAGGGCCCAAGCCTTGAAAAGGCGAAGGCCCTATTGTTTTCCTTAGGATTATTAGGGCCCAAGCCTGAAAAGGCGAAGGCCCTATTGTTTTCCTTAGGATTATTATTATTATTATTATTATTAGGGCCCAAGCCTTGAAAAGGCGAAGGCCCTATTGTTTTCCTTAGGATTATTATTATTATTATTATTATTATTATTGTTATTTTATCGACTATTCGGGCACTTTTGGGGGCCTTAACATGCTCTAAAACTCTTGAAACTTTGCACACGGGTCAGAACCTGCGGCCATCAGGGCTGGGCTGAAGATGGTACCCGGGCGTGGCAGGGGGTTTCAGCAGCGCCCCCTGGAACGGGGTCCGAAACCATGGTCCATAAATCAAACACACTTGCATGTAATAATATGAAAGTCGGTACACATATAGATCTCATCGTTTCATATATACTTCATGCTCTTACTTTTTACCTCAGCCCAACAGGAAGTCGGCTATTTAGGGTTGTTTGGAAAACGTATACAATGGAATTTGAAATACTCCTCCTAGAGAAATCATTTAATCGCCACGAATCTCAGTCAGCATGAAGTCAAGACATTGAGGATGAAAAATTGCCAGCAGATTTTTGATATCTCGAACGGTTTGGCCGTGGCGAGGAAACAAATTTATGGCGAGAAAAGTGAGACAGGAAGTGTGTTATAACTTCTGCATAAATTAACAGATCTTGATGAAACTTCAGCAGTGTGTTCGTTGTAAGAGGCCGATCACATGGATGTGACTATTGTGAGTCAAAGTTATAGCGCCACCAACTGGCAGCAGGAAGTGTGTCACTTTCAAAATGCTTTGAAATCACCCTCTTGTTTTTACCCGATTTGCTTCAAACTTTACGTGTATAATGTAAACACACGGCAGATTTAGACCTGTGAAAGGATTATTGATATCTTAGATACTGTTGCCGTGGCAACACTTCAAACTTTACTTTTCTTTATTGATGCTTTTGAGACTCTTAACATACTTGAAATTGCATGAAACTCGACAGAGACGTCACATTTATTAGCCAGTAGACATGTGCAAAGTTTCAGAAATGGGTGTGGTGAGGGGCTCAGTAGCGCCACCTTTTGACAAAAAAGTGGGGGGTTAGTTTCATCTACAGGTACAAAAATTGGTATTGATATAGTTCTCCTCAAGCCGGACAACTTTCTAATTTACAGTCATTAGCTCCGACCAACAGAAAGTCAGATATTTTGGTTTGAATGTGGAGAAAATGTCAGAATTTTGCAAGTCACTCTCTAAGACTTTGTGTGTGAGGAGTAGGAAGGGAGGGGGTCTTGTGAAGTAATACATAGGGCTATACTGCCCTCTTGTGTTCAACATAGTATGGGTTACATTAACTTTTGCACGATATTCTAATTTTTCGAGTTTCACCTGTATGCAGAGTTGACAGAAAAATGTTACACACGCTGTAGCAGGTGAATACAACAAAGAACTAAAGCCTAAAAAACTAAAGTTTAATCCACTGTCTGTTCATTCTCTGAGTGGCAATTACAAGAAATGTCCAATAGATGGCATCCAAGCCTCATTGTTCAATGATTTACAACAGGTCTGAGTCCAGAATGGGCAGGGACTGAGTTCAACAGTTGCTTGAGCTCTTTTGCAGTCGAATCCCAGAAAAAAGGCAAACAATGTGTCCCCACTCAATATATACATCAACTGAGTGGAGGATACAATTTTTAACAACCTTTAACCATTTACAGCCAGAGCGTTCAAATTTGGGAACAATTATTCCCATGGTTCCTGTCTCAGTGTCATCGTCGTCCGATCACCGATTTTATTTCTGAAGTCTGCCCAGATACTCATGACAATACAAGCTAAAGGCACATGTGATTGGTTAAGGGGTTACTGGGCAAGAATAATAACTGTATCGTCATCACCGTCTTCCTTCATTTCAATGGAAAGGTGATATCACGAGAGATTTACTCCAGTGTTGGATTTACTGCTTCAAATTAAATACTGAGGCGATTTTTGCAAGGTAAGAACGTGTGTTGTCTATATTTTCTATAGAAAGTCAAAACGTTTTAGTGACGAAGCATTTATTTGTAGGAGTATTGCTAGTTATTTCTGGAAAAAAATGACAAAACAACTCAAATAAATGTTTGTGAGCAGTTTTGTGTGAAACCGCGAGATGCGTCGCGTCTAACGCACGAGCCCCGATGAGAGATCGCATTCGCTTCTTCTTGCGTTTGAACGGACAATTTCATACTACAAAATGTCAAATTACATGATATATTGTCTGTTTTGTCCCAAGTGAACATAAACAGTTGATGAAGAAATCGCGAATCGAAATCTAGTATCAACACTTCCGAGAATGATTATCAGCGTTGTGTCTGACAGCGCGAGGCATCTCATTTTTACTCGCATCTTCATGGAGGTTTGTCGGTTGTATGTAGTTTCACAATCTCAATCAAGTAATCTCTGAAATGAATACAGATGTAACAGCACGAAAATAATGAGACTTCACAGTTCTCAAAAGATTAAACTCACTAAAACAAGCCGCACAGAGTGTGCCTTGAATGAAATGCGTTTAAAATCCTCTTAAAGAGACAGTAACAATTTTCCAAGTAAATAAAAAGTAGGCCTACAAATGGTTTTCACCCCAAAAATAAATTTCTCTCATCGTATACTCACCCTCATTGCATCCCAGATGTGTATTGTTTTCTTTCTTCTAGTGAACACAAATTAAGCTTTTTAGAAGATTATCTCAACCCTGTTGGACCTTTCAATGACTTGAATGGTGATCAGAACTCAGAAGCTACAAAAATCAAATAAATGCAGCATAAAAGTAATCCATACCACTCCAGTGGTTAAATCCATGCCTTCAGAAGTGATATTATAGGTGTGGGTTAGAAATAGACCTATATATATATACTTCAAGATGACATCACTCTGAAGTACTGCGTAAAGAATATCCCACATTCGCCCTTAGGGGGCGCTACAGGCCATGCCCAAAATTCCCATTTTCTGGTCAAAAATGTTCTAATGTTGTATATTGATACTACAGGCCAACAGGAATTCACAAACCAAGAGTGGCCCACATTCGCCCTTATGGGGCGCTACAGGCCACGCCCTAAATTCCCATTTGCTGGTCAAAAATGTTCTAATTTGGTACATTGATACTACAGGCCAACAGGAACCCACAAACAAAGAATTGCCCATATTCGCCATTAGGGGGCGCTACAGGCTATGCCCAAAATTCCCATTTTATGGTCAAAAATTTTCTAATTTGGTATATTGACACTACAGGCCAACAGAAATCCACAAACCAAGAATGTCTCACATTCGCCCTTAGGGGGCGCTAAAGGCCATTCCCAAATTGCACATTTTTTTGTCAAATACTTTCTAATTTGGTACATTAATACTACAGGCCAACAGGAACCTACAAACCAAGAATGGCTCACATTCGCCCTTAGGGGGCGCTACATGCCATGCCCAAATGTCATTTTTTTAAAGTGATTGTATTTCCACCCCATTTATTTAGTTTTCTGAAACCTGGTGAACATACCTCATTTCTCATTGTAAACAAAAAACCCTACAGGATCCATAAGGTCCGGCATGATGGATTTTCCTGTACACTGAAAATGTTTAGTTTAGGATTCAGACAGAAAGACATGTTTTTTGGATTTTTTCATTGGGAGGGTTTAACCCCAACCCTCTATTGATCAATTTTAAATGATTTGCCATTTTGAGGAGGAATCGCATTGCTGCTTGCAGCTATATTTTTGAGTTGTTGCTGTGTCCATCATCCTTTGTTTTCCGAAAGCCACCAAGTGGAAATGAGCCCGGTAACTAAAGGCACCAGGGTTGCGGTGCCACCGGCTTGGGCCCGTCATCGCTGCTTGCAGCTTTAATTAGGGCCCAAGCCTGAAAAGGCGAAGGCCCTATTGTTTTCCTTAGGATTATTATTATTATTATTATTATTATTATTATTATTATTATTTTATCGACTATTCGGGCACTTTTGGGGGCCTTAACATGCTCTAAAACTCTTGAAACTTTGCACACGGGTCAGAACCTGCGGCCATCAGGGCTGGGCTGAAGATGGTACCCGGGCGTGGCAGGGGGGCTCAGCAGCGCCCCCTGGAACGGGGTCCGAAACCTTGGTCCATAAATCAAACACACTTGCATGTAATAATATGAAAGTCGGTACACATATAGATCTCATCGTTTCATATATACTTCATGCTCTTACTTTTTACCTCAGCCCAACAGGAAGTCGGCTATTTAGGGTTGTTTGGAAAACGTATACAATGGAATTTGAAATACTCCTCCTAGAGAAATCATTTAATCACCACGAATCTCAGTCAGCATGAAGTCAAGACATTGAGGATGAAAAATTGCCAGCGGATTTTTGATATCTCGAACGGTTTGGCCGTGGCGAGGAAACAAATTTATGGCGAGAAAAGTGAGACAGGAAGTGTGTTATAACTTCTGCATAAATTAACAGATCTTGATGAAACTTCAGCAGTGTGTTCGTTGTAAGAGGCCGATCACATGGATGTGACTATTGTGAGTCAAAGTTATAGCGCCACCAACTGGCAGCAGGAAGTGTGTCACTTTCAAAATGCTTTGAAATCACCCTCTTGTTTTTACCCGATTTGCTTCAAACTTTACGTGTATAATGTAAACACACGGCAGATTTAGACCTGTGAAAGGATTATTGATATCTTAGATACTGTTGCCGTGGCAACACTTCAAACTTTACTTTTCTTTATTGATGCTTTTGAGACTCTTAACATACTTGAAATTGCATGAAACTCGACAGAGACGTCACATTTATTAGCCAGTAGACATGTGCAAAGTTTCAGAAATGGGTGTGGTGAGGGGCTCAGTAGCGCCACCTTTTGACAAAAAAGTGGGGGGTTAGTTTCATCTACAGGTACAAAAATTGGTATTGATATAGTTCTCCTCAAGCCGGACAACTTTCTAATTTACAGTCATTAGCTCCGACCAACAGAAAGTCAGATATTTTGGTTTGAATGTGGAGAAAATGTCAGAATTTTGCAAGTCACTCTGTGAGCCTCTGTGTGTGAGGAGTAGGAAGGGAGGGGGTCTTGTGATGTAATACATAGGGCTATACTGCCCTCTTGTGTTCAACATGTATGCAGAGTTGACAGAAAAATGTTACACACGCCGTAGCAGGTGAATACAACAAAGAAATGTGTCCCCACTCACTATATACATCAACTGAGTGGCGGATGCAATTTTTAACAACCTTTAACCATTTACAGCCAGAGCGTTCAAATTTGGGAACAATTATTCCCATGGTTCCTGTCACAGTGTCTTCGTCGTCCAATCACCGATTTTATTTCTGAAATCTGCCCAGATACTCATGACAATACAAGCTAAAGGCACATGTGATTGGTTAAGGGGTTACTGGGCAAGAATAATAACTGTATCGACATCACCGTCTTCCTTCATTTCAATGGAAAGGTGATATCACGAGAGATTTACTCCAGTGTTGGATTTACTGCTTCAAATTAAATACTGAGGCGATTTTTGCAAGGTAAGAACATGTGTTGTCTATATTTTCTATTGAAAGTCAAAACGTTTTAGTTACGAAGCATTTATTTGTAGGAGTATTGCTAGTTATTTCTGGAAAAAAAAATGACGAAACAACTCAAATAAATATTTGTGTGAAACAGCGAGCAGCGTCACTTCTATCTCACGAGCCCCCGATGAGAGATCGCATTCGCTTCTTCTTGCGTTTGAACGGACAATTTCATAAACAAAATGTCACATTACATGATATATTTTCTGTTTTGTCTCAAGTGAACATAAACAGTTGATGAAGTTATCGCGAATCTAAATCTAGTATCAACACTTCCGAGAATGATTATCAGCGTTGTGTCTGACAGCGCGAGGCGTCTCATTTTTACTCGCATCTTCATGGAGGTTTGTCGGTTGTATGTAGTTTCACAATCTCAATCAAGTAATCTCTGAAATGAATACAGATGTAACAGCACGAAAATAATGAGACTTCACAGTTCTCAAAAGATTAAACTCACTAAAACAAGCCGCACAGACTGTGCCTTGAATGAAATGCGTTTAAAATCCTCTTAAAGAGACAGTAACAATTTTCCAAGTAAATAAAAAGTAGCCTACAAATGGTTTTCACCCCAAAAATAAATTTCTCTCATCGTATACTCACCCTCATTCCATCCCAGATGTGTATTATTTTCTTTCTTCTGGTGAATACAAATTAAGATTTTTAGAAGATTATCTCAACCCTGTTGGACCTTTCAATGACTTGAATGGTGATCAGAACTCAGAAGATACAAAAATCACATAAATGCAGCATAAAAGTAATCCATACAACTCCAGTGGTTTAATCCATGCCTTCAGAAGTGATATTATAGGTGTGGGTTAGAAACAGACCTATATATATATACTTAAAGATGACATCACTCTGAAGTACTGCGTAAAGAATATCCCACATTCGCCCTTAGGGGGCGCTACAGGCCATGCCCAAAATTCCCATTTTCTGGTCAAAAATGTTCTAATTTTGTAGATTGATACTACAGGCCAACAGGAATCCACAAACCAAGAATGGCCCACATTCGCCCTTAGGGGGCGCTACAGGCCACGCCCTAAATTCCCATTTGCTGGTCAAAAATGTTCTAATTTGGTACATTGATACTACAGGCCAACAGGAACCCACAAACAAAGAATTGCCCATATTCGCCATTAGGGGGCGCTACAGGCTATGCCCAAAATTCCCATTTTATGGTCAAAAATTTTCTAATTTGGTATATTGACACTACAGGCCAACAGAAATCCACAAACCAAGAATGTCTCACATTTGCCCTTAGGGGGCGCTAAAGGACATTCCCAAATTGCACATTTTTTTGTCAAATACTTTCTAATTTGGTACATTAATACTACAGGCCAACAGGAACCTACAAACCAAGAATGGCTCACATTCGCCCTTAGGGGGCGCTACAGGCCATGCCCAAATATCAATTTTTCAAAGTGATTGTATTTCCACCCCATTTATTTAGTTTTTCTGAAACCTGGTGAACATACCTCATTTCTCATTGTAAACAAAAAACCCTACAGGGTCCATAAGGTCCGGCATGATGGATTTTCCTGTACACTGAAAATGTTTAGTTTAGGATTCAGACAGAAAGACATGTTTTTTGGATTTTTTCATTGGGAGGGTTTAACCCCAACCCTCTATTGATCAATTTTAAATGATTTGCCATTTTGAGGAGGAATCGCATTGCTGCTTGCAGCTATATTTTTGAGTTGTTGCTGTGTCCATCATCCTTTGTTTTCCGAAAGCCACCAAGTGGAAATGAGCCCGGTAACTAAAGGCACCAGGGTTGCGGTGCCACCGGCTTGGGCCCGTCATCGCTGCTTGCAGCTTTAATTATTATTATTATTATTATTATTATTATTTTATCGACTATTCGGGCACTTTTGGGGGCCTTAACATGCTCTAAAACTCTTGAAACTTTGCACACGGGTCAGAACCTGCGGCCATCAGGGCTGGGCTGAAGATGGTACCCGGGCGTGGCAGGGGGGCTCAGCAGCGCCCCCTGGAACGGGGTCCGAAACCTTGGTCCATAAATCAAACACACTTGCATGTAATAATATGAAAGTCGGTACACATATAGATCTCATCGTTTCATATATACTTCATGCTCTTACTTTTTACCTCAGCCCAACAGGAAGTCGGCTATTTAGGGTTGTTTGGAAAACGTATACAATGGAATTTGAAATACTCCTCCTAGAGAAATCATTTAATCGCCACGAATCTCAGTCAGCATGAAGTCAAGACATTGAGGATGAAAAATTGCCAGCGGATTTTTGATATCTCGAACGGTTTGGCCGTGGCGAGGAAACAAATTTATGGCGAGAAAAGTGAGACAGGAAGTGTGTTATAACTTCTGCATAAATTAACAGATCTTGATGAAACTTCAGCAGTGTGTTCGTTGTAAGAGGCCGATCACATGGATGTGACTATTGTGAGTCAAAGTTATAGCGCCACCAACTGGCAGCAGGAAGTGTGTCACTTTCAAAATGCTTTGAAATCACCCTCTTGTTTTTACCCGATTTGCTTCAAACTTTACGTGTATAATGTAAACACACGGCAGATTTAGACCTGTGAAAGGATTATTGATATCTTAGATACTGTTGCCGTGGCAACACTTCAAACTTTACTTTTCTTTATTGATGCTTTTGAGACTCTTAACATACTTGAAATTGCATGAAACTCGACAGAGACGTCACATTTATTAGCCAGTAGACATGTGCAAAGTTTCAGAAATGGGTGTGGTGAGGGGCTCAGTAGCGCCACCTTTTGACAAAAAAGTGGGGGGTTAGTTTCATCTACAGGTACAAAAATTGGTATTGATATAGTTCTCCTCAAGCCGGACAACTTTCTAATTTACAGTCATTAGCTCCGACCAACAGAAAGTCAGATATTTTGGTTTGAATGTGGAGAAAATGTCAGAATTTTGCAAGTCACTCTCTAAGACTTTGTGTGTGAGGAGTAGGAAGGGAGGGGGGCTTGTGAAGTAATACATAGGGCTATACTGCCCTCTTGTGTTCAACATAGTATGGGTTACATTAACTTTTGCACGATATTCTAATTTTTCGAGTTTCACCTGTATGCAGAGTTGACAGAAAAATGTTACACACGCCGTAGCAGGTGAATACAACAAAGAACTAAAGCCTAAAAAACTAAAGTTTAATCCACTGTCTGTTCATTCTCTGAGTGGCAATTACAAGAAATATCCAATAGATGGCATCCAAGCCTCATTGTTCAATGATTTACAACAGGTCTGAGTCCAGAATGGGCAGGGACTGAGTTCAACAGTTGCTTGAGCTCTTTTGCAGTCGAATCCCAGAAAAAAGGCAAACAATGTGTCCCCACTCAATATATACATCAACTGAGTGGAGGATACAATTTTTAACAACCTTTAACCATTTACAGCCAGAGCGTTCAAATTTGGGAACAATTATTCCCATGGTTCCTGTCTCAGTGTCATCGTCGTCCGATCACCGATTTTATTTCTGAAGTCTGCCCAGATACTCATGACAATACAAGCTAAAGGCACATGTGATTGGTTAAGGGGTTACTGGGCAAGAATAATAACTGTATCGTCATCACCGTCTTCCTTCATTTCAATGGAAAGGTGATATCACGAGAGATTTACTCCAGTGTTGGATTTACTGCTTCAAATTAAATACTGAGGCGATTTTTGCAAGGTAAGAACGTGTGTTGTCTATATTTTCTATAGAAAGTCAAAACGTTTTAGTTACGAAGCATTTATTTGTAGGAGTATTGCTAGTTATTTCTGGAAAAAAATGACAAAACAACTCAAATAAATGTTTGTGAGCAGTTTTGTGTGAAACCGCGAGATGCGTCGCGTCTAACGCACGAGCCCCGATGAGAGATCGCATTCGCTTCTTCTTGCGTTTGAACGGACAATTTCATACTACAAAATGTCAAATTACATGATATATTGTCTGTTTTGTCCCAAGTGAACATAAACAGTTGATGAAGAAATCGCGAATCGAAATCTAGTATCAACACTTCCGAGAATGATTATCAGCGTTGTGTCTGACAGCGCGAGGCATCTCATTTTTACTCGCATCTTCATGGAGGTTTGTCGGTTGTATGTAGTTTCACAATCTCAATCAAGTAATCTCTGAAATGAATACAGATGTAACAGCACGAAAATAATGAGACTTCACAGTTCTCAAAAGATTAAACTCACTAAAACAAGCCGCACAGACTGTGCCTTGAATGAAATGCGTTTAAAATCCTCTTAAAGAGACAGTAACAATTTTCCAATTAAATAAAAAGTAGGCCTACAAATGGTTTTCACCCCAAAAATAAATTTCTCTCATCGTATACTCACCCTCATTCCATCCCAGATGTGTATTGTTTTCTTTCTTCTAGTGAACACAAATGAAGCTTTTTAGAAGATTATCTCAACCCTGTTGGACCTTTCAATGACTTGAATGGTGATCAGAACTCAGAAGCTACAAAAATCACATAAATGCAGCATAAAAGTAATCCATACCACTCCAGTGGTTAAATCCATGCCTTCAGAAGTGATATTATAGGTGTGGGTTAGAAATAGACCTATATATATATACTTCAAGATGACATCACTCTGAAGTACTGCGTAAAGAATATCCCACATTCGCCCTTAGGGGGCGCTACAGGCCATGCCCAAAATTCCCATTTTCTGGTCAAAAATGTTCTAATTTTGTATATTGATACTACAGGCCAACAGGAACCCACAAACAAAGAATTGCCCATATTCGCCATTAGGGGGCGCTACAGGCTATGCCCAAAATTCCCATTTTATGGTCAAAAATGTTCTAATTTGGTATATTGACACTACAGGCCAACAGAAATCCACAAACCAAGAATGTTTCACATTTGCCCTTAGGGGGCGCTAAAGGACATTCCCAAATTGCAAATTTTTTTGTGAAATACTTTCTAATTTGGTACATTAATTCTACAGGCCAACAGGAACCTACAAACCAAGAATGGCTCACATTCGCCCTTAGGGGGCGCTACAGGCCATGCCCAAATGTCATTTTTTTAAAGTGATTGTATTTCCACCCCATTTATTTAGTTTTTCCGAAACCTGGTGAACATACCTTATTTCTCATTGTAAACAAAAAACCCTACAGGATCCATAAGGTCCGGCATGATGGATTTTCCTGTACACTGAAAATGTTTAGTTTAGGATTCAGACAGAAAGACATGTTTTTTGGATTTTTTCATTGGGAGGGTTTAACCCCAACCCTCTATTGATCAATTTTAAATGATTTGCCATTTTGAGGAGGAATCGCATTGCTGCTTGCAGCTATATTTTTGAGTTGTTGCTGTGTCCATCATCCTTTGTTTTCCGAAAGCCACCAAGTGGAAATGAGCCCGGTAACTAAAGGCACCAGGGTTGCGGTGCCACCGGCTTGGGCCCGTCATCGCTGCTTGCAGCTTTAATTATTAGGGCCCAAGCCTGAAAAGGCGAAGGCCCTATTGTTTTCCTTAGGATTATTATTATTATTATTATTATTATTATTATTATTATTTTATCGACTATTCGGGCACTTTTGGGGGCCTTAACATGCTCTAAAACTCTTGAAACTTTGCACACGGGTCAGAACCTGCGGCCATCAGGGCTGGGCTGAAGATGGTACCCGGGCGTGGCAGGGGGGCTCAGCAGCGCCCCCTGGAACGGGGTCCGAAACCTTGGTCCATAAATCAAACACACTTGCATGTAATAATATGAAAGTCGGTACACATATAGATCTCATCGTTTCATATATACTTCATGCTCTTACTTTTTACCTCAGCCCAACAGGAAGTCGGCTATTTAGGGTTGTTTGGAAAACGTATACAATGGAATTTGAAATACTCCTCCTAGAGAAATCATTTAATCGCCACGAATCTCAGTCAGCATGAAGTCAAGACATTGAGGATGAAAAATTGCCAGCGGATTTTTGATATCTCGAACGGTTTGGCCGTGGCGAGGAAACAAATTTATGGCGAGAAAAGTGAGACAGGAAGTGTGTTATAACTTCTGCATAAATTAACAGATCTTGATGAAACTTCAGCAGTGTGTTCGTTGTAAGAGGCCGATCACATGGATGTGACTATTGTGAGTCAAAGTTATAGCGCCACCAACTGGCAGCAGGAAGTGTGTCACTTTCAAAATGCTTTGAAATCACCCTCTTGTTTTTACCCGATTTGCTTCAAACTTTACGTGTATAATGTAAACACACGGCAGATTTAGACCTGTGAAAGGATTATTGATATCTTAGATACTGTTGCCTTGGCAACGCTTCAAACTTTACTTTTCTTTATTGATGCTTTTGAGACTCTTAACATACTTGAAATTGCATGAAACTCGACAGAGACGTCACATTTATTAGCCAGTAGACATGTGCAAAGTTTCAGAAATGGGTGTGGTGAGGGGCTCAGTAGCGCCACCTTTTGACAAAAAAGTGGGGGGTTAGTTTCATCTACAGGTACAAAAATTGGTATTGATATAGTTCTCCTCAAGCCGGACAACTTTCTAATTTACAGTCATTAGCTCCGACCAACAGAAAGTCAGATATTTTGGTTTGAATGTGGAGAAAATGTCAGAATTTTGCAAGTCACTCTCTAAGACTTTGTGTGTGAGGAGTAGGAAGGGAGGGGGGCTTGTGAAGTAATACATAGGGCTATACTGCCCTCTTGTGTTCAACATAGTATGGGTTACATTAACTTTTGCACGATATTCTAATTTTTCGAGTTTCACCTGTATGCAGAGTTGACAGAAAAATGTTACACACGCCGTAGCAGGTGAATACAACAAAGAACTAAAGCCTAAAAAACTAAAGTTTAATCCACTGTCTGTTCATTCTCTGAGTGGCAATTACAAGAAATGTCCAATAGATGGCATCCAAGCCTCATTGTTCAATGATTTACAACAGGTCTGAGTCCAGAATGGGCAGGGACTGAGTTCAACAGTTGCTTGAGCTCTTTTGCAGTCGAATCCCAGAAAAAAAGGCAAACAATGTGTCCCCACTCAATATATACATCAACTGAGTGGAGGATACAATTTTTAACAACCTTTAACCATTTACAGCCAGAGCGTTCAAATTTGGGAACAATTATTCCCATGGTTCCTGTCTCAGTGTCATCGTCGTCCGATCACCGATTTTATTTCTGAAGTCTGCCCAGATACTCATGACAATACAAGCTAAAGGCACATGTGATTGGTTAAGGGGTTACAGGGCAAGAATAATAACTGTATCGTCATCACCGTCTTCCTTCATTTCAATGGAAAGGTGATATCACGAGAGATTTACTCCAGTGTTGGATTTACTGCTTCAAATTAAATACTGAGGCGATTTTTGCAAGGTAAGAACGTGTGTTGTCTATATTTTCTATAGAAAGTCAAAACGTTTTAGTTACGAAGCATTTATTTGTAGGAGTATTGCTAGTTATTTTTGGAAAAAAATGACAAAACAACTCAAATAAATGTTTGTGAGCAGTTTTGTGTGAAACCGCGAGATGCGTCGCGTCTAACGCACGAGCCCCGATGAGAGATCGCATTCGCTTCTTCTTGCGTTTGAACGGACAATTTCATACTACAAAATGTCAAATTACATGATATATTGTCTGTTTTGTCCCAAGTGAACATAAACAGTTGATGAAGAAATCGCGAATCGAAATCTAGTATCAACACTTCCGAGAATGATTATCAGCGTTGTGTCTGACAGCGCGAGGCATCTCATTTTTACTCGCATCTTCATGGAGGTTTGTCGGTTGTATGTAGTTTCACAATCTCAATCAAGTAATCTCTGAAATGAATACAGATGTAACAGCACGAAAATAATGAGACTTCACAGTTCTCAAAAGATTAAACTCACTAAAACAAGCCGCACAGACTGTGCCTTGAATGAAATGCGTTTAAAATCCTCTTAAAGAGACAGTAACAATTTTCCAAGTAAATAAAAAGTAGGCCTACAAATGGTTTTCACCCCAAAAATAAATTTCTCTCATCGTATACTCACCCTCATTCCATCCCAGATGTGTATTGTTTTCTTTCTTCTAGTGAACACAAATTAAGCTTTTTAGAAGATTATCTCAACCCTGTTGGACCTTTCAATGACTTGAATGGTGATCAGAACTCAGAAGCTACAAAAATCAAATAAATGCAGCATAAAAGTAATCCATACCACTCCAGTGGTTAAATCCATGCCTTCAGAAGTGATATTATAGGTGTGGGTTAGAAATAGACCTATATATATACTTCAAGATGACATCACTCTGAAGTACTGCGTAAAGAATATCCCACATTCGCCCTTAGGGGGCGCTACAGGCCATGCCCAAAATTCCCATTTTCTGGTCAAAAATGTTCTAATGTTGTATATTGATACTACAGGCCAACAGGAATTCACAAACCAAGAGTGGCCCACATTCGCCCTTATGGGGCGCTACAGGCCACGCCCTAAATTCCCATTTGCTGGTCAAAAATGTTCTAATTTGGTACATTGATACTACAGGCCAACAGGAACCCACAAACAAAGAATTGCCCATATTCGCCATTAGGGGGCGCTACAGGCTATGCCCAAAATTCCCATTTTATGGTCAAAAATTTTCTAATTTGGTATATTGACACTACAGGCCAACAGAAATCCACAAACCAAGAATGTCTCACATTTGCCCTTAGGGGGTGCTAAAGGACATTCCCAAATTGCACATTTTTTTGTCAAATACTTTCTAATTTGGTACATTAATACTACAGGCCAACAGGAACCTACAAACCAAGAATGGCTCACATTCGCCCTTAGGGGGCGGTACAGGCCATGCCCAAATGTCAATTTTTCAAAGTGATTGTATTTCCACCCCATTTATTTAGTTTTTCTGAAACCTGGTGAACATACCTCATTTCTCATTGTAAACAAAAAACCCTACAGGATCCATAAGGTCCGGCATGATGGATTTTCCTGTACACTGAAAATGTTTAGTTTAGGATTCAGACAGAAAGACATGTTTTTTGGATTTTTTCATTGGGAGGGTTTAACCCCAACCCTCTATTGATCAATTTTAAATGATTTGCCATTTTGAGGAGGAATCGCATTGCTGCTTGCAGCTATATTTTTGAGTTGTTGCTGTGTCCATCATCCTTTGTTTTCCGAAAGCCACCAAGTGGAAATGAGCCCGGTAACTAAAGGCACCAGGGTTGCGGTGCCACCGGCTTGGGCCCGTCATCGCTGCTTGCAGCTTTAATTATTATTATTATTATTATTATTATTATTTTATCGACTATTCGGGCACTTTTGGGGGCCTTAACGTGCTCTAAAATTCTTGAAACTTTGCACACGGGTCAGAACCCGCGGCCATCAGGGCTGGGCTGAAGATGGTACCCGGGCGTGGCAGGGGGGCTCAGCAGCACCCCCTGGAACGGGGTAGGAAACCTTGGTCCATAAATCAAACACACTTGCATGTAATAATATGAAAGTCGGTACACATATAGATCTCATCGTTTCATATATACTTCATGCTCTTACTTTTTACCTCAGCCCAACAGGAAGTCGGCTATTTAGGGTTGTTTGGAAAACGTATACAATGGAATTTGAAATACTCCTCCTAGAGAAATCATTTAATCACCACGAATCTCAGTCAGCATGAAGTCAAGACATTGAGGATGAAAAATTGCCAGCGGATTTTTGATATCTCGAACGGTTTGGCCGTGGCGAGGAAACAAATTTATGGCGAGAAAAGTGAGACAGGAAGTGTGTTATAACTTCTGCATAAATTAACAGATCTTGATGAAACTTCAGCAGTGTGTTCGTTGTAAGAGGCCGATCACATGGATGTGACTATTGTGAGTCAAAGTTATAGCGCCACCAACTGGCAGCAGGAAGTGTGTCACTTTCAAAATGCTTTGAAATCACCCTCTTGTTTTTACCCGATTTGCTTCAAACTTTACGTGTATAATGTAAACACACGGCAGATTTAGACCTGTGAAAAGATTATTGATATCTTAGATACTGTTGCCGTGGCAACGCTTCAAACTTTACTTTTCTTTATTGATGCTTTTGAGACTCTTAACATACTTGAAATTGCATGAAACTCGACAGAGACGTCACATTTATTAGCCAGTAGACATGTGCAAAGTTTCAGAAATGGGTGTGGTGAGGGGCTCAGTAGCGCCACCTTTTGACAAAAAAGTGGGGGGTTAGTTTCATCTACAGGTACAAAAATTGGTATTGATATAGTTCTCCTCAAGCCGGACAACTTTCTAATTTACAGTCATTAGCTCCGACCAACAGAAAGCCAGATATTTTGGTTTGAATGTGGAGAAAATGTCAGAATTTTGCAAGTCACTCTCTAAGACTCTGTGTGTGAGGAGTAGGAAGGGAGGGGGTCTTGTGAAGAAATACATAGGGCTATACTGCCCTCTTGTGTTCAGCATAGTATGGGTTACATTAACTTTTGCACGATATTCTAATTTTTCGAGTTTCACCTGTATGCAGAGTTGACAGAAAAATGTTACACACGCCGTAGCAGGTGAATACAACAAAGAACTAAAGCCTAAAAAACTAAAGTTTAATCCACTGTCTGTTCATTCTCTGAGTGGCAATTACAAGAAATGTCCAATAGATGGCATCCAAGCCTCATTGTTCAATGATTTACAACAGGTCTGAGTCCAGAATGGGCAGGGACTGAGTTCAACAGTTGCTTGAGCTCTTTTGCAGTCCAATCCCAGAAAAAAGGCAAACAATGTGTCCCCACTCAATATATACATCAACTGAGTGGCGGATACAATTTTTAACAACCTTTAACCATTTACAGCCAGAGCGTTCTAATTTGGGAACAATTATTCCCATGGTTTCTGTCTCAGTGTCATCGTCGTCCAATCACCGATTTTATTTCTGAAATCTGCCCAGATACTCATGACAATACAAGCTAAAGGCACATGTGATTGGTTAAGGGGTTACTGGGCAAGAATAATAACTGTATCGTCATCACCGTCTTCCTTCATTTCAATGGGAAGGTGATATCACGAGAGATTTACTCCAGTGTTGGATTTACTGCTTCAAATTAAATACTGAGGCGATTTTTGCAAGGTAAGAACGTGTTGTCTATATTTTCTATAGAAAGTCAAAACGTTTTAGTTACGAAGCATTTATTTGTAGGAGTATTGCTAGTTATTTCTGGAAAAAAATGACAAAACAACTCAAATAAATGTTTGTGAGCAGTTTTGTGTGAAACCGCGAGATGCGTCGCGTCTAACGCACGAGCCCCGATGAGAGATCGCATTCGCTTCTTCTTGCGTTTGAACGGACAATTTCATACTACAAAATGTCAAATTACATGATATATTGTCTGTTTTGTCCCAAGTGAACATAAACAGTTGATGAAGAAATCGCGAATCGAAATCTAGTATCAACACTTCCGAGAATGATTATCAGCGTTGTGTGACAGCGCGAGGCATCTCATTTTTACTCGCATCTTCATGGAGGTTTGTCGGTTGTATGTAGTTTCACAATCTCAATCAAGTAATCTCTGAAATGAATACAGATGTAACAGCACGAAAATAATGAGACTTCACAGTTCTCAAAAGATTAAACTCACTAAAACAAGCCGCACAGACTGTGCCTTGAATGAAATGCGTTTAAAATCCTCTTAAAGAGACAGTAACAATTTTCCAAGTAAATAAAAAGTAGGCCTACAAATGGTTTTCACCCCAAAAATAAATTTCTCTCATCGTATACTCACCCTCATTGCATCCCAGATGTGTATTGTTTTCTTTCTTCTAGTGAACACAAATTAAGCTTTTTAGAAGATTATCTCAACCCTGTTGGACCTTTCAATGACTTGAATGGTGATCAGAACTCAGAAGCTACAAAAATCAAATAAATGCAGCATAAAAGTAATCCATACCACTCCAGTGGTTAAATCCATGCCTTCAGAAGTGATATTATAGGTGTGGGTTAGAAATAGACCTATATATTTATACTTCAAGATTACATCACTCTGAAGTACTGCGTAAAGAATATCCCACATTCGCCCTTAGGGGGCGCTACAGGCCATGCCCAAAATTCCCATTTGCTGGTCAAAAATGTTCTAATTTGAAACATTGATACTACAGGCCAACAGGAACCCACAAACCAAGAATGGCCCACATTCGCCCTTAGGGAGCGCTACAGGCCACGCTTTAAATTCCCATTTGCTGGTCAAACATGTTCTAATTTGGTACATTGATAATACAGGCCAACAGGAACCCACAAACAAAGAATTGCCCATATTCGCCATTAGGGGCGCTACAGGCTATGCCCAAAATTCCCATTTTATGGTCAAAAATGTTCTAATTTGGTATATTGACACTACAGGCCAACAGAAATCCACAAACCAAGAATGTCTCACATTCGCCCTTAGGGGGCGCTAAAGGCCATTCCCAAATTGCACATTTTTTTGTCAAATACTTTCTAATTTGGTACATTAATACTACAGGCCAACAGGAACCTACAAACCAAGAATGGCTCACATTCGCCCTTAGGGGGCGCTACAGGCCATGCCCAAATGTCATTTTTTTAAAGTGATTGTATTTCCACCCCATTTATTTAGTTTTTCCGAAACCTGGTGAACATACCTTATTTCTCATTGTAAACAAAAAACCCTACAGGATCCATAAGGTCCGGCATGATGGATTTTCCTGTACACTGAAAATGTTTAGTTTAGGATTCAGACAGAAAGACATGTTTTTTGGATTTTTTCATTGGGAGGGTTTAACCCCAACCCTCTATTGATCAATTTTAAATGATTTGCCATTTTGAGGAGGAATCGCATTGCTGCTTGCAGCTATATTTTTGAGTTGTTGCTGTGTCCATCATCCTTTGTTTTCCGAAAGCCACCAAGTGGAAATGAGCCCGGTAACTAAAGGCACCAGGGTTGCGGTGCCACCGGCTTGGGCCCGTCATCGCTGCTTGCAGCTTTAATTATTAGGGCCCAAGCCTGAAAAGGCGAAGGCCCTATTGTTTTCCTTAGGATTATTATTATTATTATTATTATTATTATTATTATTATTTTATCGACTATTCGGGCACTTTTGGGGGCCTTAACATGCTCTAAAACTCTTGAAACTTTGCACACGGGTCAGAACCTGCGGCCATCAGGGCTGGGCTGAAGATGGTACCCGGGCGTGGCAGGGGGGCTCAGCAGCGCCCCCTGGAACGGGGTCCGAAACCTTGGTCCATAAATCAAACACACTTGCATGTAATAATATGAAAGTCGGTACACATATAGATCTCATCGTTTCATATATACTTCATGCTCTTACTTTTTACCTCAGCCCAACAGGAAGTCGGCTATTTAGGGTTGTTTGGAAAACGTATACAATGGAATTTGAAATACTCCTCCTAGAGAAATCATTTAATCGCCACGAATCTCAGTCAGCATGAAGTCAAGACATTGAGGATGAAAA
This sequence comes from Moxostoma hubbsi, assembly GCA_032164185.1. Taxonomy (NCBI): domain Eukaryota; kingdom Metazoa; phylum Chordata; class Actinopteri; order Cypriniformes; family Catostomidae; genus Moxostoma; species Moxostoma hubbsi. Next base: position 48,311,736 of record JAVLUX010000011.1, on the reverse strand, counting down.
ATTGCCAGCGGATTTTTGATATCTCGAACGGTTTGGCCGTGGCGAGGAAACAAATTTATGGCGAGAAAAGTGAGACAGGAAGTGTGTTATAACTTCTGCATAAATTAACAGATCTTGATGAAACTTCAGCAGTGTGTTCGTTGTAAGAGGCCGATCACATGGATGTGACTATTGTGAGTCAAAGTTATAGCGCCACCAACTGGCAGCAGGAAGTGTGTCACTTTCAAAATGCTTTGAAATCACCCTCTTGTTTTTACCCGATTTGCTTCAAACTTTACGTGTATAATGTAAACACACGGCAGATTTAGACCTGTGAAAGAATTATTGATATCTTAGATACTGTTGCCGTGGCAACACTTCAAACTTTACTTTTCTTTATTGATGCTTTTGAGACTCTTAACATACTTGAAATTGCATGAAACTCGACAGAGACGTCACATTTATTAGCCAGTAGACATGTGCAAAGTTTCAGAAATGGGTGTGGTGAGGGGCTCAGTAGCGCCACCTTTTGACAAAAAAGTGGGGGGTTAGTTTCATCTACAGGTACAAAAATTGGTATTGATATAGTTCTCCTCAAGCCGGACAACTTTCTAATTTACAGTCATTAGCTCCGACCAACAGAAAGTCAGATATTTTGGTTTGAATGTGGAGAAAATGTCAGAATTTTGCAAGTCACTCTCTAAGACTTTGTGTGTGAGGAGTAGGAAGGGAGGGGGGCTTGTGAAGTAATACATAGGGCTATACTGCCCTCTTGTGTTCAACATAGTATGGGTTACATTAACTTTTGCACGATATTCTAATTTTTCGAGTTTCACCTGTATGCAGAGTTGACAGAAAAATGTTACACACGCCGTAGCAGGTGAATACAACAAAGAACTAAAGCCTAAAAAACTAAAGTTTAATCCACTGTCTGTTCATTCTCTGAGTGGCAATTACAAGAAATGTCCAATAGATGGCATCCAAGCCTCATTGTTCAATGATTTACAACAGGTCTGAGTCCAGAATGGGCAGGGACTGAGTTCAACAGTTGCTTGAGCTCTTTTGCAGTCGAATCCCAGAAAAAAGGCAAACAATGTGTCCCCACTCAATATATACATCAACTGAGTGGAGGATACAATTTTTAACAACCTTTAACCATTTACAGCCAGAGCGTTCAAATTTGGGAACAATTATTCCCATGGTTCCTGTCTCAGTGTCATCGTCGTCCGATCACCGATTTTATTTCTGAAATCTGCCCAGATACTCATGACAATACAAGCTAAAGGCACATGTGATTGGTTAAGGGGTTACTGGGCAAGAATAATAACTGTATCGTCATCACCGTCTTCCTTCATTTCAATGGGAAGGTGATATCACGAGAGATTTACTCCAGTGTTGGATTTACTGCTTCAAATTAAATACTGAGGCGATTTTTGCAAGGTAAGAACGTGTGTTGTCTATATTTTCTATAGAAAGTCAAAACGTTTTAGTTACGAAGCATTTATTTGTAGGAGTATTGCTAGTTATTTCTGGAAAAAAATGACAAAACAACTCAAATAAATGTTTGTGAGCAGTTTTGTGTGAAACCGCGAGATGCGTCGCGTCTAACGCACGAGCCCCGATGAGAGATCGCATTCGCTTCTTCTTGCGTTTGAACGGACAATTTCATACTACAAAATGTCAAATTACATGATATATTGTCTGTTTTGTCCCAAGTGAACATAAACAGTTGATGAAGAAATCGCGAATCGAAATCTAGTATCAACACTTCCGAGAATGATTATCAGCGTTGTGTCTGACAGCGCGAGGCATCTCATTTTTACTCGCATCTTCATGGAGGTTTGTCGGTTGTATGTAGTTTCACAATCTCAATCAAGTAATCTCTGAAATGAATACAGATGTAACAGCACGAAAATAATGAGACTTCACAGTTCTCAAAAGATTAAACTCACTAAAACAAGCCGCACAGACTGTGCCTTGAATGAAATGCGTTTAAAATCCTTTTAAAGAGACAGTAACAATTTTCCAAGTAAATAAAAAGTAGGCCTACAAATGGTTTTCACCCCAAAAATAAATTTCTCTCATCGTATACTCACCCTCATTGCATCCCAGATGTGTATTGTTTTCTTTCTTCTAGTGAACACAAATTAAGCTTTTTAGAAGATTATCTCAACCCTGTTGGACCTTTCAATGACTTGAATGGTGATCAGAACTCAGAAGCTACAAAAATCAAATAAATGCAGCATAAAAGTAATCCATACCACTCCAATGGTTAAATCCATGCCTTCAGAAGTGATATTATAGGTGTGGGTTAGAAATAGACCTATATATATATACTTCAAGATGACATCACTCTGAAGTACTGCGTAAAGAATATCCCACATTCGCCCTTAGGGGGCGCTACAGGCCATGCCCAAAATTCCCATTTTCTGGTCAAAAATGTTCTAATGTTGTATATTGATACTACAGGCCAACAGGAATTCACAAACCAAGAGTGGCCCACATTCGCCCTTATGGGGCGCTACAGGCCACGCCCTAAATTCCCATTTGCTGGTCAAAAATGTTCTAATTTGGTACATTGATACTACAGGCCAACAGGAACCCACAAACAAAGAATTGCCCATATTCGCCATTAGGGGGCGCTACAGGCTATGCCCAAAATTCCCATTTTATGGTCAAAAATTTTCTAATTTGGTATATTGACACTACAGGCCAACAGAAATCCACAAACCAAGAATGTCTCACATTTGCCCTTAGGGGGTGCTAAAGGACATTCCCAAATTGCACATTTTTTTGTCAAATACTTTCTAATTTGGTACATTAATACTACAGGCCAACAGGAACCTACAAACCAAGAATGGCTCACATTCGCCCTTAGGGGGCGGTACAGGCCATGCCCAAATGTCAATTTTTCAAAGTGATTGTATTTCCACCCCATTTATTTAGTTTTTCTGAAACCTGGTGAACATACCTCATTTCTCATTGTAAACAAAAAACCCTACAGGATCCATAAGGTCCGGCATGATGGATTTTCCTGTACACTGAAAATGTTTAGTTTAGGATTCAGACAGAAAGACATGTTTTTTGGATTTTTTCATTGGGAGGGTTTAACCCCAACCCTCTATTGATCAATTTTAAATGATTTGCCATTTTGAGGAGGAATCGCATTGCTGCTTGCAGCTATATTTTTGAGTTGTTGCTGTGTCCATCATCCTTTGTTTTCCGAAAGCCACCAAGTGGAAATGAGCCCGGTAACTAAAGGCACCAGGGTTGCGGTGCCACCGGCTTGGGCCCGTCATCGCTGCTTGCAGCTTTAATTATTATTATTATTATTATTATTATTATTATTATTATTATTTTATCGACTATTCGGGCACTTTTGGGGGCCTTAACATGCTCTAAAACTCTTGAAACTTTGCACACGGGTCAGAACCTGCGGCCATCAGGGCTGGGCTGAAGATGGTACCCGGGCGTGGCAGGGGGGCTCAGCAGCGCCCCCTGGAACGGGGTCCGAAACCTTGGTCCATAAATCAAACACACTTGCATGTAATAATATGAAAGTCGGTACACATATAGATCTCATCGTTTCATATATACTTCATGCTCTTACTTTTTACCTCAGCCCAACAGGAAGTCGGCTATTTAGGGTTGTTTGGAAAACGTATACAATGGAATTTGAAATACTCCTCCTAGAGAAATCATTTAATCGCCACGAATCTCAGTCAGCATGAAGTCAAGACATTGAGGATGAAAAATTGCCAGCGGATTTTTGATATCTCGAACGGTTTGGCCGTGGCGAGGAAACAAAATTATGGCGAGAAAAGTGAGACAGGAAGTGTGTTATAACTTCTGCATAAATTAACAGATCTTGATGAAACTTCAGCAGTGTGTTCGTTGTAAGAGGCCGATCACATGGATGTAACTATTGTGAGTCAAAGTTATAGCGCCACCAACTGGCAGCAGGAAGTGTGTCACTTTCAAAATGCTTTGAAATCACCCTCTTGTTTTTACCCGATTTGCTTCAAACTTTACGTGTATAATGTAAACACACGGCAGATTTAGACCTGTGAAAGGATTATTGATATCTTAGATACTGTTGCCGTGGCAACGCTTCAAACTTTACTTTTCTTTATTGATGCTTTTGAGACTCTTAACCTACTTGAAATTGCATGAAACTCGACAGAGACGTCACATTTATTAGCCAGTAGACATGTGCAAAGTTTCAGAAATGGGTGTGGTGAGGGGCTCAGTAGCGCCACCTTTTGACAAAAAAGTGGGGGGTTAGTTTCATCTACAGGTACAAAAATTGGTATTGATATAGTTCTCCTCAAGCCGGACAACTTTCTAATTTACAGTCATTAGCTCCGACCAACAGAAAGTCAGATATTTTGGTTTGAATGTGGAGAAAATGTCAGAATTTTGCAAGTCACTCTGTGAGCCTCTGTGTGTGAGGAGTAGGAAGGGAGGGGGTCTTGTGAAGTAATACATAGGGCTATACTGCCCTCTTGTGTTCAACATAGTATGGGTTACATTAACTTTTGCACGATATTCTAATTTTTCGAGTTTCACCTGTATGCAGAGTTGACAGAAAAATGTTACACACGCCGTAGCAGGTGAATACAACAAAGAACTAAAGCCTAAAAAACTAAAGTTTAATCCACTGTCTGTTCATTCTCTGAGTGGCAATTACAAGAAATGTCCAATAGATGGCATCCAAGCCTCATTGTTCAATGATTTACAACAGGTCTGAGTCCAGAATGGGCAGGGACTGAGTTCAACAGTTGCTTGAGCTCTTTTGCAGTCGAATCCCAGAAAAAAGGCAAACAATGTGTCCCCACTCAATATATACATCAACTGAGTGGAGGATACAATTTTTAACAACCTTTAACTATTTACAGCCAGAGCGTTCAAATTTGGGAACAATTATTCCCATGGTTCCTGTCTCAGTGTCATCGTCGTCCGATCACCGATTTTATTTCTGAAATCTGCCCAGATACTCATGACAATACAAGCTAAAGGCACATGTGATTGGTTAAGGGGTTACTGGGCAAGAATAATAACTGTATCGTCATCACCGTCTTCCTTCATTTCAATGGAAAGGTGATATCACGAGAGATTTACTCCAGTGTTGGATTTACTGCTTCAAATTAAATACTGAGGCGATTTTTGCAAGGTAAGAACGTGTTGTCTATATTTTCTATAGAAAGTCAAAACGTTTTAGTTACGAAGCATTTATTTGTAGGAGTATTGCTAGTTATTTCTGGAAAAAAATGACAAAACAACTCAAATAAATGTTTGTGAGCAGTTTTGTGTGAAACCGCGAGATGCGTCGCGTCTAACGCACGAGCCCCGATGAGAGATCGCATTCGCTTCATCTTGCGTTTGAACGGACAATTTCATAAACAAAATGTCAAATTACATGATATATTGTCTGTTTTGTCCCAAGTGAACATAAACAGTTGATGAAGAAATCGCGAATCTAAATCTAGTATCAACACTTCCGAGAATGATTATCAGCGTTGTGTCTGACAGCGCGAGGCATCTCATTTTTACTCGCATCTTCATGGAGGTTTGTCGGTTGTATGTAGTTTCACAATCTCAATCAAGTAATCTCTGAAATGAATACAGATGTAACAGCACGAAAATAATGAGACTTCACAGTTCTCAAAAGATTAAACTCAATAAAACAAGCCGCACAGACTGTGCCTTGAATGAAATGCGTTTAAAATCCTCTTAAAGAGACAGTAACAATTTTCCAAGTAAATAAAAAGTAGGCCTACAAATGGTTTTCACCCCCAAAATAAATTTCTCTCATCGTATACTCACCCTCATTCCATCCCAGATGTGTATTATTTTCTTTCTTCTAGTGAACACAAATTAAGCTTTTTAGAAGATTATCTCAACCCTGTTGGACCTTTCAATGACTTGAATGGTGATCAGAACTCAGAAGCTACAAAAATCACATAAATGCAGCATAAAAGTAATCCATACCACTCCATTGGTTTAATCCATGCCTTCAGAAGTGATATTATAGGTGTGGGTTAGAAACAGACCTATATATATATACTTCAAGATGACATCACTCTGAAGTACTGCGTAAAGAATATCCCACATTCGCCCTTAGGGGGCGCTACAGGCCATGCCCAAAATTCCCATTTTCTGGGCAAAAATGTTCTAATTTTGTATATTGATCCTACAGGCCAACAGTAATCCACAAACCAAGAATGGCCCACATTCGCCCTTAGGGGGCGCTACAGGCCACGCCCTAAATTCCCATTTGCTGGTCAAAAATGTTCTAATTTGGTACATTGATACTACAGGCCAACAGGAACCCACAAACAAAGAATTGCCCATATTCGCCATTAGGGGGCGCTACAGGCTATGCCCAAAATTCCCATTTTATGGTCAAAAATTTTCTAATTTGGTCTATTGACACTACAGGCCAACAGAAATCCACAAACCAAGAATGTCTCACATTTGCCCTTAGGGGGCGCTAAAGGACATTCCCAAATTGCACATTTTTTTGTCAAATACTTTCTAATTTGGTACATTAATACTACAGGCCAACAGGAACCTACAAACCAAGAATGGCTCACATTCGCCCTTAGGGGGCGCTACAGGCCATGCCCAAATGTCAATTTTTCAAAGTGATTGTATTTCCACCCCATTTATTTAGTTTTTCTGAAACCTGGTGAACATACCTCATTTCTCATTGTAAACAAAAAACCCTCCAGGATCCATAAGGTCTGGCATGATGGATTTTCCTGTACACTGAAAATGTTTAGTTTAGGATTCAGACAGAAAGACATTTTTTTTGGATTTTTTCATTGGGAGGGTTTAACCCCAACCCTCTATTGATCAATTTTAAATGATTTGCCATTTTGAGGAGGAATCGCATTGCTGCTTGCAGCTATATTTTTGAGTTGTTGCTGTGTCCACCATCCTTTGTTTTCCGAAAGCCACCAAGTGGAAATGAGCCCGGTAACTAAAGGCACCAGGGTTGCGGTGCCACCGGCTTGGGCCCGTCATCGCTGCTTGCAGCTTTAATTATTATTATTATTATTAGGGCCCAAGCCTGAAAAGGCGAAGGCCCTATTGTTTTCCTTAGGATTATTATTATTATTATTATTATTATTATTATTATTATTTTATCGACTATTCGGGCACTTTTGGGGGCCTTAACATGCTCTAAAACTCTTGAAACTTTGCACACGGGTCAGAACCTGCGGCCATCAGGGCTGGGCTGAAGATGGTACCCGGGCGTGGCAGGGGGTTTCAGCAGCGCCCCCTGGAACGGGGTCCGAAACCATGGTCCATAAATCAAACACACTTGCATGTAATAATATGAAAGTCGGTACACATATAGATCTCATCGTTTCATATATACTTCATGCTCTTACTTTTTACCTCAGCCCAACAGGAAGTCGGCTATTTAGGGTTGTTTGGAAAACGTATACAATGGAATTTGAAATACTCCTCCTAGAGAAATCATTTAATCGCCACGAATCTCAGTCAGCATGAAGTCAAGACATTGAGGATGAAAAATTGCCAGCGGATTTTTGATATCTCGAACGGTTTGGCCGTGGCGAGGAAACAAATTTATGGCGAGAAAAGTGAGACAGGAAGTGTGTTATAACTTCTGCATAAATTAACAGATCTTGATGAAACTTCAGCAGTGTGTTCGTTGTAAGAGGCCGATCACATGGATGTGACTATTGTGAGTCAAAGTTATAGCGCCACCAACTGGCAGCAGGAAGTGTGTCACTTTCAAAATGCTTTGAAATCACCCTCTTGTTTTTACCCGATTTGCTTCAAACTTTACGTGTATAATGTAAACACACGGCAGATTTAGACCTGTGAAAGGATTATTGATATCTTAGATACTGTTGCCGTGGCAACACTTCAAACTTTACTTTTCTTTATTGATGCTTTTGAGACTCTTAACATACTTGAAATTGCATGAAACTCGACAGAGACGTCACATTTATTAGCCAGTAGACATGTGCAAAGTTTCAGAAATGGGTGTGGTGAGGGGCTCAGTAGCGCCACCTTTTGACAAAAAAGTGGGGGGTTAGTTTCATCTACAGGTACAAAAATTGGTATTGATATAGTTCTCCTCAAGCCGGACAACTTTCTAATTTACAGTCATTAGCTCCGACCAACAGAAAGTCAGATATTTTGGTTTGAATGTGGAGAAAATGTCAGAATTTTGCAAGTCACTCTCTAAGACTTTGTGTGTGAGGAGTAGGAAGGGAGGGGGTCTTGTGAAGTAATACATAGGGCTATACTGCCCTCTTGTGTTCAACATAGTATGGGTTACATTAACTTTTGCACGATATTCTAATTTTTCGAGTTTCACCTGTATGCAGAGTTGACAGAAAAATGTTACACACGCCGTAGCAGGTGAATACAACAAAGAACTAAAGCCTAAAAAACTAAAGTTTAATCCACTGTCTGTTCATTCTCTGAGTGGCAATTACAAGAAATGTCCAATAGATGGCATCCAAGCCTCATTGTTCAATGATTTACAACAGGTCTGAGTCCAGAATGGGCAGGGACTGAGTTCAACAGTTGCTTGAGCTCTTTTGCAGTCGAATCCCAGAAAAAAGGCAAACAATGTGTCCCCACTCAATATATACATCAACTGAGTGGAGGATACAATTTTTAACAACCTTTAACCATTTACAGCCAGAGCGTTCAAATTTGGGAACAATTATTCCCATGGTTCCTGTCTCAGTGTCATCGTCGTCCGATCACCGATTTTATTTCTGAAGTCTGCCCAGATACTCATGACAATACAAGCTAAAGGCACATGTGATTGGTTAAGGGGTTACTGGGCAAGAATAATAACTGTATCGTCATCACCGTCTTCCTTCATTTCAATGGAAAGGTGATATCACGAGAGATTTACTCCAGTGTTGGATTTACTGCTTCAAATTAAATACTGAGGCGATTTTTGCAAGGTAAGAACGTGTGTTGTCTATATTTTCTATAGAAAGTCAAAACGTTTTAGTGACGAAGCATTTATTTGTAGGAGTATTGCTAGTTATTTCTGGAAAAAAATGACAAAACAACTCAAATAAATGTTTGTGAGCAGTTTTGTGTGAAACCGCGAGATGCGTCGCGTCTAACGCACGAGCCCCGATGAGAGATCGCATTCGCTTCTTCTTGCGTTTGAACGGACAATTTCATACTACAAAATGTCAAATTACATGATATATTGTCTGTTTTGTCCCAAGTGAACATAAACAGTTGATGAAGAAATCGCGAATCGAAATCTAGTATCAACACTTCCGAGAATGATTATCAGCGTTGTGTCTGACAGCGCGAGGCATCTCATTTTTACTCGCCTCTTCATGGAGGTTTGTCGGTTGTATGTAGTTTCACAATCTCAATCAAGTAATCTCTGAAATGAATACAGATGTAACAGCACGAAAATAATGAGACTTCACAGTTCTCAAAAGATTAAACTCACTAAAACAAGCCGCACAGACTGTGCCTTGAATGAAATGCGTTTAAAATCCTCTTAAAGAGACAGTAACAATTTTCCAAGTAAATAAAAAGTAGGCCTACAAATGGTTTTCACCCCAAAAATAAATTTCTCTCATCGTATACTCACCCTCATTGCATCCCAGATGTGTATTGTTTTCTTTCTTCTAGTGAACACAAATTAAGCTTTTTAGAAGATTATCTCAACCCTGTTGGACCTTTCAATGACTTGAATGGTGATCAGAACTCAGAAGCTGCAAAAATCAAATAAATGCAGCATAAAAGTAATCCATACCACTCCAGTGGTTAAATCCATGCCTTCAGAAGTGATATTATAGGTGTGGGTTAGAAATAGACCTATATATATATACTTCAAGATGACATCACTCTGAAGTACTGCGTAAAGAATATCCCACATTCGCCCTTAGGGGGCGCTACAGGCCATGCCCAAAATTCCCATTTTCTGGTCAAAAATGTTCTAATGTTGTATATTGATACTACAGGCCAACAGGAATTCACAAACCAAGAGTGGCCCACATTCGCCCTTATGGGGCGCTACAGGCCACGCCCTAAATTCCCATTTGCTGGTCAAAAATGTTCTAATTTGGTACATTGATACTACAGGCCAACAGGAACCCACAAACAAAGAATTGCCCATATTCGCCATTAGGGGGCGCTACAGGCTATGCCCAAAATTCCCATTTTATGGTCAAAAATTTTCTAATTTGGTATATTGACACTACAGGCCAACAGAAATCCACAAACCAAGAATGTCTCACATTTGCCCTTAGGGGGTGCTAAAGGACATTCCCAAATTGCACATTTTTTTGTCAAATACTTTCTAATTTGGTACATTAATACTACAGGCCAACAGGAACCTACAAACCAAGAATGGCTCACATTCGCCCTTAGGGGGCGGTACAGGCCATGCCCAAATGTCAATTTTTCAAAGTGATTGTATTTCCACCCCATTTATTTAGTTTTTCTGAAACCTGGTGAACATACCTCATTTCTCATTGTAAACAAAAAACCCTACAGGATCCATAAGGTCCGGCATGATGGATTTTCCTGTACACTGAAAATGTTTAGTTTAGGATTCAGACAGAAAGACATGTTTTTTGGATTTTTTCATTGGGAGGGTTTAACCCCAACCCTCTATTGATCAATTTTAAATGATTTGCCATTTTGAGGAGGAATCGCATTGCTGCTTGCAGCTATATTTTTGAGTTGTTGCTGTGTCCATCATCCTTTGTTTTCCGAAAGCCACCAAGTGGAAATGAGCCCGGTAACTAAAGGCACCAGGGTTGCGGTGCCACCGGCTTGGGCCCGTCATCGCTGCTTGCAGCTTTAATTATTATTAGGGCCCAAGCCTGAAAAGGCGAAGGCCCTATTGTTTTCCTTAGGATTATTATTATTATTATTATTATTATTAGGGCCCAAGCCTGAAAAGGCGAAGGCCCTATTGTTTTCCTTAGGATTATTATTATTATTATTATTATTATTATTATTATTATTATTTTATCGACTATTCGGGCACTTTTGGGGGCCTTAACATGCTCTAAAACTCTTGAAACTTTGCACACGGGTCAGAACCTGCGGCCATCAGGGCTGGGCTGAAGATGGTACCCGGGCGTGGCAGGGGGGCTCAGCAGCGCCCCCTGGAACGGGGTCCGAAACCTTGGTCCATAAATCAAACACACTTGCATGTAATAATATGAAAGTCGGTACACATATAGATCTCATCGTTTCATATATACTTCATGCTCTTACTTTTTACCTCAGCCCAACAGGAAGTCGGCTATTTAGGGTTGTTTGGAAAACGTATACAATGGAATTTGAAATACTCCTCCTAGAGAAATCATTTAATCGCCACGAATCTCAGTCAGCATGAAGTCAAGACATTGAGGATGAAAAATTGCCAGCGGATTTTTGATATCTCGAACGGTTTGGCCGTGGCGAGGAAACAAATTTATGGCGAGAAAAGTGAGACAGGAAGTGTGTTATAACTTCTGCATAAATTAACAGATCTTGATGAAACTTCAGCAGTGTGTTCGTTGTAAGAGGCCGATCACATGGATGTGACTATTGTGAGTCAAAGTTATAGCGCCACCAACTGGCAGCAGGAAGTGTGTCACTTTCAAAATGCTTTGAAATCACCCTCTTGTTTTTACCCGATTTGCTTCAAACTTTACGTGTATAATGTAAACACACGGCAGATTTAGACCTGTGAAAGGATTATTGATATCTTAGATACTGTTGCCGTGGCAACACTTCAAACTTTACTTTTCTTTATTGATGCTTTTGAGACTCTTAACATACTTGAAATTGCATGAAACTCGACAGAGACGTCACATTTATTAGCCAGTAGACATGTGCAAAGTTTCAGAAATGGGTGTGGTGAGGGGCTCAGTAGCGCCACCTTTTGACAAAAAAGTGGGGGGTTAGTTTCATCTACAGGTACAAAAATTGGTATTGATATAGTTCTCCTCAAGCCGGACAACTTTCTAATTTACAGTCATTAGCTCCGACCAACAGAAAGTCAGATATTTTGGTTTGAATGTGGAGAAAATGTCAGAATTTTGCAAGTCACTCTCTAAGACTTTGTGTGTGAGGAGTAGGAAGGGAGGGGGTCTTGTGAAGTAATACATAGGGCTATACTGCCCTCTTGTGTTCAACATAGTATGGGTTACATTAACTTTTGCACGATATTCTAATTTTTCGAGTTTCACCTGTATGCAGAGTTGACAGAAAAATGTTACACACGCCGTAGCAGGTGAATACAACAAAGAACTAAAGCCTAAAAAACTAAAGTTTAATCCACTGTCTGTTCATTCTCTGAGTGGCAATTACAAGAAATGTCCAATAGATGGCATCCAAGCCTCATTGTTCAATGATTTACAACAGGTCTGAGTCCAGAATGGGCAGGGACTGAGTTCAACAGTTGCTTGAGCTCTTTTGCAGTCGAATCCCAGAAAAAAGGCAAACAATGTGTCCCCACTCAATATATACATCAACTGAGTGGAGGATACAATTTTTAACAACCTTTAACCATTTACAGCCAGAGCGTTCAAATTTGGGAACAATTATTCCCATGGTTCCTGTCTCAGTGTCATCGTCGTCCGATCACCGATTTTATTTCTGAAGTCTGCCCAGATACTCATGACAATACAAGCTAAAGGCACATGTGATTGGTTAAGGGGTTACTGGGCAAGAATAATAACTGTATCGTCATCACCGTCTTCCTTCATTTCAATGGAAAGGTGATATCACGAGAGATTTACTCCAGTGTTGGATTTACTGCTTCAAATTAAATACTGAGGCGATTTTTGCAAGGTAAGAACGTGTGTTGTCTATATTTTCTATAGAAAGTCAAAACGTTTTAGTGACGAAGCATTTATTTGTAGGAGTATTGCTAGTTATTTCTGGAAAAAAATGACAAAACAACTCAAATAAATGTTTGTGAGCAGTTTTGTGTGAAACCGCGAGATGCGTCGCGTCTAACGCACGAGCCCCGATGAGAGATCGCATTCGCTTCTTCTTGCGTTTGAACGGACAATTTCATACTACAAAATGTCAAATTACATGATATATTGTCTGTTTTGTCCCAAGTGAACATAAACAGTTGATGAAGAAATCGCGAATCGAAATCTAGTATCAACACTTCCGAGAATGATTATCAGCGTTGTGTCTGACAGCGCGAGGCATCTCATTTTTACTCGCCTCTTCATGGAGGTTTGTCGGTTGTATGTAGTTTCACAATCTCAATCAAGTAATCTCTGAAATGAATACAGATGTAACAGCACGAAAATAATGAGACTTCACAGTTCTCAAAAGATTAAACTCACTAAAACAAGCCGCACAGACTGTGCCTTGAATGAAATGCGTTTAAAATCCTCTTAAAGAGACAGTAACAATTTTCCAAGTAAATAAAAAGTAGGCCTACAAATGGTTTTCACCCCAAAAATAAATTTCTCTCATCGTATACTCACCCTCATTGCATCCCAGATGTGTATTGTTTTCTTTCTTCTAGTGAACACAAATTAAGCTTTTTAGAAGATTATCTCAACCCTGTTGGACCTTTCAATGACTTGAATGGTGATCAGAACTCAGAAGCTGCAAAAATCAAATAAATGCAGCATAAAAGTAATCCATACCACTCCAGTGGTTAAATCCATGCCTTCAGAAGTGATATTATAGGTGTGGGTTAGAAATAGACCTATATATATATACTTCAAGATGACATCACTCTGAAGTACTGCGTAAAGAATATCCCACATTCGCCCTTAGGGGGCGCTACAGGCCATGCCCAAAATTCCCATTTTCTGGTCAAAAATGTTCTAATGTTGTATATTGATACTACAGGCCAACAGGAATTCACAAACCAAGAGTGGCCCACATTCGCCCTTATGGGGCGCTACAGGCCACGCCCTAAATTCCCATTTGCTGGTCAAAAATGTTCTAATTTGGTACATTGATACTACAGGCCAACAGGAACCCACAAACAAAGAATTGCCCATATTCGCCATTAGGGGGCGCTACAGGCTATGCCCAAAATTCCCATTTTATGGTCAAAAATTTTCTAATTTGGTATATTGACACTACAGGCCAACAGAAATCCACAAACCAAGAATGTCTCACATTTGCCCTTAGGGGGTGCTAAAGGACATTCCCAAATTGCACATTTTTTTGTCAAATACTTTCTAATTTGGTACATTAATACTACAGGCCAACAGGAACCTACAAACCAAGAATGGCTCACATTCGCCCTTAGGGGGCGGTACAGGCCATGCCCAAATGTCAATTTTTCAAAGTGATTGTATTTCCACCCCATTTATTTAGTTTTTCTGAAACCTGGTGAACATACCTCATTTCTCATTGTAAACAAAAAACCCTACAGGATCCATAAGGTCCGGCATGATGGATTTTCCTGTACACTGAAAATGTTTAGTTTAGGATTCAGACAGAAAGACATGTTTTTTGGATTTTTTCATTGGGAGGGTTTAACCCCAACCCTCTATTGATCAATTTTAAATGATTTGCCATTTTGAGGAGGAATCGCATTGCTGCTTGCAGCTATATTTTTGAGTTGTTGCTGTGTCCATCATCCTTTGTTTTCCGAAAGCCACCAAGTGGAAATGAGCCCGGTAACTAAAGGCACCAGGGTTGCGGTGCCACCGGCTTGGGCCCGTCATCGCTGCTTGCAGCTTTAATTATTATTAGGGCCCAAGCCTGAAAAGGCGAAGGCCCTATTGTTTTCCTTAGGATTATTATTATTATTATTATTATTATTAGGGCCCAAGCCTGAAAAGGCGAAGGCCCTATTGTTTTCCTTAGGATTATTATTATTATTATTATTATTATTATTATTATTATTATTATTTTATCGACTATTCGGGCACTTTTGGGGGCCTTAACATGCTCTAAAACTCTTGAAACTTTGCACACGGGTCAGAACCTGCGGCCATCAGGGCTGGGCTGAAGATGGTACCCGGGCGTGGCAGGGGGGCTCAGCAGCGCCCCCTGGAACGGGGTCCGAAACCTTGGTCCATAAATCAAACACACTTGCATGTAATAATATGAAAGTCGGTACACATATAGATCTCATCGTTTCATATATACTTCATGCTCTTACTTTTTACCTCAGCCCAACAGGAAGTCGGCTATTTAGGGTTGTTTGGAAAACGTATACAATGGAATTTGAAATACTCCTCCTAGAGAAATCATTTAATCGCCACGAATCTCAGTCAGCATGAAGTCAAGACATTGAGGATGAAAAATTGCCAGCGGATTTTTGATATCTCGAACGGTTTGGCCGTGGCGAGGAAACAAATTTATGGCGAGAAAAGTGAGACAGGAAGTGTGTTATAACTTCTGCATAAATTAACAGATCTTGATGAAACTTCAGCAGTGTGTTCGTTGTAAGAGGCCGATCACATGGATGTGACTATTGTGAGTCAAAGTTATAGCGCCACCAACTGGCAGCAGGAAGTGTGTCACTTTCAAAATGCTTTGAAATCACCCTCTTGTTTTTACCCGATTTGCTTCAAACTTTACGTGTATAATGTAAACACACGGCAGATTTAGACCTGTGAAAGGATTATTGATATCTGAGATACTGTTGCCGTGGCAACACTTCAAACTTTACTTTTCTTTATTGATGCTTTTGAGACTCTTAACATACTTGAAATTGCATGAAACTCGACAGAGACGTCACATTTATTAGCCAGTAGACATGTGCAAAGTTTCAGAAATGGGTGTGGTGAGGGGCTCAGTAGCGCCACCTTTTGACAAAAAAGTGGGGGGTTAGTTTCATCTACAGGTACAAAAATTGGTATTGATATAGTTCTCCTCAAGCCGGACAACTTTCTAATTTACAGTCATTAGCTCCGACCAACAGAAAGTCAGATATTTTGGGTTGAATGTGGAGAAAATGTCAGAATTTTGCAAGTCACTCTCTAAGACTTTGTGTGTGAGGAGTAGGAAGGGAGGGGGTCTTGTGAAGTAATACATAGGGCTATACTGCCCTCTTGTGTTCAACATAGTATGGGTTACATTAACTTTTGCACGATATTCTAATTTTTCGAGTTTCACCTGTATGCAGAGTTGACAGAAAAATGTTACACACGCCGTAGCAGGTGAATACAACAAAGAACTAAAGCCTAAAAAACTAAAGTTTAATCCACTGTCTGTTCATTCTCTGAGTGGCAATTACAAGAAATGTCCAATAGATGGCATCCAAGCCTCATTGTTCAATGATTTACAACAGGTCTGAGTCCAGAATGGGCAGGGACTGAGTTCAACAGTTGCTTGAGCTCTTTTGCAGTCGAATCCCAGAAAAAAGGCAAACAATGTGTCCCCACTCAATATATACATCAACTGAGTGGAGGATACAATTTTTAACAACCTTTAACCATTTACAGCCAGAGCGTTCAAATTTGGGAACAATTTTTCCCATGGTTCCTGTCTCAGTGTCATCGTCGTCCGATCACCGATTTTATTTCTGAAGTCTGCCCAGATACTCATGACAATACAAGCTAAAGGCACATGTGATTGGTTAAGGGGTTACTGGGCAAGAATAATAACTGTATCGTCATCACCGTCTTCCTTCATTTCAATGGAAAGGTGATATCACGAGAGATTTACTCCAGTGTTGGATTTACTGCTTCAAATTAAATACTGAGGCGATTTTTGCAAGGTAAGAACGTGTGTTGTCTATATTTTCTATAGAAAGTCAAAACGTTTTAGTGACGAAGCATTTATTTGTAGGAGTATTGCTAGTTATTTCTGGAAAAAAATGACAAAACAACTCAAATAAATGTTTGTGAGCAGTTTTGTGTGAAACCGCGAGATGCATCGCGTCTAACGCACGAGCCCCGATGAGAGATCGCATTCGCTTCTTCTTGCGTTTGAACGGACAATTTCATACTACAAAATGTCAAATTACATGATATATTGTCTGTTTTGTCCCAAGTGAACATAAACAGTTGATGAAGAAATCGCGAATCGAAATCTAGTATCAACACTTCCGAGAATGATTATCAGCGTTGTGTCTGACAGCGCGAGGCATCTCATTTTTACTCGCATCTTCATGGAGGTTTGTCGGTTGTATGTAGTTTCACAATCTCAATCAAGTAATCTCTGAAATGAATACAGATGTAACAGCACGAAAATAATTAGACTTCACAGTTCTCAAAAGATTAAACTCACTAAAACAAGCCGCACAGACTGTGCCTTGAATGAAATGCGTTTAAAATCCTCTTAAAGAGACAGTAACAATTTTCCAAGTAAATAAAAAGTAGGCCTACAAATGGTTTTCACCCCAAAAATAAATTTCTCTCATCGTATACTCACCCTCATTGCATCCCAGATGTGTATTGTTTTCTTTCTTCTAGTGAACACAAATTAAGCTTTTTAGAAGATTATCTCAACCCTGTTGGACCTTTCAATGACTTGAATGGTGATCAGAACTCAGAAGCTGCAAAAATCAAATAAATGCAGCATAAAAGTAATCCATACCACTCCAGTGGTTAAATCCATGCCTTCAGAAGTGATATTATAGGTGTGGGTTAGAAATAGACCTATATATATATACTTCAAGATGACATCACTCTGAAGTACTGCGTAAAGAATATCCCACATTCGCCCTTAGGGGGCGCTACAGGCCATGCCCAAAATTCCCATTTTCTGGTCAAAAATGTTCTAATGTTGTATATTGATACTACAGGCCAACAGGAATTCACAAACCAAGAGTGGCCCACATTCGCCCTTATGGGGCGCTACAGGCCACGCCCTAAATTCCCATTTGCTGGTCAAAATTGTTCTAATTTGGTACATTGATACTACAGGCCAACAGGAACCCACAAACAAAGAATTGCCCATATTCGCCATTAGGGGGCGCTACAGGCTATGCCCAAAATTCCCATTTTATGGTCAAAAATTTTCTAATTTGGTATATTGACACTACAGGCCAACAGAAATCCACAAACCAAGAATGTCTCACATTTGCCCTTAGGGGGTGCTAAAGGACATTCCCAAATTGCACATTTTTTTGTCAAATACTTTCTAATTTGGTACATTAATACTACAGGCCAACAGGAACCTACAAACCAAGAATGGCTCA
Source organism: Moxostoma hubbsi (assembly GCA_032164185.1). NCBI lineage: Eukaryota > Metazoa > Chordata > Actinopteri > Cypriniformes > Catostomidae > Moxostoma > Moxostoma hubbsi. The sequence goes on along the minus strand of JAVLUX010000011.1, from coordinate 48,293,648 downwards.
CATTCGCCCTTAGGGGGCGGTACAGGCCATGCCCAAATGTCAATTTTTCAAAGTGATTGTATTTCCACCCCATTTATTTAGTTTTTCTGAAACCTGGTGAACATACCTCATTTCTCATTGTAAACAAAAAACCCTACAGGATCCATAAGGTCCGGCATGATGGATTTTCCTGTACACTGAAAATGTTTAGTTTAGGATTCAGACAGAAAGACATGTTTTTTGGATTTTTTCATTGGGAGGGTTTAACCCCAACCCTCTATTGATCAATTTTAAATGATTTGCCATTTTGAGGAGGAATCGCATTGCTGCTTGCAGCTATATTTTTGAGTTGTTGCTGTGTCCATCATCCTTTGTTTTCCGAAAGCCACCAAGTGGAAATGAGCCCGGTAACTAAAGGCACCAGGGTTGCGGTGCCACCGGCTTGGGCCCGTCATCGCTGCTTGCAGCTTTAATTATTATTATTATTTTATCGACTATTCGGGCACTTTTGGGGACCTTAACATGCTCTAAAACTCTTGAAACTTTGCACACGGGTCAGAACCCGCGGCCATCAGGGCTGGGCTGAAGATGGTACCCGGGCGTGGCAGGGGGGCTTAACAGCGCCCCCTGGAACGGGGCCCGAAACCTTGGTCCATAAATCAAACACACTTGCATGTAATAATATGAAAGTCGGTACACATATAGATCTCATCGTTTCATATATCCTTCATGCTCTTACTTTTTACCTCAGCCCAACAGGAAGTCGGCTATTTAGGGTTGTTTGGAAAACGTATACAATGGAATTTGAAATACTCCTCCTAGAGAAATCATTTAATCGCCACGAATCTCAGTCAGCATGAAGTCAAGACATTGATGATGAAAAATTGCCAGCGGATTTTTGATATCTCGAACGGTTTGGCCGTGGTGAGGAAACACATTTATGGCGAGAAAAGTGAGACAGGAAGTGTGTTATAACTTCTGCATAAATTAACAGATCTTGATGAAACTTCAGCAGTGTGTTCGTTGTAAGAGGCCGATCACATGGATGTGACTATTGTGAGTCAAAGTTATAGCGCCACCAACTGGCAGCAGGAAGTGTGTGACTTTCAAAATGCTTTGAAATCACCCTCTTGTTTTTACCCGATTTGCTTCAAACTTTACATGTATAATGTAAACACACGGCAGATTTAGACCTGTGAAAGGATTATTGATATCTTAGATACTGTTGCCGTGGCAACGCTTCAAACTTTACTTTTCTTTATTGATGCTTTTGAGACTCTTTACATCATTGAAATTTCATGAAACTCGACAGACACGTCACATTTATTAGCCAGTAGACATGTGCAAAGTTTCAGAAATTGGTGTGGTGAGGGGCTCAGTAGCGCCACCTTTTGACAAAAAAGTGGGGGGTTAGTTTCATCTACAGGTACAAAAATTGGTATTGATATAGTTCTCCTCAAGGCGGACAACTTTCTAATTTACAGTCATTAGCTCCGACCAACAGAAAGTCAGATATTTTGGTTTGAATGTGGAGAAAATTTTGCCAGTCACTCTCTGAGTCTCTGTGTGTGAGGAGGGGAGGGGGGGGATGGGTCTTGTGAAGTAATACATAGGGCTATACTGCCCTCTTGTGTTCAACATAGTATGGTTTACATTAACTTTTGCACGATATTCTAATTTTTCGAGTTTCACCTGTATGCAGAGTTGATAGAAAAATGTTACACACGCCGTAGCAGGTGAATACAGCAAAGAACTAAAGCCCCGCCTCACCCAGTTCGGGTACCGGACCTTGTTGAAACAATCATGCATCTAGCTGGCAGAGTGACAAAACTTCACCAGCGCCTTCAGCACCGCCCTGAACATGCTCGAAAAATACAGACTAATGTCAAGGCATTGCACATTTTCAATTCCCAAGGTATCCTTGATATCCTAAATATTTAGTACATTTTAGATCAATAAAATACAGTAAAAATATCAACTGAAATGGAAAAGTAAAAGAAAACCCATGTTTAATCCACTGTCTGTTCATTCTCTGAGTGGCAATTACAAGAAATGTCCAATAGAGGGCATCCAAGCCTCATTGTTCAATGATTTACAACAGGTCTGAGTCCAGAATGGGCAGGGACTGAGTTCAACAGTTGGTTGAGCTCATTTGCAGTCGAATCCCAGAAAAAAGGCAAACAATGTGTCCCCACTCAATATATACATCAACTGAGTGGCGAATGCAATTTTTAACAACCTTTAACCATTTACAGCCAGAGCGTTCAAATTTGGGAACAATTATTCCCATGGTTCCTGTCTCAGTGTCATCGTCGTCCAATCACCGATTTCATTTATGAAATCTGCCCAGATACTCATGACAATAAAAGCTAAAGGCACATGTGATTGGTTAAGGGTTCCTGGGCAAGAATAATAACTGTATCGTCATCACCGTCTTCCTTCATTTCAATGGGAAGGTGATATCACGAGAGATTTACTCCAGTGTTGGATTTACTGCTTCAAATTAAATACTGAGGCGATTTTTGCAAGGTAAGAACATGTGTTGTCTATATTTTCTATTGAAAGTCAAAACGTTTTAGTTACGAAGCATTTATTTGCAGGAGTATTGCTAGTTATTTCTGGAAAAAAAATGACGTGACTCTATTTGTTCATCGGACAGGCAGCTAGCCTCTATTTTTAATACATTTCGGTGAAACTTGCTAATTAAACATTAGCTAGCACTTTTGTTTGCCAATGTTGTCGCTTGTGAAATATCCACCTGAATTAATGTGAGACCGAGAGCAGACGCTGTTCAGATGTTTTTTTAAGCATTTTTTTTAACCCATCTGAATGCCCGGATGCGTGTTTTATTTCCAACTCTGTTCGTGGTGGCGCAGGAAAATTAATACTGTAGAAACATCACCTGACGCTTGAAAAAAATATGTAGAACAAGAGCGAAAATAACTTTGTAATTATTTTGGATGAATTGCATATTGCACCGCTCGATTTGAACGTAGATGTCGAACACTGCAAATTATTAAAACGTGAAAAGACCGATCCAAACTTGCACGCTTGCAAATTGTCCCGTTTGACAGCTTTGTCAATCACAAGGTTGAGCGAGAGACGCAAAATAACGGCATTTGCGTTTTGGATTAACGGGTTGATGAAGGTTTATACGTGTAACATCGTAAATTCAGTGAAATGCGCTTCCCTGCACACGTCTAGCAGCGTCACGTCTAACTCACGAGCCCCGATGAGAGATCGCATTCGCTTCTTCTTGCGTTTGAACGGACAATTTCATACAACAAAATGTCAAAATACATGATATATTGTCTGTTTTGTCTCAAGTGAACATAAACAGTTGATGAAGAAATCGCAAATCTAAATCTAGTATCAAAACTTCCGAGAATGATTATCAGCGTTGTGTCTGACAGCTCGAGGCATCTCATTTTTACTCGCATCTTCATGGAGGTTTGTCGGTTGTATGTAGTTTCACAATCTCAATCAATTAATCCCTGAAATGAATACAGATGTAACAGCAGGAAAATAATGAGACTTCACAGTTCTCAAAAGATTAAACTCAATAAAACAAGCCGCACAGACTGTGCCTTGAATGAAATGCGTTTAAAATCCTCTTAAAGAGACAGTAACAATTTTCCAAGTAAATAAAAAGTAGGCCTACAAATGGTTTTCACCCCAAAAATAAATTTCTCTCATCGTATACTCACCCTCATTCCATCCCAGATGTGTATTATTTTCTTTCTTCTAGTGAACACAAATTAAGCTTTTTAGAAGATTATCTCAACCCTGTTGGACCTTTCAATGACTTGAATGGTGATCAGAACTCAGAAGCTACAAAAATCACATAAATGCAGCATAAAAGTAATTCATACCACTCCAGTGGTTTAATCCATGCCTTCAGAAGTGATATTATAGGTGTGGGTTAGAAACAGACCTATATATATATACTTCAAGATGACATCACTCTGAAGTACTGCGTAAAGAATATCCCACATTCGCCCTTAGGGGGCGCTACAGGCCATGCCCAAAATTTCTATTTTCTGGTCAAAAATGTTCTAATTTTGTATATTGATACTACAGGCCAACAGGAATCCACAAACCAAGAATGGCCCACATTCGCCCTTAGGGGGCGCTACAGGCCATGCCCAAAATTCCCATTTTCTGGTCAAAAATGTTCTAATTTTGTATATTGATGCTACAGGCCAACAGGAATCCACAAACCAAGAATGTCCCACATTCGCCCTTAGGGGACGCTATGCCCAAATGTCATTTTTTCAAAGTGATTGTATTTCCACCCCATTTATTTAGTTTTTCTGAAACCTGGTGAACATACCTCATTTCTCATTGTAAACAAAAAACCCTACAGGATCCATAAGGTCCGGCATGATGGATTTTCCTGTACACTGAAAATGTTTAGTTTAGGATTCAGACAGAAAGACATGTTTTTTGGATTTTTTCATTGGGAGGGTTTAACCCCAACCCTCTATTGATCAATTTTAAATGATTTGCCATTTTGAGGAGGAATCGCATTGCTGCTTGCAGCTATATTTTTGAGTTGTTGCTGTGTCCATCATCCTTTGTTTTCCGAAAGCCACCAAGTGGAAATGAGCCCGGTAACTAAAGGCACCAGGGTTGCGGTGCCACCGGCTTGGGCCCGTCATCGCTGCTTGCAGCTTTAATTATTATTATTATTATTATTTTATCGACTATTCGGGCACTTTTGGGGGCCTTATCGTGCTCTAAAACTCTTGAAACTTTGCACACGGGTCAGAACCCGCGGCCATCAGGGCTGGGCTGAAGATGGTACCCGGGCGTGGCAGGGGGGCTCAGCAGCGCCCCCTTGAACGGGGTCCGAAACCTTGGTCCATAAATCAAACACACTTGCATGTAATAATATGAAAGTCGGTACACATATAGATCTCATCGTTTCATATATCCTTCATCCTCTTACTTTTTACCTCAGCCCAACAGGAAGTCGGCTATTTAGGGTTGTTTGGAAAACGTATGCAATGGAATTTGAAATACTCCTCCTAGAGAAATCATTTAATCGCCACGAATCTCAGTCAGCATGAAGTCAAGACATTGAGGATGAAAAATTGCCAGCAGTTTTTTGATATCTCGAACGGTTTGGCCGTGGCGAGGAAACAAATTTATGGCGAGAAAAGTGAGACAGGAAGTGTGTTATAACTTCTGCATAAATTAACAGATCTTGATGAAACTTCAGCAGTGTGTTCGTTGTAAGAGGCCGATCACATGGATGTGACTATTGTGAGTCAAAGTTATAGCGCCACCAACTGGCAGCAGGAAGTGTGTCACTTTCAAAATGCTTTGAAATCACCCTCTTGTTTTTACCCGATTTGCTTCAAACTTTACATGTATAATGTAAACACACGGCAGATTTAGACCTGTGAAAGGATTATTGATATCTTAGATACTGTTGCCGTGGCAACGCTTCAAACTTTACTTTTCTTTATTGATGCTTTTGAGACTCTTAACATGCTTGAAATTGCATGAAACTCGACAGAGACGTCACATTTATTAGCCAGTAGACATGTGCAAAGTTTCAGAAATGGGTGTGGTGAGGGGCTCAGTAGCGCCACCTTTTGACAAAAAAGTGTGGGGTTAGTTTCATCTACAGGTAAAAAAATTGGTATTGATATAGTTCTCCTCAAGCCGGACAACTTTCTAATTTACAGTCATTAGCTCCGACCAACAGAAAGTCAGATATTTTGGTTTGAATGTGGAGAAAATCTCAGAATTTTCCAGTCACTCTCCGACTCTCTGTGTGTTTGTAGGGGAGGGGGACGTTGGGTCTTGTGAAGTAATACATAGGGCTATACTGCCCTCTTGTGTTCAACATAGTATGGTTTACATTAACTTTTGCACGATATTCTAATTTTTCGAGTTTCACCTGTATGCAGAGTTGACAGAAAAATGTTACACACGCCGTAGCAGGTGAATACAACAAAGAACTAAAGCCCCGCCTCACCCAGTTTGGGTACCGGACCTTGTTGAAACAAATCACGCATCTAGCTGGCAGAGTGACAAAACTTCGCCAGCGCCTTAAGCACCGCCCTGAACATGCTCGAAAAATACAGACTAATGTCAAGGCATTGCACATTTTCAATTCCGAAGGTATCCTTGATATCTTAAATATTTTGTACATTTTAGATCAATAAAATACAGTCAAAATATCAACTGAAATGGAAAAGGACAAGAAAACCCATGTCTAATCCACTGGCTGTTAATTCTCTGAGTGGCAATTACAAGAAATGTCCAATAGATGGCATCCAAGCCTCATTCTTCAATGATTTACAACAGGTCTGAGTCCAGAATGGGCAGGGACTGAGTTCAACAGTTGCTTGAGCTCTTTTGCAGTCGAATCCCAGAAAAAAAGCAAACAATGTGTCCCCACTCAATATATACATCAACTGAGTGGCGGATGCAATTTTTAACAACCTTTAACCATTTACAGCCAGAGCGTTCAAATTTGGGAACAATTATTCCCATGGTTCCTGTCTCAGTTTCATCGTCGTCCAATCACCGATTTCATTTCTGAAATCTGCCCAGATACTCATGACAATACAAGCTAAAGGCACATGTGATTGGTTAAGGGGATTTTATTTCTGAAATCTGCCCAGATACTCATGACAATAAAAGCTAAAGGCACATGTGATTGGTTAAGGGTTCCTGGGCAAGAATAATAACTGTATCGTCATCACCGTCTTCCTTCATTTCAATGGGAAGGTGATATCACGAGAGATTTACTCCAGTGTTGGATTTACTGCTTCAAATTAAATACTGAGGCGATTTTTGCAAGGTAAGAACATGTGTTGTCTATATTTTCTATTGAAAGTCAAAACGTTTTAGTTACGAAGCATTTATTTGCAGGAGTATTGCTAGTTATTTCTGGAAAAAAAATGACGTGACTCTATTTGTTCATCGGACAGGCAGCTAGCCTCTATTTTTAATACATTTCGGTGAAACTTGCTAATTAAACATTAGCTAGCACTTTTGTTTGCCAATGTTGTCGCTTGTGAAAAATCCACCTGAATTAATGTGAGACCGAGAGCAGACGCTGTTCAGATGTTTTTTTAAGCAGTTTTTTTTAACCCATCTGAATGCCCGGATGCGTGTTTTATTTCCAACTCTGTTCGTGGTGGCGCAGGAAAATTAATACTGTAGAAACATCACCTGACTCTTGAAAAAAATATGTAGAACAAGAGCGAAAAGAACTTTGTAATTATTTTGGATGAATTGCATATTGCACCGCTCGCTTTGAACGTAGATGTCGAACACTGCAAATTATTAAAACGTGAAAAGACCGATCCAAACTTGCACGCTTGCAAATTGTCCCGTTTGACAGCTTTGTCAATCACAAGCAGGAGCGAGAGACGCAAAATAACGGCATTTGCGTTTTGGATTAACGGGTTGATGAAGGTTTATACGTGTAACATCGTAAATTCAGTGAAATGCGCTTCCCTGCACACGTCTAGCAGCGTCACGTCTAACTCACGAGCCCCGATGAGAGATCGCATTCGCTTCTTCTTGCGTTTGAACGGACAATTTCATACAACAAAATGTCAAAATACATGATATATTGTCTGTTTTGTCTGAAGTGAACATAAACAGTTGATGAAGAAATCGCGAATCTAAATCTAGTATCAACACTTCCGAGAATGATTATCAGCGTTGTGTCTGACAGCGCGAGGCATCTCATTTTTACTCGCATCTTCATGGAGGTTTGTCGGTTGTATGTAGTTTCACAATCTCAATCAATTAATCTCTGAAATGAATACAGATGTAACAGCACGAAAATAATGAGACTTCACAGTTCTCAAAAGATTAAACTCAATGAAACAAGCCGCACAGACTGTGCCTTGAATGAAATGCGTTTAAAATCCTCTTAAAGAGACAGTAACAATTTTCCAAGTAAATAAAAAGTAGGCCTACAAATGGTTTTCACCCCAAAAATAAATTTCTCTCATCGTATACTCACCCTCATTCCATCCCAGATGTGTATTATTTTCTTTCTTCTAGTGAACACAAGTTAAGCTTTTTAGAAGATTATCTCAACCCTGTTGGACCTTTCAATGACTTGAATGGTGATCAGAACTCAGAAGCTACAAAAATCACATAAATGCAGCATAAAAGTAATCCATACCACTCCAGTGGTTTAATCCATGCCTTCAGAAGTGATATTATAGGTGTGGGTTAGAAACAGACCTATATATATATATACTTCAAGATGACATCACTCTGAAGTACTGCGTAAAGAATATCCCACATTCGCCCTTAGGGGGCGCTACAGGCCATGCCCAAAATTCCCATTTTCTGGTCAAAAATGTTCTAATTTTGTATATTGATACTACAGGCCAACAGGAATCCACAAACCAAGAATGGCCCACATTCGCCCTTAGGGGGCGCTACAGGCCACGCCCAAAATTCCCATTTTATGGTCAAAAATTTTCTAATTTGGTATATTGACACTACAGGCCAACAGAAATCCACAAACCAAGAATGTCTCACATTTGCCCTTAGGGGGCGCTAAAGGCCATTCCCAAATTGCACATTTTTTTGTCAAATACTTTCTAATTTGGTACATTAATACTACAGGCCAACAGGAACCTACAAACCAAGAATGGCTCACATTCGCCCTTAGGGGGCGCTACAGGCCATGCCCAAATGTCATTTTTTCAAAGTGATTGTATTTCCACCCCATTTATTTAGTTTTTCTGAAACCTGGTGAACATACCTCATTTCTCATTGTAAACAAAAAACCCTACAGGATCCATAAGGTCCGGCATGATGGATTTTCCTGTACACTGAAAATGTTTAGTTTAGGATTCAGACAGAAAGACATGTTTTTTTGGATTTTTTCATTGGGAGGGTTTAACCCCAACCCTCTATTGATCAATTTTAAATGATTTGCCATTTTGAGGAGGAATCACATTGCTGATTGCAGCTATATTTTTGAGTTGTTGCTGTGTCCATCATCCTTTGTTTTCCGAAAGCCACCAAGTGGAAATGAGCCCGGTAGCTAAAGGCACCAGGGTTGCGGTGCCACCGGCTTGGGCCCGTCATCTCTGCTTGCAGCTTTAATTAGGGCCCAAGCCTTGAAAAGGCGAAGGCCCTATTGTTTTCCTTAGGATTATTATTAGGGCCCAAGCCTGAAAAGGCGAAGGCCCTATTGTTTTCCTTAGGATTATTAGTGCCCAAGCCTGAAAAGGCTAAGGCCCTATTGTTTTCCTTAGGATTATTATTAGGGCCCAAGCCTGAAAAGGCGAAGGCCCTATTGTTTTCCTTAGGATTATTATTATTATTATTATTATTATTATTTTATCGACTATTCGGGCACTTTTGGGGGCCTTAACATGCTCTAAAACTCTTGAAACTTTGCACACGGGTCAGAACCTGCGGCCATCAGGGCTGGGCTGAAGATGGTACCCGGGCGTGGCAGGGGGGCTCAGCAGCGCCCCCTGGAACGGGGTCCGAAACCTTGGTCCATAAATCAAACACACTTGCATGTAATAATATGAAAGTCGGTACACATATAGATCTCATCGTTTCATATATACTTCATGCTCTTACTTTTTACCTCAGCCCAACAGGAAGTCGGCTATTTAGGGTTGTTTGGAAAACGTATACAATGGAATTTGAAATACTCCTCCTAGAGAAATCATTTAATCGGCACGAATCTCAGTCAGCATGAAGTCAAGACATTGAGGATGAAAAATTGCCAGCGGATTTTTGATATCTCGAACGGTTTGGCCGTGGCGAGGAAACAAATTTATGGCGAGAAAAGTGAGACAGGAAGTGTGTTATAACTTCTGCATAAATTAACAGATCTTGATGAAACTTCAGCAGTGTGTTCGTTGTAAGAGGCCGATCACATGGATGTGACTATTGTGAGTCAAAGTTATAGCGCCACCAACTGGCAGCAGGAAGTGTGTCACTTTCAAAATGCTTTGAAATCACCCTCTTGTTTTTACCCGATTTGCTTCAAACTTTACGTGTATAATGTAAACACACGGCAGATTTAGACCTGTGAAAGGATTATTGATATCTTAGATACTGTTGCCGTGGCAACGCTTCAAACTTTACTTTTCTTTATTGATGCTTTTGAGACTCTTAACATACTTGAAATTGCATGAAACTCGACAGAGACGTCACATTTATTAGCCAGTAGACATGTGCAAAGTTTCAGAAATGGGTGTGGTGAGGGGCTCAGTAGCGCCACCTTTTGACAAAAAAGTGGGGGGTTAGTTTCATCTACAGGTACAAAAATTGGTATTGATATAGTTCTCCTCAAGCCGGACAACTTTCTAATTTACAGTCATTAGCTCCGACCAACAGAAAGTCAGATATTTTGGTTTGAATGTGGAGAAAATGTCAGAATTTTGCAAGTCACTCTCTGAGACTCTGTGAGTTTGTAGGGGAGGGGGGACGTTGGGTCTTGTGAAGTAATACATAGGGCTATACTGCCCTCTTGTGTTCAACATAGTATGGGTTACATTAACTTTTGCACGATATTCTAATTTTTCGAGTTTCACCTGTATGCAGAGTTGACAGAAAAATGTTACACACGACGTAGCAGGTGAATACAACAAAGAACTAAAGCCTAAAAAACTAAAATTTAATCCACTGTCTGTTCATTCTCTGAGTGGCAATTACAAGAAATGTCCAATAGATGGCAACCAAGCCTCATTGTTCTATTATTTACAACAGGCTGAGTCCAGAATGGGCAGGGACTGAGTTCAACAGTTGCTTGAGCTCTTTTGCCGTCGAATCCCAGAAAAAAGGCAAACACTGTGTCCCCACTCAATATATACATCAACTGAGTGGCGGATACAATTTTTAACAACCTTTAACCATTTACAGCCAGAGCGTTCAAATTTGGGAACAATTATTCCCATAGTTTCTGTCTCAGTGTCATCGTCGTCCAATCACCGATTTTATTTCTGAAATCTGCCCAGATACTCATGACAATACAAGCTAAAGGCACATGTGATTGGTTAAGGGGTTACTGGGCAAGAATAAGAACTGTATCGTCATCACCGTCTTCCTTCATTTCAATGGGACGGTGATATCACGAGAGATTTACTCCAGTGTTGGATTTACTGCTTCAAATTAAATACTGAGGCGATTTTTGCAAGGTAAGAACGTGTTGTCTATATTTTCTATAGAAAGTCAAAACGTTTTAGTTACGAAGCATTTATTTGTAGGAGTATTGCTAGTTATTTCTGGAAAAAAAATGACGAAACAACTCAAATAAATGTTTGTGAGCAGTTTTGTGTGAAACCGCGAGCAGCGTCACGTCTAACTCACGAGCCCCGATGAGAGATCGCATTCGCTTCTTCTTGCGTTTGAACGGACAATTTCATAACAACAAAATGTCAAAATACATGATATATTGTCTGTTTTGTCTCAAGTGACCATAAACAGTTGATGAAGAAATCGCGAATCTAAATCTAGTATCAACACTTCCGAGAATGATTATCAGCTTTGTGTCTGACAGCGCGAGGAATCTCATTTTTACTCGCATCTTCATGGAGGTTTGTCGGTTGTATGTAGTTTCACAATCTCAATCAATTAATCTCTGAAATAAATACAGATGTAACAGCACGAAAATAATGAGATTCACAGTTCTCAAAAGATTATATCTCAATAAAACAAGCCGCAAAGACGGCTTGAATGAAATGCGTTTAAAATCCTCTTAAAGAGACAGTAACAATTTTCCAAGTAAATAAAAAGTAGCCTACAAATGGTTTTCACCCCCAAAATAAATTTCTCTCATCGTATACTCACCCTCATTCCATCCCAGATGTGTATTATTTTCTTTCTTCTAGTGAACACAAATTAAGCTTTTTAGAAGATTATCTCAACCCTGTTGGACCTTTCAATGACTTGAATGGTGATCAGAACTCAGAAGCTACAAAAATCACATAAATGCAGCATAAAAGTAATCCATACCACTCCTGTGGTTTAATCCATGCCTTCAGAAGTGATATTATAGGTGTGGGTTAGATACAGACCTATATATATATATACTTAAAGATGACATCACTCTGAAGTACTGCGTAAAGAATATCCCACATTCGCCCTAAGGGGGCGCTACAGGCCATGCCCAAAATTCCCATTTTCTGGTCAAAAATGTTCTAATTTTGTATATTGATACTACAGGCCAACAGGAATCCACAAACCAAGAATGGCCCACATTCGCCCTTAGGGGGCGCTACAGGCCATACCCAAAATTCCCATTTTCTGGTCAAAAATGTTCTAATTTTGTAGATTGATACTACAGGCCAACAGGAATCCACAAACCAAGAATGGCCCACATTCGCCCTTAGGGGGCGCTACAGGCCATGCCCTAAATTCCCATTTGCTGGTCAAAAATGTTCTAATTTGGTATATTGACACTACAGGCCAACAGAAATCCACAAACCAAGAATGTCTCACATTCGCCCTTAGGGGGCGCTAAAGGCCATTCCCAAATTGCACATTTTTTTGTCAAATACTTTCTAAATTGGTACATTAATACTACAGGCCAACAGGAACCTACAAACCAAGAATGGCTCACATTCACCCTTAGGGGGAGCTACAGGCCATGCCCAAATGTCATTTTTTCAAAGTGTTTGTATTTCCAACACATTTATTTAGTTTTTCTGAAACCTGGTGAACAAACCTCATTTCTCATTGTAAACAAAAAACCCTACAGGATCCATAAGGTCCGACATGATGGATTTTCCTGTACACTGAAAATGTTTAGTTTAGGATTCTGACAGAAAGACATGTTTTTTGGATTTTTTCATTGGGAGGGTTTAACCCCAACCCTCTATTGATCAATTTTAAATGATTTGCCATTTTGAGGAGGAATCGCATTGCTGCTTGCAGCTATATTTTTGAGTTGTTGCTGTGTCCATCATCCTTTGTTTTCCGAAAGCCACCAAGTGGAAATGAGCCCGGTAACTAAAGGCACCAGGGTTGCGGTGCCACCGGCTTGGGCCCTTCATCGCTGCTTGCAGCTTTAATTATTATTATTATTATTATTAGGGCCCAAGCCTGAAAAGGCGAAGGCCCTATTGTTTTCCTTAGGATTATTATTATTATTATTTAGGGCCCAAGCCTGAAAAGGCGAAGGCCCTATTGTTTTCCTTAGGATTATTATTATTATTATTATTATTATTATTATTATTATTATTATTATTATTATTTTATCGACTATTCGGGCACTTTTGGGGGCCTTAACATGCTCTAAAACTCTTGAAACTTTGCACACGGGTCAGAACCTGCGGCCATCAGGGCTGGGCTGAAGATGGTACCCGGGCGTGGCAGGGGGGCTCAGCAGCGCCCCCTGGAACGGGGTCCGAAACCTTGGTCCATAAATCAAACACACTTGCATGTAATAATATGAAAGTCGGTACACATATAGATCTCATCGTTTCATATATACTTCATGCTCTTACTTTTTACCTCAGCCCAACAGGAAGTCGGCTATTTAGGGTTGTTTGGAAAACGTATACAATGGAATTTGAAATACTCCTCCTAGAGAAATCATTTAATCGCCACGAATCTCAGTCAGCATGAAGTCAAGACATTGAGGATGAAAAATTGCCAGCGGATTTTTGATATCTCGAACGGTTTGGCCGTGGCGAGGAAACAAATTTATGGCGAGAAAAGTGAGACAGGAAGTGTGTTATAACTTCTGCATAAATTAACAGATCTTGATGAAACTTCAGCAGTGTGTTCGTTGTAAGAGGCCGATCACATGGATGTGACTATTGTGAGTCAAAGTTATAGCGCCACCAACTGGCAGCAGGAAGTGTGTCACTTTCAAAATGCTTTGAAATCACCCTCTTGTTTTTACCCGATTTGCTTCAAACTTTACGTGTATAATGTAAACACACGGCAGATTTAGACCTGTGAAAGGATTATTGATATCTTAGATACTGTTGCCGTGGCAACACTTCAAACTTTACTTTTCTTTATTGATGCTTTTGAGACTCTTAACATACTTGAAATTGCATGAAACTCGACAGAGACGTCACATTTATTAGCCAGTAGACATGTGCAAAGTTTCAGAAATGGGTGTGGTGAGGGGCTCAGTAGCGCCACCTTTTGACAAAAAAGTGGGGGGTTAGTTTCATCTACAGGTACAAAAATTGGTATTGATATAGTTCTCCTCAAGCCGGACAACTTTCTAATTTACAGTCATTAGCTCCGACCAACAGAAAGTCAGATATTTTGGTTTGAATGTGGAGAAAATGTCAGAATTTTGCAAGTCACTCTCTAAGACTTTGTGTGTGAGGAGTAGGAAGGGAGGGGGGCTTGTGAAGTAATACATAGGGCTATACTGCCCTCTTGTGTTCAACATAGTATGGGTTACATTAACTTTTGCACGATATTCTAATTTTTCGAGTTTCACCTGTATGCAGAGTTGACAGAAAAATGTTACACACGCTGTAGCAGGTGAATACAACAAAGAACTAAAGCCTAAAAAACTAAAGTTTAATCCACTGTCTGTTCATTCTCTGAGTGGCAATTACAAGAAATGTCCAATAGATGGCATCCAAGCCTCATTGTTCAATGATTTACAACAGGTCTGAGTCCAGAATGGGCAGGGACTGAGTTCAACAGTTGCTTGAGCTCTTTTGCAGTCGAATCCCAGAAAAAAGGCAAACAATGTGTCCCCACTCAATATATACATCAACTGAGTGGAGGATACAATTTTTAACAACCTTTAACCATTTACAGCCAGAGCGTTCAAATTTGGGAACAATTATTCCCATGGTTCCTGTCTCAGTGTCATCGTCGTCCGATCACCGATTTTATTTCTGAAGTCTGCCCAGATACTCATGACAATACAAGCTAAAGGCACATGTGATTGGTTAAGGGGTTACTGGGCAAGAATAATAACTGTATCGTCATCACCGTCTTCCTTCATTTCAATGGAAAGGTGATATCACGAGAGATTTACTCCAGTGTTGGATTTACTGCTTCAAATTAAATACTGAGGCGATTTTTGCAAGGTAAGAACGTGTGTTGTCTATATTTTCTATAGAAAGTCAAAACGTTTTAGTTACGAAGCATTTATTTGTAGGAGTATTGCTAGTTATTTTTGGAAAAAAATGACAAAACAACTCAAATAAATGTTTGTGAGCAGTTTTGTGTGAAACCGCGAGATGCGTCGCGTCTAACGCACGAGCCCCGATGAGAGATCGCATTCGCTTCTTCTTGCGTTTGAACGGACAATTTCATACTACAAAATGTCAAATTACATGATATATTGTCTGTTTTGTCCCAAGTGAACATAAACAGTTGATGAAGAAATCGCGAATCGAAATCTAGTATCAACACTTCCGAGAATGATTATCAGCGTTGTGTCTGACAGCGCGAGGCATCTCATTTTTACTCGCATCTTCATGGAGGTTTGTCGGTTGTATGTAGTTTCACAATCTCAATCAAGTAATCTCTGAAATGAATACAGATGTAACAGCACGAAAATAATGAGACTTCACAGTTCTCAAAAGATTAAACTCACTAAAACAAGCCACACAGACTGTGCCTTGAATGAAATGCGTTTAAAATCCTCTTAAAGAGACAGTAACAATTTTCCAAGTAAATAAAAAGTAGGCCTACAAATGGTTTTCACCCCAAAAATAAATTTCTCTCATCGTATACTCACCCTCATTGCATCCCAGATGTGTATTGTTTTCTTTCTTCTAGTGAACACAAATTAAGCTTTTTAGAAGATTATCTCAACCCTGTTGGACCTTTCAATGACTTGAATGGTGATCAGAACTCAGAAGCTACAAAAATCAAATAAATGCAGCATAAAAGTAATCCATACCACTCCAGTGGTTAAATCCATGCCTTCAGAAGTGATATTATAGGTGTGGGTTAGAAATAGACCTATATATATATACTTCAAGATGACATCACTCTGAAGTACTGCGTAAAGAATATCCCACATTCGCCCTTAGGGGGCGCTACAGGCCATGCCCAAAATTCCCATTTTCTGGTCAAAAATGTTCTAATGTTGTATATTGATACTACAGGCCAACAGGAATTCACAAACCAAGAGTGGCCCACATTCGCCCTTATGGGGCGCTACAGGCCACGCCCTAAATTCCCATTTGCTGGTCAAAAATGTTCTAATTTGGTACATTGATACTACAGGCCAACAGGAACCCACAAACAAAGAATTGCCCATATTCGCCATTAGGGGGCGCTACAGGCTATGCCCAAAATTCCCATTTTATGGTCAAAAATTTTCTAATTTGGTATATTGACACTACAGGCCAACAGAAATCCACAAACCAAGAATGTCTCACATTTGCCCTTAGGGGGTGCTAAAGGACATTCCCAAATTGCACATTTTTTTGTCAAATACTTTCTAATTTGGTACATTAATACTACAGGCCAACAGGAACCTACAAACCAAGAATGGCTCACATTCGCCCTTAGGGGGCGGTACAGGCCATGCCCAAATGTCAATTTTTCAAAGTGATTGTATTTCCACCCCATTTATTTAGTTTTTCTGAAACCTGGTGAACATACCTCATTTCTCATTGTAAACAAAAAACCCTACAGGATCCATAAGGTCCGGCATGATGGATTTTCCTGTACACTGAAAATGTTTAGTTTAGGATTCAGACAGAAAGACATGTTTTTTGGATTTTTTCATTGGGAGGGTTTAACCCCAACCCTCTATTGATCAATTTTAAATGATTTGCCATTTTGAGGAGGAATCGCATTGCTGCTTGCAGCTATATTTTTGAGTTGTTGCTGTGTCCATCATCCTTTGTTTTCCGAAAGCCACCAAGTGGAAATGAGCCCGGTAACTAAAGGCACCAGGGTTGCGGTGCCACCGGCTTGGGCCCGTCATCGCTGCTTGCAGCTTTAATTAGGGCCCAAGCCTGAAAAGGCGAAGGCCCTATTGTTTTCCTTAGGATTATTATTATTATTATTATTATTATTATTATTATTATTATTATTATTTTATCGACTATTCGGGCACTTTTGGGGGCCTTAACATGCTCTAAAACTCTTGAAACTTTGCACACGGGTCAGAACCTGCGGCCATCAGGGCTGGGCTGAAGATGGTACCCGGGCGTGGCAGGGGGGCTCAGCAGCGCCCCCTGGAACGGGGTCCGAAACCTTGGTCCATAAATCAAACACACTTGCATGTAATAATATGAAAGTCGGTACACATATAGATCTCATCGTTTCATATATACTTCATGCTCTTACTTTTTACCTCAGCCCAACAGGAAGTCGGCTATTTAGGGTTGTTTGGAAAACGTATACAATGGAATTTGAAATACTCCTCCTAGAGAAATCATTTAATCGCCACGAATCTCAGTCAGCATGAAGTCAAGACATTGAGGATGAAAAATTGCCAGCGGATTTTTGATATCTCGAACGGTTTGGCCGTGGCGAGGAAACAAATTTATGGCGAGAAAAGTGAGACAGGAAGTGTGTTATAACTTCTGCATAAATTAACAGATCTTGATGAAACTTCAGCAGTGTGTTCGTTGTAAGAGGCCGATCACATGGATGTGACTATTGTGAGTCAAAGTTATAGCGCCACCAACTGGCAGCAGGAAGTGTGTCACTTTCAAAATGCTTTGAAATCACCCTCTTGTTTTTACCCGATTTGCTTCAAACTTTACGTGTATAATGTAAACACACGGCAGATTTAGACCTGTGAAAGGATTATTGATATCTTAGATACTGTTGCCGTGGCAACGCTTCAAACTTTACTTTTCTTTATTGATGCTTTTGAGACTCTTAACATACTTGAAATTGCATGAAACTCGACAGAGACGTCACATTTATTAGCCAGTAGACATGTGCAAAGTTTCAGAAATGGGTGTGGTGAGGGGCTCAGTAGCGCCACCTTTTGACAAAAAAGTGGGGGTTAGTTTCATCTACAGGTACAAAAATTGGTATTGATATAGTTCTCCTCAAGCCGGACAACTTTCTAATTTACAGTCATTAGCTCCGACCAACAGAAAGTCAGATATTTTGGTTTGAATGTGGAGAAAATGTCAGAATTTTGCAAGTCACTCTCTGAGACTCTGTGAGTTTGTAGGGGAGGGGGGACGTTGGGTCTTGTGAAGTAATACATAGGGCTATACTGCCCTCTTGTGTTCAACATAGTATGGGTTACATTAACTTTTGCACGATATTCTAATTTTTCGAGTTTCACCTGTATGCAGAGTTGACAGAAAAATGTTACACACGCCGTAGCAGGTGAATACAACAAAGAACTAAAGCCTAAAAAACTAAAATTTAATCCACTGTCTGTTCATTCTCTGAGTGGCAATTACAAGAAATGTCCAATAGATGGCATCCAAGCCTCATTGTTCTATTATTTACAACAGGCTGAGTCCAGAATGGGCAGGGACTGAGTTCAACAGTTGCTTGAGCTCTTTTGCCGTCGAATCCCAGAAAAAAGGCAAACACTGTGTCCCCACTCACTATATACATCAACTGAGTGGCGGATACAATTTTTAACAACCTTTAACCATTTACAGCCAGAGCGTTCAAATTTGGGAACAATTATTCCCATAGTTTCTGTCTCAGTGTCATCGTCGTCCAATCACCGATTTTATTTCTGAAATCTGCCCAGATACTCATGACAATACAAGCTAAAGGCACATGTGATTGGTTAAGGGGTTACTGGGCAAGAATAATAACTGTATCGTCATCACCGTCTTCCTTCATTTCAATGGGACGGTGATATCACGAGAGATTTACTCCAGTGTTGGATTTACTGCTTCAAATTAAATACTGAGGCGATTTTTGCAAGGTAAGAACGTGTTGTCTATATTTTCTATAGAAAGTCAAAACGTTTTAGTTACGAAGCATTTATTTGTAGGAGTATTGCTAGTTATTTCTGGAAAAAAAATGACGAAACAACTCAAATAAATGTTTGTGAGCAGTTTTGTGTGAAACCGCGAGCAGCGTCACGTCTAACTCACGAGCCCCGATGAGAGATCGCATTCGCTTCTTCTTGCGTTTGAACGGACAATTTCATAACAACAAAATGTCAAAATACATGATATATTGTCTGTTTTGTCTCAAGTGACCATAAACAGTTGATGAAGAAATCGCGAATCTAAATCTAGTATCAACACTTCCGAGAATGATTATCAGCTTTGTGTCTGACAGCGCGAGGAATCTCATTTTTACTCGCATCTTCATGGAGGTTTGTCGGTTGTATGTAGTTTCACAATCTCAATCAATTAATCTCTGAAATGAATACAGATGTAACAGCACGAAAATAATGAGATTCACAGTTCTCAAAAGATTATATCTCAATAAAACAAGCCGCAAAGACGGCTTGACGGCTTGAATGAAATGCGTTTAAAATCCTCTTAAAGAGACAGTAACAATTTTCCAAGTAAATAAAAAGTAGCCTACAAATGGTTTTCACCCCCAAAATAAATTTCTCTCATCGTATACTCACCCTCATTCCATCCCAGATGTGTATTATTTTCTTTCTTCTAGTGAACACAAATTAAGCTTTTTAGAAGATTATCTCAACCCTGTTGGACCTTTCAATGACTTGAATGGTGATCAGAACTCAGAAGCTACAAAAATCACATAAATGCAGCATAAAAGTAATCCATACCACTCCTGTGGTTTAATCCATGCCTTCAGAAGTGATATTATAGGTGTGGGTTAGATACAGACCTATATATATATACTTAAAGATGACATCACTCTGAAGTACTGCGTAAAGAATATCCCACATTCGCCCTAAGGGGGCGCTACAGGCCATGCCCAAAATTCCCATTTTCTGGTCAAAAATGTTCTAATTTTGTATATTGATACTACAGGCCAACAGGAATCCACAAACCAAGAATGGCCCACATTCGCCCTTAGGGGGCGCTACAGGCCATACCCAAAATTCCCATTTTCTGGTCAAAAATGTTCTAATTTTGTAGATTGATACTACAGGCCAACAGGAATCCACAAACCAAGAATGGCCCACATTCGCCCTTAGGGGGCGCTACAGGCCATGCCCTAAATTCCCATTTGCTGGTCAAAAATGTTCTAATTTGGTATATTGACACTACAGGCCAACAGAAATCCACAAACCAAGAATGTCTCACATTCGCCCTTAGGGGGCGCTAAAGGCCATTCCCAAATTGCACATTTTTTTGTCAAATACTTTCTAAATTGGTACATTAATACTACAGGCCAACAGGAACCTACAAACCAAGAATGGCTCACATTCACCCTTAGGGGGAGCTACAGGCCATGCCCAATTGTCATTTTTTCAAAGTGTTTGTATTTCCAACACATTTATTTAGTTTTTCTGAAACCTGGTGAACAAACCTCATTTCTCATTGTAAACAAAAAACCCTACAGGATCCATAAGGTCCGACATGATGGATTTTCCTGTACACTGAAAATGTTTAGTTTAGGATTCTGACAGAAAGACATGTTTTTTGGATTTTTTCATTGGGAGGGTTTAACCCCAACCCTCTATTGATCAATTTTAAATGATTTGCCATTTTGAGGAGGAATCGCATTGCTGCTTGCAGCTATATTTTTGAGTTGTTGCTGTGTCCATCATCCTTTGTTTTCCGAAAGCCACCAAGTGGAAATGAGCCCGGTAACTAAAGGCACCAGGGTTGCTGTGCCACCGGCTTGGGCCCTTCATCGCTGCTTGCAGCTTTAATTATTATTATTATTATTATTTTATCGACTATTCGGGCACTTTTGGGGGCCTTAACATGCTCTAAAACTCTTGAAACTTTGCACACGGGTCAGAACCTGCGGCCATCAGGGCTGGGCTGAAGATGGTACCCGGGCGTGGCAGGGGGGCTCAGCAGCGCCCCCTGGAACGGGGTCCGAAACCTTGGTCCATAAATCAAACACACTTGCATGTAATAATATGAAAGTCGGTACACATATAGATCTCATCGTTTCATATATACTTCATGCTCTTACTTTTTACCTCAGCCCAACAGGAAGTCGGCTATTTAGGGTTGTTTGGAAAACGTATACAATGGAATTTGAAATACTCCTCCTAGAGAAATCATTTAATCGCCACGAATCTCAGTCAGCATGAAGTCAAGACATTGAGGATGAAAAATTGCCAGCGGATTTTTGATATCTCGAACGGTTTGGCCGTGGCGAGGAAACAAATTTATGGCGAGAAAAGTGAGACAGGAAGTGTGTTATAACTTCTGCATAAATTAACAGATCTTGATGAAACTTCAGCAGTGTGTTCGTTGTAAGAGGCCGATCACATGGATGTGACTATTGTGAGTCAAAGTTATAGCGCCACCAACTGGCAGCAGGAAGTGTGTCACTTTCAAAATGCTTTGAAATCACCCTCTTGTTTTTACCCGATTTGCTTCAAACTTTACGTGTATAATGTAAACACACGGCAGATTTAGACCTGTGAAAGGATTATTGATATCTTAGATACTGTTGCCGTGGCAACACTTCAAACTTTACTTTTCTTTATTGATGCTTTTGAGACTCTTAACATACTTGAAATTGCATGAAACTCGACAGAGACGTCACATTTATTAGCCAGTAGACATGTGCAAAGTTTCAGAAATGGGTGTGGTGAGGGGCTCAGTAGCGCCACCTTTTGACAAAACAGTGGGGGGTTAGTTTCATCTACAGGTACAAAAATTGGTATTGATATAGATCTCCTCAAGCCGGACAACTTTCTAATTTACAGTCATTAGCTCCGACCAACAGAAAGTCAGATATTTTGGGTTGAATGTGGAGAAAATGTCAGAATTTTGCAAGTCACTCTTAGTCTCTGTGTGTGAGGAGGGGAGGGGGGGGGACGTTGGGTCTTGTGAAGTAATACATAGGGCTATACTGCCCTCTTGTGTTCAACATAGTATGGTTTACATTAACTTTTGCACGATATTCTAATTTTTCGAGTTTCACCTGCATGCAGAGTTGACAGAAAAATGTTACACACGCCGTAGCAGGTGAATACAACAAAGAACTAAAGCCCCGCCTCACCCAGTTATTGAATTCTGGCATTATTACGGGGGTCAACAATGGCGCTGTAATGTCCTTTCAGATGCATTGTTCTAAACAGCGGAAAAAACTTAAACAAAATACTGCGTCATTTTTGCCCATTCAGATACATGGAAGAGATCATTACAAACTATAAAAGGTCTACTTTTATTTGTGTACACTTACAATAACAACAAAACCTTGAGCTTTTGTAAAATAATGAAAATAAACAGGGTGCGCCGAATCTGTCTTAGCGATCATCTGTCTGATACACGTCAGAAAAATCAAGTGAAACTCCGCGAACACTTATCACACAAACATGAAACATATGTCTAAAGAAAGAAGGGATGGACGGATCGATCCTAACGTATCAATGCTTCCGAGAATGATGTTTCATCTGCGTGTTCACTGACAGCACGCGATAGTGAGGCGATCTCATTTTTACTCGCATCTTCAGTGCGAGCAATGTTTGTCTGTTGTATGTGTTTTTAACACTTTCCTGTTTGAACTTTCAAGCGATTTTACACCATTCAACTCAACAAATGGCAAAACAACTCAAATAAATATTTGTGTGAAACAGCGAGCAGCGTCACGTCTAACTCACGAGCCCCGATGAGAGATCGCATTCGCTTCTTCTTGCGTTTGAACGGACAATTTCATACAACAAAATGTCAAAAAACACATGATATATTGTCTGTTTTGTCTCAAGTGAACAAACAGTTGATGAAGAAATCGCGAATCTAAATCTAGTATCAACACTTCCGAGAATGATTATCAGCGTTGTGTCTGACAGCGCGAGGCATCTCATTTTTACTCGCATCTTCATGGAGGTTTGTCGGTTTTCTGTAGTTTCACAATCTCAATCAATTAATCTCTGAAATGAATACAGATGTAACAGCACGAAAATAATGAGACTTCACAGTTCTCAAAAGATTAAACTCAATAAAACAAGCCGCACAGACTGTGCCTTGAATGAAATGCGTTTAAAATCCTCTTAAAGAGACAGTAACAATTTTCCAAGTAAATGAAAAGTAGGCCTACAAATGGTTTTCACCCCAAAAATAAATTTCTCTCATCGTATACTCACCCTCATTCCATCCCAGATGTGTATTATTTTCTTTCTTCTAGTAAACACAAATTAAGCTTTTTAGAAGATTATCTCAACCCTGTTGGACCTTTCAATGACTTGAATGGTGATCAGAACTCAGAAGCTACAAAAATCACATAAATGCAGCATAAAAGTAATCCATACCACTCCAGTGGTTTAATCCTTGCCTTCAGAAGTGATATTATAGGTGTGGGTTAGAAACAGACCTATATATATATACTTCAAGATGACATCACTCTGAAGTACTGCGTAAAGAATATCCCACATTCGCCCTTAGGGGGCGCTACAGGCCATGCCCAAAATTCCCATTTTCTGGTCAAAAATGTTCTAATTTTGTATATTGATACTACAGGCGAACAGGAATCCACAAACCAAGAATGGCCCACATTCGCCCTTAGGGGGCGCTACAGGCCACGCCCTAAATTCCCATTTGCTGGTCAAAAATGTTCTAATTTGGTACGTAGATACTACAGGCCAACAGGAACCCAAAAACAAAGAATTGCCCATATTCGCCATTAGGGGGCGCTACAGGCTATGCCCAAAATTCCCATTTTATGGTCAAAAATTTTCTAATTTGGTATATTGACACTACAGGCCAACAGAAATCCACAAACCAAGAATGTCTCACATTCGCCCTTAGGGGGTGCTAAAGGCCATTCCCAAATTGCACATTTTTTTGTCAAATACTTTCTAATTTGGTACATTAATACTACAGGCCAACAGGAACCTACAAACCAAGAATGGCTCACATTCGCCCTTAGGGGGCGGTACAGGCCATGCCCAAATGTCAATTTTTCAAAGTGATTGTATTTCCACCCCATTTATTTAGTTTTTCTGAAACCTGGTGAATATACCTCATTTCTCATTGTAAACAAAAAACCCTACAGGATCCATAAGGTCCGGCATGATGGATTTTCCTGTACACTGAAAATGTTTAGTTTAGGATTCAGACAGAAAGACATGTTTTTTGGATTTTTTCATTGGGAGGGTTTAACCCCAACCCTCTATTGATCAATTTTAAATGATTTGCCATTTTGAGGAGGAATCGCATTGCTGCTTGCAGCTATATTTTTGAGTTGTTGCTGTGTCCATCATCCTTTGTTTTCCGAAAGCCACCAAGTGGAAATGAGCCCGGTAACTAAAGGCACCAGGGTTGCGGTGCCACCGGCTTGGGCCCGTCATCGCTGCTTGCCGCTTTTAATTATTATTATTATTATTATTATTATTATTATTATTTTATCGACTATTCGGGCACTTTTGGGGACCTTAACGTGCTCTAAAACTCTTGAAACTTTGCACACGGGTCAGAACCCGTGGCCATCAGGGCTGGGCTGAAGATGGTACCCGGGCGTGGCAGGGGGTTTAACAGCGCCCCCTGGAACGGGGTCCGAAACCTTGGTCCATAAATCAAACACACTTGCATGTAATAATATGAAAGTCGGTACACATATAGATCTCATCGTTTCATATATCCTTCATCCTCTTACTTTTTACCTCAGCCCAACTGGAAGTCGGCTATTTAGGGTTGTTTGGAAAAACGTATGCAATGGAATTTGAAATACTCCTCTTAGAGAAATCATTTAATCGCCATGAATCTCAGTCAGCATGAAGTCAAGACATTGAGGATGAAAAATTGCAAGCGGATTTTTGATATATCGAACGGTTTGGCCGTGGCGAGGAAACAAATTTATGGCGAGAAAAGTGAGACAGGAAGTGTGTTATAACTTCTGCATAAATTAACAGATCTTGATGAAACTTCAGCAGTGTGTTCTTTGTAAGAGGCCGATCACATGGATGTGACTATTGTGAGTCAAAGTTATAGCGCCACCAACTGGCAGCAGGAAGTGTGTCACTTTCAAAATGCTTTGAAATCACCCTCTTGTTTTTACCCGATTTGCTTCAAACTTTATGTGTATAATGTAAACACACGGCAGATTTAGACCTGTGAAAGGATTATTGATATCTTAGATACTGTTGCCGTGGCAACGCTTCAAACTTTACTATTCTTTATCGATGCTTTTGAGACTCTTAACATACTTGAAATTGCATGAAACTCGACAGACACATCACATTTATTAGCCAGTAGACATGTGCAAAGTTTCAGAAATTGGTGTGGTGAGGGGCTCAGTAGCGCCACCTTTTGACAAAAAAGTGGGGGGTTAGTTTCATCTACAGGTACAAAAATTGGTATTGATATAGTTCTCCTCAAGCCGGACAACTTTCTAATTTACAGTCATTAGCTCCGACCAACAGAAAGTCAGATATTTTGGTTTGAATGTGGAGAAAATTTTGCCAGTCACTCTCTGAGTCTCTGTGTGTGAGGAGGGGAGGGGGGGGGATGGGTCTTGTGAAGTAATACATAGGGCTATACTGCCCTCTTGTGTTCAACATAGTATGGTTTACATTAACTTTTGCACGATATTCTAATTTTTCGAGTTTCACCTGTATGCAGAGTTGACAGAAAAATGTTACACACGCCGTAGCAGGTGAATACAGCAAAGAACTAAAGCCCCGCCTCACCCAGTTCGGGTACCGGACCTTGTTGAAACAATCATGCATCTAGCTGGCAGAGTGACAAAACTTCACCAGCGCCTTCAGCACCGCCCTGAACATGCTCGAAAAATACAGACTAATGTCAAGGCATTGCACATTTTCAATTCCCAAGGTATCCTTGATATCTTAAATATTTAGTACATTTTAGATCAATAAAATACAGTAAAAATATCAACTGAAATGGAAAAGTAAAAGAAAACCCATGTTTAATCCACTGTCTGTTCATTCTCTGAGTGGCAATTACAAGAAATGTCCAATAGAGGGCATCCAAGCCTCATTGTTCAATGATTTACAACAGGTCTGAGTCCAGAATGGGCAGGGACTGAGTTCAACAGTTGGTTGAGCTCATTTGCAGTCGAATCCCAGAAAAAAGGCAAACAATGTGTCCCCACTCAATATATACATCAACTGAGTGGCGAATGCAATTTTTAACAACCTTTAACCATTTACAGCCAGAGCGTTCAAATTTGGGAACAATTATTCCCATGGTTCCTGTCTCAGTGTCATCGTCGTCCAATCACCGATTTCATTTATGAAATCTGCCCAGATACTCATGACAATAAAAGCTAAAGGCACATGTGATTGGTTAAGGGGATTTTATTTCTGAAATCTGCCCAGATACTCATGACAATAAAAGCTAAAGGCACATGTGATTGGTTTAGGGGATTTTATTTCTGAAATCTGCCCAGATACTCATGACAATAGAAGCTAAAGGCACATGTGATTGGTTAAGGGGTTACTGGGCAAGAATAAGAACTGTATCGTCATCACCGCCTTCCTTCATTTCAATGGGAAGGTGATATCACGAGAGATTTACTCCAGTGTTGGATTTACTGCTTCAAATTAAATACTGAGGCGATTTTTGCAAGGTAAGAACGTCATTTAACATGCGTTGTCTATATTTTCTATTGAAAGTCAAAACGTTTTAGTTACGAAGCATTTATTTGTAGGAGTATTGCTAGTTATTTCTGGAAAAAAAAAGACATGACTGTATTTGTTCATCGGACAGGCAGCTAGCCTCTATTTTTAATACATTTCGGTGAAACTTGCTAAATAAACATTAGCTAGCACTTTTGTTTGCCAATGTTGTCGCTTGTGAAAAATCCACCTGAATTAATGTGAGACCGAGAGCAGACGCTGTTCAGACGTTTTTTTAAGCAGTTTTTTTTTAACCCTGTCTGAATGCCCGGATCAGTGTTGCCAGATGTACGATAATTATCATATTTGTACGATAATTTTGACCTCTGTACGATGTACGATCAATAATGAAAAAAATCTCATAATGTACGATAATTTCAGAGTTTTCAGTCGTTCGTCCAAACACACATCCTACCGCTTCTCTCTCGGACCCCGAATCATTTCGCAGGCTCACCTGCCTGCACTCAAGCACGTATACACACACACACACACACACACACACACACACACACACACACACACACACACACACAGCACAAGTGGATGTGGCATCCGATGATGACAGCGACTTAGAGATCGAATTTGAATCTTTTTTGTGTTAATTGTGCACTTTTTTCTTTTTTGTGCACTTTTTTCGGCATATCTTTTGCACTTTGGAAAAAAAAAAGTTATTCAGACTTCCTCCAGTTAATGTGAGCGTATTATACAGCTTGTTCAAATTGGCCGTAAAATTATTTGGAAAATAAAATTGTTGGAAAATAACTATATTTTATGCGTTTGGTTTGTGTACGATAATTTTTTTTAAAAAACGATAATTTTGAGGTTTTGGTACGATACTTCGACATTTCTAATCTGGCAACACTGGCCCGGATGCTTGTTTATGTTCCAACTCCGTTCGAGGTGGCGCAGGAAAATTAATACTGAAGAAACATCACCTGACGCTTGAAAAAAATATGTAGAACAAGATTGAAAAGAACTTTGTAATTATTTTGGATGAATTGCTTATTGCACCGCTCGCTTTGAACTTACATGTCGAACACTGCAAATTATTAAAACGTGAAAAGACCGATCCAACCTTGCACGCTTGCAAATTGTCCCGTTTGACAGCTTTGTCAATTACAAGCAGGAGCGAGAGACGCAAAATAACGGCATTTGCGTTTCGGATTAACGTGTTGATGAAGGTTTATACGTGTAACATCGTAAATTCAGTGAAATGCGCTTCCCTGCACATTCTCGCACTAAACTCAACCGTCAGCTGCTAAATGCACGAAAGAGAGAGATGATGTTGACACGCGCAGATTCTACTGTTTTAAGTGGGTATATATGAATGTGTATGTATTGTTTGTTTCTATTTCTCATATGACTGATACTCACAGTAACACGAACACTGTTACTCTATATTTTTTGGTATGGCTGGCCATTCTCGCCCAAATCAGCTAGAAAGTGTAAACGCTTCCCTGACTCTGTTTCTTATCCCTCGTAATCTGACATCGACTCACAGGCACCAAAACCTCTCCCATTTAAGCCTAGCCGTCCATTCGGTATTGACCTAGGTAGCTTGCGTCAGGCTGTGCGGTCAACCTCCAACATGATGTGAGAAATTGACTTTTTCATGCTGTTTTTACTTGTACTGAGATATGCAGTTTTACAAACCGTCTGGGGTGGGAGCTCATCCTAAACTGTAGTGCCACCAACTGGTGGAAGTGTGTCACTTTAATAGTGTTGTCATGGCAGTGGATTAAATGACATTAAATTGTAGTCAAACTGGAATGGTGGCATATATCTATTACACATTGTATGTTTAGGGTCCATGTTTACATTAATTTTGAGTTGTTGCTGTGTCCATCATCCTTTGTTTTCCGAAAGCCACCAAGTGGAAATGGGCCCATGGGGCTTGGGCCCGTCATCGCTGCTTGCAGCTTTAATTATTTATTTATTTTCTCTCTTTCTTTCTCATGTGAAGTACAGGGCTGGCCTTTAGGCTCATACGCTCTCCAAATGGATAGAGGGAGGCGATTGAATTTAACACTCCTCTGGTTATGATTATTGCCTGTCTGTGGATTGGGCACAGAGGCGTCGAGTCGCCTCAAGGTGGAGCTGGTAATCTACAATCGTCTACTGTGACGTTAAAGAAATAATAAAACCTTATTCACAGTAGCGCCATCTTTGATTTTTAACAGGAATGAAAAAGAGATGTACAGTCTTCAATGCCATGCACTTTAAAAAGCTGCATAAAGCTCCTAGATGACACCTAATTTTCCACTACTCGTTTTTTGTCTTGTGAAATTTCTTGGAAAGATATTTTTTTACAATGTTTTGTCAGCAGAATGATCCAGAAACACTTTAAACAACTGTACAACCCATTAAAAAGACTGTACAGCACAGCCTCGTTTTCATTCCCATTATAAATCAAAGATGGCGCTGCTGTATAAGGTCTATTTGAAAATAAAGTGCAGCAGTTTGGTTCCAGAAGTTAATATCCCATAAAATAATTTCAATAGGGGAATTAAATATTAACAATAATTTCTTAACCTTAAAAGACAGACAGACCATGACGTGTGTGTTTGTGTAGTTTGTTTTAAGTTTTTTTTTTTAATAACAATTTTTATTGTACAGACATAAAACAGTGTACATTAAATCATTAAAGAGATGAGCATAAAAGAAAAAACATGGTCTGCACTTTTATCTTTTACTCATTCCTTTCCAACATATACCTAAATGAGGAAAGAAAGAGAGAGAGAGAAAAAAAAAGAAGAACCACAGTAACAACAGAGTAACAACCACCCCAAACCCCTCCCCTCACCCACCCAAGAGGATTAGAAAATATCGGCAGTCTCTACACGCGATAATACTTCATATATATATATATATATATACACATACACACACATATACATATATATATATATATATATATATATATATATATATATATATATATATATATATATATATATACATACATACATACATAAACACATACACAAAAAAAAGCAGTAATCAATTTTATGAAAAAAAAAGAAAAAAAAACATACCTAGATGAAAAACTTGCACACCCATGATATATTTAGTCAGAATCTAGTGAGGATACAGAGTCGTAAATATTTAAAATAGAGTTCCATGTTTTATAAAATTTATGAGTTGAGCCCCGAATCGAATATTTCAGTTTTTCAAGTGAAAGGAATGACATCAGATCCTTTAACCAAGATGTAGTTGGAGGAGGGGTTGGACACTTCCAATGCAACAAGATGCGCCTTCTAGCAATAAGAGAAGCAAAAGCAATAACCTCTGCTTTCTGTCTCGTGATGGATGGCGAGTGAGACACGCCAAAAATGGCGACTAGAGGGCATGGAGATAGAGAAACTTGCAGAGCCCTTGACATGAAGTCAAAAAAAGAAGCCCAATATGAGGCCAGTTTTGGGCAACTAAAGAATGTATGGGTGTGATTGGCGGGAGAAAGGGAGCATCTGATACAGGAGTCCTCTGTTTCTGGAAACAATTTATGAAGTTTAGCTTTGGTAAGATGAATACGATGAAAGACTTTTAGCTGAATGAGACTTAACCGAGCACATACAGAAGTAGAATTAACTCTAGCAAGAGCCTCAGACCATAGCTCTTCCGGTAACTTGATTTGCAGCTCATTTTCCCAAGTCATCTTTAGGTAGGAGAGAGAGGACATACTGGATGAGAGTAACATGGTGTAGACAGAGGATATACGACTACCACCTGTAGGGGCTGACAATAAGTTCTCAACCAGAGATTGTTCTGGTAATTGAGGGAAACTGGGGAAGTTAGTCTTAACAAAATTGCGGAGTTGAAAATATCTGAATAAGCCTGTAGTATGCAGGTTAAATTTGGACATAAGATTGGTGAATGTAGCAAATGAATTATCAATAAAAAGATCCGAAAAACAGGCCATCCCCTTATCTTTCCATCTTTTAAAAGTGTGATCAATAGATGGTGGTAAAAACAAGTGATTGTTGCAAATAGGACTTAGAACGGATAGTGACTCCAACCGAAAATGTTGTCGCATTTGTTTCCAGATTTTTAAAGTTGATAGGACAATAGGATTTCTAGTATAATTAGAGGGACGCAGAGACAAAGGAGCAAAGACAAGTGCATGAAGAGAAGAAGAAAGAAAAGTAGCAGCTTCTAGAGTACACCAGTTGACCTCCGGCACATTACACCACAAGAAAATCTTAGAAATATTGGCGGACCAGTAATAAAAAAGAAAATTTGGCAGAGCTAAACCTCCACACGTTTATTTCGTTGCAGAATAGTTTTACTCACTTTAGGAGTTTTACCAGCCCAAATAAATGAGATGATTTTATCTAGACATTTAAAAAAAAGATTTAGGTAGAAAAAGAGGGAGAGACTGGAAGAGAAATAAGAGTCGCGGCAAAACATTCATTTTAATGGTCTCCACTCTCCCAACAAGAGAAAGGGGTAAGCTACCCCATCGTTTTAAGTCTTGGTTAAGTTCGTAAAGTTATTCTTAAGGATAGAACTGAAAGAGTGTGAAATGTTTACACCTAAATATCGAAACCCTGAAGGAGAAAAATTAAAAGGTAGGGAGCTTTTAGAATTTTTTTTAGCCACGTCATTTATGGGGAAACATTCACTTTTGGCGAAATTTAATTTGTAACCTGAAAAAGAGCCAAAGGTGTCGAGCAAGTGCATAATCTCGTTGGCGCAGCCAACTGGATCTTGTACATACATCAACAAGTCGTCAGCATAGAGAGAAACACGATGTTCTGTGCCTCCCCTGTGGATCCCGCGTATAGACAAAGATGCTTTTAAAGCGATAGAAAGTGGCTCAATAGCTAAAGCAAAGAGTAGAGGAGACAGAGGGCAACCCTGCCGTGTCCCACGGGAGAGGGAAAAAAATTATGAACTATCAGCATTAGTTTTAACACTAGCAGAGGGAGCAGAATATAGGAGGCGGATCCATGAGATAATATTGTGCCCAAAGCCAAACTTTTCTAATACAGTAAATAAATAATTCCATTCTACACGGTCAAATGCTTTTTCCGCATCAAGAGAAATTATCATTTCCGAAGTCTTAGACAGAGAAGGACTAAAAAGTATATTTAGCAATCATCGGATATTAGATGACATCTGACGTCCCCTAATAAACCCGGTCTGATCCTCAGAAATAATATCAGGAAGACATGCATCGTTGCGCTTTGCCAGCACCTTTGCTAGAATTTTAATGTCAGCATTCAATAAACTAATAGGTCTATAGCTACTACTTAAAGTTGGGTCTTTATTTTTTTTAATAAAAGAGAGATAGATGCTTGATTTAATGAGGCTGGGAGAAAACCCTGTTCAAATGA
This sequence comes from Moxostoma hubbsi, assembly GCA_032164185.1. NCBI lineage: Eukaryota > Metazoa > Chordata > Actinopteri > Cypriniformes > Catostomidae > Moxostoma > Moxostoma hubbsi. Next base: position 48,261,746 of record JAVLUX010000011.1, on the reverse strand, counting down.
CTCCTTATACATATCAAACAATAAGGGGGCTAACTGTGCTGAGAAATTCTTATAAAAGTCTAAGGGGAAGTCATCGGGCCCTGGAGCCTTGTTACACTGCATGAGACCAATGCAGGTGGTAATTTCATCTAGCCTGAGAGGTACATCTAATGTCTCCTCTGTTAATGTATTAATAGTGGGTATATTTAAATTATGTAGGAAAGACTCCATTAAGGAAGAATCGGAAGGAGGTTGAGAAGTGTAAAGGCTGGAGTAAAAGGAGGAAAAGACAGAATTAATTTTTTGAGGATCAGTAACTAGCTCATTAGAATGATTATCATAAATCTGCGTGATATAGCGTGATGCTGACTGATGTTTAAGCTGGGAAGCAAGAAGACGGCCTGCTCTATCCCCATGTTCATAATAGGTGGCTCTAATTCTTTTAATCAAATATTCTGCTTTATTTGTTGAAAGCAAATCAAATTCAGTTTGTAACCTCGAACGTTTTAACTTAAGATCAGGTTTGGGATCTCTTGAATACTGTCCATCAACCTCTAATATTGAACGGATAAGCTCTTGTTGCCGAGATTTTCTTGTCTTAGCTAAGTGAGCACTAAAGGAAATGATGCGACCACGAATAAACGCTTTAAATGTCTCCCATAGAAGAGAAGCAGACACGGTTTCCGTTTTGTTAGTCTCAATGAAAAAGTCTATATTTTTGGATAGAAATTCACAGAAGTCAGTTCTGGCGAGAAGCCCTACATCGAATTTCCACTGAGGTCGGCTCTTAAAAGCGGGCGAAAAGGAGATATCTAACGTATGCGGGGCATGATCAGAAATAACAATGGCAGAGTAATCTGAGGAAATAACCGAAGAAAGCAGGGCTTTATCAAGGAAGAAATAATCAATCTGAGAGTAAACATGGTGCACACTTGAGAAGAAAGAAAATGCCTTGTCAGAGGGATGAAAAAAGCGCCAGGGATCTATGCAGCCTATTTGATTTGTCAGCGAAATTAGAGACCTGGACATAGCGGAAAGAGAAGAAGATTTAGTCAGATTTATCAAGATTATTATCGATAACACAGTTAAGGTCCCCTCCAAAAATAAGATGGTGAGTGTCAAGATTTGGGATTTTTGAGAAAAGCATAGACATAAAAGTAGGGTTATCCCAATTTGGGGCATATACGTTTACTAACACTACTGGAGTTTGAAAAAGAATACCACTGATGATAACAAAGCGGCCTTCAGGATCTGAAAGTACTTGCTCTGCTAGAAACATGACTCTTTTATGTATCAGAATTGCAGTACCTCTGGATTTGCTATTAAAACTAGAGTGAAATAGTTGACCCACCCATTGTTTACGCAGTCTGGTGTGATCACCCGTACGCAAATGTGTCTCCTGAAGAAACATAATATCAGAGGACAGGGATTTAAATGAGAAAAAACTCTGGATTGTTTAATTTGGCCACCCATCCCACATACGTTCCATGTAATGTTTCTAATATTGTGTCCAACCCCTCCCCCCTTAGAATTAACAAGGGGCTTATTCATAAAACTGCAAAGTAGAACATAAAAATCTAAATTGGGTAAAAAAGAAAAAAAACAATGCTTTTTTAAGCTCAATCATGTTTGCATAGGTAAGAGACAACATTAGAAGCCAAGTAAGAAAAAAATAATCCTCCATCAAACATAACCCCCGAACATACCCAGAACATAGAGAACAAAAACACAAATATGTTCAAAAATGAGCACAGCCTCCTTCTCTATATAGCAATGAAATCTCACTATAATCGGACTGGGATTTTGACCTTGGCGGGGTTTTGGCCTTAAGCTCCGATGGGCGCGATCAAGCTCCGGCGGGGAGGGAAGAGCGTCGCCGGTGACCTCGGTGAATAAATCTGCCATAAACTGCCTGGTGTCCTTTCCCTCAATATCCTCCGGAAGACCAACCACACGAATATTCTGCCGTTTGGACTGCGAAACTAGATCTTCCACGTTAGCTCTCAAAGCGACATTCTCCTCCTTCGCCGACACCAACTTCGACTGCAGAGTAGAGACCTCCTGTTCGAGATGTGTGATCCTGTCGCTGTGGTCGGATAAGCTAGTTTCCATGTCAGTGATGGTAGTCGCTTGAGTCGCCAAGGTAATTCCAATAGAAGCAATAGATGAGTGAATTGACTCCAATGACGAATTCAGCAGCGCGGTGAGTTCACCAGTTATGTTTCTCCTTAGTTTATCAAGTTCGCTCACCAATCAGTGTCAGTCGTTAGGGGGTTAGAGGTGTCGTCCAACATCTTGCCGCTTTCATGCCCAGAATTAGGCGCCTTAGTTTGAGGGTTGACTTTACCACCAGCTCGCGTACCCTTACTCATTAGGAACATATAACATTAACAAAGACCAACAGAAGCACAAAAATAGCTAAAAAGCCCAAAATATAGTGTTATGAAGAGAACAATATGAAATTTAAGTCGGAGCACTAACACCACGCGTCTCTCCATTACATGGCAAAACCGGAAGTCCTGTTTTAAGTTTTTTTATTAAAACATTATTTATATCGTCAAGCCGGTTCTCGCCTCCTCCTTGCCCTTGAAATTCCTTGTTACAGTGTCAAGCAAGGGGTGTTTCTCGTGGAATCGTTCAACGCCATCATCTACTGCTGAAGTTAAATTTCAATACTCAAGAGCCGCGAGTGCATATAATTACAGAATATAGAGGATTCATTGGATGGTGACTTGTGAGCAAGAACCCAATACTACGGTGGCAGACAAAGGACATTTATCATTGTCCTTTCCCTCAATACTTTCCAGTTGTAGGCTCACGAAAGTCTGACTGCTCGTGAGAGTTGGCATACTGCGTCAACATTTGTTGTTTTGTTGGGCATGATTTTAAACACATGGAGGAAACAAGTGTTAGCACACTTTATTCTCAAAACCTCACTGGTGTGATGATAACATTGCTGCCACTGGTGTCTTAATGCCAGTAGGTCTCTCACTGGCAACAAATGTACTGTGACAGTCAATTGCACCACAGGAAAATTGAAGCGCATCTCAAATCTTGCAATAGATGCATTCTACATCCTCCTGACTTCCTTCATCCAAGGTAGCTTGGCAAGAAAGGTGTTCATAAGAATGCAAGTCTGTTGTCTGTGTTTTTAGCATTGAGAACCACCAAAGCTCTGCAGTGAACTTCCATTTCCATGTGACACTGTGAATGATACAATCGATGATGCAAAAGCACTACAAAACTATCCATATTGCTCACACTAAATTCCAAGTCTTCAAATATACTAGACTGATTTTTTTTACTTATATTTTTTCCCTGTTTGCTGCCTTTGATGTCACTGCTCAGGAGAGTCGCTAGTGAAGGGTTTGGAACTAAAGGTTTGTCTTGATGTAATTTTCCTTCTCCAGGGTGATTAGTCACACGGCATTTACAGCTCAGGATATTCGCTCCAAAAAAGTTGCCTACAATTGAATGGCTCTGGGCAAGTGCAGCAGGATGCTGGTCACATATTTCTGTACCTGCATGCTCCAACCTAGCAACTGCTATTATATGAATTGGAAAGCTAACTGAGAGTTTAAATTAATTTAGACAAACTACACTATGCTCTGCAGTCAGTGTTAATAGATAATCCTCCCCAGCAGCAGCAGCAGTGTTATTGCTGGATGCTCGGTACACTGCTCTACTCTAGTAACCTGGTGAGTGGGCAGTAAATGTCACTTTATCACTTTACCCATTATAAAAATGTGATAAGTTCTAATGTAATCCACACAAGGTGCTGTTATTGGACTACATAATGTGTGTTTATGCCTTTGGTGCAGGTTTTAAAATAACACTTGTAAATCTGTGGGGCAGGTATGAAATACTCCAGTTGAAGAATTTTAATTAAGGTTTATTCATTTTGTAAATGCATTTTTATGAAACTCCTTAAATGTTTGAAATAAACTGATACTGCGATTTTGTTCTGTGAATGCCAAAACAGATGCGTGCCACTTTGAGTCAGTGAATCTCTTACATGCATAAAGTGCAATTAGATCTAGATTCAGCCAGAATGCCTCAGCAACATGAAAGGATTGATATTTATTATTGTGCTCAACACAGCAGACAGTGGCTTCTTTAATTTAGCATTAATAATGGAGAGGAACAGACCCGAGTGTATGTGATCATATCTGTTGGGATTTTAAATATGAAATGTGCTGGAAGACATTAAAGTCAGACATTACAAAATATTATACTAAGTAAAAAATTTCCTTAACATTTTACACATTAGTAATTCCTGATAAGTTTACTCAAAGATAATTTTTATTTTTCAAACTCAAAAGCTTCCAACACACACGATTGATGCACTAACTCACTCTCTCTCTCTCTCTCTCTCTCTCTCTCTCTCACACACGCACACACACGCACTCTCTCTCTCTCACACACACAGGTGCAGGCTCAGCTCTCTCTTTCCTCACTGGCGTCTGGCTCGCTCTTAAATCCATCTCCAACTCTCTCTGCAATGACAAACAGCTGGTAGAGACAATCATTGCACGGTGATGATCCTTACCATTCTCATCTCCTTATCTCGCTCTCACAAGCCGGCGCTCAACCATTCCCCCACCACCACAGCTGAATTGAACCAAAATCACCCAAATCAAAAATTCAGGTAAAAACAACCTAATAGTGGTCAGCTTGTCCTTGCAGGCAGATGCCGTACCTACGCCATCTGGGCCCAAAGGCATATTTTTCCATTGACAGCCACTTAAAAGTAGCCGTGTATTCTTACAAAATAAATATTTTTACAAGCAACAGTTAAATCGCTAACATCACAACATATTTTAGTAGATGTTTTGTATTTTTTGGATGGTTCTTAAAGGTTCACTCAGTAATATTTTTGTTTAGCTGTTCTGACACCTTGCGATGTAAATGCAGCATAACGCAAGAGCTTTAATTTTCTGTTTTCTAAGTTTTCTGTTACTATTGCCATTGTATACCAATGCCATTGTCATTTTTCAATGAAAAAAGCATTGTTTTTTTTTTTGCATTTTATTGATGATCATCGGATTCCTATAAATCCAAGGCTATTCCATCTAATGGTGTTTTGCCTGATGCCTTTGAGTCAGAGGCTGTTTCATCTAATGCCGCTAGTTTGATACCTTTGAGTCTGATGCCGTTCCATCTGATTCCTTTGAGTCTGAAGCTATTTCATCTCATGGTGTTTAGCTTGATGCCACTGAGTTTGAGATTGTTTCGTCTGATGCCTTTGAGACTGATGTTGTTAAGTCTGATTCCTTTGAGCCTAAGGCTGTATCATCTAATGCCTTTGAGTCTGATACATTTTCACCTGATTCCTTTGAGTTGGATACAATTTCGTCTGATGCCGTTTATTCTGATGGCATTGAGTCTGATTCTTCTGTGTCTAATACCATTTCATCTGATTCCTTCAAGCCTGATGTATTTTCTTCTGATGCTGTTTAGTCTGATGGCTTTGAGTCTAAGGCCATTTCATGTGATGCCTTTAAGTCTGATGCCGTTTAATTCCATGCATTTTGATCTGATGTCTTATTGAATGTGACCCTAAACATGACAGTATTTTTCCCAAGACCTGGAGCCTTTCAGTCTGATGCACAATACAGTTCTGTCTGTTGGCTGAAAACTGATGCTGAGGTAAAATGGAGTTCAGGATAGTTAATGGAGTTTAGTATAGTCGCTAGTGAAGGGCTTTGGACTCCGTTCTTGTGGTGCCATCAGCCAATCAAGGTTGTCAGGATTTCATTTTCCTTCAATTCCAAAGCAATTTGTCCAAATCCAAAGTGATACTGTGGTTCTCACAATGTCAACCTCTGCAATTTCAGGAGTGACTCCTGAATTTCTTACACGCACGCACACACACAGATAGATTTTTTAAGACTGTTTGGGTTGTTACTCCCAAAACTCTGCAGTGTGTAAATGGCGTAAAAGGTCTAATTCTAACATTTAATTAATAAAGCTGTAATATTTTTGTCTACTTTTTTAGTATTTCCAAAACTTCAAAAATATATTTAGAAACAATTTGTGACTTTCAAGTCCCAAATCTGCCCACTGTTGAGAATATCTCTGCACCTCTATTTCACCATAGTGAGTCCTTCAAGCAGTGTTTCTGTCAACATAAAATGGTTGCCTGTGTAAAGTAAATGGACAGTGCAGTCTGGAGGGATATGAGCAGATAACTGGACATACAAACAATGCAAAAGTGATGGAGCATAGGGTGCCGAGATTGAGGGAGAAATCAATAGAAAATCAGCGTTTTGAGAGGGTCACTCATTTATCAGATGACATGGTTAAATAGCGTTAAGGCACTAAAAATTAGAAAAATATGTCCCATCCCTGTCATTGTATTGATCACGGGTGAATGGGCCCTTAGAATGTGAAGCTACTAATAAAATAAGACATATCTTAGAGTGAATCAGCCAAAGATCAATCGGGATGCTGATCAAGGCCAAAAACATCTTCACTGGGATTTAAACTCCTCTTTGAGGAGCTTTGAGATGATGCAAACATGGCGGCCGGAAGACGTCATACAATGGAAGAGAACGTGGTTGCCTAGTTACGCACACCGCGACAGTTAAACAAACATTCTACATTTCATTCTTATATGTCCAATATAATTAGTGGTGCGTCACAAAGGCAAGGCATCACTATTGTTATTGCACATGCGTATTTTCTTTACTATTCCCACCTTTTTTTCTTCATCTATTTTTCCACAATTTGTTTGCAATGTGTTCTATGATAGCCGCGTTTCTCTTCCCTGTGAAAAGGGCATTGTTGGCAATGCGCCAGTTAATGAGGCGCTCAGTGTCTTCATCGGACCCTACAAGATAAACACGGTACTTTTTTTGCACAACACAAATCCATTAATATTATGAGACAATAAAATATAACTTTAATTAGCGCTAAACGTTTAAGTTCTTACACTTAAAAACTGAGGGCGCATCTCCGCTGCCGCATCCGGCCGCCATGTTTGCATCATCTCAAAGCTCCTCCCTCCCGCACGCAATGGGTTGTGGGCAATATTAGCCGTTAGAGTGTGCATCGATCTGCACTTCGGATTCTGACCGGAAATAGTAGACCATCCGGGTATCTTTGGAACACTCATTTCAACATACTACGATTTGGGACGTACTAATTCTATTTTCGAATACTATTTAGGACGGATAGTATGCGAATTGGGACGCAGCAATAAATATTTTTTTTTTTTAGCTGACTTGTAGAGATCGCAGAGTGATCTGAGAAGCAGGAAAGATGACTCACAATACAGCAGTCTGATATGTTGATAGGCAGTTGTGATTGCTAGATGGCGCCATTGACCAATCAGAATCGAATATTCCAGAGTGCCGTGTAATAAAGGTAACTGTCATACATTTGCAGCCTGATCTAATGAACATTACGTGACTGGGGCAACATTTTTTTAAACTTAATTACGTACTTCAATAAACATTTCACTGCAGTTCCCAGTGAAATGTCCTTTGGTGGGTGCCAAAAGCAAGTGAAATGGTGTCTTAATCAGACAAGACTTTTAAAGATCCTGTGAAAAATGAAATAGCACTTTAAGTGTTAAACTGGTTCTGAAAGCCCTACATTAATTGTATTGTCCATACAATGAGCACAGATGTCTTTCTCCCTAAGTAACAATAATGTGATGCTGGTCCTTAAGGAATGTGTGTTGATCATGTTTGAGAGAGAGTCGATGGAGTTGTAATGAGATCAGGATGAGAGCTGAATGCACAAAGCATGTAGCATGCAGTAGCCTGCGTTAAAACCAGTTGATGTAGATAAAGTGATAAATAGGTGATAAATAAAGTTATTAAAAAAACAAAAATAAAAATGGTCCTTTATACCAACTGAGAAGTATTTAGTTACAGCATAAGAGCAGTATTGAAGGGCTATTGAAGATTATTTTCGTCGGATGGCGTTTTGGGAGTTTGTATTTCCTCACATGGCAGAGGTGTCTCGAACTTGCAGAGTTTGATATTAATCTGCATGAGAGTGTAATTCCTGACTAATAACGAATTTTATGAGGCACTCAATGCTTAGTTACATTCAGATTAAATTTATGTTTTCAAAATGTTAAGGTACAGTGCAGTATTTCATCTTTTATTGAACACAGAGGGGAAAGAGTTCATCAGATCAAGCGTATGGGTGTGTGTGCACATCTGTCAATGTGATGATGAACAGTTAGTTTAAATAATTTAATTTTGTTTCAAGTACCACCTGGGACAATGCAACACCACAGCCGATGCCCTTTCCAGGAGACTATGATCAGATGAACCAGAGCCTGAAAGTGAGGACACAGAGTATGATGGCTGTGTGGCGATCTGTAACTCGCTTAGGAAGGGAACAGCTTTAGGACCAGATTTGTTGGCAGCAGGAGTTGAGTGATGCAAAACCAGGCAGATGCAGGCATCCATGGCAAGAGAGGATGATGTTGGTTCTGAGAACACCCTACTTTGCCAGGATATTCAAAAGCAGAACTCTGTCAGTTTCAGGAGGCGGATCCAACACTCAGTGTGTTCAGAATGTTCTGGAGCAGACAAAGGAAGTCTACCCGCCAAGAGAGATTACGCATGTCCAAACCTGTTCGGTCCCTGCTGAAACAGTGGCAGAAAATCAGAGAAAAGGAGGGGCTCTTATACCGTGTAATTGAAGATGTCCACATCAGAGAGTGTCACCAGTTGTTGTTACCCACCTGTATGACTGATCAAGTACTAAAGAGTGTCCATGATCAGATGGGACATCAGGATATAGAGATAACACTAGGCCTGTTGAAACATAGCTGCTTCTGGGGAGGTATGTATGAGGATGTGGAACAGTGGGTGAAAAGATGCCAGTGATGTGTGCTAGCAAAAATGCTGCAGACCAAGAAACCTGGACACCATTCTTAGCCTCCCGACCACTGGAAGTTGTTGCAATAGACTTCACTACACTTGAACCAGCCACAGATGGGCATGAAAATGTTCTGGTAGTGACTGATGTGTTTACCAAGTTCAGCCAAGTGTTCCGCACCCATGATCAGAAGGTGGAGACCACTGCAAAAATACTTTTAAGAGACTGGATTCTGAAGTACGCCGTGCCGCAACGCTTACTCTCTGATCAAGGCAGAAATTTCTAAAGCGCTGTTATATCTGAGCTCTGCAAGTTGTATGGAGTGAAGAAACCTTGCATGACACCGCATCACCCCCAGGGGAATCCTCAATGCGAGATGCGAGAGGTTTAACAGAACCTCTACATGACCTCCTAAGGGCTCTCCCACCAGAAAATAAGCACAGATGGCTGGAACACTTACCGGAGCTGGTGTATGCATATAATGTGACGCCACATTCATCCACAGAGTATTCACTGTACTATCTGCTGTTTGAGACCCAGCCGCATCTCCCGATTGATTCTCTGTTGGGTCAGGAGCCAGTGACAACAACAAACCCGACTGGTTAACTTTACACAATGAATGTCTAAAAGATGCATGTTGTCCGAGCAAAAGAGTATGCTGAAAGGAAGGCTGAAGAGAGAGTTATGCAGCAAGAAGGAAGGTATATTGCCCAGCAGTGGAGACAGGACAACATGCGTACTTATTCCGTCGACCACCCGGAAGGAACAAGATCCAGGACACATGGTCATCCATCATGTATTGAGTGACAGAGGTCCAGGGATCCACATACGTGGTAAAGCCTGTAAAAGGAGGCCCATTTAGGAGAGTGCACAGATATAACTTCAGGCCCTGTATGAATCCACTCCTCATGCCCACCCCCAAGAGTCAGGAACCCCCTAAGGTGGATGTACCTGCCTCAATTTCAGAGCCAGTGATGCTTTACTGGATGCAGAGTGTATGCTAGTGGAGGATGTCCAATATCCAATGGAGGAGCAAGCACCAAACCCAAAACTTCAGCCAGTTGCTGAAGTTGAAAATGGTTCCAGTGATCCGAGAGAGGAAACTGATGAGAGTAATGTTGTTTCCGGACCCAAGAGTCATGAGACTAAACCAGAAACAGAAAGTGTTAACTTACCTTCTGAAATACCAGAAGTGAGACCTGTGCCTACTAGAAGGAAAAGGGAGGGGTTGCTGAGCCTAAAGTTGTCCTGCACTGCATAAAACACAGAGGGCAATGGCAGGGGTACATAGTAACCCAAACAGATTGCCTAAATCATCTTTAGTCCTGATGCTTTCCCAGTTGTTAGCTGCTATGGTCCATTACACTTCAGGGAAGCTCCAGGGGAGACTTGATGAGTAAAGAGTGTTGGTAGTTCTTTATCTTTAAGCTTTAAGCCCATCTTTACACTGTGTACTTCTAAACATTGACAAAATTTGTTTTCAAAATATATAAGCATTTATAACCTGTAGTCTCTCGCTTTTGCCTAAACAGACCCAGAAAAATGAATGACACAACTTAATTTTGTCCAATCAAATGCTTTTAGAAAGAGAACATACCATCCTCTTTCATCTGATCAGTGTGCCTGTCTATGTTGTAACTTGCCCTGATCATGACTTTGCAGGGCATTATGAAGGGAGCACAGTCCATGCTTTAGTATCATTCCAAACATATTTTACAATAAGAATCACTTGAAAGTTTTAAATGATCGTTATCACCTTTCAGCCCTGTAAATCTCAAGCAAATTTGTTTTATTCGTAGACCAAACTACAGTGAGTGTTAGCGTGTGAAATCCACATGTATCTTTAAAAAACAGGATAAACACCCTCCAGCACACTTTGGTTCATTACTTCATGAAAAAACACAACTTACAGCTAGCAATCCTGAGTCAAACAAGCCCTTCCTCAACATCATAAGATTTGTAAATCCAGCAAAATCTCTCTAAGAGTGTCCTGAGAGCTACTGTGGTTAGGTTAATGTTGCTTGCTATAGCAACGGTGTTCTATGGGAGCATCTCACTGAAACATGATTCTTCATGTCATAAACCTAGATTCCATCCACTTTTCATGCTGTTTTGTTATCGACAAAGTGAAAATGCATTGCTTTCTTCTGCCTGTTTCCATTCAAATGGCCTTTTATCGATACAAAATTGGTGTGAGTGATGACATCATGCTTAAAAAAAAACACTTTGTTGCATAAGTTTTGGTATCACAAAATAAATCTGCCTATTTCCTTACAGAAATTTGTATTTATCGCTAATTGTGTACCTTTCGCCTCCCAGATTTAAAAGTTTTGGTAAAATGGGGAGGGTATTGAGACAATTCATTGAAATTAGTCAGCTTACTGTCATCTTAATTTCACAAATAAATGCAATCAGAAGATGAGGAATTCCAATCAAAAGGGAACAGTTCTGATTGGACTGTAATATTGGTCCTGATGTTGCACCTATCGTAGGATGCCACTGGTTCCGACCCGAAAGCGAATAATCATGGCCCTGTTCAAGCTGGCAACCTGCACCAAGTAATGGGGTAAACTTTAGGTCTTAGTATAAGGACCATCCATCGATGTGTTTATACTTTGTTCACAGCGGAGTGTGGGGGGGTTAACATGTGGCAAATACCTCACATGGGCTCAGGGCTGAAAATGGAATGGGCGCGGCGATAGGTCCTGCCGTTCGAAGGGGAGGAGCTCTATAAACACAGTGACCAGGGAAGAGGGGGCTCTGCCCAAGGGAGACGCGGGTCTAGCGAAGGGAGGTCATGCCGCAAGATACATCACAGGAGGTTACCAGGGTAACCGACTCCTGTGGAGCATCTACCCCTGTACAGGGCACATTAGCACACATTCCGGGTCCGACTAGGAATTCCTCCACTGAATTCGTGAGCCAGAGGGCTAGGGAGGAAGGACATCCAGGGTTCACAATTTGTGAACTGGCATGGGAGAGAAGAGTGCATGGCTTTTTACCTCCTGGAGGGGAAAAGCTCTATATGCAAGCAGTACACCCGGCCAGCAGCAAACACGTGATGAAACCGGCTCAACCCGGAGATTGTAAAACCTTGCAAAGGTATTGGTTGTTGCCCAGCCCGCTACTCTGCAGATGACCCAGTGGACAAGCCTCTGTTTGGGGACAGCATTCCCTTTCTGCTGTTTGATAAATCAATGTAAGTTGTACTTGTAGCCTGCTGTCCTGAGGCAGTAGTTGTGTGCAGGGGATTCTGTAGAGGTCCTCAGTGATTCCTAATAGAAGGCCTCCACTCTCTTCACAGTCCTAACACTCAGGCTCTGCATTCAGCTCAAGAATTCTGAAACAAACACAACACAAAATTTTAAGTTTGTGCATTGAGATATATATATTTTTTAAAACATACACAATCTACACAATTTACATAATAGACACAACAAAAAATCAAAGTAGTGCCAGTCCTGACCTGAGAAGGTGATTTTCTTTATCCCAGAGCTGTATGGTCCCATTTTGGCTGCTCAAACACACTCAGCTGAGGACATGCACATGGCACAGAAACACTGTTTATTATATAAAGAGGGTCAAAGTGTGGTACAGTGCACTTTGGTTAATTTTCAGAATTTATTATGTGTACCTAATATGTGTGTATGCCGAGTGTGTTTTATACTGTACATGTGAGAGCTTACTTGCATTTTTGCTTTTGTATATCTAATAACAGCTGATGTAATTAACTTGTAGGTGGAGTTTACATTAGGCATCACATTCTCTAACCTGTGATTTTGATATGAGGGTCTCCTTTGAAAGGGTCTTCTTATCAAAGAAGGCAAAGAGCTGCTCAGAGCACCTAGAGCTCTGCATACAATCCAAATAGATGCACAAAGCATGCACCGGACACAGCAACGATAAGGTTAGGTCTTGCCTCCTCCCGGGGCAGATTCGCTTGCAGGCTCACCACATTCCCACTAAAGGGAACGTGGGAACCTTGGGCATATAGCTCAGTCGTGGTCTCAGGATCATGTGAGAGTCTTCCGGGCCGAACTCAGGCATGTTTCACTGACAGAGAATGGTTGTAGGTCTCCGACCCTCTTGATGGAAATGAGCATGGTCAGGAGGGCAGTCTTTAAGGAGATGGCCTTTAACTCGACTGACTGTAGGGCTCAAACGGGGATCTCCAAAAGGCCTAGAGGACCAAGGAGAGGTCCCATGAGGGAAGAGGCATGGCCTAGGAGGATTCAACCTCCTCGTGCCTGTTAGGAACCTGATTATCATGTCGTGCTCTCCTAAAAACTTACCGTCTACTGTATCGTGGTGCGCCGATATAGCGGCAACAAACACCTTCAAAGTGGGGGGATAGCCACCCCATCCTCTCCTGCAGGAAGGAAAGCACTGATCCGACTGCATCTCTGGGGGTCTTAGGGCCAGGAGAACACCACTTAGCAAACACATGCCACTTCATGGTATACAGCTGTCTTGTAGAAGGAGCCCTGGCGTGAGCGATCGTGCTTACCACTGCGGGTGGTAGACCACATAAGTCTTCCACATCCCGTCCAGGGACCAGAAGTGGAGATTCCAGAGGTCTGGGCGTGGGTGCAAGACGGTGCCCAGTCCCTGAAAAAGAAGATCCTTCCTCAGGGAAATTTGTCAGGGAGGTGCTTTTGCGAGGAGCGTGAGGTCCGAGTCGCCTGAGTTGCCATTGACGCCAGAGGAGGAGGTGAAGGGCGATTTGCGACATGTGACGATAAGCCACTGTTGCCATGTTGTCTGTCCAGACCAACATATGCCTGCCATCAATGGCAATAGTCTCCGCAGGGTGAGTTGCACCACCAGTAACTCGAGGCAGTTGATGTGCCAACGCAGACTTGTTCCTGTCCAGGAGCCAGCGACTGCGTGCCTATTGCATGTGCCACACTAGCCTAATTTGGAGGCATCTGTGATGGCCACGACACACCTGGACACTTGCTGTAGGGGGACTCCGGCCCACTGAAATGCAAGGGCTGAAAAAGTGCCAGCAGGCCATCGTGAAAGCCATACGATATGTGCCGCGGTGCCATGCGTACCTCAGGACTCGAGTCTGGAGCCAGTGCTGTAGCGGTCTTACATGCATCAACCCAAGCACCGTGACCGCCACTGAGGACGCCATATGACACAGGAGCCTCTGAAAGTATTTCAGTTTGACCGTCGTGCTCCACCTGAATAAGTTCATTCAGTTCAGCACCGACTGCGTGTGCTCACTTGTGAGGTGCGCTGATATTGAGATTGAGACAAAATGTGCTTCTGCATCAGCATCTTGAATGGGAGTCTGTGCAAGGTCCGGTTCAGAACTCGCAGGTCCAGGAATAGTTGCAACCTACTGCCCTTCTTCGGAATGATGGATTAAAGGCATTAAAAACCTTGCCTCAACTTGGCTGGAGGGACAGGGTCTATCGTGCCCTTCTGCAGAAGGATCACGATCTCCGCATGTAGGACAGCAGCATTCTCGCCTTTCACGGACGTGGAGTGAACGGCGCATAGCCGAGTCATATGGTTCTAGCCAACCTGCTTGATTGGTTGGAGAGTGTTAGCCACGCGAAGGTGGGGAGCCGCATTCTTGAGGTGCTCGGTGTCCGGTCGCAGTGGCAATGACGACCGTGGATGTGACCCAAGGAGAGAAGAAACTGCTCTTTTTGGACAATGTGGGTACATTCCCAGCTCCCTTTTATACCTGTATGTCTGGGAGAGTGGCATACAAATTACACACAACATTTTCTTTGGCCTTTTCTCAAAAATTTAAAGGTGTTTTGTGGTTCCCAAGAGGGACTCCTAGTGTCACTGCATCGACACAATGCCGAGTGAGTGACAGAAGGGGAACTATGTTTTTCAAGATACTTCAAGGGGACTTTAAGGTGAATATTAGATGGAGGTTTAATTGAGTAAAATGTACCTCCATATCCTAAAACTTTAACCTAAACCTAACCAATAGTGATTTAAAATTAAATGAGAGTTGAACAAAACAGACATCCTCATCCTAAACCAACACCTTAACCTAACCGATAGTGTAGTAAATGCAAATGAAAGTTGAGAAAACCAGACATCCTTACACTAAACCAACACCAAAACCAAACAGATGGAGTCGTAAAATCAAATGAGAGGTGAACAAAATGGATATCCTTGCCCTAAACCAACACCAAAACCTAACCGATAGTGTTGTAAAATCAAATGATAGGTGAACAAAACAGACATCCTTACCCTCAACCAACACCTAAACCTAAACGATATTGTCACAAAATGAAATGAGAGGTGAAACACACAGACATCCTTACCCTCAAACAAAACCTAAACCTAACAGATAATGTCGTAAAATCAAATGAGAGGTGAACAAAATAGACATCCTTACCCTAAACCAAAATCTAACCGATAATGTAGTAAAATAAAATGAGTGGTAAACAAAATGGACATCCTTACCCTAAGCCAACACCTAAACCTAACCAGTAGTGTCGTAAAATCAAATCAGAGGTGAACAAAATAGATATCCTTACCCTAAACCAACACCTAAACCTAACCGATAGTGTAGTAAAATAAAATGAGAGGTAAACAAAATGGACATTCTTACCCTAAGCTAACATCTAAACCTAACCGATAGTGTAGTAAAATCAAATGAGAGATGAACAAAACAGACATCCTTACCCTCAACCAACATCTAAACCTAACCAATAGTGTGGAAAAAGCAAATATGACATAAAAAGCACATTTTCTGAAGCAAATACGTCATTTTGTGTTGCTTATATGACACTTTCATCTCATGTCACAGCTTGCATACTTGACTTAGCATACTTGACATAGCAGCGTGTAAGTAATAGTGCAAAAAAATTTCTAAAGTCATAATCAGCCGTTGTAGTTGTGATTTTTGTGAAAGTGAAGAAAACACACAGTTGTTGTAGTGTTCCTAGTGTTAACTGAAAGCTAAATGTAGAACATGTCACGTAAGTTTGCAAAAATGTAGTTGTAGTAATGTTCATATGAGACTAGGTCTGCACATTGGTAGGCGAGTAACCACATTTGTTCACAGATGTTTTCATTTCTTAAACTGTACAAGTGCTGGGAAGGAGGCTAGCTACATTTTGAAGCTTGTACCATATCGATTCTGTTTGTTTGTTAATTGGTTGTTTGTATTGTTGTTCATAGATATGTAATGTGTAAAAATTACAATAAACTTGACTTTTGAAGGAGTTTGAAGAAGTTTGAAGAAGTTTGTTCGCCCAGTAGTCCTTGGTGACCAGCACAAACTGCAATTTATCAAAATGGAGATTTATGCTGGTGTAAGATGATGTCTTATGACAGCTAATCAATTTTTCACCACAAAATGACGTGGTTGCTTCAGTATTTGTGATTTTCATCTCACATTTGCTTTTACTGACACTATCGGTTAGGTTTAAGGTTTAGGGTAAGAAGGCTGGTTTTGTTGATTTAAAATTCAAAAGAGCATTAACCTTAAAAACCTCATCTGTTTGGGAGAACATTTAACTCACTTTTAGCGACAGACAGTCAGTCAGGATGGAATACATACACTCGTGTCTCGAGTCTGGCACACATCGGCAAAGCTACAATTCCCAGCATTCCTCTATAGGTCCAATAGAATTTCCTCGAGTTCCCAGATTCCAGTTTATCCATTCCAAATTATCCTCCTGTCAGTGTTTCAGTGGAAGCAGGTGTCTTCAGGGAAGAGCAATATTTTCACGTTGTCAGAAAAAGTCATCATGATGAGAATTACTTCGATAATGTTTTACTGCTTCAGTCAGTTTTTTGGGGGGCATTTTTGAAGAATCGTTAGGAAGCTCTTGCCACACATGGAAATATACTTAAATTTCAATATATTGCTATAGTATGGCTTCATAGGATTTGGAATATAATGTCTGAGACTTATTGAGTACTTTTATGGTGCTTTTTGCGTAATTAGTTTTAAACAATTTCCCAGAGTGAGTAGACATCTTTTTGAGAAGTAAGAGTGTAACGTGTGTTCAAGGGCAAGGAGGAGGCGAGAACCGACTTGTCAATATAAATAATATTTTAATGATAAACTTAAAAGACACAAAACACACACATGACGGCCTTTATCCCTCTTGGAGGCTTGATTAGCCTGATATGGGACTGGGTGTGTATCGTCACAACCCGGCCCCGCCCTCCGCCCTGCCACAAAGAGACAGTCAAAAAAGGTGTTGAAAAGTTGTTGTGTTGCTCTGTATATGATTACCTGTAACAGGATAGGAAGTGACATGAAGGATTTCTGAGGAAGAATTGTGATGATGTTCTTGTCCCTCTGGTACCACATGAGTTCAGTCCATCAGTTTCCTTTCATGTTATCTTCTCTACTCAGGCAGCGATCACACCACAAAAACAACATTTCCAAGAGGTTCCTCCTTTTCTAAACACCCATCTCCTGTCAATATTTATTCACCCTTTTGTTGTTCCAAAGGTGAATTTTTGAAGAACATCCGCTCTGTTGCTCTGGACAGTAAATGAGGGTTGTGGGTGTCAAGCTCCAGAATGACAAAAAAGCACAGTACAAATATCATAGAAACAGACCATAAAAAATTTGCACTATATTCCAATTCTTGTGAAGTCATACAGCAGCTTTTTGTGGGCAACAGACTGAAATGTAAGTCATTATTCACTGAAAATCTTGACATCTGCCTTAGATCTCCTTCAAGGGTCAAGGGTAACACTTTACAATAAGGTCCATTTGTTAACATTAGTTAATGTGTTAGGTATCATAATCAAACAATGAACAATGTATTTTATTGTACAGCATTTATTAATCTTTGTTAATGTTAGTTAATGAACAATTGTATTTTTATGTTAACTAATGTTGTTTACTGAACTTAACACATGGAACCTTATTGTAAGGTGTTACCAAATCAATTGATCTAGTTCACAAAACTGGTCTGAATGATTATGTTCACAAATTTGACTGATCCTGTTCTCAAGGTCTCACTGACTCAGTGATTCAGTCTCAGTGATTAACAGCCCAAGATTTTCAATAAAATCATAACATAACAAATAAATGATAACTTAAAATTTGGTTCCAGTCTCTCTCTCTCTTTTTTTTTTTGCTTGACAGTTCCAGTCCTCCTCTGTTCATTGTAAGGAAAAGAGTGGGCAAAAAACAAAGTCACCTTTTGTGTCCCACAGAAGAAAGCAGCCTGATCTCTTGCTCTTGAACATAATGTGACTGTGGCCAAATGGTCAAAATGATATTAAAAATGATATTACGTGGTTCATTACGCATATCATGACAGTGAAATATCCACTGTGTGGTGCTAAAAGTGAGTTAAATTTCCTCCCAAACAGATTTTAAGGTTAATGCTCTATCAAGTTTTAAATCAACAAAACCAACCTCCCTACCCTAACCTTAAACCTAAACCTAACCGATAGTGTCTGAAAAAGCAAATGTGAGATGAAAAATACAATTACTGAAACAACCACGTCATTTTGTGAAGCTTATATGACACTTTCAACAATTTTTACAAATGTAACACTTGAATAAACTTGTAAATGTAAGAGTTATCCTATTCTAACAAAAATGTTTTGCCTTAAAAGTGTTTAGATATCATAAGATAGCATTGTGTGAGAAACAGGGTGAAAAGTAAGTGTTTATGAACTGATAATCTGAAGTTATACTCATGATTTGTGTGAAAGTAAATAAAAGTCACTGTTGTTGTTGCGTCATCCAAGTTTGCAATGACAAAGTGTAAGTAAACAGTAGAATCTTCATTTTGGGTGACCTGTTCCTTTAAGAAAATACTGCATGCGAACTGGTGTGATAATCCCACACAGGATCATATCAAGCAGAAAATGTGCAATGCTAAACATTAGGGCTGTAACGATACGCAATATAAAATCGAAATCGCGATACTCAGGTCCACGAACCGTTATCGCGATGTGAGAAGGGAGAATCGCGACACACACACCCCTTCCAACTCCCAGAGTTATCCTTTCCGTCCAGATCCAATGCTACCGCATCTTTAAATTACTATTAGTATTATTTGAGGTTAACATTATAAAATACGTAGACCTACACCACAAAACTAGTTGAGGATAAATTATTTTAAATTGGGCAATTTTAGCGTTATGGACGTGACATTTGCAGTCAAAACTTGAAATATAAATTCTCAGAAAATGCATTTAATACCAATATATTGAAACTTCTGTTTATATATCCATAGCCTACTCCCTTAATAAAGTCCAGTAAATGTCCAGACATTAGAAAAATATAAGTCTACACATGCATTTTATATTTAATATGAGGGAAATACACATGCGTTACGGACGTGACACAAAAGCTTTTTAGCTTTTAGGTGGCAAAATATATATTTTTATAATTCTGTGAATTACACTGTACAAACCAAAAGTAGGCCTAATACTACCCACCAGATGAAGAAGGGTTGGCTCTCCCCAGAACATATAATATTTATTTTATTTTATTTTTCGTGTTCGCATTTATGAGGAAAAAACAATGTAAGGACGTGACAGTTCTCCGGAAGCGGCACGAAAAACTTTCACAGAGACCTCAAACAGAAAGCACAAAGCCTTTCTTTAAAGTGAATTTCATTTTGCATTAATTGTATCTCAATTTTAATCAATGTTTCATCAACCAATTGCCTGGATTTAATAAATAAGAAGTAAATATCCATAGATAATCACGGAGTCGCCGGCGCCTGAACTGGAGAACCGAAACTCATCGTATAAGGTAGGCTACTTGCCTCACAGACCAGAGAAATATATTTATATCGAAATGTTTACTTTTAAAACGAAGAATTCAAAACGAAAGATACAGACTGCTTTCTGCTTATGTAATCCGTATTAAAAGTGCATTTCTCTCTGGCGCGTTCACTGAAGATCGCGAGACAGCATCGTCAACTTCATCTTGCAATAGACACTGACAGAAAACACTTGTTTATTAATAAACAATTAAAATGTCTCCTTGCTATATTTGACATATTCATAATCATTACTTTTGCCGGTTCTTTGTGACAACTTTGTGGTGCTTTATTGGCAGCGCCCCTTATCATCACCGCATTAGCACCGAAAACATGGAGATTTTTTTTAGACAATAATCGCACAACCTATTTGATATTCTATAATTAAATACTCAGTGACTTATCCAACCAACTATTAAAAAAAGTTTACTTGTAAGCGTCTTTTTACATGTTAGCCTAGTAGCCTACGTATCATGTGACTATACCTTTCCATGTGACGCGAGCTAGTTAAATAATGTGAGGAAACATGGAAAACAACCCAGAGATTGCGGACCCTCCCAATACATTTAAGTCAGCAGTATGGCAACATTTCGGCTAGCGGTGGAGAATAAGGATGGCAATCGTGTAGTCTACAAGACCCACACAATTTGCCGTAGGTTAAGTGTTTTAAGAAGCTTCCTCAAATGTGAACCGGTAACACGTCCAACATGCAGATACATATCCTACGGCACCATCCCGAAATCAATTTAGTTGGAGCACAGAAAACAACCCAAAAGCAGCAGCCTACACTGCCTAGTTTAGTTTAATAATTTGCATAGTTAATATTGTTCTTTGGTGTTCAGTTTATACAGGTTTTTCAAATGTTATTTAATAAAAATACCGGTATATTTTTTTCTCTCAAAATCTCTCTTTTTTTTCACCCCCAAGCCCCGCCCCCGTGATCGAATCGCGATACGAACCGAATCGTGGCTCAAAATCGTGATACGAACCGAATCGTGGGTTTGGTGTATCGTTACAGCCCTACTAAACATACATTAGTGAAGCCATCAGCACAAGAAACAGCTTTTATTAATTTCCTTAAGCACAACTATTGTGCAGTATATACTTTCCAAGAGCTCTGTGTTTGCAAAAAAAAGGAAACGTGGGTGGGTGGGGTGCTGAAAGGGGGTCGAACTCACCAGCCGGGCCGAGAAACTGAAAATACAGCTTCATTCCACTGTTTTTTTTTTTTCTTTTCTATTTTTTCTTTTCAGGTTGTACTAAAATGTTTACCACCGCAAAAAATCCTGCTTGGGTTTTAGGTTTCTGGTAATGCGTCCTGATGACGATTATGAAATCAAAAACCCAATAGGAAAATAATTAGGAAATTAAAGTGGGATCGATAATGTTTGCTCCGGCCTGCTGTGTGCATTCAGTGGTCAGTGCCTCTCTGCCGAGACCCCTCCTCCTAAATGTCACATATTGAGTCGGGCCTCTCAGAGCAATCTGTACTAGCCTCTCCTCTGTGGATTCAGCTCGGGCTCTTTTCATAGAAATAGCAATTTCTATTTTTTTGACGACTTTGTCATTTTCTGCCTGCTCTCTCTCTGGCTCGCTAGTTTTTGCTAATTCTGTCTTTCTAAAGTTATGTGTAATATATTCATATTGCTTTGGCTGTGCTTTGATCAACGTCATTTTATATTTAATTAAAAGAACTGATGTTTACTCAGAAACAATGTGCATTTTTATCAGGCTTTTTTTTTAAATTCACAAATGGGCTAAATTAGTTTACACAACCAGGGATCCCCCATTCAGACTCTTAGCTAATTCAGGGCCCATAATACAATAAATAAATAAATTAGTTTATAATAAAATTCACTAAGAATTTTACCTTACATGATCACATTTACAGTATAATGCTTGTTATATAATTCATTCATGTTCCTTTAAATAGTTAAAAATGTCATGAAAATTTTTTATAAGAAAAACATTTCATGTATTTTTGGGCCCCTGCAATATCCATTCAGTCCCTCAGGGGACCCCATGGACCCCTGGTGGAACACTCTGGTACAAATACACAATTACTGCAAATTATTGCTTATTATCAAATAAATAGATATATTTTTTTCCTCAAGACGTTCACGGTTCCTCCCCTCTGTCGATGGTCCTGGTTAAGGTATTTAGGTTGTTTTGTTGCAAAATGGATTTCAAAAGGAGTCTAAACCTTTTTTTTTTTTTTTTTTTTTTTATACTTTTATATTTGTTAAATTTTGGTAACACTTTACAGTAATGTTCCCTTTGTTAAGTTTTTATAAAGGGGTTCATTAATGACTAAGTTGTCCAGATACATTATAAATCATTTATATGCAGTAATAGCAACATGCATAAAAAGAGCAACTTTCATCCAATACTTGCCAAACAGTGAGCAGTTTTAACTTGTTATAAATTCCTAATTAATACACTTATTCATATTTAATTACTTAAAACATAAAATGGGGGCCTGGGTATCTCAGCAAGAAAAGACGCTGACTACCACCCCTGGAGTCGCGAGTTCGAATCCAGGGTGTGCTGAGTGACTCCAGCCAGGTCTCCTAAGCAACCAAATTGGCCCGGTTGCTAGGGAGGGTAGAGTCACATGGGGTAACTTCCTCCTGGTTGCTTCAATGTGGTTCTCGCTCTCGGTGGGGCACGTGCTGAGTTGTGCGTGGATGCCGCAGAGAATAGCATGAAGTCTTCACACATGCTATGTCTCCACGGTAACGATCTCAACAAGCTACTAGATAAATTCATGGATTGACTGTCTCAGATGGTGTGGCCTAGGACAAATCATTTATAAGCATTTATAACACAATTTGCATAAACTGTGCCAGAGAATATATTTTAATATATTTAAAAAAAAAAAAAAAAAAGTGGAAATTTTTCTTTATTTTCTTTATATTTATTCTTGTTTTAAGCACAAACCTAATTTAATTTTGTTATATTTATGCTTAAACCAAGAAAAACAATTTACCAAAGGGTTGAGATTAATGTAATAACTTTTTCCACAATCTAGTTTCTGAAACAAGTCTTATTATCTTGAACAATTGTGCTTCTCAAGAAAATATATCTTGTTTTTTAAGGATGTTCAGATATTTTTACTGGAAAAAAAGACTATAATACTGATAAAGATCAAGAATATTTTTGTCATTCTGGTAAAAGTATCTAAACATCCTTTAAACAAGAAAAAAAAATTGAGATGCAGAATGACATGAGATATCAAGTCTTGCTTTTAGAGAAATCTATGAAAATTAAAATAACTATTTGCCCCATTTTCAAATAGTTTTGTCAATTTATAATCATAAACACAGCTGTTTTGTTCGATTTCTCTGAAAACAAAACAAAATATTGTATGTTGCATTTCTCTTCTCAAGAAAATTGTTCTTGTTTTAAGAATGTTGAAATATTTTTACTAGAAAACAAGACAAAAATACTCAGTAAAAATTAATTTTTTGCATTAGGCACAGTTTTGTACTGTACAGCTATTTGTTTCCTAAGATTAAAACAAAGTGCCTGCATTTTATCCATTCTTTTTTAAATTAATCTTCTTTAACTGTTGGTTGGTACAGGAAATCCTGTTCTACATAATGCCTAAGCAAACCAACTATAACCAATGACTTTTCCACCAAGACTCTTGTCAGGTACTATCTGAGAAACCTCTGAACCCTCAATCTGTCATATCTGCCCCTCAAATCTCACCAGAGGATTGGGGTCCAATTGGATCAGGTTAACACCTCGGGTCATGCAGGGGTCAGTCACATCACACCACAGGGCATGTTCGGGGCAAGTCCCGGATACTGAACGACCCACAGACAGCAGGCATCCTTACCCCTGATCCCTGCATGTCTTGCTCCTCATTCTGCCAGCCTGCTGGAAACAGCTCTCTGTTTTACTGGACGGAGGCATCGTGTCCACAGCCGGCTATTTGTCCTTGTCTAATTACAGCAGTGGGCTGCTGCTCCCTGCATGCTGATGAGTAATGGAGTGGACCAGCTGGGGGGGTGGGGGGGGGGGGGGGGTGGCACTGGATGGGCCAGCGCAGTGTGATTTGTGGGCCAGGCGCTCTGTCATCAGCACGTGCCCATTTGTCTTGTTGAGGCCGGGGGTGAGGGGTGTGTGTAGCAGGGCGCTCCTGAGCAGAAAATTGTTGAGTATTACTTCCTATTTTACAGCACTTTATGCTCTCCTTCACCAAAATTTCGCACCGGCGATGGCAGGGTGATTAAAAATTTGACAGGAGCCTTGACGGCTGATCTTTTGAATGGAACTGGTGTTTTTGTCTTTGTCAGTGTGAAATTAAAAATATCTACCCATCATACTGAACCTTGTGTATATATCTTGTATGTGGTTCTATGCATAGTGTTGACTGTGTCAACAGACTTTAATTAAAAAAAAAAAAAAAGTCCGCCATGAAGTGCGAGGCCTCGTCAACACTTATCCGTTTTAGTTTGAAACCTCTGTTGTCAGTTTCTTAACTTCATAGTTTTCCAAAGTATGCGGTAATGGAGAGCGTTTTCACTTCTTTTTAAGTTGAGGAAACACTGTTCTAGTGTGGATGAGATTTGTAAATTAAAAAAGTAAATGGGTTTTTTTGAAAGAAATTGGATTAGTATGGGTGTAGCCTGCAATATAAAATAAATAAATAAATAAACAGGGATAGAAAAACTATACAAATGAACCTAGAAGAAAATGTAATTGCTCAGTAATTTCTTAAGAATTGTAGCTGGCAATAGCAAGGACAAAGACAATGATAAAGTGAAGAACCCAAGTGCAGTTTATTTAAATAAACGTGAAACCAAAAACTCTAACTATAAACATGAACTAGAATAGACTTAAATTTGACATGAAATAGAAATGTGCTACACAAACAAACATCAATACTAGACAAAGGACAATGGTAAACATGAGGGCTTAAATACATGACATGGGGAAACATAAACCAAAGATCAAACAGAACACTAAACAATATAATTAGAATAATAATCATAATGGGGGGGGGGTGTTGTAGGGATGGAGGTCCCCTGTGGAGCAGGGGCGGGCCTGGACCGTGGAGCAGAGGCTTGCTGTGACATGACATGGAGCAGTGTGGGGCTTGGCTGTGACATGGCATGGAGAAGTCTGTGGCTTGGCTATGACATGGCATGGAGCAGACTGAGGTTCGGTTGTGACATGGCATGGAGAATTCTGGGGCTTGGCTGTGACATGGCATGGAGCAGACTGAGGTTCGGTTGTGACATGGCATGGAGCAGACTGAGGTTCGGTTGTGACATGGCATGGAGCAGTCTGAGCCGTGGCTGTGACATGTAATGGAGCAGGCTGACTCTGGCGTGGCTGTGACATGGCATGGAGCAGTCTGAGGCATGGCTGTGACATGGCAAGGAGCAGGCTTACTCTTGCATGGCTGTGACATAGCCTGGAGCAGGCTGACTTGGCGTGGCTGTGACATGGCTACTCTGGCGTGGCTGTGACATGCCCTGGAGCAGACACTGGCATGGCTGGAGCAGTCTGAGGCGTGGCTGTGACATGGCCTGGAGCAGGCTGACTCTGGTGAGGCTGTGACATGGCAAGGAGAAGGCTTACTCTGGCATGGCTGTGACATAGCCTGGAGAAGTTGTTCATTGTTTGTTCATAGTGTATGAATTAATGTTAACATATACAACTGTTTATTTTAATGTATGAAAATGTATTGATATACTGTATGTTGGAATTAACATTAACCAAGATTAATAAATGATATAAAAGTGTTTTTTACCGTTAGTTCATGTCAACTGATGTAGTTAACTAACATTAACAAATGGAGCCTTTTTGTAAAGTGTTACCCAATTTAAATTTTTTGGTAAATCATCTCTTTGAGAGTGCAAGTCAATGCTCACCAGTTGCATTAAAAACATCTGTTTAATATTGACAAAAATGCATTGAAAAAGTTAACAGATAAAATCCTGAGGGAACCTTACTGCCAAATCAGTTATGTTCTATATTCAAAACAGATATGCTTATTAAAGATAGATAATATGTTTTCATTGTGTGTAATTTATTAATGTTATAGTATTAATATTATTATTGTAATGATGCGGACGCTGAGGCAGAATCCATGTGCAGATGTTTATTATTAATCTACAGCAAACAGGTTTGAATCGGCAGGCAGATATCGTTAATGTTAAAGCAGGCAGTGGTTCAATACAATGTAGCAGTCAAATCCGTGGCAACAAAGCAAAGGGGTAATTCCAAAACAAGCAAGAGTGGTAAAGGCAGGCAAAAGGTCATACACAAATCAGCAAGACAATGGCAATGGAAATAACGCTCGGTAAGGCAGGTGAACTGGCAATACTTCACGCTGGCCTGTTAGACAGGCCATGCTTAAATATCATAAAAACAGGAAGTAAACAATGAAGCAGAGGGAGCGGCACACAGTCAGTACTCGGGAGAGGGCTCCCTCTGCTGGCGTGACGTTACAGAATCCCCCCTCCTAGGAGCGACTCCTGGCGCTCGACGAGGGCGTCCCCGTGGCCGCGGTGCTGGACGATCGGGTCTGGCTCGATGGAAGTCCCTGATAAGAGTCGGGTCCAAGATATCATGGGCGGCTACCCAAGACCTCTCCTCAGGGCCATACCCCTCCCAGTCCACCAAATACTGGAGCTGACCACCTCTCCTTCTCGAGTCCAACAACTCCCTAACCGCGTAAGCAGGGGACCCATCAATGTCCAGCGGTGGAGGTGGTTCCTGACTCTCAGTGTTGGGGTCTGGGACTGGTTTGAGGAGGGAAACATGGAAGGAAGGAGAAACACGATAATTAATAGGAAGCTCCAATTGATACGTGACTTCGTTAATCTGTCTTAGAATTTTGAACGGGCCTACGTACCTTGGACTTAGTTTCCTGCTTGGTAGCCGCAACTTGAGATCCTGTGTGGAGAGCCAGACCCTTTGTCCAATTTGGTAGGGAGGGTGTGGACGACGTCGTCTATTAGCTTGAACTTCCTGATTCCTGACAGCTCTTTGCAGGTGTACATGAGCGGAGTTCCACACCCTCTCACTACGACGAATCCAGTCATCGATTGCGGGTACAGTAGAAGGTTCACCTGACCATGGGAACATAGGGGGTTGATAACCAAGCACGCATTGAAAAGGGGTGACACCAGTGGAGGAGTGTTTCAAGGGTACTAAACGGCAGGATTTAGAAAAGCGGTCGATGATAACTAAGATTGTCGTGAATCCGGTTGACGGAGGTAAATCTGTGACAAAATCAATGGACAGATGAGACCAAGGTCGTTGTGGGATGGGCAGAGGCTGTAGCAGACCAGAGGGTAAGTGTTTAGGAGTTTTGGACTGGGCACAGATTGAGCAGGACTTGACAAAATTGGTTACATCCTTAACTATTGATGGCCACCAAAATGAATTTTGTGTGAGATTGAGTGTTCGTGAGATACCTGGATGACCTGAGCTGAGCGAAGTATGGACCCATTGCATGACTCTAGCATGAAGGTTCACCGGAACATATTGTTTATTAGGGGGACAATTTGGTGGTGTGGGTTCATTCTGTTGCCCCCGTTGAATTTCCTCCATCAGGTCCCATGTAACAGATGCTATGATTATTGAGGGCGGTAAAATAGGTTCAGGCATGGATTCTGTCTGGGGATGGCTATGTAGCCTGGATAGGGCATATGCCTTGCTGTTTTTACTTCCTGGTCTGTATGTTACAGTGAATTGGAATCTGGTAAAGAATAAGGACCAACGTGCTTGTCGCGGGTTTAGTGTTTTAGCACTTCTGACGTACTCTAGGTTTTTGTGATCGGTGATTATCAGGAATGGATGGGTAGAACCCTCCAACCAGTGTCTCCATTCTTCGATTGCAGCTTTCATGGACAAAAGTTCTTTATTACCAACATCATAATTGCATTCTGCGTCCGTGAGTTTCCTTGAGAAGTAAGCACAGGGATATACACTACCGTTCAAAAGTTTGGGGTCACTTACTCATTCTTTATTTATTTATTTATTTCACATTTTAGAATAATAGTAGTCAGCAAAACTATGGAATAATAGAAATGGAAATATGGGAATTATTTTGTGACCAAAAAATCCAAAATAAATCCAAAACTATGTAATATTTTAGCATCTTCAAAGTAGTCACCCTTTGCCTAGATTTTGCAGACATGTACTCGTGACATTTTCTCAACCAACTTCTTGAGGAATCACCCCGGGATGCTTTTTAAACAGTATTGAAGGAGTTCCCATCTATGTTGGGCACTTATTGGCTTCTTTTCTTCATATTTTGATCCAAGTCATCCATTTCAAAAACTTTTTTTTTTTTTAGGAAATTTTAGATTTGTAATTAAATAAATGTATATGTTTTGGCAGAATAATATTTTGTCTACAAAGTTAATTTCAAACTTTTAAGCATACACCTTCAGATCAAAAGATTTTTAAGATCATGAGAAACATTTCAGACAAGTGACCCCAAACTTTTGAACGGTAGTGTAGCTTGCCTGGTTGTCCATGACGTTGGGAGAGTACTGCTCCAATTCCATTGTCCGAGGCATCAACTTCTACGACAAACGGTAAACTGGGATCTGGATGCTTGAGGATGGGTGCTGTTGTGAACCTCTACTTAAGTTTGGAGAAGGCTTGTGTGGCATTTTCAGTCCACTTTAATTTTGAGGGTTTACCCTTCAGCAGAGATGTTAAGGGGGCAGCAATAGTGCTATAATTGCGGATGAAGCGTCGGTAGAAGTTGGCAAATCCAAGAAAGCGCTGTAGTTCCTTGACTGTGGTCGGTTGGGGCCATTCAGTGACTGCTGTAACCTTGGAGTTATCCATTTCTACACCCTGATGGCTGATGTTGTACCCCAAGAACGAAGTTTGTTTGACATGGAACTCGCATTTCTCTGCCTTTACATTAAGTTGATTTGCAAGTAGTCTGGAGAGCACTGACTTGACATGATCTTGATGTTCTGATTCAGACTTGGAATAAATGAGGATATCATCAATGTAAGCAATTACGTATTTGTTTAGAATGTCCCGGAAGATTTCATTGATGAATGACTGAAAGACTGCTGGTGCGTTGGCTAGTCCGTATGGCATGACCTGGTATTCATAGTGCCCCCTAGAGGTCAAAAAAGCCGTTTTCCACTTGTCCCCTTCTTTAATTCTGACAAGGTTGTATGCGCTCCTGAGGTCTAGCTTGGTGTATATGGTTGCTTCACGGAGTTGTTCAAGAGCTGAAGGTACTAAAGGTAAAGGATAACTAAATTTGACCGTGACGTTGTTCAAACCTCTGTAATCAATACATGGCCGAAGTCCTCCATCTTTCTTTTCAACGAAGAAGAAGCCTGCAGCTGCTGGAGAAGTGGAGGGGCGAATGAAACCTGAACTGAGCGCCTCTTCTATGTATTCTTCCATGGCCTGCGTTTCTGGGTGTGAAAGGGGGTAAATCTTACTTTTGGGGGGCATGGCATTCGGCAGGAGGTCAATGGCACAGTCCCAGGAACGATGTGGTGGGAGAAGTGTAGCTTTGGTCTTGCTGAAAATTTCTTGGTATTCATGGTAACATGACGGAATAACGACTGGCTTAGAATCTGGACTTTCAATGCTCGTGGTTAAACATGACTTGGTTACAGAGGTATTTATACAGTGTGTATTGCAAAAGGATGACCATTGTGTAATCTCACCAAGCCGCCAAGAGATGACTGGATCGTGAACTGATAACCACGGGTGGCCTAGGATGATTTCGTGGCGGGGGGAATCAATCACATAGAAAGAGATGTCTTCTGAATGGAAAAGACCAACTTGAACTCTTACGGGCTTGAACTCTTACTCTTACTTGAAGTCTTACGGGCAAGGTTTGTTGGCTGATGCCTTCTCCAATAGGTTTATTGTCTACGGCGTTGATTTTGAGAGGTGGGTCACAAGGTAGTGTGGGGATGTTGAATTTTTTGACAATGTTTTGATGAATCAAATTAAGTGCTGATCCGGAGTCGACCAGTGCTGTGAAATCAGTGGAGTTAATTTTAGAAGTAATCTTGACTTTGATAGTAAAAAATTTGGTTGACAGAGGAGGGAAAGGGTCAACACTCACCCGGCTAGAAGATTTGGTAGCTTTCTGGGTTTTGAGTGGACACACAGCATTAACGTGGCCTGGATTTCCACAGTAGAAACATAAATTATTGGTCAGGCGTCGGGATTTCTCCTCCCTAGAGAGTTTTGTGACTCCTAACTGCATGGGTTCAGGGCTAGGTTGAGCAGTGGATATAAATGGTTTGGACGTTTGAGCAGGTGGATTAATTGCAGCGATTCTCACTGAAGATTTAGCGGGGCAGTTGCGCATGAGGTTATCGATTTTAATAGCGAGAGTCACGAACTCAGAGAAAGAACAATTTTCACCCTTGCAAGCGAGTTCTGCCTGTAACTCAATATTCAAACTTCGTTGGAAAATGGCCTTGAGTGCAACGTCATTCCAACCACTCTGAGCTGCAATAGTCCTGAACTCAATAGCATATTCAGCGGCGGATCGTCGACCTTGATTCAGTTGCACGAGTTGAGTAGAGATATCCATACCCCCTGCTGGGTATTCAAATACTTCTCTGATCTGTTGGATGAAATACGCAGACGAAGTTTGAATCAAACGATCAGTCTCCCAGACAGCTGTGGCCCAATCAATAGCTTTTCCAGTCAGAAGAGTCATTAGAAAAGCGCATCTTTTCTCATCTGACTCGAAATCATCCTTTTGATGTTTGAAAAAGATTTCTACCTGTCGTAGAAATCCCTTGCAATGCTCTGCAGAGCCGTTAAATTTATCAGGAAAAGCAAAGCTTACCTTCTTAGGCATGGGTGGTGGCAATGAATGGAGATATTGAGTGAGATAGGCGTTAGTAGCCTGTAGTTTACTCAGCTGTTCTTGATACTCCTTGAGAATGTCATTTTGGTAAGCAAATGCCTTCTGTAGATTAGAAACTTCTGCTGGAGTCATCGGTGGCAAAGTATTCTGTAATGATGCGGACGCTGAGGCAGAATCCATGTGCAGATGTTTATTATTAATCTACAGCAAACAGGTTTGAATCGGCAGGAAGATATCGTTAACGTTAAAGCAGGCAGTGGTTCAATACAATGTAGCAGTCAAATCCGTGGCAACAAAGCAAAGGGGTAATTCCAAAACAAGCAAGAGTGGTAAAGGCAGGCAAAAGGTCATACACAAATCAGCAAGACAATGGCAATGGAAATAATGCTCGGTAAGGCAGGTGAACTGGCAATACTTCGCGCTGGCCTGTTAGACAGGCCATGCTTAAATATCATAAAAACAGGAAGTAAAAAATGAAGCAGAGGGAGCGGCACACAGTCAGTACTCGGGAGAGGGCTCCCTCTGCTGGCGTGACGTTACAATTATATACTTATTGAAACTGACTGATTCACATGGCAGAGAAAAAACTTTGGATACATACATTAGATTGATCTCTAGAAAGATGAGAGATGTAACACGTGCATAAGTCTCTTTTAAGCATTTCTCTTCACTCTAGAGATGGTATTATTACACAAAGCATTTTTTGAAATTTCTGCCATTCTTTCTGTATTATGAGTGAGCACCACGATGTGATGAGACAAAATTAGATTTCTCCAACATTGCATGTTTGCAATGAAATACTTTGTTGATTATAAACAGGAGCAATAGTTTTATCACATCACTCGAATATAGAAACATGGTACAACACCATACGCATGTCCAATTAACAGGTTTTACCCGTTTATATATGTAAAATCAAAGTTCTGTAAATATGCGCTTCCCATTGCTCAAACTCACAAGCTGCTGAACGCTGCACCACGTGTGAAGGCGAGAGGTAGAGAGGGCGATGCGATAGAGGTAATTCACCGGTATGTGTTATGTGTATGTGGTAATGGCACACTGATATCATGAACATAATTTTTTTTTTTTTTTTTACAATTTTGCAAAATGAAATTACGTGCGTCATTGCACGATTTGCTGCAGTTTCTCAGTGAAGTTTAACAAAGGGTGCCTAAAGCAAATGAAATTGTGTCATAATCAGAAAACTTTAAAAGTTTCTTTTTTAGATGGAGGTTTTAATGAGTAAAATGTACCTCCCTAACTTAAAACTTAAAATCAAATCAAATGAGAGTTGAACAAAACAGACATCCTTAACCTAATCTAACAGATAGTCTCCTTAAACCAAATGCGACATGAAAAGCCCATTTTCCTGAGCAACCTCGTGATTTTGTATCACTACTTTAACACTTTCATTTCATGTGTCAGCTTGCATCCTTGGCTGGGCTTGAACCACTGTCTCCTGAGTCAAAAATAACATTATTAGGTGAGTTACCGCAGATGCTAATCACATTGGAATAAGTGTGTAAATGTAGGTGAGTCTGTAATACAAGCATTAAAATGTAATCAACCATTGTATTCATGGTTTGTGTGAAAGTGAATAAAACGCAGAGTTGTTGTAGAGGCTCTAGTGTCATTTCACCAGAAAACTGCAGTGAAACTTAGAACATGGCACATAATATTCAGTTTGCAAAAATGTTAGTTGGTGCGAACAAAATTTGCATCTGCCCCTGACCAATCTTTCACTAGTGTGCCATGACACTGAGTATGGCTGCTGCATTGCGAGCTCCGACACAACACTGCAGTTTATTGTTTGTTTTGTTTACAGTTTTGATTTTTTTTGTCTTGGATGTTGTCTGCCTTATTGTATATGACAGACAAATGCTTTTGGACATTGGTTCTGCAATTACACACCGAAAACCGGACTTCAAATGCCTCAATGCCGACCTGCTGTTTACAAATATGCCAGCGGAGCCCTTTGTCTGGGCTGCCCGGCCGCAGATACGCAGAAGGAAAAGGGGAAAAAGAGCTAGTGTACTCATCAGAGTAAGACGCAAATCGACTCCCGCTACCCAGTATACTACTGGCAAATGTTCAGTCTCTGGACAACAAGCTCTGCGAGCTGAGAGGGTGGATCTCTTTCCAACGAGAGACGAGGGATTGCTGCATTATCTGCCTTACAGAAACTTGGTTGTCTGCGGAGATTCCAGACTTGGCCATCAAACCCGCAGGGTTCTCCGTGCACCAAGCAGACAGAGCGAAAGACCTCTCAGGTAAAAGCAGAGGTGGTGGTGTATGTTTTATGATCAACAAATCTTGGTGTGATCAGAGGAACGTACATTTTATCAAGTCTTTCTGCTCTCCTGATCTGGAATATCTAAATGCTTCTGTGTAGACCATTCTGGCTACTGAGGGAATTTACAGTGGTCATTATCACAGCTGTGTACATCCCCCCACAAGCCGACACAGACCAGGCACTGAAGGAACTGTATGGGAGCATAAGTGAGCAGGAAACCTTGCACCCTGAGGCCGTGTTCATTGTTATCGGGGACTTTAACAAAGCCAATTTTAAAACAATCGCACCAAAATACCACCAACACATCAGCTTCAACACACGAGGGGACTGGGTTTTGGACTATTGCTATTCTCCTTTCCGGGATGCTACTAAACCCTCCCCCGCCCACCATTTGGCAAATCAGACCAATCTTCCATTCTGCTTCTGCCCGCTTACAGGCAGAAACTGAAACGGGAAGCACTCACCCTCAGAACGATCCAGTGCTGGTCAGACCAATCAGACTGTGCTACAAGACTGTTTTGATCATGTGGACTGGGAGAAGTTCCGGTCCGCCTCTGATGATGACATCAAGGTTTACGCCGATAGCGTAACGTGTTTCATAAGGAAGTGTGTAGATGACGTTGTGCCAACCAAAACAATACGGATCTACCCCAACCAGAAACCATGAGTTAATGGCGGTATTTGCTTACCACTTAATTTGCAGACCTCCGCTTTTAATTCCGGGAATGCGGAGGAGCATAAACAAGCCAGTTATGCCCTCTGTAACACTATCAGAGCAGCCAAACACTATTACAGGCACAAAATTGAAGGACAGTTCAACACCAGCGACTCTAGAAGTATGTGACAGGGAATTAACACTATCACGGACTACAAAGGGAATAAAAACTCAGCCGTGAACACCGCTGCCTCTCTCCCAGATGAGCTTAATACATTTTATGCTCGTTTCGAGGACAGTAACACCACCCTCGCTACAGAGGGTGGTTCACTCTCCGTCTCTGTTGCGGATGTAACCCGACGGGTGAACATCCGTAAAGCCGTGGGTCCAGACAGCATTCCGGGCCACCTCATCAGAGCGTGCGTGAACCAACTGGCTGGTGTTTTTACGGACATTTTCAAGCTGTCCTGTGAAACCCTCAGTTTAACCACATGCTTCAAAACGTCAACCATTGTGCCTGTTCCGAAGCAAGCCAAACTCACTTGCTTAAATGACTGGTGTCCTGTTGCTCTGACCCCCATCATCAGCAAATGCTTTGAGAGGTTAATCAGAGATCACATCTGCTCTGTGCTGCCCACCTCTCTGGAACAATTGCAGTTTGCCTACCACAACAACCGCTCCACTGATGATGCCATTGCATCTACAATACACACTGCTCTCTCCCACCTGGAAAAAAGGAACACATATGTGAGAATGCTGTTTGTAGACTACAGCTCAGCATTCAACACCATAGTGCCCTCCAAGCTTGATGAGAAACTCCAGGCTCTGGACTTATTCACGCCGTGTGCTACGGGCACGCAGCTGCTGGCTCCTTGACCTACGGAGGTTTCTCCCGCTGATTCGGGGCAAGCACATCTTGATCCATTCAGACAGCACTGCCACGGTAGCGTACATAAATCGCCAAGGCGGTATACACTCCCATCACATGTCACAACTCGCCCACCATCTCCTCCTATGGAGTCAGTCGCGACTCAGGTCACTGCTCACCACTCATATCCCTGGCGACAGGTCTCGCTCAGCGGAGAGTGGAGGCTCCACCCCCAGGTGGTCCAACCGATTTGGGGCCGCTTCGGCAGGGCACAGATAGATCTCTTTGCCACCCAAGACAACTCCCACTGCCTGCTCTGGTACTCCCTAATGGAGGCCCCTCTTGGCACAGACGCGCTGGCACACAGCTGGCCCCGGGGGCTGCACAAGTACCCATTTCCCCCAGTGAGCCTTCTTGCACTGGTGCTGTGCAAGGTCAGGGAGGATGAGGAACAGGTCACCTTGGTGGCTACTTATTGGCCACCAAGGTGGCCAATAAGTAACTAGAACAACTACAACTAGAAATAACTAGAACCGGACCTGGTTCTCGGATCTCACGCTCCTTGCGACAGCACCTCCCTGGCAAATTCCCCTGAGGAAGGACCTTCTTTCTCAGGGATGAGGCACCCTGACCAGACCTCTGGAATCTCCATGTCTGGCCCCTGGATGGGACGTGGGAGACTTAAGTGATCTACCACCTGCAGTCGTAGACACGATCAACCAAGCCAGAGCTCCCTCTACCAGGCAGCTTTATGCCCTCAAGTGGCATCTGTTTGCAAATTGGTGTTCTTCCAGATCTGAAGACCTGCAGAGATGCGCAGTTCGGTCAGTGCTTTCATTCCTGCAGGAGAGGCTGGAGGGGAGGCTGTCCCCCTCCACCTTGAAGGTGTACACCGCTGCTATCACAGCTCACCACAACGCAGTAGTTCCCGGCCAAGCCTGTTCCCCTTCTGGAATCTCTCAGTGGTCCTCTCAGGTCTTCAGAGACCCACCTTCGATCCGCTTGATTTAGTCGAGCTCATAGCCCTCTCCTTGAAGACAGCCCTCCTGATCGTGCTCGCTTCCATCAAGAGGGTTGGGAACCTGCAAGCTTTCTCTGTCAGCAACACTTGCTACTCACGTCATCCTAAGACCGCGACCGGGCTACATGCCCAAGGTTCCTACGACCCCCTTCAGGGACCAGGTCATGAACCTGCTTGAACCCAGCCTCTTCGTTGCTGTGTCCGGTACGTACTTTGCATATCTACATGGACTGCACGCAGGGCTTTAGATGCTCTGAGCAGCACTATCACACCCAGGCTGTGCCCCCCCCCCCCCCCCTTGCGGCTTCGAGCACACTCTACGAGAAGTGTGGCATCCTCGTGGGCACTTGCCCACGGCACCTCCTTAGCAGACATCTGCAGAGTGGCGGGCTGGGCAACACCCAACACCTTTGCTAGGTTCTACAACCTCAGGGTTGAGTTGGTCTCGTCCCGTGTTTTGTCATGTCCGAGCCGGTAGAACATGGTAATACGGAACAGCTGACCGGGTGTTCTGCTTGCACCTTGTGCACTTCTCCAAGCTGATCCAGTGTGCCTTCTCTCCCAGGTTAGCAAATAAGCTCTTGCTCCCTAGCCCTCTGGCCGCAGATTCAGCGGAGGAATTCGCCACCAGACCCACCACGAGTCGAGTGCTCCGTGTTGGGCTTGGGCTCCACAGGCATAGTTCCCGCTTCAGGCAACTCCCTGTGATGTATTTTCTGCGGTACGGTCCCCCTGCTTGTAGGACCCGCATCTCCCTTGGGCCCCCTGGTTGCTGTGTCTGTAGCAACTCCTCTCATCAGACAGGATCTACCACCGCACCATGTCCACGGGTGGCCTGACAACCCCTGTGTATATTGGCCACAAGTTGCCTCCAGTCTGGGCAGGTCGTGGTCTCTGCAGGGCCTTTTCCCCCTGAAAGAATAGGAACGGGGGTAGTGCATGTCGTTTTGAAGTGGGACTCCTTATGTCACTACAATCAACACAATGTTGTGTGAGTGACAGAAGGGGAACGTCATGGTTACTGTTGTGACCTCCGTTCCCTGATGGAAGGAACGAGACATTGTGTTCCCCTTGCCACGTCACTATCCCTACCACTGTAATGTGCCGTAACCGTATTCTGTGCTCCTCAGTGAAAACCTGTCTGACATTTGCTCCCCTGCTCCCCTATATACCCGTGTGTCCAGAGGCGCGGCATGCAAATTCTGTCTGCCAACTTGACATTGGCCTTTTCTCAAGTTCAGAGGTACGCAAGGCTCTCAGAAGAGACCCCTTGTGTCACTACAATCAACACAACGTCTCGTTCCTTCCATCGGGTTACAACAGTATGACGTTTTTTTGTAATATTGCATTGTTCATATGTTGTGTTGTAAGTTCATGATTAAGACTGAAAATGTGAATGAAAATAAAAGCTATTAAATGTTTAATTATAATTAAAATATGAAAATTAAATTGTATTATTTTATTGACATCTTGGACTGTTCGAGTCATGAAAGAACCTCAGATGACAGCAAAAACATGCGATGACAGTAAGTATCTCACTGTCTTTGAGGACAGAACAGTTTGTTTGCTGAATCAAAATATTTGTATTTAAATGCATATTAAAAACCCTTTTATTACTGTACCGCATAGATGTTAAAAGCGCAGTTCTTATTGCTATTATCATTTACTATTTTGGTGCCTTCCTTGTATGCCATTTTCATTGAAGAGGATTATGATAATTGTGAACGAGTGTGCAAATGTGGCCTTTTTCCCAATGTCTGGAGTTCACTAACAGACACATGTTTTCTAACAAATCCGGATGTGAATCCAGAGTAAAGTTTTCTGGAAGGTCCATTTTACAAAAGTTTAATAAATGAGGCTAAACGCATTTTCATACAAAAACTTATTAGGGTGGACATAGCCTTTGTCTCAGATGTTTCTGATAGAATTCCTTAAGAGAATGAAAATGAATCAAATAAGACATTATTGTTCCTAAAACATTGTATTATATTATGAAATCAGAGTATAAAGCAACAAAAGCAATGTGAATATCATCAGATAATTTGGTCTGGGAACAATTTGATGAGAAATATTTTAGTTCATATGGAGATCTTTGACTTTTGATCAGATCTAAGTGACTTACGTGACCCATTTGATGTTAATTTTATTCAGTTGCTGTCAAAGTGAAACAAGTAATATGAAAATTTATATTTTTTCCTATTGGTTTTCCTATCTCCTTCCTCAGCACCAAGTTGAAACTCATATAAAGATGCTTTAGTATCAGTTTCTCCAAGTACACCAGAAGAGCATTTGGACACTCCCCTAAAAGCCTGTGAAAAAACTCTAATCAGAGGCAACATCTCCGTTACTCCTGTATTGATTTTCGGGACTTTTTCGCCTTCCACCCTGCTGCTACTTTTCTTTTTTGAGTAAATAAACACCAGATTTGTCCTGTGTGTGTTGGTAGAGTGGGATATAGGGGCTACTATGCCCGGGTCAGGTCTGGGTCACAAATTATTCATACTACCATCTTATGGGTGGAGAGTTGGAGGCTCAGCCTGTGGCACTCCTCTCCTGACCCCAACACCCGGAGCTGCGGCAGTGCTAAATCACTTCCTGTCAGCTGGCTTATGAAACAATGCAGCCCATCACCTCCTCCGGCTGCCGTTTCCTCTGTTGTTGGTGCAGAACACGTGGCTGAGACTGGCCCCGAATGCTAACTCCTGGGATGGCTTTTAGTGCAGGCTTAAGGGGAATGAGAATTCCAGAGTATCCTGGAACAGTGGATGGCAGGTACTAACCAAATTCTCCATGAATCACCATTGTTCAGCATGCTGGGTGGAAGCAGAGGTTGGGGACATTAGTTGCATTGAGACTACTTAATGACAACTTCTACAAGAGCAAGTCTTCAACAGTAGTTCACCCAAAAAAAAGAAAATTCTGTCATAATTTACTCCCTTTATGCGAGTTGGGTTCAAGTCCACCTTAGTCAAGTCCGAGTCAAGTCCGAGTCTTTAAACAATCAAGTCTAAGTTGAGTCAGAGTCCAGAAGGGGCCGATTTGGACTCAAGTCCGAATCCATTACGTTCCGAGTCGAGTCTGAATGAATCTGTTTATGAATTTGAATTAAAATTGTAACCATAAACTCAACATAAATATTTAAGATTTTTTTTAACTTCACAACTAATTAAAACTTTGTCAATATAAATGTAACAAAAACACCTCTGTTGCCTTTCACATATATATTTTAGGATTAGTATTCTGCTGAACAAATTTCAAAGTGGTTTCAGAATGAAAGCATATGCTTTAGGTGTATGAAGACAATGCTGTCCTTGAACACAATTCTTATTGTGTTCTGTTGACATTTCAATTATTTGTTGCTTTCCCCCTCCACTCAAACATAGACTAAAGAAAGTGAAAGCTACATTAGTCATTACAACCAGAGTTATTATTACTTTATAATAATTTTTTTAATTTCTACTTAATTTTCAATTTGTCAATTCAGTTTAATTTAGTTTGATTTAAAATGACCCCTTTCTAAAGAAATAGTCTATTCTGAGATTCTTTCTGAATCTTTTTTCTCTATCTGCCGACTGATTTGGGAACACATACAAATGAGTCAACACAAATTATCACTCACTGAGAAGTTACGTCTCATGATTTGACTGCAAATGCTACATCCAAACCACTGGAAAAGTCCACTGATAATATTGAGGCCATGTCATCACGGACATGATTTTCTAGTTAATTTGTGGGAAACCACACAATGCTGAGCAGTTCTGTGTGCTGCTAGTGTACCTAAATGCCTGATGCGTCTGTGTGCATCTTGCGGCAGCTGCCCCAGAAGATAAAACAATTATAATAATTGATATTTGCTTGAGCGGCAGCCTTGTTGGTCTGCAATTAATCTGAAATCTTTCAATACCAATGAAAGAAAATTTAATTGAGCTCTTCTTTAACCACAAAAACCTAAAAATATAATTTTGAGTCATAAATTTAACAGAATTGTGTCAGAGATATAGGCTAACTTACGTGCGTAAATTGCCTGGTGGTTTACAATAAAAATAAAATAAAATACAAATTTAAAATAAAAACTGTATAACCAACTAAATTCATCTTGTAGCATGAAGTTTAGCTTCATAAACAAACCCGAATAATGTATTTTAACATATTTTATTGTGCATGATTGAATGTTGTAAATGGTGGACAAATGCTGTAAAATAATGTATTTTAAGCACTTCGTCAATACTTTGAAAATAGTCAATCAATAACAAATAGGTGCTGTTTATCTGTTTAGAGTTGCTGTCTGCTGTAGCAATAACACTTTTTTCCCCGACTATTTAAAAAGTTACATGGTTAATTCATCAAGCTATTATGGACCAGTTCAAGCTGACAACACAGTGTGGACCACAAAAGACTACATAAGCCTAGATGTGTAGCTACATTATGCCTAAAAAGACTTAATTTACATTAATATTAATACTATTTTTGTGTATTTTTATTTCAATATGCAGTTTTTAGTAAACTGTGAGAGAATTGATGTAGGTGACTGTTTAGTTTCTATTACATTGGATACATACCCATCTTAATGTTTTCGTCATGCTATTCACCTTGGTAGTCTATGTTATACAGTAGTCTCTGTAGTAACATTCAAGCGTATTGGTTGACTGTATTTTGTTGACATGTGCCTGTGCTCATGCGTATGTGTGTGCGCGTATGTTTGCTTAAACACAGTGAAACATCTGGCTACGTCTATAACTTCAGGGGCTAATACAGCAGCATTAATTTCTGTTTTGTTATTTATTTATTTCATTGCATCACAAATGTCATGGACTCTGAAGAAAATCCAGAGTCCCAAAGGCTCGAGTCCGAGTCAAGTACGAATAAAAATGCATCCGAGTCTGTGACAAGTCCAATCCATTAAATTTGGACTAGAGTCCAAGTACAAGCTTGAGTACCCCTACTCTAATTAACCAGTTAGTAAAGTTCATTGTTCAAGTGTTCAGCTCATGCATCTCAAGCTGGGAAATCCCCAACATGCTATCTCTGGTTTATTTCAGTCAGTTCTTTCTAGATTTTTCTTTCTTAAATAAATAAAAATAAATTAAAAACAGTGTAAGTGTTCTAATGTTCTAGGTAATGTCTAGCAGTATTTTTTTCTGTCAACAGTTGTTTTAATAAAAAAGCTTGATTATTGTCATCATGCATATTTTTCCATCTCATCTTTGTTATCGTTAACAAAATAAAAACTCTTCATCAATGAACAATTTAATCTGATTTACACTGATTTTCACAAAGAAAAAAGCTCATAAACTTTGTAACGACATGAGGGTGAGTAAATGAAGGCAGAACTGTCATTTTATGTGTGAACTGTTCCAGATTGCATTCTACTGAGAATTTTATGAAGGCAAAAACAGGTCAGTTGCCCCCTTATGCTGTCAGTGCCTCATACCGCTTCTACATAAACAGCTTTCCTGTATTCAAGCATTTTAGAGCACTTATTTTTTAGAATTGGTTCTGGAAGCCTAATCTATCACTTCTCCTCAGTGGCAGACAGATCAATATGTCAGAACCTACACACCATGAACATGCAGTAATGATAATGTTGGCGGAGATCGCGTTACAGTGCAGTGAGCAGAGGATCGAACCTGAGCTGACAAGACAGCTGACAAAAAGCATAATCACTATTAGATTGCTTTTCCCCTTAGTCTCATTCCATACACAATTTTTCTCTACATGTGAGTGAAATGCATCATTTGCTGCAACATTTATGCAACAAACATGCAAACTCCAAAATATACATACATTAAAAATCATAAATTATTCAGACCCCTTCATGTTTTACACATTTTG
This sequence comes from Moxostoma hubbsi, assembly GCA_032164185.1. Taxonomy (NCBI): domain Eukaryota; kingdom Metazoa; phylum Chordata; class Actinopteri; order Cypriniformes; family Catostomidae; genus Moxostoma; species Moxostoma hubbsi. Next base: position 48,220,678 of record JAVLUX010000011.1, on the reverse strand, counting down.
TTTTGTCCCAGCTGTGACGACCCTGAGTTCACGTTGTTGTCTGTGCTCCCCGTGATGTTGGGGATGCTGGATAATGTACTTCTAGGCGCTTTAAAAAGACTGTGAGATTGCTTCGAAGTGGGCTGCTCTTGGAGTCACACTGTTTGAGCTCCAGAGATCATGTGTGGGAGAAACTTGCAAAAGGACAACTATCATTGCAAAACTCCACCGATCTGGGCTTTATGGTTACCAGATGGAAGCCTCTCCTCAGTGCAAGACACATAAAAAAGCACCTGAATGAATCACAGACTGTGAGAAACATGATTCTCTGGTCTGATGAAACTAATGTTGAACTGTTTGGCCTCAGTTACAAACATCATATATGGAGGAAACCAGGCACCACTCATCAACTGTGCAATACCATCCCAACAGTGAAGCATGGTGGTGGTAGCATCATGCTGTTGGGGTTTTTTTCAGCAGCAGGGGCTAGGGGACAGGACATGGAGCAAAATACAGAGATATCCTTAATGAAAACCTGGTCAAGAGCGCTTGGGACCTCAGACTGGGCCGAAGGTTCACATTCGAACAGGACAATAAACCTATGCACACAGCCAAGACAATGCAAGAGATGCTTAGGGATAACTCTGAATGTCCTTGAGTGGCACATCCAGAGCCTGGACTTAACACAATCAAACATCTCTGGAGAGACCTGAAAATGGATGTCCATCGACGGCCCCCATCCAGCTGACAGAGCTTGAGAGGATCTGCAGAGAAGAATGGCTAAAAATCCCCAAATCCAGGTGTGCAAAGCTTGTGGCATCATACACTTGTGACTTAAACTAAGTACTGAGTTAAGGGTCTGAATACTTATTAGGTTGGCTTGAGAAAGCCAACTTACTGAAATCCTATTTAAACTTATTATTAGTGGTGCTTGCAAAAGGCAAGGCATCACTATTGTTCTCTTGCATACTTATTATTAGAGGTGCTTGTGTACAAAAACTTCCGTACAAAATTTCGGCACCTAACTCGTCCCGCACCTTTTGGCGTAGACCCACGAATGAGGTGTCAAATCGAACGGCCTATTGAGGACACCTGTGCTATGACTTTTCTAAGCGATCGGGTGTACGATGTTCGCACAGCAGATGAAAAAGCGGCCAAAAAAGTCCCATTGACATAACATTACGGAATGTTCAGAAATTTAAATCCCAACTGACGTTTTCACACACACAGACACAAAAGTATGGAAGCAATTCCATGCCTTATATATTTGCAAACAATATAAAGTATTGCAAAAGAAAATAAAGTTTTGCAAAAGAAAAAAATGATTGAGCAAAAAAAAAAAATATTTTTTTCAAACAATAAATGAAGTATCACAAAAGTAAAATAATGTATCGAGGAAAAAAAAGAAAGTTTTGCAAACAAAAATAAAGAATTGCAAAATATAAATTAAATATAGCAAAAACCAAGATATAATTAATTGCAGCATTGATTTTGCCACACATATTTTTCTTTGCAATGCCTACTAATTATTTTGCAACGCTCCTTTTAATTTGCATTTCCATCAAGTGTGAGTGTGTTGGAATGTTTCCTCAGATGCTCACCTGGCTTAGCCAACACTTCCCACAGCTGTCTCTGCATTAAAGTGAATGTGGAGCCAGTGTCTAGGATAGCTTCCACTAGCTTGCCCCGAATTCCCAAAACCGCTCGAAGCAACGGAGGGGTGGTAGCCTGCACTAAAGCTAGATGTTGAGTTGGTCCAGACAGGGGTTTGGAGACATTGACATGACGGGCTGTTGGATTCTTCTTCCCTTTTTCATTGGCTTTCATCTGATTTATTTTGGCCCAATAGTCTCTTTTGGAATTGAGGTCTCTTTCCACCAATGACCCAACCTTGACCAATTGCTACACTGTATGCACAGCACCCCTTAATTTCCCTGCCAGAGAAGGGTTACAGTTATTTAGGATTCTTCTCACCACTTCTTCCTCAGGAAGGTCAGTCTTCCACTTTAAGCATATTGCCCTGTAGTCATAAGCAAAATCTCTAATGCATTGATCGGGACCTTGGATCATAGCTTTAAGTTGTTCCTCTACCTCAGTGAGTCTGTGGGAAGGAATGCTCCCAAAAAGGCTCTTTTAAACTCGTCCCATTTATGGATCTTCTTTCTTTCTGCCAGCCACCAACTCCTGGCAGGTCCAGAGAGAACAGCATTTAGGGTGGCTATAAGTTCGGTGTCTGACAAGTGTCTGAGTGTCAAAAAATTGGAGTGCTGGTTTTCCTGATACGGTCAACTTCCTTTCACCACTTTTCATCCCTTCTTTGAAGACAGTCTATAACTCCATTTTCTAGCTTAGTCAAAGATCTTTGCATGAAAATTTCAATGTCATCGAACCGTTGATTCACCCCATCTCTGAATACAGCTTCACGGTTTACTGCACTCTCACTGGATGTTCGAAGACCATCTTTCAATGTTTCCATTTCAGCACGTAATTCTTGGACTGATTGAGAGAGGTTTGATTTTACTAAATCTGTTCTTCCAATCTCATTTCTTAACGGATTTACAACAGGCTGAGCCTCATCATCACTCTCTTCAGCTTGGCTGTCAATATACATTTCACCCAACAGTGAACTTATCTCTATTATGGATCCTGGATTCCTGTATATATTTCCAGGTGGAGCAGGATTGAAAGGAAGGGACTCTGCTACACCCACATCATCTACTGGAATTAACTCTGCCTCTGAATTAGAATTAACAGTTTCAATTGTAAGTATAAAACACTGTTTGACCAAAATGATAAATAACAAATCAGATAACACAGTTAAATCAATTCATTTCAATACCACCATTCACATGAGTTTTCCCCGTACGGGCCACCATCTGTAACAAACTTGGCTTGCAACTTAAGTAAACCAGTAGTCACTTAAAAGTTCAGGGCACTCACAAGGTATGAATGAATAAAGGAAAAAACTGTATCAATACTTGAAATCAAACAAAGATAGGCATAAGCAGATTAACCAACAAAGTATATTGATAACACAACAATCAAATCAGAAAGATTAACACTTATCCCAGAGTCCTTGATCAAATAGTCCATGCGTGAGAAGTATTGTCCTTATGTGTGAACCCTTAGTCCTTGCGCCCAAAAAATGAATCAAAATTGTCCAGAAAAAATGGTAATAATCCTCCACACGTGATGAACTAGCAAAAAATACCAAAAAACCCAAGTCTTCTCTTGAACCTCGATGGGTAATTAATCCATAAACGACTCCAAAGGAGAAGGCTAAAAAACACAAATCTGTTTGGTTCAAACATGCATGCCCTTGGCACCCCTCTGGCTTGGCCTTTTCTACTAAAGAAGGGCTTCCTCCCCCAAGGTGCTCTCCTGTCAAAATAAAAGTCCATTTTGCCAACTACAGGATGTTTCTGCACCAAACATAAAAGTCCCACATACAAAAGACAGAGAACTTCTATTAGGGCCTGAAACCAATTTAACCATACCTTTACTTATTTTACAATATTTTTTCCTCCTTCACATTTGTAAAATAAAGTACGTGTATTCCTCTTAACCCTAATATAGAAGTGTCACAACGTCATTAGCTTGAGATACGGATCAATCATCATGGCTGAGCAGAGGCATGCGGGTGGATCTCAGGTATCTAAATTTGATTATTTCCTTTTATTTAATTAGCATTAAATGTGTATTAACAGCGTTTGCTTCAGATAAAGATGTTAGAGATCAGTTAAAGCGGTGGATTTATTAGCCATACTCGCTAACGTTAGCTAGCAGCTTTGGATAATGTACATATTTGTAAGGAATTATTAGTGTTAACAGTTAATTGACAATAGTGAGAGGATCCTCTGGTGTCAAACAACAAATACGCTGTCAACAAGTCATTTTTATAGCAGCTATAAATTAAGTAATATAACAAACTAAGCTGTCATTTCCATAATATCTTGTCAAAATATCATACAAACCTTATTTTGCGTTTTGTATATGTCAACTTGCTTTCTGACTCCTGTTGAGTGCACAAGATAGCAAGTCTTACTACATTGACGAAAACGGGTTTATTTAGTGTTTGTGACATGCTGGTGTTTATTATTATGTAAATAATTTATAACCAAAGTTTACTATATTAAGTTCAATTGCATTTACATATTACATATAATTAATTTTACTTTTATGCCAAGGATATTTCATTGGCATTCATGTGTACCTTGTAATAAACTTTCAATTGTAAATCCTGTAGGTCAATTAAAATTTTAAAGGCAAATTCACCCCAAAATTCAAAGTGTATCCTAGCACTTGGATAATTTCCTCACATTCAAACACTCATGAAAAGCTTTCCTTTATATGTTTGCTCACATTTTCAAAGGAATATTGATTAGAGTGACCATTACTGTTACTGTATACATGTTCGAGTCATTTTACTGTACAGTTTGTTAATTAAAAAATTAAGATAATAATTCAGAAATTTAAATCCCAACTGACATTTTCACACACACAGACACAAAAGGGCCTGACAGCCCTGCGTCTCTCCCTCTATCTCCCTCAGAGGATTTATATTATCAAGCAGCCAATAAGTAATGCCATAAAATTTTGTAAAGACATGTGGGTGGACTCATTTAATGTGGCCTAGCAAGCAGTTGTGGAGCATGACATGAGTTTGGGGATAAGATTTAACCATGAGGGGTAAAACGGGCCCAAATATGCCCCATAGGCATACTACGGCAAGGGACTTGCCCATGAAATCAATTGTTTTTTCCTTAATATGACAAGACACAGTATTTTGTTGGATCATATCTCCCAATCAAAATGTCGTAGAAACATGGGGGCAGGCTCATTTCACTCAGGCTACCAATCAGTCTAACTATCACCTAGGAAATGATGTAGCCACGCCCTAGCAACCATTTACAACACCCTAGCAATAGCCCCCATACACTTCCATTCAAAATGGCTCAGATGGATATCTTCAGAACACAATATTATAGAAACTTGGGGATTGACTCTTTTGAGTCAGGATAGTAAGCAGCCAATAAGAATCACTCTGTCCATTGGCTAACCACGCCCTAGCAACAATTTAGAGCACCCTAGCAACCAGATTTCTTGATTTCAATTACAGTAAGATATCTTCGGATCAGAATGTCCTAGAGACATGATAGTTGCTTTGTTTTAATTGGGTGAGTAATCAGTCTTCAAGTATCATCATAGGAACTACTTAGCCACGACCTAGCAACCATTTAAAGCACCCTAGCAACAAAACACCATTGACATCCATTCAAAATCACTAAGATGTGTATCTCAGGATCAGAATGTCGTAGAGACTTCCGGGTTGACTTATTTCACTCAGGATGGAAAGTAGACTTGATAAGTATCACCCTGGTAACTGCCTAGCAACCAGATGGGTTTACCATAGCAACCAAGTAACAAATCTCATATCTTTGCACTACAAAATCGTAGAGACTTCCGAGTTGACTTATTTCACTCAAGATGGCAAGGAGCATTGTTGGATGTTACTTTGGTAACTGTCTAGCAACCAGATGGGGTTAGCCTAGCAAACAAGTAACAAATCACATATCTCTGCACAAGAAAATAACAGATACGTCCGGGTTGACTTTTTTCACTCAGGATGGCAAGGAGCATTGTTGGCTGGCAACTTAGAAACTGCCTAGCAACCAGATGGGGTTACCCTAGCAACAAAGTAACAAATCACATATCTCTGTACTAGAAAATCGTAGAGACTTCCGTGTTGACTTATTTCACTTAGGATGGCAAGTAGCATTGGTGGCTGTCACCTTAGTAACTGCATATCAACCAGATGGGTTTCCCTAGCAACCATCGAACAACACCAATATCTCTGCACCAGAACATCCTACTGTCATGGGGGTGGCCTCTTTCAACTTTGGGCAGCAGGTGGGACATTGTGGTAAGAAATTTTGCCACGGCAAGCAACACTCACATTTTCTTCAGGAAATGTACCTATCTAGTTAGTGGTGCTTGCAAAGCAACACTATTGTAATCTCACATACTTATTAGTGGTGCTTGCAAAGCAACACTATTGTAATCTCACATACTTATTTTTCTTCTTCTTCTTCTTCCGTACAAAACTTCGGCGTGTAACTCGTCCCGCACCTTTTGGCGTAGACCCATGAATGAGGTGTCAAATCGTGCGGATCATTGAGGAGAGGTGTGCTATGACTTTTATAAGCAATCGGGGGTACGGTGTTAGAGACTTCCGTGTTGACTTATTTCACTTAGGATGGCAAGTAGCATTGGTGGCTGTCACCTTGGTAACTGCCTATCAACCAGATGGGTTTCCCTAGCAACCATGGAACAACACCAATATCTCTGCACCAGAACATCCTACTGTCATGGGGGTGGCCTCTTTCAACTTTGGGCAGCAGGTGGGACATTGTGGTAAGAAATTTTGCCACGGCAAGCAACACTCACATTTTCTTCAGTAAATGTACCTATCTAGTTAGTGGTGCTTGCAAAGCAACACTATTATAATCTCACATACTTATTAGTGGTGCTTGCAAAGCAACACTATTGTAATCTCACATACTTATTTTTCTTCTTCTTCTTCTTCCGTACAAAACTTCGGCGCGTAACTCGTCCCGCACCTTTTGGCGTAGACCCATGAATGAGGTGTCAAATCATGCGGATCATTGAGGAGAGGTGTGCTATGACTTTTATAAGCAATTGGGGGTACGGTGTTCGCCCCAGGGGCAAAAAATTGGGCAAAAAATCCCATTGACTTAACATTGCGCCGAACTTTGACGAGTTATAGCTCAGAGCGAGGATTTCGCAGAGACGTGTGATTTACCACATTTGAAGAGGCTGACAGGCTCTATGAGAACATACCTCACAATGGGGTAAAAGTTTTACCCCTGGGGGGCAGGAGCTGCCCAAAGTTGCCCCAATGTTTAGTCTATGGTGTAGGACGGCCCATGAATTGTCATTTTGTATTGAACATAACTCTGGATCACAGTGTCTTAGAGACAAGGGGGCAGGCTCATTTTACTCAGACGACCAATCAGTCTCTCAGGATCATTGTGAAGCTATCAAGCCACGCCCTAGCAACCATTTATAGCACCTTAGCAACAAGTCCCATAGACTTCCATTGAAAGAGATCAAAGGGATATCTCCGGACTGAATTATCATAGAAACACGAGGGTGGTCTCGTTTGACTTGGGGCAGTAAAACAGCCAATCATGAATCCCCTCAACACTTCCTAGCCCCTCCCTAGCAACCATTTTTGAGCACCTTAGCAACCAAAATCCAAAGAGAGATATCTTCCATTCTGAATGTCACAGAGGCATGGGAGTTGGTTTATATCATTCATACTGACAAGCAGCCTTTGGAGATTCATCATTTGCAGCTGCCAAGCCACTCCCTAGCAACTATTTAGAGCACCCTAGCAACCACATTTATTGATTTCAATTACAGTAAGATATCTTCAGATCAGAATGTCCTAGAGACATGATAGTTGCTTTGTTTTAATTGGGTGAGTAATCAGTCTTCAGCTTTCATCATGTGAACTACTTAGCCATGCCCTAGCAACCATTTAAAGCACCCTAACAACAAAACACCATTGACATCCATTCAAAATCACTAAGATGTGTATCTTAGGATCAGAATGTCGTAGAGACTTCCGGGTTGACTTATTTCACACAGGATGGAATGTAGACTTGATAAATATCACCCTGGTAACTGCCTAGCAACCAGATGGGTTTACCATAGCAACCAAGTAACAAATCTCATATCTTTGCACTACAAAATCGTAGAGACTTCCGAGTTGACTTAATTCACTCAAGATGGCAAGGAGCATTGTTGGATGTTAATTAGGTAACTGCCTAGCAACCAAATGGGGTTACCCTAGCAACGAAGAAACAAATCACATATCTCTGCACAAGAAAATCACAGAGACTTCCGGGTTGACTTATTTCACTCAGGATGGCAAGGAGCATTGTTGGCTGTCACCTTGGTAACTGCCTAGCAACCAGATGGGGTTACCCTAGCAACCAAGTAACAAATCACATATCTCCATACTAGAAAATCGTAGAGACTTCTGGGTTGACTTATTTTACTCAGGATGGCAAGTAGCATTGGTGGCTGTCACCTTAGTAACTGCATATCAACCAGATGGGTTTCCCTAGCAACCATCGAACAACACCAATATCTCTGCACCAGAACACCCTACTGTAATGGGGGTGGCCTCTTTCAACTTTGGGCAGTAGGTGGGACATTGAGGTAAGAAATTTTGCCATGGCAAGCACCACTCACATTTTCTTCAGGAAATGTACATTCTAGTTAGTGGTGCTTGCAAAGCAACACTATTGTAATCTCACATACTTATTAGTGGTGCTTGCAAAGCAACACTATTGTAATCTCACATACTTATTAGTGGTGCTTGCAAAGCAACACTATTGTAATCTCACATACTTATTAGTGGTGCTTGCAAAGCAACACTATTGTAATCTCACATACTTATTAGTGGTGCTTGCCAAAGGCAAGGCATCACTATTGTTATTGCTCATACTTATTATTATTAGTGGTGCTTGCCAAAGGCAAGGCATCACTATTGTTATTGCTCATACTTATTATTAGGTTGGCTTGAGAAAGCCAACTTACTGAAATCCTATTTAAACTTATTATTAGGTTGGCTTGAGAAAGCCAACTTACTGAAATCCTATTTAAACTTATTATTAGGTTGGCTTGAGAAAGCCAACTTACTGAAATCCTATTTAAACTTATTAGTGGTGCTTGCCATAGGCAAAGCATCACTATTGTTCTCTTGCATACTTATTAGTGGTGCTTGCAAAGCAACACTATTGTAATCTCACATACTTATTTTTCTTCTTCTTCTTCTTCTTCTTCTTCCGTACAAAACTTCGGCACCTAACTCGTCCCGCACCTTTTGGCGTAGACCCATGAATGAGGTGTCAAATCGTGCGGCTCATTGAGGAGAGGTGTGCTATGACTTTTATAAGCGATCGGGGGTACGGTGTTTGCCCCAGGGGCAAAAAACTGGGCAAAAAATCCCATTGACTTAACATTGAGCCGAACTTTGACGAGTCATAGCTCAGAGCGAGGATTTCGCAGAGACGTGTGATTTATGAGATTTGAAGAGGCTGACAGGCTCTGTGAGAACATACCTCACAATGGGGTAAAACTTTTACCCCTGGGGGGCAGGAGCTGCCCAAAGTTGCCCCAATGTAAGTCAATGGAATTTTTGGCAAAATTTTTTGGTCGCAGACCCACGAATGAGGCGTCAAATCGTGCGGATTATTTGGGAATGGTGTGCTATGACTTTTATAAGCGATCGGGGGTATGGTATTTGCCCCAGGGGCAAAAAGTTGGGCAAAAAATCCCATTGACTTAACATTGCGCCGAACTTTGACGAGTCATAGCTCAGAGCGAGGATATCACACAGACGTGTGATTTACCACATTTGAAGAGGCTGACAGGCTCTCTGAGAACATACCTCACAATGGGGTAAAAGTTTTACCCCTGGGGGGCAGTAGCTGCCCAAAGTTGCCCCAATGTAAGTCAATGGAATTTTTGAAAAATTTTTTGGTCGCAGACCCACAAATGAGGCGTCAAATCGTTCGGATTATTTGGGAATGGTGTGCTATGACTTCTATAAGTGATCGGGGGTACGGTATTTGCCCCAGGGGCAAAAAATTGTGCAAAACATCCCATTGACTTAACATTGCGCCAAATTTGACAAGTCATAGCTCAGAGCATGGATTTCACAGACACGTGTGATTTACCACATTTGAAGAGTTTGACAGGCTCTGTGAGAACATACCTCACAATGGGGTAAAAGTTGCACCCCTTGGGGGCAGGAGCTGCCCAAATTTGCCCCAATGTTAAGTCTATGGTAGATTTTGTATTGAACATAACTCTGGATCACAGTGTCTTAGAGACAAGGGGGCGGGCTCATTTTACTCAGACGACCAATCAGTCTCTCAGGATCATTGTGAAGCTATCAAGCCACGCCCTAGCAACCATTTACAGTACCTTAGCAACAAGTCCCATAGACTTCCATTGAAAGAGATCAAAGGGATTTCTCCAGACTGAATTATCATAGAAACACGAGGGTGGTCTCGTTTGACTTGGGGCAGTAAAACAGCCAATCATGAATCCCCTCAACACTTCCTAGCCCCTCCCTAGCAACCATTTTCAAGCACCTTAGCAACCAAAATCCAAAGAGAGATATCTTCCATTCTGAATGTCACAGAGGCATGGGAGTTGTTTTATATCATTCATACTGACAAGCAGCCTTTGGAGATTCATCATTGGCAGCTGCCAAGCCACTCCCTAGCAACAATTTAGAGCACCCTAGCAACCACATTTATTGATTTCAATTACAGTAAGATATCTTCAGATCAGAATGTCCTAGAGACATGATAGTTGCTTTGTTTTAATTGGGTGAGTAATCAGTCTTCAGCTTTCATCATGTGAACTACTTAGCCACGCCCTAGCAACCATTTAAAGCACCCTAGCAACAAAGAACCATTGACATCCATTCAAAGCACTAAGATGTGTATCTTAGGATCAGAATGACGTAGAGACTTCCGGGTTGACTTATTTCACTCAGGATGGCAAGGAGCATTGTTCCCTGTCACCTTGATAACTGCCTAGCAACCAGATGGGGTTACCCTAGCAACCAAGAAACAAATCAAATATCTCTGCACAAGAAAATCACAGAGACTTCCGGGTTGACTTATTTCACTCAGGATGGCAAGGAGCATTGTTGGCTGTCACCTTGGTAACTGCCTAGCAACCAGATGGGGTTACCCTAGCAACCAAGTAACAAATCACATATCTTTCAACCAGAACATCGTAGAGACATAGGGGTTGAAATATTTCTCACAGGATTGCAAGGGGCCTTATGAGTATCACGTAGGTAACTGCCTAGCAACCAGATGGGGTTACCCTAGCAACCAAGAAAGAAATCGCATATCTCTGCACAAGAAAATCACAGAGACTTCCAGGTTGACTTATTTTACTCAGGATGGCAAGGAGCATTGTTGCCTGTCACCTAGGTAACTGCCTAGCAACCAGATGGGCTTACCCTAGCAACCAAGAAACAAATCACATATCTCTGCCCAAGAAAATCACAGAGACTTCCGGGTTGACTTATTTCACTCAGGATGGCAAGGAGCAGTGTTGGCTGTCACCTTAGTAACTGCCTAGCAACCAGATGGGGATAGCCTAGCAACCAAGAAACAAATCACATATCTCTGCACAAGAAAATCACAGAGACTTCGGGGTTGACTTATTTCACTTAGGATCGAAAGTAGACTTGATAAATATCACCCTGGTAACTGCCTAGCAACCAGATGGGTTTACCATAGCAACCAAGTAACAAATCTCATATCTTTGCACTACAAAATCGTAGAGACTTCCGAGTTGACCTATTTCACTCAAGATGGCAAGGAGCATTGTTGAATGTTACTTTGGTAACTGCCTAGCAACCAAATGGGGTTACCCTAGCAACCAAGAAACAAATCACATATCTCTGCACAAGAAAATCACAGAGACTTCCAGGTTGACTTATTTTACTCAGGATGGCAAGGAGCATTGTTGCCTGTCACATAGGTAACTGCCTAGCAACCAGATGGGCTTACCCTAGCAACCAAGAAACAAATCACATATCTCTGCCCAAGAAAATCACAGAGACTTCCGGGTTGACTTATTTCACTCAGGATGGCAAGGAGCAGTGTTGGCTGTCACCTTGGTAACTGCCTAGCAACCAGATGGGGTTACCCTAGCAACCAAGAAACAAATTACATATCTCTGCACAAGAAAATCACAGAGACTTCTGGGTTGACTTATTTCACTCAGGATGGCAAGGAGCATTGTTGCCTGTCACCTTGGTAACTGCATAGCAACCAGATGGGGTTACCCTAGCAACCAAGTAACAAATCACATATCTCTCTACTAGAAAATCACAGAGACTTCCGGGTTGACTTATTTTACTCAGGATGGCAAGTAGCATTGGTGGCTGTCACCTTAGTAACTGCATATCAACCAGATGGGTTTCCCTAGCAACCATGGAACAACACCAATATCTTTGCACCAGAACATCCTACTGTCATGGGGGTGGCCTCTTTAAACTTTGGGCAGTAGGTGGGACATTATGGTAAGAAATTTTGCAACGGCAAGCACCACTCACATTTTCTTCAGGAAATGTACATTCTAGTTAGTGGTGCTTGCCATAGGCAAAGCATCACTATTGTTCTCTTGCATACTTATTATTATTATTATAATTATTATTATTCCACACATAGTTTGGCGCGCTACTCCTCCCGCAGCTTTTGTCACAGACCCCTGAGTGAGGCATCAAATCGTGCGGCTCATTGAGGAGAGGTGTGCTATATCTTTTCTAAGCGATCGGGGGTACGTTGTTTGCCCCAGGGGCAAAAAAATGGGCAAAAAATCCCATTGACTTAACATTAAGCCGAACTTTGACGAGTTATAGCTCAGAGCGAGGATTTCACAGAGACGTGTGATTTACCACTTTTGAAGAGGCTGACAGGCTCTCTGAGAACATACCTCACAATGGGGTAAAAGTTTTACCCCTGGGGGGCAGGAGCTGCCCAAAGTTGCCCCAATGTAAGTCAATGGAATTTTTTGAAAATTTTTTTACTCGCAGACCCACAAATGAGGCGTCAAATCGTGCGGATTATTTGGGAATGGTGTGCTATGACTTCTATAAGTGATCGGGGGTACGGTATTTGCCCCAGGGGCAAAAAATTGTGCAAAAAATCCCATTGACTTAACATTGCGCCAAACTTTGACAAGTCATAGCTCAGAGCAAGGATTTCACAGACACGTGTGATTTACCACATTTGAAGAGGCTGACAGGCTCTGTGAGAACATACCTCACAATGGGGTAAAAGTTGCACCCCTTGGGGGCAGGAGCTGCCCAAATTTGCCCCAATGTTAAGTCTATGGTAGATTTTGTATTGAACATAACTCTGGATCACAGTGTCTTAGAGACAAGGGGGCGGGCTCATTTTACTCAGACGACCAATCAGTCTCTCAGGATCATTGTGAAGCTATCAAGCCACGCCCTAGCAACCATTTAGAGCACCTTAGCAACAACTCCCATAGACTTCCATTGAAAGAGATCAAAGGGATATCTCCGGACTGAATTATCATAGAAACACGAGGGTGGTCTCGTTTGACTTGGGGCAGTAAAACAGCCAATCATTAATCCCCTCAACACTTCCTAGCCCCTCCCTAGCAACCATTTTCGAGCACCTTAGCAACCAAAATCCAAAGAGAGATATCTTCCATTCTGAATGTCACAGAGGCATGGGAGTTGGTTTGTATCATTCATACTGACAAGCAGCCTTTGGAGATTCATCATTGGTAGCTGCCAAGCCACTCCCTAGCAACAATTTAGAGCACCCTAGCAACCACATTTATTGATTTCAATTACAGTAAGATATCTTCAGATCAGAATGTCCTAGAGACATGATAGTTGCTTTGTTTTAATTGGGTGAGTAATCAGTCTTCAGCTTTCATCATGTGAACTACTTAGCCATGCCCTAGCAACCATTTAAAGCACCCTAGCAACAAAACACCATTGACATCCATTCAAAATCACTAAGATGTGTATCTTAGGATCAGATTGTCGTAGAGACTTCCGGGTTGACTTATTGCACTCAGGATGGAAAGTAGACTTGATAAATATCACCCTGGTAACTGCCTAGCAACCAAATGGGGTTACCCTAGCAACCAAGAAACAAATCACATATCTCTGCACAAGAAAATCACAGAGACTTCCGGGTTGACTTATTTCACTAAGGATGGCAAGGAGTATTGTTGGCTGTCACCTTGGTAACTGCCTAGCAACCAGATGGGGTTACCCTAGCAACCAAGAAACAAATAATATATCTCTGTACTTGAAACTCACAGAGACTTCCGGGTTGACTTATTTCACTCAGGATGGCAAGGAGCATTGTTGGCTGTCACCTTGGTAACTGCCTAGCAACCAGATGGGGTTACCCTAGCAACCAAGAAACAAATCACATATCTCTGCACAAGAAAATCACAGAGACTTCCGGGTTGACTTATTTCACTCAGGATGGCAAGGAGCATTGTTGCCTGTCACCTTGGTAACTGCCTAGCAACCAGATGGGGTTACCCTAGCAACCAAGAAACAAATCACATATCTCTGAACCAGAAAATCGTAGAGATTCCGGGTTGACTTATTTCATTCAGGATGGCAAGGAGCATTGTTGGCTTGCCCCTTTTTAACTGCCTAGCAACCAGATGGGGTTACCCTAGCAACCAAGTAACAAATCACATATCTATGTACTACAAAATCGTAGAGACTTCCGGGTTGACTTATTTTACTCAGGATGGCAAGTAGCGTTGGTGGCTGTCACCTTAGTAACTGCATATCAACCAGATGGTTTTCCCTAGCAACCATGGAACAACACCAATATCTCTGCACCAGAACATCCTACTGTCATGGGGGTGGCCTCTTTCAACTTTGGGCAGTAGGTGGGACATTGTGGTAAGAAATTTTGCCACGGCAAGCACCACTCACATTTTCTTCAGGAAATGTACATTCTAGTTAGGTTGGCTTGAGAAAGCCAACTTACTGAAATCCTATTTAAACTTATTATTATTATTATTATTATTCTGAGACTAAATTTCTAAATGTAACTCCTCCTAGAGCTTTTAAGCTACATGCACCAAACTCGGCACAGACCTTCAGACTAATCCCGAATAGTGTGCTATATCTTTTCTAACTGATCGGACTTACGGTTTTCCTAAAAATGACGATCAAAACTCGGAAAAACTCCCATTGATTAACATTGCGGAATGTTCAGAAATTTAAATCCCAACTGACGTTTTCACACACACAGACGAAAAAGGGCCTGTCAGCCCTGCGTCTCTCCTTCTCTCTCTCCCTCAGAGGATTTCTTTTATCAAGCAGCCAATAAGTAATGACCTAAAATCTTCATAGCCACAGTATAGTAGCTTCCAGGTTGACTTGATTCACTCAGTATGGAAAGGAGGCTTGATAAGTATCACCCTGGTAACTGCATAGCAACCAGACAGGGTTACCCTAGCAACCAAATAACAAATCACATAATTCTGCACCAGAAAATCATACAGACATCCTGTTTCACTTATTTCACTCAGGATGGAAAGTAGCCTTGATATGTATCACTCTGGTAACTGCCTAGCAACCAGATGGGGTTACCCTAGCAACCAAGTAACAAATCACATATCTCTGCACCAGAAAATCATACAGACTTCCTGTTTCACTTATTTCACTCAGGATGGAAAGTAGCCTTGATATGTATCACTCTGGTAACTGCCTAGCAACCAGATGGGGTTACCCTAGCAACCAAGTAACAAATCACATATTTCTGCACCAGAAAATCGTAGTGACTTCCTGTTTCACTTATTTCACTCAAGATGGAAAGTAGCCTTGATATTTATCACTCTGGTAACTGCCTAGCAACCAGATGTGATTACCCTAGCAACCAAGTAACAAATCACATATCTCTGCAACAGAAAATCAGAGAGACTTCCGGGTTGACTTATTTCACTCAGGATGGAAAGTAGCCTTGATATGTATCACTCTGGTAACTGCCTAGCAACCAGATGTGATTACCCTAGCAACCAAGTAACAAATCACATATCTCTGCAACAGAAAATCAAAGAGACTTCCGGGTTGACTTATTTCACTCAGGATGGAAAGCAGCCTTGATATGTATCACTCTGGTAACTGCCTAGCAACCAGATGTGATTACCCTAGCAACCAAGTAACAAATCACATATCTCTGCAACAGAAAATCATAGAGACTTCCGGGTTGACTTTATTCACTCAGGATGGAAAGTAGCCTTGATATGTATCACTCTGGTAACTGCCTAGCAACCAGACGGGGTTACCCTAGCAACCAAGTAACAAATCACATATCTCTGCACCAGAAAATCGTAGAGACTACCTGTTTCACTTATTTCACTCAGGATGGAAAGTAGCCTTGATATGTATCACTCTGGTAACTGCATAGCAACCAGACAGGGTTACCTTAGCAACCAAGTAACAAATCACATATCTTTGAACCAGAACATCGTAGAGACATAGGGGTTGACATATTTCACACAGGATTGCAAGGAGCCTTATGAGTATCACTTTGGTAACTGCCTAGCAACCAGATGTGTTTACCCTAGCAACCAAGTAACAAATCACATATCTCTGCACCAGAAAATCATAGAGACATCCTGTTTCACTTATTTCACTCAGGATGGAAAGTAGCCTTGATATGTATCCCTCTGGTAACTGCCTAGCAACCAGATGCGGTTACCCTAGCAACCAAGTAACAAATCGCATATCTTTGAACCAGAACATCGTAGAGACTTAGGGGTTAACATATTTCACACAGGATTGCAAGGTGCCTTATGAGTATCACCTTGGTAACTGCCTAGCAACCAGATGGGGTTACCCTAGGAACCAACTAACAAATCACATATCTCTGCACCAGAAAATCGTGGAGACTTCCTGTTTCACTTATTTCACTCAGGATGGAAAGTAGCCTTGATATGTATCACTCTGGTAACTGCCTAGCAACCAGATGTGATTACCCTAGCAACCAAGTAACAAATCACATATCTCTGCAACAGAAAATCAGAGAGACTTCCGGGTTGACTTATTTCACTCAGGATGGAAAGTAGCCTTGATATGTATCACTCTGGTAACTGCCTAGCAACCAGATGTGATTACCCTAGCAACCAAGTAACAAATCACATATCTTTGAACCAGAACATCGTAGAGACTTAGGGGTTGACATATTTCACACAGGATTGCAAGGAGCCTTATGAGTATCACTTTGGTAACTGCCTAGCAACCAGATGTGTTTACCCTAGCAACCAAGTAACAAATCACATATCTCTGCACCAGAAAATCATAGAGACTTCCTGTTTCACTTATTTCACTCAGGATGGAAAGTAGCCTTGATATGTATCACTCTGGTAACTGCCTAGCAACCAGATGCGGTTACCCTAGCAACCAAGTTACAAATCACATATCTTTGAACCAGAACATCGTAGAGACTTAGGGGTTAACATATTTCACCCAGGATTGCAAGGAGCCTTATGAGTATCACCTTGGTAACTGCCTAGCAACCAGATGGGGTTACCCTAGCAACCAACTAACAAATCACATATCTCTGCACTTGAAAATCGTAGAGACTTCCTGTTTCACTTATTTCACTCAGGATGGAAAGTAGCCTTGATATGTATCACTCTGGTAACTGCCTAGCAACCAGATGCGGTTACCATAGCAACCAAGTAACAAATCACATATCTCTGCAACAGAAAATCAGAGAGACTTCCGGGTTGACTTATTTCACTCAGGATGGAAAGTAGCCTTGATATGTATCACTCTGGTAACTGCCTAGCAACCAGATGTGATTACCCTAGCAACCAAGTAACAAATCACATATCTCTGCCACAGAAAATCATAGAGACTTCCGTGTTGACTTTATTCACTCAGGATGGAAAGTAGCCTTGATATGTATCACTCTGGTAACTGCCTAGCAACCAGATGTGTTTACCCTAGCAACCAAGTAACAAGTCACATATCTCTGCACCAGGAAATCATAGAGACTTCCTGTTTCACTTATTTCACTCAGGATGGAAAGTAGCCTTGATATGTATCCCTCTGGTAACTGCCTAGCAACCAGATGCGGTTACCCTAGCAACCAAGTAACAAATAACATATCTTTGAACCAGAACATCGTAGAGACTTAGGGGTTGACATGTTTCACACAGGATTGCAAGGAGCCTTATGAGTATCACCTTAGTAACTGCCTAGCAACCAGATGGGGTTACCCTAGCAACCAACTAACAAATCACATATCTCTGCACCAGAAAATCGTAGAGAATTCCGGGTTGACATAATTTATTCAGGATGGAAAGGAGGCTTGATAAGTATCACTCTGGTAACTGCCTAGCAATGACAAGGGCTTACCCTAGCAACCAAGTAACAAATCACATAACTCTGCACCAGAAAATCGTAGAGACTTCCTGTTTCACTTATTTTACTCAAGATGGAAAGTAGACTTGATATATATCACTCTGGTAACTGCCTATCAACAAGATATGGTTACCCTAGCAACCAAGTAACAAATCACATATCTATGCAACAGAAAATCATAGAGACTTCCGGGTTGACTTTATTCACTCAGAATGAAAAGGAGGCTTGATAAGGATCACCCTGGAAACTGCCTAGCAACCAGATTGGGTTACCCTAGCAACCAAGTAAAAAATGATATATCTATCTGTCTATCTGTCTATCTATCTATCTATCTATCTATCTTTCTGATGGTCAATATCTATCTATCTATCTATCTATCTATCTATCTATCTATCTGAGGGTCAATATCTATCTATCTATCTATCTAACTATCTGCGGGTCAATAACTATCTATCTATCTATCTGTGGGTCATACTCTATCTATCTATATCTCAGGGTCAATGACTATCTGTCTATCTATATATCTGACGGTCAATATCTATCTATCTAAGAGTCAATGACTATCTATCTATCTATCTATCTATCTATCTATCTGAGGGTCAATATCTATCTATCTATCTATCTATCTAACTATCTGCGGGTCAATAACTATCTATCTATCTATCTATCTGTGGTTCATACTCTATCTATCTATATCTCAGGGTCAATGACTATCTATCTATCTATATATCTGACGTTCAATATCTATCTATCTATCTATCTAAGGGTCAATGACTATCAATCTATCTTTCTATCTTTCTATCTTTCTATCTATCTATCTATCTATCTGAGGGTCAATATCTATCTATCTATATGAGGATCAATATCTATCTATCTATCTATCTATCTATCTAATGGTCAATATCTATCTATCTATCTATCTATCTATCTATCTATCTATCTATCTATCTATCTATCTGATGGTCAATAACTATCTATCTATCTATCTATCTATCTATCTATCTATCTATCTGATGGTCAATAACTATCTATCTATCTATCTATCTATCTATCTATCTATCTATCTATCTGAGGGTCAATATCTATCTATCTATCTATCTATCTATGGGTCATACTCTATCTATCTATCTATCTATCTGAGGGTCAATATCTATCTATCTATCTATCTATCTATCTATCTATCTATCTATCTATCTAATCTATTTGATAGACTGAATGGTTTTATAATCTCTAAACTTTGAACTTTGAAAACTACTACTTATAATTACATCAAACTAGAAACCGTAAATCTTCAAACTTTTACAACTACTTCAAACTTTATGCTAGGCTTTCTCAAGCCAACCTAAAGTTTGTACTCAAACTTTTTAATCTAGTTATTATTATTATTCTGAGACTAAATTTCTAAATGTAACTCCTCCTAGAGCTTTTAAGCTACATGCACCAAACTCGGCACAGACCTTCAGACTAATCCCGAATAGTGTGCTATATCTTTTCTAACTGATCGGACTTACGGTTTTCCTAAAAATGACGATCAAAACTCGGAAAAACTCCCATTGATTAACATTGCGGAATGTTCAGAAATTTAAATCCCAACTGACATTTTCACACACACAGACAAAAAAGGGCCTGTCAGCCCTGCGTCTCTCCCTCTCTCTCTCCCTCAGAGGATTTCTTTTATCAAGCAGCCAATAAGTAATGACCTAAAATCTTCATAGCCACAGTATAGTAGCTTCCAGGTTGACTTGATTCACTCAGTATGGAAAGGAGGCTTGATAAGTATCACCCTGGTAACTGCCTATCAACCAGATGGGGTTACCCTAGCAACCAAATAACAAATCACATATCTCTGCACCAGAAAATCATAGAGACTTCCTGTTTCACTTATTTCACTCAGGATGGAAAGTAGCCTTGATATGTATCACTCTGGTAACTGCCTAGCAACCAGATGTGATTACCCTAGCAACCAAGTAACAAATCACATATCTCTGCAACAGAAAATCAGAGAGACTTCCGGGTTGACTTATTTCACTCAGGATGGAAAGTAGCCTTGATATGTATCACTCTGGTAACTGCCTAGCAACCAGATGTGGTTACCCTAGCAACCAAGTAACAAATCACATATCTTTGAACCAGAACATCGTAGAGACTTAGGGGTTGACATATTTCACACAGGATTGCAAGGAGCCTTATGAGTATCACCTTGGTAACTGCCTAGCAACCAGATGGGGTTACCCTAGCAACCAACTAACAAATCACATATCTCTGCACCAGAAAATCGTAGAGACTTCCTGTTTCACTTATTTCACTCAGGATGGAAAGTAGCCTTGATATGCATCACTCTGGTAACTGCCTAGCAACCAGATTGGGTTACCCTAGCAACCAAGTAACAAATCATATATTTCTGCTCCAGAAAATCGTAGAGACATCTGGGTTGACTTAATTCACTCAGGATGGAAAGGAGGCTTGATAAGTATCACCCTGGTAACTGCATAGCAACCAGACAGGGTTACCCTAGCAACCAAATAACAAATCACATATCTCTGCACCAGAAAATCATACAGACTTCCTGTTTCACTTATTTCACTCAGGATGGAAAGTAGCCTTGATATGTATCACTCTGGTAACTGCCTAGCAACCAGATGTGATTACCCTAGCAACCAAGTAACAAATCACATATTTCTGCAACAGAAAATCAGAGAGACTTCCGGGTTGACTTATTTCACTCAGGATGGAAAGTAGCCTTGATATGTATCACTCTGGTAACTGCCTAGCAACCAGACGGGGTTACCCTAGCAACCAAGTAACAAATCACATATCTCTGCAACAGAAAATCAGAGAGACTACCTGTTTCACTTATTTCACTCAGGATGGAAAGTAGCCTTGATATGTATCACTCTGGTAACTGCATAGCAACCAGACAGGGTTACCTTAGCAACCAAGTAACAAATCACATATCTTTGAACCAGAACATCGTAGAGACTTAGGGGTTGACATATTTCACACAGAATTGCAAGGAGCCTTATGAGTATCACTTTGGTAACTCCCTAGCAACCAGATGTGTTTACCCTAGCAACCAAGTAACAAATCACATATCTCTGCACCAGAAAATCATAGAGACTTCCTGTTTCACTTATTTCACTCAGGATGGAAAGTAGCCTTGATATGTATCACTCTGGTAACTGCCTAGCAACCAGATGTGATTACCCTAGCAACCAAGTAACAAATCACATATCTCTGCAACAGAAATTCAGAGAGACTTCTGGGTTGACTTATTTCACTCAGGATGGAAAGTAGCCTTGATATGTATCACTCTGGTAACTGCCTAGCAACCAGATGTGATTACCCTAGCAACCAAGTAACAAATCACATATCTCTGCAACAGAAAATCAGAGAGACTTCCGGATTGACTTTATTCACTCAGGATGGAAAATAGCCTTGATATGTATCACTCTGGTAACTGCCTAGCAACCAGACGGGGTTACCCTAGCAACCAAGTAACAAATCACATATCTCTGCACCAGAAAATCGTAGAGACTACCTGTTTCACTTATTTCACTCAGGATGGAAAGTAGCCTTGATATGTATCACTCTGGTAACTGCATAGCAACCAGACAGGGTTACCTTAGCAACCAAGTAACAAATCACATATCTTTGAACCAGAACATCGTAGAGACTTAGGGGTTGACATATTTCACACAGGATTGCAAGGACCCTTATGAGTATCACTTTGGTAACTCCCTAGCAACCAGATGTGTTTACCCTAGCAACCAAGTAACAAATCACATATCTCTGCACCAGAAAATCATAGAGACTTCCTGTTTCACTTATTTCACTCAGGATGGAAATTAGCCTTGATATGTATCACTCTGGTAACTGCCTAGCAACCAGATGCGGTTACCCTAGCAACCTAGTAACAAATCACATATCTTTGAACCAGAACATCGTAGAGACTTAGGGGTTGACATATTTCACACAGGATTGCAAGGAGCCTTATGAGTATCACCCTGGTAACTGCATAGCAACCAGATAGGGTTACCCTAGCAACCAAATAACAAATCACACATCTCTGCACCAGAAAATCATACAGACTTGCGGGTTGACTTTATTCACTCAGGATGGAAAGGAGGCTTGACAAGTTATCACCCTGGTAACTGCCTAGCAACCAGATGCGGTTACCCTAGCAACCAAGTAACAAATCACATATCTTTGAACCAGAACTTCGTAGAGACTTAGGGGTTGACATATTTCACACAGGATTGCAAGGAGCCTTATGAGTATCACCTTAGTAACTGCCTAGCAACCAGATGGGGTTACCCTAGCAACCAACTAACAAATCACATATCTCTGCACCAGAAAATCGTAGAGACTTCCGGGTTGACATAATTCACTCAGGATGGAAAGGAGGCTTGATAAGTATCACTCTGGTAACTGCCTAGCAACGACAAGGGCTTACCCTAGCAACCAAGTAACAAATCACATAACTCTGCACCAGAAAATCGTAGAGACTTCCTGTTTCACTTATTTTACTCAAGATGGAAAGTAGCCTTGATATATATCACTCTGGTAACTGCCTATCAACCAGATATGGTTACCCTAGCAACCAAGTAACAAATCACATATCTATGCAACAGAAAATCATAGAGACTTCCGGGTTGACTTTATTCACTCAGAATGAAAAGGAGGCTTGATAAGGATCACCCTGGAAACTGCCTAGCAACCAGATTGGGTTACCCTAGCAACCAAGTAAAAAATGATATATCTATCTATCTATCTATCTATCTATCTATCTATCTATCTTTCTGATGGTCAATATCTATCTATCTATCTATCTATCTGAGGGTCAATATCTATCTATCTATCTATCTAACTATCTGCGGGTCAATAACTATCTATCTATCTATCTGTGGGTCATACTCTATCTATCTATATCTCAGGGTCAATGACTATCTGTCTATCTATATATCTGACGGTCAATATCTATCTATCTAAGGGTCAATGACTATCTATCTATCTATCTATCTATCTGAGGGTCAATATCTATCTATCTATCTATCTAGCTATCTGCGGGTCAATAACTATCTATCTATCTATCTATCTGTGGTTCATACTCTATCTATCTATATCTCAGGGTCAATGACTATCTATCTATCTATATATCTGACGGTCAATATCTATCTATCTATCTAAGGGTCAATGACTATCAATCTATCTTTCTATCTATCTATCTATCTATCTATCTATCTATCTATCTATCTATCTATCTATCTATCTATCTGAGGGTCAATATCTATCTATCTATCTGAGGATCAATATCTATCTATCTATCTATCTATCTATCTATCTATCTATCTATCTATCTATCTATCTATCTATCTATCTAATCTATTTGATAGACTGAATGGTTTTATAATCTCTAAACTTTGAACTTTGAAAACTACTACTTATAATTACATCAAACTAGAAACCGTAAATCTTCAAACTTTTACAACTACTTCAAACTTTATGCTAGGCTTTCTCAAGCCAACCTAAAGTTTGTACTCAATTTTTTAATCTAGTTAGTGGTGCTTGCCATAGGCAAAGCATCACTATTGTTCTCTTGCATACTTATTATTATTATTATAATTATTATTATTCCACACATAGTTTGGCGCGCTACTCCTCCCGCAGCTTTTGTCACAGACCCCTGAGTGAGGCATCAAATCGTGCGGCTCATTGAGGAGAGGTGTGCTATATCTTTTCTAAGCGATCGGGTGTACGATGTTCGAACAGTGGACGAAAAAGCGGCCAAAAAAGTCCCATTGACTTTACATTGCGGAATGTTCAGAAATTTAAATCCCAACTGACATTTTCACACACAGACAAAAAAGGGCCTGTCAGCCCTGCGTCTCTCTCTCTCTCCCCCTCAGAGGATTTCTTTTATCAAGCAGCCAATAAAAATCTTCATAGCCACACCCTAAAACATGCTAAAAATGTGCTAGCATCATGCTAACATATGCTGGCATCACCTAGCGAATTGCTAAAACATGCTATAAACGTGTTAGCAACATGCTAACACATGCTGGCATCGCCTAGCGAAGTGCTAAAACATGCTAAAAACGTGCTAGCATCATGCTAACACATGCTGGCATTGCATAGCAAAGTGCTAAAACATGTTAAAACGTGCTAGCATTATGCTAATGCATGTTAGTATTGCTTAGGGGATTGCTAAAACATGTTAAAAACATGATAGCATCATGCTAACACATGTTAGCATTGCCAAACAAAGTGCTAAAACATGCTAAAAACGTGCTAGTATCATGCAAACACATGCTAGCTTCACCTAGCGAAGTGCTAAAACATTCTAAAAACGTGCTAGTATCTTGCTAACACATGCTAGCTTCACCTAGCGAAGTGCTAAAATATGTTAAAACGTGTTAGCATTATGCTAATGCATGTTAGCATTGCTTAGGGGATTGCTAAAACATGTTAAAAACGTGCTAGCATCATGCTAACACATGTTAGCATTGCCAAACAAAGTGCTAAAACATGCTAAAAACGTGCTAGTATCATGCTAACACATGCTAGCTTCACCTAGCGAAGTGCTAAAACATTCTAAAAACGTGCTACCATCATGAAAAACACGTGTTAGCAACATTCTATGACCTTTATTTTAGTGCTTAGAAACAAGTTAGAAAATGCTATTTGACGAGTTTTGCCACGGCAAGCACCACTCACATTTTCTTCAGGAAATGTACATTCTAGTTATTATTATTATTATTCTGAGACTAAATTTCTAAATGTAACTCCTCCTAGAGCTTTTAAGCTACATGCACCAAACTCGGCACAGACCTTCAGACTAATCCCGAATAGTGTGCTATATCTTTTCTAACTAATCGGACTTACGGTTTTCCTAAAAATGACGATCAAAACTCGGAAAAACTCCCATTGATTAACATTGCGGAATGTTCAGAAATTTAAATCCCAACTGATGTTTTCACACACACAGACAAAAAAGGGCCTGTCAGCCCTGCGTCTCTCCCTCTCTCTCTCCCTCAGAGGATTTCTTTTATCAAGCAGCCAATAAGTAATGACCTAAAATCTTCATAGCCACAGTATAGTAGCTTCCAGGTTGACTTGATTCACTCAGTATGGAAAGGAGGCTTGATAAGTATCACCCTGGTAACTGCCTAGCAACCAGATGGGGTTACCCTAGCAACCAACTAACAAATCACATATCTCTGCACCAGAAAATCGTAGAGACTTCCTGTTTCACTTATTTCACTCAGGATGGAAAGTAGCCTTGATATGTATCACTCTGGTAACTGCCTAGCAACCAGATGTGATTACCCTAGCAACCAAGTAACAAATCACATATCTCTGCAACAGAAAATCAGAGAGACTTCCGGGTTGACTTATTTCACACAGGATGGAAAGTAGCCTTGATATGTATCACTCTGGTAACTGCCTAGCAACCAGATGTGATTACCCTAGCAACCAAGTAACAAATCACATATCTCTGCAACAGAAAATCATAGAGACTTCCGGGTTGACTTGATTCACTCAGGATGGAAAGTAGCCTTGATATGTATCACTCTGGTAACTGCTTAGCAACCAGATGTGATTACCCTAGCAACCAAGTAACAAATCACATATCTCTGCAACAGAAAATCAGAGAGACTTCCGGGTTGACTTATTTCACTCAGGATGGAAAGTAGCCTTGATATGTATCACTCTGGTAACTGCCTAGCAACCAGATGTGATTACCCTAGCAACCAAGTAACAAATCACATATCTCTGCAACAGAAAATCATAGAGACTTCCGGGTTGACTTGATTCACTCAGGATGGAAAGTAGCCTTGATATGTATCCCTCTGGTAACTGCCTAGCAACCAGATGCGGTTACCCTAGCAACCAAGTAACAAATCACATATCTTTGAACCAGAACATCGTAGAGACTTAGGGTTTGACATATTTCACACAGGATTGCAAGGAGCCTTATGAGTATCACCTTAGTAACTGCCTAGCAACCAGATGGGGTTACCCTAGCAACCAACTAACAAATCACATATCTCTGCACCAGAAAATCGTAGAGACTTCCGGGTTGACATAATTCACTCAGGATGGAAAGGAGGCTTGATAAGTATCACTCTGGTAACTGCCTAGCAACGACAAGGGCTTACCCTAGCAACCAAGTAACAAATCACATATCTATGCAACAGAAAATCATAGAGACTTCCGGGTTGACTTTATTCACTCAGAATGAAAAGGAGGCTTGATAAGGATCACCCTGGAAACTGCCTAGCAACCAGATTGGGTTACCCTAGCAACCAAGTAAAAAATGATATATCTATCTGTCTATCTATCTGTCTATCTATCTGTCTATCTATCTATCTATCTATCTATCTTTCTGATGGTCAATATCTATCTATCTATCTATCTATCTGAGGGTCAATATCTATCTATCTATCTATCTATCTAACTATCTGCGGGTCAATAACTATCTATCTATCTATCTGTGGGTCATACTCTATCTATATCTCAGGGTCAATGACTATCTATCTATCTATATATCTGACGGTCAATATCTATCTATCTATCTAAGGGTCAATGACTATCTATCTATCTATCTATCTATCTGAGGGTCAATATCTATCTATCTATCTAACTATCTGCGGGTCAATAACTATCTATCTATCTATCTATCTATCTATCTGTGGTTCATACGCTATCTATCTATATCTCAGGGTCAATGACTATCTATCTATCTATATATCTGAGGATCAATATCTATCTATCTATCTGAGGATCAATATCTATCTATCTATCTGAGGATCAATATCTATCTATCTATCTAATTGTCAATATCTATCTATCTATCTAATTGTCAATATCTATCTATCTATCTGAGGATCAATATCTATCTTTCTATCTATCTATCTATCTATCTATCTATCTATCTATCTATCTATCTATCTATCTATCTATCTGAGGGTCAATATCTATCTATCTATCTGAGGATCAATATCTATCTATCTATCTATCTATCTATCTATCTATCTATCTATCTATCTATCTATCTATCTATCTATCTATCTATCTATCTATCTATCTATCTGATGGTCAATAACTATCTATCTATCTATCTATCTATCTGATGGTCAATAACTATCTATCTATCTATCTATCTATCTATCTAAGGGTCAATGACTATCTATCTATCTATCTATCTATCTATCTATCTATCTATCTGAGGGTCAATATCTATCTATCTATCTATCTATCTAACTATCTGCGGGTCAATAACTATCTATCTATCTATCTGTGGTTCATACTCTATCTATCTATATCTCAGGGTCAATGACTATCTATCTATCTATATATCTGAGGATCAATATCTATCTATCTATCTGAGGATCAATATCTATCTATCTATCTATCTATCTATCTATCTATCTAATGGTCAATATCTATCTATCTATCTGAGGATCAATATCTATCTATCTATCTGAGGGTCAATATCTATCTATCTATCTGAGGGTCAATATCTATCGATCTATCTGAGGATCAATATCTATCTATCTATCTATCTATCTATCTAATGGTCAATATCTATCTATCTATCTATCTATCTATCTGATTGTCAATAACTATCTATCTATCTATCTATCTATCTATCTATCTATCTATCTATCTATCTATCTATCTATCTGATGGTCAATAACTATCTATCTATTTATCTATCTATCTATATATCTATCTATCTGAGGGTCAATATCTATCTATCTATCTATCTATCTATCTATCTATCTATCTATCTATCTATCTATCTATCTGTGGGTCATACTCTATCTATCTATCTATCTATCTATCTATCTATCTATCTGAGGGTCAATATCTATCTATCTATCTATCTATCTGAGGGTTAATATCTATCTATCTATCTATCTATCTATCTATCTATCTATCTATCTATCTATCTATCTATCTATCTATCTATCTATTCTATTTGATAGACTGAATAGTTTTATAATCTCTAAACTTTGAACTTTGAAAACTACTACTTATAATTACATCAAACTAGAAACCGTAAATCTTCAAACTTTTATAACTACTTCAAACTTTATGCTAGGCTTTCTCAAGCCAACCTAAAGTTTGTACTCAAACTTTTTAATCTAGTTAGTGGTGCTTGCCATAGGCAAAGCATCACTATTGTTCTCTTGCATACTTATTATTATTATTATAATTATTATTATTCCACACATAGTTTGGCGCGCTACTCCTCCCGCAGCTTTTGTCACAGACCCCTGAGTGAGGCATCAAATCGTGCGGCTCATTGAGGAGAGGTGTGCTATATCTTTTCTAAGCGATCGGGTGTACGATGTTCGAACAGTGGACGAAAAAGCGGCCAAAAAAGTCCCATTGACTTTACATTGCGGAATGTTCAGAAATTTAAATCCCAACTGACATTTTCACACACAGACAAAAAAGGGCCTGTCAGCCCTGCGTCTCTCTCTCTCTCCCCCTCAGAGGATTTCTTTTATCAAGCAGCCAATAAAAATCTTCATAGCCACACCCTAAAACATGCTAAAAATGTGCTAGCATCATGCTAACATATGCTGGCATCACCTAGCGAAGTGCTAAAACATGCTATAAACGTGTTAGCAACATGCTAACACATGCTGGCATCGCCTAGCGAAGTGCTAAAACATGCTAAAAACGTGCTAGCATCATGCTAACACATGCTGGCATTGCATAGCAAAGTGCTAAAACATGTTAAAACGTGCTAGCATTATGCTAATGCATGTTAGTATTGCTTAGGGGATTGCTAAAACATGTTAAAAACATGATAGCATCATGCTAACACATGTTAGCATTGCCAAACAAAGTGCTAAAACATGCTAAAAACGTGCTAGTATCATGCAAACACATGCTAGCTTCACCTAGCGAAGTGCTAAAACATTCTAAAAACGTGCTAGTATCTTGCTAACACATGCTAGCTTCACCTAGCGAAGTGCTAAAATATGTTAAAACGTGTTAGCATTATGCTAATGCATGTTAGCATTGCTTAGGGGATTGCTAAAACATGTTAAAAACGTGCTAGCATCATGCTAACACATGTTAGCATTGCCAAACAAAGTGCTAAAACGTGCTAAAAACGTGCTAGTATCATGCTAACACATGCTAGCTTCACCTAGCGAAGTGCTAAAACATTCTAAAAACGTGCTACCATCATGAAAAACACGTGTTAGCAACATTCTATGACCTTTATTTTAGTGCTTAGAAACAAGTTAGAAAATGCTATTTGACGAGTTTTGCCACGGCAAGCACCACTCACATTTTCTTCAGGAAATGTACATTCTAGTTATTATTATTATTATTATTTTTATTTTTTTTATTATTATTATTCCGGACAAAAGTTTGGCGCGCTACTCCTCCCGCAGCTTTTGTCACAGACCCACGAATAGGCGTCAAATCGTGCGGATTATTTGGGAATGGTGTGCTATGACTTTTATAAGCGATCGGGGGTACGGTGTTTGCCCCAGGGGCAAAAAATTGGGCAAAAAATCCCATTGACTTAACATTGAGCCGAACTTTGACGAGTAATAGCTCAGAGCGAGGATTTCGCAGACACGTGTGATTTACCACATTTGAAGAGGCTGACAGGCTGTGAGAACATACCTCACAATGGGGTAAAAGTTTTACCCCTGGGGGGCAGGAGCTGCCCAAAGTTGCCCCAATGTAAGTCAATGGAATTTTTGGCAAAATTTTTTGGTCACAGACCCACGAATGAGGCATCAAATCGTGCGGATTATTTGGGAATGGTGTGCTATGACTTTTATAAGTGATCGGGGGTACGGTATTTGCCCCAGGGGCAAAAAAATGGGCAAAAAATCCCATTGACTTAACATTGCGCCGAACTTTGACGAGTAATAGCTCAGAGCGAGGATTTCGCAGACACGTGTGATTTACCACATTTGAAGAGGCTGACAGGCTATGTGAGAACATACCTCACAATGGGGTAAAAGTTTTACCCCTGGGGGGCAGGAGCTGCCCAAAGTTGCCCCAATGTAAGTCAATGGAATTTTTGGCAAAATTTTTTGGTCACAGACCCACGAATGAGGCATCAAATCGTGCGGATTATTTGGGAATGGTGTGCTATGACTTTTATAAGTGATCGGGGGTACGGTATTTGCCCCAGGGGCAAAAAATTGGGCAAAAAATCCCATTGACTTAACATTGAGCCGAACTTTGACGAGTAATAGCTCAGAGCGAGGATTTCGCAGAGACGTGTGATTTACCACATTTGAAGAGGCTGACAGGCTCTGTGAGAACATACCTCACAATGGGGTAAAAGCTTTACCCCTGGGGGGCAGGAGCTGCCCAAAGTTGCCCCAATGTAAGTCAATGGAATTTTTGGCAAAATTTTTTGGTCACAGACCCACGAATGAGGCATCAAATCGTGCGGATTATTTGGGAATGGTGTGCTATGACTTTTATAAGTGATCGGGGGTACGGTATTTGCCCCAGGGGCAAAAAATTGGGCAAAAAATCCCATTGACTTAACATTGCGCCGAACTTTGATGAGTAATAGCTCAGAGCGAGGATTTCGCAGACACGTGTGATTTACCACATTTGAAGAGGCTGACAGGCTCTGTGAGAACATACCTCACAATGGGGTAAAGGTTTTACCCCTGGGGGGCAGGAGCTGCCCAAAGTTGCCCCAATGTAAGTCAATGTAATTTTTGGCAAAATTTTTTGGTCACAGACCCACGAATGAGGCATCAAATCGTGCGGATTATTTGGGAATGGTGTGCTATGACTTTTATAAGTGATCGGGGGTACGGTATTTGCCCCAGGGGCAAAAAATTGGGCAAAAAATCCCATTGCCTTAACATTGCGCCGAACTTTGACGAGTCATAGCTCAGAGCGAGGATTTCACAGAGACGTGTGATTTACCACATTTGAAGAGGCTGACAGGCTCTGTGAGAACATACCTCACAATGGGGTAAAAGTTGCACCCCTGGGGGGCAGGAGTTGCCCAAATTTGCCCCAATGTTAAGTCAATGGTAGATTTTGTATTGAACATAACTCTGGATCACAGTGTCTTAGAGACAAGGGGGCGGGCTCATTTTACTCAGACGACCAATCAGTCTCTCAGGATCATTGT
This sequence comes from Moxostoma hubbsi, assembly GCA_032164185.1. Lineage (NCBI taxonomy): Eukaryota > Metazoa > Chordata > Actinopteri > Cypriniformes > Catostomidae > Moxostoma > Moxostoma hubbsi. The sequence goes on along the minus strand of JAVLUX010000011.1, from coordinate 48,189,536 downwards.
GAAGCTATCAAGCCACGCCCTAGCAACCATTTACAGCACCCTAGCAACAAGTCCCATAGACTTCCATTGAAAGAGATCAAAGGGATTTCTCCGGACTGAATTATCATAGAAACACGAGGGTGGTCTTGTTTGACTTGGGGCAGTAAAACAGCCAATCATGAATCCCCTCAACACTTTCTAGCCCCTCCCTAGCAACCATTTTCGAGCACCTTAGCAACCAAAATCCAAAGTGAGATATCTTCCATTCTGAATGTCACAGAAGCATGGGAGTTGGTTTATATCATTCATACTGACAAGCAGCCTTTGGAGATTCATCATTGGCAGCTGCCAAGCCACTCCCTAGCAACAATTTAGAGCACCCTAGCAACCACATTTATTGATTTCAATTACAGTAAGATATCTTCAGATCAGAATGTCCTAGAGACATGATAGTTGCTTTGTTTTCATTGGGTGAGTAATCAGTCTTCAGCTTTCATCATGTGAACTACTTAGCCACGCCCTAGCAACCATTTAAAGCACCCTAACAACAAAGAACAATTGACATCCATTTAAAATCACTAAGATGTGTATCTTAGGATCAGAATGTGGTAGAGACTTCCGGGTTGACTTATTTCACTCAGGATGGAAAGTAAACTTGATAAATATCACCTTGGTAACTGCCTAGCAACCAGATGGGGTTACCCTAGCAACCAAGAAACAAATCACATATCTCTGCACAAGAAAATCACAGAGACTTCCGGGTTGACTTATTTCACTCAGGATGGCAAGGAGCATTGTTGCCTGTCACCTAGGTAACTGCCTAGCAACCAGATGGGGTTACCCTAGCAACCAAGAAACAAATCACATATCTCTGCACAAGAAAATCACAGAGACTTCCGGGTTGACTTATTTCACTCAGGATGGCAAGGAGCATTGTTGCCTGTCACCTTGGTAACTGCCTAGCAACCAGATGGGGTTACCCTAGCAACCAAGAAACAAATCACATATCTCTGCACAAGAAAATCACAGAGACTTCCGGGTTGACTTATTTCACTCAGGATGGCAAGGAGCATTGTTGCCTGTCACCTTGGTAACTGCCTAGCAACCAGATGGGGTTACCCTAGCAACCAAAAAACAAATCACATATCTCTGCACAAGAAAACAACAGAGACTTCCGGGTTGACTTATTTCACTCAGGATGGCAAGGAGCATTGTTGCCTGTCACCTTGGTAACTGCCTAGCAACCAGATGGGGTTACCCTAGCAACCAAGAAACAAATCACATATCTCTGCACAAGAAAATCACAGAGACTTCCGGGTTGACTTATTTCACTCAGGATGGCAAGGAGCATTGTTGGCTGTCACCTTGGTAACTGCCTAGCAACCAGATGGGGTTACCCTAGCAACCAATTAACAAATCACATATCTCTGAACCAGAAAATCGTACAGATTCCGGGTTGACTTATTTCATTCAGGATGGCAAGGAGCATTGTTGGCTTGCCCCTTTTTAATTGCCTAGCAACCAGATGGGGTTACCCTAGCAACCAAGTAACAAATCACATATCTATGTACTAGAAAATCGTAGAGACTTCCGGTTTGACTTATTTTACTCAGGATGGCAAGTAGCGTTGGTGGCTGTCACCTTAGTAACTGCATATCAACCAGATGGTTTTCCCTAGCAACCATGGAACAACACCTATATCTCTTCACCAGAACATCCTACTGTCATGGGGGTGGCCTCTTTCAACTTTGGGCAGTAGGTGGGACATTGTGGTACGAAATTTTGCCACGGCAAGCACCACTCACATTTTCTTCAGGAAATGTACATTCTAGTTATTATTATTATTTTTTTTATTATTATTATTCCGGACAAAAGTTTGGCGCGCTACTCCTCCCGCAGCTTTTGTCACAGACCCACGAATGAGGCGTCAAATCGTGCGGATTATTTGGGAATGGTGTGCTATGACTTTTATAAGCGATCGGGGGTACGGTGTTTGCCCCAGGGGCAAAAAATTGGGCAAAAAATCCCATTGACTTAACATTGAGCCGAACTTTGACGAGTAATAGCTCAGAGCGAGGATTTCGCAGACACGTGTGATTTACCACATTTGAAGAGGCTGACAGGCTGTGAGAACATACCTCACAATGGGGTAAAAGTTTTACCCCTGGGGGGCAGGAGCTGCCCAAAGTTGCCCCAATGTAAGTCAATGGAATTTTTGGCAAAATTTTTTGGTCACAGACCCACGAATGAGGCATCAAATCGTGCGGATTATTTGGGAATGGTGTGCTATGACTTTTATAAGTGATCGGGGGTACGGTATTTGCCCCAGGGGCAAAAAATTGGGCAAAAAATCCCATTGACTTAACATTGAGCCGAACTTTGACGAGTAATAGCTCAGAGCGAGGATTTCGCAGAGACGTGTGATTTACCACATTTGAAGAGGCTGACAGGCTCTGTGAGAACATACCTCACAATGGGGTAAAAGCTTTACCCCTGGGGGGCAGGAGCTGCCCAAAGTTGCCCCAATGTAAGTCAATGGAATTTTTGGCAAAATTTTTTGGTCACAGACCCACGAATGAGGCATCAAATCGTGCGGATTATTTGGGAATGGTGTGCTATGACTTTTATAAGTGATCGGGGGTACGGTATTTGCCCCAGGGGCAAAAAATTGGGCAAAAAATCCCATTGACTTAACATTGCGCCGAACTTTGATGAGTCATAGCTCAGAGCGAGGATTTCACAGAGACGTGTGATTTACCACATTTGAAGAGGCTGACAGGCTCTGTGAGAACATACCTCACAATGGGGTAAAAGTTGCACCCCTGGGGGGGCAGGAGTTGCCCAAATTTGCCCCAATGTTAAGTCAATGGTAGATTTTGTATTGAACATAACTCTGGATCACAGTGTCTTAGAGACAAGGGGGCTGGCTCATTTTTTTCTCAGACGACCAATCAGTCTCTCAGGATCATTGTGAAGCTATCAAGCCACGCCCTAGCAACCATTTACAGCACCTTAGCAACAAGTCCCATAGACTTCCATTGAAAGAGATCAAAGGGATTTCTCCGGACTGAATTATCATAGAAACACGAGGGTGGTCTTGTTTGACTTGGGGCAGTAAAACAGCCAATCATGAATCCCCTCAACACTTCCTAGCCCCTCCCTAGCAACCATTTTCGAGCACCTTAGCAACCAAAATCCAAAGAGAGATATCTTCCATTCTGAATGTCACAGAAGCATGGGAGTTGGTTTATATCATTCATACTGACAAGCAGCCTTTGGAGATTCATCATTGGCAGCTGCCAAGCCACTCCCTAGCAACAATTTAGAGCACCCTAGCAACCACATTTATTGATTTCAATTACATTAAGATATCTTCAGATCAGAATGTCCTAGAGACATGATAGTTGCTTTGTTTTCATTGGGTGAGTAATCAGTCTTCAGCTTTCATCATGTGAACTACTTAGCCACGCCCTAGCAACCATTTAAAGCACCCTAACAACAAAGAACAATTGACATCCATTTAAAATCACTAAGATGTGTATCTTAGGATCAGAATGTGGTAGAGACTTCCGGGTTGACTTATTTCACTCAGGATGGAAAGTAAACTTGATAAATATCACCTTGGTAACTGCCTAGCAACCAGATGGGGTTACCCTAGCAACCAAGAAACAAATCACATATCTCTGCACAAGAAAATCACAGAGACTTCCGGGTTGACTTATTTCACTCAGGATGGCAAGGAGCATTGTTGCCTGTCACCTAGGTAACTGCCTAGCAACCAGATGGGGTTACCCTAGCAACCAAGAAACAAATCACATATCTCTGCACAAGAAAATCACAGAGACTTCCGGGTTGACTTATTTCACTCAGGATGGCAAGGAGCATTGTTGCCTGTCACCTTGGTAACTGCCTAGCAACCAGATGGGGTTACCCTAGCAACCAAGAAACAAATCACATATCTCTGCACAAGAAAATCACAGAGACTTCCTGGTTGACTTATTTCACTCAGGATGGCAAGGAGCATTGTTGCCTGTCACCTTGGTAACTGCCTAGCAACCAGATGGGGTTACCCTAGCAACCAAGAAACAAATCACATATCTCTGCACAAGAAAACAACAGAGACTTCCGGGTTGACTTATTTCACTCAGGATGGCAAGGAGCATTGTTGCCTGTCACCTTGGTAACTGCCTAGCAACCAGATGGGGTTACCCTAGCAACCAAGAAACAAATCACATATCTCTGCACAAGAAAATCACAGAGACTTCCGGGTTGACTTATTTCACTCAGGATGGCAAGGAGCATTGTTGGCTGTCACCTTGGTAACTGCCTAGCAACCAGATGGGGTTACCCTAGCAACCAATTAACAAATCACATATCTCTGAACCAGAAAATCGTACAGATTCCGGGTTGACTTATTTCATTCAGGATGGCAAGGAGCATTGTTGGCTTGCCCCTTTTTAACTGCCTAGCAACCAGATGGGGTTACCCTAGCAACCAAGTAACAAATCACATATCTATGTACTAGAAAATCGTAGAGACTTCCGGTTTGACTTATTTTACTCAGGATGGCAAGTAGCGTTGGTGGCTGTCACCTTAGTAACTGCATATCAACCAGATGGTTTTCCCTAGCAACCATGGAACAACACCTATATCTCTTCACCAGAACATCCTACTGTCATGGGGGTGGCCTCTTTCAACTTTGGGCAGTAGGTGGGACATTGTGGTACGAAATTTTGCCACGGCAAGCACCACTCACATTTTCTTCAGGAAATGTACATTCTAGTTATTATTATTATTTTTTTTATTATTATTATTCCGGACAAAAGTTTGGCGCGCTACTCCTCCCGCAGCTTTTGTCACAGACCCACGAATGAGGCGTCAAATCGTGCGGATTATTTGGGAATGGTGTGCTATGACTTTTATAAGCGATCGGGGGTACGGTGTTTGCCCCAGGGGCAAAAAATTGGGCAAAAAATCCCATTGAATTAACATTGAGCCGAACTTTGACGAGTAATAGCTCAGAGCGAGGATTTCGCAGAGACGTGTGATTTACCACATTTGAAGAGGCTGACAGGCTCTGTGAGAACATACCTCACAATGGGGTAAAAGTTTTACCCCTGGGGGGCAGGAGCTGCCCAAAGTTGCCCCAATGTAAGTCAATGGAATTTTTGGCAAAATTTTTTGGTCACAGACCCACGAATGAGGCATCAAATCGTGCAGATTATTTGGGAATGGTGTGCTATGACTTTTATAAGTGATCGGGGGTACGGTATTTGCCCCAGGGGCAAAAAATTGGGCAAAAAATCCCATTGACTTAACATTGCGCCGAACTTTGACGAGTAATAGCTCAGAGCGAGGATTTCGCAGACACATGTGATTTACCACATTTGAAGAGGCTGACAGGCTCTGTGAGAACATACCTCACAATGGGGTAAAAGTTTTACCCCTGGGGGGCAGGAGCTGCCCAAAGTTGCCCCAATGTAAGTCAATGGAATTTTTGGCAAACTTTTTTGGTCACAGACCCACAAATGAGGCATCAAATCGTGCGGATTATTTGGGAATGGTGTGCTATGACTTTTATAAGTGATCGGGGGTACGGTATTTGCCCCAGGGGCAAAAAAATGGTCAAAAAATCCCATTGACTTAACATTGCGCCGAACTTTGACGAGTCATAGCTCAGAGCGAGGATTTCACAGAGACGTGTGATTTACCACATTTGAAGAGGCTGACAGGCTCTGTGAGAACATACCTCACAATGGGGTAAAAGTTGCACCCCTTGGGGGCAGGAGCTGCCCAAATTTGCCCCAATGTTAAGTCTATGGTAGATTTTGTATTGAACATAACTCTGGATCACAGTGTCTTAGAGACAAGGGGGCTGGCTCATTTTTTTCTCAGACGACCAATCAGTCTCTCAGGATCATTGTGAAGCTATCAAGCCACGCCCTAGCAACCATTTACAGCACCTTAGCAACAAGTCCCATAGACTTCCATTGAAAGAGATCAAAGGGATTTCTCCGGACTGAATTATCATAGAAACACGAGGGTGGTCTTGTTTGACTTGGGGCAGTAAAACAGCCAATCATGAATCCCCTCAACACTTCCTAGCCCCTCCCTAGCAACCATTTTCGAGCACCTTAGCAACCAAAATCCAAAGAGAGATATCTTCCATTCTGAATGTCACAGAAGCATGGGAGTTGGTTTATATCATTCATACTGACAAGCAGCCTTTGGAGATTCATCATTGGCAGCTGCCAAGCCACTCCCTAGCAACAATTTAGAGCACCCTAGCAACCACATTTATTGATTTCAATTACATTAAGATATCTTCAGATCAGAATGTCCTAGAGACATGATAGTTGCTTTGTTTTCATTGGGTGAGTAATCAGTCTTCAGCTTTCATCATGTGAACTACTTAGCCACGCCCTAGCAACCATTTAAAGCACCCTAACAACAAAGAACAATTGACATCCATTTAAAATCACTAAGATGTGTATCTTAGGATCAGAATGTGGTAGAGACTTCCGGGTTGACTTATTTCACTCAGGATGGAAAGTAAACTTGATAAATATCACCTTGGTAACTGCCTAGCAACCAGATGGGGTTACCCTAGCAACCAAGAAACAAATCACATATCTCTGCACAAGAAAATCACAGAGACTTCCGGGTTGACTTATTTCACTCAGGATGGCAAGGAGCATTGTTGCCTGTCACCTAGGTAACTGCCTAGCAACCAGATGGGGTTACCCTAGCAACCAAGAAACAAATCACATATCTCTGCACAAGAAAATCACAGAGACTTCCGGGTTGACTTATTTCACTCAGGATGGCAAGGAGCATTGTTGCCTGTCACCTTGGTAACTGCCTAGCAACCAGATGGGGTTACCCTAGCAACCAAGAAACAAATCACATATCTCTGCACAAGAAAATCACAGAGACTTCCTGGTTGACTTATTTCACTCAGGATGGCAAGGAGCATTGTTGCCTGTCACCTTGGTAACTGCCTAGCAACCAGATGGGGTTACCCTAGCAACCAAGAAACAAATCACATATCTCTGCACAAGAAAACAACAGAGACTTCCGGGTTGACTTATTTCACTCAGGATGGCAAGGAGCATTGTTGCCTGTCACCTTGGTAACTGCCTAGCAACCAGATGGGGTTACCCTAGCAACCAAGAAACAAATCACATATCTCTGCACAAGAAAATCACAGAGACTTCCGGGTTGACTTATTTCACTCAGGATGGCAAGGAGCATTGTTGGCTGTCACCTTGGTAACTGCCTAGCAACCAGATGGGGTTACCCTAGCAACCAATTAACAAATCACATATCTCTGAACCAGAAAATCGTACAGATTCCGGGTTGACTTATTTCATTCAGGATGGCAAGGAGCATTGTTGGCTTGCCCCTTTTTAACTGCCTAGCAACCAGATGGGGTTACCCTAGCAACCAAGTAACAAATCACATATCTATGTACTAGAAAATCGTAGAGACTTCCGGTTTGAATTATTTTACTCAGGATGGCAAGTAGCGTTGGTGGCTGTCACCTTAGTAACTGCATATCAACCAGATGGTTTTCCCTAGCAACCATGGAACAACACCTATATCTCTTCACCAGAACATCCTACTGTCATGGGGGTGGCCTCTTTCAACTTTGGGCAGTAGGTGGGACATTGTGGTACGAAATTTTGCCACGGCAAGCACCACTCACATTTTCTTCAGGAAATGTACATTCTAGTTATTATTATTATTTTTTTTATTATTATTATTCCGGACAAAAGTTTGGCGCGCTACTCCTCCCGCAGCTTTTGTCACAGACCCACGAATGAGGCGTCAAATCGTGCGGATTATTTGGGAATGGTGTGCTATGACTTTTATAAGCGATCGGGGGTACGGTGTTTGCCCCAGGGGCAAAAAATTGGGCAAAAAATCCCATTGAATTAACATTGAGCCGAACTTTGACGAGTAATAGCTCAGAGCGAGGATTTCGCAGAGACGTGTGATTTACCACATTTGAAGAGGCTGACAGGCTCTGTGAGAACATACCTCACAATGGGGTAAAAGTTTTACCCCTGGGGGGCAGGAGCTGCCCAAAGTTGCCCCAATGTAAGTCAATGGAATTTTTGGCAAAATTTTTTGGTCACAGACCCACGAATGAGGCATCAAATCGTGCAGATTATTTGGGAATGGTGTGCTATGACTTTTATAAGTGATCGGGGGTACGGTATTTGCCCCAGGGGCAAAAAATTGGGCAAAAAATCCCATTGACTTAACATTGCGCCGAACTTTGACGAGTAATAGCTCAGAGCGAGGATTTCGCAGACACATGTGATTTACCACATTTGAAGAGGCTGACAGGCTCTGTGAGAACATACCTCACAATGGGGTAAAAGTTTTACCCCTGGGGGGCAGGAGCTGCCCAAAGTTGCCCCAATGTAAGTCAATGGAATTTTTGGCAAACTTTTTTGGTCACAGACCCACAAATGAGGCATCAAATCGTGCGGATTATTTGGGAATGGTGTGCTATGACTTTTATAAGTGATCGGGGGTACGGTATTTGCCCCAGGGGCAAAAAAATGGTCAAAAAATCCCATTGACTTAACATTGCGCCGAACTTTGACGAGTCATAGCTCAGAGCGAGGATTTCACAGAGACGTGTGATTTACCACATTTGAAGAGGCTGACAGGCTCTGTGAGAACATACCTCACAATGGGGTAAAAGTTGCACCCCTTGGGGGCAGGAGCTGCCCAAATTTGCCCCAATGTTAAGTCTATGGTAGATTTTGTATTGAACATAACTCTGGATCACAGTGTCTTAGAGACAAGGGGGCGGGCTCATTTTACTCAGACGACCAATCAGTCTCTCAGGATCATTTTGAAGCTATCAAGCCACGCCCTAGCAACCATTTACAGTACCTTAGCAACAAGTCCCATAGACTTCCATTGAAAGAGATCAAAGGGATTTCTCCAGACTGAATTATCATAGAAACACGAGGGTGGTCTCGTTTGACTTGGGGCAGTAAAACAGCCAATCATGAATCCGCTCAACACTTCCTAGCCCCTCCCTAGCAACCATTTTCAAGCACCTTAGCAACCAAAATCCAAAGAGAGATATCTTCCATTCTTAATGTCACAGAGGCATGGGAGTTGGTTTATATCATTCATACTGACAAGCAGCCTTTGGAGATTCATCATTGGCAGCTGCCAAGCCACTCCCTAGCAACAATTTAGAGCACCCTAGCAACCACATTTATTGATTTCAATTACAGTAAGATATCTTCAGATCAGAATGTCCTAGAGACATGATAGTTGCTTTGTTTTAATTGGGTGTGTAATCAGTCTTCAGCTTTCATCATGTGAACTACTTAGCCACGCCCTAGCAACCATTTAAAGCACCCTAGCAACAAAGAACCATTGACATCCATTCAAAATCACTAAGATGTGTATCTTAGGATCAGAATGACGTAGAGACTTCCGGGTTGACTTATTTCACTCAGGATGGCAAGGAGCATTGTTGCCTGTCACCTAGGTAACTGCCTAGCAACCAGATGGGGTTACCCTAGCAACCAAGAAACAAATCACATATCTCTGCACAAGAAAATCACAGAGACTTCCGGGTTGACTTATTTCACTCAGGATGGCAAGGAGCATTGTTGCCTGTCACCTTGGTAACTGCCTAGCAACCAGATGGGGTTACCCTAGCAACCAAGAAACAAATCACATATCTCTGCACAAGAAAATCACAGAGACTTCCGGGTTGACTTATTTCACTCAGGATGGCAAGGAGCATTGTTGCCTGTCACCTTGGTAACTGCCTAGCAACCAGATGGGGTTACCCTAGCAACCAAGAAACAAATCACATATCTCTGCACAAGAAAATCACAGAGACTTCCGGGTTGACTTATTTCACTCAGGATGGCAAGGAGCATTGTTGGCTGTCACCTTGGTAACTGCCTAGCAACCAGATGGGGTTACCCTAGCAACCAATTAACAAATCACATATCTCTGAACCAGAAAATCGTACAGATTCCGGGTTGACTTATTTCATTCAGGATGGCAAGGAGCATTGTTGGCTTGCCCCTTTTTAACTGCCTAGCAACCAGATGGGGTTACCCTAGCAACCAAGTAACAAATCACATATCTATGTACTAGAAAATCGTAGAGACTTCCGGTTTGACTTATTTTACTCAGGATGGCAAGTAGCGTTGGTGGCTGTCACCTTAGTAACTGCATATCAACCAGATGGTTTTCCCTAGCAACCATGGAACAACACCTATATCTCTTCACCAGAACATCCTACTGTCATGGGGGTGGCCTCTTTCAACTTTGGGCAGTAGGTGGGACATTGTGGTACGAAATTTTGCCACGGCAAGCACCACTCACATTTTCTTCAGGAAATGTACATTCTAGTTAGTGGTGCTTGCCATAGGCAAAGCATCACTATTGTTCTCTTGCATACTTATTATTATTATTAGGTTGGCTTGAGAAAGCCAACTTACTGAAATCCTATTTAAACTTAATATTATTATTATTCTTCTGAGACTAAATTTCTAAATCTAACTCCTCCTAGAGCTTTTAAGCTACATGCACCAAACTCGGCACAGACCTTCAGACTAATCCCGAATAGTGTGCTATATCTTTTCTAACTGATTGGACTTACGGTTTTCCTAAAAATGACGATCAAAACTCGGAAAAACTCCCATTGACTTAACATTGCGGAATGTTCAGAAATTTAAATCCCAACTGACGTTTTCACACACACAGACAAAAAAGGGCCTGTCAGCCCTGCGTCTCTCCCTCTCTCTCTCCCTCAGAGGATTTATTTTATCAAGCAGCCAATAAGTAATGACCTAAAATCTTCATAGCCACAGTATAGTAGCTTCCAGGTTGACTTTGTTCACTCAGTATGGAAAGGAGGCTTGATAAGTATCACCCTGGTAACTGCATAGCAACCAGACAGGGTTACCCTAGCAACCAAGTAACAAATCACATATCTCTGCACCAGAAAATCATACTGACGTCCTGTTTCACTTATTTCACTCAGGATGGAAAGTAGCCTTGATATGTATCACTCTGGTAACTGCCTAGCAACCAGATGTGATTACCCTAGCAACCAAGTAACAAATCACATATCTCTGCAACAGAAAATCATAGAGACTTCCGGGTTGACTTTATTCACTCAGGATGGAAAGTAGCCTTGATATGTATCACTCTGGTAACTGCCTAGCAACCAGATATGGTTACCCTAGCAACCAAGTAACAAATCATATATATTTGAACCAGAACATCGTAGAGACTTCCTGTTTCACATATTTCACTCAGGATTGCAAGGAGCCTTATGAGTATCACTTTGGTAACTAACTAGCAACCAGACGGGGTTACCCTAGCAACCAAGTAACAAATCACATATCTTTGAACCAGAACATCATAGAGACTTAGGGGTTGACATATTTCACACAGGATTGCAAGGAGCCTTATGAGTATCACTTTGGTAACTGCCTAGCAACCAGATGTGTTTACCCTAGCAACCAAGTAACAAATCACATATCTCTGCACCAGAAAATCGTAGAGACTTCCTGTTTCACTTATTTCACTCAGGCTGGAAAGTAGCCTTGATATGTATCACTCTGGTAACTGCCTAGCAACCAGATGCGGTTACCCTAGCAACCAAGTAACAAATCACATATCTCTGCAACAGAAAATCGTAGAGACTTCCGGGTTGACATAATTCACTCAGGATGGAAAGGAGGCTTGATAAGTATCACCCTGGTAACTGCATAGCAACCAGATGGGGTTACCCTAGCAACCAAGTAACAAATAACATATCTTTGAACCAGAAAATCATACAGACTTAGGGGTTGACATATTTCACACAGGATTGCAAGGAGCCTTATGAGTAACACGTTGGTAACTGCCTAGCAACCAGATGGGGTTACCCTAGCAACCAAGTAACAAATCACATATCTCTGCACCAGAAAATCGTATACACTTCCTGTTTGAATTATTTCACTCAGAATGGAAAGTAGCCTTGATATGTATCACTCTGGTAACTGCCTATCAACCAGATATGGTTACCCTAGCAACCAAGTAACAAATCACATATCTATGCAAAAGAAAATCGTAGAGACTTCCAGGTTGACTTTATTCACTCAGAATGAAAAGGAGGCTTGATAAGGATCACCCTGGAAACTGCCTAGCAACCAGATTGGATTACCCTAGCAACCAAGTAAAAAATAATATATCTATCTATCTGTCTATCTATCTATCTTTCTGAGGGTCAATATCTATCTGTCTATCTATCTATCTATCTATCTGAGGGTCAATATCTATCTATCTATCTGTGGGTCATACTCTATCTATCTATCTATCTATCTATCTATCTATCTATCTATCTATCTATCTATCTATCTATCTATCTATCTATCTGTGGGTCATACTCTATCTATTTATCTATCTATCTATCTATCTAAGGGTCAATGACTATCTATCTATCTATCTATCTATCTATCTATCTATCTATCTGTCTATCTATCTATCTATCTATCTATCTATCTATCTATCTATCTATCTATCTGTGGGTCATACTCTATCTATCTATCTATCTATCTTTCTGAGGGTCAATATCTATCTATCTATCTATCTATCTATCTATCTATCTATCTATCTATCTGAGGGTCAATAACTATCTATCTATCTATCTGTGGGTCATACTCTATCTATCTATCTATCTATCTATCTATCTATCTATCTATCTATCTATCTATCTATGGGTCAATGACTATCTATCTATCTATCTATCTATCTATCTATCTGAGGATCAATATCTATCTATCTATCTATCTATCTATCTATCTATCTATCTATCTATCTATCTATCTGAGGGTCAATATCTATCTATCTATCTATCTATCTGTGGGTCATACTCTATCTATCTATCTGTCTATCTATCTGTCTGAGGGTCAATATCTATCTATCTATCTATCTATCTATCTATCTATCTATCTATCTATCTATCTGAGGGTCAATATCTATCTATCTATCTATCTATCTATCTATCTATCTATCTATCTGATGGTCAATATCTATCTATCTATCTATCTATCTATCTATCTATCTATCTATCTATCTATCTATCTATCTATCTATCTGAGGGTCAATATCTATCTATCTATCTATCTATCTATCTGATGGTCAATATCTATCTATCTATCTATCTATCTATCTATCTATCTATCTATCTGAGGGTCAATATCTATCTATCTATCTATCTATCTATCTATCTATCTATCTATCTATCTGATGGTCAATATCTATCTATCTATCTATCTATCTATCTATCTATCTATCTATCTATCTATCTATCTGTGGGTCATACTCTATCTGTCTATCTGTCTATCTATCTATCTGATGGTCAATATCTATCTATCTATCTATCTATCTATCTATCTATCTATCTATCTATCTATCTATTTGATAGACTGAATGGTTTTATAATCTCTAAACTTTGAACTTTGAAAACTACTACTTATAATTACATCAAACTAAAAACCTTAAATCTTCAAACTTTTACAACTACTTCAAACTTTATGCTAGGCTTTCTCAAGCCAACCTAAAGTTTGTACTCAAACTTTTTAATCTAGTTATAATTATTATTATTCCACACATAGTTTGGCGCGCTACTCCTCCCGCAGCTTTTGTCACAGACCCCTGAGTGAGGCATCAAATCGTGCGGCTCATTAAGGAGAGGTGTGCTATATCTTTTCTAAGCGATCGGGGGTACGGTGTTTGCCCCAGGGGCAAAAAATTGGGCAAAAAATCCCATTGACTTAACATTGAGCCAAACTTTGACGAGTCATAGCTCAGAGTGAGGATTTCGCAGAGACGTGTGATTTACCACATTTGAAGAGGCTGACAGGCTCTGTGAGAACATACCTCACAATGGGGTAAAAATTTTACCCCTGGGGGGCAGGAGCTGCCCAAAATTGCCCCAATGTAAGTCAATGGAATTTTTTGCAAAATTTTTTGGTCGCAGACCCACGAATGAGGCGTCAAATCGTGTGGATTATTTGGGAATGGTGTGCTATGACTTTTATAAGCGATCGGGGGTACGGTGTTTGCCCCAGGGGCAAAAAATTGGGCAAACAATCCCATTGACTTAACATTGAGCCGAATTTTGACGAGTCATAGCTCAGAGCGAGGATTTCGCAGAGACATGTGATTTACCTCATTTGAAGAGGCTGACAGGCTCTGTGAGAACGTACCTCACAATGGGGTAAAAGTTGCACCCCTGGGGGGCAGGAGCTGCCCAAATTTGCCCCAATGTTAAGTCTATGGTAGATTTTGTATTGAACATAACTCTGGATCACAGTGTCTTACAGACAAGGGGGCGGGCTCATTTTACTCAGACGACCAATCAGTCTCTCAGGATCATTGTGAAGCTATCAAGCCACGCCCTAGCAACCATTTACAGCACCTTAGCAACAAGTCCCATAGACTTCCATTGAAAAAGATCAAAGGGATTTCTCCGGACTGAATTATCATAGAAACACGAGGGTGGTCTCGTTTGACTTGGGGCAGTAAAACAGCCAATCACGAATCCCCTCAACACTTCCTAGCCCCTCCCTAGCAACCATTTTCGAGCACCTTAGCAACCAAAATCCAAATAGAGATATCTTCCATTCTGAATGTTACAGAAGCATGGGAGTTGGTTTATATCATTCATACTGACAAGCAGCCTTTGGAGATTCATCATTGGCAGCTGCCAAGCCACTCCCTAGCAACAATTTAGAGCACCCTAGCAACAACATTTATTGATTTCAATTACAGTAAGATATCTTCAGATCAGAATGTCCTAGAGACATGATAGTTGCTTTGTTTTCATTGGGTGAGTAATCAGTCTTCAGCTTTCATCATGTGAACTACTTAGCCATGCCCTAGCAACCATTTAAAGCACCCTAGCAACAAAGAACCATTGACATCCATTCAAAATCACTAAGATGTGTATCTTAGGATCAGAATGACGTAGAGACTTCAGGGTTGACTTATTTCACTCAGGATGGCAAGGAGCATTGTTCCCTGTCACCTTGATAACTGCCTAGTAACCAGATGGGGTTACCCTAGCAACCAAGAAACAAATCAAATATCTCTGCACAAGAAAATCACAGAGACTTCCGGGTTGACTTATTTCACTCAGGATGGCAAGGAGCATTGTTGGCTGTCACCTTGGTAACTGCCTAGCAACTACATGGGGTTACCCTAGCAACCAAGTAACAAATCACATATCTTTGAACCAGAACATCGTAGAGACATAGGGGTTGAAATATTTCTCACAGGATTGCAAGGGGCCTTATGAGTATCACGTAGGTAACTGCCTAGCAACCAGATGGGGTTACCCTAGCAACCAAGAAAGAAATCGCATATCCCTGCACAAGAAAATCACAGAGACTTCCGGGTTGACTTATTTTACTCAGGATGGCAAGGAGCATTGTTGCCTGTCACCTTGGTAACTGCCTAGCAACCGGATGGGGTTACCCTAGCAACCGATAAACAAATCACATATCTCTGCACAAGAAAATCACAGAGACTTCCGGGTTGACTTATTTTACTCAGGATGGCAAGGAGCATTGTTGGCTGTCACCTTGGTAACTGCCTAGCAACCAGATGGGGTTACCCTAGCAACCAAGTAACAAATGATATATCTCTGAACCAGAAAATTGTAGTGATTCCGTGTTGACTTATTTCATTTAGGATGGCAAGGAGCATTGTTGGCTTGCCCCTTGGTAACTGCCTAGCAACCAGATGGGGTTACCCTAGCAACCAAGTAACAAATCACATACCTCTGTACTAGAAAATCGTAGAGACTTCCGGGTTGACTTATTTTACTCAGGATGGCGAGTAGCGTTGGTGGCTGTCACCTTAGTAACTGCATATCAACCAGATGGGTTTCCCTAGCAACCATGGAACAACACCTATATCTCTGCACCAGAACATCCTACTGTCATGGGGGTGGCCTCTTTCAACTTTGGGCAGTAGGTGGGACATTGTGGTAAGAAATTTTGCCACGGCAAGCACCACTCACATTTTCTTCAGGAAATGTACATTCTAGTTCTTTTTATTATTATTCCGGACAAAAGTTTGGCGCGCTACTCCTCCCGCAGCTTTTGTCACAGACCCACGAATGAGGCGTCAAATCGTGCGGATTATTTGGGAATGGTGTGCTATGACTTTTATAAGCGATCGGGGGTATGGTATTTGCCCCAGGGGCAAAAAATTGGGCAAGAAATCCCATTGACTTAACATTGCGCCGAACTTTGACGAGTCATAGCTCAGAGCGAGGATTTCACAGAGACGTGTGATTTACCACATCTGAAGAGGCTGACAGGCTCTGTGAGAACATACCTCACAATGGGGTAAAAGTTTTACCCCTGGGGGGCAGGAGCTGCCCAAATTTGCCCCAATGTTAAGTCTATGGTAGATTTTGTATTGAACATAACTCTGGATCACAGTGTCTTAGAGACAAGGGGGCGGGCTCATTTTACTCAGACGACCAATCAGTCTCTCAGGATCATTGTGAAGCTATCAAGCCATGCCCTAGCAACCATTTACAGCACCTTAGCAACAAGTCCCATAGACTTCCATTGAAAGAGATCAAAGGGATTTCTCCGGACTGAATTATCATAGAAACACGAGGGTGGTCTCGTTTGACTTGGGGCAGTAAAACAGCCAATCATGAATCCCCTCAACACTTCCTAGCCCCTCCCTAGCAACCATTTTCGAGCACCTTAGCAACCAAAATCCAAAGAGAGATATCTTCCATTCTGAATGTCACAGAAGCATGGGAGTTGGTTTATATCATTCATACTGACAAGCAGCCTTTGGAGATTCATCATTGGCAGCTGCCAAGCCACTCCCTAGCAACAATTTAGAGCACCCTAGCAACCACATTTATTGATTTCAATTACATTAAGATATCTTCAGATCAGAATGTCCTAGAGACATGATAGTTGCTTTGTTTTCATTGGGTGAGTAATCAGTCTTCAGCTTTCATCATGTGAACTACTTAGCCATGCCCTAGCAACCATTTAAAGCACCCTAACAACAAAGAACAATTGACATCCATTTAAAATCACTAAGATGTGTATCTTAGGATCAGAATGTGGTAGAGACTTCCGGGTTGACTTATTTCACTCAGGATGGAAAGTAAACTTGATAAATATCACCTTGGTAACTGCCTAGCAACCAGATGGGGTTACCCTAGCAACCAAGAAACAAATCACATATCTCTGCACAAGAAAATCACAGAGACTTCCGGGTTGACTTATTTCACTCAGGATGGCAAGGAGCATTGTTGCCTGTCACCTAGGTAACTGCCTAGCAACCAGATGGGGTTACCCTAGCAACCAAGAAACAAATCACATATCTCTGCACAAGAAAATCACAGAGACTTCCGGGTTGACTTATTTCACTCAGGATGGCAAGGAGCATTGTTGCCTGTCACCTTGGTAACTGCCTAGCAACCAGATGGGGTTACCCTAGCAACCAAGAAACAAATCACATATCTCTGCACAAGAAAATCACAGAGACTTCCTGGTTGACTTATTTCACTCAGGATGGCAAGGAGCATTGTTGCCTGTCACCTTGGTAACTGCCTAGCAACCAGATGGGGTTACCCTAGCAACCAAGAAACAAATCACATATCTCTGCACAAGAAAACAACAGAGACTTCCGGGTTGACTTATTTCACTCAGGATGGCAAGGAGCATTGTTGCCTGTCACCTTGGTAACTGCCTAGCAACCAGATGGGGTTACCCTAGCAACCAAGAAACAAATCACATATCTCTGCACAAGAAAATCACAGAGACTTCCGGGTTGACTTATTTCACTCAGGATGGCAAGGAGCATTGTTGGCTGTCACCTTGGTAACTGCCTAGCAACCAGATGGGGTTACCCTAGCAACCAATTAACAAATCACATATCTCTGAACCAGAAAATCGTACAGATTCCGGGTTGACTTATTTCATTCAGGATGGCAAGGAGCATTGTTGGCTTGCCCCTTTTTAACTGCCTAGCAACCAGATGGGGTTACCCTAGCAACCAAGTAACAAATCACATATCTATGTACTAGAAAATCGTAGAGACTTCCGGTTTGACTTATTTTACTCAGGATGGCAAGTAGCGTTGGTGGCTGTCACCTTAGTAACTGCATATCAACCAGATGGTTTTCCCTAGCAACCATGGAACAACACCTATATCTCTTCACCAGAACATCCTACTGTCATGGGGGTGGCCTCTTTCAACTTTGGGCAGTAGGTGGGACATTGTGGTACGAAATTTTGCCACGGCAAGCACCACTCACATTTTCTTCAGGAAATGTACATTCTAGTTATTATTATTATTTTTTTTATTATTATTATTCCGGACAAAAGTTTGGCGCGCTACTCCTCCCGCAGCTTTTGTCACAGACCCACGAATGAGGCGTCAAATCGTGCGGATTATTTGGGAATGGTGTGCTATGACTTTTATAAGCGATCGGGGGTACGGTGTTTGCCCCAGGGGCAAAAAATTGGGCAAAAAATCCCATTGAATTAACATTGAGCCGAACTTTGACGAGTAATAGCTCAGAGCGAGGATTTCGCAGAGACGTGTGATTTACCACATTTGAAGAGGCTGACAGGCTCTGTGAGAACATACCTCACAATGGGGTAAAAGTTTTACCCCTGGGGGGCAGGAGCTGCCCAAAGTTGCCCCAATGTAAGTCAATGGAATTTTTGGCAAAATTTTTTGGTCACAGACCCACGAATGAGGCATCAAATCGTGCGGATTATTTGGGAATGGTGTGCTATGACTTTTATAAGTGATCGGGGGTACGGTATTTGCCCCAGGGGCAAAAAATTGGGCAAAAAATCCCATTGACTTAACATTGCGCCGAACTTTGACGAGTAATAGCTCAGAGCGAGGATTTCGCAGACACATGTGATTTACCACATTTGAAGAGGCTGACAGGCTCTGTGAGAACATACCTCACAATGGGGTAAAAGTTTTACCCCTGGGGGGCAGGAGCTGCCCAAAGTTGCCCCAATGTAAGTCAATGGAATTTTTGGCAAACTTTTTTGGTCACAGACCCACAAATGAGGCATCAAATCGTGCGGATTATTTGGGAATGGTGTGCTATGACTTTTATAAGTGATCGGGGGTACGGTATTTGCCCCAGGGGCAAAAAAATGGTCAAAAAATCCCATTGACTTAACATTGCGCCGAACTTTGACGAGTCATAGCTCAGAGCGAGGATTTCACAGAGACGTGTGATTTACCACATTTGAAGAGGCTGACAGGCTCTGTGAGAACATACCTCACAATGGGGTAAAAGTTGCACCCCTTGGGGGCAGGAGCTGCCCAAATTTGCCCCAATGTTAAGTCTATGGTAGATTTTGTATTGAACATAACTCTGGATCACAGTGTCTTAGAGACAAGGGGGCGGGCTCATTTTACTCAGACGACCAATCAGTCTCTCAGGATCATTTTGAAGCTATCAAGCCACGCCCTAGCAACCATTTACAGTACCTTAGCAACAAGTCCCATAGACTTCCATTGAAAGAGATCAAAGGGATTTCTCCAGACTGAATTATCATAGAAACACGAGGGTGGTCTCGTTTGACTTGGGGCAGTAAAACAGCCAATCATGAATCCGCTCAACACTTCCTAGCCCCTCCCTAGCAACCATTTTCAAGCACCTTAGCAACCAAAATCCAAAGAGAGATATCTTCCATTCTTAATGTCACAGAGGCATGGGAGTTGGTTTATATCATTCATACTGACAAGCAGCCTTTGGAGATTCATCATTGGCAGCTGCCAAGCCACTCCCTAGCAACAATTTAGAGCACCCTAGCAACCACATTTATTGATTTCAATTACAGTAAGATATCTTCAGATCAGAATGTCCTAGAGACATGATAGTTGCTTTGTTTTAATTGGGTGTGTAATCAGTCTTCAGCTTTCATCATGTGAACTACTTAGCCACGCCCTAGCAACCATTTAAAGCACCCTAGCAACAAAGAACCATTGACATCCATTCAAAATCACTAAGATGTGTATCTTAGGATCAGAATGACGTAGAGACTTCCGGGTTGACTTATTTCACTCAGGATGGCAAGGAGCATTGTTGCCTGTCACCTAGGTAACTGCCTAGCAACCAGATGGGGTTACCCTAGCAACCAAGAAACAAATCACATATCTCTGCACAAGAAAATCACAGAGACTTCCGGGTTGACTTATTTCACTCAGGATGGCAAGGAGCATTGTTGCCTGTCACCTTGGTAACTGCCTAGCAACCAGATGGGGTTACCCTAGCAACCAAGAAACAAATCACATATCTCTGCACAAGAAAATCACAGAGACTTCCGGGTTGACTTATTTCACTCAGGATGGCAAGGAGCATTGTTGCCTGTCACCTTGGTAACTGCCTAGCAACCAGATGGGGTTACCCTAGCAACCAAGAAACAAATCACATATCTCTGCACAAGAAAATCACAGAGACTTCCGGGTTGACTTATTTCACTCAGGATGGCAAGGAGCATTGTTGGCTGTCACCTTGGTAACTGCCTAGCAACCAGATGGGGTTACCCTAGCAACCAATTAACAAATCACATATCTCTGAACCAGAAAATCGTACAGATTCCGGGTTGACTTATTTCATTCAGGATGGCAAGGAGCATTGTTGGCTTGCCCCTTTTTAACTGCCTAGCAACCAGATGGGGTTACCCTAGCAACCAAGTAACAAATCACATATCTATGTACTAGAAAATCGTAGAGACTTCCGGTTTGACTTATTTTACTCAGGATGGCAAGTAGCGTTGGTGGCTGTCACCTTAGTAACTGCATATCAACCAGATGGTTTTCCCTAGCAACCATGGAACAACACCTATATCTCTTCACCAGAACATCCTACTGTCATGGGGGTGGCCTCTTTCAACTTTGGGCAGTAGGTGGGACATTGTGGTACGAAATTTTGCCACGGCAAGCACCACTCACATTTTCTTCAGGAAATGTACATTCTAGTTAGTGGTGCTTGCCATAGGCAAAGCATCACTATTGTTCTCTTGCATACTTATTATTATTATTAGGTTGGCTTGAGAAAGCCAACTTACTGAAATCCTATTTAAACTTAATATTATTATTATTCTTCTGAGACTAAATTTCTAAATCTAACTCCTCCTAGAGCTTTTAAGCTACATGCACCAAACTCGGCACAGACCTTCAGACTAATCCCGAATAGTGTGCTATATCTTTTCTAACTGATTGGACTTACGGTTTTCCTAAAAATGACGATCAAAACTCGGAAAAACTCCCATTGACTTAACATTGCGGAATGTTCAGAAATTTAAATCCCAACTGACGTTTTCACACACACAGACAAAAAAGGGCCTGTCAGCCCTGCGTCTCTCCCTCTCTCTCTCCCTCAGAGGATTTATTTTATCAAGCAGCCAATAAGTAATGACCTAAAATCTTCATAGCCACAGTATAGTAGCTTCCAGGTTGACTTTGTTCACTCAGTATGGAAAGGAGGCTTGATAAGTATCACCCTGGTAACTGCATAGCAACCAGACAGGGTTACCCTAGCAACCAAGTAACAAATCACATATCTCTGCACCAGAAAATCATACTGACGTCCTGTTTCACTTATTTCACTCAGGATGGAAAGTAGCCTTGATATGTATCACTCTGGTAACTGCCTAGCAACCAGATGTGATTACCCTAGCAACCAAGTAACAAATCACATATCTCTGCAACAGAAAATCATAGAGACTTCCGGGTTGACTTTATTCACTCAGGATGGAAAGTAGCCTTGATATGTATCACTCTGGTAACTGCCTAGCAACCAGATATGGTTACCCTAGCAACCAAGTAACAAATCATATATATTTGAACCAGAACATCGTAGAGACTTCCTGTTTCACATATTTCACTCAGGATTGCAAGGAGCCTTATGAGTATCACTTTGGTAACTAACTAGCAACCAGACGGGGTTACCCTAGCAACCAAGTAACAAATCACATATCTTTGAACCAGAACATCATAGAGACTTAGGGGTTGACATATTTCACACAGGATTGCAAGGAGCCTTATGAGTATCACTTTGGTAACTGCCTAGCAATCAGATGTGTTTACCCTAGCAACCAAGTAACAAATCACATATCTCTGCACCAGAAAATCGTAGAGACTTCCTGTTTCACTTATTTCACTCAGGCTGGAAAGTAGCCTTGATATGTATCACTCTGGTAACTGCCTAGCAACCAGATGCGGTTACCCTAGCAACCAAGTAACAAATCACATATCTCTGCAACAGAAAATCGTAGAGACTTCCGGGTTGACATAATTCACTCAGGATGGAAAGGAGGCTTGATAAGTATCACCCTGGTAACTGCATAGCAACCAGATGGGGTTACCCTAGCAACCAAGTAACAAATAACATATCTTTGAACCAGAAAATCATACAGACTTAGGGGTTGACATATTTCACACAGGATTGCAAGGAGCCTTATGAGTAACACGTTGGTAACTGCCTAGCAACCAGATGGGGTTACCCTAGCAACCAAGTAACAAATCACATATCTCTGCACCAGAAAATCGTATACACTTCCTGTTTGAATTATTTCACTCAGAATGGAAAGTAGCCTTGATATGTATCACTCTGGTAACTGCCTATCAACCAGATATGGTTACCCTAGCAACCAAGTAACAAATCACATATCTATGCAAAAGAAAATCGTAGAGACTTCCAGGTTGACTTTATTCACTCAGAATGAAAAGGAGGCTTGATAAGGATCACCCTGGAAACTGCCTAGCAACCAGATTGGATTACCCTAGCAACCAAGTAAAAAATAATATATCTATCTATCTGTCTATCTATCTATCTTTCTGAGGGTCAATATCTATCTGTCTATCTATCTATCTATCTATCTGAGGGTCAATATCTATCTATCTATCTGTGGGTCATACTCTATCTATCTATCTATCTATCTATCTATCTATCTATCTATCTATCTATCTATCTATCTATCTGTGGGTCATACTCTATCTATCTATCTATCTATCTATCTATCTGTCTATCTATCTATCTATCTATCTATCTATCTGTGGGTCATACTCTATCTATCTATCTATCTATCTTTCTGAGGGTCAATATCTATCTATCTATCTATCTATCTATCTATCTATCTATCTATCTATCTATCTGAGGGTCAATAACTATCTATCTATCTATCTGTGGGTCATACTCTATCTATCTATCTATCTATCTATCTATCTATCTATCTATCTATCTATCTAAGGGTCAATGACTATCTATCTATCTATCTATCTATCTATCTATCTGAGGATCAATATCTATCTATCTATCTATCTATCTATCTATCTATCTATCTATCTATCTATCTATCTATCTATCTATCTGAGGGTCAATATCTATCTATCTATCTATCTATCTGTGGGTCATACTCTATCTATCTATCTGTCTATCTATCTGTCTGAGGGTCAATATCTATCTATCTATCTATCTATCTATCTATCTATCTATCTATCTATCTATCTGAGGGTCAATATCTATCTATCTATCTATCTATCTATCTATCTATCTATCTATCTATCTATCTGATGGTCAATATCTATCTATCTATCTATCTATCTATCTATCTATCTATCTATCTATCTATCTATCTATCTATCTATCTGAGGGTCAATATCTATCTATCTATCTATCTATCTATCTATCTATCTGATGGTCAATATCTATCTATCTATCTATCTATCTATCTATCTATCTATCTGAGGGTCAATATCTATCTATCTATCTATCTATCTATCTATCTATCTGATGGTCAATATCTATCTATCTATCTATCTATCTATCTATCTATCTATCTATCTATCTATCTATCTATCTATCTGTGGGTCATACTCTATCTGTCTATCTGTCTATCTATCTATCTGATGGTCAATATCTATCTATCTATCTATCTATCTATCTATCTATCTATCTATCTATCTATCTATCTATTTGATAGACTGAATGGTTTTATAATCTCTAAACTTTGAACTTTGAAAACTACTACTTATAATTACATCAAACTAAAAACCTTAAATCTTCAAACTTTTACAACTACTTCAAACTTTATGCTAGGCTTTCTCAAGCCAACCTAAAGTTTGTACTCAAACTTTTTAATCTAGTTATAATTATTATTATTCCACACATAGTTTGGCGCGCTACTCCTCCCGCAGCTTTTGTCACAGACCCCTGAGTGAGGCATCAAATCGTGCGGCTCATTAAGGAGAGGTGTGCTATATCTTTTCTAAGCGATCGGGGGTACGGTGTTTGCCCCAGTGGCAAAAAATTGGGCAAAAAATCCCATTGACTTAACATTGAGCCAAACTTTGACGAGTCATAGCTCAGAGTGAGGATTTCGCAGAGACGTGTGATTTACCACATTTGAAGAGGCTGACAGGCTCTGTGAGAACATACCTCACAATGGGGTAAAAATTTTACCCCTGGGGGGCAGGAGCTGCCCAAAATTGCCCCAATGTAAGTCAATGGAATTTTTTGCAAAATTTTTTGGTCACAGACCCACGAATGAGGCGTCAAATCGTGTGGATTATTTGGGAATGGTGTGCTATGACTTTTATAAGCGATCGGGGGTACGGTGTTTGCCCCAGGGGCAAAAAATTGGGCAAACAATCCCATTGACTTAACATTGAGCCGAATTTTGACGAGTCATAGCTCAGAGCGAGGATTTCGCAGAGACATGTGATTTACCTCATTTGAAGAGGCTGACAGGCTCTGTGAGAACGTACCTCACAATGGGGTAAAAGTTGCACCCCTGGGGGGCAGGAGCTGCCCAAATTTGCCCCAATGTTAAGTCTATGGTAGATTTTGTATTGAACATAACTCTGGATCACAGTGTCTTACAGACAAGGGGGCGGGCTCATTTTACTCAGACGACCAATCAGTCTCTCAGGATCATTGTGAAGCTATCAAGCCACGCCCTAGCAACCATTTACAGCACCTTAGCAACAAGTCCCATAGACTTCCATTGAAAAAGATCAAAGGGATTTCTCCGGACTGAATTATCATAGAAACACGAGGGTGGTCTCGTTTGACTTGGGGCAGTAAAACAGCCAATCACGAATCCCCTCAACACTTCCTAGCCCCTCCCTAGCAACCATTTTCGAGCACCTTAGCAACCAAAATCCAAATAGAGATATCTTCCATTCTGAATGTTACAGAAGCATGGGAGTTGGTTTATATCATTCATACTGACAAGCAGCCTTTGGAGATTCATCATTGGCAGCTGCCAAGCCACTCCCTAGCAACAATTTAGAGCACCCTAGCAACAACATTTATTGATTTCAATTACAGTAAGATATCTTCAGATCAGAATGTCCTAGAGACATGATAGTTGCTTTGTTTTCATTGGGTGAGTAATCAGTCTTCAGCTTTCATCATGTGAACTACTTAGCCATGCCCTAGCAACCATTTAAAGCACCCTAGCAACAAAGAACCATTGACATCCATTCAAAATCACTAAGATGTGTATCTTAGGATCAGAATGACGTAGAGACTTCAGGGTTGACTTATTTCACTCAGGATGGCAAGGAGCATTGTTCCCTGTCACCTTGATAACTGCCTAGTAACCAGATGGGGTTACCCTAGCAACCAAGAAACAAATCAAATATCTCTGCACAAGAAAATCACAGAGACTTCCGGGTTGACTTATTTCACTCAGGATGGCAAGGAGCATTGTTGGCTGTCACCTTGGTAACTGCCTAGCAACTACATGGGGTTACCCTAGCAACCAAGTAACAAATCACATATCTTTGAACCAGAACATCGTAGAGACATAGGGGTTGAAATATTTCTCACAGGATTGCAAGGGGCCTTATGAGTATCACGTAGGTAACTGCCTAGCAACCAGATGGGGTTACCCTAGCAACCAAGAAAGAAATCGCATATCCCTGCACAAGAAAATCACAGAGACTTCCGGGTTGACTTATTTTACTCAGGATGGCAAGGAGCATTGTTGCCTGTCACCTTGGTAACTGCCTAGCAACCGGATGGGGTTACCCTAGCAACCGATAAACAAATCACATATCTCTGCACAAGAAAATCACAGAGACTTCCGGGTTGACTTATTTTACTCAGGATGGCAAGGAGCATTGTTGGCTGTCACCTTGGTAACTGCCTAGCAACCAGATGGGGTTACCCTAGCAACCAAGTAACAAATGATATATCTCTGAACCAGAAAATTGTAGTGATTCCGTGTTGACTTATTTCATTTAGGATGGCAAGGAGCATTGTTGGCTTGCCCCTTGGTAACTGCCTAGCAACCAGATGGGGTTACCCTAGCAACCAAGTAACAAATCACATACCTCTGTACTAGAAAATCGTAGAGACTTCCGGGTTGACTTATTTTACTCAGGATGGCGAGTAGCGTTGGTGGCTGTCACCTTAGTAACTGCATATCAACCAGATGGGTTTCCCTAGCAACCATGGAACAACACCTATATCTCTGCACCAGAACATCCTACTGTCATGGGGGTGGCCTCTTTCAACTTTGGGCAGTAGGTGGGACATTGTGGTAAGAAATTTTGCCACGGCAAGCACCACTCACATTTTCTTCAGGAAATGTACATTCTAGTTCTTTTTATTATTATTCCGGACAAAAGTTTGGCGCGCTACTCCTCCCGCAGCTTTTGTCACAGACCCACGAATGAGGCGTCAAATCGTGCGGATTATTTGGGAATGGTGTGCTATGACTTTTATAAGCGATCGGGGGTATGGTATTTGCCCCAGGGGCAAAAAATTGGGCAAGAAATCCCATTGACTTAACATTGCGCCGAACTTTGACGAGTCATAGCTCAGAGCGAGGATTTCACAGAGACGTGTGATTTACCACATCTGAAGAGGCTGACAGGCTCTGTGAGAACATACCTCACAATGGGGTAAAAGTTTTACCCCTGGGGGGCAGGAGCTGCCCAAATTTGCCCCAATGTTAAGTCTATGGTAGATTTTGTATTGAACATAACTCTGGATCACAGTGTCTTAGAGACAAGGGGGCGGGCTCATTTTACTCAGACGACCAATCAGTCTCTCAGGATCATTGTGAAGCTATCAAGCCATGCCCTAGCAACCATTTACAGCACCTTAGCAACAAGTCCCATAGACTTCCATAGAAAGAGATCAAAGGGATTTCTCCGGACTGAATTATCATAGAAACACGAGGGTGGTCTCGTTTGACTTGGGGCAGTAAAACAGCCAATCATGAATCCCCTCAACACTTCCTAGCCCCTCCCTAGCAACCATTTTCGAGCACCTTAGCAACCAAAATCCAAAGAGAGATATCTTCCATTCTGAATGTCACAGAAGCATGGGAGTTGGTTTATATCATTCATACTGACAAGCAGCCTTTGGAGATTCATCATTGGCAGCTGCCAAGCCACTCCCTAGCAACAATTTAGAGCACCCTAGCAACCACATTTATTGATTTCAATTACAGTAAGATATCTTCAGATCAGAATGTCCTAGAGACATGATAGTTGCTTTGTTTTCATTGGGTGAGTAATCAGTCTTCAGCTTTCATCATGTGAACTACTTAGCCACGCCCTAGCAACCAGTTAAAGCACCCTAG
The DNA here is from genome assembly GCA_032164185.1 of Moxostoma hubbsi. Lineage (NCBI taxonomy): Eukaryota > Metazoa > Chordata > Actinopteri > Cypriniformes > Catostomidae > Moxostoma > Moxostoma hubbsi. The sequence goes on along the minus strand of JAVLUX010000011.1, from coordinate 48,161,883 downwards.
CAACAAAGAACCATTGACATCCATTCAAAATCACTAAGATGTGTATCTTAGGATCAGAATGACGTAGAGACTTCCGGGTTGACTTATTTCACTCAGGATGGAAAGTAGACTTGATAAATATCACCCTGGTAACTGCCTAGCAACCAAATGGGGTTACCCTAGCAACCAAGAAACAAATAGCATATCTCTGCACAAGAAAATCACAGAGACTTCCGGGTTGACTTATTTCACTCAGGATGGCAAGAAGCATTGTTGGCTGTCACCTTGGTAACTGCCTAGCAACCAGATGGGGTAACCCTAGCAACCAAGAAACAAATCACATATCTCTGTACTAGAAAATCACAGAGACTTCCGGGTTGACTTATTTCACTCAGGATGGCAAGGAGCATTGTTGGCTCTCACCTTGGTAACTGCCTAGCAACCAGATGGGGTTACCCTAGCAACCAAGTAACAAATCACATATCTCTGAACCAGAAAATTGTAGAGATTCCGGGTTGACTTATTTCATTCAGGATGGCAAGGAGCATTGTTGGCTGTCACCTTGGTAACTGCCTAGCAACCAGATGGGGTTACCCTAGCATCCAAGTAAACATCACATATCTTTGCACTACAAAATCGTAGAGACTTCCGAGTTGACTTATTTCACTCAAGATGGCAAGGAGCATTGTTGGATGTTACTTTGGTAACTGCCTAGCAACCAAATGGGGTTACCCTAGCAACCAAGAAACAAATCACATATCTCTGCACAAGAAAATCACAGAGACTTCCGGGTTGACTTATTTCACTCAGGATGGCAAGGAGCATTGTTGGCTGTCACCTTGGTAACTGCCTAGCAATCAGATGGGGTTACCCTAGCAACCAAGAAACAAATCACATATCTCTGTACTAGAAAATCACAGAGACTTCCGGGTTGACTTATTTCACTCAGGATGGCAAGGAGCATTGTTGGCTGGCTCCTTGTTAACTACCTAGCAACCAGATGGGGTTACCCTAGCAACCAAGTAACAAATCACATATCTCTGTACTAGAATATCGTAAAGACTTCCGGGTTGACTTATTTCACTCAGGATAGCAAGTAGCATTGTTGGCTTTCACCTTGGTAACTACCTATCAATCAGATGGGTTTCCCTAGCAACCATGGAACAACACCAATATCTCTGCACCAGAACATCCTACTGTCATGTGCGTGGCCTCTTTCAACTTTGGGCAGTAGGTGGGACATTGTGGTTAGAAATTTTGCCATGGCAAGCACCACTCACATTTTCTTCAGGAAATGTACCTATCTAGTTATTAGGTTGGCTTGAGAAAGCCAACTTACTGAAATCCTACAGACTAAAGTTATCAAGACTAACTCCTTCTAGAGCTTTTAAGCTACATGCACCAAACTCGGCACAGACCTTCAGACTAATCCCGAATAGTGTGCTATATCTTTTCTAACTGATTGGACTTAGTTTTCTCACATCGGATGATCAAAAACTGGAAAAATCCCATTCACTTACATTGATGGAATGTTCAGATGAGCCAACACCAACTGTCAAAATTCAAATATGAGCCACCAACAGAAGGCATAAATATGCTTTAGGCTTCTTTTCTATCAAATCTCTATTTCTATCTGTCTCTTAAAGTGATGAGGGCCACTCTGGTCAATCTTTATTTCTAACAAATTCAATGAAACTTTATTTAAATCACTGTTTTTACAATATTGCTATGTCAATACAATGTTTATATCTCTCTCTCTATCAATTTCTTTCTATTGATCCTTTTTCCTCCCTCTCGCTGTCATATCTGTCTGTCTATCTGTCTGTCTGTCTGTCTGTCCATCCTTTAGTGCAACCTAGCAACCAGAACCCAATGACTGCCATTCAAAATTGCTTAGATGGATATCACCTGATCAGAATGTCCTACAGACATGAGAGTTGGCTTGTTTGAATTGGGTGAGCAGTCAGTCTATAAGTATCTTTGGGGAAACTACTAAGCTACGCCCTAGCAACCATTTAGATCACCCTAGCAACCAAATCCCTTTGACCTCCATTCAAAATCACTAAGATGGGTATCTCAGGATCAGAATGTCATGGAGACTTCCGGGTTGACTTATTTCACTCAGGATGGCAAGGAGTCATTTGAGTATCACCTTTCTAACTGCCTAGCAACCAGATAGGTTTAACCTAGCAAAAAAGTAACTAATAACATATATCTGCACCAGAACATTGTAGAGACTTCTGGGTTGACTTAATTCACTCAGGATGGAAAGGAAGCTTGATAAGTATCACCCTGGTAACTGCCTAGCAACCAGATGGGGTTACCCTAGCAACCAAGTAACAAATTACATATCTCCTCACCAGAAAATCGTAGAGACATCCTGTTTGACTTGTTTCACTCAGGATAGCAAGAAGTCTTGAAAAGTATCACTCTGGTAACTGCCTAGCAACCAGATGCGGTTACCCTAGCAACCAAGTAACAAATCACATATCTCTGCAACAGAAAATCGTAGAGACTTCCTGATTGACTTATTTCACTCAGGATAGCAAGGAGTCCTGAAAAGTATCACTCTAGCAACGACATGGGCTTACCCTAGCAAACAAGTAACAAATCACATAACTCTGCACCAGAACATCATAGAGACATCCTGTTTGACTTAATTCGCTCAGGATGGAAAGTAGCCTTGATATGTATCACTCTGGTAACTGCCTAGCAACCAGATATGGTTACCCTAGCAACCAAATAACAAATCATATATCTCTGCAACAGAAAATCGTAGAGACTTCCGGGTTGACTTTAGTCCCTCAGGATGGAAAGTAGGATTGACAAGTATCACCCTGGTAACTGCATAGCAACCAGACAGGGTTACCCTAGCAACCAAGTAACAAATTACATATCTCTGCACCAGAACATCGCAGAGACTTCAGGGTTAACTTATTTCACTCAGGATGGCAAGGAGCCTTATGTGTATCACTTTGTTAACTGCCTAGCAACTAGATGGGAATACCCTAGCAACCAAGTTACAAATGACATATTTCTGCACCAGAAAATCGTAGAGACTTCCTGTTTGACTTTATTCACTCAGTCTGGAAAGGAGGCTTGATAAGTATCACCCTGGTATTTGCATAGCAACCAGATGTGGTTACCCTAGCAACCAAGTAACAAATCATATATTTCTGCTCCAGAACATCGTAGAGACTTAGGGGTTGACATATTTCACTCAGGATTGCAAGGAGCCTTATGAGTATCACTTTGGTAACTGCCTAGCAACCTGATGGGGTTACCCTAGCAACCAAGTAACAAATCACATATCTCTGCACCAGAAAATCGTAGACACATCATGTTTCTTTTATTTCACTCAGGATGGAAAGTAGCCTTGATATGTATCACTCTGGTAACTGCCTAGCAACCAGATGTGGTTACCCTTGCAACCAAGTAACAAATCACATATCTCTGCAACAGAAAATCGTAGAGACTTCCTGTTTCACTTGTTTCACTCAGGATGGAAAGAAGCCTTGATATGTATCACTCTGGTAACTGCCTAGCAACCAGATGCGGTTACCCTAGCAACCAATTAACAAATCACATATCTCTGCAACATAAAATCGTAGAGACTTCTGGGTTGACATAATTCACTCAGGATGGAATGGAGGCTTGATAAGTATCACCCTGGTAACTGCATAGCAGCCAGATGGGGTTACCCTAGCAACCAAGAAACAAATCTCTTATCTTTGAACCAGAACATCGTAGAGACTTAGGGGTTGACATATTTCACTCAGGATTGCAAGGAGCCTTATGAGTATCACTTTGTTAACTGCCTAGCAACCAGATGGGGTTATCCTAGCAACCAAGTAACAAATCACATATCTTTGCACCAGAAAATCGTAGAGACTTCCTGTTTGACTTTATTCTCTCAGGATGGAAAGGAGGCTTGATAAGTATCACCCTGGTAACTGCATAGCAACCAGATGTGGTTACCCTAGCGACCAAGTAACAAATCACATATCTCTGCACCAGAAAATCGTAGACACATCATGTTTCTTTTATTTCACTCAGGATGGAAAGTAGCCTTGATATGTATCACTCTGGTAACTGCCTAGCAACCAGATGTGGTTACCCTTGCAACCAAGTAACAAATCACATATCTCTGCAACAGAAAATCGTAGAGACTTCCTGTTTCACTTATTTCATTCAGGATGGAAAGAAGCCTTGATATGTATCACTCTGGTAACTGCCTAGCAACCAGATGCGGTTACCCTAGCAACCAATTAACAAATCACATATCTCTGCAACATAAAATCGTAGAGACTTCTGGGTTGACATAATTCACTCAGGATGGAAAGGAGGCTTGATAAGTATCACCCTGGTAACTGCATAGCAACCAGATGGGGTTACCCTAGCAACCAAGTAACAAATCTCTTATCTTTGAACCAGAACATCGTAGAGACTTAGGGGTTGACATATTTCACTCAGGATTGCAAGGAGCCTTATGAGTATCACTTTGTTAACTGCCTAGCAACCAGATGGGGTTATCCTAGCAACCAAGTAACAAATCACATATCTCTGCACCAGAAAATCGTAGAGACTTCCTGTTTGACTTATTTCACTCAGGATAGCAAGGAGTCTTGAAAAGTATCACTCTGGTAACTGCCTAGCAACGACATGGGCTTACCCTAGCAACCAAGTAACAAATCACATAACTCTGCACCAGAACATCGTAGAGACTTCTGTGATTACTTATTTCACTCAGGACATCAAACTAAAAACCTTCAATCTTCAAACTTTTACAACTACAAACTTTCATGCTAGGCTTTCTCAAGCCAACCTAAAGTTTGTACTCAAACTTTTTAATCTAGTTTTAATGTGCTATTTCTTTTTTTGCATTTGAATAAATTTGCAAAGTTATCAAAAATCTGACTTTTGGGGGCCTGGGTTGCTCAATGAGTATTGACGCTGACTACCACCCCTGGATTCGCGAGTTCGAATCCAAGGTGTGCCAGTGAATCCAGCAAGATCTCCTAAGCAACCAAATTGGCCTGGTTGTTAGGGAGCTCAGAGTCACATGGAGTAACTTCCTTGTTGTCACGATTAGTGGTTCTTGCTCTCAATGGTGTGCATGGTAAGTTGTGCATGAATCGCAGAGAGTAGCATGCTGGGAGTCTAAGTGGTGTCTTGCACAATGAGCCACATGATAAGATGCTCATACAACTGAGACTTGTCCTCCGCCACCCAGATTGAGGTTGGAAACCGTGCCACCATGAGGACCTACAAAGTAGTGGGAATTGGGCATTCCAAATTGGAGAGAAAGGGGATAATAATAATTAAAAATAATAACATTTTGCCTTGTCATTACGGGTTATGGAATTGATTTGGATTTTTTTAAGCATTTTAGCATAAGGCTGCAACATAACAAAATGTGAAAAAAAATAAGGGGTCTGAATATGGTATGAATGCACTGTATATACTAAGTAGGGTTGCCACCTTGGCTCTGGAAAATTCCTGGACACCTGATCAATGACCGAAAAACATACTGCTGGCCATTGTACAAGAAATAAAACATATCAGTTGTTTACTCCTTGATTGATATGGAAATGATTGCATAAATAGCAAATAATTAAATCAAACAATAATATCACTATACACACACACACACACACACACACACACAAAAAGCCTATTTTTAAGATTTAAATTTCATATAAAATTTCCATCAAAAATTAAATAATAAAACTTAAAATATTTAGTTTTTTTATTTTGTTAAAGACTACTTAATTTAATTTGATATAATTTTATGAAATTGAAATGTGTAAAAACAAATTTGAATGTAATTTTATACATTTATATATATATTGCGTGTGTGTACAGGTTTAAAATGTTATTTACTTCTTCTGGCCCTAAGCAGTTTTCTTGAATTTATAGTTCACACTGAACATTGAAATGTTTTCAAAGTATCAAGAAAAAAGTTATAATAAATTTAAAAACATTTCAAAACAAAGGAAATCAAATAAATGTACATTTCATGTACCTACATACAACTGTAGCAAATTTGCTCAAAAGGGAAATATGAATAATTCTACTATAATATAACTCATTATAATTAATTATATATATTTGGATCAGTTTAATAGAATTAACTTGATGTTGCTGAATTATTATTACAATCAATTAATCTGTTCGTCCAGCGAAGACTACTGATCATCTATCAACTCTCAGAAAGGATATTTTTTGTGGCCACAGAAAAATAATTCTTTCTTAGCATGTAGCTGTGATCAAATCTTTAAATTGACGTTGATTTACAGGCAGACCAAAATCAACTCGCAAGAATGTACACAAAAGCTTTAACTAAATCACGATCACATAACTAATCTAAACAAACACATACACACGAATCATGCATACATGAGAAATGGAAAAGTGAAAGTGAATGATATCTGAACTGAACAGGGGAATGAAGCTATGAAAAGAGTAATTTACTGTAACCATCTGAAAGAACCATTGGTTTCTTACTTCAAAGCACCTTTGTTAACAAAAGGGTTCACAGTTTATACTAAACCTCTGTTTAGTTAGTTAATTGTATGATACTTGCAATGCATTGGCGATTGAGAGAGCGCCCGGATGCAGTCTCAGGAGAAAGTATTGATGGTTCCTTGAGTCGATGGTGTTGAAGATGCAATCAACTTCTTCCACGTTGAATGAAGAAATGATGATGAACTTGCGGTGTTAGTTTGACTGTGTTATCATCAAGGAAGTTACACATGGCTTGATGTGTTGAGGCCTGCCGGCCAGCGACCTCACAGTCGGACCGGGTGTTTCTGGTCCCACACGAACAGCAAACAAGAGAAGAAGGAAGAGAGAGGGAGGTCACACCGACAGTGCACTTTAATTCCTGAGGGAGGTCACTCTCGCTTGACCAATGAGAAAGTAAAAATTTTCCAGTGGGAAAAGTTATTTTGTTTGGAAGCTGACTCATTTGCATGATTGGAGTAAGCTGGCAGTTTGTGCCCCTTTATGCTCTGTTTAATATATGCTATAAGGAGGTGATATACCCAATTATTAATTTGATGGGATTAATTTGAAAAAATTAATAATTTGACATTTTCCACTGGTTCTGTCATAAGGCAAGCATAAAACGGTATACAGTACAAAAGACACTATACAAAACAGTAATAATCATACACACAATGTCCTGGGGATATGCATGTTCATTTATAGAACACTTTGTCTGTAAATGAATGATGAAAAGTCTTTTTATGGGATTTATGTGTCTTTCCTATGGGGAAATGGAGCGAGTTACTCTCCCCACATTCCGTTTTTGCATGTGGCTACCTTCCCTCACCTGCAGGCGCGGATTAACGCAAAGGCTTGCATAGGCTGCAGCATAGGGTCCCCACGTGTGCAGGGGCCCCGGATTGGCCAGACTATTTTTTTTATTTTAAATGTACTTCAGCGCAAACAAAAAAAAAGGCCAATAAGCAACATTAAAAATGTTTTGGCCTCATTGGCCAATAAGAAACATTAAAAAAAAAAAAAAATAGGCAGGTGATTGGATAGATGTGACTTGGGTCACATCTCTCCAATCTACTTCTGGTCAAATCATGTCAATCATTTTCATTTACATCACTGTTATTTCTAGACGGCATAGCGACAAAATGTCAGAAAGAAAGTAAGTATGATAGTGGAACACAAAAATGGAAAATACAAAGGTTAAAGGAACAACGTGACCAATATATACTGGAAAAGAAATCCCTAAATTGACTGGATACTTCAAGATCTTTGCACAGGAGCAGCTAATCTGCAGAAGAAATATGCACGAGATCTAGAGGAGGATTTTGTGGATGAAATTGGACAATTCAGACAATTTATCAAAGAAAATGAGGACACCTCAGCAAGGTCACTGCTGCAACTTATAAGAGCAAGGAAACTACTATCAGTGTTTCCAAATGTTGATATAGCATTCCAGCTATTTATGACTTTGCCTGTAACCAACGCCAGCAGGGAGCGCTCTTTTTCAAAACTGGGACTAATTAAAAATAGACTGAGATCCACGATGATGGGCCAAAACCACCTGTCTCTGATGTCCATTGAAAATGACATTCTGCACAAATTGGATTTTACCAGCCTCATTAAGGACTTCTCTGCCAGAAAATAAAGAAATAAAAAATTCTAAAGGTAGGAATTAGAATAGTTTAGTGTATTGCACTGTGGTTTGTGTCTCAGTAATGATGTTGTGATTTTGCCTCAGTAAAACAGGGTGTTCTCCACTGATGCAGGTGCTGTAGCCTACCTGCTGGTTTATAAAGCTAAAAACAGTTACCAGCTTGCAATTGAACTGTGAATGCAGGGAATTATGTTGCTTTGCTGTTTATAGTTACATATTTACTTTGTAATTGTTTTGTGGTGGCAGAGGGCAATAGCTGGTATTCTTTCCACTTACATCTCCGTTGATGTTATTTTGGTTGTAGTGCCGGTGTTTCTTGATCACAAAGGGCTGCTTCTAAGCACTGGGCCATGTGCTAATTAGTTGTTTTAATTGTGTTTTTTAACCGTGCTTTAAACTGTTTTTTAAGAGTGGCGTGTGTGTATGAAAGGAATAATTTGTCTGTGTTTCAGTAATGCAGATTATGGGATTACTCGTGGAGCTTTTTGCACTTTTTTGCGTGTCAACGCTACTTCTGGGCTTTGCCAGTCACGCCGTAGGACATGGTGTATACGGGAAAGTAAGCCGCAAGCTTCTCCTGTCCTTACGGACTTCTGCAGTGGGAACTGTATCAACGGGCAACCGATGGAACTTTGCAGGCCAACTAAGACGTCAGGTCATCGGAAACGAGGAAGAAGAGGTGGTTTACGTCGGAGACTTAAGACTCTTCGGTTTGACAATTGCCACAAACTACCGCCACTTCCTTCGGTCCTGCTGTCAAATGTACAGTCTATCAGACACAAGATAGATGAGCTGGAAACATACGCCAAGTTTAAACGAGAAGTAAAAGGCACTTGTCTCCTTGCCTTCACCGAAACATGGCTCGGTGATGCAGACCCGGACTCGGACCTAAATTTAACTGGGTTCGGAAGCCCAATTCGTATGGACCGGTCACCGGTGATCACCGGCAAAAACCGAGGAGGAGGCGTGTGCTTCTACGTGAACGAAAGGTACTGTAACAATGTCGTGATCAGAGAGAAGATATGTACCACAGATGTGGAATTGTTGACTATTTCCCTCCGCCCCTTTTATTTGCCTCGTGAATTTCAACAGCTCTTTTACACATTAGTGTACATTCACCCACGATCCTACGCTACAGCTGCTGCACAACTGATTGCTGACGTCATGCATAAACTGGACTCTATCTGCCCAGAGGCACCCAAGTTTTTCCTTGGAGATTTTAATCATTGTAATCTAAAAAAGTCCTTGAGGACATATGAACAGTATGTGACTTGTTCTACCACACAGAAGAACACCATGCTAGATTTATGCTATGGCTCAGTAAGCGGGGCTTATAAATCTCTGCCTATGCCTTCTTTTGGTGCTTCTTACCATGACAGCGTCTATCTCATGCCTGTATACAAACCAGTCTTTAGGCGCCTAGAGCGGGAGGAAAGGACAGTGAAGATCTGGTCAGAGGCCAGCATATCCTCTCTCCAGGCATGCTTTGAGTGTACTGACTGACAAAGTTTTTATGATGGTTGTGATGATATAAATGAACTTACAGACACTGTTTCGTCATACATCACATTCTGTGTGGATTCAGTAATCCCATCTAAAAAAGTGGTTATTTTCCCAAATAATAAACCCTGGGTGACTAAAGAACTTAAATCTGTCATCAATAAAAAGAAAAGAATATTTTATTCAGGTAACCCCCTGGAGAAAAAAGCAGTTTCCAGAGAAGTTAAGGTCGAAATAAGGAAGGCCAAAATGAAGTACAGAAATAAAATCGAAAGTCTGTATTGTAGAGGGGACCTTAGGGCAGCCTGGACAGGTATAAAATCCATGGCATCAATTAATCAGTCTTCCTGTGAGACCAAGCAGGTCATTCATGTAAATGGTGTAGATAACACTGACTTGGCAAATGTATTTAATTCTTTCTTTTCTCGTTTTGAAAGGTCTGACTTTGTGAATGATATCTCTGAAATGCGGGAATCTTTGGTTCCACAGAATGGTCTAGTGATAACACAAGGTAATGTCACAAATCTTTTTAAGAAAGTAAACATACGTAAAGCTGCCGGCCCTGATTCCATCTGTGGACGCGCTTTGTGTCACTGTGCGGACCAGCTCAGTGAGGTGTTTACAACACTTTATCAGATGTGTGTCGAGTGTGGTCAGATTCCTGCCATATGGAAAACATCAATTATAATACCTGTCCCTAAATCCAATAATCCAAGAGAACTGAACGTATTCAGACCAGTTGCTCTAACATCACTTGTGACGAAAACCTTCGAGAAAATATTGAAAGATGAAATCGTCTCCCTAATTGATGACAAACTAGATCCACTACAATTTGCCTATCAAGCTGGAAAAGGTGTGGATGACTCTAAGATTTTCATTTTAGACAGATTATACAAGCACCTTGAAAAACCCAAATCACGTGCGAGACTTTTATTTGCTGATTTTTCTTCAGCTTTTAACAAAATGCAGCCTCATATTTTAATTGAGCGATTTGCCTCTTATTTTAATCTACCTGATCAGATTTTATTGTTGCTCTTAAACTTCTTAACAGACAGACTCCAGCAGGTATTTGTGAATGGCCACATGTCCAGTATCATCACTTCAAACACAGGATCTCCGCAGGGCTGTGTCCTTTCTACCTTGCTCTTTATTATGTACACTGATAGCTGCAGGACTTCCCAACAGGGTAGCTACCTTGTGAAATTTTCTGATGACACTGCCCTACTGTCACTTCTTCAGGGGGCCCAATCGGGCCATGGAAGTGCCTTATTACAATTTGTGAAGTGGTGTGATGATAATTTCCTGGACCTTAATGTGACAAAAACTAAGGAGTTAATCATTGATTTTTAGAAAGAACCGTTTTAACCCAGAAACCAGCATTATTCATGGCGGAAATGTTGAAATTGTAGAAACGTATAAGTATTTAGGAACCATGTTTGACTCCAATCTTAAGTTTGACAAAAACATAGTCAATCACTAAGCGTGGACAACAAAGAATCCACTTGATGCGGAAGCTAAATTCTTTCAATGTATCTCAGAGGATCTTATGTAACTTTTATTATTCATTTATTGAAAGCCTTTTAACATTCTCTTTCGTCTGCTGGTTTTATGGATTGTCTGTGAGGGACAAGAATAGCCTCAGTAGCATTGTTAAAATCTGCTCCAAGATCGTTGGAGTTCAGCTTACAGACCTGAGCTCCCTCTGGAAAAAAAGGGTGCTACAGAAGGCTAGACAGGTCATGAGTCATCCTGACCATGTTCTTAGTCAGGAATTCTGTCTAATGCCCTCAGGACGGCGCTATCTTTCCCCCCCAAGGAAAACTAACAGATATGCAAATTCCTTTATTCCCTCTGCCATCAGGCTTTTAAATACTGTCGACAGCGGCAACTAGATATGTGCCAGGCATTGTAAACTTCTGTATTTATTATTTACTTAGTATTATTTATTTATTTATTTATCTACTTGAATTTTGGTCCCTGCTTAGTCCATGTATTGTGACCTGTGTATTTGCTGCTCTGTTCTGGTGCCCAAATGCAATATGAAGTCATTGACAGTGTTTCTGAATGTTTGATTGAGTGTTGTCTTTTTGTCTTGTTTGCTACGACTGGTAGGCTACAACTGAATTGCCCTACGGGGATAAATAAAGTTGTGTTAATTGAATTGAATTGAATTGTTTGTATTTGTGTTTTGTTTGTAATGTTCAGTTTCTCATTTTACTTATGTGGTGTGGTGGTAATTTTCTTACTGTGGTGATCCACCATTTTAAGGAATGTAGAGGAAACACTGTAGTATTGGCTGTCTCAATGTGTGTGTGTGTGTGTGTGTATGCCAGTTCACCTTACTATTTGTGTGAGGACCATGTATGGCACTAAATAAATTTTTCCAGTTAAGCATAATGATTAATGGGGGCCTCACACAAAGAGCAGCCTAGGGGCCTCTGACCACCTTAATCCGCCTCTGCCCACCTTGAATGTCTCTGAGGTCCACTAGTTGCTGGACCAGTGTCAGAAAGGGGTAGTAAAAGCAAATAATGATCAGTGGGAGAGCAGACATTTCGAAGTCTGCTTGGGCCTACTTGGACCCATGCTTGTTTTGGTCTTGAGACGTCTTCTGGATTATTAATTAAATAATGAAAAATTGTGTGTCTGATTGGTCCAGATGCTACACAACATTCAACATTTTTTTTTAAAGATTAACAGTACATATTTACACAAGATTTACGTGTTTCAATTTCATAATGAATTTCCATCTAACTGAACTGAGTAATCTTTTAAAATTAAGGGAAAATAATATCTGAACTTTTTTCAGTTTTACTAATTTCCAGTTTCAGTTTCTTTCAGCAACTTCTGCTCTCTAAAGTGAAACCCTTTTTGTCTGAGAAAATGTTAGAGATAGCAGATCATGCCTTCATCACTTCTCGTCTGGACTACTGTAATTCTCTCTATTGTGGAATTTCCAAATCTCTAATTGCTTGACTCCAATTAGTTCAAAATGCAGCAGCAAAATTTCTCAAAGGAAGTCGGAAGTATGATCATGTTACCCCCATTTTAAAATCACTTCACTGGCTGCTGGTTCAAGATATAATTGATTTTAAAATTCTCTTGTTTGTTTATAAATATTTACACAACCAAGCTCCCAGTTACTTGTCAGAGTTACTACATCCTACAATCCGGTGATCAATATCTCCTCAATGTCCCACACTCGAGGCTAAAGCACAGAGGAGGGAGAGCCTTTTCGTTTGTGGGTCCTATTTTATGGAATAGTTTTCCTATCAGTATCAGATTGTCACCTTCAATATCTGTTTTTAAATTTCTCTTAAAACTCATCTATTTTACTGGCTTTTAATAGTATGTAATGTCCTGGTCTTGAATCGTTTTGTGTTTTTATAATTTTGTATTGTATTGTATTGTATTGTAATTTGTATCAACTTGAATGTGAACTTTGAGAAGTCTGAAAATGTGAAAATTGTTGCGTAAATCTTAAAAAATAGTCATCATACTTTCTCAATCGTCCGAACAAATTGGTTCACTAAAATTAATCAGATTTTCTTATGAATGTGTTTAATTCTCATCATGCATTGTATGCTTATAAACAAGGGTTCATGCTGTATGTCTGCCCTTTGTACAAAAGTGCCTTGAACTGTTCAGTAGCCTGTCAGGAACAACTCGGGCACCTTTATATTGTGTGAAAATATTCAAACTCCAGGACATATCGTGTCCTGGAATGGAATTGAATTTTTCCAAGACCAAAAACTGGGATGATCCTGGAAAATCCTGGATGGGTGCCAACCCTTGAACCCTTGAATTTAAAATTGTCCCACATTCAAATATGTGTTCCTGGTCCTACTGCGCACAATTCTGTGCACATTATTCTGAATAAAGAAAAGTTTGTCTTTGTAATCTTTTATCATCATGTATTAACTTTGAAAGTCATTGAAACAACTTGCCTTTTTGTTGATTTCAAAGAATCTTACTTTTCATCCCCTGCAACAACCTGGCTCCATTCTGTTATAAAATGCCCACTTTTTATGATCCAATGGACTCCAAATGGATCCTATTTCACTTGGAATAAATCAGATCAATATGATCAAACAGGAAATTGACATACTCTTAAATCAATCCCATTCTGCTGAATTACTGATACACGCCATCCCTTACCAGACATTTTTGCATCAATTCAGACATCAACACATTTCTTTAGTTCTACTGATTGTGCATTGTGCTAGCAATCTCCGATGCACTGATTCTGGTCCCATGGGAACCAGGAACTAATCACATTCACGGAATCAATGGTGAGTTCAATTTCGAGGTTGCCCCTTATGAAAATTGAGAGATCAGACAAACTTGCTACAAATTAGCCACTCATTATTTTCACATGCATATTAGCTTTGTGGCAAACTCTTCAATGTCGCCTAAGGTAAACTGCAGGTTCACAACTACCAGTGAAGAGCTGCAAACCTATACAAATAATTGTGGCGAATCTCAAGCTCATTTGCATGTGAAAATAGCGAGTGGGAAATTTGTGGTAAGTTTGCAGAATTTAATTTTTTTGTAAGAGGCATTTTTGCTCTAAAATTACATTTTAACTCCTTAGACGGTTAGGATTAAAGTTGCGGTTTTGGTTAGGGCTTATGGTTAAAAAAATATGACCGTTTATGGAGAAACATGTTTTTTTTGCCATCATATGGTGTAGTTCCAGCATCTGCATGCAGGGTCTAAAGGGGACCTGCTAACCAGCCCCTGATGCCCTGGTTTCAACTTGTTCTTCCTAGCTGGTAAAACCAGATCATACCAGCTTTAGGTGGTCAAGCTGGTTTGTTTCTGGTCCAAGGTGGACAACCAGATCTCTTCTACTTGGCCAAGAGTGTCTACCACATTGGTGTCAAACTTGCAGCCCGCAGGCCACAAAGGACTCCAATCTGACTTGCATGATGATATGAGGGGAAAAAAATGCTTAAAAATATTAACGTTGATTTAGCCTGTTACATCGGTTTGATGATCTTTTAAGCTACAGCAGGACAGATAAACATTTTAATTTACTGTGTTGTATGGATGTCATATATTGCATCATCGGTGGAAATTATCTGAATTACGCACGATATTCAGCTCTCAATGATTCATGCCTATCTGTGAATACTCCGCATGTCTTCACAACAGTCCCATGACAACCCATCCCACTGTGAAATTTGTGCAAGACTCACGGCAATAATGACAACATGGGCCAGTATAAGGATAAATATTTGCAGTAATAACTTTTCAATCATTTTCAGAATTATTATTTTAGTACATGAGTTTATAATTTAAAGTACAAACAGCTTCTTTGCGTTATTGTTCGGTTTTAGATGGTTTATTTTAAGTTAAAGCTATCCATATATGTCAATAATGTTGCTTGATACTCTAATACTAATTGATGTAACCTCTGGTTAATGAAATTAATAAATTCCATGTTCCCCTTCTGTTACTCTCTTGACGTAGTGTCGAAGGAAGTGACACAAGGGGTCTTCTCGGATGCTGAATCGTACTGCTGAACCTGAGAAAAGGCCAATGTCAAGTTGGCAGACAGAATTTGCATGCCCCGCCCCAGACATACGGGTATAAAGGGAAGCGGGGCAGCGAATGCCAGTCAGAATGTTTCTTCGGAGCCGAATGGTTGTACCGCAAGCAGCTGAAACACACTCCTGTTTCACTCACCTTTACCAGCGAGAAGCATTGCTGTTGGATCCGCACGGCGCATTTCCAGCTGGCGTCTCTCTCTCTGCACGCTGTGCAGTTTACGCCCCTGGGCACTTCGACAGCGCTTCTTTCTGTTTGAAAGAGTGTTCTCCTCCTAAAAGAGTATATTTTCTCTAAAAGAGTTTGAGTTCCCACTCATAAAAGAGCAATACACAGCAGGCGTTGAACGTCCTTTTCAGGACGCATCTTTTTAAAGATGTCTTTTCCGCCTCTGTGTAGTTCCTGGATGCGGTTGTTTTCTCTCCACTTCTGACGGTCATAAAAGCTGTCTTGTGTGCCTGGGCTGCGATCACACGCAGGCAGCGTTTTATGAATGGCTCATGTTCTCAGTGTGAGAACATAACCATGGCAACATTGCGGTCGCGTCTTACTTTTGTCATGAGAGAAAGCCACTTCAGCCACCCCCCGCGTTGTCCTTCTTCCCACAGGATTGAGGTTGACCTGGCTGGCGATGAAGGCGATTTTGGGATGACCACGGGCTCGGTTTACATATTTACTTTGTAATTGTTTTGTGGTGGCAGAGGGCAATAGCTGGTATTCTTTCCACTTACATCTCCGTTGATGTTATTTTGGTTGTAGTGCCGGTGTTTCTTGATCACAAAGGGCTGCTTCTAAGCACTGGGCCATGTGCTAATTAGTTGTTTTAATTGTGTTTTTTAACCGTGCTTTAAACTGTTTTTTAAGAGTGGCGTGTGTGTATGAAAGGAATAATTTGTCTGTGTTTCAGTAATGCAGATTATGGGATTACTCGTGGAGCTTTTTGCACTTTTTTGCGTGTCAACGCTACTTCTGGGCTTTGCCAGTCACGCCGTAGGACATGGTGTATACGGGAAAGTAAGCCGCAAGCTTCTCCTGTCCTTACGGACTTCTGCAGTGGGAACTGTATCAACGGGCAACCGATGGAACTTTGCAGGCCAACTAAGACGTCAGGTCATCGGAAACGAGGAAGAAGAGGTGGTTTACGTCGGAGACTTAAGACTCTTCGGTTTGACAATTGCCACAAACTACCGCCACTTCCTTCGGTCCTGCTGTCAAATGTACAGTCTATCAGACACAAGATAGATGAGCTGGAAACATACGCCAAGTTTAAACGAGAAGTAAAAGGCACTTGTCTCCTTGCCTTCACCGAAACATGGCTCGGTGATGCAGACCCGGACTCGGACCTAAATTTAACTGGGTTCGGAAGCCCAATTCGTATGGACCGGTCACCGGTGATCACCGGCAAAAACCGAGGAGGAGGCGTGTGCTTCTACGTGAACGAAAGGTACTGTAACAATGTCGTGATCAGAGAGAAGATATGTACCACAGATGTGGAATTGTTGACTATTTCCCTCCGCCCCTTTTATTTGCCTCGTGAATTTCAACAGCTCTTTTACACATTAGTGTACATTCACCCACGATCCTACGCTACAGCTGCTGCACAACTGATTGCTGACGTCATGCATAAACTGGACTCTATCTGCCCAGAGGCACCCAAGTTTTTCCTTGGAGATTTTAATCATTGTAATCTAAAAAAGTCCTTGAGGACATATGAACAGTATGTGACTTGTTCTACCACACAGAAGAACACCATGCTAGATTTATGCTATGGCTCAGTAAGCGGGGCTTATAAATCTCTGCCTATGCCTTCTTTTGGTGCTTCTTACCATGACAGCGTCTATCTCATGCCTGTATACAAACCAGTCTTTAGGCGCCTAGAGCGGGAGGAAAGGACAGTGAAGATCTGGTCAGAGGCCAGCATATCCTCTCTCCAGGCATGCTTTGAGTGTACTGACTGACAAAGTTTTTATGATGGTTGTGATGATATAAATGAACTTACAGACACTGTTTCGTCATACATCACATTCTGTGTGGATTCAGTAATCCCATCTAAAAAAGTGGTTATTTTCCCAAATAATAAACCCTGGGTGACTAAAGAACTTAAATCTGTCATCAATAAAAAGAAAAGAATATTTTATTCAGGTAACCCCCTGGAGAAAAAAGCAGTTTCCAGAGAAGTTAAGGTCGAAATAAGGAAGGCCAAAATGAAGTACAGAAATAAAATCGAAAGTCTGTATTGTAGAGGGGACCTTAGGGCAGCCTGGACAGGTATAAAATCCATGGCATCAATTAATCAGTCTTCCTGTGAGACCAAGCAGGTCATTCATGTAAATGGTGTAGATAACACTGACTTGGCAAATGTATTTAATTCTTTCTTTTCTCGTTTTGAAAGGTCTGACTTTGTGAATGATATCTCTGAAATGCGGGAATCTTTGGTTCCACAGAATGGTCTAGTGATAACACAAGGTAATGTCACAAATCTTTTTAAGAAAGTAAACATACGTAAAGCTGCCGGCCCTGATTCCATCTGTGGACGCGCTTTGTGTCACTGTGCGGACCAGCTCAGTGAGGTGTTTACAACACTTTATCAGATGTGTGTCGAGTGTGGTCAGATTCCTGCCATATGGAAAACATCAATTATAATACCTGTCCCTAAATCCAATAATCCAAGAGAACTGAACGTATTCAGACCAGTTGCTCTAACATCACTTGTGACGAAAACCTTCGAGAAAATATTGAAAGATGAAATCGTCTCCCTAATTGATGACAAACTAGATCCACTACAATTTGCCTATCAAGCTGGAAAAGGTGTGGATGACTCTAAGATTTTCATTTTAGACAGATTATACAAGCACCTTGAAAAACCCAAATCACGTGCGAGACTTTTATTTGCTGATTTTTCTTCAGCTTTTAACAAAATGCAGCCTCATATTTTAATTGAGCGATTTGCCTCTTATTTTAATCTACCTGATCAGATTTTATTGTTGCTCTTAAACTTCTTAACAGACAGACTCCAGCAGGTATTTGTGAATGGCCACATGTCCAGTATCATCACTTCAAACACAGGATCTCCGCAGGGCTGTGTCCTTTCTACCTTGCTCTTTATTATGTACACTGATAGCTGCAGGACTTCCCAACAGGGTAGCTACCTTGTGAAATTTTCTGATGACACTGCCCTACTGTCACTTCTTCAGGGGGCCCAATCGGGCCATGGAAGTGCCTTATTACAATTTGTGAAGTGGTGTGATGATAATTTCCTGGACCTTAATGTGACAAAAACTAAGGAGTTAATCATTGATTTTTAGAAAGAACCGTTTTAACCCAGAAACCAGCATTATTCATGGCGGAAATGTTGAAATTGTAGAAACGTATAAGTATTTAGGAACCATGTTTGACTCCAATCTTAAGTTTGACAAAAACATAGTCAATCACTAAGCGTGGACAACAAAGAATCCACTTGATGCGGAAGCTAAATTCTTTCAATGTATCTCAGAGGATCTTATGTAACTTTTATTATTCATTTATTGAAAGCCTTTTAACATTCTCTTTCGTCTGCTGGTTTTATGGATTGTCTGTGAGGGACAAGAATAGCCTCAGTAGCATTGTTAAAATCTGCTCCAAGATCGTTGGAGTTCAGCTTACAGACCTGAGCTCCCTCTGGAAAAAAAGGGTGCTACAGAAGGCTAGACAGGTCATGAGTCATCCTGACCATGTTCTTAGTCAGGAATTCTGTCTAATGCCCTCAGGACGGCGCTATCTTTCCCCCCCAAGGAAAACTAACAGATATGCAAATTCCTTTATTCCCTCTGCCATCAGGCTTTTAAATACTGTCGACAGCGGCAACTAGATATGTGCCAGGCATTGTAAACTTCTGTATTTATTATTTACTTAGTATTATTTATTTATTTATTTATCTACTTGAATTTTGGTCCCTGCTTAGTCCATGTATTGTGACCTGTGTATTTGCTGCTCTGTTCTGGTGCCCAAATGCAATATGAAGTCATTGACAGTGTTTCTGAATGTTTGATTGAGTGTTGTCTTTTTGTCTTGTTTGCTACGACTGGTAGGCTACAACTGAATTGCCCTACGGGGATAAATAAAGTTGTGTTAATTGAATTGAATTGAATTGTTTGTATTTGTGTTTTGTTTGTAATGTTCAGTTTCTCATTTTACTTATGTGGTGTGGTGGTAATTTTCTTACTGTGGTGATCCACCATTTTAAGGAATGTAGAGGAAACACTGTAGTATTGGCTGTCTCAATGTGTGTGTGTGTGTGTGTGTATGCCAGTTCACCTTACTATTTGTGTGAGGACCATGTATGGCACTAAATAAATTTTTCCAGTTAAGCATAATGATTAATGGGGGCCTCACACAAAGAGCAGCCTAGGGGCCTCTGACCACCTTAATCCGCCTCTGCCCACCTTGAATGTCTCTGAGGTCCACTAGTTGCTGGACCAGTGTCAGAAAGGGGTAGTAAAAGCAAATAATGATCAGTGGGAGAGCAGACATTTCGAAGTCTGCTTGGGCCTACTTGGACCCATGCTTGTTTTGGTCTTGAGACGTCTTCTGGATTATTAATTAAATAATGAAAAATTGTGTGTCTGATTGGTCCAGATGCTACACAACATTCAACATTTTTTTTTAAAGATTAACAGTACATATTTACACAAGATTTACGTGTTTCAATTTCATAATGAATTTCCATCTAACTGAACTGAGTAATCTTTTAAAATTAAGGGAAAATAATATCTGAACTTTTTTCAGTTTTACTAATTTCCAGTTTCAGTTTCTTTCAGCAACTTCTGCTCTCTAAAGTGAAACCCTTTTTGTCTGAGAAAATGTTAGAGATAGCAGATCATGCCTTCATCACTTCTCGTCTGGACTACTGTAATTCTCTCTATTGTGGAATTTCCAAATCTCTAATTGCTTGACTCCAATTAGTTCAAAATGCAGCAGCAAAATTTCTCAAAGGAAGTCGGAAGTATGATCATGTTACCCCCATTTTAAAATCACTTCACTGGCTGCTGGTTCAAGATATAATTGATTTTAAAATTCTCTTGTTTGTTTATAAATATTTACACAACCAAGCTCCCAGTTACTTGTCAGAGTTACTACATCCTACAATCCGGTGATCAATATCTCCTCAATGTCCCACACTCGAGGCTAAAGCACAGAGGAGGGAGAGCCTTTTCGTTTGTGGGTCCTATTTTATGGAATAGTTTTCCTATCAGTATCAGATTGTCACCTTCAATATCTGTTTTTAAATTTCTCTTAAAACTCATCTATTTTACTGGCTTTTAATAGTATGTAATGTCCTGGTCTTGAATCGTTTTGTGTTTTTATAATTTTGTATTGTATTGTATTGTATTGTAATTTGTATCAACTTGAATGTGAACTTTGAGAAGTCTGAAAATGTGAAAATTGTTGCGTAAATCTTAAAAAATAGTCATCATACTTTCTCAATCGTCCGAACAAATTGGTTCACTAAAATTAATCAGATTTTCTTATGAATGTGTTTAATTCTCATCATGCATTGTATGCTTATAAACAAGGGTTCATGCTGTATGTCTGCCCTTTGTACAAAAGTGCCTTGAACTGTTCAGTAGCCTGTCAGGAACAACTCGGGCACCTTTATATTGTGTGAAAATATTCAAACTCCAGGACATATCGTGTCCTGGAATGGAATTGAATTTTTCCAAGACCAAAAACTGGGATGATCCTGGAAAATCCTGGATGGGTGCCAACCCTTGAACCCTTGAATTTAAAATTGTCCCACATTCAAATATGTGTTCCTGGTCCTACTGCGCACAATTCTGTGCACATTATTCTGAATAAAGAAAAGTTTGTCTTTGTAATCTTTTATCATCATGTATTAACTTTGAAAGTCATTGAAACAACTTGCCTTTTTGTTGATTTCAAAGAATCTTACTTTTCATCCCCTGCAACAACCTGGCTCCATTCTGTTATAAAATGCCCACTTTTTATGATCCAATGGACTCCAAATGGATCCTATTTCACTTGGAATAAATCAGATCAATATGATCAAACAGGAAATTGACATACTCTTAAATCAATCCCATTCTGCTGAATTACTGATACACGCCATCCCTTACCAGACATTTTTGCATCAATTCAGACATCAACACATTTCTTTAGTTCTACTGATTGTGCATTGTGCTAGCAATCTCCGATGCACTGATTCTGGTCCCATGGGAACCAGGAACTAATCACATTCACGGAATCAATGGTGAGTTCAATTTCGAGGTTGCCCCTTATGAAAATTGAGAGATCAGACAAACTTGCTACAAATTAGCCACTCATTATTTTCACATGCATATTAGCTTTGTGGCAAACTCTTCAATGTCGCCTAAGGTAAACTGCAGGTTCACAACTACCAGTGAAGAGCTGCAAACCTATACAAATAATTGTGGCGAATCTCAAGCTCATTTGCATGTGAAAATAGCGAGTGGGAAATTTGTGGTAAGTTTGCAGAATTTAATTTTTTTGTAAGAGGCATTTTTGCTCTAAAATTACATTTTAACTCCTTAGACGGTTAGGATTAAAGTTGCGGTTTTGGTTAGGGCTTATGGTTAAAAAAATATGACCGTTTATGGAGAAACATGTTTTTTTTGCCATCATATGGTGTAGTTCCAGCATCTGCATGCAGGGTCTAAAGGGGACCTGCTAACCAGCCCCTGATGCCCTGGTTTCAACTTGTTCTTCCTAGCTGGTAAAACCAGATCATACCAGCTTTAGGTGGTCAAGCTGGTTTGTTTCTGGTCCAAGGTGGACAACCAGATCTCTTCTACTTGGCCAAGAGTGTCTACCACATTGGTGTCAAACTTGCAGCCCGCAGGCCACAAAGGACTCCAATCTGACTTGCATGATGATATGAGGGGAAAAAAATGCTTAAAAATATTAACGTTGATTTAGCCTGTTACATCGGTTTGATGATCTTTTAAGCTACAGCAGGACAGATAAACATTTTAATTTACTGTGTTGTATGGATGTCATATATTGCATCATCGGTGGAAATTATCTGAATTACGCACGATATTCAGCTCTCAATGATTCATGCCTATCTGTGAATACTCCGCATGTCTTCACAACAGTCCCATGACAACCCATCCCACTGTGAAATTTGTGCAAGACTCACGGCAATAATGACAACATGGGCCAGTATAAGGATAAATATTTGCAGTAATAACTTTTCAATCATTTTCAGAATTATTATTTTAGTACATGAGTTTATAATTTAAAGTACAAACAGCTTCTTTGCGTTATTGTTCGGTTTTAGATGGTTTATTTTAAGTTAAAGCTATCCATATATGTCAATAATGTTGCTTGATACTCTAATACTAATTGATGTAACCTCTGGTTAATGAAATTAATAAATTCCATGTTCCCCTTCTGTTACTCTCTTGACGTAGTGTCGAAGGAAGTGACACAAGGGGTCTTCTCGGATGCTGAATCGTACTGCTGAACCTGAGAAAAGGCCAATGTCAAGTTGGCAGACAGAATTTGCATGCCCCGCCCCAGACATACGGGTATAAAGGGAAGCGGGGCAGCGAATGCCAGTCAGAATGTTTCTTCGGAGCCGAATGGTTGTACCGCAAGCAGCTGAAACACACTCCTGTTTCACTCACCTTTACCAGCGAGAAGCATTGCTGTTGGATCCGCACGGCGCATTTCCAGCTGGCGTCTCTCTCTCTGCACGCTGTGCAGTTTACGCCCCTGGGCACTTCGACAGCGCTTCTTTCTGTTTGAAAGAGTGTTCTCCTCCTAAAAGAGTATATTTTCTCTAAAAGAGTTTGAGTTCCCACTCATAAAAGAGCAATACACAGCAGGCGTTGAACGTCCTTTTCAGGACGCATCTTTTTAAAGATGTCTTTTCCGCCTCTGTGTAGTTCCTGGATGCGGTTGTTTTCTCTCCACTTCTGACGGTCATAAAAGCTGTCTTGTGTGCCTGGGCTGCGATCACACGCAGGCAGCGTTTTATGAATGGCTCATGTTCTCAGTGTGAGAACATAACCATGGCAACATTGCGGTCGCGTCTTACTTTTGTCATGAGAGAAAGCCACTTCAGCCACCCCCCGCGTTGTCCTTCTTCCCACAGGATTGAGGTTGACCTGGCTGGCGATGAAGGCGATTTTGGGATGACCACGGGCTCGGTTTCGCCGGGTAAATCCCCCTGCAACCTTCAGGTCTGCTCGCCCAGTCTGAGGCTGATTTGCAGATGTCCACTATGCTTTCCCGGGCTGCCGTGAGTGCGAGGCTGGACTGGAGATCTCCGTCCCCCCCTCTCGGCTACTCGATCGTTTCCTTGGGTCATGGCGCCGCTTATAGCCACGCCCCCCCTTGGTTCCGTCATTCCCGGAAGTGCATGACGAGCCAACGTTGTCGGAACCGCCCTCCGCTTGTCTGCTCTCACTACCCTGTATGGCGGAACACTGCCACCTGGAGGGAGTGCCCAGTACTCCTCTCCAGAGCCGTAGAATGACGTCATCACTGACCTCAAAATTCTACAGCACCACTGGACAGGCTGCCTCTGCCCTGCATGCCATGGCTTTCGTGCAAATTCACTAAGCCAAGGCACTCAAGATCTGCACCTGGGTAGTTCCAACCCCGATGTGCTGCAGGAACTGCGCTCTGCTCCAACCTCGCTCTCAGAGCTACGGAGGTCACGGCGCAGGCACTCGGGTGGACAATGGCCACACTCGTGGTCCAGGAGCGCCACCTCTGGCTGAACACGGTTGAGATGCATGGTGTTGACAAGTCACAATGCCCCCGCCTCCCAGCTCGGCCTCTTTGGCGACACCATCGATGACTTTGCCCAGCAGTTCTCGGTGGTGAGAAAGCAGATGGGGGCAGTTTCTCACATCATGCCGCGGCGCCACCCAGTCAGCGCGCCCGCGCCCCGCCAGGCCAGGACCATCCGACTCGGCTCCGTGATTCAGTTCGCCCGGCTCCCGCCTCGTTTCAGCAGTATTCACTCCACTCTAGTGCGCGGCCAACGAGCCAGTGCCTTACGAGCAGAGATTTTTACACTGTTCCTCAAGGACGCGATAGAGCCCGTCCCTCTACAGCCCTTACTTCTCAGCCCCAGCGTCGAACACCTCGCAGGCGGTGTACGCCCCCCATCTCCAGGACCCCCTCGGACCTGAAAAGCTCCGAAGCGCTCCTGAAATGGACAGCCCAGGCAGTCGGATGTTCGCTTCGGAGATGGTTTCAAGACTACGGTAGGGGACGGGAAGAGAATCCTTGTTTTCATCTGCCTCACCGCCTTCGGGCTGCGGTACCCACAGAGCAATTCCCTCACTCCCTGGGTCATTCAGCCGGTGTGTGCCATTCTCACGGCACCCTGGCCCTACATCTCTCCAGTCCCGGTTTCCCGGACGCAGCTCTCTCGCCTCCGGCCCCGCGACTGTCCAACCCCAGCAAGCCAGCGCTGACGAGTTTCGAAGACGCCCTCTCGGGACCTCTTCCTCAGTCTCTTACCCACCCCCTGCCAGGTGTGCGGAGTAAGGTAAGTGCTTTGAGTCTTATCTCAGCACCTTAGCCTCGGGATGCTCTTTTGCCTCCCGACGCATTATTACCTGCCACCCCCCTGCCGTGAAGCCCCGCCCGGTATGTCAAATGTGATCGTCCCCTTAGTCCCCCTCGCACGGAGCTTGGACGTGTGGTTATCGCTTCCCAACCCGTCACGCTGGTTGGCCAGGACCATCCGACTCTGCTCCGCGATTCAGTTTGCCCGGCTCCCGCCTCGTTTCAGCAGTATTCGCTCCACTATAGTGCGCGGCCAACAAGCCAGTGCCTTACAAGCAGAGATTTTTACACTGCTCCTCAAGGATGCGATAGAGCCCGTCCCTCCAGCCGAGATGAAGAAGGGTCTCTGCAGCCCTTACATCATCGTATTCAGAAAAAGTGGCAGGTTGCGACCAATCTTGGACTTACGAGTTCTCAACCGGACTTTGCACAGACTCCCGTTCAAAATGCTCACGCAGAAGCAGATTCTCACCTGCATTCGACAGCTAGATTGGTTCGCGGCGGTAGATCTGAAGGACGCGTACTTCCACGTCTCCATTTTGCCGCGACACCGACCCTTCTTACGGTTCGCTTTCGACGGCCAGGTGTATCAGTACAAGGTCCTCCCCTTCGGCCTGTCCCTGTCCCCTCGGGTCTTCACAAAAGTCGTAGAGGCTGCTCTTGCCCCCCTAAGGGAAGCGGGCATTCGCATACTCAATTACCTCGACGACTGGCCTATCCTAGCTCACTCTTGAGAATTGCTATGCGCTCACAGGGACCAGGTGCTCCGGCACCTCAGCCATTTAGGGCTTCAGGTCAACTGGGAAAAGAGCAAGCTCGCCCCAGTTCAGAGCATTTATTTTGCATTACTGTCTCGATGACAGCACGTCTCACCAAATAGCGCGCTCGGTCAGTGCTCAGCTGCCTGGCTTTCTTCAAGCCCGGCACAGCGGTCCCTTTAAAACAATACCAGAGGCTCCTGAGGCATATGGCATCCTTAGCCGCGGTCGCGCCGCTCGGGTTGATGCATATGAGACCGCTACAGCACTGGCTACAGACCCGAGTCCCGAGATGGGCATTGCGCCACAGCACACATCGTGTGACAATCACCCACACCTGCCGTCAAACTTTTAGCCCATGGACAGACCTCTGCTTCATACGGGCCGGAGTTCCCTTGCAGCAGGTGTCCAGATGCATCGTGGTAACCTCAGATGCCTCTCGATTGGGTTGGGGCACGTGTGCAACGAGCACGCTGCCGCTGGCACCTGGAAAGGCCCCCGGCAGCGTTGGCACATCAATTGCCTAGAGTTGATGGCCGTTATCCTTGCTCTACAGAGGTTTATTCCACTAATCCGAGGCAAGCACGTTCTGATCCGTTCAGACAGCACCGCGACAGTAGCGTACATAAATCGCCAAGGCGGCGTGCGCTCTCCTCATATGTCTCAACTCACCCGCCATCTCCTCCTCTGGAGTCAGCCACGACTCAGGTCACTGCTAGCCACTCACATCCCTGGCAACTGCAACACGACAGCGGACGCGCTGTCACGGCAGGTCTTGCTCAGTGGAGAGTGGAGGCTCCACCCCCAGGTGGTCCAGCTCATTTGGGACCGATTCAGCAAGGCACAGGTATATCTCTTTGCCTCCCAAGACAATTCCCATTGCCCACTCTGGTATTCCCTGATGGATGCTCCCCTCGGGACAGACGCGCTGGCACTCAGCTGGCCCCGGGGACTACACAAGTACGCATTTTCTCCCAGTGAGCCTTCTTGCATCGGTGCTGTGCAAGATCAGGGAGGACGAGGAACATGTCACCGTGGTGGCCCCTTACTGGCCCACCCGCACCTGGTTTTCGGAACTCATGCTCCTTGTGACAGCCACTCCCTGGAAAATCCCCCTGAGGAAGGACCTTCTTTCTCAGGGATGGGGCACCCTCTGGCACCCTCTGAATCTCCACGTCTGGCCCCTGGACGGGATGCGGAAGATCTAGCTCATCTTCCACTTGCTGTTGTAGATATGATCAATCAAGCCAGAGCTTCCTCAACCAGGCCGCTTTACGCCTTGAAACGGTGTTTGTTCGCGATTTGGTGTTCTTCCCAGTCCGAAGACCCACAGAGATGTGCAGTTCGGTCAGTGCTTCTATTACTGCAGGAGAGGCTGGAAGGGAGGCTGTCCCCCTCCACCTTGAAGGTGTACATAGCCGCTATCGCTGCCCACCACGACGCAGTAGATGGCAAGTCCCTTGGTAAGCACGACTTGATTATCAGGTTCCTGAAAGGTGCCAGGAGACTACATCCTCCCCGGCCTAACCTGTTTCCCTCTTGGGATCTCTCGGTGGTCCTCTCGGGCCTTCAGAGACCCCCATTTGAGCCGCTTGATTCAGTCGAGCTAAAGGCCCTCTCCTTGAAGAGGGTAGGAGACCTGCAAGCGATCTCTGTCAGCGACTCTTGCCTGGAGTTTGGTCTGGCACTTTCTCACGTTATCCTGAGACCCCGACCGGGCTACGTGCCCAAGGTTCCCATTACCCCTTTCAGGGACCAGGTTGTGAACCTGCAAGCGCTGCCCCGGGAGGAGGCAGACCCAGCCCTTTCGTTGCTGTGTCCGGTGCGTGCCTTGCGTACCTATGTGGACCGCATGCAGAGCTTTAGATGCTCTGAGCAGCTCTTTGTCTGCTTTGGCAGATGGCGGAAAGGGAACGCTTTCTCCAAATAGAGGCTAGCCCACTGGGTTGTTGACGCTATTGCTTTAGCCTATCACGCCAAGGGCGTGCCCACACCCCTGCAGGTCCGAGCACACTCCACTAGAAATGTGGCGTCCTCGTGGGCACTAAGCCACGGCACCTCCCTAGCAGACATCTGTAGAGCAGCGGGCTGGGCAACACCCAATACCTTCGCCAGGTTTTACAATTTGAGGGTTGAGTCGGTCTCGTCCCTTGTTCTGTCAGGTCCGAGCCAGTAGAACTCGGTAACTCGCTTGTATCTGCGCCCTTCACCAATGTGATCCAGTGTGCCTTCTGTCCCAGGTCAGCCACTGAGTGTCGCTGCCTGGATGCCTCTTCCTCCCCAGCTTTCTGGCCCGTGAGTTCAGCAGAGCAACTCGTGGCTAGACCTAGTACGAGTCTCTTGGCTCTGTACTGGGGTCGGGCTCCATGGGGATAGTTCCCCTTCGTTAGGCTAACTCCTCGTGATGTATTTTCTCTGCCTCTGGCAGCTCGCTGCCTCGGCCCCGTGGCTGTAGAGTTCCCCCCTTATCAGGCTGGACCTACCACCACGCCGTATCCCACATCCAGCTTCACAACCCTCGTGGTGTATTTGCCATACATTTCCTCCCCCTAGACTGGGCAGGGTATGGCCTCTGCAAGGTCTTCCCCTCCTGAAAGGATAGGAAATCTGCGGGCCGGGCACTACCTCGCCTCTGGTCCCGCCTAGGCGCTTGGCACGCCGGCGCTGACGAGTTTGAAGACGCCTCCTTAGGCCTCTTCCTCAGTCTTTAAGTCACCCCTTGCCGGATGCAGGGAGCAGTCCGCTGCGCCAAACGCAGGCTCTTCTGCTCCCCCCGGGGAACGACCTCCTTCCCCGACATAGGTTGGGCCCCAGCCGCTTTACATCCTATGTGAGAGACATAGTGAGAGAGAAGGCCGCGGCTGCTGGGCTTGCTCCCATGCTAGCACATAATACCTTTTTCTCCCTCAGGGGTGTGAGAAATCATGAGGTTGGTATGCTAAAACTCTTGAGGGGGCATTGGGGAGGGCGATCCACATTCGGTTCAGGTTCTGTACATGCAATAGCCTGTTTTGCCCCTGCTCCGACAGTCGCATCACACGGTCAGTGCATGGCGTGTTTATATGGACCCCTTGTGTCACTTCCTTCGACACTATGTCAAGGGAGTGCCAGAAGGGGAACATCTCGGTTACTGTTGTAACCTCTGTTCCCCGAGGGAGGGAATGAGACGTAGTGTCCCTCCTGCCACGGCACTAGACCTAGCACTGTAAATGGCTGTGCTTCATTCTTTCGGCTCCTCAGTGCAAAATCCTGACTGACATTTGCTGCCCCGCTTCCCTTTATACCCGTATGTCTGGGGCGGGGCATGCAAATTCTGTCTGCCAACTTGACATTGGCCTTTTCGCAGGTTCAGAGGTACGATTCGGTGTCCGAGAAGACCCCTTGTCTCACTTCCTTCGATACTATGTCTCGTTCCCTCCCTCGGGGAACGGAGGTTACAACAGTAACCGAGATGTTCTCCATTTTATATTACCCCAATAATAATTAAAGCAGCATAGAGTTTATTCTGGATTTATGGAGTTTCCTGCCCCGCTGATCCGCTTTGCTCCACTGCTGAATCTCCAACATCTCAACTAAAGAAATTATACTTTACCCAAGTTTTGATTTTGCAGTCTTAATTGAATGAGGCCATTAAATAACACCAAAAATATCCTTTCTATTGCGTTGTGTTTCTGTGGTCTGCACTCAACAACAAACACGTGACTGATGTAGTTTGATTCTAGTATAATTAATGACTCTGATCTGGTACTTTCAACAAATTTTTCCAAGTGACTTGCCAACTCGCGAGTTATCGGTTTGAATCAGTCTGAAGATTCCTTCACAGAATGATCTCATATTTAAGCGAATTGTGAATTATGGTGACACAGTCACCCTAATTTGGATGCTTTGCTCCACGTTCCATAAGTCATGAGCAATGTCTGCATTTGAATTATTTGTCTATATTAATGTCCCCCGAAATTACAATCCCACATTTACTGTATAAATATATAAAAATATAAAACGGAAACTGATTTGTGTTTAAAAAAAATTATTTGCGCAGCCGTTACCAATGCATTAGTTGAGAGGGTGTTTTCACTGATGATGGTTGCGTGGGCATAGCAAAGAAACTGAGCAAGTTTGGACCTCATCAAAAAACTCCTGGTGAAGGGTAACTACTGCTGCACCTGCCAGGAGTTCCCTGCTCGAAGCTGCCAGATCTGACAAAAAAAGTTTAAGATGCATTGAATTCTGTAAGCACACATTTAATTTTTGTATAGTCTAATTAAGGAGCATAAACTAGTCGCTACTTAAGGGAATTATTTTTTTTTTTAATAAATTGTGATTATTTTTTTTATGTCTGTTATATCAGAATCAGAATCAGCTGTATTGCCAGGTTATGTGTACACATACAAGGAATTTGACTCAGGATTGTACATAGCTCACGATGTGCTTACACATACAAAAATACAATAACACAATAATAAAATAAAATCAGACTACAGCGTAGACAACACAAATATACACACTATGAACAAAAACAATATAGACATATTGACAAATAGTGCAGTGATCAGAGTGCAAAGGATGCAGGAGTAAAATTCTAATTATCATTGTACATGTCGGAGGTGGATGTGATATACAGGTACACATCCATGCATACATGTACATAGTGCAATGAAGCATAGTGCAAAGGATGCTGGAATAAATAGTAAAAGTATTTTGTGCAGGAGTTGTGACTTGAGGTAGGTGGATTGGTATACAGTATACATTATGACAATATAATAATATGAACAGTTTGAACAGCTCTTAAATAGAGAATGGTAAATAAATTATAAGTAGTAACCAGTAAATAGGTGGCTGATTAGAGACAGAGTTACTGGTTTATTGCATAGGAATTTTTCCTGACACTGTGAGTCAGAAATCAGCTGTTCATCAGAGTGATGGTTTGTGGGAAGAAACTGTTTCTGTGTCTGTTGTTGTTGGTGTACATTGCTCTGTAGTGCCTACCAGAGGGGAGAAGCTGGAACAGGTTGTGTCCGGGGTGAGATGGATCTGCAGTGATGTTTCCTGCCCGTTTCCTGACTCTGGAAATGTATAAGTCCTGAATGGAGGGCAGGTTGGGACCAGTTATCTTTTCTGCAGTCCTGACTGTCCGTTGTAGTCTGCTCCTGTCCTTTTTGGTGGCAGATCCAAACCAGACAGTAATGGAGGTGCA
This sequence comes from Moxostoma hubbsi, assembly GCA_032164185.1. Taxonomy (NCBI): domain Eukaryota; kingdom Metazoa; phylum Chordata; class Actinopteri; order Cypriniformes; family Catostomidae; genus Moxostoma; species Moxostoma hubbsi. The sequence continues at coordinate 48,131,195 of JAVLUX010000011.1, read as the reverse complement.
GAGAACAGACTGGATGATGGCTGTGTAAAAGTGGATCAGCAGCTCCTTAGGTAGTTTGAGCTTCCTAAGCTGGTGCAGGAAGTATATCCTCTGCTGGGCCTTCTTGATGATTGTGTTAGTGTTGGGCTCTCACTTCAGGTCCTGGGATATAGTGGAACCCAGAAACCTGAAGGATTCCACAGCAGACACAGGGCTGTTGAGTATGGTGATGGGGGGGCAGAGTGGGGTGGGGTGGGGGGGGCTCCTCCTGAAGTCCACGGTCATCTCCACAGTTTTGAGCATGTTAAGCTCAAGGTTTTTCTGACCGCACCAGAGAGCCTGCTGATCAACCTCCTGTCTGTCGGCCCCAGATGAGGCCGATGACCGTTGTGTCGTCAGCGAACTTCAGGAGTTTGACAGATGGGTCTCCTGAGGTGCAGTCATTGGTGTAGAGGGAGAAGAGCAGTGGGGAGAGCACACACCCCGGGGGGCGCCAGTGCTGATAGTCCGGGTGCTGGATGTGATGTTCCGCAGTCTCACCTGCTGACTCCTGTCAGTCAGGAAGTTTGTGATCCACTGACAGGTGGAGGCTGAAACAGTGAGCTGGGTGAGTTTGGTGCTGAGGATGTCTGGGATGATGGTGTTGAACGGCGATCTGAAGTCGACAAACAGTATCCTTGCATATGTCCCTGGAGCATTGAGGTGTTGCAGGATGTAATGCAGTCCCAAGTTGAGTGCATCATCTATTGACCTGTTAGCCCTGTAGGCAAACTGCTGGGGGTCCAGCAAGGGGCCTGTAATGTCATTTAGGTGGGCCAAAACCAGTTTTTCAAAGGATTTCATGACTACAGATGTCAGGGCGACAGGCCTGTAGTCATTTAGTCCAGAGATGGAGGGTTTTTTGGGGACCGGGATGATTGTGGAGAGTTTGAAGCAGGAGGGAACTTCACACCGCTCCAGTGATCTGTTAAAGATCTGTGTGAAGATGGAGGCCAGCTGGTCTGCACAGATTTTTAGGCAGGATGGTGACACACCGTCAGGGCCAGGAGCCTTCCTGATATTCTGCCTTTGGAAGAGGTGGCTCACATCCTCTTCACAGATCTTGAGTGCAGATGAGGAGTCAGAGAGGAGGGGTGACAGCGTGTCAGAGGGGGAAGGTGCTTGTTTGAAGATGGTTGTGGAGTGGGGGAGAGGTGTGACTGTGGGCTTTTCAAACCTACAATAAAAGCCATTCAGATCGTCTGCCAGTTGTTAAGTACCAGCAATGTTGGGGGATGGTCTCCTGTAGTTAGTGAGTGTCTGCAGGCCTCTCCACACTGTTGCAGGATCGTTGGCTGCAAAGCTGTTATTTAGCTTTTCGGCGTAGCTCCTCTTTGCAGCTTTGATCTCTTTAGTCAGTGTGTTCCTGGCCTGGTTATACAGGACTCTGTTCCCACTTCTGAAGGCCTCCGCTTTGGTCTGACGAAGCTGCCTGAGTTTCACTGTGAACCAGGGTTTTTGGTTGTTGTATGTGCAGAAGGTTTTAGTCGGCACACACATGTCCTCACAAAAACTGATGTAAGATGTCACAGTGTCAGTTAGTTCGTCCAGGTCAGTGGCTGCAGCCTCAAAACACTCCAGTCAGTACAGTCAAAGCAGGCCTGTAACTCCAGCTTTGACTCATTGGTCCATCTTTTCACAGTCTTTACAACAGGTTTAGCAGATTTCAGTTTTTGCCTGTGTGTCGGGATAAGATGAACCAGACAGTGATCAGAGAGTCCCAGGGCTGCACGGGGAGCAGAGCGATAGGCGTCCTTTAATGTAGTGTAGCAGTGGTCCAGTATGTTAGCGTCTCTGGTGGGACACTTAATATGCTGTCTGTACTTTGGGAGTTCATGGCTGAGATTTGCTCTGTTGAAGTCCCCAAGAACAATGAGCAGGGAGTCTGGATGTTTTTTCTCCACGTTAGTTATCTGGTCAGCCAGGTGTAGTAACGCCTCGCTAACACGGGCCTGAGGTGGAATGTAAACAGCGACCAGAACAAACTAGGAAAACTCCCGCGGTGAATAAAAAGGTTTACAGTTTATAAATAATGTCTCTAAGTGTGGGCTGTATGATTTTTTCAACACTGTGACATCTATGCACCAACCTTCATTTATATAGAAACAGAGTCCGCCTCCCCTTGTTTTTCCTGTGAGCTCCCTTTCACGATCCGCTCGGATGAGATTAAATCCCGGTAGGTGAAGTGCGCTGTCTGGGATGTGCGGGGTGAGCCAGCATATTCAGCTCATTATAGATTGAATAGTTCCCGTGTTGTTAAAATTAGATTATGTCACTAAAGCCTGGACAAATTGAGTGCTGGTCAGAGCACTGCCTTAAAATTAGCATTTCGTAAAGACAAGCAATTTAAAGCACATTATTATCCAATGTCACTGCAAATAGGCATTCCTACTAAATAGTCTCATAATAGTAAGTTCTTTCTCTCCCATGTGTCCCGCATTGTCCTGCAAAATCACATCTTCTGTCCTGCATCAGAGCAATAACCAGGTGGTCACCCTATTGTGAATTGAAATGAAACAAGAACTGTTTTTACACAAAATTAATTCAATCATTACACTTGTTTTTCAAATGATAACATTAAGTTATGATTCACATTTTTTGTAATAAATGGTTTTATAATTTCAATATGTGACACACACACACGAACCCACACGCACACACGAACACGCACACACATGCAGGGTGGACAACTTGTGAATTGTAATCTGTTACTGATTACAAATTACAGTGGCATGCAAAAGTTTGGGCACCCCTGATCAAAATTTCTGTAAGCGAGCAAAAGTTGACACATTTCTTTAATATTTTAAGCAATTTTAATTTTTTAGATCCATATTTTACTGTTTCAAAATAACAAAAAAGGGCCTGAAGCAAAGGTTTGGCACCCTGCATGGTTAGAACTTAGTAACACTTCCTGGCAAGTATCCCAGCTTGTAAAAGCTTTTTGTAACCAGCTAAATGTCTTTCAGTTATTGTTTGGGGGATTTTCACCCATTCTTCCTTGCAAAAGGCTTATAGTTCTGTGAGATTCTTGGGCCATCTTGCATGCACTGCTCTTTTCAGGTCTATCCCCAGATTTTCAATGATGTTTAGGTCAGGGGACTGTGAGGGCCATGACAAAACCTTCAGCTTGCGTCTCTTGAGGTAGTCCATTGTGGATTTTGAGGTGTGTTTAGGATCATTATACTGTTGTAGAAGCCATCCTCTTTTCATCTTCAGCTTTTTTACAGATGGTGTGATGTTTGCTTCCAGAATTTGCTGGTATTTAATTTAATCCATTCTTTTCTCTACCAGAGAAATGTTCCCCTGTGCCACTGGCATCAACACAAGCCCAAAGCATGATCGATCCACCCCTGTGCTTAATAGTTGAAGAGGTGTTCTTTTCAAGAAATTCTACACCCTCTTTTCTCCAAACATAACTTTGCTCATTGCAGCCAAAAAGTATTTTTTTAATTTCATCAGTCTGCAGGACTTGTTTCTAAAATGCATCAGGGTTGTTTAGATGTTCATTTTCAAACTTCTGACACTGAACTTTGTGGTGAGGACACAGGAAAGGTTTTCTTCTCATGATTCTTCCATGAAGGTCATATTTGTGCAGGTGTCGCTGCACAGTAGAACAGTGCACCACTACTCCAGAGTATGCTAAATCCTCCTTAGTTAGGCAGCTGCTTAGAGGAGCCCATGGCTGCTGATTGTTGGGACAAGATTTGAGTATGTATAAAGCTTTGAAATTTGCATCACCTGGCCTTTTCAAATGATGATTGTGAACAAGCCATAGCCCTAACAGGCTAATTAAGACCTTGGTAAAAGTTATCTTGTAAACTTCATATATTTTGATATATATATATATATATATATATATACACTCACCTAAAGGATTATTAGGAACACCTGTTCAATTTCTCATTAATGCAATTATCTAATCAACCAATCACATGGCAGTTGGTTGAGTATTTCACAATCTGCTTAGTTACTGGGATTTTCACGCACAACCATTTCTAGGGTTTACAAAGAATGGTGTGAAAAGGGAAAAACATCCAGTATGCGGCAGTCCTGTGGGCGAAAATGCCTTGTTGATGCTAGAGGTCAGAGGAGAATGGGCCGACTGATTCAAGCTGATAGAAGAGCAACTTTGACTGAAATAACCACTCGTTACAACCGAGGTATGCAGCAAAGCATTTGTGAAGCCACAACACGCACAACCTTGAGGCGGATGGGCTACAACAGCAGAAGACCCCACCGGGTACCACTCATCTCCACTACAAATAGGAAAAAGAGGCTACAATTTGCAAGAGCTCACCAAAATTGGACAGTTGAAGACTGGAAAAATGTTGCCTGGTCTGATGAGTCTCGATTTCTGTTGAGACATTCAGATGGTAGAGTCAGAATTTGGCGTAAACAGAATGAGAACATGGATCCATCATGCCTTGTTACCACTGTGCAGGCTGGTGGTGGTGGTGTAATGGTGTGGGGGATGTTTTCTTGGCACACTTTAGGCCCCTTAGTGCCAATTGGGCATCGTTTAAATGCCACGGCCTACCTGAGCATTGTTCCTGACCATGTCCATCCCTTTATGGCCACCATGTACCCATCCTCTGATGGCTACTTCCAGCAGGATAATGCACCATGTCACAAAGCTCGAATCATTTCAAATTGGTTTCTTGAACATGACAATGAGTTCACTGTACTAAAATGGCCCCCACAGTCACCAGATCTCAACCCAATAGAGCATCTTTGGGATGTGGTGGAACGGGAGCTTCGTGCCCTGGATGTGCATCCCACAAATCTCCATCAACTGCAAGATGCTATCCTATCAGTATGGGCCAACATTTCTAAAGAATGCTTTCAGCAACTTGTTGAATCAATGCTACGTAGAATTAAGGCAGTTCTGAAAGCGAAAGGGGGTCAAACACAGTATTAGTATGGTGTTCCTAATAATCCTTAAGGTGAGTGTATATATATCATATAAACTTTTGCATGGTGCTCCTTTCCTTCGTTTCACTCTAAAATTTTACAAAATAAAAATAATACACTAATATTGCTTAAAATTTTGAAAAGAAAGTTTCATTTTATCATTATCATTTTAACATAAAAGTGCAAAGAGGAAGAAACTGTATTTCATTGTTTATTACTAACAAAATGAGCCTCACAAAAAGAGGTCCTTATGTCATTTTTAAAAAGTGCATTAAATATTACATAAATTAAATAAACATTAAATCTAACAGCAATGACAGTGCATTGCCAAAGTTCATTATTAAAATCACTGAGACATCAAGTTAATTTTAAGCACGTAAAACAATAGCAACAATGACCATAAAATCAACAGCTAGGTCAAAGCTTTGATTTAAAAACACTGAAACACTTTTAACCCTTAATGCTTGAGGTACAAGATAATATATTTTGAACAGCAAGAATATTCTAAAAAAGCCGAATATTTTAAAACAGCAGAGTTCCACTGAGTCACACAAGGAATAGTTGTGTCAAGTTTTATGTCAAGTTTCATGCAGTGGACTCCACTCCATCAGCAGCAACAGTAGAGTGATGGGCTTTGTTCCATATTTCTGCACATTTTGAAATTGAACTATTGTGTACCCTATAGGCAGGACCCTTAGAGATGGCATCCACTAGATCCTTTGAAGCAATTAAGTTCAATGTTAACTGCACACCATTGGTGTAATTTAATTCTTATAAAATGAAACTATCTCTATAGATCCAGTAGCTAAATTCTGAGTTAGACTGCTCTTTCTACACCTGGTTGGCTAGTAGCAAGTGTCAGTTCTGAGTGCAATACACACAACCCGCCCTCTCCCCCTCACTTCCAAAAACTCTTGAAGTCTTACCAAACATATATCAGGGGTGTGTTGATTTAGAATGAAAACATTTAAAAGATTAAAAAAAGTTGATCAATAAATTATTATAAATTTTCTGCTGTTGCAGAATCCAATCCAATTACAAGTACTTGGTTTTTGTAATCTGATTTCATGATTCAGATTACATGTAATCCATTACTACCCAGCACTGTATATACATTTATACCATGGTCTGTTCTAATACTCTATTCTGATTTGATGGAAAGCATGCAGTTCAAACTTGCAGCAAATTGTGATTGTATTAATATAATCAATCGTTCAGCCTTGATGGATACCATACCGGTGTCTCAGAGGTCAAAAGCTGCAGGTTGCAGAGTGTTTTGAATGGTTTTCCCCTTATCTACAGTAAGTGCTACTTTTTCTGTCACTGCCACATTTGTACTGCCGGTTTTTCCACATTAATATGAAAACATTAATGACTACAAATTAAATAATACATTTTCTCTGGAGTGCCAACCCCTCTACATTCTGTGGATAATATTATTTCTGGACTGTGCATTTAAAATTCACAGTTTTGACCAAGTGTGTGGTTGCACTACTTTTTCTCTGCATCTGATTTAGAACAGGCGGAGCTGCAGCTCTAACAGGCCTTAGCTAAAAGTAACCATTATTTTTTATTTTCCCGTCAAAATTTACACTGCAAAAAATCTATGAGAGCTGTAACTAATCAGTTCTGGCAAGTGACCATGGTACAAGCCAGATAATACAAGGCTAGATGTGTGTTAAACGATTTTAAATGCACATGGAGAAGATGAACTTTTATATTCCGATTTTACATTATGATTTCCTGTTTGGCCACCCATAATATGTACATACTGTATATATATATATATATATATATATATATATATATATATATATATATATATATATATATACTGTATATATACAGTATATTTGTGGCAAGTTTTCAGCAAATTTGCAGTGAACTCTCAATTTTTGTAAGGGAATCTAGCTACCATAAGAAGCTGGTTTTGGCAAGACATTTTAGCAAAGTTTTTTTATCAAGATATTTTTTGTTTTGTTGAATGAATGCAAATTATGAGATTTTTCGACATCTTTCACCAAAGTCTATAAAACAAGGTTACCATCCAATAGCATAATCTTTAAGGTGGTTACTTCTAATGCTAACCAGCCAAACTTCTCTTAATACTAATAATAAAACTGGGGCACTCTTGGTCAAGACTCCTAATAAATCCCATGGTTAGGCAATATTAGAAATCCCTACAAGTGAATTTTAAGAAGTACTGCTATGGAACATTTTTATCAGAGTTTTTTCAGTAGAAAGTGCAAACAAATAAAACATTTAGATTTAAGGTGCATAAACCTTAAAAACCTCCTCTGTTTCTGTGAACATTTAACTCTATATTTTTAGCGGCACCTGGTACTGCCGCGATAAGTGTAAGGAGCCATATAGTTTTATTTTGTAAAAATATCAGCACAATTCCATAATTTTCATGAGATCAGGCTGTTGTTTTTAGTGAAACAAAATATGAGATGTAATTATTATTTCTTGGAAAACACTGCTTAGCTTTCCTCCACACATAATTACCCAGGTAAATTTTAATAAAACTTTTGATTTTTGATTAAGTCAAATCCAGGATGGAAAGAATATTACGGAGGAATAACAGGACAAAAATATGTTCAAATTAAGCCTTCTATCAGAGAAAATGTCTTGGTTACTATTGTAACCTCCATTCCCCGAGGGAGGGAACGAGACGTGTGTCGAAGGAAGTGACACAAGGGGTCTTCTCGGACGCCGAATCGTACCTCTGAACCTGAGAAAAGGCCAATGTCAAGTTGGCAGACAGAATTTGCATGCCCCGCCCCAGACATACGGGTATAAAGGGAAGCGGGGCAGCGAATGCCAGTCAGGATTTTGCACTGAGGAGCTGAAAAATGAAGCACAACCATTTACAGTGCTAGGTCTAGTGCCGTGGCAGGAGGGACATAACGTCTCGTTCCCTCCCTCGGGGAATGGAGGTTAAAATAGTAACCAAGACATTCCCCTTCTGTCACTCTCTTGACGTTGTGTCGAAGGAAGTGACACAAGGGTCCATATAAAAACGCCACGCACTGACCGTGTGACGTGACTGTCGGAGCAGGGGCAAAGCAGGCTATTGCGTGTTAGAGGCACCTGAACCAAATACACGTCGCCCTCCCTAATGTCCCCTCAAAGAGTTTTAGCATGAGGAAAAAAGGTGTTACATGCTAGCATGGGAGCAAACCCAGGCCTTCTCTCTCACTATGTCTCTCACATAGGATGTAAAGTGGCTGGGGCCCAACCTAAGTCGGGGAAGGCGGTCTTTCCCCGGGGGGAGCAGGAGAGCCTGTCGGGCGCAACAGGTGTCCCGAGAATAGCGGTGCTGAGAGAAGACTCGAAGCATTAACCCTGCTCCACCTTCCCGGCAGGGGGTGGCTTAAAGACTGAGGAAGAGGCCTAAGGAGGCGTCTTCAGAACACATCAGGTGCTGAGGCAGGACCGGAGGCAAGGTAGCTGTCCGGCCCGCAGATTTCCTATTCTTTCAGGAGGGGAAGACCCTGCAGAGGCCACACCCTGCCCAATCCAGGGGGAGGTAATGTATGGCAAATACACCACGAGGGTTGTGAAGCTGGACGTGGGAAACGGCGAGGTGGCAGGTCCAGCCTAATGAAGGGGGGACTCTACAGACACGGGGCCGAGGCAGTGGGGCTGCCTGAGGGAAACACGGGTCCGCCGAGAGGGGGACCATACCGTGGAGAATACATCACGGGCAGTTAGCCTGAAGAGGGAACTATGCCCGTGGAGCCCGACCCCAGTACAGAGCCATGAGACTTTTACTGGGTCTAGCCGCGAGTTGCTCTGCTGAATACGCGGGCCAGAAGGCTAGGGAGGAAAAAAAACATCCAGGCAGTGACGCTCAGTGGCTGACCTGGGACAGAAGGCGCACTGGATCACTTTGGTGAAGGGCGCAGGATACAAGCGGAACACCTGGTCGGTTGTGCCACGTTACCGAGTTCTACCGGCTCGGACCTGACAAAACACGGGACGAGGCCAACTCAACCCTTAGAATGTAAAATCTGGCAAAGGTATTGGGTGTTGCCCAGCCCGCTGCTCTGCAGATGTCTGCTGGGGAGGTGCCGTGGCTCAGTGCCCACGAGGACGCCACACTTCTAGTAGAGTGTGCTCGTTCCTGCAGGGGGGCGGGCACGCCCTAGGCGTGATAGGCTAAGGCGATAGCATCAACGACCCAGTGGGCTAGCCTCTGTTTGGAGACGGCGTTCCCTTTCCTCCGTCCGCCAAAGCAGACAAAGAGCTGCTCAGAACATCTAGAGCTCTGCATGCGGTCCACATAGGTACGCAAAGCACGCACCGGACACAGCAACGAAAGGGCTGGGTCTGCCTCCTCCTTAGGCAGCGCTTGCAGGTTCACGACCTGGTCCCTGAAAGGGGTCGTAGGAACCTTGGGCACGTAGCCCGTTCGGGGACTCAGGATAATGTGAGAAAGCACCGGACCGAACTCCAGGAAGGTGTCACTGACAGAGAACGCTTGCAGGTATCCAACCTTCTTGAATGAGGCTAACACGATCAGGAGGGCCGTCTTCAAGGAGAGGGCCTTGAGCTCGACTGAATCAAGCAGCTCAAATTGGGGTCTCTGAAGGCCCGAGAAGACCACTAAGATATCCCAAGAGGGAAACAGGTTAGGCCAGGGAGGCTTCAGTCTCCAGGCGCCTTTCAGGAACCTGATAATCAAGTCGTGCTTACCAAGGGACTTGCCATCTACTGCGTCGTAGTGGGCTACGATAGCAGCTACATACACCTTCAAGGTGGAGGGGGACAGCCTCCCCTCCAGTCTCTCCTGCAGGAATAGAAGCACTGACCGAACTGCGCATCTCTGTGGGTCTTCGGCTCAGGAAGAACACCAGTTCGCGAACAAACGCCACTTTAGTGCGTAGAGTTGCCTGGTTGAGGGAGCTCTGGCTTGATTGATCATATCTACGACAGCAGGTGGTAGATCTACTGGATCTTCCGCCTCCTGTCCAGGGGCCAGACGTGGAGGTTCCAGAGGTCTGGGTGCGGGCTCTTTTATGAGTGGGAACTCAAACTCTTTCAGAAAATATACTCTTTTAGGAGCAGAACACTCTTTTAAACAGGAAAAAGCGCTGTCGAAGCGCCCAAAGGCATGAGCTGCACAGTGTGGAGAGAGAGAATGCCAGCTGGAAATGCACCGTGCGGATCCAACAGCCACGCTTCTTGCTTATATAGGTGAGTGAAATAGGAGTGTGTTTCAGCTGCTTGTGGTACAACCATTCGGCTCCGAAGAAAAATTCTGACTGGCATTCGCTGCCCGCTTCCCTTTATACCTGTATGTCCGGGGTGGGATATGCAAACCAGTCTACCAACTTGACATTGGCCTTTTCTCAGGTTCAGAGGTATGATTCGCCGTCCGAGAAGACCCCTTGTGTCACTTCCTTCGACACAACGTCGAGAGAGTGACAGAAGGGGAACAATAGTTTTAAGCTGGCCAGTGGCAAAAGCGTAGTTTTATGATGGACTGGCTTTTAATTATACCTCAATGTAATTTCTTAGAGGCTACAGGCGCTGGCTCTGGCTCTGGGACGGTCGAGGCTACAGGCTCTGGCTCTGGGACCGTCGATGCTACAGGCGCTGGCTCTGGGATGGTCACGGCTACAGGCGCTGGCTCTGGGATGGTCATGGCTACAGGCGCTGCAAGGTTCTGAGGACAGAGCCGTGGAAGGCGGAAGCCTTTCCTCTTCTCCTCCTCCTCCTGGCAGACGAGGCTGAGCACGCTGGCTCTGGGGCGAACGAGGCTGGTAACGCTGGCTCTGGGATGGACGAGGCTGGCAACATGTTGGACGTGGCAGGCATGGGCGTTGACTCGTTGGCATGGCAGGCGTTGGCTCATTGGTCGTGGCAGGCGCAGAATGCCCAGAAGCTGAACCCGGGATCGAGAGAGGCGGTTCCCCTGCAGCGAGTGTTTTTCCAGAATGAGGTCCACATACTCCTGCCAGGTGTAATCCCGGTCTCCGGCAAATTCCACCATCGGTGTTTGGGTAAACCGAACCTATAAGCATTCTTCAGCGTGTTGTCATCCCATCCGGTGTAGAACAATCAATGGCTGCTGGCAGTGATGAGGGTAGGGAATTATGGGAATTGAAGTCCTGGAGAGATGACAGGGGAGAAACACAGGGCAGACAATAGGGGATTGTGACACACGCATTTAACCCTGCTAAACAAAGCTAGCAGAAAAAGTAAAGTGAGTGGCGCTAGGCTAGTCTCTAATGCTCCTCAGCCTATGTCAACAGCCGTTTAACCTGCTAGACTGCAACTTGATCCACCCTGGGCCTACAGCTCATTAACGTGGAGTATGTCGAATTGGTCCATGAAAGTGTGGCTCCAGTTTCCGAGCTAATGTTATTTCACCTCCAACATCAAATCGAGCGCATGTTAGCGTGTTGGACAAATAGCCTGTGCTATTTGCCTTAGTAGCCAGCAATGGTGATGCGTCTGTGTGTACGTGTGTGTTTATGTAATGTGCTCTTTTGTATGTGTGAAAGCAAGGGATATTATTTGAGTTTACAGGATGCAATCTTTTTAATATAAATGTCCTAATTTAATTTAGCGACAGGTGTGCGGTTTAGCTCCGAGCATTTGGCAAGTGCATGTTTCTGCTGACTATCTGCTTTGGCAGTTTTTGCGGATGAGAGGCTCTCGGGGTGTGCATTATGCTTCTCTCTCACTTGCTTAAAGATTCCATGTGCACTGGAAAGGCATTACACAAACAAAGAAATATGCTTTTGATTAATATATCTTTTATTTTTTTATTGATTAAAAGGCACAATTTGGTAATAGATTGTGTCTGCCCCTCCTACTTGATCTATGTTTTTATTACCACCATTTTTTTTTCTTGTAGTCTAAGCGCCTTAATTTGTTTTTATCTCCACTGGAAGGAGAAATTTATTTTCAGTCATACAGTAAGCTGTGCACCATATTCTAGTATAGACAACATAGTTCAAAAGAAGGATTTTTTTAAAATATTCTTTGTTTTAGTTTAATTTTGTTTAAATAGTCAATTTGAATGTTTTCTTTCGTTTCTTTTTTCCCCCGTCATGCCCAATTGTTTCATGTAATATATAATTGCACAATTATATAATATATGATTAATCAATCAAACTAATTGATTAAACACATTCAAGGTAATATTAGTTATCACACATATCTATATTTAATGAGGAAAGCACCCAAATGAAGAGAATTAAAGACATTATTACATTATTGTGACAGACCAGTAAAGCATTGGAAAGGCATTGCAAAACTGGCAATATATAGTTTATCAAATGGATCAGGCTATTTGCACAGTGTAAATAGCAACAGAAATGATCTTCTTTGCATTATTCCCCTTATCCCCCTGTGTGTATTTTATGCAGTACGGTCCCCTTGCGAGTGGACCCGCGTCTCCCTTGGGCAGTCCCCACTGCCCCCCTGGTCGGCGTGTTTGTAGCAACTCCTCCCTCTCAACAGGTAGGATCTGCCACCGTGCCATTGCCACATGTGACCTGAAAACCCATGAGATGTATTTCACCAATCTTTACCTCCCCCAGCCCTACTGCGTCGTGGTCGGCAACATATATCTTCAAGGTGGAGGGGAACAACCTCCCCTCCAACCTCTCCTGCAGGAATGAGAGCACTGACCCGACTGCGCACCTCTGCGGGTCTTCGGACTGGGAAGAACACCAATTCGCGAACAAGCGGCACTTTAGGGCGTATAGTTGCCTGGTGGAGTGAGCTCTGGCTTGGTTGATTGTGTCTACGACTGCAGGTGGTAGATCCAATAGATCTTCCGCATCCCATCCAGGGGCCAGACGTGGAGGTTCCAGAGGTCTGGGTGCGGGTGCCAGAGGGTGCCCCGTCCCTGAGAAAGAAGGTCCTTCCTCAGGGGAATTTTCCAGGGAGGTGCTGTCATGAGGACCATAAAATCCGAGAACCAGACCCGGGTGGGCCAGTAAGGGGCCACCAGGATGACCTGTTCCTCATCCTCCCTGATCTTGCACAGCAAGAATGCTCACTGGGCGAAATGCATACTTGCGCAGCCCCCGGGACCAGCTGTGTGCCAGCACGTCTGTCCCGAGAGGAGAGGAGCTCCTGTCAGAGAGCACCAGAGCGGGCAGTGGGAGTTTTCTTGGGAGGCAAAGAGATCTATCTCTGCCTTGCCGAATTGGTCTCATATTAGCTGGACCACCTGGGGGTGGAGCCTCCACTCTCCGCTGGTCAAAAACCTGCCGTGACAGCGCGTCCACGGTCGTGTTGCGGTTGCCAGGGATGTGAGTGCCACGCAGCAACCTGAGTCGCGGCTTACTCCAAAAGAGGAGATGGCGGGCGAGCCTTGGTGATTTATGTACGCTACCGTCACGGTGCTGTCTGAACAGATCAAGATGTGCTTGCCCCGGATTAGTTGGAGAAACCTCTGTAGGGCAAGAGGTAGAGCCAACAACTCTAGGCAGTTGATGTGCCAACACTGCCGTGCCCATTGCACACGGCGCCCCAACCCTGTCGAAAGGCATCTGTGGTTACCAAGACATGTATGGACACCTGCTGCAAGGGGACTCCGGTCCGCAGAAAAAAGAGGTCTCTCCAAGGGTTTAAAATCTGATGGCAAAAAAGGGGTGATTGTCACACGGTATGTGCCATGGCTCCATGACCATCTCAGGACTCCAGTCTGCAGCCAGTGCTGAAGAGATCTCATATGCATCAACCCGAGCGGCGCGGCCGTGGCTGAGGATGACATATGCCCCAGGAGCCTCTGGAAATGTTTTAGAGGAACCGCTGTGCCGGGCTTGAAGATTGCAAGACACCTGAGCACTGACTGAGTGCGCTTGTTGGTGAGACGTGCTGTCATTGAGACTGAGTCTAACTCCATGCCGAGAAAAGAGATGCTCTGAACCGGGGCGAGCTTGCTCTTTTCCCAGTTGACCTGAAACCCTACACGGCTGAGGTGCCTGAGCACCTGGTCCCTGTGAGCACACAGTAACTATCGAGAGTGAGTCAGGATGAGCCAGTTGTCGAGGTAGTTGAGTATGTGGATGCCCACTTCCCTTAGCGGGGCAATAGTTGCCTCTGCAATCTTCGTGAAGACGTGAGGGGACAGGGACAGGCGGAAAGGGAGGACCTTGTACTGATATGCCTGGCCGTCGAACACGAACCGTAAGAAGGGTCGGTGTCGAGGCAGAATGGAGATGTGGAAGTACGCGTCCTTCAGGTCTACGACCGTGAACTAATCTAGCTGATGAATGCAGGTAAGAATCTGTTTCTGCGTGAGCATTTTGAATGGGAATCTGTGTAAGGCCCGGTTGAGAACTCGCAGGTCTAAGATTGGTTGCAACCCGACGCTTTTTTGGGTACGATGACGTAAGATCTGTAGAAAGTCTTCTCCATCTCGGCTGGAGGGACAGTCTCTATCGCATCCTTGAGGAGCAGGGTTGTGGTCTCTGCTCATAAGGCGCTGGCTTTCCCGGCGCACATGGAAGTGGAGCGAACATCGCTGAAATGAGGCGGGTGCCGGTCAAACTGAATCGCGTAGCCGAGTCGGATGGTCCTGGCCAACCAGCGCGATGGATTGGGAAGTGAAAGCCACGCATCCAGGCTTTGCGCGAGGGGCACTAATGGGATGATCGCTTTTGAGGTTCCCGGCGGTGCTTCGGGGGGGAGGGGTGGTGCAGGTAATAGCGTGTCAGGAGGCAGAGGAGCGTCCCGAGGCTTGGATGCTGAGAAAAGACTCAAAGCACTTACCTTGCTCCGCGCACCCGGCAGGGAAGAGACTTAGGAAGAGGTCCTAGAGAGGCGGAACTCATCAGCACTAGCCTGCCGGGGCTGTGCAGTCGCGGGGCCAGAGGCGAGGGAACTGCGTCCAGGGAGCCAGTACTGTAGAGCTGGGGTGCCATGAGAAGTGAGGTACCAGTCAGCAAAACCGAGCCCGTTGTTATCCCCATATCGCCTTCATTGCCAGCCGGGTCGTCCTCAATCCCTTGGGAAGAAGAAGCGACGCAGCTGAAGTGGCATTCACCTTGAGGAAGGAGAGCCACGACCGCAATACTGCCATGGTCATGTTCTCACAATACCACCTCAGTGTGATCGCTGCCCAGGCACACGAGGCAGCGTCTGTGGCCATCGGTCTTGGAGAGAAATTGACCGCATCCAGGAACAACACAGGGGCGAAAAGACATCTTGAAGAAGACGCATCCTGAAAAGGACATTCAACGCTGCTGTGTATTGCTCTTTTGTGAGTGGAAAACTCAAACTCTTTTAGAGAAATCAAACTCTTTTAGGAGGAGAACACTCTTTTACCAGTGAAAAGTGCTGTCGAAGCACCAAGAGGCGTAGACTGCACAGTGTGCAGACAGAGAGAACGCTGGCTGGAAACGCAAAATAGATCCAACAGCAATGCCTCTCACTGACAGAGGTGAGTGAAACAGTGGTGAACTTCAGCTTGCTTGTTGCACAACTGTTCGTCTCCGAAGAAAAATTCTGACTGGCACTCACTGCCCCGCTTCCCTTTATACCCGTATGTCCGAGGCGGGGCATGCAAGTTCTGTCTGCCAACTTGACATTTTCTCAGGTTCAGAGGTACGTTTGGCGTCCCAGGAAGAACCCTTGTGTCATTTCATTAGACACAACGTCGAATGAGTGACAGAAGGGGAAACAAAATTAACCACTCATTCATTTTCACATGCAAATGAGCTTTGCGGCAATCTCTTCATTGTTTCCAAAGGTTTGCTGCAGGTTCAACACTACTAGTGAAGAGCTGAAAACATTTGCAAACAATAGCAACCTCATTTGAGTGTGAAAATATTGAGTGTTGAAATTGCGTCGTTTGCGGCAAGATTCCCAGAACTGTTAATTTTTTGTGAGGGCTCACATAGCTTGTTAGTATTAGCCCCATAAATTCAACATGTAAATGTGACAAATCATACATTACATCCTGCATATTTATTATTTTAAATTATCATCATCAAATTTTAAAGTGGTTCAAACAGCTTCTTTTACTGATCTCACGTGGACTCTTTTCTATGAGGCATGTAGTCAATTTACAAAAAATCTAAAGATCTGACAAACGTGCCAAAATTTTGCTGCAAAGCTTGCAGCAAATTTCCGACTCATTATTTTCACATGCCAGTGAGCTTGCAAGAGTTTGCCGGAAGTTGGCAGCCCTTCACCTCTAATGGTGAACCTGCAGCAAACCTTTGGCGACAATTAAGATTTTGCAGCACGTTGGCTAGTACTCTCGATTTTTATAAGGGCATTGATAATGTAACCAAATAAATGAGATGAGTGGTGGTGATTGACATTGGTGAGCACCTATCAGCAAGTAGTTCTTCCTATTTAAGAGCTGGTTGGCTATGGCCTGTGATGCGTCACGTTCAGCTCCCCTTTTCTTTTGTTGACAGTAGCTACAGGTATGTGCCATTAGTATGTAGCAAGTTCTGCTTTTAATTGCTGTATGTGTGGCATTAATGATTCATTGTTGCATTCTAGCTTGTCTTTTCCCCTCCCTGGTTCCTTCGGCTTGTTTTATTAAGTGGATTCTAAGACTGCTCACTTCTCAGGTATGTGCAAACTGTTCTGTGGAAAGCAGATTGTTTAGCTTTGTTTGGAGTTTGGAGATTGGCTGATGTTTTGAGTTATGTGCAGTATTCCTGTATCTCAGCTAAACAGCGGTTTATATGAATACCGTGTACCCGTGCCTGTGAAGGGATAATAGAGTACATTGTCCTTTCCCAGTAAGTATCGTCGTGCACATGCGCTGAGAATTGTAACGTCACGCCAGCAGAGGGAGCCCTCTCCCGAGTACTGACTGTGTGCTGCTCCCTCTGCTTCATTGTTCATTTCCTGTTTGGTGGATATTTAAGCATGGCCTGCTCAACAGGCCGATGCGAAGTATTGCCAGTTTTCCTGCCTTACCGAGCGTTATTACCATTGCCATTGTCTTGCTGTTCTGTGAATGACCTTTTGCCTGCCTTTACATCTATTGTCTCTTTTGGATTTACCCCTTTGCTTTGTTGCCACAGATCTGACTGCTACTTTGTATTGACCCACTGCCTGCCTTAACGATTACGGTATCTGCCTGACGATTTCAACTAGTTTGCTGTAGATTTTTAATAAACATCTGCACATGGAGTCTGCCTCAGCGCCTGCATTATTACAGAATACTTCGCCACCGATGACTCCAGCAGAAGTTTCCAATCTGCAGAAAGCATTTGCTTACCAAAATGACCTCATTAAAGAATATCAGGAACAGCTGAGTAAACTACAGGCTTCTAACGCCTATCTCACTCAATATCTCCATTCATTACCGCCACCCATGCCTAAGAAGGTAAGCTTTGCTTTTCCTGATAAGTTTGACGGCTCAGCAGAGCATTGTAAAGGATTTCTACGACAAGTAGAAATCTTTTTCAAACATCAAAAGGATGATTTCGAGTCTGATGAGAAAAGATGCGCTTTTCTACTAACTCTTCTGACTGGTAGAGCTATTGATTGGGCTGCAGCCGTTTGGGAGACTGACCATTCCATTCAAACTTCATCTGCGTATTTCATCCAACAGATTAGAGAAGTCTTTGAATACTCAGCAGGGGGTATGGATATCTCTTCTCAACTGGTGCAATTGAATCAAGGTCGATGATCAGCCGCTGAATACGCTATTGAATTCAGGACGATCGCAGCTCAAAGTGGATGGAATGACGTTGCACTTAAAGCTATGTTCCAAAGAAGTTTGAATGTAGAATTACAGGCAGAACTTGCGTGCAAAGGTGAAAATTGTTCCTTCTCTGAGTTCGTGACTCTAGCAATTAAGATTGATAACCTCATGCGTAACTGCCCCGCTAAGTCCAGGACACCGTCAATGAGAAATGCTACAGTTATTCCACCAGCTATGACATCCCATTCGTTCCTGCCCACTACTCAACCTGACCCAGAGCCCATGCAGTTAGGAGTCACTAAACTCACCAAGGAGGAGAAACTTCGTCGCCTAACTAACAACCTATGTTTCTACTGTGGAAATTCAGGTCATGTCAATGCTTTTTGTCCTCTTAAGACCCAGAAAATCTCCAAATCTACTACTCGGGTGAGTGTTGACCATCTCCCTCCTCTCTCTACCAAGTTTTTCACGATCAAAGTCAAGATTTCTGCTAATAATCACTCCACTGACCTCACAGCGCTGGTCGACTCCGGATCAGCACTCAACTTGATTCATCAAAACATTGTTTCCAAATTCAACATCCCCATACAACCATGTGACCCACCTCTCAAAATCAACGCCATTGACAATAAACCCATTGGAGAAGGCATCACACAACAAACCCTTCCTGTAAAACTGCAAATTGGACTTTTTCATTCTGAAGTCATTTCCTTCTTTGTGATTGATTCTCCCCGCCACGAAATCATCCTAGGACATCCATGGTTATCAATTCACGATCCAGTCATCTCTTGGCAGCTCGGTGAGATCACCCAATGGTCATCTTTTTGCAACTCACAGTGCATCAATGCTTCTGTAACCAAGCCATGTCTAACCACGAGCATTGAAAGTCCAGATACAGAACCTGTCATTATCCCCTCTTGTTACCATGATTACCAAGAGATATTCAGTAAGACTAAGGCTACACTTCTCCCACCACACCGTCCCTGGGACTGCACTATTGATCTCCTGCCAAATGCCATGCCCCCAAAAGCAAAATATATCCCCTTTCACATCCAGAAACGCAGGCCATGGAGGAATATATTGAGGAGGCGCTCAGTTCAGGCTTCATCCGTCCTTCCACTTCTCCAGCAGCTGCTGGGTTTTTCTTTGTAGAAAAGAAAGATGGAGGACTCCGGCCATGTATAGACTACAGGGGTTTGAACAACGTTACTGACAAATTTAGTTATCCCTTACCTTTAGTACCCTCAGCTCTTGAACAACTCCGTGAAGCAACCATTTACACCAAATTAGACCTCAGGAGCGCTTATAACCTTATCAGGATCAAAGAAGGGGACGAATGGAAAACAGCTTTTCTGACCTCTAGGGGGCACTATGAGTACCAGGTCATGCCATACGGACTTGCCAACGCACCAGCAGTCTTTCAATCATTCATCAACGAAATCTTCCGGGACATCCTTAACAAGTACGTGATAGCTTACATCGATGACATCCTTATATATTCCAAGTCTGAATCTGAACATCAAGATCATGTCAAGTCTGTGCTTTCTAGACTTCTTGATAACCAACTCTATGTAAAGGCAGAGAAGTGCGAATTCCATGTCAGCCAAACATCATTTCTGGGTTACAACATCAGCCATCAGGGTGTTGAGATGGATAACTCAAAAGTAACAGCAGTCACTGAATGGCCCCAACCCACCACTGTCAAGGAACTTCAGCGCTTTCTTGGATTTGCTAATTTCTACCGTCGTTTCATCCGCAACTACAGCTCTATTGCGGCCCCCTTAACATCTCTGCTGAAGGGTAAACCATCAAAGCTAAAATGGAACGAAAATGCCACTCAAGCCTTCACTAAGTTAAAATCCAGTTTCACCACTGCACCCATTCTCAAGCATCCAGATCCCAGTTTGCCATTTGTCGTAGAGGTAGATGCCTCTGACAACGGAATTGGAGCTGTACTTTCCCAACGTCATGGACAACCAGGCAAGCTATATCCCTGTGCCTATTTCTCTAGGAAACTAACGGACGCGGAACGCAACTATGATGTTGGCAATAAGGAACTTTTATCCATGAAGGCTGCAATTGAGGAATGGAGACACTGGTTAGAGGGTTCCACCCACCCTTTCATGATCATCACAGACCATAAGAACTTAGAGTACGTCAAGAGTGCAAAGAGGCTTAATCCTCGGCAAGCACGTTGGTCCCTGTTCTTCACCAGATTCCAGTTTACGGTTACATATAGACCTGGAAGTAAAAATAGTAAGGCAGATGCCTTATCTAGACTGCATTGCCACCAGCAGACTGACTTCAAGCCTGAACCCATCCTGCCACCTTCAATAATTGTTGCACCAGTCACATGGGATCTAATGGAAGAAATTCAACGAGGTCAACAGAGAGAACCCACGCCACCCAACTGTCCAGGCAATAAACAATATGTTCCGGTGAACCTTCGTGCTAGAGTCATCCAATGGGTTCATACTTCACTCAGCTCAGGTCATCCAGGCATTTCACGAACACTCAACCTCACACAAAGCTCATTCTGGTGGCCTTCAATGATTAAAGATGTAACTGATTTTGTCAAGTCCTGCTCTATCTGTGCCCAGTCTAAAACCCCGAAACATTTACCCTCTGGTCTGCTACAGCCTCTGCCCATTCCTCAACGACCTTGGTCTCATCTGTCCATAGATTTCGTCACAGATTTGCCTCCGTCCACCGGTTTCACGACCATCCTAGTTATCATCGACCGATTTTCTAAGTCCTGCCGTTTGGTACCCTTGAAGGGACTCCCCACAGCCATGGAAACAGCTCTTGCACTCTTTCATCACGTCTTCAGAGTTTTTGGCATTCCTGAGGATATTGTTTCCGACAGAGGGACTCAATTCACTTCTCAAGTTTGGAAAGCCTTCTGCAAGCAGCTTGACATCAACGTCAGCCTGACCTCTGGTTATCACCCTCAGTCTAACGGTCAAGTGGAGAGGCTGAATCAGGAAATCGGTCGGTATCTTCGTTCGTATTGCAGTCGTGAACAGCATCGCTGGGCAGAGTTTCTACCATGGGCGGAATATGCCCAGAATTCCCTGAAACACTCCTCCACTGGTGTCACCCCTTTCCAATGCGTGCTTGGTTACCAACCCCCTATGTTCCCGTGGTCAGCCCTCTACAGTACCTGCAATCGATGATTGGATTCGTCGTAGTGAGAGGGTGTGGGATTCCGCTCATGTGCACCTGCAAAGAGCTATCAGGAGTCAGGAAATCCAAGCCAATAGACGACGTCGCCCACACCCTCCCTACCAAGTTGGACAAAGGGTCTGGCTCTCCACACGGGATCTCAAGTTGCGGCTACCAAGTAAAAAGTTAAGCCCAAGGTACGTAGGCCCGTTCAAAATTTTAAGACAAATAAATGAAGTCACGTGTCGGTTGGAGCTGCCTGTTAATTATCGTGTCTCTCCTTCTTTCCATGTTTCCCTCCTCAAACCGGTCCACCCGGGGGCTGCCCCAACACTGAGAGTCAGGAACCACCTCCTCCGCTGGACATTGATGGGTCCCCTGCTTACGCAGTTAGGGAGTTATTGGACTCGAGAAGGAGAGGTGGTCAGCTCCAGTATTTGGTGGACTGGGAGGGGTACGGCCCAGAGGAGAGGTCTTGGGTAGCCGCCCATGATATCTTGGACCCGACCCTTATCAGGGACTTCCATCGAGCCAGACCCGATCGTCCAGCACCTCGGCCACAGGGACATCCTCGTCGAGCGCCAGGAGTCGCTCCTAGGGGGGGGATTCTGTAACGTCACGCCAGCAGAGGGAGCCCTCTCCTGAGTACTGACTGTGTGCTGCTCCCTCTGCTTCATTGTTCATTTCCTGTTTGGTGGATATTTAAGCATGGCCTGCTCAACAGGCCGATGCGAAGTATTGCCAGTTTTCCTGCCTTACCGAGCGTTATTACCATTGCCATTGTCTTGCTGTTCTGTGAATGACCTTTTGCCTGCCTTTACATCTATTGTCTCTTTTGGATTTACCCCTTTGCTTTGTTGCCACGGATCTGACTGCTACTTTGTATTGACCCACTGCCTGCCTTAACGATTACGGTATCTGCCTGACGAATTCAACTAGTTTGCTGTAGATTTTTAATAAACATCTGCACATGGAGTCTGCCTCAGCGCCTGCATTATTACAAGAATTTTAGCAGGTGATGCATACATTTTAGTAATGGTGTTTTTTTTTGTTTTTATTTGGCTCAGGATGCTCCCTCTCGTTCATGGTGATCGGTTTGTTTCCACTGTCGCTATAGTTACAGCCCTGTCGCTTCTCTGCTGCCATACTGCGAAAACGCCGTATCGTCCAACTAATTGAGGAGATTGTTGCTGTCTGGTTTTTCATTAAATTATAGTTTATTGTACTCTGGGTTTGACGCTCACTGATTTTTGGAACAAGGAGCACAAAACTACTTGTTTGATCCGTGCGAACCTGTCTCCCCTATTGTCTGAACGGAGTTAATTTGTTTTGTTTTCTTTTTCTATCGTTTTAATATTTGTATATTGTTTGATATTCGATTTATTATTTTATTATTGTCTGCTCCATAACCATACGGTGATACAATCAAACTGTGATTATTGTAACTATGTTTTGAAGTTTGTTCTTGATTTTCTTTTCAGTTGCTGGGGTCCCACGGGTGAAGGGTCTCTTGTGGTGGTGGTGGTGCTTCTCCAACGGTTGCCGTGTAACACTTTTTAAGTGTGTGTGTGTGTGTGTGTGTGTGTGTGTGTAAGTGTGTTTTTGACTAACTAGTTTCGTAATCATTCCTCCTGTGGTGAACCTCAGCCCTGTAAGTTTGTGTAGTTTTGTGAGTTGTGCAAATTTTAGTTATGTAAAGTGTTGTGTATGTGTTGTTTGTTATTTTTGTTTATTTTGAAACCGTTGTCAGCCATGCACCTCTAACAAGCCGTCATACGCTGCCTGGTACAATGGATGCTATTTTAATGTTGTTTTTTTTTTTCTTCTTCTTTCTCTAAATGTAATTTTTGTATTAATAAAATGTTGTACTTTTTTTATGATGCCTACGTTTTTGCCTACCTTCTTAAGAGAGTCGGACCTGTGTGACTTAAATTTTTAGGTATCATTCATATTTCCCTGGGTGAAATTCCCATGGGTGGCGTAGTCGAAATTCCTTGTGTCTGAGACCTGTACTACCATGTGCCACAATAACACATTTTAATGTCACATTAGTTAATGTTATACTGTAGACAATTGACAGGACAGTGCATGTCTCATATTTAAGTGCTCCTGAAAATGCCGGCCCCTATACTGTTGCTCAGCTGTTTCAACCATCTGTCTAGTTCTGAGCTAAGAATAAAGAAGACCTTTGCTGTGAGTGTATCGAGCCTTTAAGGGTTGTTCACACAGAATGTGTGTCTTACGGAAAGACATGCTTCACTTTAGGTGGTAACCTCATCACTGAATTTATGTTCGAATCAGGGGGCCTGTTTAAATTAGTTAATTTAATCATTTACATTTTACACTTACGTTATCCATTTGGAATACGCTTTTATCCAAGAAGAATAATACAACATAAGTGATTCATCTTAAGGAAACATTAGTATGAAAAGTGCTGAATTACAAAGTTTAAATTGCATCAGAAAAATGCTATCCAAGACAGATTAGAGTGCAACAATAATAAAATCTATGTTTTATATCTCACGGATGGTGTTGGGAAGGTCGTTCCACCCAGGGTTGGGGAGTAACGAAATTTGGGATTATGTATTTAAAATACAAAATATATGTAACTGTATTCCACTATTTATAATTAGCTATAAAATAATTGGTCATTAAAAAACAGCTACATTCATAAAGAATTTGTATTTTTTTTTATTTATTTTTTTTTTTTTTTTACATTTTATTGTAATTTGTTTAATTTAATATTTAGTCCTTTCAGATGGAAAAATGTATACATATAAATGATGCATCCAAAATGCATTTGAACAGCATTGAAACACTTCCTTATGATGTGTTACATTCATACAAGCAGACAGAGAAGTAAGTTTGAATTAAGTTTGGAGCAGAAGAAACCAAAATAAACCTTGTGTAAATTGTCATCTTTACGCTAAGCTAAAATGCTATTTCTAGCCATTTTACATGCATGTTACCAGGCACGATCATATTTTTATTATCAAGAAAATTCACGTTTGATCATAATGTATTTTTTTCTAGTAAGACCTTTGATATTAGGGCAAAAATCATATTCTTGATGATAATTTTTGTATCGTTTTCCTGTAAAAATATATAAAAAAAATTTGATTTGTCTTGTTTTAAAACACTGCATAAGATATTTAGGCTTTTTAGAGAATGTATTTTTAACATGTGTATTTTGTCTTACTGTACTGGCAGAGGTTTTTATAGTCAAAACAAGTGAACAAATTGTGGAGCATTCTTCGCAATTATGTGATCACGTGCATTTTTTATGCTCGTTACTGTCACCGTGTTTTCTCACAGTCTCTTTTTTTGAAATGGTTAGTTCCTGCAATGAACTCCGTTTTCCCCGCTATTTCTTTGATATAAACTTTTGTAATGTATCTCGGGAAATGTAATGCAAATTTTAAAATCAAAGGGAGTAAATTTTTACTGTCGCCAATGGCGACCTTGACAGAAATTACACTCGCAAATAAATTTATTTGGTCATAAATGCAACCATTTTTAGTCGCAGTTTGGAGCCCTGCACAAGGATGATGATTTATCGACTTTATAGACATTACATTTTTATCGTCTGTTAATGCTGAACTTCTGTAAAGCTGCTTTGAAACGATGTGTGTTGTGTAAGGCGCTATACAAATAAAATTGACTTGACTTGACTTGATTAATCCAAAGTATTTTGAATACATTAATGACCTTGAGTAATCTAACTGAATACGTTACAAATTACATTTTACAGCATGTATTCTGTCAACTGTAGTGGAATTTCAAAGTAACTTTGGTTTCACCAATGGTAGAGTGAAGCCGAAATCCAGGAAAGTAATTTGATGCCCTTTTGTGTTGGTAAAACAATGCCCCACTCATTAGCTGAGCACAGGCTTCTGGTGGGAGTGGCTCTGTAGGAATGATTTTAGGTATGCTGGAGCAGATCCAGTGGCTGTTCTGTATGCCAGCATCAGAGCCATGAAATTGTTATGTGCAGCAATGGGCAGCCAGTGTAGAGAGACACGGTGTGGTGTAACATGCGCTCTCTTTGGTCCGTTGAAGACAAGATGTGCTGCTGCATTCTGGCTCATTTGCAGAGGCCTAATGCAGGAAGGATGCATGCAGGAAGGCTGGCAATGAGAGCATTACAGTAATCCAGTCTAGAAATGAAAATGACTAAACAAGGAGTTGTGTGGCATGTTAAGAGAGGATGTGTCTTATTTTTCTTTTGTTATAGAGTGCAAATGTACATGATCAGGCTGTCTTTGAGATGTGGTCGGTGAAACTGAGTTGGTTTTCGATGGTTACCCCTAGATTTCTGACCATTTTGGAATGTGTTATTGTAGATTAACCCAGCTGAATGGTGATTTTGTGCTCAACAGCAGGGTTGGCTGGAAAGAAGAGGAGTTCAGTTTTCAATAGGCTGAGTTGCAGGTGGTGATCCTTCATCCTGGCCGAGATATCTGCTAAAAAAACTGAGATTTGAGTCGTCACTGTAGGGGCTGGAAAGACAAGTAAAGGTGTGTGCCATCAGCATAGCAGTAGTAAAAGAAACCATGTGCTTAAATGATTGGTGTTAGTGATGTTGTATATGAAGAGGAGAAAAGTGGACCAAGCTCTGAGCCCTGAAGTTCCCCAGAACGTAGCTGATGTGACTTGGACAACTCACCCCTCCAGGCTACCTTGAAAGACCTACCTGAGTGATTGGACTTGAACCAGCCAAGCACAATTCCTGTAATGCCCAGAGTAGAGAGGGTGGACAGGAGGATCTGATGGATGACTGTGTCAAAGACTGCAGATAATCACAATAAATTAACAGATTTTTCTCCCTAGATTTTTTTATTGACAGCCAAGCATAAATTGAACATGCAATCACTTGTTCAACAAGCCAATTGATTTCAGTATGATATTATTAATGTCCGTAGCATAAATGGTCAGGAAGATTTTAAGCACAAAAGTGTAATACTTAGGATTATGGGGGGTTTAAAAAATGCTGATGTGTTCATGAATTGGACAGATCTGTTCAACTCACTGACTTTCATATCTGGTCATAATATTACTCAAGGTAAATCTCACTGTTGGAGAATATTTTCATAACTTCTTAAATTTGTCTGTTTCTCACACAAAGCTATCAAATATCTTCAGAAGATTTGGAATATAGCACACAAGTCATATAGACCACTTTTATGATACTTTTATGGTGCTTTTGAATCCTTTTTGAAACATGAAACCTTTAGTTCCCATTCATAGTAATTACATTGCCAACAAGAACATCTATCCTTTTGTGTTCCACAGAGAAAAGAAAGTCATACCAGTTTGGAACAAAAGGAAATAACATTTTTGGGTAATCTATTCCTTTATAATTATGAAGAGGAGAGCACGGATAAAAACAGAAGAGTCATTGCTTGGTGTCTGAGGAAGAGAGAGGGATGTTTGAATGAGAACAGATGGAGATTTGCTCTTTAATTAACCCCACAGAATCAGGAGGGTGGAACCAGGCCTCAGCCCGTGAATAACACCCCGTGTCATGCAGCACCATACCGGTGGGAAAGTTATCGGACTGTCCCCTTTGCAAACTCCGCCTGAAAATTCCTTTCCCCTTGCGCACACGGTATTTTATTTCTCATTAGCGTGAGGCAAACTGCTGGGGGATGAAATTTGCTAACAGGAATTAAAAGTGCATTAACACATCGGGGGGGTTCATTTCTGCTAATAGTTTTATTAGTGCTTTGACCTTTCAGTTTATTAGAGGGGTTGATATGGGAGAGAGAGAGGTGAGAGATGAGTGTTTAACACGCAGGGTTAAAGCACGCTGAGAGCATGGTAGTGCAGACATCACAAGACAATATTTAAAGTTTACTGTTAATCACAATCTTTTCAAGATCCCATTAAATTTATATTTTAATTCTGTGGCTTGTAGTTCATGTATATTATTTCTGAGGTCGTCTACATGCTAATGTGAAAGTGGTATCACTCATACTTTATTTCATAATTTAATTCCTTCTATCCTTTAACTGTCAATTGGTTGCACAGGATGCAGCTGAATTTATTACGAAAGTGTCTTGATAGATTTCATTGATGATGCA
This sequence comes from Moxostoma hubbsi, assembly GCA_032164185.1. Classification (NCBI taxonomy): domain Eukaryota; kingdom Metazoa; phylum Chordata; class Actinopteri; order Cypriniformes; family Catostomidae; genus Moxostoma; species Moxostoma hubbsi. The sequence continues at coordinate 48,104,372 of JAVLUX010000011.1, read as the reverse complement.
AGCAACATGATCACATGGGAAGTCAGAATTTGTTTATGAGATTTCCGGTAAACTAGGATCGACCACTTTATGCAGACTTACCTATGAGCGGCATCTACTATCAGACATGTTAGCATCAGCTTCAGTATGATTACCTACCCTTGTGGTGTGACTGAACACCGCGGCTGAACCACCGGCCCGCTCGTTTCTCCCGATGGTTAGGTTTAGGGTTTAGGTTGGGGGATACAATTTAGAAAATATACATTCTTCACTGTATTACAGCCTGCACAGCTGTGTTGGAGACCGGAGGGCAGGGCCGGGTTGTGATTCCACACACCCAGCCCCTAATCAGGCTAATCAAGCCTCCGAGAGGGATAAGGACTGACCAGAGACGGCAGTGCGACAGAGAAAGTGTTACGGGCAGCTGTTCATTATTAAATTATAATTTATATTTTCAAGCTGGTTCTCGCCTCCTCCTTTCCATTTTACCTTGTTACAAGCTGAAAACAATATGTGGACAAAATGAAGCTCACACATGTCCATACACCCAACAATACACTGCTTTAGCCACTGGGGACAGTGTATTGAATTTTGGTAAGCACAGACAGATTTGAGAGCAAAGTCAAAACTCATTTTGATTTCATGGCATATTTAATATGTGATCTTTAATATCCTCAACTGTAACAAATGATATTGTGTTTATCATCGTCAAGTTGTTTTAATTGGAGAACACGCAGACAAGTTAAAAGTTGGAGGTAATTAGCACCTTAAAAAATAATAATAATAATATTGACGTCCTGGATCAATAAGCTTGATCTGTTGCTAAATTAATCCTACTATCGACACAACATAGAAACCATGCAATTAAGAGAATGAGATGGACCAACAAGTGAGAAATAGGTTGCAATTTATCTGGCTGGTTCAATGTGGAGAAATCCTATGAAGGCTTTAATTAATTCATGCATTATTAATGAAGACTGCAGTGAGGAGTTTAGGATTATGCACAAAGAGAAAGGAAAACACAATTAGTGATATCAACCTAATCATTTTTACACATCAACGAAACGCAATGTATTTGTTGTCAGGATGAATTGGGCTAAAATGTGCATGTTTGTGTCTTTGTGTCAGGGTATGTATGTCTGTTAGCAAAGATAATTGTCTCACTTTTTAGAAGCTGTAACCTGAAAGTTCATATTCTCTTCCAATCTGAGGGAACCATTGTGGCTGAACGGAGAAAGAGGAAGAGAAGGAAGAAAAGTAGGAAGAGGAAAAATAATTGCCTCTCAAGAGTTATGAGGCATTACATCACACGCAGGAAATCTCAAGGTTCCTCAAGAGTGCTGCACAAGGAATCTTCGGCCCAAAGAAATATTGTTTATGGTTTAAAAGCCTCGCAGATGGATTTATAAAAGAAACATTCATCATGATAGAAAAATGGAAGAAAACATTCATGAAATAAATACTCACTCTATAGGTACACTTGTCACCTGGACAGCACAATAACAAATGAATTGGAAGGAAGATCCTTCATCCATTGGCAACTGGCCACTGATGGGCTGAGTGGATCGCTGCTCTCTGACTCCACTGAAGGGTCTGGAAATCAGAAGAACCATAAAGCACACTGCTCAACACCAGCCCTTAATGGATTTTAGCCCTCACTCTTTCAAAATTACATGTCCCAATACTTTTGCTCCACCATAATTTTGAAAGGAAAACATGTCAGTATTGTTTATATTTTATAATACTGAAAATGAGCATCTTTTATCAGTGAGTGAAATAATAGTATAAACATATTTGTTTAAATATAAAAGTGTTTCAGGTAGGTATTTCTCAGTAGTGCACTCAATATTAAAGATTTTGTAATGTCCAGGTATGGCTCGAAATTTTTCTACCTGCAGCAAACTTTTGGCAACAATGAAGAGTTTGCCGCAAATCTCATTTGCATGTGAAAATAATAAGTTGTAAATTTGCTGCAAATTTGCAGGAAGAGTGAAGCAAGTTTGCAGCAAAATTGCCAGAATTGTAAACCCTTACAATTTTTGTTAGGGTTTCCAACTTTCATGTAAATATATTTCTAATGTAATTACTTGGGCATTCAATCGATTAAAAAAAGGAATTAGTTACATGATACACCTATGGACCACCTATGGGTGGAGTCTCCACTCTCCCCTGAGCGTGACCTGCCGCGAAAGCACGTTGTTGAGGTTGCCAAGGATGTGACGGTGGGCGAGTTTTGACATTCCATGAGTATGCACGCCACCTTGATGGTTGATGTATGCTGCCATCGCTGTGTTGTCCGTCTGGACCAACACGTGCTTGACCTGGATCAATGACCTAAGCCTCTGAAGGATGAGCAACACTGCCAGCAATTCGAGACAGTTGATGTACCAATGCAGTCGTGGGTCAGTCAAAGGACCGGCGGCTGTGCGCCCTTTGCACACGGCGCCCAAGCCAAGCTTGGTGGCATCCGTCATAATCACGACACACCTGGAGACCTGCTCTAGTAGAAACACTAGGCCATAGAAATGCTAGGTCAGTCCAATGGCTGAACAGACGGCAGCAGACCTGCGTGACGAGCATGCAGTGTTTCCCGTGGTGCCATGCCCATCTGCTTATTTGCCACTCTCCCCATGCTCACTGGAATTAGAAACAGGTGTTAAACAAAATCTAGCTCAGGTGCAAGCACCCTTACCGCTTTCTCTCTCCGGACGGACACATGACCATGCCCCCGCTGCCACAGGCATCTTTAAAAAGATAGGGAAAAATTTATATGGTGGCACATTATGTATTAAAATGTATTAAAATTACATTTTTTGTCTACAAAACTCATTTCAAACATTTAAGTATATGCCTTCAGGTCAAAATATTTTTAAGATCATGAGAAACATTTCAGTCAAGTGTTTCAAAAGTTTTGACCGGTAGTGTAATTTTCCTCCTTTGACCAGCCCCATAAACATAGAAGAAGTATGTGAAAGTCAAAGAGAAAGTGAAACAGGAGATTTATAGTAATTTTCTTTTAAATATTGATCTATTTTTCTCTACTCAAATTTGCCACTGAATATGTTCACATGCAAATAAGCTTGAGATTCGCTGCAAATGTTTGCCAGATGATTCCTGCTCTTCGTCGGTAGTGATGAACCTGCAGCAAACCTTTGGCAACAATGAAGAGTCTTCTGCCAAGCTCATTTGCAACTTTGCAGCAAGTTTGTGGCAACTCACATTTTTTTGTAAGGAAAGTTAACACATTCAATAGACTTTTTAAAGAAATATTCTGGATTCAATACAAGTTGAGCTCAGTCTACAGCATTTGTGGAATAATGTTCATTACCACAAAAATTTATTTCAACTCGTTGCTTTAATAAAAGCAAAAATGGAGGTAACAGAGAGGCACTTACAGTTAAAGTTAATGTGATCAATATTTGGAGGGTTTAAAGGCAGAAATGTGAAGCTTATAATTTTACAAAAGTACTTTATAAAATTTATTATTTGAGCTGTACAGTTGTTTATATCATAATTTTTACAGCCATTTTAGGGTTTTAGGGTATGTTAAAATTACATCATAACAAAGTTGTAAAATTGGCAATAACTACAAAGAAAAGGTTAGTAAGTGATTTTATCACATTATAATCACACATATTGTTTAAGTCTTGTGGCTAAACTTTTGAAACTTTTGAAAGGACCCCTCGCCTCCGGACCAATGACTGCTGCCCCTTGGCTGGCCGGTTCTGACAAGTCTAGAGGACACCCACATGGGACCTCCTCCTCAGTCACTAACCCGCCCCCTGCCGGTTGCGCAGAGAAAGGTAATTGCTTCGAGTCTTCTCTCAGCACCAAAGCCTCGGGACGTGCTTTTGCCTCCCGACACCACACTACCTGCTCTGCCCCAATGCGAATCCTCGCCGGGTATGTCAAAAATGATCATTCCCTTAGTGCCCCTCGCACAAAGCTCAGACGAGTGGCTATCACTTCCCAATCCATCGCGTTGGCTGGCCAGGCCCATCTGACTCGGCTAGACGATTCAGTTCATCAGGCCCCCACCCCCTTTCACCGGCATCCGCTTTACCTCGGTGCATGGCGAAGATGCCAACACCCTACATGCGGAGATCGCGACCCTTTTACTCAAAGACGCGATAGAGCCTGTCCCTCAAGCCAAGATGAAGGGTTTCTACAGCCATTACTTCATCGTACAAAGAAAGGCAGCGGCTTACGACCAATCTTGGACTTGCGAGTTTTCAACCGGGCCTTGCAAAAACTCCCGTTCAAAATGTTCACGCAAAGACACATTCTAACTTCTGTCCGGCATCAAGATTGGTTTGCAGCTTTAGACCTGAAGGACACATACTTCCACGTCTCTATCTTTCCTTGACACCTACCCTTCCTACGGTTCACGTTCGACGGCCAGGCGTATCAGTTCAAGGTCCTCCCCTTCGGCATGTCCCTGTCCCCTTGCATCTTCACGAAGGTTGCAGAGGCAGCCCTTGCCCTGCTAAGGGAAGTGGGCATCCGCATACTCAATTACCTCGACGACTGGCTAATCCTAGCCCACTCTCGGGAGTCCAGGTGCTCAGGTGCTCATGCCCCTCAGCCATCAATGACTTCAGGTCAACTGGGAAAAGAGCAAACTCGCCCCGGTTCAGAGCATCTCTTTTCTCGGCATGGAGTTAGACTCAATGGTAGCGTGCCTCACCAATGAGCTTGTGCAGTCGGTGCTGAAATTCCTCACCTTATTCAAGCAATGCACAGCGGTTCCTCTAAAACAATTCCAGAGGCTCCTGGGGCATATTGCATCCTCGGCGGCAGTTGCGCCACTGGAGTTGATGCATATGAGACCGCTTCAGCACTGGCTTCAGAGTCAAGTCCCGAGATGGGCATGGCGCCGTGGCACGTACCGTGTGTTCATCACCCGCGCCTGCTGCCAGACTTTCAACCCCTGGACAGAGTCCCCCTACAGCAGGTGTCCTGAAGTGTTCTGGTCACCACAGATGCCTCCAAGCAGGGTTGGGGCGCCATGTGCAATGGGCACGCAGCCACCAGCTCCTGGACGAGGCCCCGGCTGGGTTGGCACATCAGTTGCTGGTTGTAATCCTTGCCCTGTGGAGATTTCTCCCACTAATATGGGGCAAGCACGTCTTGATTCTCTCAGTTAGCACCGCTACGATAGCGTACATAAATCGCCAAGTCGCCGTGCGATCTCATTATGTCACAACTCACCCTCAGATCATTGCGCGGCACTCACATCCCGGGCAACCTCAACACAGCAGTGGACGCGTTGTCGTGACAAGGTAAACTCAGCAGAGAGTGGAGGCTCCACCCCCAGATGGTCCAGCTGATTTGCGAGCAGTTTGGCAAAGCACAGGTCAACCTGCTTGCTTCCCAAGAGACCTCCCACTGCCCGGTCTGGTACTCCCTAGTGGAGTTTCCCCTTGGTACAGACACACTGGCACACAGCTGGCCCGGGGGCTGCGCAAGTATGCATTTCCCCCAGTGAGCCTACTTGCACAGGTGCTGTGCAAGGTCAGGGAGAACGAGGAACCTAGCCCACACAGACTTGGTTCTCAGATCTCACGCTCCTCGCAACAGCCCCTCCCTGGCGAATTCCCATGAGGAAGGACCTTCTTTCTCAGGGACGGGGCACCCTCTGGCATCCGCGATAAAAGACATCTTCTGGCCCCTGGACAGGATGCGGAAGATCAAAGTGGCCTACCACCCGCTGTCGTAGACACGATCAACAAAGCCAGATCAAAATGTCCTGAAGTGGTGCTTGTTCGCAAATTGGTGTTGTTCCCGATCTGAAGACCTGCAGAGATGTGCAGTCGGGTCAGTACAAGGGAGGCTGGAGGGGAGTCCTTCCCCCTCCATCTTGAAGGTTTATGTAGCCACCATATCGGCTCACCGATGCGTTAAGATTGCCCCAGCCTCTTTAACTCTATGCGAGAAACATAGAGAGAGAAAAGGCTGGGCTGGCGCGGCCATGCTTGACACTTCGCTTTGTTCCCCTTCTTTGGGATCCCAGGAACCTAAAAAGTTTATGACGATTTTTGTGGGGCATTTGTTGGCATGCAACTGCCAGCCCGCACCTGCATCAGCAGCGCACGCACACGGTTCAGCACATGCGTGATTGAATAGGGACCCCTAGTGTTGCTTCGCTCGGCACAACGTCGAAGTGTGCGACAGACGGGGAACGTCTTGGTCACTGTTGTAACCACTGTTCCCTGATGGAGGGAACGAGATGTTGTGTCCCCCTGGCCACGATGCTGAACTGAGCCACTGCAATGGCCGAACCTTATTCTTGGCTCCTCAGTGCAAAACCTGAATGAATAGATGCATGCTTCCCTCCCTTTATACCCATATGTCTGGGGGAGGAACATGCAAATTCTGTCTGCCAAATTCTAATTGGCCTTTTCTCAAGTGCAGTGGTAACTGATGCCTTCAAGAAAGTCCCCTAGTGTCACTTCACTCGACACAACATATCGTTCCCTTCATCAGGGAACGGTGGTTACAACAGTAACTTAGACGTTTATTATCTTATTTCTTTTCTTGACCTGTTTTCTGATGACTAGAGCTAAGATATTTAATGTTGTCTTGGATTTAGATTTAGTCTTGGAATATAGCAAGAGTTATTTGAACTTTCAGTTTTTTTTTTGTGCTTTTTGGAGCTTGATAGACACAGTCAGTATGAGCTTTGTGAAGAGCTGCATGAGGATTCTACAAAAATATTTACCATGAGGGTGAGTGAATTATGACAAAACTCTGGGGCAAACTATTCCTTTAACCAATTAGTGTGTAGTTCTGAATGACCCCAGAGCACATAAAACATTATGTTCAAAGAATGCCAAAACCGCTAGAACAAAAATACTTTCACATGGCATGTCACATCCCGCACACTAGAGGGGGACAGAGTTTAGGTGACGCAGGACATGGCATAAAGGTAATCCATACAACTCACTTTGTTTAATTTATGTTCTGAACAATATGATACAATGCAGTGCACAGTTCTCTGCACATGTGTCAAGCATGAGGAAGAGTAATCGAGTTTCAGATCAAGAGTGCTACTAGGGCTGAATGATTTGCCTTGCTGTCAACAAAAATCCACTCTCATTGGGTTATTTTAAATATGTACATTAAATTGTAGTGGCCAAACATAAATAAATGTGAAATTATAAAATTTTTATAATAAAGCACAAAATTTGCTTTAAATAATGAGCTCAATGCACGTTATCACACTGAACTGAACGCAGAGCACATCTGTTATTCAGCGCAGCAGATAGATAGAGTTTGTGAGTATGAATCACAGAACCACTCTGAAACCACATGTGTAATACACTGATCCTGTTTACACGAATGTACGAAAGCACTACAGACAAAACAGCTGTGCACTTATTGAGAATATTCATTTATTTAATAAATTGTTTTCCATGTAATCATTCGCTAGAAGGATGTCATTTGACAACTGCGTCATGTTTCACTGTGTTTTTAAGCATCTCTCACAGGAGCACTAGATTTTTAGAAGCAGTGTGAAGTTAAAAAAAACTTCTTCAACTGATAAAAACCCATCTCAAGACACCTGCTTGTGGTGCATTTTGCTTTATTTAGCACGAGAACATGTTTGTTCTGAATGGTTACTAGAAGAATTGTTTTAGCCAATCATTACATGAACGCTACTTGTACTCAAGAAATAAAATACTTCTATCAAAGTCACCAGAATTGAATGCTTTGGTTGTTTTTGCTAATAAATCTCACGGGGGAGCACGCCCCCTGACCCCCCTTGATATAAGGTTTAATTAGGTAGATTTCTGTGTGTAACCTCAGATGAAATCCTGCAGGCGCCCATGCATTTCTGGATGTCAGTATTGAACTTCTAGTAGAGATGGATGTTTCTTCTTTTGATAGTTCCTATTATAAATGACTAAAAGTGTAGAGAAATGCAAGTAAAACACCTTAAACAACTTACACTGATCAGCCACAACATTAAAACCACCTGCCTAATTTTGTGTAGGTACCCCTTGTGCCGCCAAACAGCACCAAACTGCATCTCAGAATAGCATGAGATTCTTCTCACCACAATTGTACAGATCAGTTATCTGAGTTACCATAGACTTTGTCAGTTCAAACCAGTCTTGCCATTCTCTGTTGACCTCTCACATCAACAAGGCATTTCCATCCACAGAACTGCCGCTCACTGGATGTTTTTTGTTTTTTGCACCATTCTGAGTAAATTCTAGAGATGGTTGTGTGTGAAAATCCCAGGAGATCAGCAGTTACAGAAATACTCAAACCAGCCCGTCTGGTACCAACAATCACCCATGCGATTATCTAATCAGCCAATCGTGTGGTAGCAGTGCAGTGCATAAAATCATGCAGATACGGGTCAAGAGCTTCAGTTAATGATCACACCAACCATCAGAATGGGGAAAAAGTGTGATATTTGGACCATGGTATGATTATTGGTTGATTTGCCATATCTGATTATAAATAAACACAAATGAGATTTGAGAGCTTCAGCAGAGTGGAAGATTATCAGTGAATAACAACAAGACTATCATATAACTTCAGAAGATTGGAACATAGCACACAAGTTGTATGGACCACTTCTATGTTTTTTTTTGTAAATTTTTGGAGCTGGACAACCCCAGTTGCCATTCACTTTCATCCTATGGAAAAGAGCAGCCAATACATTTTTCAGCATTTCTCATTTTGTGTTCCACAGAAGAAAACAAGATTGAGTTTGGAAAGTTATGAAGGTCAGGAATTGTCCATTTTGGGAGTCAATACAATATTAATTTAATACATTAGATCTTAGAAAAATGTGAAAGGAAACCAAAAGCATGTGAATTCAGGAGGTGAAGTTGTGCAGGCAGACAGATGGCTGTGTAAGTGAGAGAGACAGAGATATTGCCAACAGCGGGGTGTTGGGGATGGGACGGGCAGCAGGCAGATGTGTGCATGATGGATGGTCCGGCCAGGCAAGGCCGCAGATAAGAGTGCAAACAAACTCTGTAATATATGAACGGCAGTATTGAGGCTGGCTCCTTACACCGTGATGCATGCCGAGGGAAGCCGACGTCAATTTGTAATGGAGAAATGAGGGAGTTGTCAGCCCAATGAAGAGACAACACTTGGGAGAGAAGGAACAGGACTGGGCCAGTGTGGGCTGGGCAGCATTCTGTGTGCCTACTCACCAGGGGTGTAATCAGGGCTGTGCGGGGTGCTAATTCACCCCCATAATAAGACTCGCTGTCACGCGGCACTGTGAGTGTAAGACCTGCAAAATAATTCATGTGAGGAGCGGAAAAGAAGAAAGCTAACTGATTCAATTCATGTTTAATGGCAGACACATTATAATTCATCCAAGCCCAGAGGAAAATATTATTGCCCAGTTGTTTCACTTTCAAAATTTATGAGTTTTGATTTGTTTTATTTAAGATCAACTCTCAGATGTTTCTCCTAATTTTTTTTAAGGGAAATATGAATAGACATAAATGAGTCAATGTTGACCTGCACTAGAGTATAGAGAAATAAAATTCAAGTGTTAGTTCATCCAAAAATTAAATTCCTGTCATCATTTACTTAACCTCACGTTGTTACAAATGCGGATGCCTTTCTTATCTGGAACACAAAAGGAGAGGTTTTGAAGAATGCTGCTCATTTCCATACATTGAATGTGAATGGTGACATGGTGGCTATAATTCTGCTTAGTGTCTCCTTTTTAAGTGTTTCACAGAAAAAATATAGTCATTTGGGTTTATGGTCACATGGGAACAACATGAGGGTGAGTAAATGATGACATTGTTTAAATTTTTGTGTGAACTACTCCTTTAATATGGATCATGTAAGGTAGAGGAGACACATGAGCGATTACTGGGCCTTTTTTTTTTCTTCAGGAGAATGCAGCAAAAAATCCCTATACTATCAATTTGCATTGCTGTCTAAAAGAAAGAACTGAAACATTAAAGAGATCTAATTTTTAATGTTTCTTTCCTATGGGAGACTCTTAATAGATTTACTCACAAACATTTCCTATGATAACGTCTCGGTTACGTATGTAACCTTCGTTCCCTGATGGAGGGAACAAGACGTTGTGTCGAAGAGGTGACACTAGGGGTCTCTTTTGAGCGCCGAAATATGCCTCTGATCTATGAAAAAAGGCCAATGAGAGTTGGCGAACAGTATTTGCATACCCCGCCCCCGGACATACGGGTATAAAGGCGAGGGAAATACGCTCGTTCATTCAGGATTTTTCTGAGGAGCCGGGAGTGTTCCGGGCACCTCAGCGGCTCGGCTCAGCGACGTGGCCGGGAAGACACGACGTCTCGTTCCCTCCATCAGGGAACGGAGGTTATATACGTAACCGAGACGTTCCCTGTCTGTCGATCACTTAGACGTTGTGTCGAAGAAGCGACACTAGGGGTCCACTTCAAATCACGCCATGCGCTGAGCCGTGTACGTGTACGTGTACTGCTGACATCGTAGCGTGCAGGTATTCTACGTGCACAGGCGACCAACTGTGTTCAGGCCGCACGTACTCTTCCCCAATGCCCCAAAAAAGTCGTCAGAATCATTTTGGTTACCCTAGGGGGGGAACAAGGTGACGCTCCCAACTAGGGAATGGGCCAAGCCTGGCTGGGCCTCTTTTCTCTCTATGTTTTCTCGGCATAGAGCAAGAGCAGCCGGGGCCCTTACCACATCGAGGGAAGGGGGTCTTACCCGAATTCCTATTCTTTCAGGGGGGAAAGACTCTGCGGAGGCCACACCCACCCGAAAGGGGAGGTAGAGGTGGCAAAATACATCACATGGCCTCTTGGGTCACATGTGGGAAGAATGTCGCAGTGGTAGATCCAACCTCGAGGAGGGGGGAGTTGCTACAACACGGCGACCGGAGGGCAGCAAAGGACTGCCTAAGGGAGACACGGGTCAGCTCGTAAGGTGACCGTACCGCGGAAGTACACACAGGAGGAGTCCGCGTAGGAGGCCTGATCTTTGGAGCACCTATTTCAGTAGGGGTAGCCTGGGGTACCCGTAGTGGACTGGGCCGGCAAGTTCCTCCACTGAACTGTTGCGGACCCAAAAGGGCTAGGGAGGAATCGACCAGGAACCTAAAAGGGGTCTCCTGGGAAGAAGGCACACTGTTTTACCTCAACAGAGGGAAAGGGCGCTGTACGCAAGCGATTCACCCGGTCAGACCGTTGACGTGTACTGAGTTCTACGGGCTCGGACATGAGAAAACACGAGACTGACTCAACCCTGAGATTGTAAAATCTCACAAAGGTGTTAGGTGTTGCCCAGCCCGCAGCTCTGCAAATGTCTGCTAGGGAGGTGCCCCTAGCCAGTGCCCATAAGGATGCCACACTCCTGGTGGAGTGGGCTCGGACCCGTAGGGGGGGTGGCACGGCCTGGGTGTGATAGGCCAACTGAATGGCGTCCACTACCCAGTGGTAGAGCCTCTGTTTGGAGACAGCGTTCCCTTTCTGCTGTCCCCCAAAGCAGACAAAGAGCTGCTCAGAGCGTCTGAAGCTCTGGGTGTGTTCCAGGTAGGCACGCAACGCGTGTACCGGACACAGCAGTGAGGGGGCTGGGTCTGCCTCCTCCCAGGGCAGCGCTTGCAGGTTCACTACCTGATCTTCTGAAGGGCGTGGTAGGAACCTTGGGCCATAGCCCGGTCGAGGTCTTTGGATCACATATGTGTCTGCCGGACCGAACTCCAGGCAAGTGTCGTTAGTAGAGAACGCTTGCAGGTCCCCGACCCTCTTGATGGAAGCGAGCACGATCAGCAGGGCCGTCTTTTTAAAGAGAGGGCCCTGAGCCAACTGATTCTAGCAGCTCGGAGGGGGATCTCTGAAGACCGGTGAGGACCACCGAGAGATCCCAGGAGGGGAACAGGTTTGGCCGGGAGGGATTTAGCCTCCGGGCACCTCTTAGGAACCTGACGATTAAGTTGTGCTTACCCAGGGACTTGCCATCTACTGGGTCATGGTGAGCTGCGCTAGCGGCAACATACACCTTCAAGGTGGAAGGGGACAGCCTCCCCTTCAACCTCTCCTGTAGGAACATGAGCACTGACCTAACTGCGCACCTCTGTGGGTCTTCTGCCCAGGAAGAACACCAGTTCACAAACAGATGCCATTTCAGGGCGTAGAGTTGCCTGGTAGAAGGGGCTCTGGCTTGGTTGATCGTGGCTATGACTGTGGGTGGTAGACCAGCTATATCTTCCACGTCCCGTCCAGGGACCAGACGTGGAGGTTCCAAAGGTCTGGATGCGGATGCCAGAGTGTGCCCCGTCCCTGAGAAAGAAGGTCTTTCCTCAGGGGAATTCGCCAGGGAGGGGCTGTAACGAGGAGTACAAGGTCCGAGAACCAGGCCCGGGTGGGCCAGTAGGGAGCCACAAGAGTGACTTGATCCTTATCCTCCCTGACCTTGCACAGCACCTGTGCAAGAAGGCTCACTGGGGGAAATGCGTGCTTGCGCAGCCCCACTGGCCAGATGTGCGCCGGTGCAACTGTCCTCGAGGGGAGCCTCTGAGCGGGCATACCAGAGCGGGCAGTGGGATGTCTCTTGGGAGGCAAACAGGTCTACCTGGGCCTTGCCGAACTGTCCCCAGGTCAGCTGAACCGAGTGGGGGTGAAGCCTCCACTCTCCGCCAGGCAAGCGTTGTCGTGACAGCATGTCCATTATCACATAGTCGCTGCTGGCTCCAATGGAGGAGACGACGGGTGAGTTGTGACACGTGGCGGGAGCGTACGCTGCCGTGGCGATTTATGTACGCCACCGCAGTGGTGCTGTCCTTTTATCTGACCAGGATATGTTTGTCTCGAACTAACGGGAGAAAGTTCCGCAGGGCCAAAAGGACGGTCAACAACTCGAGGCAGTAGATGTGCCAACGCAGCTGGGCCCCTTTCCAACGGCCTGCCACTGCGTGCCCATTGCATACGGCACCCCAACCCGATCTGGAGGCATCGGTCGTAACCAGGACGCGTCGGGACACCTGCTGTAAGGGTACTCCAGCCCTTAAGAAACAGAGGTCTGTCCAGGGTTTGGATGTTTGGCGGCAGGCGGGGGTGTTTGTCACACGGTGCGTGCCGTGGCACCATGCTCGTCTCGGGACTCGAGTCTGAAGCCAGTGCTGAAGCGGTCTCATATGCATCAACCCCAGCGGCGCATCCACCGCGGAGGATGCCATATGCCCCAGGAGCCTCTGGGAAAGTTTTAAGGGGACCGTTGTGCCTGGCCTGAAAGCAGCGAGGCACCTCAACACTGACTGCGCATGCTCGTTGAGGAGACATTGAGACTGATTCAAACTCCATGCTGAGAAAAGAGATGCTCTGAACTGGAGTAAACTTAATCTTTTCCCAGTTGACCTGAAGCGCCAAACGGCTGAGGTGCTTGAGCACCAGGTCTCTGTGAGTGCATAGTAACTCTCATGAGTGGGCCAGAATGAGCCAGTCGTCGAGGTAATTGAGCATGCAGATGCCGGCTTCTCGGAGCGGGGCAAGAGCTGCCTCTGCAACTTCCGTGAAGACGCAAGGGGACAGAGACATGCCGAAGGGGAGGACTTGTACTGATACGCCTGGCCATCGAACACGAACTGCAGAAAGGGGCGGTGTCGAGGCAAAATTGAGACGTGGAAGTACACGTCCTTCAGGTCTGCCGCTGTGGACCAATCTAGATGTCAAATGCAGAGTAATATGTGTTTCTGCGTGAGCATTTTTAACGGGAGTTTGTGCAACACTTGGTTGAGAACTCGCAAGTCCAAGATCGGTCGTAAGCCGTCGTCTTTCTTGGGTATGATGAAGTAAGGGCTGTAGAGACCCTTCTTCATCTCGGTTGGAGAGACAGGCTCTATCATGTCTTTGAATAAGAGTGTAGCGATTTCCGCGCGCAGTGACCTGGCATGTACACTGTGTACTGCGGGGGGTGGGGGGGGGGGGGTGGCTGGCAAACTGAGTTGCGTAACCGCGTCGGATGGTCCGGGTCTGCTAGCGAGACGGGGCATGGCCCATGGCGGCAGGCTTGCGGCGGGGCAGAATATGAGATGGCCTCCGTCTGCTTCACCGCTGAGGACTGCTGGGCAGAGTCGTCAATGGTGGCACCAAATGGACAGAGCTGGGAGACGGGGGGTGTGGGAGAAGGTGTGCCTTGTCTACCTCACGCATTTCGACCAGGTCCAGTCCACAGATGCGTTTCTGGACCACAAAGGGTGGCCATCGCCTGTTCGAGTGCCAGCGCTTCTGACCTCCGTGGCCCGGGGGCTCGGTTGGTCATCCAGCGCAGTTCCTGCAGCACATCAAGAACAGGACTACCCAAGGTGCCGCTGTAATGGTCTCCGATGCTGCGGTGATGTCATCCAATTATGAAGCAAGCAAGCGTGCCGGGGAGGCGGGCGGTTCGAGGGGGTTTACCCGGCAAACAGAGCCCGTCATTGTCCCCAAATCGTCTTCATTGCCCGCGGCGCCTGTGTCAATCCCGTAGGTAGGAGGCGAGGCGCGGGGGGCGGCTGAAGTGGCTTTCTCTCATTACAAAAGAAAGCCGCGCGACTGCAATGCTATAACGGCCATGTTCTCGCACGGAGAAGATGAACCAGTGGAGAGAATCGCTCATCCCGAGCTCAGACGGGAGCAAACAAGTGTGCCGGGGAGGCGGGTGGTTCCAGGGGGTTTACCTGGCGAACAGAGCCCGTCATAGTCCCCAAATCGCCTTCATCGCCCGTGGTGCCTGCGTCAATCCCGTAGGAAGGAGGAGAGGCGCGGGGGGCGGCTGAAGTGGCTTTCTCTCATGACAAAAGAAAGCTGCGCGACAGCAATGTTGCCATGGCTATTTTCTCGCACTGAGAACATGAACCACTAATAAAATGCTGCCTGCGTGTGATCGCAGCCTAGGCATGCAAGGCAGCTTTTATGACTGTGAGAGGTGGGGAGAAATCACCGCATCCAGAAACTACACAGGGGCGGAAATGACATCTTTATAAAGACGCGTCCTGAAAAGGACGTTCAACGCTGCTGTGTAATGCTCTTTCAGTGAAATAAACTCTTTTACAGAGAAAATCACTCTTTCAATGTAACTCTTTCAAACTCTGCGCTGTCGAAGTGCCCAGGGGCAAATCTGCACGCCGTGCAGTGAAGAGAAAAGCTGCTGAAGTGTGCCTCCGCAAAGCAGAGCATCAGAGGATAGAAGCAGGATATCAGATGTGTTACACGCAGCTGTCTGCATACACAACCATCGTCTCCGAAGAAAATTACTGAATGAACGAGCGTATTTCCCTCGCCTTTATACCTGTATGTCCGGGGGCGGGGTATGCAAATACTGTTCGCCAACTCTCATTGGCCTTTTTTCATAGATCAGAGGCATATTTCGGCGCTCAAGAGAGACCCCTAATGTCGCTTCTTCGACATGACATCGAAGTGAGCGACAGACGGGGAACCAGAGTTTCTGCCAAAATACCATAGTTACAGTTATACAGATATTGTTACTACAATAAAACTGGGGTAACAGTAAAGAGTCTCCCTTGTCAACGACATCAACAAAAGACATTAAAATGACTTTCTGAAATCTTTGAATTACATTCCAAATTCATGTATTATGATGATGATGATTATTATAATTATATTAACAGAAGAAAAATTAACCAGGGTAATTTGGTGGAAAGTGTCATCGTAAAGTTATCGAAAAGATTTTGTAAGGGGTTTTAGCCACTGTTAAAGATTTGTATTTTTTTTTATTGCTCATTAATTTTCAGCCTGATCTCATTATAATATGCAATGTTTGCGATATTCGTATGAAACATTGAAACAGACATTTTTGTACGCTTGGATAGATGCTGAAATGTACATTATGGATGTATTGATGTATTAATACATTTGTATAGTTACATTTATACATTTATAATGTACAGGTTTTGCTCTTATGGAAAGAAATTGGTATTCAACTGCTCTCAATGTATAGTCTGGACATTAATAAGTGGAAAATTACTATTACAATTAATAAAAACTTCGTAAACTACTTCAAACAATGCTCATCAAAAAATCCTCCACATGCAGCAGTGACAGTTTTGCAGATCCTTGGCATTCTAGCTGTCAGTTTGTCCAGATACTCAGGTGACATTTCACCCCACACTTCCTGTCTTGTTGAGCACTTCTTACGCACCTTACATTCTAACTGATCCCACAAAACTCAATGGGGTTAAGATCCATTACAGTCTTTTCCAATTATCTATTGTCCAATATCTGTGTTTCTTTGCCCACTCTAAATTTTTTGTTTTTATTTTTCTGTTTCAAAAGTGGCTTTATTTTGCAATTCTTTCAATTAGGCCTGAGTCTTCTCTTTACTGTTGTACATAAAACTGGTGTTGAGCAGGTTGAATTCAATGAAGCTGTCAGCTGAGGACATGTGATGTGACTAATTTTCTCAAACTAGAGACTCAGATGTAGACGACTTCATTGGGATTGGGATCCCGCGGGTCCTGTGGCGAGTAAGTTTTTTTTTTTTTATCTCTCTCTCCTCTCTCTCACTGCCACTCTGCGTTGGCCTTTTCCCTCTTTTTTAAATTATGGTGTTTGTGGGAGGGGAGGTACAGGAAGGATCCCCCCCCCCCACACACATTTTTAATTATTGTTGTTTCCCTCAGCTTGCCCCTCCCTTGTCCAGGTTGATGGGGATGACCCGCCCCCCCCCCCCCAGGGGATGTACATCAGGCCGGGGGTCCCCAGCCTGAAAGAACGAGGGAGGAATGTGGCATGAGGGCGGGGCCGGTTCGTGACTCAACACGCCCGGTCCCGTATTAGGCTAATCAAGCCTCCAAGAGGGTTAAAGGCTGACTGCGGAGGACGTACATGAGAAAGATTGTTCATGGACATGTCCGTTGTCTTATGTGTTGGTCTTTTGAGTTTTCCATTAAAACTATCATTTATATGTTAAGCCGGTTTCTCGCCTCTTCCTTGTCCGCGAACATGAACTGTTTTACACCTATCAAAACCTGAGAGAGTTTTATTAGGCTAATAAAAAATAGGCCCAAGTTATTTATCATGTGTGGTGATTTACTTTAGCTTGACATGAACACGTTTATATTATGGTCCATTTAATTGAATGAAATGTTTTATATCTGTTATTCTGAATGTTTAGCATAGCCATAAAATTTGCGTAAATTCTTCACTATCTTGCAGGAGAGGGTGGGTGTGGGCTCTTCCCTGATGTACTTATCCCTGATGTACTCTTGTTTAGTTGTATCTGGACCTCTTCTGTCCTTTGTCTTTGAAGACTGTAGTGTACACCTTTGTATAATTTTTGGGCAATTTCAAGCATTGTATATCCTTTATTCCTGAAAACAATGATTGACTGATGAGTTTCTAGAGAAAGTGGTTTCTTTTTTTGTTGTTGCCATTTTTTGACTAATATTGACCTTAAGTCATGCCAGTCTATTGCATACTGTGGCAACTCAAAAACAAACACAAAGACAATGTTAAGCTTCATTTAACAAACCAAATAAATTTCAACTGTGTTTGATATAATGGCAAGTGATTTTCTAGAACCAAATGATCAATTTATCACAATTAACCAAGGATAAGGTGTTGGAGTGATGGCTGCTGGAAATGGGATCTTGATTTGATCAAATTTGACTTTTTTCAAATAGTGATGGTGCTGTTTTTTTACATTAGTATTGTCCTGACTATACTTTGTGATCAGCTAAATGCCACTTTGATGAATTAAAGTACCATTTTCCTTCTGAAATAGCAAGCCAGTTTGATTGATCAAAGATCTGTTAGGAATTTAGCATCTTCAATATCTTGGCATGTTGTTGTCTAAATTTGGTGACAGTCACATGAATCTCCTAGGTGGAGTATTTAAAAGTTCAGTGCATACAATTTTCAAAAAATTAAAAATCTCTGACTTCCCGTTGACACTTAATCATTGTTTCCATGGTGATCGATCTCGGGGAAATGCTGATTACAGCAAAGATTTTCTCGGCCGTTACCATCTGCTTCACACTGATTGCACTACCTATGTGTCACCTCATTATTTGCCCGTTTATTGTTCACTGTCATGTGAACTGTGTTCTCTTGTGTAGTTGGAGCATGCTCGTGTGTCTGATGGTTGCCCCTCTGTAGAGGTGCAGTTACCTTCCCGTTTGCCGTTGTCCTCACCATTTCTGTGCCCAGTTCATGTGGAGGAGGATTCCTCTGTCCGCATCTCTTGGACTATACAGTATCATCTGGGCTTTGCTTCGCAACACACCAGCTTCAACGACTCTCTTCAGATTGTTCCTGACTTCCACAAAGCACACACTTATCATATGAACACACCCTTCACTAGCCTGTTGTGGCTCACTGGATTTCAGCCTTCTGCAGCCGGTGCCAGGTGTGCCTTATCTTGACATTAAGAACTTTGTTAATAAAACCACTGAACCGTCATCTCTGCTTTTGGATCCTTTGTCCCACCCATGACACTATAGATCCACAAAGTTGCCACAATGTCATCATGATGGACTGGCACCATTCCAAAGTTACATTGTGGCAACAAATACAGGAATTTATTTTTTTCATTTTCATTTTCAACTAAAATTTGGTCATTAAATTATGGTTAGGAAATGGCCATGTAATTTGGCTAGTTGGAATTACAAAATGGATAAATTTGCTGCTGCCTTTCTCAAATTTGCAATGAAATTTGCAGCATTTGTTGGGGTTGTTTTGCAGTGAAAACACACAAATCATCATTACTGTATATACCTCTGTAATTGTGTTAATTACATTTCAAATGCAATTACATGTAAATATTTTGGTAGATAATAACTGAATATGCAGTTAGCAACCAAAAAACTAAAAACAAAATGTACACAAAAAAAGCATACATTTAGGTGAAAGCTGTGGGCATTGAAAGACCCTTAATTGTTTTTGTATATTTCTGCCTCAGAGAATGCAATAAAACACTAAGTTTAAAATAGACATACAAAATTGTGTACTCTGTACTATGGGTGGAAACACCAAAGCAAGTGCCCATACATAGATTTTATGGATAAAGGTAACAAGCTTCATTGCAACAAGTACTAATTCATTAATTGGAGTCAAAATAAAATTATAAATATACAAGAATTTCCGATATATCTGCATTTCCACAGGATCCGCATAGTAACAATTTTGCTACTGATTTGCCAATACCAAATACATACAGTACATGAGTGCCAATATATTGTCTATTAAACACATAAACAAATTCTTAGCTTGACATAAAACTGTCAATCTGGAATAAACTTCACATTATGCAGGACCATCTTTTAAGTGTATGCATGGATGGAGAGTGCATGCATTTCCAATGTTATTCTGCTAATAAAATCCTGTAGGCCAATCAACTTTGTAACAACTGGAATTAGCCATTTGACAGGGAACATTAATGTCTAGGTTACGTATGTAACTTCCATTCCCAGATGGAGGGAACGAGATGTTGTGTCGAAGAAGCGACACTAGGGGTCTCTCTTGAGCGCCGAATATGCCTCTGATCTATGAAAAAAGGCCAATGAGAAGTTGACAGACAGTATTTGCATACCCCGCCCCCTGACATACGGGTATAAAAGCTGGGAAATATGTTGAGTTCATTCAGGATTTTTCTGAGGAGCTGGAAATGGTCCGGTCACTACAGTGGCTCGGCTCAGCAATGTGGCCGGGAGTACACAACGTCTCGTTCCCTCCATCAGGGAATGGAGGTTACATACGAAACCTAGATGTTCCCCGTCTGTCGCTCACTTCGACGTTGTGTCGAAGAAGCGACACTAGGGGTCTAATTTAAATCACGCCATGCGCTGAGCCGTGTACGTTTACTGCTGACACAGGAGCGGGCAGGTATTTCACGTGCAGAGGCGACCAGTTGTGTCAGACTGCACGTACCCTTCCCCAATGCCCCAAAAAAGTCATCAGAATCCTTCTGGTTACCCCAGGCAGGGGGACAAGGCGATGCTTGCCAACCTGGGAATGGGCCAAGCCTGACTGAGCCTCTTATTTCTCTATGTTTCTTGCATAGAGCAAGAACGACTGGGGCCCTTACACGCATCGAGGGAAGGGGGTCTTACCCAGTTTCCTATTCTTTCAGGGGGAAAAGACTCTGCGGAGACCACCCCTGCTCTGAATGGGAGGTAAGAGTGATGAATACATCACATGGGTTTTTCAGGCGGCATGTGGAAATGGCGCAGTGGTAGATCCAACCTCGTTAGAGGGGGAAGTTGCTACAACACAGCGACTGGAGGGCAGATGGAACTGCCTAAGGGAGACGCGGGTCCACTCGTAAGTGGACCGTACCGTGGATAATACACACAGGGGGAGTCCATGTAGGAGTCCTGCCCTGTGGAGCACCTATTCCAGTACAGGGTAGATTAAGTACCCACAGTGTATTGGGTCGGTGAGTTCCTTCGCTGAACTGCAGACCCAAAGGGCAAGGCAGGAATCATCCAAGGATCCGAATGAGTGGGATCTCCTGGGAGAGAAAGCACACAGTTTTATCTCGTCCTAGGGAAAGGGCGCCTGGTGCAAGCGATCCACCCGGCCAGACCGTCAGCGTGTTACCGAGTTCTACCAGCTCGGACCTGAGAAAACACAGGACGATACTGACTCAACATGGAGATTGTAGAATCACGCAAATGTATTAGGTGTTGCCCAACCCGCTGCTCTACATATGTCTGCCAGGGAGGTGCCCCTGGCTAGTGCCCATGAGGACACAACACTCCTTGTTGAGTGTGCTCGGATCCGCAAGGTGGGGGGACACGGCCTGGGTGTGATAGGCCAATGAAATGGCGTCCACGACCCAGTGGGAAAGCCTCTGTTTGGAGACAGCATTCCCTTTCCGCTCTCCACCAAAGCAGACAAAGAGCTGCTCAGAACATCTAAAGCTCTGTGTGCGGTCCAAGTAGGTGCGCAAAGCACGTACCGGACACAGCAACGAAGGGGCTGGGTCTGCCTCCTCCCGGGGCAGCACTTGCAGGTTCACTATCTGGTCTCTAAAGGGCGTGGTAGGAACCTTGGGCACATAGCCCGGTCGCGGTCTTAGGATCACATATGTGTCTGCCGGACCGAACTCCAGGGAAGTGTTGCTAACAGAGAACGCTTGCAGGTCCCCGACCCTCTTGATAGAGGTGAGCGCGATTAGCAGGGCCATCTTTAAAGAGAGGGCCCTGAGTCTAACTGATTCTAGTGGCTCAAAGGGAGGTCTCTGGGACCACTGAGAGATCCCAGGAGGGGAACAGGCTTGGCTGGGAGGGATTCAACCTGATAATTAAGTCGTGCTTACCCAAAGACTTGCCATCTACTGCGTCATGGTGGGCCGCAATGGCAGCGACATACATCTTTAGGGTGGGAGGGGACAGCCTCCCTTCCAGGCTCTCTTGCAGAAATATGAGCACTGACCTAACTGCGCACCTCTGTGGGTCTTCAGTCCGGGAAGAACACCAATTTGTGAACAGGTGCCACTTCAGGGCATAAAGATGCCTGGTAGAAGGGGCTCTGGCTTGGCTGATTGTGTCTACGACGGCAGGTGGTAGACCAGCTAGATCTTCCGTGTCCCGTCCAGGGGCCAGACATGGAGGTTCCAATGGTCTGGGTGCGGGTGCCAGAGTGTGCCCTGTCCCTGAGAAAGAAGGTCCTTCCTCAGGTGAATTCGCCAGGGAGGGGCTGTCGCAAGGATTACGAGGTCCGAGAATCAGGCCTGAGTAGCCTAATAAGGAGCCACTAGGGTGAATTGTTCCTCGTACTCCCTGACCTTGCACAGCACCTGTGCAAGAAGGCTCACTGGGAGAAATGCGTACTTGCGCAGCCCCGGAGGCCAGCTGTGTGCCAGTGCGTCTGCCCCGAGGGGAGCCTCTGTATGGGCATACCAGAGCGGGCAAGTGTGAGGTCTATCGGGAGGCAAACAGGTCTACCTGGGCCTTGCCGAACCGTTCCCAGATCAGCTGGACCGACTGGGGGTGAAGCCTCCACTCTCCGCTGGGCAAGCGTTGTCATGACAGCATGTCCGCTATCACATTGAGGTTGCCGGGGATGGGAGTGGCCTGAGTCACTGCTGGCTCCAAAGGAGGAGACGACGGGCGAGTTATGACATGTGGCGGGAGCGTACGCCACCATGGTGATTTATGTACACTACCACAGTGGTTCTGTCTGACCTGACTAGGACATGTTTGTTTCGAGCTAACAGGAGGAACTTCTGCAAGGCAAGAAAAACAGCCAACAGCTCTAGGCAATTGATATGCCAGCGCAGCGGGGCCCCTCTCCAACAGCCCGCAGCTGCGTGCCCGTTGCACATGGTGCCCCAACCCAATCTTGAGGCGTCGGTCATGACCAAGACGCATCAGGACACCTGCTGCAAGGGTACTTCTGCCCGTAGAAAGCAGAGGTCTGTCCAGGGTTTGAATATTTGGCGGCAGGTGGGGGTGATCGTCTCACGGTGCATGCCGCGGGACTCGAGTCTGAAGCCAGTGCTGAAGTGGTCTCATATGCTCATATGCGTGACCGCCGTGGAGGATGCCATATGCCCTAGGAGCCTCTGGAAGTATTTTAATGGGACCGTTGTGCCTGGCCTGAAGGAGACGAGGCATCTCAGCACCAACTGCGCACACTTGTTGGTGAGGTGTGCTGACATTGAGACTGAGTCTAACTTCATGCTGAGAAAAGAGATGCTCTGAACCGGGGCGAGCTTGCTCATTTCCCAGTTGACCTGAAGCCCCAGAGCCTGAGCACCTGGTCTATGTGAGCGAATAGTAACTCTCTTGAGTGGGCCAGAATAAGCCAATCATCGAGGTAATTGAGTATGCGAATGTCGGCTACTCGGAGTGGGCAAGAGCTGCCTCTGCGACTTTTGTGAAGACGCGAGGGGACAGAGACGGTGAAGGGGAGGACTTTGTACTGATACGCCTGGCCGTCAAAAGCGAACCGTAGAAATGGTCGGTGTCAAGGCAGAATTGAGACGTGGAAGTACGCGTCCTTCAGGTCTACCGCTGTAAACCAATCTAGATGCCAGACGCAAGTTAAGATGTGTTTTTACGTGAGCATTTTGAACGGGAGTTTGAGCAGAGCCCGGTTGAAAACTCGCAGGTCCAAGATCGGTCGTAAGCCGCCGCCTTTCTTGGGTACAACGAAGTAAGGGCTGTAGAAACCCTTCTTCATTTATGTTGGAGGGACAGGCTCTATCGCGTCTTTGAATAAAAGAGTAGCGATTTCTGCATGCAGGGATTTGTCATGTTCGCCGTATACTGCGGTAAAGCGGACACCCGCAAAGGGGGGCGGGGGCCTGTCAAACTGAATTGCGTAACCGAGTCGAATGGTCTGGGCCAGCCTGTGTGACAGGTTGGGAAGTGAGAGCCACTCATCCAAGCTCCGTGCTAGGGGCACCAAGGGGACGGTTATTTTTGATGTACCCGGCAGGGCTTCGCAGCGTGGCGGAGCAGGTAATACGGCGTTGGGAGGCTCTAGCACTGAGAAAAGACTCAAAGTACTTACATTGCTCCGCACACCCCGCAGTGGGCGGGTTACTGACCGAGGATGAGGTCCCATGTTATTCTACAGGCCTCGGAGGGGAGCACAGGGTGACCCCGCTAGGTAGTAGGGTTTCCAGGACACAGGTGGAGCGTAACAGCCCTATCCACCTGGGGAATCGACATGTACCCATGGGCCGCTCCACCATCGAGGGTAGCGAGAGCGGATGAGCCAGTGTCTTTCTGATGGTGGAGAGGGGTGCTCTCAATGACGTCAGCTCATCATGCACCTCCGGGAAAAACGAGGGTGTGAGCGCCGCCCAGACCCCAGGAACCAGTCATCCAACTGCGATGGCTGTGTGGAGGACGGAGGGTTCCAGTCCAAGCCCACGCTGGTGGCGACCCAGGAAAGCATGTCGGCCATCTGGGCGTCAGCCTCAGCCTGGGCGTGCTGGCCTGAAGGCGGCAGCCCAGGGGAGTCATCCACGTCAGACACCGCGCTCTCCGATGCAGCGGCGAGCTCATCCACTTCGAGCTCTAGAGGATAAGCAGACTGGCTGTGAGGCGAGCCGCTGTTGCCTCGAGCACGGACAGCAGTCAATGAGCGTGCTGGCGGGTGGGTGGTCTGAGAGGGCATACCCGGCAGAGCTGCACCCGCTGCCATCCCCAGATCGCCTCCATCGCCAGCCGCATCGTTCTCAATCCCGTGGGAAGAAGGAGCAATGCGGGGAGCGGCTGGAGTGGCATGCTTTCTATTGAAAGCAAGCCTCGACCTCAACGTTGCCATGGTCATGCCCTCGCAGTGAGAGCATGAACCATCCACAAACGCTGCCTAGGTGTGATCGCTGCCCAGACACACGAGACAACGCCTGTGGCCGTCTGAAGCGGAGCGCACTCTACTGCATCCAGGAACTACACAGGGGCAGAATTGCATCTTTACAAAGACGTGTCCTGAAAAGGACGTTCAACGCCACTGTGTATTGCTCTAATAGAGAAAAATACTCTTTTACAAGAAATATCACTCTTTTATTTGCTCTTGTACTGTCAAAGCGCCCAGGGGCAAGCTGCACTGCCGTGCAGGGAAGGAGAAAGCCGCTGTAATGCGCCGTAGATCCAACAGCAGAGAGCGTCAGAGGAACAGGAACAGGTGTGTGACTCGCAGCTCGACGCAGTACAACCATCGGCTCCAAAGAAAATTTCTGAACTTGACGTATTTCCCCACTTTTATACCTGTATGTCCGGGGGCAGGGTATGCAATACTATCTGCCAACTTCTCATTGGCCTTTTTTCATAGATCAGAGGCATATTCGGCGCTCAAGACAGACCCCTAGTGTCACTTCTTCGACACAACTTGGGAACCGTGGGATAGGGAACCACACTTTACATATGAATACATACAAATGCTTACGAAATCACGTTGAAATTATTAGAGTCAGTTGATTTTGCCAGAGAGGGTTTTATCAGATCAGATTATACTTGAAAGGATGCTTAATGCTGGACTTTACTGAACTTCAAGATATCTCTGAGCTCAGCAGCAATGAGAGAAACATTTGAGGATAAAGACTATTAACACTGAAATACTTGAAAAAGAAATTGTTGTCACTCTGAGTTCACATTTAAAGGTCTGAAGGGAAGTGTGAGCTATTCCCTAGATGCTTATACATGAACATCAGGGTGATCATTTATTTGCAGTGCCTGTGAATGAAAGCTATCACACTCAAATCCCTTGGTAAGTGCTGTCACACACACATGTGTCTCTTCACACGGCCAGTAGAAAACATTTCAATTCTGTAACAAGTATCATGAGCTGTGATGCTGGGTAGTTTAAAATACTGTCACATGCCTTGTGAAACATTTTATTTTTATGCATGAATTGTAAAAAACAATCCAAGTTAGTCTCAGTTCTTCTGTATTATGCCATAAATCCACAGAGGCTGCAGCTACACTATCAGGATATGGTATAAATATTTGTTACAATTCAGATGTTCACATCACACACCGTTAGCTCAATCATATCAGTATAAATTCTGTCCAGTTGTCTCAGTCAAGGCTGTTGTAGATCTACTACCCTTGACACACCTTGTTTTCCTCTTTACCTGTCTCTCAGAGATGATAATTAATTCTCTGTTGTGAGATATGTTTCAAGCAGTTCACACACAAGAGAAACTCTCATAAGCAAGTTTTCTAACATCTAAACATTGATGTAGACTGTCAGCATGTAATGACCTCACTCAATCTGAATGGGGCTTCTTGATAGATCAACAAACATTAGTGCGGTTTATCGAAGATCTTTTATAACACCTTGTAGATTCACAACAGAGACATGCATTCTGCTGGGAATAAAGGGATAGTTCACCCAAAAATAAAAATTCTCTCATCATTTACTCACCCTCATGTTATCCCAGGTGTGTATGACTTTCTTTCATCAGCAGAACACATTTGAAGAAAAGTATAAATATATCTTTGCTCAGTAGGTCCTTAAAATGCAAGTGTATGAAGATTTCTCTTTTGAAGCTCCAAAAAAATCACAGACAGTCAACATAAATGTAATCTTTATGACAATTCAATTAATGTCTTCTAAAGTGATCTGATCACTTTTGGTGTGAAAAATAAATAAATATTTAAGTACTTTTGTACTATAATCCAATGCCTCGGGTAACCTTTACGAGAGGGTGGAGTTCACATGGTCTCTCGTGTGATGTATTCACATTGCCATGAGACAGATTTAGTATCACGTTCTCCACATGGTTGAGACATCCAGGCTAAGCACACAAACACGCCATTGTGAGTAAAGAAATATAAAAACAGATCTAAACCAATATCAGCCAAGCTATTGTACAGTGTTCCTCCTTCTCACTTGTAAACAGGTTGCTCTTCTGGGTTTGACATACTTGTGTTAGATCTCACGTGTTTCAAATGCCAGTGCGATTACGTCACATGCGCATAACTCTGCAGAACAGAAGCGATGGTTTAGAGTAAAAAAAAAATCTTAAATATTTGTATTTTTTGCAACAAAAGTGACCATGTTGCTTTGGAAGACATTAATTTAACAGCTGTCATGTCCGAAAAAGAACGTTTATCAAATTTTGAATTCCAGGATAGGTTGACGAATGCCACCAAATCCATTCAGGCTTCATTAGGGTTGAGTGGTTATCAAGATGCTCCTTATTAACTTTCTCTATCAACACAGAGTTTGATCCTGAGTATATGATTAGTTCATGAGTGTGTTCCATGAATGAAGGGATTAGCCAATCAAATGCAACATGGAGTGAGACAAACCATGATACACTTCTTGCGAGAGAATGCGCATTTTACATCTCTGCTGAAGATACAGTATTTATGTAAATGTGGTTTAAACAGTTAAACCACAAAAGAGGACGTTATAAAAATATGATAAATGAAAACGTCATGGTTACAGTTGTAACCTCCATTCCCTGATGGAGGGAACGAGACATTGTGTCGAATGTAGTGACACAAGGGGTCTTTCTTGAGAGCCTCGCGTACCTCTGAACTTGAGAAAAGGCCAATGAGAAATTGGCAGACACAATTTGCATGTCCCGCCCCCGGACATACGGGTATAAAGGGAAGTGGACGTGCATCTGTCAGTCAGGTTTTTGCACTGAGGAGCCAAGAATAAGGTACGGCCAATCACAGTAGTAGGTCTAGTGTCATAGCAAAGGGGACACAACATCTCGTTACCTCAATCAGCGAATGGAGGTTATAACAGTAACAATGACGTTCCCCTTCTGTCACTCACTCAACGTTGTGTCGAATGCAGTGACACAAGAAGTCCCATTTCAAAGCGCCATGCACTAGAACATGTTACGTGAACTGCTGACACAGGTGCAAGCAGGCTGCTGCGTGCTCGAAGTAACTGTATCGGCTGCACGTAACCCTCCCCAATGCCCCCAGAAAAAGGTATCATATACAGACCTTAGGTTCCCTGCACCCCTAAGGGAGGAACAGGTGCTACATGACCATCATGGGAGCTAGCCAGCCAGCCGCGGCCTTTTCTCTCTCTGTTTCTCGCATAGAGTGTAAAGCGGCTGGGGCTATCTTAACGCTATGAAATGCGAAAGGGTCTTTTCCCCCTGAAAGAATATGACCACAGAGTCCGCTCATTGTTGCTAATAATACTCAAGGTATTAATGCAACATACTGTTATCATAAATTAGAGTTTGCTGTGTTATAATCCAACCATGTTGGACTGTTGTGTGTTTACGCCATCACGGATGAGACCGGCATACTGTGTTTATCCATTAAAGGACCAGAAGTCGCGGGAGAGGTTACAAGCCGTTCACCGCGTCTCTGAGTGATAAACTAACAGTTGCTTTCTCTCCCACGATCGCGAAACCGGCTTCAATGCTGCCACTTTATTCTCTCTCTCTCTCTCGTACTAACCACACACACACACGACCCCTCACAACCATTTGCTAGTAGATAACTTTGTGATAAAGCTCAGCTTTGTCCCCAGGTTATCGGGCAAGCGGAGACACGCTGGAAATGGGCAGACGCCATTAACCGGCTTCTCTCCGCCCACATTCACGGCCATACTCTCTGGCCGCCATTTTGTGCGCGTCACTCCTCTCTCACACACACACACACACCCCGTCCTCTCATGTGTTACTGTCACTATTAAGTTTGTAGTTGAATGTCGGAAGTTTATTGAAGCATTCTATTGATTATTAATTGATATTATATTTTCAATAAACTTCGTTATAATTAAAAGAGAAGTATTTTGGTTTGTTTTGCATACACATGTGTCAAAGGCTGGCAGGGGATGCCAGTACTCGAATTCAACCCTTCGTTGTTCCCTTTTTAATCTTGATGATCTACGGACATCAATTTTCCTAAGAGAACAATCTAATATTGAGACTGTTATACTGTCTGGTTATTAGTCCCTGATTCCAGGGTGGTGCCCCGTTGACATTAATCCTAATTAATATTCTATTAGATTTGATAATTGTTGATTTAAAGGATTAAAAAGCTAACATTGATTCTAATCAATGTTCTATTGATTTTAATAATTGATAGTTATCTATGATAATTATTAATTATTGCTAATAACCAAATCCGCTACTAAACTGTGAGCCCTACAGTGTTGACCAGCCCACTGCTCTGCAGATATCTGCTAGGGAGGTGCTGTTGGCCAGTGCCCACGAGGATGCCACATTTCTCGTCGAATGTGCTCGAACCCACAAGGGGGCGGGCACGGCCTGGGCCTGGTAGGCCAGAGAATGGCGCTCCTTTTCTGCCATCCGCCGAAGCAGACAAAGAGCTGCTCAGAACATCTAAAGCACCGCGTGTGGTCCAGATGGATAAGCAAAGCACGTACTGGACACAGCAACGAAAAGACTGGGTCTGCCTCTTCCCGGGGCAGCACCTGAAGGGGGTCGTAGGAACCTTGGGTATGTAGCCCGGTCACGGTCTTAGGATGACGTGAGTATCTGCTGGACCGAACTCCAGGCAAGTGTCGCTGAAAGAGAACGCTTGCAGGTCCCCAACCCTCTTGATGGAAGCGAGCGCTATCAGGAGGGCTGTCTTCAAGGAGAGGGCCTTGAGCTCAGCTGAGTCAAGTGGCTTGAAGGGGGGTCTCTGAAGGCCCGAGAGGACCACTGAGAGATCCCAGGAGGGGAACAGGCTTGGCCGGGGAGGGTTCAACCTCCGGTTGCCTCTAAGGAACCTGATAATCAAGTCGTGCTTACCCAGGGACTTGCCGTCCACTGCATCATGGTGGGCCACGGTAGTGGCTATGTACACCTTCAAGGTGGAGGGGGACAGTCTCCCCTCCAACCTCTCTTGCAGGAATGAAAGCACTGACCAAACAGCGCATCTCTGCGGGTCTTCAGACCGGGAAGAACACCAATTTGCGAACAGGTGCCACTTTAGGACGTAAAGATGCCTGGTAGAGGGAGCTCTGGCTTGGTTGATCATGTCTAAGACTGCAGGTGGTAGGTTACACAAATCTTCCATGTCCTGTCCAGGGGCCAGACGTGGAGATTCCAGAGGTCTGGCACAGATGCCAGAGGGTGCCCCCTCCCTGGGAAAGAAGGTCCTTCGTCAGGGGAATTTTCCAGGGAGGTGCTGTCACGAGGAGCGTGAGATCCGAGAACCAAGTCTGAGTGTGCCAGCAAGGAGCCACTAAGGTGACTTGTTCCTCGTCCTCCATGACCTTGCACAGCACCAGTGCTAGAAGGCTCACTGGGGGAAATGCGTACTTGCGCAGCCTCCAGGGCCAGCTGTGTGCCAACACGTCTGTCCTGAGAGGGGCCTCTGTGAGGAATTACCAGAGAGGGCAGTGGAAATTGTCTTGGGAGGCAAAGAGGTCTACCAAATCAGCTGGACCACCTGGGGGTGGAGCCTCCACTCTCCGCCAGGTGAAACCTGTCGCGACATCGTGTCTGCTGTCATGTTGAGGTTGCCGAGGATATGAGTGGCGTGCATTGACCTGCTGCTGACTCCAAAGGAGGATGCTGCGGGCGAGTTGTGATATATGACGAGAACGCACAGCGCCGTGGCGATTTATGTACGCTACCGTCACGGTGCTGTCTGAACAGATCAAGACATGTTTGCCTCAGATCAGCAGGAGAAACCTCTGCAGGGCAAGGAATACAGCCAGCAACTCTAGGCAGTTGATGTGCCAACGCAGCCAGGGCCCTGTACAGGAGCCAGCGGCTGTGTGCCCATTGCGCATGGTGCCCCAACCCAGTTAAGAGGTGTCTGTCGTGAGCACGACACGTCTGGACACATGCTGTAGTGGGACTTCAGTCCACAGAAAACAGAGATCTGATGGCAGGAAGGGGTGATTAACACACGGTATGTGCCTTGGTGCCATGCCCATCTCGGGAATCGAGTCTGAAGCCAGTGCTGAAGCGGTCTCATATGCATCAACCCGAGCGGCGTGACTGTGGCCGAAGATGCTATATGCCCCAGGAGCCTCTGGAATTGTTTTAGTGTAATCACTGTGCCGGGCTCGAAGAGAGTGAGGCACCTGAGCACTGACTGCGTGTGCTCGTTTGTGAGGCGTGCTGTCATTGAGACTAGCTGTCATTGAGACTGAGTCTAACTCCACGCTTGCTCTTTTCCCAGTTGACCTGAGGCCCTAGACGGCTGAGGTGCCTGAGCACCTGGTCCCTGTGAGCACATAGTAACTCTCGAGAGTGAGCTAGGATGAGCCAGTCATCGAGGTAGAAGTCTAATATCTTGATTTTAGATGATAAAAATTCTTTACTATTAATTTACATGAATTTTAAGTTTAATATAATTTATTACTATAAGATATTAAAACAGTAGATGCACTAATAATACTTATTCTTTATTTTGTTCTATCAATATGACACACAATAAAAACATATTTGTTTAGCCAGTATGCTTTTATTGAACTTCATGTGAAATATATTCACACTTTTCTGATTTATCAATATTGGGAATTTTTTTATGTTAAAATTATGATTTATCACTATTGATATGCATTGTATTAATCTATTTTACTTGTAATTATGTAATTATTTTAAGTTTGTTTTTTCAAATATATTTTATGGCCAGTGAGGGAAAAGGATTGGGGAAAATAAATTGTGTCTTTAGATAAAATGCAGATGCTTAAATAAGATTGCCGAAAATATAATATAAATATATTTCTTAAAAAAAATAATTATAATACACAGCAGATTTCTAAAGTTATTTCTTTGTAGTGTGCTTTAAATTGGATTGCGAGATACAGGGGGAGTGACTGTCACTTTGCTCACAGCTGATTGGTCCAGTATTTGTTTGAGATCTCTGATTAGGAACAAAACCTGTTTACCCCCTCACGCCCACTTGTGACGCTGTCTCTGCATCAAATACAGGCATAACATTTTAGATAGTTTCCTATTTCTTTTAAGAAACAAATCTGCTTATTCTATATTTTTTTATGCTTTACAAATGGCGTATGTCAATTACCTGTAATATTAAACTAGTCTCACAGAGTGAACGTAACTACATTTTTGTAAACTGACTTTTATCAGATACTATTTAGCAGAGACAGGTCACTTCTATTAAAATAAATGGGAGAAATTGGAACACCCAATGGTCAACTGATGTAGAAAAGAAGTCTTGCCTTACTCTAAAAGAGCCAATCAGCTTAAAGAAACAGACATTGCCTGTCAATCAACTTGAAAGCTTGAAAGGATGTCTGTTTTTTTTACCTCTCATTTGATTTTACAACACTATCGGTAAGGTTTAGGTGCTGGTTAAGGTTAAGGATGTCTACACTATCGGTTAGGTTTAGATGTTGGTTTAGGATAAAGATGTCAGTTTTGTTCATCTCTCATTTGATTTTACAACACTATCGGTTAGGTTTATGTGTATTGTTGAGGGTTAGGACTATGGAAGCAATTCAATGCCATATATATTTGCAAACAATATAAAGTATTGCAAAAGAAAATAAAGTTTTGCAAAAGAAAAAAGTATTGAGCAAAAAAAAAAATAAAAAAATTTTCAAACAAAAATGAAGTATCACAAAAGTAAAATGAAGTATCGAGGAAATAAAAGAACGTTTTGCAAACAAAAATAAAGAATTGCAAAATAGAAATTAAATATAGCAAAAACCAAGATATAATTAATTGCGGCATTGAGTTTGCCACACATATTTTTCTTTGCAATGCTTACTAATTATTTTTCAACGCTCCTTTTAATTTGCATTTCCATCAAGTGTGAGCTCATGACACCGTTTTGCCTTTGCGCTTCACTTTTTTGAGCGTTTCAGTATATGGCACGGTTTTGACGTGGGGGTGGAGTCAGGGGATTGGGGCGTGTACAACGGGCTCACGGATGCCTCCCTGGAAGTTACGTCATTAGCTTGAGACACAGATCAAATCATCATGGTTGAGCAGAGGCATCGTGGTGGATCTCAGGTGTGTAAAGTTGATTATTTCATTAGCATTAAATGTGTATTAACAGCGTTTGCTTCAGATAAAGATGTTAGAGATCAGTTAAAGCGGTGGATTTATTAGCCATACTCGCTAACGTTAGCTAGCAGCTTTGGATAATGTGTATATTTGTAAGGAGTTATTAGTGTTGACAGATAATTTACAATCGTGAGAGGATCCTATGGTGTCAAACAACAAATACGCTGTCAACAAGTCATTTTTATTGCAGCTATAAATTAAGTAATATAACAAACTAAGCTGTCATTTCCATATTATCTTGTCAAAATATCATACAAACCTTATTTTGCGTTTTGTATGTCAACTTGCTTTCTGACTCCTGTTGAGTGCACAAGATAGCGAGTCTTACTACATTGACGAAAACGGGTTTATTTAGTGTTTGTGACGTGCTGGTGTTTATTAATATGTAAATAATTTATAACCAAAGTTCACTATATTAAGTAACATTGCATTTACATATTACATATAATTAATTTTACTTTTCTGCCAAGGATCTCTCATTGGCATTCATATGTACCTTGTAATAAACTTTCAATTGTAAATCCTGTAGCACTTGGATAATTTCCTCACATTCAAACACTCATGAAAAGCTTTCCTTTATATGTTTGCTCACATTTTCAAAGGATTATTGATTAGAGTGACCATTACTGTTACTGTATACATGTTCCAGTCATTTTACTGTACAGTTTGTTAATTAAAAAATTAAAGGCAAATTCACCCATATACAGTGTACAGTTCATTTGAATATAACTTTTATCCTCTTTAACTTAATACGAAGCAATAACCACAAAATAATTACCCCAAATTAACATCAACACTGAAATAAGAGCATGTTTTATCTGTCAATCAGACGCACATGAAAGTTGCATTCGTTACTATAGCAACAGTAAACTGCGGGCGCATTTTCTTAGAATCATCGTCTGGTAGAAAGACCATCATGTCGTGGTGGTACCATCTGATGGTAATGATGTAAAAAAACAAAAACTCCCTTAGTTGCAAATGGACTGTTTGATCCATGAGAAAGTGAAGTTCAATGAAATAATATTCATTGTTAATTCTTACCTGATGACGTTTAAAAGAAAATATTGGCCTGGCTAAACTCATTTCATCAAACAGGCTTTTGCATCCTGTAAAATACCCTAATATATATATATATATATATATATAAAAAGTTTACACTGTGCTCCTAGGAGGGGTGCCAACGGTGCAGTTACTTTGCAGTTTTGTGTGTGTGTGTGATTATTTCAGTATGAATAATAGAAAACTGTCATGTTCATGTTTTGATGCAATATAATATATATATATAAATAAATAAAATCAAGTTTTTCTTTCCTTGTTTTTATTTTTTATTGTCCAGAAAGCTTGTAACCAGTGATGGTCCTCTTGGCTCTGCAGAGACTCCCTGGTGTCATTCTGCCGCAGCCTCTGCTCCAGCTTATTCCTGTATTAATTTATAATAATTATTAATAATAATGCATTTTATTTATATGTTCCTTTCAAGACAGTGACACCTTAAGCACACTATTGATTGATAATGAGAATACTGCAACTCAACCTAATGTATACTGTTCTCTCTATATGTTTGCTTTCGAAACGTAAATATAGATAAACAGCAAGCCAAACTCTGTTCAAGAGCCAGGATATGAGCGTCTTGCTCCTTTAATGGTACAACATGTACTGCACTTTACATGGGCAAAAACACCGGCCACTGAACCGAGTAAAACTGTAAATAAATGAAAGAAATATTGAAAACTTTTTAGAAATCAAAATGACATACTTATTAACAGTATAACAAGTAAAATGTATTTAGATACATTAGGTAAGAAGCATTATCAACACAGCGCACTAGCGCCAATCTGCAATAACATAAACATCTTTAATTATATCACGTTTAAACTCCTGCAATATACACTAGACATATAAATGATTCAAATTAACTTACAGCCAATGCTTACGACAGGGATTAGAAGAAAGATCGATTCAAATGCAACACAAACATCTCAAGCGTTCACTGCACCATGAGCTCGTTATTTCCTGTTACCCGATGTGCATTGCTCGTGGAAAAACGTCAAAATAAAGGTCCTCACATAAGAATTTAACATAATAGCGGCAGGGAAAATGATCTTATACAGAATATTAAACAATCACGAAATTATAATATTTATAAATGTAAATGTTCATCATAAATTATACACAGCCTCTAACAAAGGCAGAACATAATGCAATTTAAACAAGAGTTTATAATGTCAAGTACAGAAAGATGTGTGATTATTATGTAACATGTGTTATGACATGTCACAGTATGCAAATATGTAATTTTTAACTAATAAGACAAAAATCTAATATGAGAAGCTAATTTTATTAGGTGTGTGTGTATCAGTGTGCAGCCGGTGCTGAAGACACATTAGAGGGATTGTGCATGAGTACAACAGCAGAAAGTGTGGTTGTTCTTTAAGATGCACATAGCTGTTATCTGAAATAAGAAAAGAAAATGCTTTATAAAAGTGTGATCATTTGTAAACAAGTACATGACATTGTTTTGATTTTTCTGTGTTGCCAACTCTCTTCCCTTATCTATCTGATCTGTCACTTGTTGTATCTGGGTTTTCATTTAAATAGATCATTTTAAAGTTCATCTCAATACCATATAAAATGTAAGAAGACATTCTGGGTATGATGTCAGGAGATTATTTCCCTGTAATTCTGTCCAATACTACATTAAATGAGTTTAAATTTAATGTTAATAATCATGGCATGTTTGAACAAGAACTCAAAAATGAAACTTTTTATGAGTGTTTGAATATGAGGATCTGATCCACGTGCCAGGACAAAATAAAATATTTGGGGTGATTTTGCCTTTAATTATATTAATAACAACCTAAAAATGAAAGCTTTTTATGATGTGTTTGAACATGAGGAAGTGATGCAAGTGCTAGGATGAATTTTTGGTGTGATTTTGCATTTAATTTTTTCAAACTGTACAGTAAAATGACTGGAACATGTATACAGTAACAGTAATGGTCACTCTAATCAATAATCCTTTGAAAATGTGAGCAAACATATAAAGGAAAGCTTTTCATGAGTGTTTGAATGTGAGGAAATTATCCAAGTGCTACAGGATTTACAATTGAAAGTTTATTACAAGGTACATATGAATGCCAATGAGAGATCCTTGGCAGAAAAGTAAAATTAATGATATGCAATATGTAAATGCAATGTTACTTAATATAGTAAACTTTGGTTATAAATGATTTACATATTAATAAACACCAGCACGTCACAAACACTAAATAAACCCGTTTTCGTCAATGTAGTAAGACTCGCTATCTTGTGCACTCAACAGGAGTCAGAAAGCAAGTTTACATATACAAAACGCAAAATAAGGTTTGTATGATATTTTGACAAGATATTATGGAAATGACAGCTTAGTTTGTTATATTACTTAATTTATAGCTGCAATAAAAATGACTTGTTGACAGCGTATTTGTTGTTTGACACCATAGGATCCTCTCACGATTGTAAATTCTGTCAACACTAATAACTCCTTACAAATATACACATTATCCAAAGCTGCTAGCTAACGTTAGCGAGTATGGCTAATAAATCCACCGCTTTAACTGATCTCTAACATCTTTATCTGAAGCAAACGCTGTTAATACACATTTAATGCTAATTAAATAAAAGGTAATAATCAACTTTACATACCTGAGATCCACCGCGATGCCTCTGTTCAGCCATGATGATTGATCCGTGTCTCAAGCTAATGACGTAACTTCCAGGGAAGCATCCGTGAGCCTGTTGTACACGCCCCAATCCCCTGACTCCACCCCCACGTCAATTGTGCCATATATTGAAACGCGCAAAAAAGTGAAGCGCAAAGGCAAAACGGTATCACGAGCTCACACTTGATGGAAATGCAAATTAAAAGGAGCGTTGCAAAATAATTAGTAGGCATTGCAAAGAAAAATATGTGTGGCAAAATCAATGCTGCAATTAATTATATCTTGGTATTTGCTATATTTAATTTCTATTTTGCAATTCTTTATTTTTGTTTGCAAAACTTAATTTTTTTTCCTCGATACTTTATTTTACTTTTGTGATACTTCATTTTTGTTTGAAAAAAAATTTTTTTTTTTTGCTCAATACTTTTTTTCTTTTGCAAAAACTTTATTTTCTTTTGCAATACTTTATATTGTTTGCAAATTTATGTGGCATTGTTCTGACTCCATACAGGATGTCTGTTTTGTTCACCTCTCATTTGCTTTTACTACACTATTGGTGTATTGGTTTAAGTTAAGGATGTCTACACTATTGTTTAGGTTTAGATGTTGGTTGAGGGTAAGGATATTGGTTTTGTTTACCTCTCATTTGATTTTTGGGCAGATGTGGTTCAGGTGGTAGAGAGGGTTGGCTGCTAATTGCAGGGTTGGCAAGGCTAGCGCCTTGAATGGCAGCTCTGTCGCCATTGGTGTATAAGTGTGTGTGTGAATAGGACACAGTGTAAAGCGCTTTGGTAGCCTCTAAGTTTAAAAAAAAGCGCTATATAAGTGCAGACCATTTACCATTTACAACACTATCGGTTAGGTTTAGGTGTTGGTTTAGGGTAAGAATGTATGTAGATTTGTTCAACTCTCATTTTATTTTTTTCTCATTTGAACATTATTGGTTAGATTTAGGTTAAAGTTTTAGGTTAGGGAGGTACGTTTTACTCTTTAAAACCTTCACCTAAATCCCCCCAAAACATTCACCTATAAAACCTAGTCTGATTACTACACCATTTCACTCTCTTTTGGCACCCCCTTGCCTTGTGCTAACCAGCCAAATCTTGACCTCTTGGTTTAAACAAATCCATTGATTCATACATTTAAAAAAAACTGGATTCATAAAAGAAATAGATTCATGAAAGCCTCTTTGCATCAATGTACTTTTTAAAATAAATATTTACTAACTCTTCTGTTAGTATTTGAAGTATATTTTTGAGCTGTGAGAAAACAGCATGCTCTACAGCCACCCAGAAATCTGCAGTGGGTCTGATTTACCACAATGACACAATCTTAGCATCCCGCTGATGTTGTTGCTGCGCTGTTGTCAAGTCTTGAATGCGAAGCTAGCGGAGGCCAGGCTGGAGAAGAAAAATTAGGGCCTACACCTGCGGTGGCGTAATTAATGCCATTGTCACCTTCCAAAAATAAATCAGAACCTCAACAAGACTTTCCTGTTTAGGGTCAAAATCTCTCCCCGCCATATTAAAATTAATCACCTCCCCTGCTGTTGCCATGGAGTGAAGGAGAAAAAAAATGCCTTGCTTCTGCATTTCTCTGTTCAGAAGTAAAAATAAACAGCAAACACGAACGCCACCACGTAGAACATGGATTAATTAGCCGTTCCTCTGCTGCTAGTAAAAACAAATGAAATTCCAAAACAGATCTGCATTGATTAATTGGTAAACCTTTAGAATTAATTTGTCATATGGAGGGTGTGTGTTTGTGCTTTTGAAGAAAAGGTTAGGGGTTGCCTCGGGACGGGAAATTGGCGTCATGAACAGGATGTGTTTTGTAATTCACATGTATGTGAAAGTCTTGGGATGATCTGGGCCTTGAGTTCATGCCCATGAATGAATATATTATTTATTTACTTATTGGATTAAGTAGATTTTTTATAAACCAAATATGTAGATGTCAAATTTCTTTATCTAATCAAATAAATATGAGCACTATGAAGTGACGTATTAGAAAACAAGCACTTTCTATGAAATCTGTCTCAGAGGCTGATGGCTTTTGATTGATTATGTAAGCACCCTGGTTTATTATTTTACTTTCCTCTAATGCTCAGTGCATAACAAGGCAATGAAAAATTTGCGATCGCAACCGCCTGGCTGTTTGATTAGTCCGTTTCTCTGTTTCAGGCCAAACAATTAGAAAGTCATTTATTTATAAAACATGCCGTTATAGCTGTTTCTTTCCTCAATGGTGTCTATTTGCATAATGGGCTAGAATGCCTCTGAAATGTGGCCCTGTGGGATTCGCAGAAGATTGAGACGCAAGATACCAGTGGTTGAGCATATTTATGTCTGTTTTGGGGGAAATTAATGGTGCATTTTCACATTGTATAATGTTATTTAATGGTGCAAGTCAAAGAGAAAATTTTTTTTTTTTGAATGTACTTTTTTTTTTGGGCTTTTTACATAGAAGGAAGCTCAGCTGGCCTGTACAAATATTTCCCTCTGCGTGGCTGCAGTTTTTGCGCTGCAGGCTGTTTTACACCATCATGATGGATGATTTTGCTTGTCTCTGTTCTATGCCCAGTAAATTGCAATCCAAATTGCAGTTTTGAGATAAATACATCTTAACATATTGTTTATACATTGCGAATATGATTAAACTTAACAAAAAGCT
This sequence comes from Moxostoma hubbsi, assembly GCA_032164185.1. Taxonomy (NCBI): domain Eukaryota; kingdom Metazoa; phylum Chordata; class Actinopteri; order Cypriniformes; family Catostomidae; genus Moxostoma; species Moxostoma hubbsi. The sequence goes on along the minus strand of JAVLUX010000011.1, from coordinate 48,065,643 downwards.
AAATGTATATTGTATGGTGATAATTTCGAGCATTTATTTTGATGATTTTTGTTTGCAACAAACAATTTTGTGCATAAGATAATATAAGAAAATTCATGTTTAGAAATATTTTTTTTAATTTGAATGATGTGATAAAATACCAAATGTATACCAAAATGCAATTTAAAATATATCACATGTAGTTTATTCTTTAACTTTAAGATTATTAGTTCCAAAATTTCAATATTTAAATTAAAACAATGAAACTTTCTTATGTCTTCAATTTTACTCTCATTTTCACAGAGCTCAATTTTTACTTTTTCATCACACAGAAAATAATTGCTGGAGACAATCTGAGCACAATTTAAGACACTGTGGAGATCTTTTCTAAAACTCACAAGACATGCAGGAAACTCAAGCAAAACAATCTCAATTTGCTCTCCATTTAATCTTGTATAGGAGAACGTAGTGTGGTATTAAAGATCTCATTTGTAAAAAAAAATAACTTGCATGTGGGCTCAGTGCCTTTGATTCTTTCAGATGAAACTTTGATATATTGAATGTCCTGCACTAAACGCCACAGAAAGAGCATCATGCTTCATATTTTATGTATTACCCATCATGGTCACAGCACATCTGTCCCTTCTCCATACACCCTCACTTGTCATTTCTTAATTTCTCAAACACTTTCATTCTAGATTGTGCAAGCCAGCCCTCTTTATGAACAATGTGATATTGTTAGAGTGTTTATGAACTGATACTCTAACATTTTATTAGTGATTTGTGTGAAAGTGAATAAAAGCCATTGTTGTTTTATTGCCTCATTTGTAACATATTCTGTTAGATCACTCAAGGTCAGTAACGTATTCTAAATACTTTGGATTACTTTTTCAGCACTGGCAGATTTGTTCACTTGTTTTGACTATAAAAACTCTGCCAGTACAGTAAGACAAAATACACATGTTAAAAATATATTCTCTGAAAAACCTAAATATCTGTGTTGTTTCTAAAACAAGATTAATCAATTTGATCTTGTTTTAGGGATTTTTAGATATTTTTTTTTACAAAAAAGCAATACAAAAATAATTATAACAAATATTATTTTTGCCCTAATATCAAAGGTATTACTAGAAATAAATGAAATTATGATCCAACATGAATTGTCTTGATAAAAAAAAAATATATATCTTGTCTGGTAACAGGCATGTAAAATGGTTAGAAATAGCATTTTCTCTTGGCGTAATGCTGACAATTTACGCAAGGTTTATTTCTATTTCTTCTGCTCCAAACTTATTTCAAACTTACTCTCTGCTCGTATGAATGTAACACATCATAAGAAAATATTTCACCGCTGTTCAAATGCACTTTGGATCGAATCATGTATATGTATAAATGTTTTCCATCAGAAAGGACTAAATATTAAATGAAAGAAATGACAATAAAATGCAAAGCAATCTCTTCAGTAATCAAAATACTTTTTGAATGTAACCGTATTCTAATGAACAATTATATAAATTGTAACTGTAATGGAATACAGTTACTCATATTTTGTATTTTAAATATGTAAACCCGTTACATGTATTCTGTTACTCCCCAACCCTGGGCATATAATATAATACTTGCCTCTTTTTTAAATCTGAGATTTATAAGAGGAGTTTATAAAACTCTCTTTACCTAAACCTTCAAATCAGTATTTAAATAATCTGGGGCTTGACCCTTCTGAAGGTAATCAATGTTACTGACTTACTGTGATCCCTGATGTTTCCCACAGGCATTGGCAAAATGAAAGAAATTCAACACAGTCTCCAGGTTTCCAACCGTGTATTGTACCCTATTCCTGGATTTCACTGTGGGATTATTATCTAGAACTTCTAAAAGTGTTGACAGAAAAAAAAAAAAAAAAAAAAAAAAAAAAAAGAAGCTTTTTGGAGACCTTTTTGAAAGTGTATATTTGAAACACACAGTGAGCACCCTTATATCTCTATTTGCTGTGGGCTTTTGGGAAGCTCTCTCCCCATTGGTTAACTCCCTGTCTGAGTAATAGAAGGAGAACACCCTCTCCAAATGTCACAGAGACCAGCTCACATGGCAATTGGTATTGGCAACTCTCAAAGTTCTCTGGAGCGTTCGCAACAAAACAACCCCTCACTCAAATCACGCTGTCAGCAGAAATATGGCAGGTGTGTTAACTCCCACCACTCCAAATTAGGAAATGCAAGATTTGCATAAAATGTGTATTTTTTTTTTTCATCATAGCTCAGGATAATTAGAAATTATATCAGAGGTGATGGAGACGGTAATAGTGGGAGAAGAGAGAGCTGTTTTGTTGTGGAAACTCTTGGTAAGATATAAGCTACCTCTGAATCCCCCCTCCAACAGGAAGATGGACCCTTCAGCCTCTGTTAGAACATCTACCCATGACATCAAAGACTAAACCTACACTTCTGCCATGTTCTGAGACTATGAAAGAAATGCAGCCAGGTGATTGGATGACTCCTTCAAAATTAAAAAAAAAAATCCAAAAATTTCCTGGTTTCAAGTGAGCTTAATTTCTTATGGATTTCTTGAAAACGGCTTCAATGGCATCCTACTCAAAATGTTTCAAGTGGTTTACTGTTATCCTGTAATTTGTGGCTTCATTGAAACCACTGAAACATTTTTAATGGTAAATTGGCACGTCTAAAGGGATCGTTATCCTCTTTAATGACAATTCTGTCATTTTTGCACATCTCTAATGTCATTCTAAGTCTTCTGAATCTAAAAAAAAAAATATCTTTATTATATGAGAACAGAATGAGATATAAGTTATTCATTGATTATTTACCCCTGAGCTTTAGCTCTCATATCATAGCACATATTGCACAGGTTGAATATAAATTATATCAAACATCATTGACGTCAAACCTGATGTGGAATATCTAACAGCTCTATATTTGATAGGAAGATTTTCAATGAATATAATGCAAATTTCTAATTTATTTAGCCTACAAGTCATATAGATCAGTGATTCTCAACCTTTTTTACTCCAAGACCCCCGTTTTTCAAGAAAACATTTGAAAGATCAATATTAAGTTATCAATTACAATACATTGCATGATTTCAGAATGGGATGTTCTTCCATAAAAATTATTAAAATGAAATGAAACCTAGAGTAGATGGAAAATCAGTCCATACCGATCTCTATGAAATATCTATGTATTTCATCCAAGTGATTTTTAGCAGGTTTTCAACATTTTAGTTGTTATATTGTTTAAAGTTTGCTGGGGCCCTCTGGCTGATATATAGTGAACTTTCATGTTTTTTTTTTTTTTTTGTCCCTACGAACTGTTATTTAATGGAAAAGAGCTGTGTGAAGATTCTTCAAAATTTCTCCTTTTGTGTTCCACAGAAAAAAATGACATCATGCAGGTTTGGAACAACATGAATTTTCATTTTTTTGGGTGAATTGTTCATTTATGGTCAGGGTCCATTGAGAAGATTTATAAAAAATGTCTCAAACGTACGACTATTTGAAAGACGATTAGCTAATTATCTGTTAATGTAATGTTTATTGTAGTAAATGTTACTTAATTGTCTTAATGAAAGCTATTATAAAGCATTACAGAGGAAGTCTAGATTTTTATTAAACAACTCCCAAAGTTGACAGAGAGTCTGTAAAGATTGAAGACACCTGCTCTATGGCAATGCAGCTGTGACACTAGGCGGCGCCAGAAGGCTATTTTGTGTGTCTGATGCTTTCACTGACAGGAATTTGTCCTGTGCAAAGATTGTATTAAATTAACTAGAACGGCCAGGTGCACAGCTTCAGTTCATTTGTTTTATTTCAGTGAAGTAAGGTCTTATCAGTTAGTATCAGTCAGTAACTAAATCAAGAATAAGTGAACTTATTTTGTGCATGCAAACATTCAGTAAACTGTGCTTGATTATTTATTTATTTATTATTTTTCTGAACCTACATTGTGACAGTTCCAGATTTACATCGATTTTCAACTTGTTCATAAATTCCAGATCATGTTTAATTAGTAATGCAGTTCAAAACAGAAGGAATTATATGTAACTCTTCAATAAACCTTTAAAGAATTCTTCAATCACATTAATTTAAAATCACATTATATTACAGTAAGGGAAAAAAATATTTTATAGTAAAAAGGGCTATATTATTTCCAGTTATCCCCCCCAAGCAGCAAGTTTGTGGCAAATTTGTCATGAACTCTCAATTTTTGTAAGGGTATTCTGTCATATTTCAACTCTAGTAAAAGATGGTTAACAGTATTTGTGATGGTTGTGTGTGTAACTTAATATAATGCTTTTACTGCTTCTATAATGGGATCTCTTATGGGGATCCATTTGGCAACTTAAAAAGTAATGTGATAATATGTTTGCATGGACATAATACAGTAACTAAACCATATGAGTCATCTGATAACCCTTGATCAGTGATAAAGATGATTTGCATGAGATTGAAGACAAAGAAAATGATGTCAACCTTAAATGTAAGAAGACAAAATCACAAGTGAAAAAAAAAATAAAGCAAGAGAACAAAGCTTTGGAAGTCATCTTGGGTGTTTGTGAACTCGTGCTGTTAAAATACTGGATTGCCACAATTAATGTAAAGCAATTTATCAATGAAATTACAAAAATACAAATCATATGATCATAGATCATAATAGAAATTACAACTTACATTATCACATATATAAAACATTGTACTAATTATGTTAATAATTAACAAAGCAAATCAACAAACAACAGTCTGAGCATATTTTGTGGCATCTGCTTCAAGTACATAAGGGTGTTTTTTTCTATATTTGAGAGATGAGAAAATAAATGGAGGAAAAATACCTGCTTCGTGAAATCCTGTTTTACATGAACAAACTCCTGCAAGAGAGGATGAATTATTGATAAGCATCAAGTTCCCCGTCTGTCACTCACTCGACGTTGTGTCCATGAGTTGACACCAGGGGTCGCTCCTGAGGAGCCCAGACATCTCTGATCTTGAGAAAATGCCAATGAGAATTGGCATGTGGAATTTGCATGCCACTCTCCCGGACATATGGGTATAAAGGAGTGATGCTGCAAATAAGCATCAGATATCTTCTTCAGAGCCGAGAGAGCAGTCACAGAGCTGAATTCCTCTGCCATCTCATTCATCTCCACAAGCTGGTGTTGGTTCTACGGCGCTTTCCAGCGGTTCTCCCCCTCACACACTACGTTGTGCTGAGCACACACCCCTGGGAACTTCAGCAGCAGAAAAGGAGCTCACGGAGAGAATAACTGTGTTTATATATATATATATATATATATGGTCATAAAAAATATATATATATATACATAAAAACACCAATAAAAGAGTATATTTCTCTAAAAGAGTGGCGCAAACGGTGAAGCGTCTTTTTCAAGATGTCTTTCCGTTTGTGTGTATTTCCTGGTTGCGGTCGTTGTCTCTCCTCGTCTGATGGCCACGATCGCTGCCTCTCATGTCTGGGTGCTACCCACGCACAGTCAGCGTTTGTGGATGCTTCATGCCCTCACTGCGAGGGCATGACCATGGCTATGTTGTGGTCGCGGCTCGCCCACGTAAGAGCGCAACCACCCCAGCTGATCCCCAACTCGGTCCTTCTTCCTACGGGTATGAGGCAGTGTTGGCTAGCACTGGGGGCGATATGGGGACCTCAGTGGGAGCCTCTCTGCCGGGTATAACCCCACGGACCTCCCACTCCCCATCACGCTCGTATGCTCCAACCTAGTGCTGGAGCAGGGTTGCCAGTTCGCTTCACGGTGGACCCGTGATCTCGTTCAGAGCACCTGATGACGATGAGATCTCGATCGCAGCATCGGAGACCGGGTGCGGTTGCTGACAGCCATGCTTGCCGTGGCAGCTGCGAGTGTCGGGCTGGAGTGGAATCCTTTGCCTCCCCCCGAACCCTTGCGGCTTGACGATTGGCTCCTGGGGCCAGAGCGCCACTCATGGCCACGCTCCGCCCCCGTTCCTTTATTCTCGGATGTGCATGAGGAGCTCACACGCTCGAGGCAGGCACCTTTTACCTCCCGCACGAGCCATGAGCTCCCCCGCTCTCACTATCCTCGACGGTGGGGCAGCAAGGGGCTACGTGGCAATTCCCCAGGTGGACCAAGCGGTCGTGGTGCACTTATGCCCGCAAAATGCCTCCACCTGGCGGAACCGCCTGAGGCATCCTTCCAGGGCCTATAGGCTGACGTTGTCTCTGATGGCTAAAGCCTACAGCGCTGCTGGGCACGCCGCCTCCGCCTTGCATGCCATGGCACTCCTGCAGGTGCACCAAGCCAAGGCACTTAGAGAACTACACGAGGGTAGTCCTGACCTGGGTCTAATGCAGGAGTTGCGCTCGGCGACCGACTTCGCCCTACGGGCACGGGCTCTCGGGCAGGCAATGTCCACCTTGGTGGTCCAAGAGGCTGACTAGGTACGTTTCCTTGACTCCCCCATCTCCCAGGTTGGCCTGTTTGGCGACACTGTTGGAGATTTCGCCCGGCAGTTCTCAACGGTGAGGAAGCAGATGGAGGCTATACAGCACATCCTGCCCAGGCGGAGCCACAGACCCCGCACCCCATCTGCTCATCGCCCAGCACGAGCAACAACACCAGCCCCGCCACAGCCCACCCCTTGGGGCTGGCCCCGACATGGAGCTACCCGCAGGATGGCGACGCCCCCCGCCTCACGGCCGGCCGCCATGAACCCCAAGAAGGCTTCGAAGCACCCCTGAGATGGGTAGCCCCGGGTCTCAGGAAACTACACTACGGGAGCTGGTAAGCAGACCACTCCCTCCCCCTCTGGAGGGGCGTGTGGTGAACCCTTATTTCCTTTTTAATTTTATTTCACCGCATACCCAATGGGCTGTGGTACCCAGATTTTCAAAAAAAGAGCAGTTTCCTCCGGCCCCGGGCTCTATTTACGGCCTCCCCGGCCGTCGTTATCACGACGGTCCCAGGCTGTTCCGGGAGCGGTCACAAGGAGCCAGGTAAGTACTTTTGATGTCCCTAGACTCACGCAGAAATGCATTCTAGCGAGTGTCCGGCATCTGGATTGGTTCGCGCCGGTAGACCTGAAGGATGCGTACTGTCATGTCTCTATCCTTCCTCGTAACAGTCCCTTTCTTCGGTTTTCCTTCGAGGATCAGGCATATCAGTACAAAGTCCTCCCCTTCGGGTTGTCCCTGTCCCCTCGCGCCTTCACGAAGGTCGCAGAGGCAGCCTTACCCCACTGAGGGAAGTGGGCATCCGCATCCTCAACTATCTCGATGACTGGCTAATCTTAGCTCACTCGCGAGACATGTTGTGTGCTCACAGGGACCTGGTGCTCAGGCACCTCAGCCGCTTGGGGCTTTGGGTCAACTGGGAAAAGAGCAAGCTCTTCATGGTCCAGAGCATCTCTTTTCTCGATATGGAGTTGGACTCGGTCTCAATGATCTCAATGATGGTGCATCTCACCAGCGACCGAGCACAGACAGTGCTGAGCTGTCTGTATACATTCAGACGGAACACGCTGGTCCCACTGAAATCCTTTCAGAGGCTCCTGGGGCATATAGCATCCTCAGCGACGGTCTCACCGCTTGGGTTGATGCATATGAGACCACTCCAGCACTGGCTACAGACCCGAGTCGAGAGACGAGCATGGCACCATGGCACACAGGCTTGTTGCCGCTCTCTCAGCCCCTGGTCAGACCTAGCATTCTTACAGGCAGGAGTTCCCCTAGGCCAGGTCTCCAGGCACGTCGTGGTAACGGCAGATGCCTCCCAATGGGGCTGGGGCACCGTATGCCGCGGGCACTCAGTTACCAGCCCATGGTCTGGCCCATGACTGCATTGGCACATCAACTGCCTCGAGTTGCTGGCAGTACTACTTGACTTGAGGAGGCTTTTGCCATAGATCCAGGGCAAGCACGTGTTGCTTCGGATGGACAACACAGCCGAGGCGGCTTAAAACAACCGCTAAAGCAGTCTGCGCTCTCGGGCGTATTTCACAACTCTCTCGAAGTCTCCTCCTTTGGAGTCAGCACTGACTCAAGTCGGTACGAGCCACTCACATCCCAGGCTACCTCAACAGCACAGTGGATGTACTGTCGCGACAGGTTACATCCAGGGGAGAGTGGAGGCTCCACCCCCAGGTGGTTCAGCTGATCTGGAGTCGATTCAGCAGGTAGACCTGTTCGCTTCCCCGGAATTCTCCCATTGCCCACTATGGTACTCTCTGACCATGGCCCCCCTCGGCACAGATGCCTTGGCACATAGCTGGCCCCCGGGGCTTCGCAAGTATGTGTTTCCCCCAGTGAGCCTACTTGCACAGACGTTGTACAAAGTCAGGGAGGACGGGGAGCAGGTACTCTTAGTGGCCCCTTATTGGCCCTCCCGGATTTGGTTCTCGGACCTCAAGCTCCTTGCATATATCAGCACATCACGATGCAGTGGAAGGTAAGTATTTAGGGAAGCACGATTTGGTCATCAGGTTCCTGAGAGGCGCGAGGAGGTTAAACCCTCCCAGGCTGCACCTCATTCCCTCATGGGACCTCTCTGTGGTCCTTCGGGGCTTTTGGGGAGCTCCCTTTCAAGACCACCCTGCTGACGGCGCTCACCTGCAGGTGTTCTCTGTTAGCAAACTGTGTCTAGAGTCATCCTGAGACCCCGACCAGGCTACGTGTCCAAGGTTACCACAACCCCTTTTAGGGATCAAGTGGTTAACCTGCAAGCGCTACCCCAGGAGGAGGCAGACCCAGCCATGGTGTTGCTGTGTCAGGTGCGTGCTCTTCGCATCTACTTGGACTGCCCGCAGAGCTTTAGAAGCTCAGAGTTGCTCTTTGTTTGCTTCGGCGTACAGTGGAAGGGAAGCGCTGTCTCCAAACAGAGGATCGCCCACTGGGTCATTGATGCCATCACAATGGCATACCATCCCCAGCACATGCCGCCCCCTGCTGGCCTATGAGCCCATTCTACCAGGGGCGTTGCAGATTCTTGGGTGTTGTCCCACGGTGCCTCTCTATCAGACATACACTCACCTAAAGGATTATTAGGAACACCATACTAATACTGTGTTTGACCCCCTTTCGCCTTCAGAACTTCCTTAATTCTATGTGGCATTGATTCAACAAGGTGCTGAAAGTATTCTTTAGAAATGTTGGCCCATATTGATAGGATAGCATCTTGCAGTTGATGGAGATTTGTGGGATGCACATCCAGGGCACAAAGCTCCCATTCCACCACATCCCAAAGATGCTCTATTGGGTTGAGATCTGGTGACTGTAGGGGCCATTTTAGTACAGTGAACTCATTGTCATGTTCAAGAAACCAATTTGAAATGATTCAAGCTTTGTGACATGGTGCATTATCCTGCTGGAAGTAGCCATCAGAGCATGGGTACATGGTGGCCATAAAGGGATGGACATGGTCAGAAACAATGCTCAGGTAGGCCATGGCATTTAAACGATGCCCAATTGGCACTAAGGGGCCTAAAGTGTGCCAAGAAAACATCCCCCACACCATTACACCACCACCACCAGCCTGCACAGTGGTAACAAGGCATGATGGATCCATGTTCTCATTCTGTTTACGCCAAATTCTGACTCTACCATCTGAATGTCTCAACAGAAATCGAGACTCATCAGACCAGGCAACATTTTCCAGTCTTCAACTGTCCAATTTTGGTGGGCTCTTGCAAATTGTAGCCTCTTTTTCCTATTTGTAGTGGAGATGAGTGGTACCCGGTGGGGTCTTCTGCTGTTGTAGCCCATCCGCCTCAAGATTGTGCATGTTGTGGCTTCACAAATGCTTTGCTGCATACCTCGGTTGTAACGAGTGGTTATTTCAGTCAAAGTTGCTCTTCTATCAGCTTGAATCAGTCAGCCCATTCTCCTCTGACCTCTAGCATCAACAAGGCATTTTCGCCCACAGGACTGCCGCATACTGGATGTTTTTCCCTTTTCACACCATTCTTTGTAAACCCTAGAAATGGTTGTGCATGAAAATCCCAGTAACTGAGCAGATTGTGAAATACTCAGACCGGCCCGTCTGGCACCAACAACCATGCCACGCTCAAAATTGCTTAAATCACCTTTCTTTCCCATTCTGACATTCAGTTTGTTCAGGAGATTGTCTTGACCAGGACCACACCCCTAAATGCATTGAAGCAACTGCCATGTGATTGGTTAATTAGATAATTGCATTAATTAGATATTGAACAGGTGTTCCTAATAATCCTTTAGGTGAGTGTATGTAGAGCAGCGGGTTGGGCAACACCTAACACCTTTGCGAGGTTCTATAACCTCAGGGTTGAGCTAGTTTCGTCCCGTGTGTTATCAGGTGACACAAACAGGTAAATTCGGGTCAGCTGGCCGGGTATATCGCTTGTGCATAGCGCCTTTCCCCTCCCTTGAGGACGTTCTTCCTCCCTAGCCTAGTGGCCGTTGAGTCTTCGGAAAGGCTCGCTGCCGCCCCGGTACGGACATCACTAGGCCCCCGTACTGAGGTAAGTGCTCCACATGTGCTGGTTGTCCCCTTCGTCAGTAACCGAGACGATTTCTTATGTATCATGAATATGGTTCATTCACAATAACCAAAATAAAATAATCCATCTCAATTTACGAGAAATTTAAAAAATTTCATGTTCACATTCAGAGGGTCACAAAATATATGTGCATAAACGTGTAACAACTTTGTAATTACAACTGTAACTGAACTTACATCATAGTAAAAGGTTAAGCTATGCAGCAAAATTAATACACAAATGAAGAAAATATAAATCTCAAGCAATGTGGTGGTGGTGTTATGAGCTAAAAATTAAGTCTTGTTTATTAATTCAACAGTTATTTTTAATTGTTTTTTATTTAACATTAAGCTTTTTTTAAATGTCCTCCTCACATTAATTTTTTTGAGAAAGATAGTTTGTATTGTAATTTTAGCTCAAGTTTTTTTATTAATGCATTTCTACAGAAAGTCAGTTTTAAGGTCTGCCTGTATCTTTGTGCACAAAATTACCCCTCTTTATATTTGTTTATATATGTATAATTAGCAAATAATTATATCTGGTTTGCTTCTCTGCTTGTTTCAATATTGTGAAATATGTTTTTAAGTTGTAAATGTTGATATGTGTTATTGCCATGTGGGCATGAAAATCTGATTCAGTGTTGGCATTTATACCGTTGTCAGGGGTTAATGCCATGTGGGGGGTATCAACAGACATTGACAGGTGTGTAAATGTGTGTGTGTGTGTGTTAAGTCAGAGGCAGGTGAAAGTAAACATCCACTGCTACACTTCTGAACTCGACTTATCACACATACACATAGACCAGACAAAAGTACACCATTAAAATATTTTTTTATCAGGCTACCTAAAATTTATTCTAATGCCCCTTAAAAAAAAATTAAAATTCATGGCAAATTTGCAGCAGATTCACCACTGAATATTTTCACATGCAAATGAGCTTTGCGGTAAACTTGCAGCAAATTGTCCATTGTTGCCAAAGTTTTGCTGCAGGTTCACCACTACTGGTGAAGAGCTGCAAACTTCTGGCAAACATTTGCGGCGAATCACAAGCTCATTTGCATGTGAAAATAATGAGTGACTAATTTGTACAAGTCTGTGGGAAGATTGCCAGAACTCTGGCATTTTAATCCAAGCGTGGTAAATCAACCTAAATTAAAGTTATTAAAATAAGTTACACCAGTAAAATAATTTTGTATGATTTAGATCAAGCAGAAATGTGAACTTTTTGTTCAATCATATTACCCCATTCACTCTGTGGTGCTAAAAGCAGGTTAAATTTTCTCCCAAACAGATGTGGTTTTAAAAGGGATAGTTCACCCAAAAATGTACTCCCCCTAATGCCATCCCAGATGTGTATGACTTTCTTTCTTCTTCAGAACACAAATTTTTAGATTTTTAGAAGAATATTTCAGCTTTGAAGGTCCATACAATGCAAGGGAATGGGTGAAGCTCCAAAATCGACATAAAGGCATCATAAAAGTAATCAATATGACTCCAGTGGTTAAATCTATATCTTTAGACACGATATGACAGGTGTGGTTTTGAAACAGATCAAGAGGCTATTTAAGTAATTTTTATAATACATTCTCCTCCCTTCCCTGTAGGGCCAACATAAACAAAGAATGTGAATCACCAAAAACAGAAGAAGAAGAATGGGAAAGTGGAGAAGGATTGAGTAGATTATATATATAAAAAAATGCTTAAATATTGATCTATTCTCACCCACACCTATCATATTGCTTCAGAATATATGGATTTAATCACCAGAGTCGTTTGGAGTACTTTTATGTTGCACTTATGTTGATTTTGGTGTTCCAAATTTTGGCACCCATTAACTTTCATTTTATTAACTTTCAGAGCTAAAATGTTCTTCTAAAAAAAATCTTAATTTGTGTTCTGGAGAATAAAGTCGCGAGCAAATCAGTTCCTAAACCTCAATTTAATCTCAGTTAATGTGAGATCTGTGATTCGATACAAGAACTGTGTCTTTCCCCAAGGACAGATACGACTAGAGCCCTTTCAGATATTTTAACGTCATTCAGCCCCCATACAACAAAAACGGCACAAAGAAGCAACGTTCACATGCAATCTGATGGAAACACAAATGAGAGAAAGAAAAAGAGGAAAGACTTAGACATCAGCAAAAAGAGATTTTTCTGGGGATTCTGTGTGTGCGTGAAACTGAATTAGATGATAAGCGTGTGATGTTGGTTTTTTCTATAATGCAACACCTTACAGTAATGCTTATTTCAAAAGGTTAATTAATGACTAATAAGTCATTAATACTTACAAATGCATTATAAATCAGTAACACTACATTAAGGTTCCATTTGTGAACAACTGTCAAGTATTGAATGAAAGTCGCCCTTTTTATACATATTGCTATAACTGCATATGGATGATTTATAATGCATTTTTAAATTACTTACTTGCTATAAATGAACCCCTTTATAACCTCTAACAAAAGGAAAATTAATGTAAAGTGTTATCCTTGTCTCAAATAATCAGACTGGAGTGTTTGAGTGTGTGTGTGTGTGACTGTAAGGGTCAACTATTAATCTTGCTTGTCACACCAATCCAGATGTAAAGATGCCTGCTAGAAGCAGATGGACTCTGCACTCTGTGTGTATGTGAGACTTTGCACAGATTTCTTGGTGCCAGTAAAGGAGAGCTCATAAGAGACCAAACACAGCAAATTAGCTAATGATATGAGCAGAAGGGGCATTCAAAACAAAGCCCTGTAGTCACAATTAAGGCGATCTGTGATGCTCTCTTGCCCAGGCAAACACATGCTGTTTACAAGAAAAATCAACATGTGCTAGAAGCACCAGCGATGTATGCCAACCAGCACAACAGACAGCCAAATATGTTGCTCTGCAGGTGTTTGGAGGAAGGATGCATCACAAAGTTTAAGATACCTCGCAGGGGTCGACATAACCCGAGCCACAAGAAGCACACACACACACACTTCACAGGGTGTGTGTGTCCGATCGTGCTGATGTGTGAAGTTCTGAAACATCTGAACTCGGTGGGGACGTTAGCGAGTTGTGTCTGTTTGTATCTCATTATGCAAGAAAAAGCAGGCAAACTTGTAGAAGAGTGCAAAAAACAAGAGGCCAAGCTGCTCTTGCATATGGTGAAGAACAGCAAAATAATCTGACGTGTTATTTTTTGTTGATATACACTGTAAAAAAGTGGTTACCTGCAGATATTACCCTGCGTAGCTATTTCTACCTGATCTAACCCTTAAAAAAAAACTTTGTTGGAGTAATCTAATTTGTCTTTTTGATTCCTATACAGAAACCTGATATATGGCAATATATGTACAACACGTGCAGTATATGTTCATGTTTGCTTTTCACTGATACTTGCGGAACATATATTTCAAAATTCTACAGAAATAACAGTTTTCATAAATGTAACATATTTTCCCAAACACTAGTGGAATCTGAAAATGTACATAAATGCTCAAATATATGAACTATTATTTTAAATGTTCAGACATGGCCATATATCTGATTTATATGGGTTTAGTCATATTAAAAAAAAAAAATTTTAACTTGAAAACCAGTTAATATAGATGTTTCCACATAAAGAACATTTTAGGTTACCTGACAAAACATTTGACAGTGTACGCTGAAAAAATTGTAACCTAAAAATTTGCCTAATGTGTTAAGACAATAATATTTAACATCATTCAGTCAACCTGAACAAATGAAGCTATGCCTAATAAACAAATTTTAAGGGTTAAATCAATTAGAAATAGCTTCAACAAAATAGTTTTAAATAAATATTTACTGTAGATATGAAGGATAAATAGAAAAAGCAGTTTTTGGGTGAGTTCTCTAAAATTGTAATAAGATTACTGATTACTACATCTAAATAAACTAATCAAATTACTAATTACTTTACTTTTAAGTTACTTCGTAAAACACGTTTCACGGAAATTTGTTTTAGTTAGTTTTTCTGCTTAACAAATTCAAAGTAATGTCTATATTTCCTAAATAATCATTGTTAAAAATTAATCACATTACTAATTACTTTTAAGTTACTTTCAAAAGCACCACAGAATTTTTTTTTTCAGTTTCAAAAATTCTAAATAATGTCTATTTCCTCCTTGTTCATGGGCGCATGCAAGTAACAGACTAATTTCTCCCTTAAAATGATCTTCAGCTGCAGAGAAATGCAAACAGACATACATATGAACATAATTCATTTTTAAATGAATACATATAGAAATGTGTGTAAAAATATTTAATTAAACTGAAAGTCAGCAACTGTAATCTGATTACTAAAATATAAAATGTAATGTGTTACACTACATAAGATTACACCTAACACTGTTGGTCAATATCTTAACATCTGACTTATATACTCTATAATGACACATACTGTATTTCAAATTGCAAATAATGTTAATTATGGATTAATTGCATGCTTCTAATTATTTGAAATAAAAAGCCAACAAATAATAAGACATAAATAATTCATAAATTTTGTTATTTCATTTAATTACATTGCTATCACATTAATTCTCTGTAATTAAAAGACTGAGGTTGAACCTTTAGACTCAAAAACACTTCAAATTAAAGACTTCCGTTAACAAGGAAATTGACAAGCTTTTATTTGTAGTGCTAGTAGATGTGTATACAAATATGAATTATTTGACTGTGCATTCAATTAGATTCAGAAATCATGAATTTGTTGTGTTTGATTGTATAATAGTTTTAAGACTGATGCCATAAAACACAATCTAATTTGATTCTTGTTTGAGAGGACAAATTAAGCCGTTTAAATCAGGCTTCTCTTCACTGTCAGTTTCCTCAGTGGTGTTATGCGACTGTTTATTATAATACAGCTTTTCTAATCTAAAAGGTCATGGGATTGTGTGATTAATTTGGCAACTGCAGACACTAGTTCAGCAGTTTGCCCTTGTAATAGCTGTGCAGTCTATCTGTGGAAATTATATCTGTATGAAAAATCACTTGTAAAAAACAAAAAGACCTGATTTGAACACTTCCAACCATTCTTGGACAAAAGGAGCTTTAGGAGCATTTTTCAAGAATGTGGTACACTTTGGTGTCCCATTACTTTTTTAAACATTAAAGGCACAAATTGTTCTTCTTTCGTTTTTTTTGTTGAAAATGTGTTAAACATGCTACTATCTAAGATAAACGTCATGGTTACTATTTTAACCTCTGTTCCCCGAGGGAGGGAACGAGACGTTGTGTCGAAATGCCACAAGGGGTCTTCTTGGATGCCGAATCGTACCTCTGAACCTCAGAAAAGGCCAATGTCAAGTTGGCAGACAGAATTTGCATGACCCGCCCCGGATATATGGGTATAAAGGGAAGCGGGCAGCGAATGCCAGTCAGGATTTTGCACTGAGGAACCGAAAGGATGAAGCACGGCTATTTACATTGCTAGGTCTAGTGCCATGGCAGGAGGGACACAACGTCTCATTCCCTACCTTGGGGAACAGAGGTTACAATAGTAATCATGACGTTCCCCTTCTGTCACTCTCTCAACATTGTGTCGAAGGAAGTGAAACAAGGGGTCCATATAAAAATACCAAGCACTGACTGTGTTACGTGACTGTCGGAACAGGGGCAAAGCAGGCTATTGCGTGTTAGAGGCACCTGTACTGAGTGCACGTAGCCCTCCCGAACGCCCCCTCAAAGAGTTTTAGCATACCCACCTTAGGTTTTCTCGCACCCCTGAGGGAGAAAAAAGGTGTTACATGCTAGCATGGGAGCAACCCTTCAGTCCCAGGCCTTCTCTCTTATTATGTCTCTCACATAGGATGTAAAGCGGCTGGGGCCCAACCTAAGTCGGGCAAGGCGGTCTTTCCCCGGGGGGGAGCAGGAGAGCCAGTCGGGCACAGCAGGTGTCCCGAGGCTAGCGGTGCTGAGAGAAGACTCGAAGCATTAACCCTAATCCTCTCACCCGGCAGGGGGCGACTTAGAGACTGAGGAAGAGGCCTAAGGAGGCATCTTAAGAACTCATCAGCGCCGGCGTGCCGGGCGCTGAGGCGGGACCAAAGACAAGGTAGCTGTCTGGCCCGAAAATTTCCTATCCTTTCAGGAGGGGAAGACCCTACAGAGGCCACACCCTGCCCAGTCCAGTACGAGGTAATGTGTGGCAAATACACCATGAGGGTTGTGAAGCCGGACGTGGGAAACAGTGTGGTGGTAGATCCAGCCTAACGAAGGGGGGACTCTACAGGCACGGGGCAGAGGCAAATGCGGGTCCGCCGAGAGGGGGACCGTACCGCGGAAAATACATCATGGGGAGTTAGCCTGAAGAGGGAACTATGCCCGTGGAGCCCGACCCTAGTACAAAGTCCTGAGACTCGTACTGGGTCTAGCCACGAGTTGCTCTGCTGAATTCACGGGCCAGAAGGCTAGGGAGGAAAAACATCCAGGCAGCGATGCTCAGTGGCTGACCTGAGACAGAAGGCGCACTGGATCACATTGGTGAAGGGCGCAAGATACAAGCGGAACACCTGGTCAGATGTGCAGCATTACCAAGTTCTACCGTCTCGGACCTGACAAAACATGGGACGAGACCTACTCAACCCTTAGATTGTAAAATCTGGCAACGGTATTGGGTGTTGCCCAGCCCGCTGTTCTGAAGATGTCTGCTAGAGAGGTGCCGTGGCTCATTGCCCACAAGGACACCACACTTCTAGTAGAATGTGCTCGGACCTGCAGGGGGCGGGCACACCCTGGGTGTGATAGAATATGGCAATAGCATCAACCACCCAGTGGGCTAGCCTCTGTTTGGAGATGGCGTTCCCTTTCCGCCATCCGCCATGCAGACAAAGAGCTGATCAGAACATCTAAAGCTCTGTGTGCAGTCCACATAGGTACACAATGCATGCACCGGACACTGCAATGAAAGGGCTGGGTCTGGCTCCTCCCGAGGCAGCGCTTGCAGGTTCATGACCTGGTCCCTGAAAGGGGTCTAGGAACCTTAGCCTGGTCAGGGTCTCAGGATAACATGAGAAAGTGCCGGACCGAACTCCAGGCAGGCGTCGCTGACAGAGAACACTTGCAGGTCTCCAACCCTCTTGATTGAGGCTAACACGATCAGGAGGGCCGTTTTCAGGGAGAGGGCCTTGAGCTCGACTGATTCAAGCGGCTCAAATGGGGGTCTCTGAAGGCCTGGGAGGACCACTGAGAGATCCCACAGGGAGGATTCAGTCTCAGGGCACCTTTCAGGAACCTGATAATCAAGTCGTGCTTACCAGGGGACTTGCCATCTACTGCATCGTGGTGGGCTGCGATAGCAGCTAAATACACCTTCAAGGTGGAGGGGGACAGCAAGAATAGAAGTACTGACCGAACTGCGCATCTCTGTGGGTCTTCGGCTTGGGAAGATCACCAGTTTGCAAACAAGCGCCACTTCAGGGTGTAAAGTTGCCTGGTTGAGGGAGCTCTGGCTTGATTGATTGTGTCTACGACAGCCGGTGGTAGATCTACTAGATCTTCCGCATCCCGTCCAGGGCCAGATGTGGAGATTCCAGAGGTCAGAGGGTGCCCCATCCCTGAGAAAGAAGGTCCTTCCTCAGGGGGATTTTCCAGGGAGGGGCTGTCGCGAGGAGCGTGAGAACGGAAAACCAGTTGCAGGTGGGCCAGTAGGGGGCCACCAAGATGACCTGTTCCTTGTCCTCCCTGATCTTGCACAGCACCGATGCAAGAAGGCTCACTGGGGGAAATGCGTACTTGCACAGCCCCCGGGGCCAGCTGTGTGCCAGCGCGTCTATCCCGAGGGGAGCATCCATCAAGGAATACCAGAGCAGGCAATGGGAGTTGTCTTGGGAGGCAAAGAGGTCTACTTGTGCCTTGCCGAATTGGTCCCAAATAAGCTGGACCACCTGGGGGGGGTGGAGCCTCCACTCTCCACTGGGCGAAACCTGTCGCGACTGTGTCCGCTGTCGTGTTACGGTTGCCAGGGATGTGAGTGGCGAGCAGCGACTTGAGTCGCGGCTGACTCCAAAGGAGGAGATGGCGGGCGAGTTGTGACATATGACGAGAGCGCACTCCACCTTGGCGATTTATGTACGCTGCCATCGCGGTGCTGTCTGAGCGGATCAGAACGCGCTTGCCTCGGGTTAGTGGAATAAACCTCCGTAGGGCAAGAATTACTGCCATCATCTCTAGGCAATTGATGTGCCAACGCTGATGGGGTCCTTTCCAGGTGCCAGCGGCCACACGCCGGTTGCACACGGTGCCCCAACCCTGTCGAGAGGCATCTGTGGTTACCACGACACATCTGGACACCTGCTGCAGGGGGACTCCGGCCCGCAGAAAGCAGATGTCTGTCCAAGGGTTGAAAGTCTGACGGCAGGTGGGGGTGATTATCACACGATGCGTGCCGTGGCGCCATGTCCATCTCGGGACTCGAGTCTGTAGCTAGTCTCATATGCATCAACCCGAGCGGCGTGAGCATGGCCGAGGATGCCATATGCCCCAGGATCCTCTGGAATTGTTTTAGAGGAACCGCTGTGTTGGGCTCGAAGTGAGTGAGGCATCTGATTGGGCGCGCTCGTTGGAGAGTCGCGCTGTCATCGAGACTGAGTCTACCTCCATGATGAGAAAAGAGATGCTCTGGCGAGCTTGCTCTTTTCCCAGTTGACCTGAAGCCCTAAATGGCTGAGGTGCCTGAGCACCTGGTCCCTGTGAGCGCATAGTAATTCTTGAGAGTGGGCCAGGATGAGCCAGTCATCGAGGTAATTGAGTATGCAGATGCCCACTTCCCTTAGGGGGGCAAGAGTGGCCTCTGCGACCTTCGTGAAGACGCGAGGGGACAGGGACAGGCTGAAGGGGAGGACCTTGTACTCACACCTGGCCATCGAATGAGATCTGTTAGAAGGGTCGGTGTCATGGCAAAATGGTGATGTGGAAGTACGCGTCCTTCAGGTCTACTGCCGCGAACCAATCTAGCTGTCGAATGCAGGTGAGAATCTGTTTCTGTGTGAGCATTTTGAATGGGAGTTGTGCAAAGCCTGGTTGAAAACTTGCCACTTTTCTTGGGTACGATTAAGTAAGGGCTGTAGAAACCATTCTTCATCTCGGCTGGAGGGACGGGCTCTATTGCGGAGCAGGCTGGAAATCTCTGCTCATAAAGCACTGTTGGCCGCACACCAGAGTGGAGCGATTACCGCTGAAACGAGGCGGGAGCTGGTCAAACTGAATCGCGTAGCCGAGTCGGATGGTCCTGGTCAATCAGGATTGGGAAATGACAACCACGCATCCAAACTCCGTGCGAGGGGGACTAACGAGACGATCACATTTGACGTACCGGGCAGGGCTTCGCGGTGGGGGGGAGCAGGTAATAATGCGTCAAGAGGCAAAAGAGCATCCCGAGGCTCAGGTGCTGAGAAAAGATTCATGATCATGCAATGAGAACATGAGCCATCCATGAACGCCGCCTCAGTGTGTTCGCTGCCCAGGCACACGAGGCAGCGTCTATTGCCGTCATTCTTGGAGAGATATCGCCCGCATCCAGGAACAACACAGGGGCGGAAAGGGATCTTGAAAAAGATGCGTCCTGAAAAGGACGTTCAACGCCGCTGTGTATTGCTCTTTTTTTTGTGAGTGGGAAAACTCAGACTCTTTTAGAGAAAATATAGCTCTTTAAGGAGGAGAACACTATTTTAAACAGGAAGAAACACTGTCGAAACGCCCAGGGGCGTGAACTGCACAGCGTGCAGAGAGAGAAACGGCAGCTGGAAATGCGCCGTGCGGATCCAACAGCCACGCTTCTCGCTGGTAGAGGTGAGTGGAACAGTAGTGAGATTCAGCTGCTTGCTGCACAACCATTCGGCTCTGAAGAAAAATTCTGACTGGCATTCGCTGCCCTGCTTCCCTTTATACCCATATGTCCGGGGCAGGGCATGCAAATTCTGTCTACCAACTTGACATTGGCCTTTTCTCAGGTTCAGAGGTACGATTCGGCATCCGAGAAGACCCCTTGCGTCACTTCCTTCGACACAACGTCGAGAGAGTGACAGAAGGGGAAACATATTTTCGATAATTTCTATAACATGGTGGAAAGCCAATTAAATAACCTTATTCAATTTCCTAAATTTGAACACAAATTAGCATTGACAGCATTCGTTAAGCTCAGTGATTCAGCCCTGTTACCAAAGTAATTGTGAGAAAATATAGAACACTGATTTTTTTAATACATTTATGGGAAATATAAGTATATCAATAATTAAAAAACAACAAGTAGTTCCAAACTAGCTATAGTGATAGCTTAATTTATGCTAAATTAATTACGGTAAAGCACATTACAGTACACAAAATAACCATTTATTACGATGTATAAAATTATATTACTACACTCATATTAGCTACAATGTTTAACAGTTTATTTTGTATTAGTGTATGTATGTAATTGATTATTAATTTGAATTAACAAAGATTGACAAATTTTCTAGTAATAAAAAGTACATTTATTCAAGCCAATTAATTTTAAGAGATATTTATCAAGCTACAATATGATTTTCATTTGTGTACTGTACACAATGCCAGCGAGAAACTTTCTTTTACACAGGGTGTGTGCATATCTGATATTTTCAAAGTATGCACACTTCTTTAGTCCCTACTACACCACTGCATGTCTCATATACCCCATTTGTGGAAAGTGCCTTAAAACAATTGCTTTCACATTTTAACCTGTTCATGTTTCAAATCTTTTTAACCAAAAATGTAATTGTGTCCTTGCACAATTTGCAGATATTACATGTCTGTTTCTTCTTCCTCTTAATCTTTATTTCCACACTCTCTTCCACATAGTCATGTGTTTTCTCACCTCTGCTGGCATACCATTTGATTCCGTGCAAATTAATTGCTCATCATATGGGATGCGACACGCGATTAGTCTCAATCCAGATAATAGCGTGTGTGTCCTCACCAAGGGAATGCACTGCCAATTTGCTCAGCATGCATCTGCCAAATGACTCGTGTTTACACACAGCATCCCTCCAAGGGAGTTTGTCACAATGTGACTTCTTACATTTCAATAAAGCACTGGCTCTGAGAAGAGACAAATACACCCACAATACACAGCTCTCAGATACACACAGTATCGCTACAGACGGTTACGCTATGGTGCCGGAACAACTGAGCGACACAGTATTAACACACACACGCACGCATGCACGCACAGTAATCCTCTAGGCATACAGGTCTCGTACTGTGCTACCACTGGGTTGTATGTGAATTGCTTTAGGTGCTATGACGTTAAATAAAAAAAACACACATTTTGTAATATTACATGTGTTATATGTGTGTTAGTATATAGTAAGTTCACTCTGATCCAACAATAAGCTCTCTTGAAAACTCTATCCAGGGTCAAAAATGTATACTTGCCAAGGGCAAGTACGAATTGGCTTTGGTGAGTAAATACCACAGTAAGTGAGCCTGATAACTTTATTAGGAACAGTGTTGGGTATAATTTGATCACAAAGAAATTAGTTCCTTATTAGTAATCAACAAATCCCAAAACCTTAAAACAAATTTAAGCCCAAATAATCCTGAGTTTTAACAGAATTAGTTAACTAACAATTAAAAGTAATTCATGTATTAATTATAAGCTTCACATTTCTTCCTTTAAACCCTCCAAAAAGAGGGACTAGTCGAAATAAATTTTTGTGGTAATCAACATTATGCCACAAATGCTGTCGATTGAGCTTAACTTGTATTGGACCCAGAACATTCCTTTAATTAATTTTTTTAAATATTAGGTTTGTGAGTAGATGAAAAAAATAAATAAACCTCTTAGTCTCTCTTTTTTAGTCTCAAAAACGGTTTTGTTTTTGACACTGGTTCAGATGAAAGAGAGTGTTTTCGGGCAATGTGAAGAGATAAGGCAGCTTGTCCGTATCTCCCTCCACATCTGGTTCAACAATTTCAAGTGATGTTTCCATTCTCTGTACAGTAAATCCGCTTTAAAAAAATGCAATTCTATTTCCCTACCCTATTTAATATATGTTGGAATCAACATGATCACACAGGAAGTCGGCATGTTGTTTCTGAGAGTTCCAGTACCCTAGGATCGAGACACCCCTTGCTGAAGCCTGTAGCACGATGACGTAGATGGATGGTCCAATACGTACTGGATGGTGGTGTGTTTTGGCGACGTCATAGACGCATCACAGTAACGATCTCTGGGTTATAATGCGCATGCGCTGGTCTTAAGTTACATGTATGCTTAATATTGTATTGAGATAATGTTCTAACCTGTGTAGTAATAGTACTGATTAATAGTAATAAGTAATTATTGATGAATAATTATTTACATAAATATGATCCTAGTTTCTCTCCAAGTATATTTTGTATTTTTTATTTCAGTGTCTGCAGGACATGTACGTATATTAATAATAATAAATAAAAAATAAAAAAAACTGATTTTAAGTTTCATATACAAACTGAATACAGCAGTCAGATCAAGCGCTTGTCACTAAAGTGACCATTTATATTTATAAATAGTTGTCCTTTGGGCTATAGTGATTGCCGTCACAGATGAAGCAGTCTGCTGAGCAGTAACCTTCTAAATCTTTGGTCGAGTAAAAGGCACGAAGGATTCCTTTCCTTCTATCTCCAACATAGCCTGGCGGGAAGTCTTTAAATAAGTCCTCACAACAAAGGCAACTGGTCAGCTTATATGGCACTCGATACGTCTTCTTGTAGTCACTGGAGAATGCATTCCAGTTGACAACACCTATTGTAAGAAAGAGATTTAAAGTAATAAAAAGTTCTGAGCAAAGCTTAAAGTGCATCAGCTTCCATTTCCAATTCTCCTAAAGAAAGAAATTATATTCACACCAATACATCAATCATGAAGTATTTATGGAAAATGGAACTTTAACTAAAATACTTAAACTAGTCTGACAACTGATGATAAAATGTTCAAGTTATACCTGTCTTAATTTCTTTGCGCCTTTTTCTGAGTAGCTTTCTTTCAGCATCTGATCTTAAATTATATTTAAAAAAAACAACAACAACAACAGAAAGTATTTACTCCACACAGGGGGAAAAATATCACCATAAAATACCAAATCCTGTGCAAATTAACATTATTAAAAGGAGGATAAAAAATGCTACTTCTACTCCACCTACTACTACTAATAAATATGTTTTATTTATTGGAAGTACTTGCAAATAGGCTTACTTCACAGGATAATTTGCTAGCAGGAGCAAGCACCACCATCTCCTTACTGCAGCCATGTCGGACTGGAAAATATGCTTAATGTAAATCACAATCACCATTTGAGAATATACTTTTTCCCCTAATTATTAGTTTTGATAACTCACCTCAGCAAAATCAAAGAGACCTCCCATTACAACATAGAGTGCGTACTGTAACATTAATAGTAAGTTACATCAAAACAGACAAAAACAATAGTAATGAACTTTAATGAAATTGTTTTGGGAGAAAAAATAAATTAACAATGACAGACAGCAATCTGACAAAGCTATAAAAAAAAAAAAACATTTATTATTTTTATCAAACAATTCTTCCTACCATCAACAAAACACTCCACAATTCTGCCTTGGAGCCTGTTGAGTTAAATTGAAATAAACATGTTATAATTATAAAAAAACAAACAATGTGGTTGAATAGCTAAAATAGAATTTAGTGATGGCAACAAGAAAACTGCTTACGTTGAGATCATCACGTCCATACTCTTTCCACGGCCCAGGATGAAGTTGCTGTGCAAGTATTCTGCAAAGCATTTAAACCACAACAGCAATTAAAACAAAAATTGACTAAAAATAATAATAAAATGCTAATAAACAAACAAACTGGGGTGAAACAACCCCAAACAAATTTTTGTCTCATTTATCATTGTTTAAACAATTTTATCTATGAACTATAAAATATAATTCCAAGGATTAGGTAGATTTAAATAGTTTAAGCATCAATGAATAATGAGCCATAAAACAAAAAAGAAAATGCATGCAAAAGGATGTATGGCACAAAAACAGAACTACCATAATCCTGAACTAATTTTGAATTCTTAATATTTTTCTGGAAAAACCTGTAGGGACCAATAAAACGACAATCGCATTCGAACAATCGAAGTCAGTGCCGTACAGTGAATCAAGCAAATACATCTCTCTGTTTTTTGGTTTCATGATCTGTAAAACTGGTTCTATTAAGTGATTCTTGAAGATAAAATTGTTAGTTATATCAAAATATCTCAGTGTTACTTGCATTAAGGAGAACTGCTCATTTAAACATAAAAGACTTATCACATATCATCCAATGGTTTGTAGCCCAGGAAGGCAGTAAGATGAAATCACATCTTGCTATATGGTCCTAATACAGACAACAAACATTTTTAAACACCACCTAAAATGACCTTAGTTAAGTTCTATTAAAATTTCACAGTCATACTTACAGGTAAGTTAGCTGAAGGGTCTGCACACAATGGTGGTGTTGTGTTACAAATTTATTAAATGTTTAATTTAGGTTCCAATACCATAGTATCTGTTGAGCATGAGATTCTTGCCAGTCTTGTTTCAGATTACTGAGACTCTCACCATTTGTATGAGAGCATGGATGGGGAAAGTTTAGTATCGAGCGAACGGCTACTTCATTTGCATGCTTTGTTCATCACAATGTAAATCCCTCCCCCTAAATGTATATAAATTGCAATGTAAAGTTCCCTTAGTTCCGACTAGATTGGGATGACTACAGCGACGCACAGCGAGTTCTCAATAAAGAAACCTGCTTGAAAGATATCCCAACGTCTCCTGGTCTTCGCTTCTGAGTTTCCTACACTTTAGAAGGAAAAGTTCACAACAGTTGGTACCTGTGACCCGGATAGAGCTACTCACCTGAATCCAGATTGAAACTTCAAGCTCAACAAAGATCTCAACAAAGAATTAACTTTTCTGACTGAGTTCCAGACTAAATCTTGAAACTTCAAGCTCAACAAAGATCTCAACAAAGAATTAACTTTTCTGACTGAGTTCCAGACGGAATCTTTCCATACAACCAACGATTTGGTGAGTTTCACTCTATTCAAAGAACCGCTGCAGACCAGTAAAAAAAATAAAAAAATTAAATTTTCCTCTGCGCCGCCAGAGAAAAGGTTAACAAACAGCTGTAGAGTTTGGTTAAACTAAGTTATCCTCTGTTCAGGCAGGGAAGATTAGCATTATGTGTTAATATTGGTTATCCTCTGTTCACAGAGAAGGATTAGCATTACGTGCTAGTTATTTTGTTTATCCTCTGTTCACAGAGAAGGTTAGCATTACATGCTAATATTTTGGTTTATCCTCTGTTCTTGTAGGCAGGGAAGTTAAGTGTGAAGTGTTGGTAATTTGGAAGGTTAACAATAGTTAAATTAACGGAGTTAACAAGTGTACCCTCTGTTGATCAGAGAAATTTTAGTGTTTGTGTTGTAACAAAGAAATCCACAAAATGTTTAGGAAAAGTGCTAGACTAATCCCCACAACTGAAAAAGGTGGACTTGCTACTCCTTTGTGGTCAGATAGTGAATTCAAAACACTGTTAGGAGAACAAATGGACCTAATAGTCACTGAAAAAGTTAGACAGGAACTAACTCAGAAATATGAAATTCACCCAGACAAAACTTGGTCAGTAGATGAGTGTAAAAAGGTGCTTGGAGCAAGTATCCGCAAGAAAAACATAAAAGGCATTATATGCTGCCACAGAGAGTTTCTTTTAGCAAAAGCTACAGAACAGTCTCAGAATAACTCAGAGCTAGAGAAAGAGAACAAAGAGCTACGTGCTAGAGTTTCCTCTTTGACCAAGAAATTGAACCGCAACAAAGCTATAGGAAAAACAGATGTAGAAGAAGTTAGTCAGCCGGATAACATTTACCCTGACTTACAAGCGTTCTTTGAAACAGATGTAGCTCTCCAATCAGTAATTGATGTGCCTGTAGATTCAGTCAATGTGTGTGGTGCTAGGAAAAGATCTCAGGGAATTGAGGGAACTGAAAGTGTTTCTACCAACTCTTCTGTTGTCCAAATACAAACTGTCGCAAAAGCGCTTGGACCTAAAGATATAGAGAGACTATCCCAGAGCTTACCCTCAGCACGCACACAGTTTTCTGAATTTAGAAGAGCATTGATCAGCAAAATGCGTCTATATGACATGTCGTTAACAGAGGTCACACAGTTATTGTCACAAATTTTAACTGAATCTGAATTCAACAGTTTTGAAGCTGCAGTGACTTCTGAACTACAGCATGCCAGTAGAAGTGATATGAGAGAAGGTGTTTTGAAAATCCTAAAGAATATCTTAGGACCCAAAACAGATTGGTCTAGAATTACTAGCTGTGTACAAAAGAAAGAAGAAACTGTGAGTGAATATACTGAGAGGTTTTGTCAGTCAGCCGTAACTTACATTGGGATAGTGGATGATTCTGAAAGTGTGCTCGATGACAAAGGACCACTAATTCGTATCTGGTCAGATGGCCTTGTAGCCAAATACAGAAGAGTTTTGCAATTCCTAGATCTAACTTGGTCTAACAGAACTCTCAGAAGTAACTTAGACAGGTTGGCTGCATGGGAAAGAGATGCTGATGTTAAAGCCAAAGTGAGAGTAGCAGCAGCAGCTACCTATAGTACAGCAAAACAAGAAAACAGGTGGTCTAAAAAAGAAGGCAAATGCCACTACTGTGGAAAATTAGGAAATTGGGAGAAAGAGTGTAGGAAGAAGTTGCAAGATACAAATAGAAATGCTATGCATATGTAACCCCTTTTCCCTATGCTAATTATGATACTTAAGGTAGCTAACCCAATTTAGTAAATATAACACGAGAATGGGGCCCTGGGTCTGTTCTAAAATAAATAATATTAAAACAAATAACACAGGTGTTGGTTTATTTTATGACTACTTGGTTAAATAAACTTGGTAACAACTTTCTTTGGCGGTGCCTCCTTTAATAATAAATTATTACTTTAAGTCAAATTATCCTACTGTAACGCACTCTCAGGCTGGTTGGGATCCATAAGCAGTTTAATAATGAGTTCAGAGTAAAGCAGGCAATGGTCAAACAACTGGCAAACAGGAATAACAAGGACAGGCAGAATCAAGGTCGTACAGGCAGAAGATCAGGGCAGGCGGCAGTCAGTATAAATCCAGAGACAGGCGAGGTAACAACAAGGCTGGCGGCACAAGACGTGGTCAGAATGACGGAGCTAGGTCAGTACACAGATGATCAAAACAAGTAGTAATAAACGCTCAGAAATGCAGCCGGGGCAAACAAGACTTCGCGAAGAATGAAACAGCCGGCAGGGCTTAAATAGAGAGAGTCAGTGATAGGGAACAGCTGTGATACAATTATGCCAGGAATGTGGGCTTATGGGAAATGTAGTGACCGTTAGTATTCGGGTGATTCCGATCTCCGATGGCCGTTTGAGGAGACGCCTACTTCGGCGTTCGTGACAGAGCCCCCCTCCTGTGAGCGGCTCCTGACGCGAGGATGAGACTGACGTCTAGGTCTACCTCGAGGTCGTGGGGCCGGTTTTTCCGGGTTGGTCAGATGGAATTCAGAGATGAGGTTGGGGTCGAGGATGTCATTAGCTCCAACCCAGGATCTTTCCTCCGGACCGTACCCCTCCCAATCCACCAGATATTGGATACGACCTCGATGACGTCTGGAGTCAAGCAGGTCTCGTACCAGAAAAGCCTCTGCGCCGTCCACAGTGAAGGAAGGGGGGCCGGGATTCACTTCCTCCTCAGACCTCGGAGCGTCAGCCGGTTTTAGTAGAGAGACATGAAAGGTGGGAGAAATACGATAATTAGCAGGAAGTTGTAGACGAAATGAGACTGGGTTAATTTTCTTAAGGATTTTGAAGGGACCCACATACCTGGGACTGAGCTTCTTGCACGGCAGACGAAGGTCTCGAGTGGAGAGCCACACCCATTGACCCGGGGAGTAATCAGGGCCGGGGCGACGATGGCGGTCAGCTTGTTCCCTAGATCTGTCTACTGCCCGCTGGAGATGGACGTGAGCCTGGTCCCAAACGGCTTCGCTACGTTGGAGCCAACTGTTCACCGCAGGGACCTCTGAAGGTTCGCCGGACCAGGGGAACAGGGGGGGTTGGTAACCCAGGACGCATTGGAAGGGTGTCAGGTTGGTAGAGGGTTTGATGATGGAATTCTGGGCATACTCGGCCCAAGGAAGGAAACGGCTCCAATCCGACTGGTTGTGTTGGCAGTACATACGTAGAAATTTGGTAATTTCCTGGTTAAGTCGCTCCGTTTGACCATTCGACTGCGGGTGGTACCCAGATGTGAGACTTATGTTGACATTGAGAAGACGAAAGAAGGCTGACCAAACTCTGGAAGTAAATTGAGGTCCCCGGTCAGAAACGATATCTTCTGGCAGTCCATAATAGCGAAAGACATAGTTGAATAGGAGTTCTGCGGTCTCGAAGGCTGTGGGGAGTTTGGATAAGGGTATTAACCGGCATGCTTTGGAGAATCGGTCAATAACAGTTAAGATGGTAGTATGGCCTTGAGAGATGGGTAGATCTGTGATGAAGTCCACGGCGATGTGCGACCACGGCCGTTGTGGTATGGGCAGGGGCAGTAGAAGACCTGTTGGGAGTTGTTTCGGGGACTTGGCTATGTTGCAGACACGGCATCCGTTCACGAAGTTAGCAGTATCTTCCTGCAATGTTTCCCACCAGAAACGATTCCTCAGTAAGCGTACAGTAGCCGTAATACCGGGGTGTCCCGAGTTCATGGCATCATGCACCCAGCGTATCACCCTCTCCCTTAGGCTTGATGGAACGAAAGTCCGATTGGACGGACACCCGGGTGGAGGTGGGTCAGATGCATGGGCTTGGGAGATCTCAGACATTATGTCCCACTGGACCGAAGCAATAATCAGGGTGGGCGGAATGATGGGTTCGGAGACGGGACACAGAGGTGTAGACTCGTATTGACGGGAAAGTGAATCTGCCTTGACATTCTTCGACCCTGGGAGGTACGAGATGGAAAAGTTAAACCGAGTAAAAAATAAAGCCCATCTGGCCTGTCTGGGGTTGAGTCTCTTGGCTGCACGTAAATATTCCAGGTTGCGGTGGTCAGTGAAAACCAGAAATGGATGTCTGGCCCCCTCCAGCCAATGTCGCCACTCCTCCAGAGCTGCCTTCATGGCCAAGAGTTCACGATTGCCTACATCGTAATTTTGTTCGGCGGGCGAGAGTTTGCGGGAATAAAACGCACAGGGAAAAAGTTTGGGAGGGTTACCCTGTCGTTGAGAGAGAATGGCACCAATGCCAGAGTTTGACGCGTCGACCTCAACCACGAAAGGAATGTCTGGGTTGGGATGATGCAAGATGGGAGCAGATGTGAAGCGAGCCTTTAACTGGTTGAAAGCCTGAAGTGCGTCAGCAGACCAGCGAAGTTTGGACTGACCCCCTTTTACCATAGAGGTAAGTGGTCCGGCGACGGTACTGAAGTTCCTGATAAACCTCCGATAGAAGTTGGAAAAACCTAGGAAGCGTTGAAGTTCCTTAATCGTAATAGGTTGAGGCCAGTTTAACACAGCATGTACTTTGTGCTCATCCATGGCCACCCCTTCAGGGCTGATGATGTATCCAAGGAAGGAAACTGACGTCAGGTGAAATTCACACTTCTCAGCTTTAGCAAATAATTGATGTTCAATGAGACGTTTTAACACTGTTCGGACCTGGGTGACATGCTCTACTAGAGAATTTGAGTAGATTAGGATGTCGTCGATGTAAACAATTACACACTGGTTCAACATGTCTCTGAAAATGTCATTGACAAAAGACTGGAATACGGAGGGGCTATTGGATAAGCCGAACGGCATGACGAGGTATTCATAGTGCCCACTGGTGGTAGAAAAAGCCGTCTTCCATTCATCCCCCTCCCGAATGCGGATTAAATTATACGCACAGCGTAGATCAAGTTTAGTGTAAAACTTAGCAGATCTCAACTGTTCCAAGGCTGCGGGAACTAGTGGCAGCGGATAACGGAATTTAACCGTGACGTCATTCAAGCCGCGATAATCGATACAAGGACGAAGAGTGCCGTCCTTCTTTCCCACAAAGAAAAAACCAGCTGCCGCAGGAGAGGTGGAGGGGCGGATGAAACCTTTAGCCAACTCTTCTTCGATATACAATTTCATGGCGCGTGATTCGGGCTCAGATAGGGGGAAGATTCTGCCTCTGGGCGGTGAGGAACCTGGCATAAGTTCGATGGCGCAGTCGCTTGAGCGGTGAGGCGGTAATTGGGATGCCTTGGTCTTGCTGAAAGCCACGCTTAAATCAGCGTATTCAGAAGGAATCGACGGGTATTCGCCGGAAGTCTTCGAGATGATGGTAGTTCCCACGGTGGAAGGGGAAATAGATTTCAGACATCGCGCCGAGCAGTCAGAGCCCCATTGAGTAATTTGGTTGTTCTGCCAGGAAATTTGTGGATTGTGGTCTTGTAACCAGGGATGGCCGAGAATGACCGGGTTGTGGGGAGAATGGATTAAATAAAAACAAGTGGTTTCGGTGTGCAACACCCCCACCTGAAGAGTGATGAGAGCAGTGGTGTAACACACTTGACCGGTTCCCAACGGGCGCCCATCTAACGCTGCCACTG
Source organism: Moxostoma hubbsi (assembly GCA_032164185.1). Lineage (NCBI taxonomy): Eukaryota > Metazoa > Chordata > Actinopteri > Cypriniformes > Catostomidae > Moxostoma > Moxostoma hubbsi. The sequence continues at coordinate 48,034,529 of JAVLUX010000011.1, read as the reverse complement.
TCAGAGGAGGAATACAAGGAGTCAGAGGAATATTATGTTGTTTAACTAAATTTTCATCAATGAAATTGCCCGCTGCCCCCGAATCAATCATAGCATGGAGATCAATAGCATCTGATAGATAAGAAAGTCTGATTGGAACTTCGAGACAAGAAGAGGGTAATGTGGAAAAAAGGCTCACCCCGCGCCGATATGATTGAGAGGGTCGCGTCGGACAATTTGCTCGCAGATGTCCCGCTTGACCGCAGTAAAGGCAGAGATGATTGGTGAGGCGGCGTTCCCTTTCCTCCTGAGAGAGATGAGTACGACCAACTTGCATAGGTTCTGTATCCTCGCGATGCTGATGTACTGGGTTGAGAGGTGTAGACCACTGCGCTGGTCGTCTGGAGCGAATGAGGTTGTCAATACGAATGGCCAGGGTGATAAATTGGTCGAGAGTTAAGCCTTCATCACGGCAGGCCAGCTCGGATTGGATCTCCATGTTTAGTCCTTGTCGGAAGAGGAGTTTGAGGGTATCTTCTACCCAGACGGTCTGTGTGGCGAGAGTGCGGAAAGATAGCGCGAAATCCGCCGCAGTCCGGCTTTCTTGCCGGAGTGCAAGTAACTGTTCACCTGCGCTCTTGCCGCTTTCAGGATGATCAAATACCTCTGTTAAACGTTGCATGAAGGCATTATAGTCGTTCTGAGTCAAGCCTTGGTGGGTCCAGACCGCGGTGGCCCATTCCAGAGCTCTACCCGTGAGTTCGGAGCAAACGAAGAGGATTCTACTCTCATCAGTGGGGTAAAGAGCTGGTTGTTGAGATAGGAAAATCGAGCACTGCATTACAAACCCCTTACACTTGGAGGGCGTACCATCGAATTTCTCAGGCAGTGCAAGACGTGGGCTGGCAACTGCGCCGTAATAGGGCAGAGAAGAGGTCATAGGACTAGATTGAGGTGCTGCAGGTACGGGTACAGCAGCGGGCTGGCGCAGACTCTGGATGGATCTCAAAACATCCTCCACGGACGACGTAAGTCGATTAAGCTGATGTTGGTGGGCTGCCAACAGACTTGCTTGGGCGGAGAGTTCTTCAGCTACTCGAGAGACAACCGCTGGATCGGTGAGTGGCGAAGTCTTCTGTAACGCACTCTCAGGCTGGTTGGGATCCATAAGCAGTTTAATAATGAGTTCAGAGTAAAGCAGGCAATGGTCAAACAACTGGCAAACAGGAATAACAAGGACAGGCAGAATCAAGGTCGTACAGGCAGAAGATCAGGGCAGGCGGCAGTCAGTATAAATCCAGAGACAGGCGAGGTAACAACAAGGCTGGCGGCACAAGACGTGGTCAGAATGACGGAGCTAGGTCAGTACACAGATGATCAAAACAAGTAGTAATAAACGCTCAGAAATGCAGCCGGGGCAAACAAGACTTCGCGAAGAATGAAACAGCCGGCAGGGCTTAAATAGAGAGAGTCAGTGATAGGGAACAGCTGTGATACAATTATGCCAGGAATGTGGGCTTATGGGAAATGTAGTGACCGTTAGTATTCGGGTGATTCCGATCTCCGATGGCCGTTTGAGGAGACGCCTACTTCGGCGTTCGTGACACCTACTAAGAATGTATGTTTTTTAACTCACAGCCCAAACCCACAAATAACAGTGTTACCTGCCAGGAAAAACACAGAAATGTGAATGGAGTAATTATATACAATTTACTGAAATTAAATGAAAATAAATATTCACTTGTTGTGATTAAATATGTTGAATTTAGGAGGAAACAGGTTAAATAATATTCACCACAAAATTAAAACAATTCCAGTATGAATCCTCAATTCAATTTGCATCCAACTCAGATCAATTAAATTTCAAGTTAGTAGAACCTTGAATAACAATGAATCAAGTGGGCCCACACTTTAATTCACCTCTTTCATTCATTCAGTCTTAAACAAAAATAAATCGTTGCAGGCCTGTGATGTAGCTTGAGAGCGTGGTGGCCAAAAACACAACGGCCCCTTCACTTTTAAAGCAAATAAAATAGTTACTGCACGTGCTTGTTAGTACTCACAACCTGAGAAGATATCCAGTTGCAGACGAACATCAGGCATAACTGTACAAGGCTGCAATTTCAATCAGCTATTGGCTAGCTGATACAGATTCCAGTGAAGATACTTGACGCCACGAATCAGAGAAACTGTAGAATATACTTCCCCACTGACGAGGAGATGATCCTCGTACATAAACACAATCACAAGAAACAACTGTCCGTTTCCTTCAAACAATTAGATAAGCATCCCAGAAAAGCACAACGATTGGTCATCCATAATACTGGGTGTACTTAATCATATTTTTAAAAGAACTAAGCGGATTGCAAGTTCCTTTTACTTTCACCATACATTGCTGCAAAACCGGCCACATCTCCCAAAAACCCCACCCCCTCATGAATAATCAATGTCAGATTTACCCAATCAGGAAACAATAAAATAAAGATAAGCAGATATTTCAGTGCAAGCAAGTTAGGATGTATTAAAGCATGTAAATGTTAATGGCTTAAAACAAAACTTTAATTAACCCCTTGCAGTCTGTATTTCTATATGCATATTAAATTCCATCTGGGCTACACCTTCCCCCTTCTAAAAGTCTTGATGTCCTCATCAAATCCAATCAGTGATTCTATTTGTTATCAGAAAGGTTTGTTTGTTTGCCACTGACTGCACAAGTAGCATGGGTTCTCTGTGTACTTTTCAAATTCTCTTGAATGTCAGAATAACTGATTTGGATCATCATTCCCCTATGACTGATAGTTAACGGCATATCTGAGGGTTTTTCAGGTTCATCGTAGGTCAAACGAATGACTGGCTTCACAACTCGTCTGGATACTCGGGAACCCGAAGCCTCACCATCCTCTACTGATGCACTAGAATCAAGGACGTCTCCTTCTTCTAACTCTGTGTCCACCACAGTATCAGATAATGGATGGGCAACTTCAATTTCCGAGCCCTCCAAAAAGGTTGTTTCTTCCAAACCTTCGTTCTCCTGATCAGAACTGGGTTTGTCCTCATCCACCGCTCTATCACCTACTTTCGGGACGTTCTCCTGCTTCTCAAAGTCATCCAAATTGAAACAATGATTTTGGTAAGTATAGTCAACTTCAGAGTCCGAACTTTCTGCTTGTTTGTTATAATCGAACCTGGACAAATCTGATTTCCTTTTCCTGGTCTGCTTTTGTGCAATTTGTGTTCTGGTGACAGGTTTCTCAGCCACCCTCTCTTTTTCCACAGAAGTAGACAGCCTAACTAGGTACCCAATTGGTAACAGATGGTCTCTGTGAAGGGTCTTGATAATACCAGCTCCCCCTTCAGGCTTGACACGGTACACCGGTAAGTTTGGCAACTTCTCAACAATCACATAAGGTAACGACTTCCAACGATCTTTCAGTTTATGCTTTCCTGTTATTCCAACATTTCGGATTAGCACTCGATCACCTTCCATCAATAATTGATTCCGAACCCTTTGGTCATATCGTGTTTTGTTTTTCAGATGACTCTTGTTAGCAGCATCAGACGCAAGTTCATAAGCTTTCCTTAAGTCTCTTCTCATCTCACTTACGTACCTCTGATATTGGATCTCATTTTCACCATCAGGGGAGGTACCAAAACAGATATCAACTGGCAAACGAGCTTCCCTACCAAACATGAGGAAGTAAGGGGAGTAGCCAGTTGCATCATTTTTTGTGCAATTATATGCATGTACCAGGTGACTGATGTATTGACTCCATTTCTGCTTTTGGGAAGTGTCAAGTGTTCCGAGCATTGATAAAAGAGTACGATTAAATCGCTCGGGTTGGGGATCTCCCTGGGGATGATAAGGTGTTGTATGAGACTATCTTACCCCCAGCATTGACAATATTTCCTTGATTAATCTACTCTCAAAATCAGTGCCCTGGTCAGAATGTATTCTTGCTGGTAAACCATAGTGCACAAAGAATTTTTCGCACAATACCTTCGCTACAGTGATGGCTTTTTGGTTCATTGTTGGGAAAGCCTGGGCGTACCGAGTAAAATGGTCAGTTACCACCAACACATTGCCAATTCCTTTAGAGTCAGCTTCTAGGGACAAGAAATCTATGCATACAAGATCTAATGGACCATTGCTTGTGATCTGATTCAGTGGAGATTTCTGTGGTAATGACTTCCGGGAAATACATCTTCCGCAGTTTTTAATATATTGTTCAATCTCCGAACTCATTTTAGGCCAGTAAAACCGGTCCTTGACAAGATCAATAGTCCTCTCGACTCCAAGATGGCCTGATTCATCGTGAAGAGATCTTAACACCATAGGTTGGTATTTTTTAGGCAAGACAAGCTGCTTGATTTCTTTTCCTGAGGACTTTTCGGTCACTCTGTGTAGCAGACCATCCTGTATTACCAACTTCGCACGTTCACGCCGCAGAAGAAACAAGTGAGGATCACTGTTCGTACTTAAAATAGTTAATTCGCCAGATTCTATTTCTCTCTTCACAGGGTTTATGAGAGGATCAAGATCTTGGGCTTTCTTCAACTGCAGAGGTGTTATATGCTCAAGAGAACCTGACTCCAGATGGGTGGGAAATGCATATGCTTCTGGTATAACTGTGGATGACACTCCAAGCTGGTCTACCACTCGTGAGGAAATTTCAGGTGGCTGCAACAGATTGACTTTCTGACACGCCGCTTTAATCCCTGACAAAGGAATTTCCTTCCACTCCTCCAGTGACTCTGTGGAACATTTTCGGGACAAAAGATCAGCATCAATGTTTTGCCGTCCCGGACGGTACTGGATGATGAAATCATATGTTGCCAGAGCAGCAAGCCAACGATGTCCAATGGCATTCAGTTTTGCTGTTGTTAGAACATAGGTCAAAGGGTTATTATCTGTCCTTACCGTCTGGCACCATAGAGGAAATCGTGAAATTTATCTACCACAGACCATTTCAGTGCCAAAAACTCTAACTGATGGACTGGATACCGTTGCTCTGAAGGACTTAGCTTCCTACTGGCAAAAGCTACTGGTCTCAAACCTTCTGGATGTTCCTGATTTAACACTGAACCCAATCCATTTCTGCTCGCATCAACATGTAGTATATAGGGTTTTGTTGGGTCAGCGAAAGCTAGAACGGGAGCATTAGTCAAACAGTGGAGTATCTTACCAAATGCCTCGGAGCATGCTGGGTTCCACCTTTCACCAAAAGGCTCAGACTCCTTAAAGTAACCGGTTAACTTGCCTGTCTCTGGTTTTCTGTTACGTTGTGTGGGTGGGTAACCTTTGGTAAGCTCTGTTAACGGTCGCACTATAGCAGAGTAATTGGCAATGAATCTGCGGTAATAACCACAAAACCCAAGAAAGGATCTCAAAGACTTAAGATCAGTGGGCTGCTTCCATTGTTTTACCGCCTCAACCTTTTCTGGATCTGTGGCAATGCCAGCTTCTGACACGATATGCCCTACATACTTTACTTGAGGTTGACAAAACTGACATTTGTCTATGGAAATCTTCAATCCAACCTTCTCTAGACGGTCAAGGACTTTTAGAAGACGTTCTTCGTGTTCTTCTAAGCTCTTACCAAAAACGATTATGTCATCCAAATAGACAATGACTTGAAGAAAATGCATGTCCCCCACAGCTTTTTCCATAAGCCTCTGAAACATAGCAGGGGCCCCAGTAATGCCTTGCGGCATTCGCTCAAATTGGTAAAACCCAAGGGGACATATAAAAGCTGTCTTCTCCTTGTCTTCTTCTGCCATTGCTATTTGGTAGTATCCACTCCTGAGGTCAAGGACAGAGAACCATCTACTTCCTGATAAGCACTCTAGGGCATCCTCGATGCGGGGCATCGTGTACTGATCAGGAATGGTACGCTTGTTTAACGTGCGATAATCCACGCACATATGAACACTGCCATTTTTTTGCGTGCTATGACAATAGGAGAGGCATATGGACTGAGAGACTCCTTCACAATACCAACTGCCATTAGCTCTTGAATATGACGGCGTACGTCATCAATGTCAGCTGGGGTCAAACGACATGATCTCTCCCTGAAAGGACGAGAATCACTGAGCCGAATCTGATGTTCTACACCTCTAGCCAGACCAACGTCCCATTCATGAAGGGAAAAAACATTTTGTAGCTCTGCCAACTTATGACTCAGTCTATTCTTCCACTCCTCAGAAATGGGTGAGTTGGCAAAGTTGAATAGCTTGGGGTCTAGAACAGCAGTCTTCGTATCATCCTTCTGTGCCACGGTCACAGTATCGGTAGCATACATATGAGCAAGGACAGTGCCCACAGGTAGGGAGATTTCTTTTAAAGACTCATTCTGCATTAAAACAGGGAACCTTTTCTCATCCACCCGGGAAGAAGGGAGTACAAAAGACTGTACTAACATACCAGCTGGCAATGTAGGAGAGCTAGGTGCCTCTACAAGTAGGATATCCTTATCTCTCTGTGAAAATTTCTCTACTTGGCAAGTAGCCAAACACTCTTCATTAGGAGCCATAGTGAGTGGACCCGGGCCTAACCATTTCACCTGTCCAACAGCATCATCATTTACAACGGACAGTTGTTTCTGTTTAAAAAGAGCTTGTGAAATTATGGGCTGTAGCTTAAGACATTGAGCAGACCTGGTATCTGGTATTTCCTGATAAAGATCAGCTAGCCGTTTGAACAAATTGGCATTTGTCCCAATGATAACCGGAACTTGGTTTGAATTTCGAGGTTCTGGACATACCAAGGCGAGTACTGATAAAGACCCTGAAATACCTAGGTCTTTGGGGAACTCAAGATCTACCACAACATATCCTTTGTATGGGTATCGGTACATTTGACAGATGTTTGGAGTACCACATCTCAAAGATAATTGTGACTTGTGAGCCGCTATCAAGCAAGGCTTCACAGGGATGACCACAAATCTTAATATCTATGGTAGATGATGGCCCTACTAGTCCCTTTGGAATGTTAGCTTCTAGCTTCCAGGTTTCAACTGTGCTCCTCTTCACATAACAATTTCTCGTTGACTTACTCGGTGTGGATTTCTTTTCTTCTTTGAGCTTTCGTAAGACATGAAGCAACTTCTGAATTACTTTCGTTGGGTTCTCAGCAGCACTACATCTGGTAGCAATATGTCCATCTTGACCACAACGATAACAAAAGAAGTCATCAGTATCTTCAAAAAACAAGTTTCTTGTGTGTATAGATGGACCATCTGAAGTGACAAAAGACTGGGGCTTGGGTTCTCTCAACTCATTCGCAGACTTTACTGCCATAGTGGCCAACTGAGTCTGAAGCTCTTTCACTTGCTTTCTCAGAGTTTGCACTTCACTATTTTGATCTGGTTTAGCTGGTTTCTTAGGCATAGTAACACTACTACTACGTACCAAAGTAGTTGGTGTAGAGCGTCCTTGTGTAGACAACTCTCTTATCATTAACTGCAAATCTTTTATTTCAGTGCGTAAATCAGAAAGTTCTGATTGTTCTGAATTTACATCTTGACTGATCGGCGCAGCTCTAACATGCTGTCTCTTTACGGTCGCACTGATTTTTTGCCTCGCTACATCCTGTTCTTCCTCCTCACAAATTTCATTAAGGTAAGCTGCAAAAAGGTAGGAGGATTGCTCTTTCTTTCCCTCAGTCTTAACCGCAATAGCAAAATATCTGACTCAGTAGCCCCTCTTATGAGCTGCTCAACGCGCGCTTTATCAGCTAATGTGGAATCTAAACCACGTTTCTGCAAAACCTTGGAAAGCGATCGCTCCACTCTTCTCAAAAATGCAGATAAAAGCTCACCAGGATTCTGACGCAGCAGTCGAAAAGCGAAATACAGATCCTCCCCAGATTCGGTTGTTCCAAATGCACTTTCTAAAGCCTCTATGTATTCAATGGGATTTGCATCTGGATTCGCCATTCTCACAGCTTGAATGATCTCCAAAGCTGGACCCTTTAGACTTTCTACCATCCTTCTCCTCTTTTCTTTGTGTGAGCAGTCACACTCTTCTATCATGAGTCTGGCCTGATTGCTCCAACTGTCTAAAGTTTCTTCCCCTAGAGGAGTAGGGCTTACACCTGACAGTGTTCGAAGACGGCGATAAGCGCTGCTCTCTGGAAGGGGTCATGCTGTTCTTTCTAACAGTTCTCCAACAGCTCTAATGATAGACTCTTGGCTATTTCCCGAGGTTAAGTTAGAAGCTTTAACAGCTTGAATATCCTCGCAAGTCTTTCCTTCTTCTTTTAATAATCGTGACAATTTCTCTGTGAAACTATCTGGATCATTTGTCTCAGTTTCCTCATCGACTACAGTTATCATCCAGGCATTACCTCCACTCAAAGGGACAACTTCAGGAGGGAGTACTGATGAATCTACTTGTTCACGGCATTCGCACAACACATTGAGGCAATTTTGGTTGGGCTTAAATACTTTCCCTCTTACTCTCACTCTACCAAGAGCTTTGATCATCTCTACTGTTTCTTCAACATGTGCCACATCAGTTTCTTCTGGCACTCCTGATAGCATTAATGCATGAGCCAGATCAATTCCTTCACCTCTACACCAATTTCGAAGTTCAGCCATCCTTTCAGTCCTCGCTGTGCCAGCCATGGCTACTATGCTTTACCTCAAATTAATCTTTCAAACTTGCATCAATAGTACAAAAATAAAACCCAAAACGATCCCAGCGGTGCCTCCATTTATGTAACCCCTTTTCCCTATGCTAATTATGATACTTAAGGTAGCTAACCCAATTTAGTAAATACAACACGAGAATGGGGCCCTGGGTCTGTTCTAAAATAAATAATATTAAAACAAATAACACAGGTGTTGGTTTATTTTATGACTACTTGGTTAAATAAACTTGGTAACAACTTTCTTTGGCGGTGCCTCCTTTAATAATAAATTATTACTTTAAGTCAAATTATCGTACTAAGAATGTATGTTTTTTAACTCACAGCCCAAACCCACAAATAACAGTGTAACCTGCCAGGAAAAACACAGAAATGTGAATGGAGTAATTATATACAATTTACTGAAATTAAATGAAAATAAATATTCACTTGTTGTGATTAAATATGTTGAATTTAGGAGGAAACAGGTTAAATAATATTCACCACAAAATTAAAACAATTCCAGTATGAATCCTCAATTCAATTTACATCCAACTCAGATCAATTAAATTTCAAGTTAGTAGAACCTTGAATAACAATGAATCAAGTGGGCCCACACTTTAATTCACCTCTTTCATTCATTCAGTCTTAAACAAAAATAAATCTTTGCAGGCCTGTGATGTAGCTTGAGAGCGTGGTGGCCAAAAACACAACGGCCCCTTCACTTTTAAAGCAAATAAAATAGTTACTGCATGTGCTTGTTAGTACTCACAACCTGAGAAGATGTCCAGTTGCAGACGAACATCAGGCATAACAGTACAAGGCTGCAATTTCAATCAGCTATTGGCTAGCTGATACAGGTTCCAGTGAAGATACTTGACGCCACGAATCAGAGAAACTGTAGAATATACTTCCCCACTGACGAGGAGATGATCCTCGTACATAAACACAATCACAAGAAACAACTGTCCGTTTCCTTCAAACAATTAGATAAGCATCCCAGAAAAGCACAACGATTGGTCATCCATAATACTGGGTGTACTTAATAATATTTTTAAAAGAACTAAGCGGATTGCAAGTTCCTTTTACTTTCACCATACATTGCTGCAAAACCGGCCACATCTCCCAAAAACCCCGCCCCCTCATGAATAATCAATGTCAGATTTACCCAATCAGGAAACAATAAAATAAAGATAAGCAGATATTTCAGTGCAAGCAAGTTAGGATGTATTAAAGCATGTAAATGTTAATGGCTTAAAACAAAACTTTAATTAACCCCTTGCAGTCTGTATTTCTATATGCATATTAAATTCCATCTGGGCTACACATAATTCTGCTCCTTCTCAGCCTGCTTACAACCCTGAAGCAGTTTCGCAAGTGTCCACTGAAACTTTAGGACAGCTCGTTTAGGCTCTTCTAAGAGCACAAAAAGACCAGGAAAAAAACTAATTGTTGGGGCTGTGAGTAGCTACCTTTCCCCTGTAATCCATCATAATGACAAAATAATTTTTGTGAAAGGTAGCATACAAGAGAAAGAGATTGATTTTTTGCTTGATACAGGTGCGGAAATTACAGTAATTCCTACAAAATTGGCTAAAGGTTTAAACATCCCGTACAAGAAAACCAAACTTTCTTTAACTGGTGTAATAGGTGAAGATTCTGTTTTGTATGAAACCCCGCCCATAGAGGTACAATTTGGCCCGAAAACTCTGACTACAAAACTGCTATGTGCTCCATTAAATACAGGTGCAATTTTAGGCATGGATCTCCTGAGACAAGTACATCTAACTTTAGACATGTCCTCAGAATCTGCTAGCATTAAAATTTCCTCAGCACAAGTTTCTACCAATAATGCAATCCTTCCAGAGTATGCTTTCTTACAGAATCATCCAATTTGGGCTAAAGACAAGGATGATTGTGGTTTGTTGTCAGGTGTAGTACCAGTCAAATTGACAGGAACTCCACCTCCGGTCACCAAACAATATCCGATCAATAAGGAAGCTATACAGGGGATCAAAACTATTGTAGAGAAGTTGCTGACGCAAGGAGTGCTAGTTAAAACCAACAGTCCTTGTAATTCACCCATATGGCCCATCAAGAAGTCCAATGCAACATGGAGACTTACAATAGACTACAGAGTAGCCAATAAACATATTGATAAAATCAACCCCTATTGGCAGATCCTTCCACAATTTGTAATGGCTTACCATTAGAGTGTAAGATTTTTTCAGTAATAGATATGTCTAATGGATTATTTTCTGTATCGTTGCACGCTGACAGCCAGCCATGGTTAGCTTTCACAGTTGACTATGAACAATACCAGTGGACACGTTTGCCACAGGGATTTCAAAACTCCCCAACCATATACCATCAAGCTGTCAGACGTGATTTGTGTGACCCAGAATGTCCGGTAAAACAGTCCACTATGATCCAATATGTCGATGATATTTTGATTGCCTCAACAGATCATGAGGTACATCGAACTGAATTGGCAGCATTGTTGGACTATTTGCATAAAAGAGGACACAAATGCAGCTTTCACAAAGCTCAAATTGCTAAAAAGCAAGTCACATTTCTGGGTCAAACAATTGGTGCAAGAAATAGATCCATTACACAGGATCGAGCAGCTTCAGTCAAAACCATACCTCCGCCTACTACCATTAAAACAGGAACAGCAGGTTACTGTAGACCGTGGATTGAAGAATATGCCTCGATTGCTCAGCCTCTCTATGACTTGTTGAAAGGCCATGGTAAAGATTCAGATACTGTTTGTATGGAAGAACTTCCCCTCAAAGCGTTCAATGATTTGAAGAGAGCACTATGTCAAACACCAGCATTAGGAATTGCACAATCTGATAGACCCTTTGTGCTTTATGTCCCTGAACACTTAGGCTTTATGACTGCATGTCTAATGCAAGATCATGGGGGCAGTTTATGCCCAATTCATTACTATTCTGGTAAACTTGACATAGTCGCTCAAGGTATGGGCCCATGTCTTAGAGCAGTGCAGGCAGTTCATCTAGCTCTTCAGGCTTCATCAGGAATGGTGTTAGGACAGACTGTAAACGTAAGATGCCCTCACGCAGTGTCCGCACTAATGAATCAAGCAAAAGTCACTTCTGTCACTTCCTCTCGTTGGGGAAATTGGTTAGCAACTCTCACAGCCCCGAACATTGTTTTACAGCGTGCACCAGTCACGAACCCATCCTCATCTATGATGTCTGCAATGACTGAAGTTTTGTTAGAGGATGAAGGAGAAATGACTCACGATTGTGTTACGCTTACATATACACCTACGAGTGAAGTAAAAGAAACTCCTATAGAGAATTCAGAGCTTGAGTTGTTTGTTGACGGTTCAGCTCAAGTCATTGAAGGTAAAAGACGAGCAGGTTATGCAGTAACGTCCACCACTGAAGTGGTTGCTTCAGGTCGTCTTCCAGATCATTTTTCAGCTCAAGCTGCAGAACTAGTAGCCTTAACAATAGCATGCACGCTAGCTTCAGGGTCGGTTGCAAATATCTACACAGATTCCAGATACGCTTTTGGGGTAATTCATGATTTTGGTGTCATTTGGCAATCCAGACAGTTTCTAACTTCTGCTGGATCCCCCATTAAGCATGCTGGATTAGTGAAAGATCTAATGTTTGCCATGAAACTTCCAAAGAAATTAGCAGTGATCAAAGTGAAAGCACATCTAACAACTAATACTACAGAAGCTAAAGGTAATTCTCTTGCTGATGTAGCGGCTAAACAGGCTTGTTTCTATGCAACTGTACAAGTGTGTTCAGGTAGTACAGCACAGAAGACAATTCTGCCTCCTGAATCAATAATTGATCTGTACAAAGACGTTCCTCTGTATGAAGCATGGACATGGTTAGACAAAGGAGCCACAGTGGATTCATCCGGTTGCTGGACCAAAGGGGGAAACTATGTCGCTCCCGAATCACTGCTGCCATATTTGGCTCAACAAATACACAATTTGGGTCACAGTGGTCCAGCAACGATGAATCACAGGTTCTCAAATCAATGGTGGAATACAAAATTCAGAAATGTAGCCACCGAAACAGCCGAGAGGTGTGTTACATGTCAGAAAAATAATGATGTACCAGTAGCCACTACACAAGCAACACATACCCCAGCTCCACCAGGACCATTTCGTCACCTGCAAGTTGATTACATATCATTGCCTCGTTGTAAAGGAAAACTGATGTTTTGGTAGTAATAGAGAAGTTCTCAAGATGGGTAGAAGCTTATCCAACAGGGCATGCTACAGCTGCACATACTGCTAAATGCCTTGTCACTGATTTTATTCCCAGATGGGGATTACCAGATTGCATTGACTCAGATCAAGGTACACACTTCACAGGACAGGTAGTCAAGGAAGTGTCTAGAATGTTGAAGATTAAGTGGAATCTTCACTGCCCATATAGGCCAAAAGCATCAGGGCAAGTTGAACGATCGAACAGAACAATCAAAACCAGGCTAAGCAAAATGCATCAGGAAGGAGTTACCATGGGTCAAAGCACTGCCAGCAGTACTGTGTAGTATGAGAGCGTCACCTAACAGATCAGTAGGACTGAGCCCTCATGAGATTATTACTGGACGCCCAATGCAGATGCCAGGTGTGATTGATCTTAGAAATGCTGATGTACACATTGCCTCAGATGCCCTGATCGCTTACTGTAAAAACCTCACAAAGGCAGTACAGCACATTTCGTAGGGCTGTCAAGTCCACCACTGAACCCCGGCCGGGGTCTGAAAAGAGACAAAATATTATGACCCAACTATACTACGTGAAGTGACATTACTTGCAGTGTACTGGGTCTATTTGTGTAATATCACTTGAGAGTCTCTCACTATCATTTAGGGACTGTTGGTGTCTAAATTCACTACCATGTTGTAGACCACTAACCAAATTTTGAGGAAGGTCGACAGAGACTAGAGATTTATTTTTCATCATATAGTGCACCGTCCTCTCTATTCCATCATCATTAGGTGGGTACTGACGATCACTACAGTCATCCACACTCTCAGACTGCTGTTGAGGTTTCTGCATGGAATCAAGCCTTTCGGTTGTCTTCACCTTCTCAAATAAAGCTCTCTGACTTTGAAATAAATGCCATTTAGCTATTGCTTTGTGAATACATGCCTGTTTTGTTTTATTACATGGACAGGCCCATGTGATCTTCTTACTGTCATATAGAACAGTCACACTTCCAAGTCTGCAGTAATAAGACATTTTGGGCTCATACACTGATATATATTTTTTTGTTGAGGTCCCAGCAAATGTGATCGCTACAGAAAGTGGCACATCTTTGTTTGCCACGCATTGCCTTTCAATGCAGGCATCTTTCCTACTTTCTCCAAACCATTTTTCTTTCACCATCTCTGCTGGGGTTTCCTCTTTGAGATTAACAGAATTGCCATCATCTTTGGGACAGAAAGCTAAAGACATGAGATGGCAGCACTCAAATGGTTTCAGGCCACTCCTTTGAGCAAATTCAGCACTTGCATTACATTGGTCTAGCTCACACATAACTTTGTCGTTTACACCCCAAATACTTTTTTGAACATGGATGGGAATTGATGGTGCACTGAAAGACATGCTTACTGTCAATGCACTGGCAAGGTAAATGTCGTTCTAATGTGATGGCCTCTTTAACTGTGGCGTGCTTTCTTCTAATGTGAACACGCAAGTTCTTTTTATTCAATTCCATATCACAGTGATCACATCTGATTCTGTTCTTCTTTGGTTGAGGACGATTTACTGTTGGTTGCACTGGTGGAACATGGACAGAGGAAATAGTCGGAGATGGAAATACTTGGGTGGATGCAGAAAGAGAAAATGGAGCTTCAGAAAGAGGGCAAGTTGTCCCAGGTTGCAAAGGTTGACATAAGGGACTTGTCCAAGACTGTGTCATTGGTGGAGACCGAAACACTGATGTAACTGGAGATGAAGATGTTCGGATAGCCATGGGGCATGTCAGGGGAGGCACCTGTGTAATGACATGAGAAGTCTGTGCCGAAATAGTAGGAAGTGGAGCAGTGGTTGCTGGTCTATGCAGGAGTGGAGATTGAGCTTTCTGGCCAGGAATAGCCAACTTTTGTTAAAATATTTGAAGATGAGTAATTAACTTTTCTTATTACCGTAGCAGGACAGTAACACCAGTGAAAATGTGCATTATCTCTACAGTGTAAATTGCACTTAACAATCACAAAATCTGGGGGGAAAAGTAACACACATGCATTACTCTGATCAAATTTTATAAAGCAAAATAATATTAGTAGAGGTGAAATTATACTCACCATCATGATGTAGGCTACTGCCAATTTGAGATGATTCTCTACATGGCTATCAATGGACAGTTGTGATGTGGTTTTGTACGTCTCACAAAAAGGACAGTGATACAGGTTACAGCACCATGTGCACCTTGAAATTACAGGGCAACTGCTCTTTTTAAAGACATTCATCTAGAACAATGCAATAACAAATAAGTAATCATTAGCCGAACAGAATCATGTTAATTTTAGATTAGCCCTGCAGTCTGTCCATATGGTATTATGTTCTGAAGTAAAAGATTAAAATTTGAATCGCTGTGATTATCTTAAAAGTCATATCAGCTAAACACGTTTCACTTCGGATGCATAACACTACACACGACTATACATGTTGAAACAACAAAACAGTAAATAAAGATTCCAAAGATGAAATACCTACCGATATACAATCAATGTTGTTAATTATTACATAATTTTTCTTGGAAGATCAAAGCATGTCCGATTGTTCCACGATTGTTCACCAACTCTCTAGTAGTGCGCATGCATATATGACGTCACCAAAACACACTACCGCGCATGCACGTAACAGCACCCAAAACACACCACCGCGCATGCGTGTAACAGCGTCCAGTACGTAATGGACCATCCAGCTACGTCATCGTGCTACAGGCTGCAGCGAGGACCTCTTGCTAGGATCAGCCACATTTTGACTTACCTACAAGCAGCATCTCCCATCAGATATTTTTATATCAGCTCCTGCATGTTTACCTTCCCCTGTGGCACGACTGGAATCATCACACATCAGCAGCATGAGAGACCCTGATTTATATCCATGTTGAAACAAGGGAGTAATCGCATTCTGCAATGTGCACGATTCTTAGGTTGCATTTCACTCTCTAACATTTAATTTTAACTGATGGTTAGGTTTAAGTTTGGGTTTTGGGTTGGGGGGTTCAGTTTATAAAATATACATCACTCTTCACTGTATTACAGCCCGTACAGCTGAAAACAAATCGCTTCACAACACACTTTTGGTGCCCTTCATTTCACCCTGAAAATGGAGCTCACATGTGTCCATATGCCCAACAACCGCTTTGGCCACTGGGGGCAGTGTTTCAATTTCGGTAAGCACTGACCGATTTTAGCTAAAGAAAAGTCAACCTACTGTTTCTGATTTTACTGTGATATGGTTATGCCTTTAAATCTAGTTAAGGCTAAATGAACTGTAAAACTTTGAACCCTTTTTTTATGACACTACAAGGTGTTTATTAGAAAACAAATTTAATGCTGATTTCTACAAAATAACCCCAGTGTCATTGGAACAAAAACATATATTTTATAAAAAAAAAAGAACGTAAACAAATATTATGTAATGAAATATTTCATGGTCAATAAAATTTTTTAGCTAACCCTAATCTAAAATGTAATTTTTAACTTTTTTCTGTATCACTCGAGAAGTCATTTTTATGAGGTGTGTGATCAGATGTCAGACAGCTATGTGATAATCAGGGGAAAAAAACCACCATGAGATTGATGATACACACTTTCAACTCCACAATAAAAAAACTCCACCCGTCTGCAGACGCCTGCCACATCCTTCAGCCTCACAATCTCTGAAACTCTTACACTCTGGCTTGAAGAAGGTGGTGTATGAGTCGTTTGGTTAGAGGCTCAAGTGATAGCAGACCACCAACTCAAGCGTTTCCCCTCCTCTGTACCCATTCCAAACCCAGTGCTTCCTCCACCTTTCCTCCATTAATCACACCATCCTAATTAACAGTGTGGGCATCCCTGGTCACCGCAGACTGAGAGCGCAGCTGGTCCTGCTTGAGGGAACATCTGATGTGGATGCGTCGCCAGGAGGAGCCAAGCTAGCTGTTTAGATGCCTTGTGTGATTAACAAACGCACATAGAGAGAGGAAATGCTTCAGATGTATTTGGGATGGGGGTAGAGTTGAAGCTTTGTGATATTAAAGAAACATGATATTACGACTGAACATATTTACTTTCTTAATACATACCCCTTATAGGTTATGATCAGTGCACTCTAAAGAAAAAGAACATTTGTTGTCATAATCTTTCATCGAAATGTTGTAACATTGTAGTAACCCAAGATGCATAGGCTTGGACAAATGCTAATTGGAAAATATCACTAACCAGTAGCCATTCCATCACTATTTAGTACTGGACTGTACTAAAGAGAATCCCAAAACAGTCATAGTGTGCATAAGGTAAATGTGTTTGTATGGGCTTATGGTCAGAAGAGTATACTTTGAAAGGCTGTGCGATTGACAATGTATGAGATGAAATAACACATAACAATCCATGTTCCAATCAAATACCAATAGATACAGTTCCCACATACTTTTTTCCAAATAAATATTCTGTTTAACTTGGAAATGTCATATTAAGGACGTTTAATGCATTGTGAATGCAATTATATGTTGTTGTGGCAGAACGACCCACCCCTCCCTCTCGTTATCATCATCTTACCTCTTAAGGCCATCTGTCAGAAAGGCTCACAACTGAAGTAGGCTGGAGAGAGGAGAGGTGCAACTTAATGAGCCTTATTTTGGTAGCAGATGATGAGGCACAGCTGATGTGAGTGGAGCCTCATCACCGCTGCTAGGCGAATTAGATGCAGGCCGGACCCACTCCCTCAGAACCCCGGCGTGGTGTAGATTAGTCGCCAGGGAGTACCGCTTGCATCATGGCCGACGGGCATGGATGCTGGACCACCTTCCCCTCATACTCACCACAGCCTTTGGGAAGCCGCCACAGAAGCTTCCACCCCCTGTGCCACAGACCATGTAGAGGAGTGTGTTACAGCCGTTGGACCCCGCCTACATCCTGAACCATTCCTTTGGACACACTCCATCATTCCCATTTGTCCCATTCACTGCAATGATGCCAGATTCCACTTTATTTTGGACAAATTTTCCCCCATGGAAACTTTAATCTACTTTTTGGACATTTTCTTTTTATCAGTATTTCCAATAAACATCTCAGAGGCCTGACACCACACCCACTGTGTCTCTTAATCACCCCACCATAGTTGTCTTAATATGTTTGGTGCATTTAGAAAAGTAAAGATTGCCACACAATGCAAAATATTGCAGTCAGAGTGGAAGTACCAGTGGGGTTAAAAACATGCTTGGCTACTTTCAAGGATGACTGTTATACCTAGAGAGAGCTATCACTTAGCATTCCCATTCATCTCAATGACAGTCGGTCAGCTGACGCATGCAGCCACAGGAATTACTCAAACTGCATGCTGCCATCTTTGCACATAAGCACTCAGTTCTGAACAATTGTTACTGAGTCAATCACCTGAGCAGTAAACAGCATGTGACTAATCACTCTTGAGCCACAGGAAAATTACATCCTGACAATGCTGATTGACTGATGGCACCACATGTTCTAAACCCTTCACTAGTGACTACAAATGCAGCAAACAGGAACATTTTACATTAGAGCCCTCTAATTTTATGTTCTATATTATGTTCTAATTCTATATTTTATGTTGTCAGCATACACTAAATGAAAAAAACTATTTTTCATAAATGTCATTATAACATGGTGACTTGATATTCAACTCAGTGATGTACAGATATTTATAATTATTAAATAATTTTACCGACCATATACTGAATCTAATGTTTAACTGAGTCTTAACTTTTTGTGCTCAATCCTGTTACTGCATGATTTCCCTCCTACTAGAAAAAAAAACTTTTTCAGGAAGTGATCATTTCTACAGCATGTTGGGAAGTCAAGTAAATAATAAAAAATTATTTCTTACATTTTTCATACATTCTTTTTGACTGCATTCATCAAGCTCAACCATTTAACCTGGTCACTAAACAAATATATATTTTTTAATGTATGAAAAACTTGTTCATGGTTACTGTGGTAACCTCCATTCTCCGAGGGAGGGAACGAAACATTGTGTCAAAGGAAGTGACACAAGGGGTCTTCTCAGATGCCGAATCGTACCTCTGAACCTGAGAAAAGGCCAATGTCAAGTTGGCAGACAGAACTTACATTCCCCGCCCCGGACATACGGGTATAAAGGGAAGCGGGGCAGCGAATGCCAGTCAGGATTTTGCACTGAGGAGCCGAAAGATGAAGCATGGCCATTTACAGTGCTAGGTCTTAGTGCTGTGGCAAGGGGGACACAACGTCTCGTTCCCTCCTTCGGGGAACAGAGGTTACAACAGTAACCATGACGTTCCCCTTCTGTCACTCTCTCGATGTTGTGTCGAAGGAAGTGACAAAAGGGGTCCATATAAAAACGCCATACACTGACCGTGTTACGTGACTGTCGAGACAGGTGCAAAGCAGGCTATTGCGTGTTAGAGGCACCTGAACTGAGTGCACGTAACCCTCCCAAAAGAGTTTTGCATACCCCTTACGTTTTCCAGCACCCCTGAGGGGGAAAAAAGGTGTTATATGCAAGCATGGGAGCAAGCCCAACAGCCGTGGCCTTCTCTCTCACTATGTCTCTCACAAAAGATGTAAAGCCGCTGGGGCCCAACTTAAGTCGGGGAAGGCGGTTGTAAAGACGTTCAAGGTCACGGGCAAGGAAGAGGCGAGAAACCGGCTTAACATATAAATAATAGGTTTAATGGAAAACTTAAAAGACAAACACATAAGAGGATGGACATGTCCGTAATTGAGCTCTCTCTCTCGATCGCCGTCTGCAAGTGGCCTTTATCCCTCTTGACGGCTTAATTAGCCTAATACGGGACCGGGCGTGCGTAATCACGCGCCGGTCCCGCCCTCCACCGTGCCACATTCCAGTTCTTTCAGGCTGGGGACCCCCGACCTGACGTACATCCCCTGGGGGGGGGCGCCTCCCGCGCAGTCTGCCGGCAGGTCATCCCCATCAACCTGGACGAGGGAGGGGGCAAGGGGAGGGAAACAAAAAACAACAATTAAAAATGGGGGGGAGGGTTCCTGCTCTGGGCAGTACCTCCCCTCCCACAAACACCATAATTTAAAAAAGAGGGAGGGGCAAGGGAGGGAAACAACAACATTTAAAAATAAGGGGGGGGGGGGGGGGAGGCTCCTGCACTGGGCGGTACCTCCCCTCCCACGAACACCATAATTTAAAAAAGAGGGAAAAGGCCAACGCAGAGCGGTAGCGAGAGAGAGAGGAGAGAGAGATTAAAGGGAAAAAAAAAACTTACTCGCCGGTTCTCTGATACGCCGTAGCTCGTTCCTCAGCCACTTCTCCACACTCTACAGGACGACAGCTGCGCCTCTCCGGGCAGATCAGAGGCAGTCCTCAGCACCTGGCGGACGGAACGCCCCGCCGCGTTCCCGGGGTGTCGAAGGGGCCTCCCCCCGCCCCTGGCAGCGGTTCTCCCACTCCAGGCGGTTGGCGGCGAGCCCCTCCCCGCACGCGGTCGGCAGTCTCCAAGCGGCTTAATTAGCCTAATACGGGACCGGGTGTGCGTAATCACGTGCCGGTCCCGCCCTCCACCGTGCCACAGCGGTCTTTCCCTGGGGGGAGAAGGAGAGCCTGACGGGAGCAGCAGGTGTCCCGAGGCTAGGGTGCTGAGAGAGAACTCAAATCACTTGTCCTGCTCCACGAACCTGGCAGGGGGTGGGTTAGAGACTGAGGAAGAGGCCTAAGGAGGCATCTTCAGAGCTTGCCAGCGCTGGTGTGCCGGGCGCTGAGGCGAGACCGGAGGTAAGGTAGCTGTCCAGCCTGCAAATTTCGTATTCTTTCAGGAGGGGAAGACCCTGCAGAGGCCACACCCTGCCCAGTCCAGGGGGAGGTAATGTGTGGCAAATACACCATGAATGTTGTGAAGACGGACGTGGGATACGGCGCGGTGGTAGGTCCAGCCTAACAAATGGGGGACTCTACAGGCACGGGGCCGAGGCAGTGGGGCTGCCTGAGGGAAACGCGGGTCCACCGAGAGGGGGACCGTACCATGGAAAATACATCACGGAGGGTTAGCCTGAAGAGGGAACTATGCCCGTGGAGCCCGACCCCAGTACAATGTCCTGAGACTCGTACTGGGTCTAGCCGCGAGTTGCTCTGCTGAATTCACAGGCCAGTTGGCTAGGGAGGAAAAACATCCAGGTAGTGACGCTCAGTGGCTGACCTGGGACAGAAGGCGCACTGGATCACTTTGGTGAAGGGCGCAAGGTGCATGCGCAACACCTGGTCAGTTGTGCCGCGTTACCGAGTTCTATCAGCTCGGACCTGACAAAACTCGGGATGAGACCGACTCAACCCTTAGATTGTAAAATCTGGCAAAGGTATTGGGTGTTGCCCAGCCCGCTGTTCTGCAGATGTCTGCTAGGGAGGTGCCGTGGCTCAGTGCCCACGAGGATGTCACACTTCTAGTAGAGTGTACTCGGACCTCCAGGGGCCTCTGTTTGGAGATGACGTTCCCTTTCTGCCATCCACCAAAGCAGACAAAGAGCTGCTCAGAACATCTAAAGCTCTGTGTGCGGTCCACATAGGTACACAAAGCATGCACTGGACACAGCAACGAAAGGGCTGGGTCTGCCTCCTCCCGAGGCAGCACTTGCAGGTTCATGACCTGGTCCTTGAAAGGGGTCGTAGGAACCTTGGGCACATAGTCGGGGTCTCAGGATAATGTGAGAAAGCGCCGGACCAAACTCCAGGCAGGTGTCACTGACAGAGAACGCTTGCAGGTCTCCAACCCTCTTGATTGAGGCTAACGCGATCAAGAGGGCCGTCTTCAGGGAGAGGGCCTTGAGCTTGACTGAATCAAGCGGCTCAAATGGGGGTCCCTGAAGGCCCGGGAGGACCACTGAGAGATCCCAAGAGGGAAACAGGCTAGGCCGGGGAGGATTCAGTCTCCGGGCGCCTTTCGGGAACCTGATAATCAAGTCGTGCTTACCAAGGGACTTGCCATCTACTGCGTCATGGTGGGCTGCGATAGCAGCTACATACACCTTTAAGGTGGAGGGGGACAGCTTCCCCTCCAGTCTCTCCTGCAGGAATAGAAGCACTGACTGAACTGCGCAACTCTGTGGGTCTTCGACTTGGGAAGAACACCAGTTCACGAGCAAGTGCCACTTCAGGGCGTAAAGTTGCCTGGTTGAGGGAGCTCAGGCTTGATAAATCGTGTCTACGACAGCCGGTGGTAGATCTACTAGATCTTCCACATCCCATCCAGGGGCCAGACGTGGAGATTCCAGACGTCTGGGTGCGGATGCCAGAGGGTGCCCAGTCCCTGAGAAAGAAGGTCCTTCCTCAGGGGGATTTTCCAGGGAAGGGCTGTTGCGAGGAGCGTGAGATCCGAAAACCAGGTGTGAGTGGGCCAGTAGGGGGCCACCAAGATGACCTGTTCCTCGTCCTCCCTGATCTTGCACAGCACCGATGCAAGAAGGCTCACTGGGGGAAATGCGTACTTGCACAGCCCCTGGGTCCAGCTGTGTGCCAGCGCATCTGTCCTGAGGGGACCATCCGTCAGGGAATACCAGAGCGGGCAATGGGAGTTGTCTTGGGAGGCAAAGAGGTTTACTTGTACCTTGCTGAATCGGTCCCAAATCAGCTGGACCACCTGGGGGTGGAGCCTCCACTCTCCGTTGGGCGAAACCTGTCGCGACAGCGTGTCCACCGTCATGTTGTGGTTGCCAGGGATCTGAGTGGCGAGCAGCGACTTGAGTCGGAGGAGATGGTGGGCGAGTTGTGACATATGATGAGAGCGCACGCCGCCTTGGAGATTTATGTACGCTACCGTCGTGGTGCTGTCTGAGCAGATCAGAACATGTCCATCAACTCTAGGCAATTGATGTGCCAACGCTGCTGGGGTTCTTTCCAGGGGCCAGCGGCAGCGCGCCCGTTGCACACGGTGACCCAACCCTGTTGAGAGGTGTCTGTGGTTACCACGACACGTCTGGACACCTGCTGCAGGTGGACTCCGGCCTGCAGAAAACAGAGATCTGTCCAAGGGTTGAAAGTCTGACGGCAGGCAGGGGTGATTATCACATGATGCGAGCCGTGGCACCATGCTCATCTCGGGACTCGAGTCTGTAGCCAGTGCTGTAGTCTCATATGCATCAACTCAAGCGGCGCAACCACGGCTGATGATGCCATATGCCCCAGGAGCCTCTGGTATTATTTTAGAGGAACCGCTGTGCCGGGCTCGGAGTGAGCGAGGCATCTGAGCACTGACTGGGCACGCTCGTTGGTGAGTCGCGCAGTCATCGAGACTGAATCTAACTCCATGCCGAGAAAAGAGATGCTCTGGACCGGGGCGAGCTTGCTCTTTTCCCAGTTGACCTGAAGCCCTAAACGGCTGAGGTGCCTGAGCACCTGGTCCCTGTGAGCGTATAGTAATTCTTGAGATTGGGCCAGGATGAGCCAGTCATCGAGGTAATTGAGTATGCGGATGCCCGCTTCCCTAAGGGGTCAAGAGCGGCCTCTGCGACCTTCGTGAAGACATGCAGGGACAGGGAACCGTAAGAAGGGTCGATGTCGCGGCAAAATGTAGACGTGGAAGTACGCGTCCTTCAGGTCTACCGCCGCAAACCAATCTAGATGTCGAATGCAGGTGAGAATCTGTTTCTTCATGAGCATTTTGAACGGGAGTTTGTGCAGAGCCCGGTTGATAACTCAAGTCCAAGATTGGTCGCAACCCGCCACTTTTCTTGGGTACGATGAAGTAAGGGTTGTAGAAACCCTTCTTCATCTCAGCTGAAGGGACGGGCTCTATCGTGTTCTTGAGAAGCAGGGTGGAAATCTCTGCTCGTAAGACACTGGCTTGTTGGCCGCACACTAGATTAGGGAGAATACCGCTGAAACGAGGTGGGAGCCAGGCGAACTGAATCGCGTAGCTGAGTCGTATGGTCCTGGTCAACCAGCGCGATGGATTGGGAAGTGATAACCACGCATCCAAACTCCGTGCGAGGGGGACTAACGGGATGATCACATTTGACGTATGTGGGGGGGGGGGGTTTGGTAATAATGCGTCAGGAAGCAAAAGAGTGTCCCGAGGCTCGGGTGCTGAGATAAGACTCAAAGCACTTACCTACCTCCGAGCATCCGGCAGGGGGCGGGTTAGAGACTGAGGAAGAGGTCCTAAGGAGGTGTCTTCGGAACTCATCAGCGATGGCCTGCTGTCTGTCGCAGGGCCGGAGGCGAGAGCGCTGCGTCTGGGGAACTGGGACTGGAGAGTTGTAAGGCCGGGGTGCCGTGAGAACGGCGCACACTGACTGGATGACCCAGGGAGTGGGGAAATCGCTCTTTTTTTAACATTTGGGTACCGCAACCCGAAGAGAGTGTGGCAGATGAACATAAGGAAAACAAGGATGTTGTGCAGATCTTTAAGTGCCTTGGCCTGGTGGACTTGCAGGAGGGCCATGGCATGCAGGGTGGAGACAGTGTGAGGGGCCGTTCTGTTGTCGAGGGTAGTGAGAGCGGAGAAGTGAGGAAGCCAGTTTCGAGCAGCAAAAGGTGCCCTCAATGGCTTCGTCAACTCGTCATGCACTTCCAGGAAGAAAGGAACCATTGAGGAAGGAGCATTTAGAGGAACGGGGAGGTATAAAGTGTTTGTGGAGAAATGGGGTGGGTATTTGACATTTGTAGATGTGTGACATTTTATTAACTAAATAATGTGTTGAAGTGCCTTCAATATAGCACAGGGTGAAAATAATTTCCAATGACTTTTCGCATTTTCCATACTGTCCCAACATTTGGACCGAGCTAACAATGAGAGCAGCTACTCTGCTGCTCAACCCATCCATTTTAATCCCACACTTACTACCATCTGTTGCACAGTGTGACCACCAGCCTGGCAAGAATCACATACACAAATGCACCAGCTTCCGCCACAGCCATATTCACAGCAACATCACACGTTTTTATTCATCTCCCTGCAGGGGACGTAAGCTCACACCTGCCAGGTTAAGCACACAATGCATACATAGATTTCCAAATCTTTGATAATCACTTAGCTCAAGTGGTTTAAGGGGTTTGAGACCTGATTTCTCATACCTTCTTTATATAACATCCATCCCTTGAACACTTTTGGCCTCTAAAAACCTCGGGTGAGTTTTTTCAGACAGACAAACAGAAGCACAGGGCATGGAAGTACAGTACAGCATCGTGAGTGAGTATTTTAAACAAAAGGGGCAAAGGATTATGGAATTTAACAATAGTACAATACCGAACTGAGGCGGATTGATAGACATTCTGTGAAAAGTCAAAAGAAGATTGGAATGTATGTAATTGTAACTATATCAGATTAATAAAATATATTATTAATAAAACACGGGAACTCGTTGCATGGGCATTTTTTGCCCCATATTTTGAATTTCTGAGATATTTTTGTCAATTTCAGTGGCATTTTTGTCCCGAGTCCCCAATAATTTCCAACACTATTGAAATTGTATCTTTCTAAGGTATTTAAAAAGTTTGTTATAGAAATATAGTAGCAAGTAAACAAGGTATACACACATGTATGTCAAACTACATTGTGTAAATGTTTGACACAGTTAAAGCATTTTACATCTTAAAAACAAGCGAAGTTTGATCAGTGATTAAACATGTTCCCTTAAACAGCTCCTTTACAGAATTAAATGAAATATGCAGAAAATCACAGTATTACAGTTCTTGTGTAGTGACAGGGCAGGACGTTTTTCAGAAGCTAGAGATGAGAGGACACCCACAAAAGTTTATGAAAGCTGCTGTGCCCTGCGTGCTTCCGTTGTGCCGCACACAGCATGTTTTAGTTTATAAACAGATTTAGCGCAAAATTTTGTCTTTTCCCCAAAAATTTGCGATATGTCCAGCTACAGACCCGCAACGCAGTTTCAGGAAAACAGCGCCAGGCCAGCAGTCACCAGGCAGAAGTGAGGGCAGAGCCCATATGGTCTTATATGCCTCACCTACAGTTTTGGAGCATAATTTTCTTTTATTAGACATAATACAAGCTATTTTCACATGGATTTTGATTGGATTGATATCCACAATATTTAAGGACAATACTTTTAAATAAGGTCACTTTTCAAGTCGCACAAGCATACGGTATCATGATGCACAATGAGCAATATTTTAAAACATATTTATTAATCTTGTTTAATGTTTATGGATACAAACACAATAGTTCTTTGTTAGTTCATATTGCATGAACTAATGACAACTTTGTAATTTAAAAAATATATTAATAAATGTTGAACTTATCATTAACAAAGATTAAAAAAGGCTGTAAAAATGATTGCTTATTGATATTTATTTTAACCAATGTAGATAACTAATTAAACCTTATTGTGAAGTATTTTTCATTTTACTGTATAATGAGATAATATTATTTCCTTCATGTTCATGCTACATATAGTACTTAAAAGACAGAGTATGTGCATTTCATGTAAAATATACTGTATTGAATCATATCAAATTCTAAATAAATATTTAATAAAAAGCCTAGAACAAGTGGAACATACATTTCTCTCTCTCTCTCTCTCTCTCTCTCTCTCTCTCTCTCTCTCTCTCTGGAAAGTTCTGATTGTTCTGGAAGATTGTCGGGGTCCTTTCCTTGTCCTCTTTATCCATCTTTAGAAAAAGAGTCTCTTCCACTGAGCCCCTGAACAGATGTTTGTTCGCATGGAGCCATTTCACAGCTGATTTTATGTCTAGTATTACTGGGAGCACCTTCGGTAGAGAATGGTAAAGAAAAATGTAATTTTTGGTTTTAATATTTGCAACGGTGTATACGGTGTGTATATATATATATATAGTATGTAAAATTCTAACTTCAACTGTATACAGTTAAAGTTAGAAGTTTACATACTAGTAGGGATGGGCGATACCACTTATTTACTTTTAGGCCAATATCGCTGATATCGATACCAATACTGATACTTCTATTGATTACAATTTTTAACCAATTCTTTGGATAAAAAGAGTAGCTTCATTTTTTATATATATTTATGGGCCTAAACAGAAACCTAAAAAGAAAATTGGTTTGGTTTCCCTTTAAAAACATTTTTGTATAAGCCATATATAAATCCTCATAATAAACCATAGATATTATTATATGGTTACTACTACTAAAACCAAATCACCATATGGATACTACAGTAATGATGTAGTGAAACCATCATTAACTGTATCAAAAGCTTGGTTACTGCCAAAAAAAAAAAGAAGAAAAAAAAAAGGTTACTACAGTACAGTCGTGGTTATTATGTTAATACAATATTGCTACAATAAATTAACGGTACGTTTTCATATGGGTATCATTCAATAACGAGGATTATAGATCATTATCAATATTTTAACTACTCTTAATTTAAAATACAGATATTTGAACTACTCTGAATTTAAATAAACCTGTAAAAATGGTCACACAAGCCCATTATAATACATGTCACATCTTTAGAGTGAATAACTCCAGGTGCTTTTTTTCTGTCATTGCAGCAGGAAAGCTCCTTCATTGAACGAGCGCTATGACTGAAAGGGTGAACAATGTCCGCTTACTGTGCAACAGTTCCCTCATATAATTATTTTTTCCACTTCAAAGCTTATGAGATGCATTACTATTCATGTAATCTGAATAAAAATATAACTTGTTAAAAAAAAGTCAGAATCAATATTTTTATGTGAGGATCAATATTCTTGACACCACTTCAGCATTGGAAGTATTGATACTTTAGTATTTGTAATTGCAGTCACAAAGCTTTCTGTGTCTATAAAGTTTATGTCCACTAGATGGCATGTGTGTGCTTAAACACTCATTTATTTCAGTAACTTATGATTAGTTTAATTTGTTTGTTTTATATTTTGACTATTTCATAATACTTATTGTGATTTTTCCACTCAACGGTCATTGGTCATGGAAAGGTCACTTCCTGTTTTATCGTTTGCATGAGGCGATTTTAATGATGTTATCATCGCTAAGAAGTAAGGTGTTTTTCTCTACAAGCATAAGCCATCCTATTAAGTAACCTCATGATACACCCCCTCTCTTAGCTCACAAGCAGGCAAACGTGGTATGTAAAATTATTTTCTGTTTATTACGAGTTTAAAGTCATATGTGTGTTTTTATGTAACTCAATGTGTTACTGATGTTTTCTTTCATATACGTTTTTTATTTAGTTCTACGGTGTTGATGTCAGTGTCTGTATTGATGTCGGTGTCTATGTCGATGAATACAGTAAATATCTGTGAGAAAAGAACCTCAGCCTTTGCGTTGTGACTAAGGGCGGCAACGCTCCACTGCGTCGGTGAAGGCCAAGAGCATCAGACGGTAAAGCTGCACGCGGAAGTCATCCATCAAGAGACGCCACATGTTTGCTAAGGGAAGTACAATGTTTGAAACGATCGGAATTGAATGACTGAAGCAGCCAGTGCGCAAGTAAAGGCTGAATAAGCAAGCACTTTTAAGTTAGTGTCTTGAATTTGTGCAAGGTCTTGTGAACTGCCGCTGAAGTTTCAGTTGCGCTGGTATTTCCATCATGTTTAATCTGAAGATAGAAGTGGACATTTCCCTGTTATTGGGCAGCTAATTAAGAAACTACAAAGACTAAATAGATAAGCAAATGTATATTAAGTCTTGTTAAGATAGACTAAAGTTTACATTTTCTGTGTGTTACATTTAAGTATTTTTTTTTTGCATATTTTATCATTTTAAGTGTGTTGATATTTAAATTTTACAAGGTTGTATTTATTCCTGCTACTTGACAGTTCTATAGTTTATTGTAATTTACATGGTTGGGTTAACATATGTTTAGCTAAAAAACTAGTCTACACTTGAACTTTAAATTATCTTTTGAATATATATAAGAGGCAGTCAGAAGTGAAAATCAAACTTCTAATGACTTATACCAGAGACTATCAATAGATCTCATATACCCACATGTGAAACTGCAAAGAACTGGCCTCATCTAGAACATCTGCAGATGAAATGTCTCCAGAACTTGACTGCGAAGTAGGTTTGCTAATAGGCTATAACTGTCCTCAAGCCTTACTCCCCAGAGATGTTCTCAGTGGTAACGAAGATCAGCCATTTGCACAAACATCTGTGTTGGGTTGGAGCATCATCGGATACAACAACTACAATAGTGGCTACGAAGATGAAATCGGTGTGAGTCATAAGATTATCATGAAACAAGTTCTACCAGCTGTTGAACCATTTCACAAACTCAAGTCTGAAGTCTACTTTGTGTGTAGGAACAAAGTTAAGGAAATGATCACTTCAGCAGATATACTGAAGGTTTTTGAGTCAGACTTTGTTGAAAAGAATAGTGAAGAAGTCTATATGTCACAGGAAGACCTACGGTTTTTGGCAAAGCTAAACAAAGGCATTAGACAAAAGCAAGATGGTCACTGTGAAATGCCATTGCCTTTTAAAGACGAGAGACCGAATTTGCCAAACAACAAAGCTTGTGCAGAACATCGACTCAAATCCCTAGAGAAACGTCTAAAGAAAGATGAGCAATACCACAAGGACTACCTGGCTTTCATGAAGGACATAATAGCAAGAGGCGATGCTGAAAAGTTTCCAGAGATGGAGATAAGCAATCAACCAGCATGGTACATTCCTCACCATGGGGTTTACAACCCGCAAAAGCCAGGCAAGATTCCTGTTGTCTTTGATTGTTCTACAAGATTTCAGAGTACTTCTCTGAATGAACATTTACTAACTGGGCCTGACCTCACAAATACCCTTGTTGGAGTCTTATGTCATTTCCGGAAAGGGCAGGTAGCCATCATGTGTGATGTGGAGCGTATGTTTCACCAGTTTCATGTTGCTCCAAATGATCGAGACTACATCAGGTTCCTGTGGTGGGAAGAAGGCAACATGGAAGCCTCACCAACAGTTTTTCGGATGAAGGTTCATCTGTTTGGAGCTGCCTCCTCGCCTGGATGTGCAAACTTCGGGCTCAAGTACCTTGCTGCACAAGGTGAAGGCAAGTTTAATAAAGCTACAGTGAAGTTCATACAACGTTTTTTTTTTATGTTGATGATGGTTTGACAAGTGTGGACACGGAAGCAGAAGCTATTCAGCTTGTGAAAGAAACCAGAGATCTCTGCAATACTGGGAAGCTCCGCTTGCACAAATTCATCACCAACAGCAAGAAGGTGATTGCCACAATCCCAAAGGAGGAATGTGCTGAAGGTGCAACTGACTTTGATTTGGCCCTAGGAGAACCTAAAATAGAAAGGGCACTCTGAATCCAATGGTGTGTAGCTTCAGACAAGTTCCATTTCAGAGTACTAGTAAAAGAAATCCTTTCTCTAGAAGAGGAGTTTTGTCTACAGTTGCTTCGATTTTTGATCCTCTTGGATTCATTGATTCCTTCATTCTATTTGGGAAAAAGATCCTTCAAAGGATGTGTCAAGATGGGATAGGCTGGGATGAACCACTTCCTGATGACCTAAGTCCGCATTGGGAAGCTTGGCTGCGAGACCTCCTTAACCTGTCTTGTGTAAAGATACCGTGATGTTATGTACCATCAACTTTTAAAGATGTCCATCAACATGAGCTGCACCATTTTTCTGATGCCAGCGTGTCGGGCTATGGAGTATGTTCATACCTCAGAACTGTGACCAAGTCTGGGGAAGTCTACTGCACTCTTGTTATGGGTAAAGCAAGAGTTTCCCCAACAAAGGTAACAACAATCCCAAGACTGGAGCTCTCAGCTGCAGTTGTAGCCACAAGAATTGGTGATCTACTTAAAAGAGAACTAGAATTGGATGATATCTGTGAATACTATTGGACTGACACCAAGGTTGTTCTCGGTTACATTAACAATGATGCAATATGGTTCCATGTATTTGTAGCCATTCGAATTCAGCAGATAAGGTCAAGCACTGAGCATAGTCAATGGAGATATGTTGCTTCAGAACAAAACCCAGCTACAATGCCTCTCGTGGGCTCACAACAAGGGAACTCATAGGGTCGAACTGGTTCACTGGTCCAAGTTTTCTATGGCAAAAAGAACTCCCTAAAGAAGACATTAAGGTGGGAGAGGTTGATGATGGAGATCCAGAGCTCAAAAGAGCACAGGTTCTTATGACTAAGGTAAAGGAAGAGAGATTTCTGTCAGATCGCCTACAAAAGGTTTTCGGAGATTGGAAGAGGGTAGTGAAAGCCATAGAGAGACTTAAACATTGTGCAAGGTGTATGAAAGGTCTGGTAGAAAGATCCAGAAATGACGAAGGGAGTAGGACAAGAACGTGTGAAAGAGTTAGGTTGTAGCTTTGTCATGAATCCGCCTGCTTCTAGTCACATGGGTGATGTCTGGGAGAGACAAATTCGGACTGTGAGAAGTGTACTAACATCCATTCTAAATAAGTCTTCCATGAGACTGGACAGTTCATCATTAAGAACATTCATGTATGAAGTAATGGCGATCGTGAATAGTCGACCATTAACCTCAGAACATATCAATGATCCTACGGGACCAGAGCCATTACCGCCAAATCATATATTAACAATGAAATCCACTATCATTGCACCACCTCCTGGAGAGTTTGTAAGAGAAGATCTCTATCTTCAGAAGAGATGGAAGAGAGTTCAGTTTTTGGCAAATGAGTTTTGGACCAGGTGGAGAAAGGAATATCTGTTAAGTTTGCAACAGAGAAATAAATGGAATAAGAGCAGACGAAACGCCAAGACAAACGAGATGCTCCAAGATGACTTGGCACCACGAAATCAGTGGAAGCTAGCCAAAGTGGTAGAAGTCTTCCCAGGAGCTGATGGCAGAGTCAGAAAACTTAAACGTCTTGTTAGTGATACAACGCTAGATAGCAAGGGTGCATGAACAAGTAAGTCAGTCTATTTAGAAAGACCCATACACAAAACAGTGTTATTACTTGAAGCTGATTATAGGATTTAGCTTGATAAGAGTAGTTAAATTTTATATACTTAATGTGTACAAAATTCTTATCCTCTGAATGTGTACAAATTCCTGTTGAGTTACTTAAGTATTCATAACTTCTATTAAGAATCACACATTGTGTGATGGTGGGATTGTAATTGAAGTCACAAAGCTTTCTGTGTCTATAAAGTTTATGTCCACTAGATGTTGTGACTAAGGGCCGCATAGTATTGATTCACCCATCCCTACATAGGCCTACTGGTGTTGGGTTCGAGTCTGAGTTGAGTCAGAATCCAAAAGGGGCCGAGCTGGACTGAAGACCGAGTCCATAACAGAATGAATGAATGAATGAATGAAAGAAATCAATCAATCAATCAATCAATCTTTTAAGCTTATTTTAACTTTCACAACTAAGAAAACACAATTGTCAATATAAATGTAACAAAAGCACCTCTATATTTTATGATAAGTTTCCTGCTGAACAAACTTCAAAGTGGTTTCAGAATGAAAGCATATGCTTTAGGTGTATGAAGACAAAACAGTCTTTCAACACAATTCTTATTGCGTTCTGTTGACATTTCAATTATTTGTTGCTTTTTCCCCTTGACTCAAACATACAGGTAGACTAAAGAAAGTAAAAGCTCAATCAACAGCATTTGTGGCATAATATTGAATATCACAAAAATTTATTTCAACTTGTTCCTCTTTTCTTTAAAAAAGCAAAAATCTGTGTTACAGTGAGGCACTTACAATAGATGTGAATGAGCAAAATTGGTGTGAATGTGGACATTTTTTGGCGAGTTTAAAGTCAGAAATGTGAAGCTTCTAATTTTATAAAAGCCCTTACATGAATTCTTCTGTAAAAACGAATGTGTTATTTGAGCTCTAAAGTTGTTTAAATAATAATTTTACAGTCATTTTAGGGTTTGTTGACATCAACATGGCAAAGAAGTTGTAAAATTGGATATAACTACACAGAAAGGTTAGTAAGTGATTTTATCACCCTAAAATCATGTTTACACACATATCCTTTGTCTTGTGGCTATAATTTTGTCATTACCTTGACTGAAATTAATAATCAATTAATAATAAAACATTGATTAAAAAGTAATTAAAACATAATTATTATTTTGTTTATTAAAAAAAGTTGGCCTATAATTGCTTATAGTGCATATATATATATATATATATATATATATATATATATATATATATATATATATATATATATATATATATAATTTAAGGACAAGTAAGCTGATAAATGGGCAGCACTATTATGATCATTGTATCGAGAGCTATAAAGTAGCCACAGATTGCCTGGAAATCACTGTATAGCGTTTGGGCGGTTGCACAGTTGTGTGGTAAATATGCATACTTACAATGTCTTGAAGGTTACGTATGACGACACAGCAAGCATTGGACTTGCTACAAATGTTAACAAGATGGAATCGCAGGGCGATGAATGCGAGGTGTTTGATGGAGAGGAGGAGAGGGACGATGGAGGTGGCATTGATATTGAATCTGATTCAGATTCAGAATCACTCTGAAATTGAGTGTGCTGGGGACTCATTTCAAGAGGTTGCAAGAGATGGCACAGTATGGGTTGAACAAAATCCTGGCAACCCTTGGGGCAGAGCCCAAGAGGCCAATATAATGAGAGAACCCCCAGGGCCAACATCTTATTCCAAGGACAATATTACAAGTCCATTGAGCAGCTTACTGTGTTTGATTGACACAGAAACGTGGCAAAACGTATGAAAGTACACTGATGCGGAAGCTGGGCGGAATAATGCTGAAAAGTTCAAACTGATAGATGACGAACTAAAAGCATTTGTTGGTCTTGTTTATTTTAGGGGTGTTACGGGAGGCAAAACATGAGATTGGGAGACTTTTGGTCTAATGAATTTGGACTCTATTTTTTCAAAGAGACTATGCCGTGAAAGAAATTCCGAGATATCATGCGCTGTATGCGCTTTGATGACAAGAACATGAGAGCTGCCCGCCTTGTGACAAATAGATTTGCCATGATGTCTGAGATATTTGACAAATTTGTGAAAAACAGCTTTGCTTCACATACGCCCGGTGAGAACATAACAGTTGATAAACAACTGTTCCCTACCTAGGTGCAATGTAGTTTCACACAGTACATGGCCAATAAACCAGACTAATTTGACATAAAAAATTAGGTGACCGCTGATATTGAAACAAAATACATGCTGAACGCACATCCCTATCTAGGGAAAGTGTTAGCGGACAATGTTGTCATGCGTCTGGTCGAGCCTTTCCTAGGAAAGGAAAGAAATGTAACGACAGACCATTTTTTTCACCTCCTTGCAACTGGCAAACAATCTTTTGGCAACCAATACCACCATTGTTGTCACAATGAATAAAATCAGATGAGAGATGCCTGATCTGCCTTGATTTTTCCACCAAGGGCTGGAAAAGTCACACTCACTATTTACCAGGCAAAGCCAAAGAAAAGTGTATGCATCCTGAGTACAATGCATCAGACAGTTTCAACTGATAATGGCGCAAAGAAACTTCCCAATACAATTTCCCACTATAATAGCACTAAAGATGGTGTTGATGTAATGGACCAGATGGCACGACTGTACTTGGTAAAGGGTGGATCCTGTCGCTGGCCTGTAGCTGTGTTTTATAACGTCTTGGACCTGGCTGCAATTAATGCACACATTCTGTACAAACAGTGCATGAACTTAACCATTAGCAGAAAGCAATTTATTCTTGAGCTGGTAAAGGAGCTTTGTGCTTATAAAAAAATGGCAAAGGCAGTGGTTGTAGTAGCACAGAAGTGACTTTTTCCTCGAACCCCTTCCCTGCCTGCCAAAAGGAGACAATGTCACGTTGGCAGATGTTCAAGGAACAAAACTTTTGAGATCTGCCAGGCATGTAAGAGGCTTGTCTGTGGCACATGCTCCAAGAAGCCACCAAAGGTGTGTTTGGAATGTTGACAAAGTTGGTCAGTTTGGAAAATGATGCAGGACACGGTCATTGAGGGGAAGTGCACGCTAGATTTTGGCTGTCGGTTGAGTATATGGCACATAGAATACATAAATATCACTAATATAGTATTTTTTATAATCTTTTTTTTTTTTATTCGGGTAGAATATATTTGTATTTTATCTCGTGTATTATAGCAGAATGTATAGTATAATGGAAAATTCATATATTTTTGTAGCCTATATCCCTATTTACTAAATATTTAGTATTTAACAAAAAGCCAGAAACGCGCAAACAATTTAAAGTTTCACCTAATTTTTTACAGTTGTTTTTCAAGTTCAATAAATGGTAAAAAAATGCAGCCTCTCTCATGTCTTTATTGTAAACTACACACACAAAACAACGACACTTATACACCATGTGCCGTTTTCACAATGGCAAGAGTCAATGTGTGTCTTCCACTTTGTGTCCTGTGAGATGATAGTGCCCAGGAACCTGAATGCCCAAATTAGCATTCCATTGTGTGTGTGTCGGAGAGGGGGTTGGGATGTTGGAAATGTATATGGTGGTGTTACAAATATCTCAACATTTCAAATTACTGATTCAATAGCTTAGTTAGTCTATTAGCATTTATAGGCTAACTTTTTTTTAATAAACACAAAATCCTTTCAAGAACATACTGGACTAAATTGCGCACATACACACAAAAAATTATCATTGTTCTTATATCAGAATAATAATAATAATATAAGATAATAATGACTTCTTAATGTAACATATGGCGCTCAGACACAGGAATAGTGTTAAACCCGGAGGTTGTGTTTATTGAATGAGAGTGTTAAGGAAAGGAGAGGAGTTTCAGAAGTGCGTGGAGATTGGGCTGACTTCACTGGAGTGAATGAGCGTGGAGCTGGAGAATGAGCGCAGAGCTTGGACAAGCGTGGAGCTTAGGGTGACGTCACTGGAGTGAATGAGCGTGGAACTGGAGAGTGAGTGCAGAGCTTGGACGAGCGTGGAGATTGGGGTGACGTAACTGGAGTGAATGAGCGTGGAACTGGAGAGTGAGCACAGAGCTTGGACGAGCGTGGAGCATGGGGTGACGTCACTGGAGTGAATGAGCGTGGAGCTGGAGAATGAGCGCAGAGCTTAGACGAGCGTGGAGCATGTGGTGACGTCACTGGAGTGAATGAGCGTGGAGCTGGAGAATGAGCGCAGAGCCTGGACGAGCGTGGAGCTTGGGGTGACGTCACTGGAGTGAATGAGCGTGGAACTGGAGAGTGAGTGCAGAGCTTGGACGAGCGTGGAGCTTAGGTTGATGTCACTGGAGTGAATGAGTGCGGAGCTTGGACAAGCGTGGAGTTTGGGAGATCGATGAGCTACAGGGATCGTTGAGCCTCCGAGATCGTTGAGCTTCCGAGATCGTTGAGCTTCCGAGATCTCCGCTG
Organism: Moxostoma hubbsi; assembly: GCA_032164185.1. NCBI lineage: Eukaryota > Metazoa > Chordata > Actinopteri > Cypriniformes > Catostomidae > Moxostoma > Moxostoma hubbsi. The sequence goes on along the minus strand of JAVLUX010000011.1, from coordinate 47,998,424 downwards.
GAGTAAAAGGAGCGAGGAGCTTGAGTTAGAAGGAGCAAAGGAACGTGGAGATAGGAGGATCGACAAAGGAGCGTGGAGACAGGAAAAATCACAGGAACGAAGGAGCGTGGAGATAACTAGATAACAGGAACGAAGGAGTGAGTCTGTATACGATAAACGATTAACGAGTAATGATTTACGCTTAACGCTTAACGAGACCAGACCAAGAGTGAGGGGAGAACAGAGTATTTAAAGAGTGGAACGGAAACAAGAGACAGGTGCAGGTGATTAGTGATAAGTGGAGAGGGAGCGTGGAGAATAAAAGCAAGGAAAGACAGGGAGATCTGTGACATTACCCCCCCCCCCCCCCCCCCTTAAATGGGCGACTCCTGGCGCCCAAAGAAAAGAAAGGGAGGAAAACAGAGAAGGAAAGACCCCAAGAGAAAAGGTTAGAGAAAGAGGCGGGCTTAAGGGCAGGGAAAGGTTCAGGAGGCCTGGGAGGTGGCCGCAGGACAGGGTCAGGAGGCCAGGGAGGCGGCCTAAGGGCAGAGAAGGAATCAGGAGGCCTGGGAGGCGGCCTCAGGACAGGGATCGGGTCAGATGGCCAGGGAGGTGTCGTGGAAGGCGGGGCCAAGGAGGACCCTGTGGGCGAAGTCGTGGAAGGCGGAGCCATAAAAGGTTCCAGGGGTGGAGCCATGGAGAACTCTGGGGGCGGAGCCGGAGAATGCGGAGCCACGGAAGAGTCTGGAGGCTGAGCCGTGAAAGGGTCTGGAGGCGGAGCCGTGAAAGGGTCTGGAGGCGGAGTAGGTGTAGGCAGAGCCGTGGGAGGTGGAGTAGGCGCAGGCAGAGCCGTGGGAGGCAGAGCCAAAGCAGTCTTCAGAGGCGGAGACCTGGGAGTCTCTGGAGGTTTTGAAGGCTCTGGAGGCTTGGAGGGCAAAGCAGACGCAGGCAGAGTCGTGGGAGGCGGAACCATGAAGGCCCTCTGGGGCAGAGCCGTAGAAGGCGGAGCAGGCGGAGCCGTGGAAGGGTCTGGAGGCGGAGCAGGCACAGGCAGAACCATGGGAGGCGGAGCCAAGGCAGTCTTCAGAGGCGTGGAAGGCTCGGGTGACAGAGGCGTGGAAGGCTTTGGAGACTGTGTCTCGGTGGTTCGAGAGGCGGAGCGCTGGGTGGCTCTGGAGACTGTGGTCTCGGTGGCTCGAGAGGCGGAGCGCTGGGTGGCTCTGGAGGCGGAGCGCTGGGAAGCTCGGGAGGCGGAGCGCTGGGAAGCTCGGGAGGCGGAGCGCTGGGAGGAGAAGCCGTGGGAGGTTCGGGAGGCGGAGCCGTGGAAAGCTCGGGAGGCGGAGCTCTGGGAGGAGAAGCCGTGGGAGGTTTGGGAGGCGGAGCCGTGGGAAGCTCTGGAGGCGGAGCTGTGGAAAGCTCTGGAGGCGGAGCTGTGGAAAGGCATGGGCTCTGGCTCGCTGACCGTGGCAGGCATGGGCTCTGCCTCGCTGACCGTGGCAGGCATGGGCTCTGGCTCGCTGACCGTGGCAGGCGTGGGCTCTGGCTCGCTGACCGTGGCAGGCATGGGCTCTGGCTCGCTGACCGTGGCAGGCATGCAGACAGGGACCATGGAAGGCCTGGAGTTAACGCCAATACTTTCTAGGAGAGGAGAGAAATCTGAGATGGAGGGTAGATGGAGGATCAGAGTGGTAACGATAAAATCCAATAGGGAAAGGTTGCCTGCCTCCGGAAGAGCTGTGAATTTGTGGAAATTTAGACCCATACCATAGATAGATTTGAGGTATGGATCTGCAAAGCCGGTTGTAACTGCGAGTTGGTAGAATTTAAGGGAATATTCCAGGAGGGGAAGATCCTGCCTGAAGAGCTCCATGAATAAACTTGTTAGGTCCATGGTCATGTGGGTATCCATATTTCTTGTGCAGGTCTGGTCTTCTGTAACATATGGCGCTCAGACACAGGAATAGTGTTAAACCAGGAGGTTGTGTTTATTGAATGAGAGTGTTAAGGAAAGGAGAGGAGTTTCAGAAGTGCGTGGAGCTTGGGCTGACTTCACTGGAGTGAATGAGCGTGGAGCTGGAGAATGTGCGCAGAGCTTGGACAAGCGTGGAGCTTAGGGTGACGTCACTGGAGTGAATGAGCGTGGAACTGGAGAGTGAGTGCAGAGCTTGGACGAGCGTGGAGATTGGGGTGACGTAACTGGAGTGAATGAGCGTGGAACTGGAGAGTGAGAGCAGAGCTTGGACAAGCGTGGAGCATGGGGTGACGTCACTGGAGTGAATGAGCGTGGAGCTGGAGAATGAGCGCAGAGCTTGGACGAGCGTGGAGCATGGGGTGACGTCACTGGAGTGAATGAGCGTGGAGCTGGAGAATGAGCGCAGAGCCTGGACGAGCGTGGAGCTTGGGGTGACGTCACTGGAGTGAATGAGCATGGAAATGGAGAGTGAGTGCAGAGCTTGGACGAGCGTGGAGCTTAGGTTGACGTCACTGGAGTGAATGAGCTCGGCGCTTGGACAAGCGTGGAGTTTGGGAGATCGATGAGCTACAGGGATCGTTGAGCCTCCGAGATCGTTGAGCTTCCGAGATCGTTGAGCTTCCGAGATCGTCGAGCTTCCGAGATCTCCGCTGGAGTAAAAGGAGCGAGGAGCTTGAGTTAGAAGGAGCAAAGGAACGTGGAGATAGGAGGATCGACAAAGGAGCGTGGAGACAGGAAAAATCACAGGAACGAAGGAGCGTGGAGATAACTAGATAACTGGAACGAAGGAGTGAGTCTGTATACGATAAACGATTAACGAGTAATGATTTATGCTTAACGCTTAACGAGACCAGACCAAGAGTGAGGGGAGAACAGAGTATTTAAAGAGTGGAACGGAAACAAGAGACAGGTGCAGGTGATTAGTGATAAGTGGAGAGGGAGCGTGGAGAATAAAAGCAAGGAAAGACAGGGAGATCTGTGACACTTAAATACTCTGAAATGGTAATGCAAACAGAATATATCTGGATGTAAAGAATGACATTTATTCTATGAAAATAATTTTTTAAAGACTGAAAATACATAAATGGTATTTTATTATTAATTGATTATTAATTACAGTCAAGGTAATGACAGATTTCATACACATTTACATCTAAACAAATGCACAGAAAAGAAAGCTTTTATTTCAGCTTATTTCCATGTAAATACATGTTTAGATGTCAAGAATTCAATTATTTAATTACGAATAACAGCACTAAAATGATTCTTATTATTTATACTATATACACTACAATTATTATAGATTACATTATAATAATTTTTATTGCAAGACAAAGCACGCCTTTGCTAAAAACTAATTTAAATGATAATTCATTAATAATTCAAACAGATAACAGACTAAATTCTATTGTATAAAACAGTGTGAAGTTAACGCAAATAAAGAGCAGAATTTGTGAAAGATTTATCAGTGCTGAAGAAAAAAAGTATCCATGATGTAATTGTAATATTTACTCAATCATATTTTGGCTTATATGATGGTGATAAGTATTCATATCACCCTTGTGCTCCTCCAGCTATAAGCCTTCGATCACAACGTAATTTATGCCAAACGAGAACTAAATTATAAAAAATAATTATAGGAGCATATCCTAAAATAAATATAATACAATGTTACCAGGACAAATGGATCAACCGCAGACAGAATGTCGATAAATTCAGTCTATAAGCATTTATAGGCCAACTGCTGCCTAACTTGCAGTGACATTTTTAAGACCAATCCATTGACTACGCGCAAGAGGCGACATCTAGCGATCATTATATCGTCTTCTGAAATCACGCTAAGAGTAGGTTACAGTGCCTCTGTGCTTCAGCTTTAGTGTTAAGAGGTGATAGTTCAACCTCTCGGCTCCGAAGAAAAAATCTGAACGAGAGTGGGCATTCCTTCTCCTTTTATACCCAAATGTCTGGGGGAGTGGCATGCAAATTCCACTCTCCAATTCTCATTGGCCTTTCCTCAAAAGAATAGAGGTGTTCGGGGCTCTCAAGAGCAGCCCCTAGTGTCACTACATCAACACAATGTTGAGTGAGTGACAGATGAACTGACCCTCTAACTACAAAGCTTTCCAAAAGAATAAGAGTCCACCATCTCCTTATGTTTGGAAGGTCACACTTGAAGACAGAAATATAGAGAAATCTTTAAAAAATTAACTGCTACAACAGAATGAAGTTCAACAACTTGAAGTGATCATCACAGATGAAAAAAAGGGTGCTCCAAAGACAATTTGTAGAGCATACTGAAAAACAGCAACAACAAAATAAAAAAAAAAGTAAATGCATAGTAAAAAAAATAAAAAACACTAGGCAAAAATGTTTTTACAGTATCATACATATGTCAGGTTAAACATGTTCCATACTATTTCAGTTGAGCTGCAGAGCTACTGTATTTTAACTGGTACAGACAGAGCTAGAATGATGGTAATTCCAATGTTTTGGGTTCCCAGGAAACACATAAATCGATACAATCAATACATTAAATGCACTGTAAATTGCTTTAAATATTTGCTTTGAAGATACAATTTTAAATTGTCCAGTCTGGTCAGCTTAAACACACTGGCCACACAAAAAGGGCAGTGGTAATTGCTGCATCAGTTTTTGCTCTGTTGAAGCTGAGGTAATGTTTCACCTCTCTGAATCATAATATGTCTCTACAAGGGAAGAATTCACCACAAACATTCTCAACTTCTCGACAAATGCAATAAAATACTTGAGAGCGCTCAAGTGTATAGGTACCATAATCTCAAAACGTCTCGGTTACTGTTGTAACCTCCGTTCCCTGAGGGAGGGAACGAGACCTAGTGTTGAAGGAAGTGACACAAGGGGTCTTCTCGGACGCCGAATAGTTCCTCTGAACCTGAGAAAAGGCCAATGTCAAGTTGGCAGACAGAATTTGCATGCCCCACCCCGGACATATGGGTATAATGGGAAGCGGGGCAGTGAATGCCAGTCAGGGTTTTGCACTGAGGAGCCGAAGGATGAAGCACGGCCATTTACAGTGCTAGGTCTAGTGCCATGGCAGGAGGGACACTACGTCTCGTTCCCTCCCTCGGGGAACGGAGGTTACAACTGTAACCGAGATGTTCCCTTTCTGTCACTCTCTCGCCGTAGTGTCGAAGGAAGTGACACAAGGTGTCCATAAAAACCGCCATGCACTGACCGTGTGATGTGACTGTCGGATCAGGGGCAAAGCAGGCTATTGTGTGTTAGAGGCACCTGAACTGAATAGAAGAGTTTTAGCATATCCACCCTAGGTTTTCCCCACCCCTGGGGGAAAAAGGTATTACATGCTAGCATGGAAGCAAGCCCAACAGCCGCAGCCTTCTCTCTCACTTTGTCTCTCACATAGGATGTAGAGCGGCTGGAGCCCAACCTATGTCGGGGAAGGCGGTCATTCCCCGGGGGGGGGAGCAGGAGAGCCTGGGCGGTGCTGAGAGAAGACTTGAAGCATTAACCCTGCTCCACGCACCCGGCAGGGGGCGGCTTAGAGACTGAGGAAGAGGCCTAAGGAGGCATCTTCAAAACTCATCGTCGCCGGTGTGCCGGGCGCTGAGGCAGGACCGGAGGCAAGGTAGCTGTCTGGCCTGCAGATTTCCTATTCTTTCAGGAGAGGAAGACCCTGCAGAGGCCATACCCTGCCCAGTCCAGGGGGAGGTAATGTATGGCAAATACACCATGAGGGTTGTGAAGCCGGACATGGGAGACAGCGCAGTGGTAGGTCCAGCCTAATGAAGGGGGGACTCTACAGACACGGGGCCGAGGCAGCGGGGCTGCCTGAGGGAAATGCGGGCCCGCCGAGAGGGGGACCATCTCTCTTCATGGGGAGTTAGCCTGAAGAGGGAACTATGCCCATGGAGCCCGACCCCAGTACAGAACCCTAAGACTCATACTGGGTCTGGCCGCGAGTTTCTCTGCTGAATTCGCGGGCCAGAAGGCTAGGGTGGAAAAACATTGGATCACATTGGTGAAGGGCGCAAGATGCAAGCGGAACACCCGGTCGGTTGTGCCACATTACCGAGTTCTACCGGCTCGGACCTGACAAAACACAGGACGAGACCGACTCAACCCATAGATTGTAAAATCTGGCAAAGGTATTGGGTGTTGCCCAGCCCGCTGCTCTGCAGATGTCTGCTAGGGAGGTGCCCACGAGTGCCCACGAGGATGCCACACTTCTAGTGGAGTGTGCTCGGACCTGCAGGGAGGCGGGCACGCCCTGGGCATCAACGACCCAGTGGGCTAGCCTCTGTTTGGAGACGGGGTTCCCTTTCCGCCGTCCGCCAAAGCAGACAAAGAGCTACTCAGAGTATCTAAAGCTCTGCGTGCGGTCCACATAGGTACGTAAAGCACGCACCGGACACAGCAACGAAAGGGCGGGGTCTGCCTCCTCCCGAGGCAGTGCTTGCAGGTTCACGGCCTGGTCCATGAAAGGGGTCGTGGGAACCTTGGGCACGTAGCCCGGTCAGGGTCTCAGGATAACATGAGAAAGTGCCGGACCGAACTCCAGGCAAGAGTCGCTGACAGAGAACGCTTGCAGGTCTCCTACCCTCTTGATTGAGGCTAACACGGTCAGGAGGGCCGTCTTCAAGGAGAGGGCCTTGAGTTCGACTGAATCAAGCGGCTCAAATGGGGGTCTCTGAAGGCCCGAGTGGACCACTGAGAGATCCCAAGAGGGAAACAGGTTAGGCCGGGGAGAATGTAGTCTCCGGGCACCTTTCAGGAACCTGATAATCAAGTCGTGCTTACCAAGGGACTTGCCATATACTGCGTCATGGTAGGCTGCGATAGCAGCTACATACACCTTCAAGGTGGAGGGGGACAGCCTCCCCTCCAGTCTCTCCTGCAGGAATAGAAGCACTGACCGAACTGCGCATCTCTGTGGGTCTTCGGCTCGGGAAGAACACCAATTCATGAACAAACGCCACTTTAGTGCGTAGAGTTGCCTGGTTGAGGGAGCTCTGGCTTGATTGATCGTATCTACGACAGCAGGTGGTAGATTTACTAGATCTTCCGCGTCCCGTCCAGGGGCCAGACATGGAGATTCCAGAGGTCTGGGCACGGATGTCAGAGGGTGCCCCGTCCCTGAGAAAGAAGGTCCTTCCTCAGGGGGATTTTCCAGGGAGGGGCTGTCATGAGGAGCGTGAGTTCCGAAAACCAGGTGCGGGTGGGCCAGTAAGGGGCCACCAAGGCGACCTGTTCCTCGTCCTCCCTGATCTTGCACAGCACCTTGTACTGATACGCCTGACCGCCGAACGCAAACAGTAAGAAGGGTCGGTGTCGCTGCAAAATAGAGACGTGGAAGTACGCGTCCTTCAGGTCTACCGCCGCGAACCAATCTAGCTGTCGAACGCAGGCGAGAATCTGCTTCTGCGTGAGCATTTTGAACGGGAGTCTGAGCAGGGCCCGGTTGAGAACTCTAGCCCTGAGAGCGAGGTCAGTAGCAGAGCGCTGTTCCTGCAGCACATCAGGATCGGGACTACCCAGGTGCAGATCTTTAAGTGCCTTGGCTTGATGGACCTGCAGGAGAGCCATGGCATGCAAGGTGGAGGCGGCCTGTCCGGCAGCGCTGTAGGCTTTGGAGGTCAGAGATGACGTCGTCCTACAGGCTTTGGAGGGGAGTACCGGGCAGTCCCGCCAGGTGGCGGCGTTCTCTGGGCACAGATGGATCGCTACCGCCCTATCCACCTGGGGGACTTCCGTGTACCCATGGGCCGCCCCACCGTCCAGGGTAGTGAGTACGGATGAGCGAGCGGGTTGAGTACGGGCAGTAAAAGGTGCCCTCCATGACCGCGTCAGCTCGTCATGCACTTCCGGGAAGAATGGTACGGGGGGCGTGGCTGTGAGCGGCGCCGGGCTCCGAGGTACCAATCGTCAAGCCGTGAAGGCTGTGGGGAGGAGGGGGGTTCCAGTCCAAACCCACGCTTGCAGCCGCCCGGGAAGGCATATCAGTCATCTGCGCATCCGCCTCAGACTGGGTGGGCTGGCCCGAGGGCGGCAGCCCAATCGAGTCTTCCACATCAGATGCTTGAACGCTCTCAGATGCAGCGGTGATGTCATCATCCAAGGCCGGAAACTCGAGGGAGAGCGCAGGCTGGCCATGCGTGGGGTTCGTGGGGATCTACCCGGCGAAACCGAGCCCGTCATCATCCCCATATCGCCTTCATCTCCAGCCGCATCGTCCTCAATCCCGTGGGAAGAAGGAGAGACATGGGGGGCGGCTGAAGTGGCATTCACCTTCAAGAAGGAGAGCCGCGATCGCAACGTGGCCATGGTCATATTCTCGCAATAAGAACATGAGCCATCCACAAACGCCGCCTCAGTGTGATCGCTGCCCAGGTACACGAGGCAGCGTCTGTGGCCGTCATTCTTGGAGAGAAATCACCCGCATCCAGGAACAACACAGGGGCAGAAGGGCATCTTGAAAAAGACGCGTCCTGAAAAGGACGTTCAACGCCGCTGTGTACTCTTTCAGTGAATATGAAAATTGCTCTTTTAAGAGTTGGAAAATATACTCTTTTACACCAGGAAGAAGCGCTGTCGAAGCGCCCAGGGGCGTGTGCTGCAGAACGTGCAGGAGAGAGAACGCCAGCTGGAAACTGCGCCGTGTGGATCAAACAGCCACGCTTCTCGCTTATGTAAGTGAGACAGTAGTGTGACTCAGCTGTTTGTGATAGAACCATTCGGCTCTGAAGAAAAATTCTGACTGGCATTCGCTGCCCCGCTTCCCCTTATACCCGCATGTCTGGGGCGGGGCATGCAAATTCTGTCTGCCAACTTGACATTGGCCTTTTCTCAAGTTCAGAAGAACTATTCGGCGTCCGAGAAGACCCCTTGTGTCACTTCCTTCGACACTACATCGAGAGAGTGACAGAAGGGGAACCATAAATATAAAAGTAGAAAGTGGAACAAACAATTTATATTAATAAATATTTCATACAAAACATACACTAACTTCATTGCAAACCCCATTTACAACACCTAATACAAAAGTAATCAAACTGTAAAATATTCTATACAGTAAAGCATGACAACAAATTCATGCTTCAATAATAAAATGAGAAAGACATGCACAGATTCAGTATTTAGCAGATAAACTCTTAACTTAATATTCACCACATAATGACAGAATTACAGACAACTCACCATGCTCTGCGCCATGCTTGTTCTGTTGTCAATACAATGCTGTTCTGAAACTGCTGGTGCTGCGGGTTTGCAACTGAAACATATTGAAACATTCTGGCATATTATGTATTTTTTTGTACTATGTAATTGTGGTGAAAATAATTGTAGCAAAGTTGAATACTTCATTTTTAATCAACTCAATTTAAAGTAAAAGTATTATTATTTATGTATACTTAAAAAAAAATATTCAAGTACTGTGATGAGAGTAGTTGTAATACATTACTTTCCATCTCTGACAAATTCACACCAGAATGTAGCATTCTATTAGCTTTTTGAAAAAATGCAGTATTCATAAAACAGACAGGATTTTATTTGGGCTGAACATGTTTTTCCTGCCATTGCGGGGAACATAAAACATATTTATTTGATATTTCTGATCGACAACTCATGTGACAAGCGGCGGATTGATGGCGAAAGCAGCAATTAGCAAATGAGGTTTACAGTTTTGTGCGGGCGATGTCGACCTGAGCAGCGGTGTCAAAGTGGGTGTGAGCAGAGGGTGGCTATAGCAGAGGTTGGGGGGGGGCAGTGGCAGTATATTTATTAGCAGCTGTCATCGGTGTGACACTTTGCTGAATGGCGGTGTGTAATCAGGAGTGCTCTTCGACAGCCTGTGCTCACAGCCTCATACCTGCCAAACACACACATGCTGTTTTAAGCTGTACAAAAATAAGAGCCTTTAGAAAACATGTTTTTTTCCTGGAAGTGAAGGGAGGAGTTTGGGTAAAAGATGGGCAATAAAAAAGTATTGTAACTTGTCAAAATGAGAAGATAAAAAGTATGTTTGGTATAATTGTTAGTTGATCCTTGCCTGAATGTAGTTCAGTGTGGCTTAATTATCTTCACTTGTATACCCAAGAACTATTACAAGAATATGGTCATAGCGAAAATGTACTTTGGAGGGCAGAAATGATATAAATTTAATAGGATTTTGAACTAGAAACTAACATACAAAACCCCTGGTAGAAAACGCAAATTTGTGCAAATTGACTCCAAAACTTATTGAGATATAGCCCTTATGACAACTAGCTCTGGTCTCCCGTTTATGCTAAAAATTCATCCTAGCACAAACTAACCAATACAATATACTGTATGCGTCATTCAAACGAATGATAATAGTTCCTATTGTAAAATACTATAAATCAGGTATTTTTACGATTGTAAAATAATAAATAAATACAGAATTTCCTTCGAAGAGTGTAAAAAGATTTTACATTCCACTACACAGTGGTGGCAAAATTCTTTAAAATTATGTTACCATGATAATTGTTTTCTGTAATGGCAGAATGAATATTGACACATTCCCAGTGCATCTGTGCATTCTATCTCTCTCACTGTTGGGAGATCCACATGGATTCTTCATTTCCTTAGACTGTCCCATGTATTTCTGCAACTCACTCTGCTGTTGAGTAACTCAAGGGTGAAGGGTGATCATGGTGGGCCAAACTTGGCACAAAATTCCACACTGAGCCAACTGCACCATTTCAACCACCATAGATGAGAAGTGACTAAAGGACTTTTACTCAATGACCATACGCTAGATGGATGGCTTTCTCTGTTGTGCACCATCTCCATGCTTATATCACAGTCGCCCTCTGAACGCATTCACATCTGCTCCTCTTGTGAACATCGACAGGGCAGAATACGGTGGTAGATGCCATGAATGCCCCACCCCCCTCCCCCCGGGAATTTATGGGTCCCACTGCAGCCCTGGTAAACCCGTGGATTAATGCGGGCATGGTTATAACATATTAAAGCTTCTCCTACTGCTGTTTCTTTAAAATATGAAAAGCTTTTCTGAAAAAAAGATAGAAATGGGAAATTGCTCAGTCTCACCTCTTTTTTATTATTATTTTTTTCTCCCTTTTCTACCAATTTGGAATGCCCAATTCTCACTACTTAGTAGATCCTCGAGGTGGTGTGGTTACTCACCTCAATCGTGTCGGAGGACAAGTATCAGTTGCCTCCGCTTCTGAGACCATCAATCTACGCATCTTATCTCGTAGCTCATTGTGCATGACACCGCGGAGACTCTGCATGTCGAGGCTCATGCTTCTCTCCGCGATCAATGCACAACTTACCACGTGCCCCATTGAGAGCGAGAACCACTAATCACGATCATGAGGAGGTTACCCCATGTGACTCTACCCTCCCTAGCAACCAGTCCAATTTGGTTGATTAGGAGACCTGAGTGGAGTCACTCAGTACACCCTGTATTCGAACTTGCAACTCCAGTGGTGGTAGTCAGCGTCAGTCTCACCTCTTCTCTAATAGTGTCATGACATTTCTTTCTCAGGTCTCAAATGTGTTTCCAAACTTCCGTCATCAACTTTCCAGCGCACGGTGACAGGGGTCAAATCACAGCAGATGGGGAGATGCCCAGAGAGACGTAGAGAAAGAAAGATGACAGTAATATAGCGAGAGTGGGTGAGTCTCAGAAAACAGCAGTTTTTTTAATGTTTTTATACCCTGCTAAACAGCATGTTTCACTGAAGTATGTGTGTGTGTGTTTTAATGCACATCTCTGCAGGTTGTCAGAGGAGCCGTGGCTGTCAAATAAACCTCTATGTGAGTTCTCATGGGTAATTATGACACTCTGACAGGCTGACTCTCCCCCTGAACTTGTACATGTGAGAGAACGACACTCACACTCATTTAAGTCATTTTTAACCAAATTGTAAGATCATTTGTGAAAGAACTGAGAGTACTTCTAACTTAAATGCATACCTCGGGTCTTCTGTGATGTGGGACCTCATTCCACCTCCATTACATCATACATTTTTTGTAGTTATGCCCCCATGGACCCACCTCTTCAGTTTTCCCTCAACATTTCACTTATGAATAGTGTAACAATAAAAAAGACAAAATTGCATAAAACATATATTTTTCGAACTTCTTCATTGCCAAAAGTGTATAGGGTTGTTAGTGACCCAAGATATGTAATAGTGTTGCAATATACAGTATATCTGCACTTCCATAAATAATTTATGATTATTTCATATCTATATAAGTTTACTATCAGAATATCTATTTCTTTGTTTATTAGAAGACAAATGAGTTCTGTACTATATTTATAAAAATTACTACTTTATCATGCCAATTTTCTGTGCAACAATGACGAATTATCAGTTTTCAAAAAGCGTAGGCATTCACCAGCATAGCCACTAACAACCAGCACCCACTCACAAAGGGGGGAATATGGCGGCATAACCAGGCCCACCTGAACCCATCAGGACAATGATTAACCAACTATTTAAGCATGATACTGGCTTTGCTTACTTGACCTTCATCTCCCAAGATAATCTTATGTGTTGTCCATCTCCATTACACAGACAGACTGACTGCTGCCCAGGATGCACCCTGCAACTCTTACAACAACAGAGCTACTCACGCCAAATTCATAACCACTCTCACCTTGCTGCCAAGCCCCCACAGAGTGCCACCTTCACAGAGCCAAGATGATTCCCCATGCTTTCATAAAACACCATTTTAACTTTTTTTCAAGTCAATAAAATGGACCCCTTCATGGTAACAAAACCTGAACCTTGTTTCAATTCGGGCTGTTTCAATTCCGCTACACTGGTGGATTATGCTGGCTGAAAATGTTGAGGCAGATAACACTCCTGTTGTTTTTCTCTCGCAGAGTAAACCCTCTTTCCCGTAATGGAAGATCTTCTCCTCTCCAAGCTGGATGCTCGGCAACATCAAATTACAGAACAACTCACCGCCGGACAAGACCAGCTGGCTGCCATCTACGAACGGACCGCACGTTATCCAGGAGGGGCCCAGCAGAGAGGAGAACGCCAGAGGGCACACCACTGGTAGATTACCTTGCAGCGTTCTCAGGGCCCCACGAGGAGCCTATGCTGACAGATCCCAACTCTCCAGCAGCATGGGCCTGGGTGGCTGGCTGCACAATACATTGGGCCACACCCCCCCCCAGGCTCCCGTCAGAGAAGTACATTTAAATGGGAAATGCACTCAAGCCACACTGGACAACAGCAACTCCATCAGCTTAGCCCAGTTTGACCTTGCTCCAAAGAAGCCAAGGAAGGCAGTTGTACAAGACACCGTCGTATACAGTGACACAAGAATTGCACCCTTGGAAGAGGCCATCATCGCTGCTTAACCTGGCTTGTGGACTGTCGATGTTGCCTACTAAAGGACCTTCCTTTTCCCCTGCTGCTTGGGTGAGATTGGCCAGGGTTCAAAAGATTCTTAGGGGTGTCCCAAAGCCCTGCTGACAAGAACCAGGCCCAACAATTCCAACGAAAACCTAGAACGCTGTCGGTGATGTTGGCCACAGACAGTGAGAGGGAAGGTGAATCAAAAAACCTAACAGTCTTCTCTTATATATTCCAGCAGGTGGTCATGTTTTTTTTTCCGCCAAGTACCAAAGTAAGGATAACCACCTAAAACACTGCTGGAGTCAGGTTAAAATGGCTGAAGGTGTGCCTCAGAAAAAACAGGCCACTCATTTCCCCTCACTTTGTTGTTGAAAACAATTATTGTTGACTCCTTTACTGTGTGGCCAAAAGGCAGGATGAGGAATAAAGGCTGCTGGTGGTACCCGGGAAGAAGACTTATGACATCATGACTCTCGTGCACACACATCCACTGGCGGGTCACCTGGGGGACCAAAACACAGCTCAATGGATCCGCGACCACTTTCATTGGCCTAGACTGGATGGCAACGTCAAGAGGTTTTGCCAGTGCTGTGATATCTGCCAGAGCACCACTTCCTGACGGCCGTCACCCAGCCCCCTCATTCTACTGCCAGTGATTGAGGTGCCCTTTGAGCACATTGGCATGGACATCATAGGGCCGCTGCCTAAGTCCACCAGGGGTCACGAGTACATGTTATACTGGAATATACCACCCAATATCCAAGTTTATGGTGGACTTGTGTAGACTCTGTTGTGGCAAAAAAAATATAAACCCACCATTATCACTGCGTAAGAGACACTCTGAATCAAACAGTCTTTTAAAAGAATTTATTCTTGCAAGAAGGACCCAGTCATTACACAGGACTAACCTGTGCCATGAGTGAGACAAAAAAGGGAGGGCTGAGTTGTTTTTATATGTCTTTTCCCCAAGGTCTCCGACAAAAGCAGATCTTCCCCCTCTGCATTCATTAGACACAGGGCATTCCTTTGCAATGACTATTACTGATCACTGAGTATTTAAAATTTCTACAACAACTCCTATGTGTTCACCACCTATGGACCTCCGATGGGCATGTGGAGCACTTCAATAATAAACTCAAATGGATGCTCCGCCAGCTGGTAGCTGAGGATGGGTGCGACTGGGACCTCGTGATCATGTATGTACTGTTTGGTTCACCCCATTTGAGTTGCTCTTCAGGAGGCAGCCCAAGGCCTGCTGGATGTGGCAAAGGAGGTCTGCGAACAACAGCCATCTCCTCATCACTCCCTCATCGAGCCTGTTCAGGGTATGCAGGAGCAAAATGTCAGAGTGATGTCATTGGTCAAGGACAGGACAGTTGGTAAAGGAACACCTCATCGAGGCCAAGTGTGCCCAACAAAGAGTCTACCATCAACCAGCTCAGGCAAGAGAATTCCACCCTGGCAACCGGGTCCTTGTCCTCATCCCCAATGCCAATGCAAAGTTTCGTGCCTCCTGGCAGGGACCCTACATGGTGGTAGAAAAGATGGGGCCTGTGACTTACAAAGTTTGCCAGCTGGGATGTAGGAAGAAGGAACAGCTGTATTATGTCCTTAAGAGATGGATGGAGTCCATGTTACTTTGGACGCATGCCACACTGCTTACAACACTGCCTACAATTGTGCTCTATAAATAAATTTTACATTGACACTGACAACAACAAAGCTACCAACACCGAATTCATGACTCTCACCTCGCTGCCAAGCCCCCACAGAGTGCCACCTTCACAGAGCTACGTCAATTCCCCACGTTCTCATGAACATTTTTTTTCACTTCTGCTCATCAATAAATCGGACCCCTTCAAAGCAAAACCTGAAATTACCTGTTTTATTTTTGTCGTGCCTCCTTCAATTTCGCTCCAGTATACACATATCATAAACGCTATTTCTTAAAGGTGGAGCTTATGCTTGATTTACATTTGATATTGCTATTTGATTAAGCAATGTGGAAGTAAACTATAGCAGATTTAAAATGAAAAATATGATTGGCTATTTTCATTTGGGTATACGACTAAAATCTTTTTAGATTCAAAATGTGCCTGACAAAATGCATTATACAACTCAATATGTGTTTGACATCCAGTTTCATCTCATAAAATGTAATAGTGGAACTAATGAAGCCAGTTCTATGATTAGTCGAATCCTCTCTTGATATTTGAAAATAAAACTTAAAAATTGAACAGAATATATGGACATTTCATGTAATTTTGCAATGACCGAAGCTGATATCTAGAGAGTAGTGGGTGTTGATTATGTTTTTATGTACTGTAGCCCCAAAAGTACACTCAAGCCACACTTTAAAAAAAATATCTGAATATTTGCTGCATTAGACAACAAAATGTCAAAACAAGTGGCATTTTGTTTTAAATAGCACACTTTTCCATCCAACAAGGTTTGAAATGAAAATGTCAGCATTTTCTGGCTGTCAAATGTTAGTGGAACATGATAGTGAATGTGCTCAACTTCACCGGTGGTAACTCTATGACACCTGTGGAAACTTGAGAGAACTGACTTTATGCATCCACTAAAAATCACCTTGACACCAGTTGATTATAGGTCTTTTCAAAAATGGCTCTGTAAAGCTAATTATTACTGTTAAAAGCTCAGTTAGAACTGAGAAAGGCTCTAGCATAATGGTTTGAAGATGCCACATGGCTTGTTATTTTGTTTCTAATTCTATGTCATTCCACTCTTTTTAATTGACAATCCTGATTGCACAATCCATGTCCCGCATTTATTAGGAAGGATATTAATACAAGCTTTTATTATTATGTGATCGACACACAGCTCAATATCTCCTTGAGAACAGATCATCATTAGTTTTCAAAGATTTTGGATTGCCATAAAGACATTAAAATGAGAAATAAAGATTTGGAGAAATTTATTGTAGTGTGTGAAAAAATCTAATGTATCCAAGTTATTCAATTAACAATTTTTTTGTTGTCAGACTGAATTAAAGCAATGGCATTAACTTAAATCATACCGGGTTGGATTGTAACTGCATTCAAACGCTACTGCACAATTTTTTTTTTTTTTGGAGCACACATATAAGTTTTACGCCTAAATATATGCCTGTTGAATTCAAGTCCTTATGTATGAGAGCATATCTCTCTTTTTCTCTAGAGAGAAAATTTCCTCTTGTCTTACTCCCACAATTTTGGCTCAGAAAACGCAGTCAAGTGGCCAGTAATATTCTCTCCTGTGAGTCCTGCATTTGCAGGTATGTATATATGCTCTCTGGATTCCTTTCTCGTAGGTTTTTAAAAAGATTTTATGCAGCTCTCCATTCATCACTGACAGCTCACAGGCGCGTCATTCGGCATGGGCCCCTAGGTGTCCTGAATCAGACCAAAAACTGCCCCGCCAGGGAGAGAAGGTGGGAAGATTAATACAGCAGCTCTCATCGGCAGCCAGGCAGGGCTGGGCCAAGCTATTTACATCTGTGATCAGTGTTTCTTTACATGTGCCTGCTGGTGCATTACATGCAGACAACTGCTGCACATGAACAGTGTAGCTCCAGCTGATCTAGTCTCATTCATATTAAGTTTAAGGCTTTCAATCTATTATAAAGTTTAACTTAATTAATTACCAGGTATGCTAATAAATGAATCAAATGAATCATATATATATATAAAATATGAATATTTTAAACCAAAACATTTTCACTGCTTTTTTTTTAAACAAATACAAATAATAATATTTAAAGTATTTTGAGACTTTGATTTCTTTTTTACTGTCTTTGGACAGATATACCAATTTGACATTTTAGACTTTAATCCCAAGAAAAAAAAATTGCTTTGAAAACACGTTGTTCACATTAGAGGTGTAGTTACATAAATGTTTTGTGTGATTGCATTTTTAATGTATTTTTTAATAATTCAATAGATCTGGACAAGTCAATGGGTGATGTCATTGACACATATACTTACATATAAATATAACTGAACCTGCCTATGATGTGCAAAAATGCTGTATATGTAGGAAGCTTAATAGGTTTTGAGAAACCTTAAATGTGATGTATTATTTTATATTAAATATAATATGCAGAAACAACTTTAAGAATTTCCTTTTCCAATATTTTCTTCTCAACGTGCGTGACAATTCTTCAAATATATGTCTTAAAGCACAAACATTTGTTCCCCATCTGTCGCTCACTTCGACGATGGAGGCGATTTAGGGATGGCAGCGGGCTCGGTTTGGCCGGATACATCCCCACGACCCACCCGCCCCCCATCGTTGAATTCCGCCCGGGCTCGGGGTGACAGCGGCTCGCCTCACGGCCAGTCTGCCTATCCTCTTGAGCCCCCTGAGTTGGATGACGAGCTCGCCACTGCATCGGAGAGTGTTCAGGCATCTGACGCCCCCGTCTCCCAGTTTGGTCTCTTCGGTGACACCGTCGAGGATTTTGCCCAGCAGTTCTCAGTGGTGAAGAAGCAGATGGGGGCCATTTCCCACATCATGCCCCATCACACGACCAGCACGGGCCTTGCTCCGTCTGCACGCCGAGGGCGTCCTCCTGCGGCTTACAGAAAATGTGCAGCTCCACCTCAACTCAGGCCGAGCGCACGCCCCCATCTCACGAACATTCTCCAGGGCCCGGAAGGCTCCCAAACGTTCCTGAGACGGACGAAGAGAGACCAAGACGTTTGCTCTGGAGCTGGTAAGCAGACCACTCCGTCCCCTGGTGGAGGGCCGGGAGGAGAATCTTCAGTTCAGGTTGTTTTCTTTGCCCACATTCTCAATAACAGAGCAATTTCCTCTATCTTTTGGGTCACCCAGCCCGCAAATGCTGTTCTCACGTCATCCCGGTGCAACACCCCAACAGTCCCGGCACACCGGACGCGGACACCCTGCCTCCGGACACCCTGCCTCCGGACCCATGACTGCTGCCCCCCGGCCGGCCGGTTCTGACGAGTCTAGAAGACGCCTTCATAGGACCTCCTCCTCTGTTACTAACCCGCCCCCTGCCGAGTGTGCGGAGCAAAGTAAGTCTTCCCTCAACTTTTGCCTCCTGACACTGTACTGCCTGCTCCGCCCTACTATTCAAGCCAGGCACGGTGGTTTCTCTAAAACATTTCCAGAGGCTCCTGGGGCATATGGCGTCCTCCGCGGAGGTCACGCCACTGGGGATGATGCATCTCAAGTCACTGTGCGCCACTCACATCACGGGCAGCCTCAACGTGGAAGCGGACTTGCTGTCACGAAAAGGTACACCCAGCGGAGAGTGGAGGCTTCACCCCCAGTCGGTCCAGCTGATTTGGGAACAGTTCATCAAGGCACAGATAGACCTGTTCAACTCCCGAGAGACCTTCCACTGCCCGCTCTGGTACTTCCGAATGGAGGATCCCCTCGGGACAGACACACTGGCACACAGCTGGCCCCGGGGGCTGTGCAAGTATGCATTTCCCCCAGTAAGCCTTCTTGCACGGGTGCTGTGCAAGGTCAGGGAGGACGAGGAACAAGTCATTCTGGTGGCACCCTACTGGCCCACTCAGACTTGGTTCTCGAATCTCATGCTCCTCGCAACAGCCCCTCCCATGCTAATTCCCCTGAGGAAGGACCTTCTTTCTCAGGGATGGGGCACCCTCTGGCATCCATGCCCAGACCTCTGGAACCTCCATGTCTGGCCCCTGGATGGGATGCGGAAGATCTAATTGGCCTACCACCTGCTGTCGTAGACACGATCAACAAAGCCAGAGCTCCCTGTACCAGGCAACTTTATGCCCTGAAGTGGCGCTTGTTCGTGAATTGGTGTTCTTCTCGGTCTGAAGACCTACAGAGGTGCGCAGTCGGATCAGTGCTCTCATTCCTGCAGGAGAGGTTGGAGGGGAGGCTGTCCCCCTCCACCTTGAAGGTGTATGTTGCCGCTATCGCGGCCCACCAAGACACAGTAGATAGTAAATCTGCTCTTTGTAGGGAATCAGAAGGTTATGACAATCTTATGCGGCATTGGGGAAGGGTGTGTGCAGTCTGATGCGGCCTGTCACCTTGGCACACAACTGCCTGCCCGCACCTGCTTCAGCAGCACATGTACACAGTTCAGCGCATGGCATGATTAAATATGGAACCGTAGTGTCGCTTCTTCGACAGACGGGGAACGTCTAGGTTACTATTTGTGGCAGCGGGGGCGTGGTCAAGCGCCCGTCCAAAGGGAGAAAGCGGTAAGGGCGCTTGCACCTGAGCTAAATTATGTCTAACACCTGTCTCTAATTTCAGTGAGTACGGGGGAGAGCAGCATAAAAGAGCACCAGTGCCTCCAGTCGAGAGAGAGAGTTGCCAGTCCAGTATTGGAATAGAGAGACTAAGCCAAGATATTAGATTATAAGTTAAAAGAGTTTATATTTAGCACTTACACGTTTTTGCACTACCCCTGTCTGTCTGCAACCCTTAATTAAAGAGCCTACCTTTGTGTCGAACCCTGTTCCCGTGTCCTCCCTCCTGTGAACTCTTTACACTGGTGCCAAAACCCGGGAGATTAATTGCATCCAATCATGGAGAAAGATCGCCCTGTAGAGTCCTCCCAGCTGGCCGAAGTCCTCCAGTCCCTCGCTGCTCTACATCAAAGCCACCAACAGTCCCTGCTTGAGCTCAGACAGGAGCAAGATCGGCGATTCTGTGAGATTGTGCGGGCCCAAGCAGAGGATCGACAGGCCATCCGGAGCCTCCTCAGCCAGGAGGCCGCCACAGCCGCGACCCCGGACACGCGTGCCATGCTGCCCCCGCCCACGTTACAGAAGATGGGGGCGGCTGACGATGTTGAAGCGTTCTTAGATTTGTTCGAACGGACCGCTGAAATCTGGGGCTGGCCGCAGAGTCAGTGGGCAGCCCGCCTTGTTCCTCTTCTGTCCGGGGAAGCCCAACTCGCGGCTCAACAACTGCCGGCAACTAACCTCCTGGCCTACTGATTTGAGGAAAGCCATCTTGCAACGGGTTGGTCGGAGCCCCGAAGAAAACCGCCAACTCTTCCGCGACATGAAGCTGGAGAGGTCCGACCGCCTGTTCGCCTTTGCCCAGCGGCTCCGTGATGCCTGCCGTAGGTGGCTGCTAGTGGGGGACCGCGACGTCGAGGGAGTCATCGATCAGGTGGTGCTGGAGCAGTTCGTCCAACGCTTGCCCAGGAAAACGGCGGAGTGGGCCCAGTGCCACCGCCCGGCATCGCTGGAGGCGGCCATCCAGCTCGCAGAGGACCACATGGCAGCGATCCCAAGGGCGGATGAGCCCTCTCTCTCTCTCTTTCTCTCTCTCTCTCTCCCTCTCTTCCCCCTCCCCCTGTGTTTTCTTCTGCTCTCGCCCATCCCCTCCAACCCTCTCCCTCTGTCCTCTCTCCAGGGCCCGTTCCTGCCCCCCGCAGGCGAGGAGCCTGGTTAGGATCAACAAATCAGCCATCAGCCACATCACCTCCTTCCCCCACAACCTACAACCGCTCTCCCCCTCAGGTGGGGGCATCCGCCGAAGCAGGTACGGGTGTAGCGCCTGGGCCAGCCTGTCGGAGGTCCGGGGACCCGAGCCTCTTCCACGATCGGTGTTCGTTGATGAAGGTGGGGACGGTGGTTCGGTTCTCCGATCTCCCACATGCTGCCCCCTGATCGGGCTGGAGCGTACCGGATTCCGGTAAGAATCCAGGGGGGTACACACCAAGCTTTGCTGGATACCGGTTGTAATCAGACCACCATCCATCAACGCCTGGTTCAACCCGGGGCTTTGAGCACGGCTAAGCGGGTTAGGGTGAGGTGTGTGCATGGGGATATTCACAACTATCCGATGGTGACCCTACTGGTTAAATTCCGAGGGAGAAAACATAGAGTGGAGGCAGCGGTTAGTTCCCGCCTCACCCATCCTCTAATCTTGGGAACCGATTGGCCTGTATTTAGAGATGTATTAGGGGGAATTTGCATGGATGGGTCCTGCACTAATATAGGGAGATGTGCGATGCTTTGGCAGGGGAGGCGGAGCCGGGGCCATCCTCGACTGTTCCAAATCAGGATGACGAGGGAAGGGGCGGGTCCTCCGCCCCTCCCCTTCGTAGGGAATTCCCTGACGTGGATTTCCCTTTGGAGCAGTCACGGGATGAAACCCTTAAGCACGCCTTCGATCAGGTGAAGACAATTGATGGTCAGCGTCTTCAGCCGGACATCGCTCTCGCATACCCCTATTTTGCGATTATAAATGAGCGGTTGTACAGAGTGATGCAGGACACTCAAACAAAAGAAAATATTACACAATTATTGATTCCATGGAGCCGCCGGGAAATGTTATTCCAGGCGGCACATTATAATCCCATGGCGGGTCACCTAGGAGAAAGGAAAACACTTCTCCGTCTAATAGCCCATTTTTATTGGCCGGGCATTACCGGTGACGTCCGCAGATGGTGCGCGGCGTGCCGTGAATGCCAGCTGGTAAACTCACCGGCCACCCCAAAAGCGCCATTGCGCCCTCTTCCGTTAATCGAGGTCCCCTTCGAAAGAATTGGAATGGACCTCGTCGGGCCATTAGAGCGGACAGCACGCGGACATCGCTTTGTGTTAGTCCTAGTGGATTACGCAACGCGATATCCGGAAGCAGTGCCTCTAAGCAACATCTCAGCACGTAGTGTTGCTGGGGCACTCTTCAAAATAATCTCCCGGGTGGGGATTCCAAAGGAAATCCTCACCGATCAAGGCACAACATTTATGTCAAGCACACTTCGCGAACTTTACGATCTATTGGGCATTAAATCGATTCGCACTAGCGTGTACCATCCGCAGACAGATGGCCTAGTGGAACGTTTTAACAGAACGCTCAAGAACATGATTCGTAAGTTCGTACACGAGGATGCTAAAAACTGGGACAGATGGCTCGATCCCCTGTTGTTTGCAGTGCGAGAGGTCCCGCAAGCCTCAACCGGCTTCTCTCCATTTGAGCTACTGTATGGGCGACGCCCACGCGGTGTCTTAGATGTTATACGAGAAAGCTGGGAGGAGGGATCTTCGAATAGCAAAAACGAAATTCAATACGTCCTTGACCTCAGAGCAAAACTCCACACTTTGGGGAAACTAACACAGGAGAATTTGCGCCGGGCCCAAGAACATCAATGCCGACTGTATGACAGGGGAACACAGCTAAGGGAGTTTGCACCGGGAGATAAAGTTCTTGTATTGCTCCCCACGTCGAGCTCCAAATTGCTCGCCAAGTGGCAAGGACCCTTCGAGGTCACACGACGAGTGGGCGATCTCGATTATGAGGTTAAACGAACCGATAGGGGGGGCGCGTCAAATTTACCACCTCAACCTCCTTAAATTGTGGAGCGAGGCGGTCCCCATGTCATTGGCTACGGTGGTTCCAGAGAGGGCGGAGCTCGGACCGGAGGTAAATTTAAAATCCGACCTCAATGCCCCGGTCATTTGTGGAGACCACCTCTCCACGTGCCAACGATCGGAGGTTGCCAGGTTGCAAAAGGAGTTTGCAGACGTGTTTTCTTCCCTACCGGGTCGCACGAACCTCATCGAGCACCATATCGGGACCGAGCCGGGGGTGGTCGTTCGTAGTCGCCCTTATCACCTCCCAGAGCATAAAAAGAAAATTGTTCGGGACGAATTGAATGCCATGCTTGATATGGGGGTAATAGAAGAGTCCCACAGCGACTGGTCCAGCCCGGTCGTTCTTGTTCCCAAGAGTGACGGGTCGGTGCGGTTCTGTGTGGATTACAGAAAAGTCAACACGGTGTCTAAATTTGATGCGTACCCAATGACCCGCGTTGATGAACTGCTCGATCGGTTAGGTACTGCTCGTTTTTATTCGACCCTAGACTTGACGAAGGGTTATTGGCAGATCCCCTTGACACCAATCTCTCGAGAAAAAACAGCTTTCACTACGCCGTTCGGATTACACCAATTCGTGACACTTCCGTTCGGTTTGTTTGGGGCCCCAGCCACGTTCCAGCGTCTGATGGACCGTGTCCTCCGGCCGCACTCTGCTTATGCCGCTGCCTACTTGGATGATATTATTATCTATAGTAATGACTGGCAGCGGCATATACAACATCTGAGGGCGGTCCTGAAGTCGCTGCGGCAGGCGGGGCTCACAGCAAACCCTAAGAAGTGCACGATTGGGCGTGTGGAGGTGCGGTATCTGGGGTTCCACTTGGGTCATGGCCAGGTGCGTCCCCAAATTAATAAGTCAAGTCAAGTCAAGACAAGTCAATTTTATTTGTATAGCGCCTTTCACAACACACATCGTTTCAAAGCAGCTTTACAGAAGTTCAGCATTAACAGACGATAAAAATGTAATGTCTATAAAGTCGATAAATCATCATCCTTGTGCAGGGCTCCAAACTGCGACTAAAAATGGTCGCATTTGTGACCAAATAAATTTATTTGTGAGTGTAATTTCTGTCAAGGTCGCCATTGGCGACAGTAAAAGTTTACTCCCTTTGATTTTAAAATTTGCATTACATTTCCCGAGATACATAACAAAAGTTTATATCAAAGAAATAGCGGGGAAAACGGAGTTCATTGCAGGAACTAACCATTTCAAAAAAGAGACTGTTAGAAAACACGGTGACAGTAACAAGCATAAAAAATGCACGTGATCACATAATTGCGAAGAATGCTCCACAGACTACACTGTTAGCGAGCTGCGGGACGAAAAGGAATGGAAGGAGTTAAAAATGAAAAAAAAAAAAAAATAATAAATAAAAAATTTGGCGCCTGTTTTTTCCCCCTATAGGAGCCAATCGCTCCTTAATTGATTTTTTTTTTTTTTGTTTGGAGCCCTGTTGTGGAATTAGATAAGATATGATTCTTTATCGTGTTTAAAAATAAAATAAATAAGACCGCAGTGATTGCGACTTGCCCTAGGCCCAAGACCAAAAAGGGGGTGAGGCAGTTCCTGGGGCTGGCTGGCTACTACAGAAGATTTGTACCTAATTATTCGGACGTCACCAGCCCGCTGACTGACCTCACTAAAAAGGGGGCTCCAGATCCGGTCCAGTGGTCGGAGCAGTGCCAACAGGCGTTCACACGGGTTAAAGCCGCACTCTGTGGAGGGCCGCTCTTATATTCACCTAACTTCTCTCTCCCTTTCCTATTACAGACGGACGCTTCAGACAGAGGGCTGGGGGCCGTACTCTCGCAGGTGGTGGAGGGGGAGGAGCGCCCGGTGCTGTACATCAGTAGAAAGCTCTCCTTAAGGGAAACTAAGTACAGCACCGTGGAGAAGGAGTGTCTGGCCATCAAGTGGGCGGTCCTCACGCTCCGCTACTACCTGCTGGGGCGGGCCTTCACTCTCTGCTCGGATCATGCCCCACTGCAGTGGCTCCACCGCATGAAGGATACTAACGCCCGGATCACCCGTTGATATCTGGCTCTCCAGCCTTTTAAGTTCGAGGTGGTCCACAGACCGGGGGTGCAGATGGCTGTCGCCGACTTCCTTTCCAGAAATGGGGGGGGAGTGGTAGGCAGGCCGGATGACGCCCCGGCCTGAGTCGGGCGGTGGGGGTATGTGGCAGCGGGGGCGTGGTCAAGCGCCCGTCCAAAGGGAGAAAGCGTAAGGGCGCTTGCACCTGAGCTAAATTATGTCTAACACCTGTCTCTAATTTCAGTGAGTACGGGGGAGAGCGGCATAAAAGAGCACCAGTGCCTCCAGTCGAGAGAGAGAGTTGCCAGTCCAGTATTGGAATAGAGAGACTGAGCCAAAATATTAGATTATAAGTTAAAAGAGTTTATGTTTAGCACTTACACGTTTTTGCACTACCCCTGTCTGTCTGCAACCCTTAATTAAAGAGCCTACCTTTGTGTCGAACCCTGTTCCCGTGTCCTCCCTCCTGTGAACTCTTTACACTATTGTAACCTCCGTTCCCTGATGGAGGGAACGAGACGTTGTGTCCTCCTGGCCACATCGCTGAACCAAGCTACTGTTACGGCCAAACCTCATTCTCAGTTCCTCAGGGCAAAATCCTGAATGGACAGACGCATTTCCCTCCCTTTATACCTGTATGTCCATGGAAATGCAAATTCTGTCTGCCAATTTCTCATTGGCCTTTTCTCAAGTTCAAGATGCGCGAGGCACTCAAGAGAGACCCCTAGTGTCGCTTCTTTGACACAATGTCTTGTTCCCTCCATTAGGGAAAACAATAGTAACCTAGAAGATTTTAATGCTATGTCCTCATGGGACTTTCACATCACCATGTCATCTTTTTTACTCGTATTTGTTTGCAGGTATGTGTCTAGAAAGGTAAAATAATGAACCCAAGCTTTGTGATTTGAGTGAGGCTTGATGCTGGTATTGTGTCATATACAGAAATCCTGTAATGTGTCCAACTATTGCTGTCAGTACTGTCTTCCACATGTTCAGGTTATGCTGTCATTATTTATTTACCTTGATACACTGAATAAATGTGCACTTTTGGGGGCCCCTGCAATTCAGGTACTGACTATTTGGACACAAAGACTGAAATGAAGTCATTAAAAGAGTTTCTATATATTTAGAGACTCCATATATGTATATGACTTAATTAATGAATTTAGTATGTGTCTTTGTTCCTCTCTCTCTCTCTCTCTCTCTCTCTCTCTCACACACACACACACACACACACTCGCTCTCGCCATCACACTCTCCTGGCATCTCTGCTGTGCTATGTAATTTTCTTCTTTTCTTCCCCTTCTTCTTTTTTAAACACATGTCCTAATTTTTAAACTATCTATCATGTCCACACCAGTGGGGGCTTTAAAACTGTGCAATTGGCACTTTCTCGGCTGCTGAGCTGGAAAAGACTGGACTGCTGCGGAAGACACAATCTGGAATACACCTTACTCCTGAGACACACGCGTGTGCGGCAACAAACAAAATAATTGCTACATTACCTATAAATAATAGCATAAATAATAATACAAACTGTTGTACTATAGTACTCATAATAATTTTCTATCCAAACTGTTTTATGTGTACAAATCACATTACGTATTGAAAGGAATTTCTGTGTCATTTTCAGTTTATTGAGGATTGTTTCTTGCACAACCCAAATTGTGCTTTGATCCCACACCCAGGCTTTAATTAGGCCTTTAATTCGATATATTCAGGGCTATAGCGTCTATGTCATCCTCTTCATACTCACATAGTATCTTCAGCCCTCTCTCTCATTTCCGCTCACTTACTGACATATGTTGACCAACTCTGAGGTGTTAAGGGTGTATAAGATGGAGCCGGGGGTGAGCTCGAGAGGAGGGGTTGTGACAAACACACACTCATATATACACCCGCACACAAATCAAAGTTGTACTGTCAACGGGTCTGGTCTGTGGTTCTCAGGGGTGTGATTTTCTCAAAACGAAAGTCAAATGTGAGACAACGCCTCGATGTTCAATCTGTTCTACTGATAAGTCGATGCAAACAAAACCATGGGGCTTCTCGTACAGTGCGTATGTGTGTGTGTGTGTGTGTGTGTGTGTGTGTGTTTCACACCCATCGCCTCAGTCCTCCCATCAGCACAAACAAAGGTGTGAGTGGAGCAAGCAATCTGGCCAGGAAGTGTGGCAGCACTTGTTCTCTGCCACTCTTTTCCCTCTTTCAAACCTAAAAAATGCATCAACCAGTGGCAAAATGTAGCATCTCTTCACAAATTATGGATTTATTATTGTTACCTTTGTTAACGTTAACCAGTTTTCAAAGATAGTATGTTGAGGCCTAGAGCTTTCAAATTATGTTTTGGTTTTCAAGAGGAATTTATAATTTCATAGCAAAAACAGATGTTAAATGTAAACAAACAAGCAGCTAGCTACTTCTGGTTAGTCGTTAAAGTAATGAACTCTGTTTGATACCTCATGTTTGTATTAGTCATGAGACTGAGGCTAAATTATTTTCATTGTAAACTTAAAAAGGATTGAAAAAATATTGAATAATAATATAAATGATTTTTTTTTTTTAAATTCGCATCACCAGCTAAACTGTGAAAAGTAACATTTGAAGATTTACAATAACTACATTTATTTGTACATTAATGATAACTTTAGGACAGTATTTACACTGTGGGAGGATTTAACTGAGGTTGAAATAACCTGACCGGCTGCCTTTGGTCAATAGAGGGTGCTGTAAACCCAGATGTTTGTGTGTCCTGTCTTTTCTACAGTGTGTTTAGTTTGTGTATCCTTTTGGCCTGAATAATTAATTTAAAAAAAAAGATCCATGCTAACTGTTCAGGAATGTGTATTTAATCTGAACACATGATATTATTGAACTTGAATTACACGACAAAGACAATAAAAAATGTTTGTTAAGATAATTTAGAATGACTTTCTGAAGTTGCATACAGTTAGGATTAGACATGTATATTAATGCTTTTGGCAGTCACTTTTATCCATGCAGGGCATCCTAAATGTATATTTTTTGCAATATGTGTGTTTTCTGTGAATCAAACCCACAACCTCAAAGTTGCAAGCGACATGCTCTATTAGTTGAGCTACAGGTGTTCTAAAGATAAATTTTAATGAAACATGTTTGTCATCCAACTATGAGAATGGTTGATGTACTAGTACTAGTATACAATGTGCAATACAATTTAATATTTATACCAGGGTAAACTTAAGAAACATATAAAAATAATAAATAAAATTATATGAAGAGCCCAATCCCAAGACTGTGAGATATCCTTAAGATTAGATAGTGTAGGGCCCCTTAGTGGCTTCCATACAAAAATATACAAATACAAAAGGCCTTAGCATACCGTCCTCAGTAAACAAACAAAGCAACAAACTCTTGTAGAAGAGCCCTCCATGCAAAAAACCTTCACCAATTTCACCATTATTCAAGCTAGAATTTGACATTTCAGACTGCTCAAAGAAACAGAGGAATGTTTTGAAAGCACCACAGAGCCAAACTGTTTACACTCATCAGGAAGTCATCCTACCAATTTAAAGCTAACATATAGTTTTCTCTGAACATTAAAAGTGCAATAAGAAAATATTTTTCACATAAAAATACACAAATCATCTTTAATTTGAGGCATGCCTCTAACTGAATTACTTTGTATTTATAAAAAATCTTCTTACTACTGTAGATTACCTGGTTATGTCTTGTTTAGTAGAAACGTTTCATCCACTGTGACTAGCCATTCACTAACTACAAGCAAAGCCCCTGATTAAGATTGAGTATCTTGCTCAAGGGCACTGTGGTGAAGGGAGACCCCAGTAACACTCCATCTCACAGGTCATTTTGTTATGGGATCACAACTGTAATATTTACATTTAACCAGTGCACAACTACCCATCACATTGTCTTCAACTACACAACAAAATGTTATTATTAGGTATTTTGAAGGTGAAAAGACATCCCCAGAATAACTAAAAACAAAGCAATACCTTCTTCCTCTTTGTGTCCACTTTAGCCTGGCACTGTAACTTATGGGTCTTGAAAAATGTATTGCAGGTTTGTTCTGATAGGGTCGAGGATGGCAAGGAAAAATAATGCTAAATGCGAATTCTACAGTAAAATGTAACTAAGCATATCATGCATAGTTAGGATGGCAAAGAAATTAGCTTATACATTTTTAAATGGGAGGAAACAAACACTACTCTTGTTGTTGACGTCAATGTCTGTGTGTCTAATAAAATTATTTTGGCACAAATTAATCTGTTATTTGGTATAAACTCTAAATTAATCCCTTGCAAACATTGACAGTTTGTGTGACATATACCCATGCTCGAAAACGATGAACAAAGCTGCATAATGTACTGTACAAGAGAATATGACCCAGGCAACATTAATTTGCAATGATTTAACGATAATGTTTATATTTAAACAACCAAAATTTGCTTGTACTTGTATATGACAAACTAATTTGATACAATGTAGAGAACCACTGGTTAAAATTGTCTTCAGTTGTGTAGTTTGCCAGTTGAGTCATCATTGAAACTTTTTAAATTACATTAATTGTCAAACGTCTTTTGAAGTTAAAAGAAGAACAGAGAAATAATAATAAAAAAATAGAAAAATAAAATAAAACAAGGCATGGAATACATCCTTCCTTTCTTAGACACTGTAAGGGTCCAAACCTCAAACTCCAAGATATGAATTAATTGAGTCTAAATTAAGAATTCTCAAATTAATGTCTGTATTTGTCTACTGCTGCAGTTGAAAAGAGTGTTTCACATTCGTCTATATGTTAAAGAGAGATGGAGAGAACAATAAGACTGAGATTGGCACTTATGAAGGAGAGAGGAGGTGGTGAATAGACTGTCATTAACCTTCCTGCACTTCTTCTGTCTGTATCCATCTATCTCGCTCTCTCTTACAGCTGGAAAGGTGCTTATTATCTAAATTAGTTAATCTTACACTCCAGTGGACTACGGCAACCATTCACAGAGCCTGCTGCTAAGCTGTGCACTTAACATCTAACTTAAATCTTGTGTCAAGTGAATCTATAAAATCTCTGCTGAAAAACAACAGCCTAAGCTAGATTGTTAGTCTAAGATTGTAGTTTGTCTTGTTTGGTCAGGCTGGTCTGGTTTGTTGATTTATGAGGGGTTTTCTGCACTTGTAATCAGGACAGGATGGGGGGACCAGCTGGCTGACCAACTAAACCAGCCAAACACAAGCTTGGCCTGGCTGGGGGACCAGCCTAAACCAACAAACCAGGCTGCTTTAAGCTGTTTGTTTTTTTTAGCAGGAGCATACATTTATCAGAATGTACAAAATGGATCCTTCAAAATGTTTGTTGTCCTTTTAAGTAATAGATTAAACAACCATTATTGAGGAACCAGACTAGTTTATGCTGAGCAGAACTAGTCTAGCTGGTGGGCAAATATTCCCAGGCTGTTCACCAGCAAAACTTTGACCAGCAGAGATATACAACTGTGCCTTTCTTGACATTTCTTGATTTGTTTAAATTCCATTATTTGTGCTTTCCTGTCTTGGTCTAATCAGTGGTGTGCCAAATATTACCCTTCAGTGTGCCATTGGAGGTTTGCATGTCTAAGGGTGCAGACCCATTGGCTACATTCTTTAGGTGTTCTTAAGGTTGTGTAAACACAAACATTTCTAGCTACACAAGCTCGATTTCATGTGTTATTACTTTCCGCAACACAAGTACATGTTGTAATCTCAGCGTTGACACAAGGGGGCACAATTGCAGTCCTTATGATAGGTTTGCTTAGCAAGTCTGCTTCTATAGTCATTCAATTGTGTATTATGTAGTACTAATAAATTGCACAACTACTATTAAGAGACCAGACAAACCAACATGATCACATGGGGAGTCAACTTATCTCTTCTTGTGGTGCTGCCTCAGAGACATGGGTTCTAGAAGATGAAGTACTGTCATAGAAATCTCAGTGAGATCAGTCTAAACAAGACAATTTGCATTAAAATGTGTAGTTTCCTGTTGCATACATTTTGGACATATGGAAAATCCTTGATACACCAGCTTATAAGACATAAATATAAATGTGAGCAGTATTTAGAAAAACCCCAGACTGCTGTTAAACTAGCATGAAATGCATGATACATTGCAAAGATTGACAGTAAAACTTTCGGCTAAGAATTTCACATTGATTGAGTAGAAATCAGCTGATATATAATATCATTAACTGATATATGCACATTCATTTATACCACTTCACATCACATATCTTGAAGTCCTACAGTAAACTGGCCCAGTATGCCCACATTATATTGAGAATTGAAGACAGGAACCAAGATTTCATCCCACTTATTCGACAATTGAATAACCTGGTCCCAACCCCCGGTCTAACTTACTAGTCAACAAATCTTAATGTGTCCCATTACACTCCCCTCAAAAGCTACTCAACTCAATGGCTTCTTAACTATCATTTTGTGTCCTACCCTAACCCCTCCCAAGCTAGAACCCCCCCATCACCTATCACAGGTATCAATATTTCATAAACTTACATTGACAAATTTTTGTAATGTGCCTTCTGTATGGACGCAGAGATTGATTGGCCAATCAGGACGCTGGCACGATGGTGTGCAGGGTGGTTGGAGGGAGCTTTACCGCATACATTAGTCAAAGACAGATGGCAGAATAGAGGGAAAAGAGGGAGAGAGAACAAGAAAAGAGAGAGGGGCCAGTTGCCAAACCAGGGGAGTAGATTTATCATAGTTATGGCTATCACAGGCATCCATTTTCCTCAAGCCTGTTGACAGGTAGTATCTGCACAGGCACAAGAATTGATTGACTGTCTTTTCTCCAGCTCAAATGGGCTTTGGTAGGAGCCTCAGCTATGTGATCTTATCAGGGGGCCACTGGTACTACACTCCAGTAATTGTTGGTTAAGAGATCCTAGCAGATCTTTAGGATATCTACTCTTTAGGAAATGTGAAATTTATGGGGATTTCACATTTTCAGTCTTGAATATATATATATATATATATATATAACTTGGGTCTACTGAATATTTATAGAGCATTTACTGCCATGCCACAGCTCAGACACAATCTTTAATTGTTTCTTGTCCAGCTTGTAAGATTGAATAAAGGGGCATTCACACTGTCACTTATTTGCAATGAAAAAAGCTACCAGAAATCATTCATTTACAGTTAAATTGGTGATTTAAAGGAACATAGTTGAGCAGTTGTAAACATTATGTTAATGCAGAGTGACATAATTTAGCGACTATCAATGTGAGTCCAGATATTGGAACTCTAAGTTTTACAATTATGTAATGTAGAAACTTTGCCTCGTTGATCCTTTTTATTTGCTTAAAAGCAAATGTTTCTCATTAAATTTGTACACGTTCCTGGGTGTCAACATGTTTGTGTGATGACAAGCATCTGCATCTTGGAGAAAAAGAAGTTGAGGATTTCCGCATGAGATTCCATGTCGACAGTCCTACTTCTAGTAGCATTTCATGAAACTTTTCCAAGTAAGAAGCTGACATTTTTGTGTGTTTATACTTTTTTTCAGGGGAAACAACATCCAAATGGCTTATAATTGACTCTGCATATTAAGCTGCAATAGAAGACAATTATTTAATATCCAAAGAATTAAAAAAGTAGGATGAGTGCCAAGCAGCTAATTGCTCAAAAAAGTTGCCCAGTTGTCTTTCTTTTGTAGAAAGCCATTAGTGATCTGTAACGTAGTTCAATGGAAAGGAGGAGGCAAAAACCGGCTTGTCAATATAAATAATATTTTAATTATAAACTTACACACTCACATGACGGTCATGTCCGTAAATGATCTCTCTCTCGTCCAGGCAGTCGGGGAGACACTTCCCTCCTCCCCTCGTGGACGGCAGTCTTCCTTCGACCCCTCCTCGTTTCTGGGGGATGGCAGGGCTCTCCTCCCCCCCTGGCAGTGGCTCATCACTCCAGGTGGTCGGGGATTCCACTCGCCTCGCGGACGGCAGCCGTTCACCGCTTCCGGGATATCAGTCTACTCCCTCCCCCAGTGGATGGCAGTGGTGCTCCCCTGGGTGGATGGCAGTGTCGAGGACTCCGCGACGGGCATCCCTCCTCCTTCCTGGGCTTCGG
Source organism: Moxostoma hubbsi (assembly GCA_032164185.1). Taxonomy (NCBI): domain Eukaryota; kingdom Metazoa; phylum Chordata; class Actinopteri; order Cypriniformes; family Catostomidae; genus Moxostoma; species Moxostoma hubbsi. The sequence goes on along the minus strand of JAVLUX010000011.1, from coordinate 47,965,598 downwards.
CACCAGTGTAACGTAGTTCAATGAAAAGGAGGAGGCAAGAACGGTTGATAAATAATAAATAATATTTTAATTATAAACTTAAAAAAAAGACGAACACACACACACACACATGACGGACATGTCCGTAAACGATCTCTCTCTCATCGCACCACCATCTGCCATCGGCCTTTATAGGCTATTAATTAGCCTGATAAGGGACCGGGTGTGTATAATCATAACCTGGCCCCGCCCTTCGCCCTGCCACATGATCCCTCTCTTTTATCACCAAACCTATTCCACCTGTGTCCAGATCAATGCCCATAAGTGGAAAACAATGGCTTATAGGTGACTTTATGGGCTAACACACCAAGATTATGATGAATTAAATTATAGTCAAGAATTCTACTACATTCTCTGTTGTTGAAATGCATTAATTAGTGACTATACAACAGAAGCAGGGAGGTCAGTGCAAAATGAGTTATTTCTGCTTATTAGACAGATTGTGTAATAGCTGTCATGAAAGGATTAGTAAAGGGTATGTAACATAAACTAAGGAAACCTAACTTCCTCAAAACACATTTCTGTACTCAACAAACTGTTACCAAAAAGTCAGTCTTAATGATATGTCAAGTGAGGCAAGTAAGGAGTATTCCAGTTGAATCCAGCATTGTATTTTGTACAATATTTTAAATGTTTGTTCTTTTCTAAGTAAGGAGTAAGCTTAAAACACAGCTTAAAACACAGTGTTTAGCGATAGAGCTATTGACTAAACATCATAGTTACAATAAGAAGATGCAGTGCGTCACCTGGTATGGACACATTCTCTTAATAATTAAGTTAATGTACTCATTAAGATACAGATTTATAAAGGAGCCAAGCCCAGCAGCATCACTATGGTGTGAAAGGATTTGCAATTGATTCCACATAGCAGCGTTCTAGTCAAGTCACTAGATGTTGAGTCCGAGTATCTATCTATCTATCTATCTATCTATCTATCTATCTATCTATCTATCTATCTATCTATCTATCTATCTATCTATCTATCTATCTATCTATCTATCTATCTATAAAAATGTTGTATATAGGCCTAAACAATAATAAAGTAAATAAAAAATGAGATGTCAGGAAAAATTACTTTCACTGTAAACAACAGTGCCCTCTTGCCATTTATTTGAAGTTTATTTATTTTTCCTCAGGTATTGTCCTCTAGTTTTATATTATCAAAATGAATAATAATTCAGTTGGAGCAATTCACATGATTTTTCATGGATGTATGGATGGATGTTTGTCCTTTTAACAAAAGGATTACTTAACCTACATTTGTGATAAACTCACATCACACAAGCCATTCTCCGTCTCTATGTAAAACTGGACCTGTCGTAAACGCATGAACACACGTCAACCCCTTATGTTTCCATTATAATTATAACTCGTAATAATGTTTTATCGAATTTTCTACATATGTGCTGCCTCATAGATTCTGAAAAATCCTTTAAGCATTCTAGACAAACTTGTGCAGGTAAGTTTTCTACTGAGGTGCAATGTTTGAGAGGACTTGAGTCTCAATGTGTTCTTTCTTAACAGTGACTGTAACTCATGTCTCTTACATTGTCAATGAGCATCAGCATATCATTCTTACAGTACGAATTTAACCATGTATTATACACCACCAACCAAATGGTGAGTTGACTCCTCAAACTCCGGTATTCTGCCTCTCTATACCACGTCTACAGACTCAGAGGCAGAATATTTGTATTAATATGTTATATTACAGAGTTATACGTTATAATAGATTTGTGAGTACGCATGATATGTTTTGAGTGGCACACACACTCTCAGCAGAGTGATTTGAGAGTGTATGTCCAGTTTTGAGTGAAAGCAAAGGAAATCAGCAGACAGACAGACAAACAGATAGACAAACAGATAGACAGAACGACAGACAGACAGACAGATAGATAGATAGATAGATAAGAAATAAAGATGTAAGTACATGAATTAATATTAATATTAAAAGACCATTTAAAAATCTTTATTGCTCAAGCTTACGAAAGAATGACAGAATGTCTCTTGCTCTGCTTTAAATCATGTTATGACATAGAGAGTCAGACGCAGTTCAGAATGAACCTATCAATCCAGCCAGGAGATGCATCTCCATATCAGACACCTAGTTAGTGCACATGTTTAAAATGTATAAAAATGTTGGTGAAGTGCTTCCAGGTACAGCTGTGGTTATTTATTTAGACATGCCACAGACCAACACAACACAATGGTCGCAACACTTAATGTTACCAATCAGGTCTCGTGAGCATGTCACTATACATACATTTTGAAAAATGATTTTGATGAGTCTTGTTGTATGTATCACAGCAGTTTTCTGGTGAAATGAACACTACCGGTGCAAAAACGACACACAAGTCACGAGTAAAACGGCAGATGATTTTTTACTGAAAGTGTCATAGAACTACCACAAACCGATGTGGTTGCTTCAGCCATTGTGCTTTTTACCTCACATTGATTTTTATGACACTATTTGGTTAGGTTGAAGGTTTAGGATAGGGAGGTAACTTTTGTTTATTTAAAACTCCTTATGGTGCGTTCAGACCAGTGTAAATTAGTAGGATTAGTAAAGGGTATATAACATAAACAAAGGTCTGGGTGTTCTATAGCCCCTTTAAATATAATTCACAAAACCAAGCATTCTGAACGAACGTTGTCACCTATTTCAGCTATGGCAGAGCGACCACGAATCTTCCATAGCATTGTTGGCAGGGCAGCCGGAACAAATTTTTATGCTCTCGCCTCCTCTGGTCTGAACGCACGGTTAGAGCAAGGGTGCGGAGGGGTCGAAGGCAGGGGTGACGTGGGTCACAACACTGTAATAAGAATAAAAAAGGTCTAGATACTATATTGCCACAATGCACAATCAATTTGTTATTCACTTCGGTCACAGGACCTTATTTTATCAAATGTCCCTAATGCTAAAACTAATCTTAGCAAAAGGGCTTTTATGTACTCTGCTCCATCAGCTTGGAATGCCTTACAAAGCCTAAAAATGAAAAAATAAATAAATTAAAAAAAAAGCAAAAAAAAAGTGTTTTTAAGTCATTGATGAAAGCTTTTGAGAGTGATTCTTTGTCCTGTCAATGCTTTTAACTAGTGTTGTTAGGTTTTTGATTGTATTTTCTGACTTTTTATTTGTTTTACGTTGTCTGTTTGTAACTGTGAAATGACTTGCTGCTGCCTATCTTGGCCAGGACGCTCTTGAAAAAGATATTTGTAACCTCAAGGGCCTTTCCTGGTTAAATAAAGGTTAAATTAAATAAAAAAAATCAAGTTTATCCATACTTTGTGCTCTGTGGTATGCTTGTGTAGGCCCTACATGTAAATAAAGGATAGGCTATTTCACATACTAAGATAAATTGTACAATGACATTTCTTATACAACATATTGTATTCATTCACATTTTTATCTTTGTAATGTCAATTCAGTCTCACTGCAAAGCACTCTGGAATATTCCAAACTCCTGTTGAATTGTGCCAGTGGATGAAGCTGGTGGCAACATCATAGAATGCACAAGGTGAGTCTATCGGTTACATTTGGGTGTTGGTTTAGGGCAGGGGTAACCAACCCTGCTCCTGGAGAGCTACCTGCAGAGTTTAGCTCCAGCACACCTGCCTGTAATTTTCAAGTAATCCTGAAGACCTTGATAAGCTGGTTCAGGTATGTTTGATTAGGGTTGGATCTAAACTCTGCTGGAAGGTAGCTCTCCAGGAGCAGGGTTGGCTACCCCTGGTTTAGGGTAAGGATGTCTGTTTTGTTCACCTCTCATTTGATTTTACACAACTATCAGTTAGGTTTAGGTGTTGGCTTAGGGTAAGGATGTCTGTTTTGTTCACCTCTCATTTGATTTCACAACAATATCAGTTAGGTTTAGGTGTTGGTTTCAGTAAGTATGTCAGATTTGTTCAAAATTAAATAGCTTTTACTACACTAACGGCTACATTTAGGTGTTGGTTTAAGGTAAAGATGTCTGTTTTGTTCACCTTTCATTTGATTTTACAACAATATCAGTTAGGTTTAGGTGTTGGCTTAGGGTAAGGATGTCTGTTTTGTTCACCTCTCATTTGATTTTACAACAATATCAGTTAGGTTTAGGTGTTGGTTTCGGGTAAGATTTGTTCAAAATTAAATTGCTTTTACTACATTAACGGCTACATTTAGGTGTTGTTTAAGGTAAAGATATCTGTTTCGTTCACTTATCATTTGCTTTTAAGGCACTTTCGGATAGGTTTAGATTTTGGTTGAGGGTAAAGATGTCTATTTTTGACCTCTCATTTGATTTTTTTTTTTACACTATCGCTTAGGTTTTGGTGTTGGTTTAAGGTAAGGATGTCTGTTTTGTTAACCTCTCATTATTATTTTATGTCACAATTGGTTTAGTTTAAGTGTTGGTTTAGGGTAAGTTTATCTGTTTTGTTCAACTTTCATTTGCTTTTTTTACAGAATCGGTTAGGGGTAATCATTGGCACACCAGCAACGGTAAGAGAGGTGTAAAAAAATTTATTTATATGAAATTAATCTACATCCTCATGATCATACCACATGTTTTTATGAGCTGAATGGGAGGCTAAACAAAAAGTAAAAATGTGACGAGTCTGCAGTATATCCAACAGACTCGTGCAGTGCGTGAAAGCCATTCGTACATCACAAGCTGGCAGTGCTTCACTTTCGGTTAATCACACGAGTCAACACTCCCACTTTGCTTTGGTCAGGCTGCACTCGTGACAGCCTACATGCCGTGTTTCATTTGTTTCTTTTTGCTTTCAGAACAATACGTCATGTAATAAGTGAAACACCACTATTAATCCTTGAGGTTTCCAACCCAGCATACAGGTTTATCATCCTTAAACCATGGCCACACTCAAAATTACATTAAATGATTAAAAAAGAAAACATTATCCCACATTTTGGTGTTCAAAAATCTTGTCGGCACAGCTGTTGACCAGGAAATTAAAAAATGGTACTCCATGTCAAAAAAGTTGCCGACCCCTGGTTTTGGGTAAGGATGTCTGTTTTGTTCAACTCTCATTTGCTTTTACAACACTATAGGTTAGGTTTAGGTGTTGGTTTACGGTAAGGATGTTGGTTTTGTTTTACCTCTCATTTGATTTTACTACACTTTCAGTTAGGTTTAGGTGTTGGTTAAGGGTAAGGGTAAGGATATCGGTTTCGTTCACCTCTCATTTGCTTTAATGACACTTTCGGTTAGGTTTAGGTACTGGTTTAGGGTAAGGATGTCAGTTTTGTTTATCTCTCATTTGATTTTATGACACTATTGGTTAAGTTTAGGTGTTGGTTTAAGGTAATAATGTCTGTTTTGTTCACTTCTCATTTGATTTTATTTCACGAGTGGTTAGGTTTAGGTGTTGGTTTAAGGTAATAATGTCTGTTTTGTTCACTTCTCATTTGATTTTATTTCACGAGTGGTTAGGTTTAGGTGTTGGTTTAGGGTAAGGATGTCTGTTTTGTTCACCTCTCATTTGATTTTATTACACTATTGGTTAAGTTTAGCTGTTGGTTTAAGTTAAGAATGTCTATTTTGTTAAATTCTCATTTGATTTTATTTCATGTGCGGTTAGGTTTAGGTGTTGGTTTAGGGTAAGGATGTCTATTTTGTTCACCTCTCATTTGATTTTACAACAATATCTATAGGTTTAGGTGTTGGTTGAGGGCATGGATGTCAGTTTTTTTCACCTCTCATTTGCTTTTAATACAGTTCATTATATATTATGAAGATTTTAATATGTTATTGCAATTTTGGTTCTCTTCTTGGTTATATATATTGTAGTGTATTTGTGTATGCTATTTTTGCATTTGTGATGGATCAAATGTTTTTAAAAACTGAGCCAGATCTTTTGAACATTTCATGATTGTGCTGACATGGCAGTTTTTAGGTGATATGTTTAAACTGTGTGGCACTAAAAGTGAGGTAAATGTTCTCCCAAACAGATGAGGTTTTTAAGGTTAGTGCTAAATGGAGTTATAAATCGGCAAAACCTACCTCCATCTCTAAACCTTTAACCTATACCTAACCGAGAACAAATGTGGTATGAAGGAACTCTTGCAAATGCAACAGTCTATCAGTTGAGGTTGTAAAAGTAAATGTAATTGATAAATAATGCAAATGTTAAAATGTGTCATCTTACAAGTCAAGTACTATATTGAAAGTGTTTGAATGTCATAAAATATAATTCTGAGAGGAACAGGGTGAAAAGTATGTGTTTATTAACTGATAATCTGCCGTTTTATTCATGATTTGTATGAAAGTGAATAAAATAATAACAATGTAATCTACAAAAATCTGATTCAATGAGACCATTTAAGAAAAACGTCTCGGTTACTGTTGTAACCCCCGTTCCCTGATGGAGGGAATGAAACTGAACGCAACCACTCATTCAGGTTTTGTAGTGGGTAGCCGAGACAAGGTCCCGGCAATTTCAGCAGGTAGTTCAGTGTTGTAGCAGGAGGGACGACAGTAACCGAGACGTTCCCCTTCTGTCACTCACTTGACGTTGTGTTGATGTAGTAACACTATACAAAATGAAGAAGGGTCCCTATACAAAACGCCATGACTAACTGAACTGTGTTACATGGACTGGTGGTGCGAGATGGGCAGACATCTGTGTGCCTCATAGCCAGTGCACCAGGCCATCACGTAACCTCCCCCAACGCTCTTGTAGGTATCAAACAGTCCCCTGCACCACGGGGACAAGTTGACTGCTCAAAAATAAGGACCGGCTGACCCAGCCATGGCCTCTTATCTTTTTTTCTCCACAAAAGGAACAAAATCGTTCAGCTGGTGGGAAAATAAGGTGCATGTCGGGGGGTGTCCCTCCAAAGAGGAGGACACCGCGGAGACCACACCCCACCTGGGGAGGGGGGGGGGGGGGGCATTTAAGTGGAAATACGTCACATGGTCTTACTGAGTCCAGTCGGAAGGATGTCATGTGGAAGGGTCCCGTGGTAGGTCCTACCCGAAGGGGGAGGTGTTTCTACAGGGGCAGAGGGACCTCTGCCCAAGGAAGATCGATTTACCAACGGGGAAACCACTTGCGTAAAATACATTACACGAGGTTACCAATGTGGTAATAAGGGCATGTGGAGCACCTACACCAGTACAGAGCCTGATTAGCACACTTACTAGGCCGGTAGTGAGTTTCTCCAACAACTCGCCAACCACTGGTCTGAAGAAGGACACCCAGGGTTCACGCCTTTGTGAACGTGACTGGGAGAAAGAACACACGTCTTCACCTCAAGGGAGGGGAAAAGCATTATGCGCAAATGTAACAAGCATATAATTAAATAGTATGATTTTGTAATTCCACATGACATGACCATATATAGACTTCCTCTTATTCTGTGGACTCTATGTAGACTAAGGGGAGTCTCTTAGCACTCTGCTGCTTCCCAGTTTGCGTGAGCTCTCACAGAGGTACGTCGCATGTGAAGGGTGGTCAAATAGTTAATTATATTCTTAATCTAATTAATAACTCTCTGGGTAACTCTTTGTGTTTAAGACAATGAGTTTATGGTAATGTATTTTGGTATGTTATTATTTTTTGCTTTAAATCAGTTTTTATATATTTTTTTATGCAAATTGTTTTTGTTTCTCACAGAGAGTGATGTAAGTGCTGTAGAGACGCTCAAAGATTGTACATGTGTTTGAACAGGTACTTTATTTTTGTTTATTTTGTATGTTCTGCACAGTTTGCGTGAGCTCTCACAGCGAGAGTGATGTAAGTGCTGCAGAGGCGCTCAAAGATTGTTCATGTGTTTGAACAGGTACTTTATTTTTGTTTATTTTGTATGTTCTGCTCAGTTTGTGTGAGCTCTCACAGAGAGAGTGATGTAAGTGCTGCAGAGGCGCTCAAAGATTGTTCATGTGTTTGAACGGCATTAAAAGAAGACAAAAGACAACAATTTGAGTCCGAAGTTTATTTTATATGACAACAACATAACGCTGATTAAACACCGCTACACAAGTGGTACACCTGGCCAGCTGCCCAAGAACTTACCTGTTCATACCTGACAACACACGTGATGAAACCGGCTCAACATGGAGGTTGTAAAACCTCATGAAGGTGTTAGGTATTGCCCAGCCCGCTGCTAAAGTGGCTAAAATGTCTGCTAAAGAGGCTCCATTGGTCAGAGCCCAGGAGGCCACTACACCCCTGGCAGTGTGGGTGCGCAGGCCCGCAGGGGGCAGCACATCCTGGGCATGATATGCCATAGCGATGGTGTCAATGACCCAGTGGGCAATCCTCTGTTTGGAGAAAGCACTTCCTTTCCGCTGTCCACCAAAGCAGACAAAGAGCTGCTCGGAGCTTCTAAAGCTCTGCGTGCAATCCAAGTAGGTGTGCAAAGCACGCACTGGACACAGAAATGCCAAGACTGGTTCTTCCCTCTCCTGGGGCAGTGCTTGCAGGTTCACCACCTGATCCCTGAATGGAGTCATGGGAACCTTAGGCAAATAGCCCGGCGAGGATCACGTGAGAGTAACCAGAGCTGAACTCCAGCCACGGTTCGCTGACAGAGAACGCCTGCAGGACCCCTACCCTCTTGATGCAGGGGAGTGCAGTCAGGAGGCCATTTTTCAAGGAGAGCACCTTTAATTCAGCCGAGTCTAGGGGCTCAATTGGAGCTCCCCGTAGGCCCCAAAGGACCGTGGAGAGACCCCACGAGGGAACGAGGTGCATTCTGGGGGGGGGAGGTTAACCTCCTCGTACCTCTCAGGAACCTGCCGATCAAGTCGTGCTTCCCCAAATACTTACCTTCTACTGCATCGTGATGAGCCGATATAGCAGCAACATACACCTTTAAGGTGGAGGGGGACAGCCGACCCTCCAACAGAAAGGAAAGCACTGATCCAACTGCACATCTCTAGGGGTCTTCAAATCACCATTTAACGAACAGACGCCAGTTCAGGTCATACAGGCATCTCGAAGAGGGAGCCATGGCCTGAGTGATTGTGTCTACCACTGCAGGTGATAAGCCACTTAAGCCTTCCACGGCCCGTTGAAGGGCTAGGTGGTGCCCCATTCCTGAGAAAGACCTTGTACTGGCAAGCCCTCACAAGAAAACCGCAGGAAGGGTCTGTGTTGAGGTGGAAGTTTCCGTCCTTCAGGTCTACTGCCGTGAACCAATTTTGACACCGGACGCTCGCTAAAATGCGTTCTTGCGTCAACATCTTGAACGCGAGTCTGTGCAAAGCCCGGTTCAGAACTTGTAGGTCCAGGATTGGTCACAACCCACTACCTTTATTGGGTACGATGAAGTAGGGGCTGTGAAGAATGTGTAAAATAGTCCAAGTGTCAAGACACGACAAAATCTTACATAATGAATACATTTTTTGTTTTGTTTTTTTGTAGTTGCTAATTTTTTTGTTGTCTTTGTTTTGTTGGTAAGGCATTGTGCTCTCTGATAAACAACCACTTAATCATGTCACAAATTAAAGAATATCTTTGAGACAGCTCCAGATGGTTGAGTCCTGCTCCTCTTCAGCCCGAGACAATGATTGAGACGGAGCGAGAGAGAATGAGAAAGAGAAGATGGGGGAGATGAAATAGGTAGAATTTATTTGTCAGAACAGACTGAAATTTGCATGTGCGTGTAGTTTAGAGATGCAAGATGTTGCTGTAAACGGCCAATTAACAGAGTGGAGAAATGTGACAAAAAACCTTTGGTACATAAAATGGAATAAAAGGATGATTTTAATTGTCGAGAAGTTTATTGGAAGACAAGGGTGGCATGCACACTGATTTATGGTTGAACGCACCAATTTGTGTTTGAATACATTACCCCAGGTCACACACATACACACGCTTACATGCACAGCTGACAGGCCATCAATTTCAAGATGTGTCTGGAAACAACACAACAAAAACAAAACATAGGCATGAGAGAGTGATGCCCAGAAGATACATTGTGTTTTTATACATATTTAATAGTATTATTTTGTTTTCTCCATTAGACTGCAGTTGTAATGAGAGCAGTGTGAACTAACACACACATCAAAGGTCTACTGAGATGGATCGGCCCAAAACAGTATATTTCACCAACCTGGTCTCATAGAATCATGCTTTAACGGCATTTTTGTTAATTAATTTTTATGTGACTTGCGGTATTGTGGCAGTTTTCTGGTGAAATGAACAACAGAGTTGCTGCAACAAGAATTTATTTTATTATCACTTTTACACAAATCATGAGTAAAACAACAGATTAACAGATCATCAACACTTACTTTTCACCCTGTTCCTCACACAATGCTATCTTATGTCATCTAAACACTTCTACTATATTGCATGACTTACATCATCTGTACCTCATCTGTTAAGGAGAAAATTAAGTTGCTTCTAGCGCCACACAGTGGACATTTCACCTCGGAACTGTCGTGATACGTAATCTAATTTTGCTAAAAGCCATTCGAAATGCTTTGTGAAAAATAGAAGGAATTTTAGAACATCATTTACGTACAGCTTCCCCCTCTGCCGTAGCTGATGAATCACATTCATTCTTGCCTGCATTAAAATATGGTGCATCAAGCTCCACCATTAACTTTCATTATATGGAAAAGAGCAGCTTGGGCATTCTGCAAAATATCCTCCTTAATGTGCTCCACTGAAGACATTATAATGACATGTGAGTGAATTAATGATGAAGAATGTTAACTTTTGGGTGTTAATCAATACAGAAGAAGTCTTAATTCAGTCTTGTTGCACAGAGTATGCACACACATTTTAGTAATGTTTCTGTTGTGTGCATGTATTCACTCATGCAATTTTGTGATACAGTATGTCATCTGGATCAACAGCCCCCATGTGTGAGATGAGCAGCGAGGTGTGTGTGTGTGTGTGTGTGTGTGTGTGTGTGTGTGTGTGTGTGTGTGCAGGCACTGAATCAGCGGGAAACGGCTCCTAATCACTGCTGCTCATCTGTTAATGAAGTTAATGAAGAATGTGACAAAAGCCAAACGTGCTGAGATACAAGTTCCAGGACACTGAGCTGAGCTTCTGTTCGTCCCTTCACGAGTTCCGCTGTCATGAATCTCTGAGTGCTCTCGTCTTTTTACACCCCACCTCCCTCAAACGTGTGGTTGTCAACACCCGTTTCCCCTCCACCCTCCTTCCACACCCCTTTCCCTCTGTCAAGCAGCTCTTATATAGCCCGGTCTTGGCCATTGACTGAATCTCTCCTTCATACACTAGAGCTCACAAGAGGCAGAGCAGTAGGCCATGTAATAGCTAGAGTTCCCATGGTCGTGAAAAAAAAAGAGAAATATTTTAAGTTTTCAATTTAAAGATTTTAAATTGTGTTTTGAAAGGTCTGGAAAAGTCATGGAAAGTCAAGAAAATGATTAAAGTTGACATGATTTTTTGTACTTGTCTTGTTTTAAGCTCTGGTCTAAAATCATCACCCAAATCAAGTAAAGTCAAGTGGTTTTTATTGTTGTTTCAACCATATACAGTTAGTACAGTACACAGCAAAAGAAAAAGACAACGTTCCTTCAGGCCAATGGAGCTACATAACAACATAGGACAAACCCAGAACCACATGAGACTACACAGACTAAATAAAATACCTATATAAAGTGCATGTGCAAATGCGTGCAAAGTACGGTACAGTACAATAAATTACTAAGAATGAACAGGACAATAGACACAGTAAGAGACAATGCAGCACCGACCAGTAAACAGTAGTGCAAAAAGATGACAGTTTCTAAAAATGCCAAATGTAAACATAACATACTATGAGATAGTGTTCTATGGACATAGCAGTTATTGAGGTAGCAGCCAGTTATAAAGTGACAATAATTAAAGTGCAACTCAGGACATGTGTGTGTGTGTGTGTGTGTGTGTGTGTGTGTGTGTGTGCGTGTGTGTGTGTGTGTGTGTGTGTGTCAAACCAGTGAGTATTGAGGAGTCTGATGGCTTGGGGGAAGAAGCTGTTTCACAGTCTGGCCATGATGGCCCGAATACTTCGGTACCTCTTGCCAGATGGCAGGAGGGTAAAGAGATTGTGTGAGGGGTGTGTGGGGTCATCCACAATGCTGGTGTGCTTTGCGGATGCAGTGTTTTTTGTAAATGTCTTTGATGGAGGGAAGAGAGACCCTGATGATCTTCTCAGCTGTCCTCACTATCCTCTGCAGGGCTTTGCGGTCCGAAACGGTGCAAGTCCCAAACCAGGCAGTGATTCAGCTGCTCAGGATGCTCCCGGTCCCTCTGTAGAATGTATTGAGGATGAGGGGTGATAGATGTGCTTTCCTCAGGCTTCGAAGAAAGTAGAGACGCTGCTGGGCTTTCTTGGTAATAGAGCTGGTGTTGAGGGACCAGGTGAGGTTCTCCGCCAGGTGAACACCAAGGAATTTGGTGCTCTTGACGATCTCCACAGAGGAGCCGTTGATGTTCAGCGGAGAGTGGTCACTCTGTGCTCTTCTAAAGTCAACAACCATCTCTTTTGTTTTGCTGACATTCAGAGACAAGTTGTTGGTTCTACATCAGTCCATTAGCTGCTGCACCTCCTCTCTGTATGCTGACTCGTCGTTCTTGCTGATGAGACCCACCACGGTCGTGTCATCGGCAAACTTGATGATGTGATTCGAGCTGTGCATTGCTGCACAGTCATGAGTCAGCAGATTGAACAGCAGTGGACTGAGCACACAGCCCTGGGGGGCTCCAGTGCTTAGTGTGGTTGTGGTGGAGATGCTGTCCCCGATCCGGACTGACTGAGGTCTCCCAGTCAGGAAGTCCAGGATTCAGTTGCAGAGGGAGGTGTCCAGGCCCAGCAGGTTCAGCTTTCCAATCAGGTGCTGGGGAATGATTGTGTTGAATGCATCGTCCGTTGAACGGTTTGGACGATACACAAACTGCAGTGGGTCTAGTGAGGGGGCAGCTGGGTCTTAATGTGCCTCATGACGAGCCTCTTGAAGCACTTCATGATCATGGGTGTGAGTGCGACGGGACGGTAGTCCTTGTGGCAGTATACTGAAGACTTCTTTGGCATGGGGACGATTGTGGTTGCCTTGAAGCACGTTGGAACGGCGGTGCTGCTCAGAGAGATGTTGAAGATGTCGGTAAGAACATCTGCCAGCCGGTCTGCACATCCTCTGAGCACTCTGCCAGGAATGTTGTCTGGTCCAGCAGCCTTCCTTGGGTTGAATCTACATAGAGTTTTCCTCACATCAGCCATGGTAAGACAGAGCACCTAGTCGTTGGGAGGAGGGGTGGTCTTCCTTACCACCACGTCGTTCTGCACTTCAAACCGAGCGTAGAAGTTGTTCAGCACATCTGGAAGGGAGGCATCTTTGTCACAGGCAACTGATGTTGTCCTGTAGTTGGTAATGTCCTGGATGCCCTGCCACATGCGCCGCGTGTCACCGCTGTCCTGGAAGTGACTGTGGATTCTCTGGGTGTGTGATTCAGAAATAAATTTTTCCTTTACTGAATTAGATTTTCAGGGGAATTTTTTTTATGTTAGCGAGGGCATATGTTTTCTGATCATTTAAAAAATATGTAAAATACTTAAATCTAATCAATTTACTAACATATTTTGCATTTGAATACATATCTCTTTTGTTTTATGCACCAACTGTATCAGCCTGATCCCATGAACATTACATGGCCGTGGAACATTCTTGCAAAAACTAAATTACATGCTTTATTACCACTGATCTATCTATATACAGTATATATATATATATATATATATATATATATATATATATATATATATATATATATAACTGGATTGCTCATAGAGCTGTAAACTGCCAGCAGTAGGTGAAACCACCGGAAGTGCTCTGCCGGCTATCTTACTATTCCCTACCGACATAGGGCATCGATCGGCAACAGCCGAAACTCTCAATATGACCCGATGTGCGCCATTTACCCATGAAACAATGGTCACTAAAAAGATGTGGCAAAAGTGCCCACAGGTTGTAATTTATACAGACTATGTACAAGTTAAGCACAAATGAGTCGTTATCCCCATGTAGAGTGGGCATAACGATCATAATCTTTAATAATCAACCATAAAAATACAACATCAAAGTGTATATATTACCTTTTTTAAAGCAAAAGTATCTAGTAGTGACATCTGCAGATTGTTACAGGATGCAATATTTCTTTGACTTCATAGTTTAAACCTGTTGATGCTCATTGACCCCACCTGTGTGTTTGACTATACTTTGCTTAAATGAGTTCACATTTACTATATATTGTGCTGTTCAAAATTTTTCATAATATTGACAAATTATACATCTGTATAATTTGTCAACATTATTTACTCTTTTTTGACTAGACTATATAGTAAATATGAAGTCATTTAAGTGTGATTTCAGTTCTGGGAGGAGTGCATGCACATCAACATTTTTTAAAGTTATAATCACTGAGATCAGTGATTGTAAATAAAAAGACTAGCTTTGTGTTGTTATTGAAAATCCAGAAGAACCTAATATAAAAATGTAGTATAATATATAAACACAAGATTATATGAAGTGTACTGTAGTATATACATGAATTTACCTTTACTTAATGGAATTACCCTGGGATTGGACTCAAAGATGACACCGAGTATGGCTGCTGCTTTGCGAGCTACGACACAACACAGCAGTTTTTTGTTTTTTTGTCTTGGATGTTGTCTGCCTTATTGTATATTGTATAAACACTTTTGGACATTGGTTCTGCAATTACACACCGAAAACCAGACTTCAAATTCCTCAATGCCAACCCACTGTTTACAAACACGCCAACGGAGCCCTTTGTCTGGGCTGCCCGGCTGCGGAAACGCAGAAGGAAAAGGGGAAAAAGAGCCGGCGTTCTCATATGAGTAAGACGTCGTGCAAATCGAACCCCGCTACCAAGTATACTAATGGCAAATGTTCAGTCTCTGGACAACAAGCTCTGCAAGCTGAGAGCATGGATCTCTTTCCAACGAGAGACGAGGGACTGCTGCGTTATCTGCCTAACAGAAACCTGGATGTCTGCGGAGATTCCAGACTCGGCCACTGAACCCGCGGGTTTCTCTGTGCACAGAGCGGACAGAGCGAAAGACCTCTCAGGTAAAAGCAGAGGTGGTGGTGTATGTTTTATGATCAACAAATTATGGTGTGATCAGAGGAACGTACATTTTATCAAGTCTTTCTGCTCTCCTGATCTGGATTATCTCATGCTTCTGTGTCAACCATTCTGGCTACCGAGGGAATTCACAGCGGTCATTATCACAGCTGTGTACATCCCCCCACAAGCTGACACAGACCAGGCACTCAAGGAACTGTATGGGAGCATAAGTGAGCAGGAAACTGCGCACCCTGAGGCCGTGTTCATTGTTAACGGGGACATTAACAAAGCCAATTTTAAAACAATCGCACCAAAATACCACCAACACATCAGCTTCAAAACGGATTTTGGACCATTGCTATTCTCCTTTCCGGGATGGCTACAAATCACTCCCCTGCCCACCATTTGGCAAATCAGACCACTCTTCCATTCTGCTTCTGCCCGCTTACAGTCAGAAACTGAAACAGGATGCACCCACCCTCAGAACAATCCAGTGCTGGTCGGACCAATCACACTCTATGATACAAGATTGTTTTGATCATGTGGACTGGGAGATATTCCGGTTCGCCTCTGATGACGACATCGAGGTTTATGCTGATAGCGTAACGTGTTTCATCAGGAAGTGCGTAGAGGATATTGTTCCGACCAAAACAAGGATCTACCCCAACAAGAAACCATGGGTTAACGGCAATTTTCGCACAGCACTTAATGCGCAGACCTCCGCTTTTAATTCTGGGAACACGGGGGAGCATAAACAAGTCAGTTATGCCTTCTGTAACACTATCAGAGCAGCCAAACGTCAGTACAGGCACAAAATTGAAGGACAGTTCAACACCACCGACTCTAGAAATGTGTGGCAGGGAATTAACATCATCACGGACTACAAAGGGAATAAAAACTCCACCGTGAACACCGCTGCCTCTCTCCCGGATGAGCTTAATACATTTTATGCTCGTTTCGAGGACAATAACACCACCCTCACAGAGAGAGCACTCGCAGCCGGCGCTACAGAGGATGGTTCATTCTCCTTCCCTGTTGCGGATGTAACCCAATCCTTCCGACGAGTGAACATCTGTAAACCGTGGGTCCAGACGGCATTCCGGGCTGCGTCATCAGAGCGTGCACGAACCAACTTGCTGGTGTTTTTACTGACATTTTCAACCTGTCCCTCTCCCTGTCTGTAGTCCCCACATGCTTCAAAACGTCCACCACTGTGCCTGTACAAAAGCAATCAAAAATCACTTGTTTAAATGACTGGCGTCCTGTTGCTCTGACCCCCATCATCAGCAAATGCTTTGAGAGGCTAATCAGAGATCACATCTGCTCTGTGCTGCCCACCTCTCTGGACCCATTGCAGTTTTCCTACTGCAACAACCGCTCCACTGATGATGCCATTGCATCTACAATACACACTGCTCTCTCCCACATATGTGAGAATGCTGTTTGTAGACTACAGCTCAGCATTCAACACCATAGTGCCCTCCAAGCTTGATGTGAAACTCCGGGCTCTGGGCTTAAACAGCTCGCTGTGCAGCTGGATGCTGGACTTCCTGTCAGGCAGATGTCAGGTGGTTAAAATGGCCAGCAACATCTCCTCATCACTGACCCTCAACACTGGAGCCCCACAGGGCTCTGTTCTCAGGCCACTCCTGTATTCCCTATACACACATGACTGTGTGGCAACACATAGCTCCAATGCCATCATTAAGTTTGCTGATGATACGACGGTGGTAGGTCTGATCACTGACAATGATGAAACAGCCTACAGAGAGGAGGTGCACACTCTGACATGCTGGTGTCAGGAGCACAACCTCTCCCTCAACGTCAGTAAAACAAAGGAGCTTGTAGTGGACTTCAGGAAGAAAGACAGAAAACACAGCCCCATCACCATTAATGGAGCACCGGTGGAGAGAGTCAGCAGCTTCAAGTTCCTCTGTGTCCACATTACTGAGGAACTCACATGGTCCGTCCACACTGAGGCCGTTGTGAAGAAGGCTCACCAATGCCTCTTCTTCCTGAGTAGGCTGAGGAAATTTGGAATGAACCACCACATCCTCACACGGTTCTACACCAGCACTGTAGAGAGCATCCTGACTGGCTGCATCACCGCCTGGTACGGCAATAGCACCGCCTACAACTGCAAAGCCCTGCAAAGGGTGGTGCAAACTGCCAGACACATCATCGGATGTGAGCTTCCCTCCCTCTAGGACATATATAACAGGCAGTGTGTGAAAAAAGCTCGGAGGATCATCAGAGACTCCAGCCACCCGAGTCATGGGCTGCTCTCACTGCTACCATCAGGCAGGTGGTATCGCAGCATCAGGATCTGCACCAGCCGACTACATGATAGCTTCTTCCCCCAAGCAATCAGACTTTTGAACACTTGATCTCTCACTATCAATAATCAGCACTGCACTTAATTATATTCTCCTCAATACAACTACTGTATATATATTTTTTATATACTCTTTATTTTTTTATTTTTATGGTATGTGAATTCTAAATTGTGTGTATTGTTTACTTTACATTGTATATTATTATTGTGTTGTGTAAGTATGTTGTTTATTGTAATTGGTATATGTCTCATCACTCAAATCAAATCAAATCAAATCACTTTATTGTCACATTACTGTGTACACGAGTGCAACAGCAGGTGAAATTCTTGTGTGCAGTTCCGAGCAACATTGCAGTAATGACAGTGACGAGACATAAACCACTTTACAATAACAACATATTTACACAACACAATTTACATAACAAATGTACACAACAATTTACATATCAAATGTACACAATACACACAATGTAGAATACACATACACTAGATACGGGTATAAATATATATATACACTAACTGAATTGGGAGCGAGAATATATTGACAGAATGAGGATTAATAAAGTGCAGTGCTGATTGTAGATCGTGAGAGATCATGTGTTCAAAAGTCTTATTGCTTGTGGGAAGAAGCTGTCATGTAGTCGGGTGGTGCGGGTCCTGATGCTGCGATACCGCCTGCCTGATGGAAGCAGTGAGAGCAGCCCATGACTCGGGTGGCTGGAGTCTTTGATAATCCTCTGAGCTTTATTCACACACCGTCTGTTATATATATCCTGGAGGGAGGGAAGCTCACCTCCGATGATGTTTCTGGCCGTTCGCACCACCCTTTGCAGGTCTTTGCGGTTGTGGGCGGTGCTATTGCCGTACCAGGCGGTGATGCAGCCAGTCAGGATGCTCTCTACAGTGCTGGTGTAGAACCGTGTGAGGATGTGTTGGTTCATTCCAAACTTCCTCAGCCGTCTCAGGAAGAAGAGGCGCTGGTGAGCCTTCTTCACAACGGCCTCAGTGTGGACGGACCATGTGAGTTCCTCAGTAATGTGGACACCGAGGAACTTGAAGCTGCTGACTCTCTGTCAGTCACTGTCATGACTGCTATGTTGCTCGGAACTGCACACAAGACTTTCACCTACTGTTGCATGTGTACATGGTCGTGTGACAAAGTTATTTGATTTGATTGATTTATCAATGCATTTGCATTAATTTCTGGAATACCAGCTTGTGAGCATTTAATTATTTCAACAATCCCCTGATCTATTAACTCTCAGAGACCCAAATATAGAAAAATGGTTAAAAAAAGTCACCTTTTATTGTAGTAGGCCTCAAATGCAGAAATAAATAGCTTTTTATATTTTTTGACATTTTAGTATGTTTTTAGGGACATGTAATATTGTAACGTTGGACCTGTTGGGTGACTGAATTTCTGTGATTTTACTCACTGTCTGAACAAATGTAGGGAACATCTTCTTATGCTCTCAGCCTGCGTTTACGATACAAGCTTTAGCAGCGAGCTAAACACGAGACCCAGGAAAAGGCATACACTGGATTGGAATTCACACTTCTTTACTGAAATCCATTGTCATTTATCTTTTGTCTTTTTGGACTGCATCAATGACATCATACACATTGTAGATAAGATGGTCTTTCCTGGCTGGTGGCATTCCGAAATGGAAAAAGAAAATCACTGATTATTTTCCAGGCTAAATAATCTCAATGCAAATCAATCCCAATCATACTCACATTTTAAAGAATTGACCCATTCCACAGAATTCACACAATACTGTCTGGCTAGCTTATTGTCCTAACTTATTACCCTTGATCTTGCTAATAGCTTCCCCCCTGTCCATTGGTCTGTTATTCTGTGACGACAATGAGAGAGGATCTAAGTGCAGCTCTTTATTTAAACAAAAACAAGACAACTAGGAACAAAGAAAACCACGGGGAACTTGCAAAACATGCAAAACATAAAATAACAGACAAATGGACAGGGGGAAACAAGTGCTTAAACACACAAGGGAAAACTAGGAACACCTCGGGAAACAATCAGGGAATGGGAGACAATCAGGGGAAAACCAATCAAAAAACGAAACTACAAAGGACTACAAGAACCAAACAGGAAACAGGAACCAGGAACTAAACAGGAATTTCAACATAAAAGCACAGAACAAAAGTCAACAGAATGTGACAGTTGTAATATCATAACAGTTGGACTCATAGGGTTAAATCATAACCAGAAATAGGTTTATTGACATATGCACACTTAAGGAAATTATACATATATATTTGTTCAATAACAGAAGCTTCCAAGTACACAAAAATATGGACTATTAAACTGAACAATACAATACAAATTTTAAGATATGTGGGGACAAATCTGCTAATGGATTTAACAACAATCCCACAGCTTTCAAAAGAATGGTAGCAAGACATGCCATCAGAGCTAGTGGCAATTGTTCTCTGGATAGTACAGTGGTACTGGAGGCAGCACCTTCTGATATGCTGGCTTTTCAGGCAGTGACATTCAGACTGAAACAGAAGACAGAGAAAATCATCACAGTAAATCTTCACAGCTTGTCCATGTTCAAAGAGGCTGTGGTGGGGTACATAGCAGGCTTTGCAGTTAAAACAACTATGAAGAAGATACTGTGCACTACATCTTTATCAGCACTCAGTGTTGAGAGCTCTTCCCAAGATGAACACACTGATCGACATGATGTCCCGAGGTGGACTTATCAGACTGTCAGACAGCGTCCTGAAAGTCTGCAAGATAGCTGAGAGATTTCTTCAACAGCACACACTCACAAGGCCCATTTCTGTCCCCACAAAGATTCTGGAACTCCATGGTGGTTCTGCATTCAAGGAACTTGAGGCAAACATGTTCAACCTAGAACCACATCTTCATACTCAAAGTGCATTGCAGAACGCTGCACAAACATCAGGCTCCAGTTCATTGCCAAGGAAACATGTGCTGCATCACACTCCAAATAGCTTAGGATAACTCAATCTTGTACTGCAAAAAAAAAAAAGTATGATATAAAGTTCAGGGGCCAGTTGCATCAGCTATAAGCAAGTTACACCTTAGCCTAGTAGTGGCGTAAATGGCCACTCAGTCACAATTTACGACTAGAAACCCCTGTCCTCCCCACAGCCTTCGCGGCTCGACGACTGGTACCTCTGCGCCCAGCGCCGCTCACAGCCACGCCCCCACCCCGGTACCATTCTTCCCAGAAGTGCATGATGAGCTGACGCGGTTGTGGAGGGCACCTTTCACTGGCCATAACCGACCCATTCGCTCATCCGCTCTCACTACACTGGATGGCGGAGCGGCCCACGGGTACACGGAAGTCCCCCAGGTGGAAAGGGTGGTTGCGATCCATCTGTGCCCAAAGAATGCCGCCACCTGGCGGGACCTCCCGGTACTCCCCTCTAGAGCCTGTAGAACGACGTCCTCAATGACCTCCAAAGCCTACAACGTCGCCGAACAGGCCGCCTCCGCCCTGCATGCCATGACTCTACTGCAGGTCCATCAAGCCAAGGCACTTAAATATCTGCACCTGGGTAGTCCCGATCCCGATGTGCTGCAGGTACTGCGCTCTGCCACTGACCTTGCTGTCAGAGCCACGAAGGTCACAGCGCAAGCATTTGGGCAGGCGATGGCCACCCTCATGGTCCAGGAGCGCCACCTTTGGCTGAACATGGTCGAGATGCACGATGTTGACAAGGCTAATTTTCTCAACGCCCCATCTCCCAGCTTGGCCTCTTCGGCGACACCGAAGACGACTTTGCCCAGCAGTTCTCGGTGGGGAAGAAGCAGATGGAGGTGATTTCACACATCATGCCGCGGTGCCGCCCAACCAGTGCACCCCGCGTCCCCCTGCGACCAAACAATTGCAGGCAGCTCCGCATCCTGGGCCCATTCTCAGCCCCAGCGTCGAGCACCTCGCAGGCAGCGTACGCCCCCGTCTCCAGGACCCCTACCTGGACCAGAAAAGCTCCGAAGTGCTCCTGAGACGGGCAACCCAGGCAGTCGAATGTTTGCTCCGGAGATGGTACCAAGACCACTCCGTCCCCCGGTGGAGGGCCGGGAGGAGAATCCTTGTTTTCCTTATTTTCATTTGCCGCACACTCTCCAGGTTGCGGTACCCACATGTTAATTAAAAGAACAATTTCCCCACTCCCTGTGTCATCCAGCCAGTGTGCACCTTTCTCACGGCACACTGGCCCTAAAAATCTACAGTCCCGGTTCCCCGGACGCAGCTACCTCGCTTCCGGCCCCGCGACTTCTCAGCACCGGCAGGCCAGCGCTGACGAGTTGAAGGTAGTTGGAGGCCTCCTTAGGACCTCTTCCTCAGTCTCTAACTTGGAGCAAGGTAAGCGCTTTGAGTCCCCCCTAAGGGAAGTGGGCATCCGCATACTCAACTACCTCGACGACTGGCTCATCTTGGCCCACTCTCGAGTGTTACTATGCACCCACAGGGACCAGGTGCTCAGGCACCTTAGCCGTCTTGGGCTTCAGGTCAACTGGGAAAAGAGCAAGCTCGACCCGGTTCAGAGCAGTCTCAATGACAGCGCGGCTCACCAATGAGCACGCTCAGTCAGTGCTCAGGTACATCACTCACTTCGAGCCGGGCACAGCGGTTCCTCTAAAACAATTCCAGAGGCACCTGGGGCATATGGCATCCTCTGCCGTGGTCGTGCCGCTCGGGTTGATGCATATGAGACCACTACAGCACTGGCTACAGACTCGAGTCCAGAGATGGGCATGGCACCACGGCACACAGCATGTGACAATCACCCCTTCCTGCCATCAGACATTCAACCATTGGACAGACCTCTGCTTTCTGCAGACCGGAGTACCCTTGCAGCAGGTGTCCAGACGTGTCGTGGTAACCACAGATGCCTCTCGACAGGGTTGGGGTGCCATGTGCAACAGGCAGGAGGGGGAGGCAAACCCAGCCCTTTCCTTGCTGTGTTCGGTGCGTGCTTTGCATAACTATTTGGACCGCACGCAGAGCTCTAGATGTTCTGAGCAGCTCTTTGTCTGCTTTGGCAGATAGCGGAAAGGGAATGCCGTCTCCAAAGAGAGGTTTTCCCACTGGGTCGTTGATGCTATTGCCTTAGCCTATCACACCCAGGCCATGCCCGCCCCCTTGCGGGTTCGAGCACACTCTACTAGAAGTGTGGCATCCTCGTGGGCACTGAGCCATGGCACCTCCCTAGCAGACATCTGCAGAGCAGCGGGCTGGGCAACACCCAATACCTTTTCCAGGTTTTAGAATCTGAGGGTTGAGTCGGTCTCATCCCATGTTTTGTCAGGTCCGAGCCGGTAGAATTCGTAACGCAGCACAACCGACCAGGTGTTCTGCTTGCACCTTGCGCCCTTCACCAAGTTGATCCAGTGCGCCTTCTGTCCACTGGATGTTTCTCCTCCCTAGCCCTCTGGCCCGCGAATCCAGTGGAGCAATTCCCCCAGCCGCCGTGCTTGTAGAGTCCCCCCTCATTAGGCTGGACTTACCAACTCGCCATATCCCACGACCGGCTTCACAACCCTTGTGGTGTATTTGCCACACAGTACCTCCCCCTAAAACTGGGCAGGGTGTGGCCTTCGCAGGGTCTTTCCCTCCTGAAAGAATAGGAAATTTGTGGTACCTTGCCTCCGGCACGTCAGCGCTGACGATTTCTGAAGACGCCCCCTTAGGCCTCTTCCTCATTCTCTTAATCCGCCCCCTGCTGAGTGCACAGAGCAGGGTAAAGGCTTAGAGTCTTCTCTCAGCACCCTAGCCTCGGGACATACTTCTGCTCCCGACATGCTATCTCCTGCCCCCCCATGGAAAGAATTCTGTCTGCCAACTTGACATTGGCCTTTTCTCAGTTTCAGAGGTACGATTCAGTGTCCAAGGAAGACCCCTTGTGTCACTTCATTCGACACAAAGTCTCATTCCCTCCCTCGGGGAACGAAGGTTACGACAGTAACCATGGCGTTTGAATATTTACTTGTGCTACTGCAAAATTACATTGGCAATATCTTCAAAAGTTTTTTTAATTTTGCCACAATTCTTTCTCCACACAGTGTTGATAATGGCAACAAATAAACGAAAGAAAACCAAAACATTTTTGTTTATACACCACTCTCCCCTATATTTTTAATTATATGTGACTGCCTTTGCAGAGGGAGAAGATTTTCAGTTATTAAAACCTTCAGTTTCTCTGTTCCTCACACAAAGCTGTTGTATGGTTTGGAATATTTTAGTGTTTTTTATCATTTTTAAAAAGAAATTATTGTAAGAGTACTGTGAGAATTGCGTAATACTACATCAGTTTATGCAAATGTTTATATATTATTGATTTTGTGTTTAATCAGCAGTGTTAAATGCAATGTCTGTTTTTCAGATTTGCTTCATTAAAGAATACAAGGTTTTAATGAGCTTCACTACCATGTCTGCACCAAACCGGATGTTAAGTAAATCACCAGTTTAATGTAATTAATCTGAAATATAATTAATTACAAAAAAATTATAATAATTTCTACACAATCTCTGTATTTAATTAATAACTTTTTTTTTTTTTTTTTACATTAGATTGCATATTGTAATGTGGGAGACTTGCACAGAGCAATAGGATCCATGAGCAGTGTGTATTGAGCAAAGGTCTCAAAAGCAGAGACAAATCCAGAAAGGCAGATGCAAAAGTCAAAAATCAGAGAGACAGCAAAGAATCAGAACACAGAAGTAACACTCCAAATTGCAATGGTAAGATAATCAAGACATGGCAAAGAACATATGGCACAGAGCAGTTTATATAGGCTCACTAATGAGCTGGTAAAGGATTCACAGGTGTCATCCATTAGCAAGTACAGGTCAGAATTCAGGTGACAGTGACCTCTGGTGGAGAGTGGAGGATGGACAGGAGCAGTTATAATATGGGTGGTTGAGACAGAGCCCCCCTCTTTAGAGCAGCACTAGAAGTTTGCCAGTTTGGATGCTGGTGATGGAGTAGAGAATGTCCTCAGATGGGACGCATGACCGCACTTCTGGGCCATACCTCTCCCAGTCTACTAAATAGTACATCTGTCTGCCTGTCCACCTCACATGCTTGAGTCGAGGAGCGCTTTTTATTTGTAAGCAGGAAATCCCTCAATAATTAGTGGAGGAGGTGGTACAGAGATGCGGTAATGGTGAAGGTAGTTGGAGTTTGTAAGTGATAGGATTAAAGTATCAAAGTAACATAAATGGACGCACATTCCTGGGTATATTTTTATGCAAGGGAGACTTAGGTGGAGATCTCAGGTTGATAGCCAAACTCTCTGACCAGGCTGAAGGTTTGGGGCTTTTAGAACCTTGCATGTATTCCAAATTCGATGGTGTTGCACACTCTCTAGCCAATGGTACCATACTGCAAAGGCTGCTTTCATGGCCAACAACAGCTTGCAGTTTCTCATATAAGACAGTTTACTCGACTAGAAAGCACAGGGGTATAACTTGGAGTGTAAACCATACCATTGAGAAAGTACCGCACACCAATACTATATTCTGAGGGGTCGACTTCAACCACAAATAGTAAAGCAGGATCAAGCTATTTGAGAAAAAGGACACTTGCAAAGTGAGTCTTTAGGTCTTCAAATGCCTTGATTGCTGCCTGTTGCCTCAGGAGTCTTTTGGGTGTGCCCTGGAGTAAGGTGAAAGGTGCTGCCACAGAACTGTCCTCTTTCTGTTCTTTCTGTGTGGATGACATGGCAGGCCAGTGGTTCGAAGTATGCAAACAGTTCTGAAGCTGGAGATCCACCTCTTAATGTCTCCCTCCCATCAATAAATGTATTTTGTTTGATGAGCAAGGGATACCCCAAAACCAGAGGATTATCAGATGAGTGTATGATAAGAAGTTTAATGTCCTCAATATGAAGATCACCGATCTGCAGTTTTTGGACTGTGTAGATAGATGTCTTGCTTCAGAGCTCAGGGGCTGACCATTTAGGGTTGTAAAAAGAATAGGAGGTACACAAGGAGTGGTGTCAATGGCAAGCTTGTGCACAACTTCATAATCAATGGAGTTGCCTGCAGCACCAGAGTCCACCAGAGCTTGAATATTGAACACTTTAGAGTAGTGGTTCCCAACCTTGCTCCTGGAGGCCCCCCAAAACTGCACATTTTGCATGTCTCCCTTATCTGACATACCCGTTTCAGGTCGTAGAGTCTCTACTAACAAGCTAATGAGTTGAATCAGGTGTGTTTGATTAGGGAGATATCCAAAATGTGTTGAGGTGGGGGGCCTCTAGGAACAGGGTTGGGAACCACTGCTTTAGATTTAAAAGGAGACTGGAACCATTAGATTTAGCTTTTCAAAGATAATGGCCTTTATGAGAAGTAGAGAGCAGATTCAGGCATGTGGCAAGGAGAGGGCTGGATTCTGCACGATAAAGGCATAAGCCTTGAAACCTCATCTGAAGTTAGATGGGCTTGTCTGATCTGCATGGGTTCGGGTTGTTTAGGAGTTGTCAGAAGATGGGTCCAGGGCCCTATTGTTGTTGATGGCTGGCCTACAGGCTCGAATCAGGTTGTCAATACTGATAGATAGCTGAATGAACTGTTCTAGAGTCAGCTGACCATCCCGGCAAGCCAGCTCTTGCTGTAGAATGCTGTTGAACCAGATTTCTTTTCAGTGGATCATCACTCTGAGCCACCAAAGTTCTGAAGGAAAGTGCATGCTCATCTGCTGTAGCTTCATCCTGTTTCAGACTGAGTAGTTGATCATTCATTACATAATAGATAAAATGGACACTTAAAAAAAAAAAAAATTAAAATACTGCATATTGGTTAGTAATTCAAGAATAAGGTGCAATAACACATTGAAGATAAGCAAATTGGAAATCAATTGTAGCATTAGAGCACAGAACAACAAGACAGATGTAGAGAAACCTAAAAGCAAAGCTGCCATTCAAGAATTGCAGCTGGGGATGGAGGAGGGTGTCAAGTTGAGCTTGCATCCATGTAATGGAAAGGTAGCTAAAGTATTGAATATAAATGGAGGACTTAAATAGAACCACTCTGATGAGCGTCTGAATTGTATTGGTAGACATCATAATCAGCTGAGCTTCAGCTTGCAAGCTTGACTCACGTGACCTGCCTGAACTAACACTATGCTTCATTTGTCTGCATTTCAATTCTAATTCTACATCATGGTAGTATTTATATTTTAAGGGTCCAGGCACCATAGGTGCTGAAACCCTTATATACGTAGTACTGATTTTCTTCTTGTTCTAAAACCTAAGTCATAAAGACCAAATTTGGCAGAATGGTCCCAAATCTCCCCCACTACTCAGGTGCACACACACAGCCCGATCCAACCTTAGGTGGCCCAATAATAAGCAATTTTACATTTTCTCTAATATCTTTGCAACCGCATGGCTTGATTCAAATTATTTTTTACCTTTTTGTCATTACTTTCATTAACGAGACTAACACAGAATACGTCAGTTTTCAAAATAAAATTAATTCTCATCAATTTCTCATGCATACACTGTTTTGAAAGCACTTCACAGTGTGGGCTGCAGCACCCTTACTTCCCACGGCTATGTTTCCTTCACTTTTCCAAACCACTTAGACCCAGATCATTTCAGTTCACGCCTATATTGTGGTTTAATATTTTTAGTCAATGGTCATATTTTATGCATATTTTATTTAAAAAATCATTTGTCACAATATAGTTTAATTGCATATTAAGAGATTTAGGAGCAAAATGTGTCTAAATATTATGAAATTAATGTCACAATACACTAACATAAAATAAATAAATAAATTGTGATGACTTTTTTTTATTTCTTTTGATTTTGGGCTGAAAAATGACCTGGATATTTATTCGTTAGATCCTTATTATCTTTAACAATTAATTATTTGGAAGCTGTACCTGTCAGAATAAGGCACAAGCCATTTATCTCTCTTTCTCATGCTTCTGTGTTGCATAACAGTTATTAACCCCTGTGTGCTGGCTGTCATGGCCTTGAATTTACTGTGCGGCTGGACACAGGATGTGTAGGCTGGGACTTCCTGTGGCCTCTTGTACCCGGTCATCAGTCTGTGCTTCTGAATACAGTTGGACCTGCCCTATTCACACATTTCATATCGACTACCTAGATTGTATGTGGGCATGCATTCATAATCTAGTCCACTCTAAACACATGTGTGCACATCCAGGATCCACCTGCGATCTGGCCCTCGCTGACCCCCTCATCCTGTCCTCTCTGTTCCCTGAAAGAGCACTACAGTCCATCACATATGGGTCAAAGCTTATATGTCACTAGGTTAGAGGTGAGTGAATATTGAAACGTTTTGGAAGAGTTTACAAGCCAATTTTAGTCCATTTACCTGACATAAGCTGAGTGAAGGGACATACTGTAATATCTCTGTGCCACCAGATAATTACAGGAACATCCTATGATATGCTATTAAAGTCCCACAGAGAATTCATGGCAAAATAGGATGTTTAGAGAACATGGAGACAAGGAGGAGTCATATATATTCAGTCTAGAAATACTGGAATATATTTGCAGGTAATTACTTATGAGTGCAGACCTAATCATCCAATAACAACTGTAACTGAGAAAAGGATCTGGTAACAAAACTGAGGACATATTGGGGTTGTGGAAGAAATATTATTTCTTTGTGGTGTTCACCAAGACAAGCATCATTATTACTATTGCATATATTTAGCTTTACGCAATTGATCAAACCTTAACCTTAAATGTGGCAACATAGTACTTCAAGCAAAATAATTGAAGAAACAATTTCAAATAATATCTTGCTGAAAAGAAAGTGTTTTGAGTTTATTGCGGTGGTTTGAAACAGATTGCCAGTACAAACTCTCAGAAAAACTTGGTACTGGCTGCTATGCACCTTCATAATTTTTGAGAAAATTCAACATGAACACTCTGGATTGCAGCATTATACACCAATCTTTGCAGTTGTATTGATGTCTTCCTTTACATATATAGAGACTTCTTGCAAACATCCTGCAAACTTGACGTACATACGCTACTCATTAATTTCACATGCAAGCTTTATATATTATATTCACATGAGCTATGAGGCAAACTCGTCATTGTAGCCAGCAAGGTTTGCTACAGGTTCACCACTACCGGTGAAGAGCTGCAATTGTTTGGCAAACATTTGAGGTGAAATCGCAAGCTGTGTGGCTGTGGCTCAGTTGGTAGAGCGGGTCAGCCAATAATCGCAATGTTGGTGTTTCAAATCCCCAAGTTGCTCCCAATGGCAGGCTAGCACATTGCATGGCAGCTCTGCCACCATTGGTGTATGAATCGGTGAATGTGCCACAGTGTAAAGCGCTTTGAATACCGTTAAGGTTCAAAAGGCGCTATATACGTGCAGACCATTTGCATGCAAAAATAACTAATGAGAAATTTGCATCAAGTTTGTCAGAATTTTATATTTTTTGTAATGGCTTGCGTGGATTCTTTTCACAAAATCCATTATAAAATACAACGGAGGATAACCAGAGCATTTTATGTCCATGTTTAGTGTGTTAGTATTAGTGATGGTATTAATGCTATGAAAGCAGAATGTAAACATGACAAATGATGCATTATCTGCTGCATATACATATATAACTTTAAATTATCATTAAATGGTGAAAACTGCTTTTTTATTAATCCCATGAGTTTTCTATTGATAGAATGAGGTATGAAGTCACTGAAAACACAATTTAATGTCACATTAGTTAATGTTTTACAAAAAAAGAGTTCGGTCAAACTTACCATGTGTAACGAAGAGGCGGCAGAGGAGGAGTGGGGATCTAGATGCAGCTTTTATTGAACTGATAAAAAGACAACGAGAACACTGGAACAAACAAAAGGTCCACGATGGGAAAACGAAAGTAACAAAGAGGAAAACATAAACTGACAGGAACAAGCAGAAACTCGGGCTGGAACTCAGGTAACATGCAATCAACGATCGACACTGGGTGGAAAAACAACAGGGTTTAAATAAACAGGGATAATTATCGACAGGTGCAAACAATGTGGGATAGTTTGATGTGATGAGGGCTGGGAATTGTGGGAAACGTAGTTTAGGGTGATGGTGAGGGAAAAACACGAGGCAGACAATGGGGAATCGTGACAGAATCCCTCCTCAAAGGGGCGGATTCCAGACGCCCCTAAACAAAAGGGAAAACAAAACGTCCCAGGAGTGAAGGGGGGGCACAAGGGGCAAACGGACAGTCAAGGGGACCAGGGAGACCAAGGGGATGATCTCGAGGTGGGGGCTGAGTCAGGAGGTCGGGGGGGGGGGGGGGTCAGGAGGGACAGGGTCAGGAGATCTGAGAGGTGACCACAGGACAGGGAATGGGTCAGGAGGGGCAGGGTCAGGGGGTCTGGGAGGTGGCCACAGGACAGGGACAGGAGGCCTGGGAGGATGCCACGGGACAGGGTCAGGAGGCCAGGGAGGAGGCCACAGGAGAGGGACAGGGTCAGAAAGCCTAGGGGAAGGCCACAGGACAGTCAGAAGGCCTGGGAGGAGGCCATAGGACAGAGTCAGAAGGCCTGGGAGGATGCCACAGGACAGGGTCAGAAGGCCTAGGGGAAGGCCACAGGACAGGGACAGAGTCAGAAGGCCTGGGAGGAGGCCACAGGACAGGGTCAGAAGGCCTAGGGGAAGGCCACAGGACAGGGACAGGGTCAGGAGGCCTGGGAGGAGGCTTAGTGGGCAGTGCCGTAGATGGCGAAGCCGTGGAAGGCTCAAGGGGCAGAGCCGCGGAAGGCGAAGTCGTGGAGGACTTCCGAGGCGGAGCCATGGAAGGCTCAAGGGGCAGAGCCGCGGAAGGCGAAGCCGTGGAGGATTTCAAGGGCGGATCCGTGGAAGGTGGAGCCATGAAGGACTTCAGGGGCAGAGCCGTAGAAGGCGGGGCCGTGGAGGACTTCAGGGGCAGAGCCGTAGAAGGCGGAGCCGTGGAGAACTTCAAGGGTGGAGCCTTGGGAGGCGGAGCCATAGGAGGCGGAGCAGTGGTAGGCTCCAGGGGTAGAGCTGTAGAAGGCACTAGGGGCGTGGAAAGCTCCGAAGGCGTGGAAGGCTCTGGAGGCGTGGAAGGGCCGAGGGTTGGCGCCGTGGAAGGCAGAGCCATGGAAGACTTCAAAGGCGGAGCCGTGGGAGGCTCGAGAGGCGAAGCCCTGGGAGGCTCGAGAGGCGGAGCCCTGGGAGGCTCGAGAGGCGGAGCCCTGGGAGGCTTTCTTCTCCTCCTCCTCCGGATGATCGAGGCTACAGGCGCTGGCTCTGGCTCTGGGACGGTCGAGGCTACAGGCGCTGGCTCTGGGATGGTCGAGGCTACAGGCGCTGGCTCTGGGACGGTCGAGGCTACAGGCGCTGGCTCTGGGACGGTCGAGGCTACAGGCGCTGGCTCTGGGACGGTCGAGGCTACAGGCGCTGGCTCTGGGACGGTCGAGGCTACAGGCGCTGGCTCTGGGACGGACGAGGCTGACAACGCTGGGTCTGGGACGGACGAGGCTGACAACGATGGGTCTGGGACGGACGAGGCTGGCAACGCTGGGTCTGGGACGGACGAGGCTGGCAACGCTGGGTCTGGGACGGACGAGACTTCCAGCTCGTTGGCCGTGGCAGGCGTGGCCGTTGGCTCGTTGGCCGTGGCAGGCGTGGCCGTTGGCTCGTTGGCCGTGGCAGGCGTGGCCGTTGGCTCGTTGGCCGTGGCAGGCGTGGCCGTTGGCTCGTTGGCCGTGGCAGGCGTGGCCGTTGGCTCGTTGGCCGTGGCAGGCGTGGCCGTTGGCTCGTTGGCCGTGGCAGGCGTGGCCGTTGGCTCGTTGAGTCGTGGGCGTTGGCTCGTCGGCTGCGGTAGGCGGAGACCTGGGAGCAGAAGCCCTTCCTCTTCTCCTCCGAACAGACGAGGCTGGCAACGCTGGCTCTGAGGCGGACGGAACTTGCAGTTCGTTGGCCGTGGTGGGCATGGGTGTTGGCTCGTTGACCATGGTAGGTGTGGAGGGACGAGTTATGGAAGGCTGGGGGGTGACCACTGTGGGAGCAGAGGTAGAGTCCTCCTCCGCAATACCCACAGTGAATGGAGAGCCGCAGATCCTCAGGGTCTCTTCAATGAAATCGCAGAGCGTCCAGCGCGGGGTCGCTGGTGGCAGCCGCTCCTTTAGCGAACAGCTAAGATTTCCCCTGAAGAAGGCCACCAAGGAAAACTCTGGGAAGTCGGATGTGTATGCCAGCTCCAGAAACTCACGGACGTGGGCCTCTATTGGGCGGTCGTCTTGTCTGAGGCAGAGAAGCTGGTAGTTCGCCTTCTGGGCTGCTAGATCCATAGTTGGTCGATCGTTCTGTAACGAAGAGGCGGCAGACGAGGATTGGGGATCTAGATGCAGCTTTTATTGAACTGATAAAAAGACAACGAGAACACTGGAACAAACAAAATGTCCACGATGGGAAAACGAAAGTAATGAAGAGGAAAACATAAACTGACAGGAACAAGCAGGAACTCAGGCTGGAACTCAGGTAACATGCAAACAACAATCGACACTGGGTGGAAAAACAACAGGGTTTAAATAAACAGGGATAACGATCGACAGGTGCAAACAATGAGGGATAGTTGGATGTGATGAGGGCCGGGAATTGTGGGAAACGTAGTTTAGGGTGATAGTGAGGGAAAAACACGAGGCAGACAATGGGGAATCGTGACACCATAAACCTGTTGCAACTTTGTTGCAAATTCTCCACTCATTATTTTCACATGCAAAAGAGCTTGCTATTCGCCACAATTATTTGCCAGTAGTTTGCAGTACTTCACTGGAAGTGGTGAACCTGCAGAAAATGTATCTCACAACCTTTGGTGACATGAAGAGTGAGGCATAAAGCTCATTTGCATGTGTAAATAATGTGTGGTGAATTTGCAGCACATTTGCATCAAGTTTAATGCAACTCTAGATTCTTCTAATGGCTGCAACGTGGCCGATGTTTGCAAACATTATACTGTTTCTCAACAGATTTGATTTTCTTTCTAGCTATAAGCAAAGAACAAATATAACTTTGGAGTGAGTTATCAGATCTGGATCTCATTCTGTTACGTTTTTGCTATGCTACCTTAAATTGTACAGCTTTTTGAGGAAAGGTGTACTATTACTTTTCTAAGCAACTAAACTGATGATTTTTGCCTGGCTGATAAAATTGACAAATTATCCCATAGATTACCATTTAAGGAAAGACCATAAATGTCAAGACAAGTATATTATATGGACTTGAGGGTGGGCCAGTAAGCAATCACCTAGAAACCACCCACCCAGAACAGCCTAGCAACTTCATAGCAACACACTTAAACACACAAAACCAAGTTTTGTACAGGAAAGCACATGTGTTATTTAAATTAATTTAAATTGTCATCTTTTATTGTTTTAGTTTTTTTTTTAAATAAGTTTTCATAAACAATAGGGATTCTAGGGTCCTGGTTAGCTCAGCAAGTATTGATGCTGACTACTACCCCTGGAGTCACAAGTTCGAATCCAGGGTGTGATGAGTGACTCCGGCCAGGTCTCCTAAACAACCAAATTGGCCTGGTTGCTAGGGAGGGTAGAGTCTCATGGGGTAATATCCTTGTGTTTGGAATTAGTGGTTCTCGCTCTCAGTGGGGTGAGTGGAAAGTTGTGTGTGGATCGCGGAGAGTAGCATGAACCCCATATGCCGTGAGTCTCCGCGGTGTCATGCACAACGAGCCACATGATAAGATGCACGGATTGACTGTGTCTGAAGTGGAGGCAACTGAGACTTGTCTTGGATTGAAGTGAGTAACCACGCCACCACGAGGACCTACTAAGTAGTGGGAACTGGGCAGTCCAAATTGGGGGAAAAGGGGATTAAAAAACAAAACAAAAAAAAAACAATAGGGATTCTAATGGTTTCCACTACAGATACAATAATGAATATAATCTGTTTTGGGCCATATTCCAATGGAATTTAATGTTTTGTATTACAGAAATGAATTGGTCTCTAATGGTAATCACTAGATATAGCATGCAACCAATAGCCAACACATTACCAGAAGAGACCCAAAGGGGTCATTGTAGTTTCCAATAAAACCAACACAATTTTCTCAACAACCATTACAATGACCAACAGGATATTTATGAAAAATTAGAGAAATGACAGCAAATGACCAGACGTGGTCAGATGGAGCATGATCATTTCTGAGGCACGTTTGTTAGTCTCTAGACTAGAGCTCCAACATATTCTCAAAATTGTCAAGGAGAGGCAAAGACAAATTTGGAAGTTTTGGAAACTTGTTGGACATTTTTTAAACTGATCTTTATATGGTCTGAACTTGAGATGAGCTCTTGTCCTGTAATGTAGCGACGGACCCTCTGTCACCATCTGCTGTCTCAGCATGAACCCTGAGCTCAGTAACCCTCACCCATCACATGTTCCTCTGTAAATCATTCTCTTATCTCACTGATACTCTTGTTGTCTTCAGCGATACATGAGGGAGTGATGCTTATCAGGATGCTGGTGAAAACAGAGGGGGCAGATATCAGGACACTCAAACGACCTTGAGCCAGAGTGGTTTAAGAGGGAATTTGAAGCTGACAACTAAAATTACTTCAGGGTCAAAGAAGATCAACAACAACAATGGAATGGTGTGATCTTCTGCTGTGAGGACTGATAGTTTCACTCCTCTTTTGACTTTCAGGCCATGGAAGAATGGATCACGAACACTGCCAAAATCACTGTTATCAGTATTTTTGTTTTCCCAGTAACAATTTACTTGAGAAGTACATTGCATAAGAAGATTTTTTTTTCTCAGAGAAATAAAACTTCAATTAAGTTATTTTTCTTTCCCTACTGGCAAATATTTTTTTCTTTTTCTTTTACACATAAATCAAACAAATTTTAGTGAGATTAAAGGCAGAATCATACCCAATACAAGTACATAAACGCAGACATTTCTAGCTACTCAAGCTCAATTTTGTGCTTGCTTGTGTTCCAAAATGTGTCAGATAAAAATTCATAACACAACGCTAGTATGCATTGCATTCTCAACAATGGCACAAGGGGTGCTATAGTGGGATTAGTGTGAACTGATTACTTGTCTGGTGAGTTTTCAACAGTTTGAAGAGAATATTGCTGAGCAAGTAAGTTTGTCAATATATTTATAGCAAATACTTGAATAATAACATATTCAGTTTAATGGCCCAGATTGCCCCCTTACTGAGTACTGAGGTTTGTTACTGCAACAATGTGCAATGGCAATGCGGTGGCCAAGCAATCTGCGTTCACGGGTATGTTTTATGCAAGTGTCACTTTATTTTCACATTCTAAATACATTTTATAGTGGAACCGCAACACAGTTTGTGCACAGACAAATTTTCCTTCAGCTGTCAAAATAACATGGTTTTACCACATTAACCATAATTTAACTATGGAATTTTAAAACAAGCAAATCTTAGTAAAACTATAATAATAATACAGAAAAAACATAGCTATGGTAAAAAATACTTTTTAGTCTTACTCTGCATCTTGCTGTTCTTGCAGCCATCTGCAGTATTTGTAATTGTTGGTGTATGTAAGCAAGCACTAGCAGATGCATTTCTGGAGATCTGCGTCTCAGTGCACCGTTGTGTGTGCGCATGGGGGCATAGCAATCATTTCAAAAGTGAGGGGGACAGAATGATTTGTGCAAGATGAACATAAATATAGTTGTATTTTTTTAGGGCTCTCAATCAATTTAATATTTTAATTGAATTAATTACATGAATGAACAGTGAATTTTAACTTTTGCATTTACACATTTAGACATTTGTTGTATAAAATACACAACATAAACACATTTGGCCTGTGAAAAACTGTGGGGGAGGAACTGTTACGATTTGAAGCAGTCAAGGCAAGGATGAAGGCGAAGTGTAGGACCCAAGTGCAGATTTATTAACAAGACGTAGATACAGGAACTGGACATGAACTAGGAACAGCGACAGGAACAGGAGCAGACTATGGCTCAGATACACTAATTAACTAACATTAAACTATTGACAGGCAAACATCGCGGTAACATCAGACAGAGGTCAGGATCACAACAATACTCGACCATGGACAAGGTAAACATGGAGACTTAAATACAAAAACAAGGGGAAACGAAAGCCAATGGAAAACTAAAACTCAAAACAAGATGACAAAGCAATAAACTGAAACCAATGACAAACTAGAACTGATAACAAGGTAATTAAACAATGAACCAATGAAAATCAGACACATAGACATGGAGGGAAAACAGGACATAAGACAAAGACCAGGAACTTAACAATAATTTCAAAATAAAAGTGCATAAACAAAAGACAATATGGAATGTAACAGGGGCCAGAAACTTAACAATAATTTCAAAATAAAAGTGCATAAACAAAAGACAAAATGGAATGTAACAGGGGCCAGAAACTTAACAATAATTTCAAAATAAAAGTACATAAACAAAAGACAATATGGAATGCAACAGGAGCCCCCCCTTTAAGGAGCGGATTCCAGACACTCCAAACAATAAAAAAGAAAGGCAAATCGTCTACGGAGAGCAGGGGCAAACAGGCAGTTCAAGGAGGCACCAGGGGCACAGAGAAACAAGACAAGAACAGGGAGACCATAACAGATCAGGAGGGCGGCCAGGAGACCAAGGAGGCTGGGCAGATGCACAGGGGACCAAGGGGACGACTTCAAGGTGGGGACCGGGTCAGGAAGTCTGGGAGGCAGCTGCAGGGTCGAGACTGGGTCAGGGGGCCTGGTAAGTGGCCGTAGGACAGGGACTGGGTCAGGAGGCCAGGGAGGTAGCCATAGGGCAGGGACAGGGTCAGGAGGCCAGGGAGGCGGCCACAGGGCAGGGACCGGGTCAGGAAGTCTGGGAGGCAGCTGCAGGGTCGAGACTGGGTCAGGGGGCCTGGTAGGTGGCCGTAGGACAGGGACCGGGTCAGGAGGCCAGGGAGGCGGCCACAGGGCAGGGACCGGGTCAGGAGGCCAGGGAGGCGGCCACAGGGCAGGGACAGTGTCAGGAGGCCTGGGAGAAGGCCACAGGACAGGGACAGAGTCAGGAGGCCTGGGAGAAGGCTACAGGACAGGGTCAGAAGGCCTGGGAGGAGGCCACAGGGCAGGGGACCAAGGAGGAGTCTCAGGGGAAGCGGGCGGAGCCGTGGAAGGCTCTGTAGGCGGGGCCAAGGCAGGTACAGGGGGCGGAGCCGTGGAAGGCGGAGCCGAGGAGGACTCCAGGGGTGGAGCCATGGAAGGCAGAGACCAGGAGGACTCTAGGGGCGGAGCCATGGAAGGCGGAGACCAGGTAGGCTCTGGGGCGGAGGCTTGGAAGGCCCTGGAGGCTGAGCCGTGGAAGGCTCTGGAGGCTGAGCTGTGGAAGGGTCTGGAGGCTGAGCCGTGGAAGGTGGAGCAGGTGCAGGCAGAGCCGTGGAAGGCGGAGCAGGTGGAGGCAGAGCCGTGGAAGGCGGAGCAGGCGGAGGCAGAGCCGTGGAAGGCGGAGCAGGCGGAGGCAGAGCCGTGGAAGGCGGAGCAGGCACAGGCAGAGCCGTGGAAGGCAGAGCAGGCGCAGGCAGAGCCGTGGAAGGCGGAGCAGGCGCAGGCAGAGCCGTGGAAGGGTCTGGAGGCATGGGAGGCTCCGGAGGAGAGGAAGGGCCGAGGGTTGGCGCCGTGGAAGATGGAGCCATGGGAGAGTTCAAGGGTGGAGCCGTGTGAGGCTCGAGGGGCAGAGCCGTGGGAGGCTCGAGGGGCGGAGCCCTGGGAGGCTTGAGGGGCGGAGCCATGGGAGGCTCGAGGGGCAGGGCCGTGGGAGACTTGAGGGGCAGAGCCGTGGGAGGCTCGAGGGGTGGAGCCGTGGGAGGCTCGAGGGGCAGAGATCTGAGTGGCTAGAGAGGCGGAGATCTGAGTGGCTCGAGAGGCGGAGATCTGAGTGGCTCGAGAGGCGGAGCCGTGGGAGGCTCAAGAGGCGCTGGCTCTTGGACAGTCGAGGCTACAGGCACTGGCTCTGGCTCTGAGATGGTCGAGGCTACAGGCGCTGGCTCTGGCTCTGGGATGATCGAGGCTGCAGGCACTGGCTCTGGCTCTTGGACGGTCGAGGCTACAGGCGCTGGCTCTGGCTCTGAGACGGTCGAGGCTACAGGCGCTGGCTCTGGCTCTGAGACGGTCGAGGCTACAGGCGCTGGCTCTGGCTCTGAGA
Organism: Moxostoma hubbsi; assembly: GCA_032164185.1. NCBI lineage: Eukaryota > Metazoa > Chordata > Actinopteri > Cypriniformes > Catostomidae > Moxostoma > Moxostoma hubbsi. The sequence goes on along the minus strand of JAVLUX010000011.1, from coordinate 47,927,977 downwards.
TTGCTGAGGCTACAGGTGCTGGCTCTGGCTCTTGGACGGTCGAGGCTACAGGCGCTGGCTCTGGGACGGTCGAGGCTACAGGCGCTGGCTCTGGCTCTGAGACGGTCGAGGCTACAGGCGCTGGCTCTGGCTCTGGCTCTGAGATTGCTGAGGCTACAGGTGCTGGCTCTGGCTCTTGGACGGTCGAGGCTACAGGTGCTGGCTCTGGCTCTGAGACGGTCGAGGCTACAGGCGCTGGCTCTGGCTCTGGGATGATCGAGGCTGCAGGCACTGGCTCTGGCTCTTGGACGGTCGAGGCTACAGGCGCTGGCTCTGGCTCTGAGACGGTCGAGGCTACAGGCGCTGGCTCTGGCTCTGAGACGGTCGAGGCTACAGGCGCTGGCTCTGGCTCTGAGATTGCTGAGGCTACAGGTGCTGGCTCTGGCTCTTGGACGGTCGAGGCTACAGGCGCTGGCTCTGGGACGGTCGAGGCTACAGGCGCTGGCTCTGGCTCTGAGACGGTCGAGGCTACAGGCGCTGGCTCTGGCTCTGGCTCTGAGATTGCTGAGGCTACAGGTGCTGGCTCTGGCTCTTGGACGGTCGAGGCTACAGGTGCTGGCTCTGGCTCTGAGACGGTCGAGGCTACAGGCGCTGGCTCTGGCTCTGGCTCTGAGACGGTCGAGGCTACAGGCGCTGGCTCTGAGACGGTCGAGGCTACAAGCGCTGGCTCTGGCTCTGGGGACGGAGCCGTGGAAGGCGGAGACTGGAGAGCATTTCCTCTTCTCCTCCTCCTCCTCTGGGCGGACGAGGCTGACAACGCTGGCTCTGGGAAGGACGAGGCTGGCAACGCTGGCTCCGGGAAGGACGACGCTGGCAACGCTGGCTCTGGGACGGACGAGGCTGGCAACGCTGGCTCTGGGACGGACGAGGCTGGCAACGCTGGCTCTGGGGATGGACGATGCTGGCAACGCTTTGGCCGTGGCAGGCGTGGGCGTTGGCTCGTTGGCCGTGGCAGGCATGGGCGTTGGCTCATTGGCCGTGGCAGGTGTGGGCGTTGGCTCATTGGCCATGGCAGGCGTGGGCGTTGGCTCGTTGGCCATGGCAGGCGGAGACTCCAGAGCTGAAGCCTTCCCTCTTCTCCTCCTCCTGCTCCTCCTGGCGGACGTTGCTGTCAACGCTGGCCCTGGGACAGACGAGGCTGGGAGCGCGTTGGTCGTGGCAGGCGTGGAGGAACGAGTTATGGAAGGCTGGGGGGTGACCACTGTGGGAGGCGAGGTAAAGCCCTCTTCCACAACACCCACAGTGAACGGAGAGCCGCAGATCCTCAGGGTCTCTTCAATGAAGTCAAGGAGCGTCCACCAAGGGGTCGCTGGTGGCAACCGCTCCCTTAGTGAACTGTTAAGGTTGCTCCTGAAGAAAGCGACCAAGGGAAACTCCGGAAAGTCCGATAAATTTGCCAGCTCCAAAAACTCACAGACGTGGGCCTCTATTGGGCGGTCCTCTTGTCTGAGGCCGAGAAGCTGGAAGTTCGCCTGCTGGGCTGTCAGGGCTGCTGGGTCCATTGTCGGTCGAGTATTCTGTTACGATTTGAAGCAGTCAAGGCAAGGATGAAGGCGAAGTGTAGGACCCAAGTGCAGATTTATTAACAAGACGTAGATACAGGAACTGGACATGAACTAGGAACTAGGAACAGCGACAGGAATAGGAACAGGAACAGACTATGGCTAAGATACACTAATTAACTAACATTAAACTATTGACAGGCAAACATCGGGGTAACATCAGGCAGAGGTCAGGATCAGAACAATACTCGACCATGGACAAGGTAAACATGGGGACTTAAATACAAAAACAAGGGGAAACGAAAGCCAATGGAAAACTAAAACTCAAAACAAGATGACAAAGCAATAAACTGAAACCAATGACAAACTAGAACTGATATCAAGGTAATTAAACAACGAACCAATGAAAATCAGACACATAGACATGGAGGGAAAACAGGACATAAGACAGACCAGGAAACAGGAACTTAACAATAATTTCAAAATAAAAGTACATAAACAAAAGACAATATGGAATGTAACAGGAACATTGGTTTTATTAAAAGTAATGGTGACATGTCTCCCGCATCCCCGCATATTCTATGCCCTTGTGTGTGTGTGTCTTGTTCATGGAAAATTATAATTTATTATTAAACTATGACAGTTTTAGTGAAAAAAAAACCTTTACTGCCCATGTCCTCCCTGCCTAAATCTGTCCCTGACTGTAGTAAAACTATGGTGAATTATGTGGTTACTGTGGTTTAATTACACATACCACAGTTGCAAAAACCATTGCAAATTTCCATAAGGGATAAATGTATTGCAAGGGAACACAAAACAAGGCAAGGGAATGCAAAACTATTTCATAAAATAAATTCCATAGCTGTCCACTAAGGGGCTCTGTGAAAAGCAGCCATATTCTGATGATTTACCTTTAGATAGATACCTTTTTTCCCCTCCTTTGCAGATAGTTTTTAACTTGTTTTAAGCATGAACCTTGCTAAATGTTGTTAATTTATGCCTAGGCTACAAGATCCAGCACTCAAAAGTCTTGTGGACAAATGTTAAGTATGTGTTATATGACCTTATTTCAGTGACTTAAAATTTTAGTTTTTTCAAAAACCACGCATACATTTTCTCAAAAATACAAACATGTACACACATGTTGCTCACATATTATTGTAGCCCTGTTTGTGCTGAATACCTTGTTATCAGACTTTAGCCATTAATATGTTTTTAAGCAACTGAAAAAAGCACAAATGTCAAGGCATGTCAAAACTTCTCCAGGGCCCAAAACACCCTCAGACCCCAGAGGGTTAAACAAGAAAAAAAATCCCCAATGGGGTAGGAAAAATAAACTTAATTCAAGCAATATTTTCTGATAAAAAGTCTTAAAATCAATTTTGCTTCGCACAAAAATAAATATATATTACATAGATATTTCATCAAATGGAAAATGGTGTGTTTTTAATTGATAGAAAAACTGGATGACCTACTGGTTGCCGCTGATAAGACATTGAGTTGGTGCTATTTCCTTCCTGTTCCATTGTTAAGTCTGGATGGGGATTCCCTGAGCTCAGATGCTGTGCATTCCCCCACCTAGTGGAGTGCTCTACTGGGATACAGCACCCTCCATGAGTCCTGCAGGAAGACTTCATCTGGGTGAAGGACGGGTTCCACTTCCTCACTAACTGTACATCAGTGATTTCATGGACAGATACATGACTAACCAGCCAAAGTCAACAAAATCTCTCTCTCTTTATTACACCCCCCCCCCATCATAACATAAATGTGACATAACTGCAGCCAAATCAACACTGTCTGGCGTATCTCTCAATCTAAAGATCAAATGCACAAAAAAGCCACAGCCAAAAGACATGACATGAAGTTAACGTGACACATTATGTGTAATTATCTCCCCTGACGGTTGTCGAATTACAGCGGAAAGACATGTTGAAAGCTGCGTTCACCGAGCAAATAAACGCCTCACACAATTAAAACCTGTGCAATTGTCCTTGCTGTGCACTTTGTTAAACACCAGTGGGGTTATTGTCTGTCTGACAAATGTTGTGGAACCAGAGACATTCCTCATTTTTTCTAAATGACAGCTTGTACTTTGGCCTTACTGTTCCAGTGATCTCGGTTCTGTTATGTAAACACTTAAGACAGCAAAGGCAGCTAATTTGGAGAAGTTGTGCTCTTGGTCATGATGGTCCCCTTGACTGCAGTTAAGCTTCGTTTTGTAGTACAGCATCAGAATTTGAGTCACATTTGGTTTCTCCTCAAAGCAGCTCATTTGCAGTATTTGCTTTCTTTTGTCTTTTGGATCTTGGCTGCAAAGGAATCAGGCATTTATTTGAAGAGGGGTGAACTCTTGTTTTTATTTAACATGATCACACATGTCGGCATGTTTTTTCTGAGAGTTCCAGTACCACAGGATTGGCCACATTATTCAGAATTACTAACAAGCACCATATCCAATCAGCCATTTTTGCATTTGCCCCAGTGTGTTTACCTTCCTCTATGACGTGAACTGAAGCAAGTTTCTTCAGCAGTGGAACCCATGTTCAGATCCCGTGCTGAAACATGGAAGTAACTTGAAGAGTGAGATTCAGAGGTTACATTTTTCTCTCTAACATTACATTTTTACTACACTGATGGTTAGGTTTAGGTTTAAGGTTTGGGTTGGGGGTTTAGTTTATAGAATATGCATTTGTCTTTACTGTACAATAGCCCGTACAGCTGAAAACAACTTGCTTCATAACTCGCTTTTGGCGACACTCTGTGGACATAGTCATACAATAGCTTTGTGTGAGAAACAAACCTAAATTTAAGCTCTCAAATGTAATTTTCTATTCGACATGTAAATATTAATTCTGTTATATAAACATAATTTTTTTCAACTGAAATTCACTGTTCAGCAAATTCTAAAAAAAATTATTTTGCATGGGTTATTTTTAAGGCATTCGATTTAATGTTAATTCGGTATGATTTTATTATATAAAAATATTATTTGTAAAAATAAATATGCAATTAATCATGCCTCATGACTGTAAGTAAATTATGTAGTTTCATAGTTTCCTATGAACAGAAGCAACTAATCCACTTTCATATTTTAAGTTTAAAAGTCGCATTCAGCAGTGGGCAATCAGTGCAACTCCAGCTGTACATGTATTGCGCAATTGTACAGGGAACAATACAAGTTGTATATTCTCACACAACAGGATGTGTTTTTTTCCCCTCAATTTGGAATGCCCAATTCCAAATGCACTCTAGGTCCACACATAACTCACCACGTGCCCCACCGAGAGCGAGATCCACATTAGAGCGACCACGAGGAGGTTATCCCATGTGGCTCTACCCTCCCTAGCAACCGGGCCAATTTAGTTGCTTAGGAGACCTGGCTGGAGTCACTCAGCACACCCTGGATTCGAACTTGGACTCCAGAAGCGGTAGTCAGTGTGTTAACTCGCTGAGCCCCCAGCAGGATGCATTTTGTGTTCAGATAGTTACACAGAACCTAATTACAAATGCACAGTTTCTCAATGGGTTTCACAGCAGCCAAAAAATGCAGCATATATGATGCAACAGGGTGAAAACTAGTGAAATGTGACCTAACCAAAACGAGATGCTCCAAAAGCATTAATCTAATCCATGTGTACATAACCCAACAAAAATAGTGCAGATGGATGCAAAAATGCATTAGAACAGCTGAAGTCTATAAAACAGCGTCTATCTGAAATAAATATTTAGATGGTGTAAACAATTCCAGTAATACCTCAAAACAGAGACCTTGAAGAGATACCATAATGTGAAAGAGAGTAAGTAAATATTTCCGACAGTTGCGGCTCCTCCTATGAGGACTCTCCATTGACATAACGATTTTTCTACTGTACGAACTATAGATTAAATCCCGTAAACCTAAACCTAACTCTCACAAAAAAAAATCTTCATTTTTACATTTTCAAAAAAACATAGCTTAGTAAAGTGGTTTGAATTATGGGGGCACTAGAAATATCCTCATAAAGCATATTTATACACACACACACACACACACACACACACACACACACACACACAAAAACACAAAAGACACTTACTGTCCAGCTCTGCCTCTATATCAACAACAATATTTCTTATGAACTCTGGGCCGGCAGCTCTTCATGAATTTTTATTAAGCAAAACTCTAAGCAGATTGATTTCTCACAGGTGGCTTTATTGCATTTTTATTTAATTTTTTTTCTCCCGATTTCTCTCTCTCTCTCTCTCTCTCTCTCTCTCTCTCTCTCTCTCTCTCTCTCTCTCTCTCTCTCTCTCTCTCTCTCTTCTCGAAAAACTCACAAACATCTGCCCCCCCTTTACTCCTCCTTCCCCTTCAGCTCAGAATCACTTCAAACTTACCTAAGATCTGCATGTTACAATATATCATATGTGATGTATACAAATAATGTGACTTGGCATGTTTGGTATCATTTTAAATGTCTCAGTGTGAGTGGTATATGGTCTCTTTCCCATGTTGATAAATCTGTTGGCAACAAAGTTATAAGGTCTTTGCCAAATGCTGTATAATACTGGAGGTCTGTCCCCATCTCTGCCTGTATGTTAATGAGGTATGTCCCCAGGACTTCCAAACCTAACCACTCCCAAAATTCCCTTTGTTCATGATTTGGGTATTTAAGGAGATGTTTCACATTGTTCGTGGTTCTCTGTAGTCAGACGATCCCACACAGTTTACTGTGTGTAATTTATATCAGGCAACTGCAATGAACATATTATGTTACCTGGTCAATAAAGTGTAAACATTTTATTTTATTCAATATGGTCAATAAAGTGTAAACATTTTATTTTATTCTGACTGACCCTGAAATTGTTTTTCCCAAACAGATTAAACGATTCAGATGTTACCGCAAGTCTGCGTCAGATTAGGGACGACTAATATTTGGCATCAATTCAAGTGTACTTGGTTTGCAAAGACAGAAAGGGTATTTCCGTTTAGAACAGCTAAATGCAGCTTGACCACAGGTGTAACTATCGGTAAGCAGGGTACGCGGTTGCTTACGGGCCCGGACCAATCAGGAGCCCACGTGACTGGAAGATATTGATTGACAGCCGGGGTCCCCTATCACATTTTACTACTTTTAGTCTGATCGCATTTTAATTTTTTGTGAATTTATTTGAATAAATAATGACAACAACATATTTTACTAATCATTAAATACATGTTTGAAATGAACAATGATGGATTTTGGTGTAATTTGTTTTGAATTGGGACTGGGGATCCCCGGGTGAACATGCGCGAAAATTTTGAAGATGCCAAACAAACAGCGAAGAGCCTTTCAGAGAAGTGGGGAGTGAGCAAGGCATTTGAGAACACTTGGTTGAGAAAGGTGAAAGCGCATTTTGATGAGCTGTGTCAAGATGAACGTTTAGCAGATGCTGAGTCTTACTTTCACGTCCATGTGTTTAATGCCTGCCTTGATATTGTCATCTCTCAGTTGACCCAGAGATTCGCCGGTTTACGATCAATGGTTGACAATTTCAACGTTTTACTGCCCGAGACCCTTTGCACTGCAACAGATGATGAACTGTTTTTGCAAGCAAACAGGCTGGTGGAGATTTACAGAGATGACATTACTACTGATTTCCCAATGCAATTGTTATCATTCTGTTCATGCTTGAAAGACCGTATCTCACAAATGAAAACAGTGCAACAGCTGACGAAGATGCTGATCGTCGAGAACAGCTGCATCACTGCGAGTTTCGGTGAGGTTTGCACTGCTTTCATGCTTTTTCTGACCATCCCAGTGACAGTGGCCTCTGCAGAGCGTTCTTTTTCAAAACTGAAACTGATAAAAAGCTATCTCAGGAGCTCAATGGGACAGAGTCGTCTCTCTGGACTTGCCATACTGTCAATTGAGAATGCCCGTGCGCGCCATCTGGATCTTAAGGATTTAATTGACAACTTCGCACAGAGGAAAGCCCGGAAAATGCCGCTATAATGTAAGTGAGCATCTTTTTTTATGTATTTGGACCTAGGCCTATGTGTGTGTAGTCATAGCAGTGAGTAACAATGTGTTATGGTGCGCCGTCACCAGTCCAGCAGTGTTTTTTTTTTTATGTTGCACGTCACCAGTTCTTTTTTTTTTCTTTTTTTTTTGTGCGTGTAGGCTACTCCTGATTTTGTCAGTCATCTCATCTCTTATATGCTGCCTGTGTCTCTATGATCCTATCCTGTCCTATTCATGTTAGCCTACTCGTTGCGTCATCACGTGCTGTAGTAGGGGGCCCGCCTTGATAATCCTGCATAAGGGCCCGGTGTTGGCTCGTTACGCCACTGAGCTTGACCAATCTAAATTCGGGTGTGTCTTACCTCTGTTTTAATTTGAGGTTTCTCCAGATAAGTGTTGGTCAACTTATATCTGTAATAGTGGCCGTGACCTCTACTGAAGAAAACGTTAAGATAAATTCAAGTGTATGCAATTCCATGGGGGCTATACTGAAGTATCTTTGATTGTGTAAACGTGAACGTGACCGATCTCAGGTATATAGCAATTACCTCTGTTTGATGATCCAATACTGGCCGCTTGTGATCGTGTCAGATGAATTAACGAGGTAATACATAAGAGAAAATTTATTTCATTTTCAGTAACGCGCAGAGACCTTCACCAATATTATTGGAGACCGCCACTGGACCGATAAACGGGCTAACACCGCCAACCAAAGATGGGAAAAATGACTTACATGACCATAAATATAGTGAAAATTCAGTCTCTGTGAATAGTCCTTTACCGTTTGTTCATGATTAGCAAGTTACCAACCTCTATGAACACCGCAACATTTCAATACTGGATTCAAACGTTCATTCACAGGTGTGTGCATACTGGCTGTTTTTAGCTGTGGCTCATCAAATTTTATTTTAAAATGATTTGTATTTTTTATTCAGTGGATTTGTGATTGTCATACTGTTGTACTGGGGCACATTCCCTCCCAAGTGAAGATGTGTGTGTGTGATTGTGCATGGTACACTTAGAGAGGTGATAATGTTAAGTAGTTAATGGTGTTTCCTGATTAGGCATGATCCCAGTCTCCTCTGCCTGTGTGAGTGTGTGAATGAATTGAGATCGCGGCAGTCCTGCTGTGTTTAATGAGGTGTCTTGATGCTCATGCTGTTTCACACAGCAGAAACTCAGAGTTTGCTCAGCTATACTGCGCTCCATCTCTTCATCTCTCACATCCTGCTCTTTTTTTATACTAGCATTCACATCAATCACAAGTGTGCCGCTCTTGCTATCAATATTGTTTAGTTTCAGACTTAAATGTGCACTTCTAGTGGCACTAAAAGGAATCGCAGAGTAATGAATATTTTCAAAAAAATTTCCCAAACACTCATACAAGCCACATGTGGCAAAAATGAAGGTATAGTAATGTGATTCTGAGACCTTAACCCTTTGTGAAAACCTTATAAACAACTAATTATTAGTCATTAATGAACCCTTTTATAAACCTGTAACAAAAGGAAAATTAATGTGAAGTGTTACTTAAAAAGGTAATGCACTAGTTAAGCATGACAAATGAATTATTAACTAAATGTAGAGTAAGGCTATCTTAGCATTAATTTACAATTCATGAAGCATCTTATTTTTGTGTATAAAGTTATGTAATATATGCTCAATTTAAGAGATCATGAAGTATATCAGCTTTCCTAAACAATATTAAGCCAGTAATTAAGGTTAATTAGTATTGGTTTTACAAAGCTGTTACAGTTCAACTTAATTTCATAGTGTCCTTGTTACAGTGTAATTACTCAAGTACTGAGTTATTATAATAAAGTACTTACTACACTGCAAAAAATGAAATCTTGCAGAGTCAAAAAATCTTAAAATAAGGCAATAATTCTTGTTTTTTTTCTTCTAAGATAAATTAACTAGCCTAGAACTAAAAGCAAAAGATTATTTTGCTCGTTTTGAGAAAATATAACTTGAATTTTGTTAATTAGAAAAAAATGCCAATTCTGGTGATTTCTTTAAATGAATTAAGTATTTTTTTAATGTGTATGGTATATTTTGACACAGTCTATCCTAGAATCAGAAATTTCAAGCCATATTTTCTTATTTTAAGAGCACAACGTTTCTTAATATTAGAAAACAAAGTTAGCACGTTCAGACACAAAGATTTTTGGTTCCACTTTATTTCGATAGTCACTTTAGACGTTCTACTAATTATAAGTAACTTTTCAACTACATGTCAACTGACTGTCAGTAGAGTATTAGTATATTATATTAGACTGTCAGTAGACTGTTAGGTTAGGGTTAGGTGTTAGGGTTCGGGTTAGGAGAATAAGTTGACTTGTAGTCGCCAAGTTACTTATAGTCAGTTGAATGTCTGTTGGGGGACCAACAAAATAAAGTGTTAGCAGATATTAAGCTGACAGTCTACTAATACTCTAATGACAGTTAGTTGACATGTAGTTGTAAAGTTACTTATAGTTAGTAGAATGTCTAAAGTGGACTATCGAAATAAAGTGTTACCAGATTTTTTTTTTTAAATTGTTTCCTACATTGAATGAATGCGTGAGTCATTTATATAGCGCTTTCATATGTACTACTGTACACCCAAAGCGCTTTACAATCATATCAGGGAATCACTCCTCGACCACCACCAGTGTTCAGCATCCACTGGGATGATGCGACGGCAGCCACAGTATAACTCACCACACACCAGCTATAGTGGAGAGGAGAGAGAGTGATAGACCCAATTCAGTGAATTAAACATTTAGTTTGAACCAAATGAGAAACAAGAAGTTACAAATCACCCGAATACATTTCTTTCTTCTGTTGAAAAAGTTATTTTAAAGAAAGTGGCCATCTAAACAGATGCTGGTCCCCAGTGACTTCCATAGTATATTTTTTTCCTGCAATGAAAGTCATTCAAAGCTTCAAAGGGCTTTAAACGACACCAGACGATGAATAAGGTCTTATCTAGCGAAACCATCGGTCATTTCATTTAAGTTTTATTAGCAAAATGCTCGCCTTGCTCTGTTCTGTGATGCGCGTTCATGACTCACGTAATACACAATTACGTTCAAAGGTCAAGGCGGAAGTACCGAGTCAGTGTTTACAAATGTGAGGAAGGAGGACCATATACACATATTCAAATGTCTTTGTGTCAGTTTATCGTTTAAAATGCCCATTTTGTGTGCGTATCCTGGGTGTTTTAATATTAAAAAGGCTAAAAGAAAATTTTCGTCAGGACAGAAGCGTGGCCTTTGAACGTAATTGCGTATTACGTGAGTCACGAACGCGCATCACAGAACAGAGCAAGGCGAGCATTTGTGCTTATAAAACTTAAACTTTATTTATTTATTTTTGAAATGCTGATCGTTTCGCTAGATAAGACCCTTATTCATCGTCTGGTGTCGTTTAAAGCCCTTTGAAGCTGCACTGAAACTGTCATTTGGACCTTGAAACGTTTGAGGTCCTGTTGAAGTCCATTATATGGAGAAAAAATGTTTCATCAAAAACCTTAATTTCTTTTCGACTGAAGAAAGAAAGACATGGACATCTTGGATGACATGGGGGTGAGTAAATTATCAGCAAAAGTTTTTTTTTAAAGTGAACTAATCCTTTAATCTAAAATAACTAAAACTTTAATTACTCTGCATATGGACAAAATTGATCTATGGCATTATTGTTAAATATGTTTTTAAATCATCCTAGCTGCAAACATCAGCGCAGCAGTATTACCAACTTTGTCACGTGATGACATTCGTGATCTTTTCCCGGGACCAGAAAACTTTTTACGACGGAAAACCATATGGGAGACATTTCATACAGACAAAGAGGTAGACCTTTACTCCAATTTTCCAAACAAAAGTAATAATTTTAATTAAATATTAGTGTCAGAAAAAATAAAGGTTACATACAGCAATGTTTAGGTCATTCACAAACAATCACACTAAATATCTTAAGTAAGCAATAATGTACGAAAGGCTGTGCTGTTTTGTGAATAAGTCACGGCTGAAGGGCCGTGTGACCTGTAATGCAGTGCTATGATCAAGAAGAGTTTATTTTAGTATTATTATTCATGGGTGTTCTATTAACAGGTTTGTTTATATAAATTGTAATAGCTTTCATCTGAATTCAGCAGGGACAGGAGGCAGGATGCCTCAATCAAAACAAGGAGCAGGATGACATTGGTCTGACTTCTGCTCAAACTCCGTCTGAAATCCCAGTGACTACAAGGCACAGTATCTTTGAAGAGCCAAGTGGTCATCCTCCAAGAACCTTGCAGTTGCCCAACCCTGAATATGTTGTTTACACAGACAGTGAGCTAGAACATGTTAGAAAAGAGTATTTTGATCTGCAGCGAGTTGGGCAAGAAAGAGGTTGCAGACTTTCAAAAGAACTTCGTTGTCGACTAGTGAGGAACACAGTGACCAACATGGTGTCTATCATGAGAGCATCAAGCACTGACTTCATGTACCCATCAAAAAATGATGTGCTTGCAATGGCAAAGCGACTGGTTGACTACTATCCCATGCTTCGAGATGACTCTGTGAACTGCAAACATATTTCGGTAAGTGTTTAAGGTCTTGGGATTCAAAAATTACATTTGAGGGCACTTTATACATCATATATTGTGTGCACATTTAGCAGGTCCTGATAATAAAAGCATTGAGAAATAAACCATTTTATATTTGTCTGGGTGTACAACCTTTAACATTGTCAAACAGGATTCCATCTTCAAGCAATTAATGAAGAGACTCCAAAACATAAGAACCCCAAAAAAGAAATAGGGTCCAACACCTCAAAGAAAAAAGAAAAGGCGCTTGGATTTTGACTACGATGGTGATTCAAGCTCTTGCACATTAGATTCAGCAGAAAGCAGCAGTGCTTCATCTGTAATGTTGGACACAGGAGAGAGCAGCACACCACCATCAGTGAGCACAAAACCACTTGCTGGTACGTGTACCACATATAATATACTTAAAAAAAATGTGTGGACCAAAAGGATAATATTGCATCATGTAAGCAAAGTCAACAGTGATTACAAGGTGTTTGGTTTCATTTCTTTGTCATGTTCTAGATGACTATTCTATTCGTTGGCTATGGTTAGGGTAGATGTCTATTAAATTTTAACTGACAACCCAAATTTTGCCTTGTTTTAACCTAGACGTCTGGGTTGTGTTTGGACGGCTATTTGACGTCTTTTAAATGCAAAATTGCTTGCTGGGTTTATACTGGTTTCTTTTCTTTTTTTTTAATAAGGAGGAACAGCCGAGCAAGATTTACCATTCAGTCAGACTGACCATAGAAGAGATGAAGACCATTCTGACACTGATAGTCAACAAAGCCAGGCCAGACATTACCATACTCTCCAAGAGATCTATAAAAGACCAAAGCCTAATAAGGAGGCAGTTGCTCAACTACTTGACCTTGAGTTTGATGCTCGAAGAGCCTTCATCAACTCAGACTGTTTCAAGGATCAGGACAGACCTTCAAAGATACTGCAAGCGTACCCCTGTTTCAGAGAACTACATCATGTAAGTAATATATCTGATAATATGTTTGAGTTTAAGTGACTTCAATTGTTTTTACAAATGTGTATGTGTGGGATTATTCCAGGTAATGGATGAACTAGGCCGGATTCTTGACAAAGGAAATCCCAGATTCATCCCAAAACTAAAGGCCCGTTGGGAGAGCTTCTGCAGCAAAGCTCAATTCTATGGGGTTTACAAAAAGGTTTTGAAGCCACCAATGACTCTAGATGGAGGTAAACTACCTGCCTTTACTACTTGAATTAAAATGTGAAAAATCTAACAATAGTTGTTTAAGTTGCTTGTCAGTGTCATACACTACCATTCAAATGTTTTAGAAAGTTAACATTTTAAAATATGTCTCTTTCTGCTCACCAAGGCTGCATTTATTTAATTCAAACTACAGCCATTTTATAAGTGAATGTATAGTAAAGTGTAATTTATTCCTGTGATCAAAGCTGAATTTATCATCATTACTACAGTCTTCAATGTCACATGATCCTTTAGAAATCATTCTAGTATGATGATTTGATGATCAACAAACATTTATGATTATTATTATGTTGCACACAGTTCTGTTCCATTTTTTAAGGAATGTGATGAATAGAAAGTTAAAAAGAAAAACATTTATCTGAAATAGAAAGCTTTTGTAACATTATATACTAGTACACCGATCAAACGTTTGGGGTCAGTAAAACAAATGGGTGTTAGGGAATTAAAGACATTATTACTGTTATTTAGCAAGGATGCATTACCGTAAATTGATAAAAAATGACCGTAAAGACATTTATAATGTTAAAAAGCTTTTTAATTCAAATAAATGCTGTTCTTATAAACTTTCTATTAATCAAAGAATCCATAAAAAAAAATCTAATTTTGTTTCTAATATGCAACAAATCATCATATTATACGGATTTCTGAAGGATCATGTGACACTGAAGACTGGAGTAATGATGATAAATTCAGCTTTGATCACAGGAATAAATTACACTTTCTATTCACATAGTATAATATTTCACAATATCACTTTTTTGCTGTATTTAAGAACAAATAAATGCAGGCTTGGTGAGACGAAGATACTTATAAAAGAAAACATTAAAAAAATCTCACATTTCTAAAACATTTAAACAGTTTATTGTAATTTGAAATTATTAACAGATTGTTATGTAAAGTTTAACTTCATTAAATAAGTTAAAGTTTAATAATCCTTTCGACTACTTTTGATTAAGTTTTTTATCCCTTTTTAATGCACAATTGTTATAAGACTAAGAATTTCCTTTAAACTTCTGATCTTGATAAAGGCATAGTTCACCCAAAAATTTAAATTCTACATCATTTACTCTCCCTCAAATTGTTCCAAACCTGAATAAGTTTCTTTTTTCTGATGAACACAAAAGAAGATACTTTGAATAATGTTTTTTGGGTGAACTATCCCTTTACTGCATGCTCAACTCACTAATTTCAGTAAATCATAAAAGACTATTTGTTCTCCTCAATAGTGAAACGCTCCATAGCCTTGATGAAGGCTCTTCCAGAGATGTTCCCATCACCTGTAGCCCCACCAAAAAAGATGGGAAATGCAAGTGAAGCAATGCTGCACATCCTTGAGGTAAGACATACAACCTTGTTTATATTTCTACAAGACCAAGAGAAATAGAGAAGTGGTCATTTATATCAAGATGTACTGCTCAGTCATTTTTGTGTTTGTATTTCTAGCCAACAGAAAACCCAGGGCTGAGTTTCCCGATAACGTTGTCTCTTAGCGCGCTACGAAGACTCTTAAGGTATAACTTAACTGAAGGTATACCATTTCTAGGTGTGTTCCTCGAACCATGCCTTAGGAAGCCGCTTAAGATATACCTTCTTACGTGCGACGTTATCCGGTGCTGTCCGTGGCGATGGTGCTGAATTTGTTGATATCGATGGCTCGAGAATCAATTATTCTCTCGTGCAGGGGCTGCTTCACTGCGTTATGTGAGAAAGCGGTGTTCTTTTTAAAAGAAGCACTTCAGAAATAGTGGAAATTGCATTTATTTGGACTCATGGGATATTATAAAAAAATAAAAAAATACAAATTGCAAACTAAATTAAACCCTGGATATTTTATATAATTTCGGAAAGAGTGCGCGAACGCACAACCTCGTGCTCAAGCGTGTCATGCGTCTAACCCACTACAGTAACTGTCCGTATGCTTTCATTGCATTAGAAAGGGCCACTTATATTATCATAATATATTTGCTATAATTTCTTTATTTACTCCACAACCAGGGTTGATTGCCCAGCAGCTGCATCACATTATTGGTGTAAATAAAAAATTTCTGTGATTGGATGACCTACTCAATAAAAGCGCAACACGTGAAACATTTAATCAATAGCTATGGCGGAGAAAAAAGAAAGAAAGAGGAGAGCCCCCAGCTTTAATCCAACTGAAATGGACATCCTTTTAGACGAGGTGGCACTCCACAAAGATGTGCTTTTTTCGAGTTTTCGGACAACTGTGTCCAACAAAACGAAAAAAGATACCTGGGAACGCATTGCCATGAAAATGGCAGCATCAAGTTCAAGCCCACAGAGAGAGTGGGAAGTTGTTCGTAAAAAGTGGCACGATTTTGCCAGTGCTGCCAAGGCAAGAGGTGCTGAAATCCGGAGAGACCGGGCAAGAACAGGTGGTGGGCCCAGCTCTGTGCCTGCACTCAGCCCCGACGAGGAAAAGGCCCTGGCAGTCATTGGAGAAGCGGCCTCAGAGGGTATCTCAGGGGGTATAGATTTGAGAGCAGGTGTGGATACCACTCCATGCTCTCAAAGCAGGCCATCCTTGCCAACTCGCACCCTCACGCCCTCTCCCCCCAGCAGCAGCGACAGGGCATCTCCGCGACCGGCGTCACCACGCCGGTCTGCACCTTCATGTGCCTCCACTGAGGTCGCCCAACACCAGCAATCTGCGAGTGGCTCCAGAAGGCGTCGTTCTATCCGATGCGACTGCAGTGAAGAGCTGGTGAAGCTCGAAAAGGAGAAGCTGGAAGTGCTCCGAGGGATCGAGCAGGGGTTACAGGAGGCCAACAACCTCGCCCGGACCACGCTGGAGGTGAAGAAGGCGAAGCTCCAGATTTTGGAGAAGCAATATGCTTTGTCCGAAGCTAAATTTCAAAGGCCAACCATTTCTGTTCCAATTATAATGCCAGGTCAAGGTAAGCTTGATTATGATGCTCGGAACTACTAGAGTGTTGTCTGTTATCTTTTTGTTCAAACTATTTGATTACATTACAGATGAACTATCAACAACCCAGTGACTGCGGGCTTCAGGAAAGCAGACTTTATATATGTTCATTTTCAAATATATATTTTCAGTGCTTTTGTTTGAATAAACACCAATTTGATTAAACAAACTTGCTGTCATCGATGTTGGGTCTGCAGAGCATCTTTATTGTAAAGAGTTCACTGTGTAATGATCAATGGCACATAATAGTGAATGATACGTTACTTTAACCATCCTCTACTGTGGAGGAGAAATAAACTCGGCTGTGCACAACAGCAAAAAAAAAAAAAAAAAAAAAAAAAAAAATGACAGGGAGAAACTGTGTATATCCACAAAAAGGGGAAAGTTTTATGTTGATGATGAAAAATAGGGTGCAAAAATACATTAACCAAAAACGTTGTGAATGATTTGCTGCCTCGTTTGTACACCAGCTGCGTGTAGGGCATCTCTAAGTTGGGGTGGGTTATGGACACCTTCCTCCTCCTCCTCCTCTTCTTCTTCCTCATCCTCTGCTGGCAAAGCTGCACCACCACTGACTGCAATGTTGTGTAGCATTGCTGTAACTACTGCAACTGCACAACATCTTTCTGGCTTCAGACGCAACCCTCCAGCTGATTTATGCAGGCACCGGAAGCGCATCTTCCAGTGCCCAATCGAGCGCTCCACCAAGTTGCGGGTATGGATGTGTGCAATGTTGTAAATCTCCTCGGCCCGCGTGGTGGGGTTGGTGACCGGATTTAGAAGATAGGTTCTGAGGGGGTAGCCGCTGTCTCCTATAAAAAAGCTCTGCCCAAAAAACCCTCTTTCTGCGTCTTGACCCACTACTGAATTGGCCCATACAAAGCTGTCGTGTGCACTACCAGGCCACTTTGCCACCACGTGTGCAAACATCCCCCTGTGGTCCACCACCACCTGCACATTGATGGCCGCGAAGCCCTTACGACAGATGAAGGCCTGGTTGAGCGCTGATGGGTTGGCTATGGGGATAAGTGTCCCGTCGACAAGCCCTATTATTTGTGGTATACCGGCAAACCTCCAGAAAACTCCCCACTGCATAAAAACGGAGAGCCGCAAGCAGCTGAATTTCGGAGCTGAGGGGGTGGTTCCGTCGAGTTTGTCTTGACACTTCCGGACTAATAAGATCTAAAAGCTGCTGAATTTGCTGTCGTGGCAGGCGAAATTTCTTTTGAATTGTATATTCTGACATGGTAGCCAGGGGACTAAAGTTTTCGCGAATATAATAGTGCACATACACTAAATGGCTTCGCGGACGGCGCCGTCTTTGATTTAGCACAACTATTCGCTGTATCGCTGCCATAGTTTGACCAAATTCCCCACCACAGTCATTCTCTTTAAATAGACGAATAAGCCTTTACTTTCAAATGGTTTGCCAGCTGATGTACCTTTGGATAATATAATTAAAAAGCTAACAACAATCAGTGTGATGACAATTTTATTATTTGCATGAAAACACTTGAATTAGCCTAATTGAAGACTGGGTGTATTAAATTTAAAATAATATTCGTATAGACTAAGATGTAAAGAAGCTTTTTGCAGTGGTGCCCACTAGCGGAGTGAACTGCCAACAGTGATAAGGTATAGCTAAGAGTGCTCCAGACCAACCTTCCGAACGTATGACTTACAGAAGGTATACTTAACTAAGAACGTTTCGGGAAATACGTATTAACGATACGGTACAGCTTAAGGTGTAACTTAAGAACGACGTAGCGTTAAGAAGGTTTCGGGAAACTCAGCCCAGATTACTTCCTAAAATTCAAAATAAAACAAAATAAAAATTCAGTTTTTCTTGGTCTCTTTATTTTATTTTATTTTATATAAATATTCACTTTCTCAGTGATGTATCTGCTTGACCAAGCTACCAAGCTTTGTTTTAACAGGCTTACCAATTGCTGTGATATGATGCATTGCTGTAATTTTTGAACAATCGTCTGCTTTCCTTTTGCAGTTGCAGTTAATAAAGCAATATTAAGAGCATGTTTGTTGAACCAGATTGATTAATTGTATCTCTGTTTCAGAGCTTATTTTTAGAAATAGTCTAGATTGAGAGGGGACATCCATATTAGTTAGTCTTATTTTAAGACTTTAAATACTTATTTAAAACCAAACCTTTCCCTCAAAATAAGCCTGACACTATTATAATGTGTATATATATTCTTATATCAAGATATTTAAAACCAACCCTTCCCTCAAAATAAGCCTGACACTCTTAAAATGTGTATATATATTATATTATTCTTATATCAAGATATTTAAAACCAACCCTTCCCTCAAAATAAGCCTGACACTCTTAAAATGTGTATATATATTCTTATATCAAGATATTTAAAACCAACCCTTCCCTCAAAATAAGCCTGACACTCTTAAAATGTGTATATATATTCTTATATCAAGATATTTAAAACCAAACCTTCCCTCAAAATAAGCCTGACACTCTTAAAATGTGTATATATATTCTTATATCAAGATATTTAAAACCAAACCTTCCCTCAAAATAAGCCTGACACTCTTAATATGTGTATATATATTCTTATATCAAGATATTTAAACCAAACTTTTCCCTCAAAATAAGCCTGACATTCTTAAAATGTGTATATATATTCTTATATCAAGATAATTTTACCAAGAAAAAAAATTCTAGATTTTACTATTTTTGCATTGGTTTCAAGATATTTGTACTGCTTGAATCAAGTTAAAATATCTAAATTTATTTCATTTTTTTCTTGTTTTAAGACTTTAAGAACAGTTTTATCACAAGTTTTTTTGTCTTGTTTCAAGATGTCTTATCAAGTAGAATTTTCTCACCCCATTGGCAGATAATTTTGCTTGATTTTAGGTTTATTTTCTTAATTTAGTTTTTTTTTTTTCTTATTTTTGTATGTCGATTTTTTGCAGTGTATAGGTTTAGGGTTAGGGTTTGGATTAGGGTTAGTTACATGTAATTATGCATAATTTACTGTTATTACTATAGTCAATACATGTAATATGTGTAACAAGGACACTGTACAATAAAGTGTTACTGCTGTTACTAATAAATTACCAAAATATATGATTAAAGCAAGGTCGTAACCATGTCTTAAACATTGGGGGGAACAAACCATTTTGGGGGTAGGGGGGTCATGGGTGATGATGTCACAAATATAATGGTCCTCTTTGTTATTTTAAAACAGAAAATGCGCCGAATGCAATCATTTTCTGAATAAAGGGTTTAAATGTGACAAAGATCCAAAATTTGATACATTTTGGTTTCAAAAGATAAATGTTTTTTTTTCTTTTCTGTATGTTCACACAGTACAAAACAACACTGTGTCTGCATTGCTAGCAATTTGTCTGTTTCAGTTATCTTTTCATTCTTTTTTGTGCTATATCAAAGAAAAGACAAATATAATTTGAATTTCTTTTCATCAGTGATGTATATATAAAATGGAATGACATTGAAAATGGAAATTATAAAAAATTGTCCCAAGTTGTCCCTCATTGTGTTTTATCAGACACATTTCTCTTCAAGAATCCTAATGCTGCTCTTTTACATACAAAAACAGTTCATACAGACCACTGCTGTCAAGTTCCAAAGCGAGAAAGAAATAATTATAAAAATACAATAAAAGTAGTCCATACAACACATAGCTGTTGTATGGCCCCAGAAAGCTTGGAATATAGTGCACCTGTCATATAGTGCTTTATAGTATTTGTCCTTTTTGAAGCTTGACAGCTCCTACTCACTATAAACTGTAATTCTATGGAAGTTGCTTAAAATATCTATTTTTATGTTCCAAGAAAAAGTAACATCATGTGGGTATTGAACAACATAAGGCTGAATAAATGAGTGAGTAAAAGTAAATTTTCCATTTTTAAGTGAACTGCTCCTTTAAATGGTGGCTAATTTTTGAGCACAAAGGACATACTCAAAATAAAATGGTATATTTTAAAATAAGACTTTTTGGAGATGCTGCACAAAATTCTGAATTAATTAAAAACATTAAGAAATGATTTAGAAAATCTTAATTTGATTGTAAATTATTACCGATAACACTTTACAAGCATTTGTTAGGATGCATTTGTTAACATTAATTAATGCCTTAGTTAACATTAACTAATTATGAACAACACTTATTTACAGCATTTATTAATCTTGGTTAATGGTTAATTACATATATTAACACATTTCTTTCATTTCACATTTCTAACATTTATAAAGATGTACAAATTAAAATTACTTTTAGCGAATCTTATCTAACAATGAACACCCTTTCACAGCATTTATTAATCTTGGTTTTTGTTCATTCATAGGTATGTAGTTCCCTGTCTGTTGCTCACTTCGACGTCGTATCGAAGAAGCGACACTAGGGGTCTCTCTTGAGCACCAAATATGCCTCTGGTCTATGAAAAAAGGCCAATGAGAAGTTGGCAGACAGTATTTGCATACCCCGCCCCGGACATACCGGTATAAAAGCGGGGAAATACGTCGAGTTCATTCAGAAATTTTCTTCGGAGCTGATGGTCGTGTATGCAGACAGCTGCGAGTTATATACCAGATTCCTGCTTCTGTTCCTCTGACGCTCTGCCTGCTGTTGGATCTACGGCGCACTTTCGAGCTTTCTCCTTCTCTGCACGGCAGTGCAGTTTGCCCCTGGGCGCTTCGACAGCGCAGAGAACTGAAAGAGTTTATTTAAAAGAGTGATTTTCTCTATAAAAGAGATTATTTCTCTAAAAGAGAATTACACAGTGGCGTTGAACGTCCTTTTCAGGACGCATCTTTTTAAAGATGCCATTTAATAAAAAATGGCCCTGTGTAGTTCCTGAATGCGGTAGAGTGCTCTCCGCTTCAGATGGCCACAGGCGTTGTCTCGTGTGTCTGGGCAGTGATCACACCGAGGCAGCATTTGTGGATGGTTCACGCTCTCACTGCGAAGGCATGACCATCTCAACGTTGCGGTCGCGACTTGCTTTCAATAGAAAGCACGCCACTCCAGCTGCCCCCCGCGTCACTCCTTCTTCCCATGGGATTGAGGATGATGCGGCTGGCGATGGAGGCGATTTGGGGAGGGCAGCAGGTGCAGTTCCGCTGGGCACGCCCACTCAGACCACGCGCCCCCCGGCACGCCCGTTGACTCCTCGAGGTAACTGGACTGGAACCCTCCATCCTCCCCACAGCCATCGCGGTTGGTTGACTGGTTCCTGGGGTCTGCGTGCCGCTCACAGCCTCGCCCACCCCCCCCCCCCCCCCCCCCCCCCCCCCCCGGTCCCGGTCCCGTTTTTCCCGGAGGTGCATGATGAGTTGACGTCTTCGTGGAGAGCCCACTCGTGCTCATCCTGCTCTCGCTCCCCTTGACGGCGGAGCGGCCCACGGGTATACGCCGATTCCCCAGGTGGATAGGGCTGTTGCACTCCATTTATGCCCCGGAAACCCTACCACCTGGTGCGGTCGCCCTGTGCTCCCTTCCAAGGCCTGCATGACGACATCATCGTTTACCACCAAAGCCTGCATGCCATGGCCATCATGCAATCCTACCAGGCCAAGGCGCTCAAGGATCTGCATGAGGGTAGCCCTGATCCCGATGTGTTGCAGGAACTGCGCTCAGCCACCGACCTGGCCCTCAGGGCCACAAAGGTCACAGTGCAGGTACTCAGGCAGGAAATGGCCACCCTTGTGGTCCAGGAATGTCATCTATGGCTGAACCTGGTCGAGATGCATGAGGCTGACAAAGCTCGCTTCCTCAATGCCCCCCTCTCCCAGTTTGGCCTCTTTGGCGACACCGTCGAGGACTTCGCCCAGCAGTTGAAGAAGCAGACGGAGGCTATCTCTCATATCCTGCCCCACCGCAAGCCTGCCACTACAGGCCCTGCCCCATTTGCCTGCCGAGGGCGTCCTCCAGCGGCCAAGAAACACCCTGCTCCGCCTCAACCCGGGCCCAGATCTCAGCCCCAGCGTCGAGCACACCGCAGGAAGTAGACGCCCCCCATCTCCCAGACCCCCTCGAGGACCCATAAGGCTCCTAGGTGCTCCTGAGACGCTCGACCCAGGGACATGATGTTAGCTCCGGAGATGGTAAGACCACTCCGTTCCCCGGTGGTGGGCCGGGAGGAGAATCTTTTGTTAAATTTTCATTTGCCATACCCTCATTCTCAATAAAAGAGCTATTTCCTTTGTCTCTGGGTCACCTGGCCACAAATGCCATTCTCACGGCATTCTGCCACCAGATCTCAACAGTCCCGGCTTCCTGGACACAGACCACCCGTCTACAGCCCCGCGACTGTTCCCCGGCCGGCCGGTTCCGACGAGTCTAGAGGACGCCTACCCTGGACCTCCTCCTCAGTCGCTAACCCGCCCCCTGCTGGGTGTGCGGAGCAAGGTAAGTGCTTTGAGTCTTTTTTCAGCACCAGAGCCTCAGGATGCGTCGCCGCCTCCCGACGCCGCTTTACCTGCTCCGCCCCGCCGGGTATGTCGAAAATAATCATCCCCTTGGTGCCTCTAGCGCAGAGTTTGGACGCGTGGCTCTCACTTCCCAACCCGTCTCACTGGCTGGCCCAGACCATCCGACTCGGTTACGCAATTCAGTTTGCCAGGCCTCCGCCCCCTTCATGGGCATCCGCTTTTCCGCAGTACATGGTAAACATGCCAAGTCCCTGCGAGCGGAAATTGCCACTCTTTTACTCAAAGATGAGATAGAGCCTGTCCCTCCAACCGAGATGAAGAAGGGTTTCTACAGCCCTTACTTCATCATACCCAAGAAAGGCGGTGGCCTACGACCAATCTTGGACTTGCAAGTTTTCAACCAAGCGTTGCACAAACTCCCGTTCAAAATGCTCACGCAGAAACACATCTTAACCTGCGTTTGACATCTAGATTGGTTCGCAGCGGTAGACCTGAAGGACGTGTACTTCCACATCTCAATTTTGCCTCGACACCGACCCTTCTTGTGGTTTGCGTTTGACGGCCAGGCATATCAGTACAAGGTCCTCCCCTTCGGCATGTCTCTGTCCCCTCGCATCTTCACGAAAGTCGCAGAGGCAGCTCTTGCCCCGCTCCGAGAAGCTGGCATCTGCATACTCAATTACCTCGATGACTGGCTAATTCTGGCCCACTCACGAGAGTTACTATGCGCTCACAGAGACCAGGTGCTCAGGCACCTCAGCCGTCTGGGGCTTCAGGTCAACTGGGAAAAGAGCAAGCTCACCCCGGTTCAGAGCATCTCTTTTCATGGCATGGAGTTAAACTCAGTCTCAATGTCAGCACGTCTCACCAATGAGTGTGCGCAGTCAGTGTTGAGGTGCCTCGCCGCTTTCAGGCGAGGCATCCACACGGGCACAACGGTCCCCTTAAAACTTTTCCAGAGGCTCCTGGGGCATATGGCATCCTCTGCGGTGGTCGCGCCGTTGGGGTTGATGCATATGAGACCGCTTCAGCACTGGCTTCAGACTCGAGTCCCGAGACGAGCATGGCGCCGCGGCATGCACCGTGTGACGATCACCCCCGCCTGCCGCCAAACACTCAAACCCTGGACAGACCTCTGTTTTCTACGGGCAGGAGTGCCCTTACCGCAGGTGTCACGACTCAAGTCGCTGCACGCCACTCACATCTCCGGCAACCTCAATGTGATAGCGGACATGCTGTCATGACAACGCTTGCCCGGCGGAGAGTGGAGGCTTCACCACCAGTCAGTCCAGCTGTTTTGGGAACAGTTTGGCAAGACCCAGGTAGACCTGTTTGCCTCCTGAGAGACCTCCCACTGCCCGCTCTGGTATGCTCAGAGGCTCCCCTTGAGACCTGTGGCCTATGGGGCTGTGCAAGTACACATTTCCCCCAGTGAGCCTTCTTGCACAGATGCTGTGCAAGGTCAGGGAGGACGAGGAACAAGTCACCTTTGTGGCTCCTTATTGGTTCTCAGACCTCGTACTTCTCGCGACAGCCCCTCCCTGGCGAATTCCCCTGAGGAAAGACCTTCTTTATCAGGGATGGGGCACGCTCTGGCATCCACACCCAGACCTTTGGAACCTCCCTGTCTGGCCCCTGGATGGAACGCGGAAGATCTAGCTGGTCTACCACCTACGGTTGTAGCCACGATCAACCAAGCCAGGGCCCCCTCTACCAGGCAACTTTACGCCCTGAAATGGCGTTTGTTCACTAATTGGTGTTCTTCCTGGGCTGAAGACCCACAGAGGTGCGCAGTTAGGTCAGTGCTCTTGTTCCTACAGGAGAAGTTGGAAGGGAGGCTGTCCCCTTCCACCTTAAAGGTGTATGTTGCCGCTATCGCAGCTCACCACGACCCAGTAGATGGCGAGTCTCTGGGTAAGCATGACTTAATTATCAGGTTCCTAAGAGGCGCCCGGAAGTGAAATCCCTCCCGGCCAAACCTGTTCCCCTCCTAGGATCTCTCGGTGGTCCTCGCCGGTCTTCAGAGATCCCCCTTCGAGCCGCTAGAATCAGTTGGACTCAGGGCCCTCTCCCTAAAGACGGCCCTGCTGATCACGCTCGCCTCCATCAAGAGGGTCGGGGACCTGCAAGCGTTCTCTGTTAGCGACACCTGCCTGGAGTTTGGTCCGGCAGACACATATGTGATCCTAAGACCCCGACCGGGCTATGTGCCCAAGGTTCCTACCACGCCCTTTAGAGACCAGGTAGTGAACCTGCAAGCACTGCCCTGGGACAAGGCAGACCCAGCCCCTTCATTGCTGTGTCTGGTACGTGCCTTGCGTGCCTACTTGGACCGCACTCAGAGCTTTAGGTGCTCTGAGCAGCTCTTTGTCTGTTTTTGGGGACAGCGGAAAGGGAACGCTGTCTCCAAACACCGACATTCCCACTGGGTGGTGGATGCCATCCTACTGGCCTATCGCACCCAGGCCGTGTCCCCACCCTTGCGGGTCCGAGCGCACTCAACAAGGAGTATTGCATCCTCGTGGGCACTGGCTAGGGGCACCTCCCTAGCAGACATTTGTAGAGCAGCGGGTTGGGCAACACCTAATACCTTTGCGAGATTTTACAATCTCAGTGTTGAGTCAGTCTCGTCCCGTGTTTTCTCAGGTCCGAGCCGGTAGAACTCGGTACACGCTGACGGTCTGACCGGGTGAATTGCTTGCGTCCAGCGCCCTTTTCCTCTGCTGAGGTAAAACAGTGCGCCTTCTTTCCCAGGAGATCCCACCCACAATGCTCCCTGGTCGATTCCTCCCTAGCCCTTTTAGGTCCGCAGTTCAGTGGAGGAACTTCCCGACCCAGTCCACTACGGGTACCCTAGGCTACCCTGTACTGGAATAGGTGCTCCACAGGTCAGGCCTCCTACACGGACTCCTCCTGTGTGTATTTCGAAGGTATGGTCACCTTACGAGCTGACCCGCGTCTTCCTTTGGCAGTTTTTTCGCTGCCCTCCGGTCGCTGTGCTGTAGCAACTCCCCCCTCCTCGAGGCTGGATCTACCACCACGTCATTCTTTCCCACATGTGACCGGGCAGGTGTGGCCTCCGCAGGGTCTTTTCCCCCTGAATGAATAGGAACCTGGGTAAGACACCCTTCCCTGATGCGTATGAGGGCCCCGGCTGCTCTTGCTCTATGCCGAGAAACATAGAGAGAAAAGAGGCCCAGCAAGGCTTGGCCCGTTCCCAGGTTGGCAAGCGTCGCCTTGTTGTTGGGTAACCAGAAGGATTCCGACGACTCTTTTGGGGCATTGGGGAAAGGTATGTGCAGTCTGAAACACAGTTGGTCGCTTGTGCACGTGAAATGCCTGCCCGCTCCTGTGTCAGCAGTACACGTACACGGCTCAGCACATGGCGTGATTGAAAGTGGACCCCTAGTGTCGCTTCTTCGTCACGACGTCGAAGTGAGCGACAGACGGGGAACGTCTCGGGTACGTATGTAACCTCCGTTCCCTGATGGAGGGAACGAGATGTCGTGTCCTCCCGGCCACATTGCTGAGCCGAGCCACTGCAGTGGCCGGACCATTTCTGGCTCCTCAGAAAAATCCTGAATGAACTCAATGTATTTCCCCGCTTTTATACCCGTATGTCCGGGGCGGGGTATGCAAATACTGTCTGCCAACTTCTTATTGGCCTTTTTTCATAGACCAGAGGCATATTCGTCGCTCAAGAGAGACCCCTAGTGTCGCTTCTTCGACACAACGTCTCATTCCCTCCATTAGGGAACGGAGGTTACATATGTAACCGAGACGTTAATGTGACCTAACAAGGAACAAAGAGAGAGAGAGAGCGAGAGAGAGAGAGAGAGAGAGAGAATGGTTAAGTAAAATTTCACACAGGAACATACTGCTTGTAAGTGACAATTCTTTCAATATCCCTCCAACTTTTCTCCTCACCTTTCAATGTTGAGAAATATGTTAGCAGAATATACACTATATATTATTATTGGCCTTCATATAATTTAAAAATGTATTAATAAACATTAATAAACACTGTAAAGCTAACCTTGTTAGTTCACATTAACTATATATCTATAAATTAACATTAACCAAGTTTATGTTAACTAATGCGTTAGCTAATGTTAAATAAGGCATTAACTAAACTTAACAAATGCAAACTTATTGTAAAGTGTTACCTTATTACATAATAATATTAGCATTAAAAGTACATGACATTGTCCTTTTCACCTGTGGCAGGGCAGAGGGTGGGGCCTGGTCGTGATTCTGCACACCCGGCCCCTTGTCCCCTTCCTCATCCAGGTAGATGGTGATGACCTGCCGGCAGATGGGGCTAAAGGCTCGCACCTCCCCAGGGAAGGGGTGCACGTCATGCCGGTGGCCCCCCAGCCTGAGAGAACGAGGGAGGGATGTGGCAGGGCAGAGGGTGGGGCCGGGTCATGATTCTGCACACCCGGCCCCTAATCAGGCTCTGAGAGGGATAAGGCCCTACTGGAGACTGCAGTGCGACAGAGAGAGAGATTTACAGACAGCTGTCCGACACATTTGTGTGTGTGTCTTTTTGGTTCAGTTTATTATTCAAATAATATTTATATTTTCAAGCCGTTTCTCACCTCCTCCTTTCCATTAAGCCTTTTACATCAGCAAATAGTGAATAGTTTTCACCTTTGGAAATTACTTTCTGTTGGTACAACATTTAGATTATAAAACATTGGGCAAACATTGCATGTTTAGTTAGATATTAGATAGTTAGATATTTACATCTTAGGAGGTAATTACACTTGGCCACTTCATGCATTTTCACAGCTCGCATAGCTATCCAATCATGAAAAGACCAGGTGTAAATGCCCTCTGAAACACATTTGAGACAGATTGCAATCCAATTGCTCAAACCACTTCAGGAGGTGCAATATAACAAATTAAGACATGGATGCACATTGTAGGAAAGACAGGACTTTTTTTTCTTCATTTATTTGATGCAGATCGCTGAAGAAACAAACTAAACACTGGAAATGAGCGCAGCTTACGTGCATGACACATTTAGCCTACGAGAAGCCCTGAGGGGGGAAATACACAGTATTAGTATACACTATATTAGTTGCAGCAATGTACCAAAATAACATTGTACTGAAGTAACTTTGTGATTCCTCTTTTTGTCGTGGTGACATTATTGTACTGTTGCTAGTATGTGGTGTGTACGTTCCAACGACCAAATACAGTTAAGTTGTGAAGAAGTAACTAGACTGGACCAGATTCGTCTCAGCGATGTACCAAATAATGTTGTACAGACATTATTTTTTGATTGCTC
This sequence comes from Moxostoma hubbsi, assembly GCA_032164185.1. NCBI lineage: Eukaryota > Metazoa > Chordata > Actinopteri > Cypriniformes > Catostomidae > Moxostoma > Moxostoma hubbsi. Next base: position 47,899,975 of record JAVLUX010000011.1, on the reverse strand, counting down.
TATTCATCGTGGCAATGTTATTATTGCCCGTTGCTGGAACGTGGCAAGAATGTTCCAATGACCAAAATATATTTTCGTGCCAACAATGTCGCAAGTATGTTTGAAATTGTATTATACTCATGTAGTCATGTTTTAAATACAACCTTACCTGGCTCCTTGTGCCCACCCCCGGAGCTGTCTGGGACAGGGGAGGAGGAAAATCGTCCTTGTGACCTGTCGAGATGTCACATCGGGGGAGGAATTGTGCCTCAACTGGGCACATGGGGGCGGGATGCCCGCCTCCGGCGGTCATGATAACAACGGCCATAGACACAGACTGTATGGCACAGGAAGTAAGGAAACTGATCTTTTCTTGAAAATGTCATAAGAAAAGGAAAACAAGGATTCTCCACCTGGCCCTCCACTGGTGGAAGGAGTGGTCTGCTTAACAGCTCCCATGTCGCGACTTCCTGGGCTGCCCATCTCAGGGGCCTTGGGTTCTTGGTGGCTGACCATGTAACGGGTGGCATCTGTTTCCTGCGGGTGGCTCCACGCCGGGGCCGGCCAAATGGGGTGGGCTGCAGCGGAGCTGGTGTTGTCTTTGCAGGGGGCCGCCCTTGGTGACGAGCAGACGGGGTGCAAGACCTTGAGCCACGCTGGGGCAGAATATGTTGAATGGCCTCTATCTGCTTCCTCACTGTTGAAAACTGCCTGGCAAAGTCACCAATGGTGTCACCTACTAGGCCAACCTGGGAGATGGAAGCATCAAGGAATCGAACCTTGTCAACCTCCCTTGACTCGGCGATTTTGAGCCAAAGCTGGTGCTCCTGGACCACCAGGGTGGACATCGCCTGCCTGAGAGACCTTAGTCGCCTGGAGGGTGAGATTGGTCGCCGAGTGCAGCTTCTGCAACAATCTTAGGTCAGGACTACCCTTGTGCTGTTCTTTACCTGCCTTGGCTTGATCATCAGGAAACAGAGGTTCCACTCCATCCCGTCTCCTGTCACCAGCTCCACATCAGCCCTGCAATTGGGCTACCGCCCCTGACTCTGCCTCATACCCCCAGGACCAAGGCGAAGAGCCACTGGGATGACTTTGCCATGACATTGCCATGGTCATGTTATCACAATGAGGACATGAACCATCCACGAAGGACGTCTCCGCATGGGTAGTGCCCAGACACGTGAGACAGCGATCGTGGCCATCAGAAGTGAAGAGATAGTGACCGCATACATGAATAATACACAAACAAAAAGGCTTCTTGAAAAAGACAGTTTCATAGGCGCCACTCTTTTAGAAGGAAATATATTCTTTTAGAGGAAGAATATATGTTCCTTTTGCTGCTGAAGCACCCAGGGGCATTCTCTGCACAATGCTGGTGCAAGAGGGGGAGAAACCGCTGAAATGCTCCTTAAATCCAACAGCTTCACTGGATTCAGAGGCGAATGAATCGGCAGAGTAATTCAGCTAGCTGAACACAACCGCTTGGCTCCAAAGAAAAAAATCTTAATAAGTGGTTGCATTCCAGCTCCTTTTATACCCATATGTCTGGGGGAGTGGCATGCCAGTCCCCCAAGTCCACTTGCCAATTGCCATGGGCCTTTTCTCAAAGATCAGAGGTGTTTGGTGCTCTCAAGAGTGACCCCTAGTGTCACTCCATCGACACAACTTTGAGTGAGTGACAGAAGGGGAACGATGACTATTTTAAAACAAATATAACGTGTGACTTTTACATTTGCAGTTCTCATTTTGGCCTCAGTAAACAATTAGTGCAGAAAATGCTGCAGAGTCTAAATATAAATAGTATTTGAGAGTGTAATACCAGTTTTAAAGTCTCTCATGGTGCAGCATCCACAGGCTTGCATGACCATCATGGATCAATTACAAGTGGCATTCAGGGTCTAAAATGAACAAACAATTCACTAAATTTAAAGTTTATAAAATATGATAGTGATTATTGTGAAAATTATCATATTAAGTGACCAAATTAAAATAACTAAAAGTGAACTATATAAATGTATCTCAGATATTACCTCAATCCGGCTCACGGAAGACTGGTCGTATATGAAAATTTACAAAATAGGGCAATTATTTATTAAATTAAGTTTGAAAAACATAAAAATCCAAAACATAAAATCTCTAAAGTGGCATTTATTGTCACATGGGTAAACCACTGTGTAAAACGACAAAAAAGTAGATTTATAGTGCTTACCTTTTCCTCTGCTTCCATCCAGATTCACTATGCGAGCTGCTCTAGTCTTTTTTTAAATTCAAAGAATAATTTGTCTTGTGTGCCCATTGAAATCTCATAAACTATATTATGAATTACATTTTAAGTTAAATATTTGGCAGGTGTAAAATTATCCATTTGCTGTCAGAAATGTCCCATTGTGTAGATATTCAATATGTCATCATACTTCAAAAAGATAATAAAATTATGACACCGTCGATTCATTTCTTTGAATGAAATGCTTGGCAAATGTGGTAAATTTCACTTTGACAAAGATTTAGAATATGATATCCAAATGTCATGTGCCTCAACAAAATTTGGGACTAAGCATAAATTATCTGGCGACCAATGTATCACATTGCCACAACGTTCTCCATGGGATTAATTTGCTCTGTTTTTTGAGGATGTGGCCATGATGTTTCTTGAATGTTTGCCAATATTCTAAAAGATTGCACTTTACCAAGATGTCATCACAACTTTGTCATAAAGTAATGTTGTGCTGACTTAAAGACGAATAAAGACGTCGTCAGAATGTATGGTGTTAGCTTGGTTGTCCCTGTCAATGTATATTGTGTTTAATACAGGGCCATAAAGTCACTTTATGTAAAACAAATATATATTCTGATAATGTAAATGTTCACTTTAGAACATGTTGTCCAGTTTTCTTTAATAGAAGATGTTAATTTATTAGCAACAGATTATTAGAGCCAATACTAATTACCCTTAATGATTGGTTTATATGTTTAGTAAACTTGATATATGATGGATCTCTGAAATAGATAATTAATTACATTACTGTGGCATGGGGGCGTGGTCATATGTCAGTCTTGCTGGATGTGGGTGAGGCACTTGATAACTTTGTCCAGCGGTGTAGACTCCATAATGACGTTATCTTCCAATTCCCGGGTTTCGGCACCACTGTAACACGTTTCTATGTTCTGAGATTCAGGAGACAGCGAACAGTCAAAGGTGAGTATTTTATTACTCTCTCTCAGTGTCTTACAAAACAATGGGATGCCATTAATTTTACTGTACCCCATACTAGGGCTGCCCCCTTATAGTCGACCAAACATTATTCGATGAAAAGAGTCTTGGTCAACCAAGTTTTGATTGGTCGGTTGGTCACAAGAACAAAAGACATCTGCAGTGAACTGTCGAACACCGGTATTACAACTGGTTGGACACTAGGTGGTACTCTTGTTCTCTGTGGAGAGAGGAGAACCTTCCAGAAGAACAACCATCTCTGCAGCACTCCACCAATCAGGCCTGTATGGTAGAGTGGCCAGACGGAAGCCCCTCCTCAGTAAAAGGCACATGACAGCCCGCCTGCAGTTTGCCAAAAGTCAGCTGAAGGACTCTCAGACCACGAGAAACAAAATTCTCTGGTCTGATGAAACAAAGATTGAACTTTTTGGCCTGAATGGCAATCGTCATGTCTGGAGGAAATCAGGCACCGCTCATCACCTGGCCAAAACCATCCCTACAGTGAAGCATGGTGGTGGCAGCATCATGCTGTGGGGATGTTTCTCAGTGGCAGGAACTGGGAGACTTATCAAGACTAATCAGGATCGAGGGAAAGATGATGTATAGAGACATACTTGATGAAAACCTGCTCCAGAGCGCTCTTCTGAACCTCAGACTGGGGTGAAGGTTCATCTTCCAACAGGACAACGACCCTAAGCACACAGCCAAGATAACAAAGGAGTGGCTACGGGACAACTCTTTGAATGTCCTTGAGTGGCCCAGCCAGAACCCAGACTTGAGCCCGATTGAACATCTCTGGAGAGATCTGAAAATTGCTGTGCACCAATGCTCCCCATCCAACCTGATGGAGCTTGAGAGGTCCTGCAAAGAAGAATGGGAGAAACTGCCCAAAAATAGGTGTGCCAAGCTTGATGTATCATACTCAAAAAGATTTGAGGCTGTAATTGGTGTCAAAGGTGCTTCAACAAAGTATTGAGCGAAGGCTGTGAATACTAATGTACATGTGATTTTTATTTTTTAGTAAATTTGCAAAGATTTCAAACAAATTTCTTTCACATTGTCATTATGGGGTATTGTTTGTAGAATTTTGAGTAAAATAATGAATTTAATCCATTTTGTAATAAGACAAAATATGGAAAAAGTGCTGTGAATACTTTCCGGATGCACTGTATGTATATATATATATATATATATATATATTAAGTAATTACATTTATATCAAAACATTTGACTTGTAGACTAATGGCTTAAATTAACGCCTACTAGTCGACTAGGAAAATCTTTGGTCCCCATACATTGTTCTATTTATGGAAAATGCTGGGAGAATATATGTAAATCTTCTATTCAGTTCCAATGCTCTGTCTACTTGTATTAGAATGCAAATGTGCTGTTCTGTGGCATTCTGTCACACGTTAATCACTAATCCAGGTTCAATTAGTGTCGAGTCGTGTGAGGAGAGGTGTGAATACGAGGAGACCACCCGGGGTGAACATCACTGTGTGTCTGTATCCCAGACGAGGCAAAAGACACACTGGAGCAGCTTTGATGCACCTGAACCACATGATCATTTTATCATCATCTGTCTGTTAGTATGAAAGACGTTGATTTTTTGATGAAGCTGATCTCTATAACTCTTGTGTTCCTGCTATATTCTCTCTCTCTCTCTCTCTCTCTCTCTCACACACACACACACACACACACACACTCACACTCACATACACACACATATATATATATATATATATATATATATATATACCCCAAATTTTCCCTTCTAGACATAAAAAGCCCACACGATTTGCACAGCCCCCTCCTCAACACTGAAAAACACTCATTATTATTGAAGCCTGTAGGCAAAGCGCACTAAAAAGACAGTAAATATTCAACGTACGGCTATGGAAATGAGGCCTCCTTCATAAAGCTAGACACCAATATTTCCATTTTTTTTTCTTTTAAAGAGAGAGAAGAAAAGGACTAAGAGGGGGGAAAAAGAGTGAGAAAAAATGTGGGACAAAGATTATTCCTTCTCTTGAGTTTTATGAGCGATTAATTAATTATGAATGAATGAATGAGTGAGTGACTTGCAGGAAGGAGGTTCTACAGGCGTTAACATAATTGCAATCCCCACTTGATCCAGATAGCGACAAAAACTGTTCTTTTGTGAATTTTATCGCCTCTCATTTTGAACTGAACTCTGATAATGCTTTATAATGGATTAATTTGTCACTGATTTGCAGGAAACTATTATTACTTTGTCAAGAGTGCCTGCCCCCTCTATGAATGCTACATGCAGAAAGAGAGATGGAGGAATTGTCTTTCACCTTATTCCATATTTTTTCTTTTTCATATTTATATTTCACACTTTCTATTTGGAAGTCCATCCCTTTAAACTCAAATAGTCCATGTTTGCTTACGAGTGTCTCTGCGACAACTTTGCCATCAGATTGCTCAAGTCCGGTTCTTTTGTACAAATTATGTGAGGCAACATAACATAACAGAAAACACTTGGTGAAACAAACTCAAGCCAATAGGCAGAATAACACAATGAACGTGTAGATTCATACACAGAACTGTTTCGAAGGTGTGTTCCTTCACAAAACAAGCTCCAGCCTCTTCCGGAACCAGCACAAAAAAAAAAGAAAAAACAAAATTGATCGGGGCCTGTCTCCCTCATCGTATCTCTGAGCCAGGTCTCTGTGTGCTTGCTCGATTTCTAGCTTATGGCCTGTTATATCAAGTTGACTCAAGAAGAGCTTGTCTAGGACTTTCACCACATCTCGGCCTTCCTCATGCTCTGGAATTCCAACAATCCGGACGTGGTTTTGATACAATTCTCATGGTCTTTTCCAAAATGCGTTCCAAGTCTCTTTTGTTCGCTAGTGGGTTAGCAGCTCTCCGATGGCTCCAGATAATCGATCTGTTTCTTGACCTCTCTGATTCTTTTAACAAACTCATAGAATTTCCATGGAAGTAATCGATCGACGTATTACTGCACCGTCCAAACCGAGTCCCTGATCTGCTGCCCTGTTTGTGTGACGAAGCAGGCAAGGAATAAGGATCTAAACGCAGCTTTTTTAAACTGAAAAACAAACAAGTAAACTTGGAGCAAAGGAAAATAAAAACAAAGGGAACCTGGCACAGCGCACAGACAAAAACATTCATACATGTAAGAAGTGACACAGGAAACAGGGAAACCAAGGGCTTAAATACACAAGAGAACAAACAAGGGAATGAGAAATAATCAGGGAGAACCAATCAAGGAATAAAACTACAAAGGACTACAAAACTAACAGGAAACATGAACTAAACAAGAATTTCAACATAAAAGTACAAAAACAAAAGACAACAGGGAATATGACAGAGCCTCCACTTTAAGGAGCGGATTCCAGACACTCCAAAAAGCACAAAAACAAAAAAACAAATCATCCAAGGAGTGAAGGGGAAAACATGAGGCTTGGGGGGGGGGTGGCATAAGGGGAAAACATGCAGTCCAAGTGGGCACAAGAGGCAAGGAGAGCAGAGGAATATGGCAAGGTCAGGGGACAGATCAGGCGGGCGGCCAGCAGACCAAGGGGACCAGAACAGATCAGGGGCCAGGAGACCAAGAGGACCAGAGCAGATCAGGTGGGCGGCCAGGAGACCAAGGGGACCAGAGCAGATCAGGCGGGCGGCCAGGAGACCAAGGGGACTGGAGCAGATCAGGCGGGTGGCCAGGAGACCAAGGGGACCAGAGCAGATCCGGGAGATGGCCAGGAGACCAGGGAAGATCCATGGGATGGCCAGGAGACCAGGGGGACCAGAGCAGACCAGACAGGCGGCCTGGAGACCAAAGAGATCAGAGCAAATCAGGTGGATGGCCTGGAGACCAAGGGGACCAGAGCAGATAAGGCAGACGGCCAGGAGACCAAGGGGACCAGAGCTGATCAGGCGGATGGCCAGTAGACCAAGGAGACCAGAGCAGATCTGGGGGATGGCCAGGAGACCAGGGCAGATCCAGGAGATGACCAGGAGACCAGGGCATATCCTGGAGATGGCCGGGTGACCAGGGGACTGGGTCAGGGGGCCTGGGAGGAGGCCACAGGACATGGACTGGGTCAGGGGGCCTGAGAGGCAGCCACAGGACGGGGAATGGGTCAGAAGGCCTGGGAGGCGGCCACAGAACAGGGACTGGTCAGGAGGCCTGTGAGGCGGCCACAGAACAGGGACAGGGTCAGGAGGCCTGCGAGGTGGCCACAGGACAGGGACTGCATCAGGAGGCCTATAAGGCAGCCACAGGACAGGGACTGGGTCAGGAGGTGGAGCCGCTGTAGGAGTCACCGCTAGTAAAGCAGATGGAACCGCTGAAGGAGGAATCTCTGGGGGAGCATGCGGAGACGCATGAGGAATAGTCACTGGAGAAGCGAGCGGAACCATGGAAGGCTCTGGGGGTGGAGCCGTGGAAGGCAGAGCCATGGAAGCCTCTGCAGGCAGAGCCGTGGAAGGCATGCTGTGGAAGACTCTGGGGGCAGAGCCGTGGAAGGCTCAGGAGACGGAGACGTGGAAGGCTCTGGGGGCAGAACGTGGAAGAATCTGGGGGAGGAGCCTGGGGAGCAGAAACCTTTCTTCTTTTCTTCCTCCTCCAGATGGTCGAAGTTGGCAACGCTGGCTCTAAGACGGATGAGGCTGGCAACCCTTGCTCTGGGACGGACGAGGCTGGCAATGCTGGCTCTGGGACGGATGAGGCTGGCAACGCAGGCTCTGGGATGGACGAGACATCCAGCTCGTTGACCATGGCAGGCGTGGACATTGGCTCATTGGCCGTGGCAGGTGTGGGGGTTGGCTCGTTGGCCGTGGCAGGCGTGGAAGTTGGCTCGTTGGCAAGGCAGGCGTGGGCGTGGCTTGTTAAGAGGATTCTCATAGGCGAACATCTCTAAAATTACATTTATGTACTCTTCCCACATGTAGTTCCTGGTCTCCGGTAATTCCCTCCATTCATTGGCAAGGAGGCCAATCTGGAATAGGGACTTTAAGTGGCCATCAGCAAAACCAGTGCATCTGGCTATGGTGCTGAACAAATGAGAGTAACAGTAGGGAGGTTCGCTCGGCTCAACTGGATGAATACCACTGCTAGATCCATCTTTTGGTCAGTTCTTCTGTGACGAGGCAGGCAAGAAATAAGGATCTAAACGCAGCTTCATTAAATTGCAAATCAAACAAGTAAACTCAGAGCAAAGGAAAAGAAAAACACAGGGAACCTGGCACAGCGCATAGACAAAAACATTCATACATTTCAGAACTGACACAGTAAATAGGGAAACCAAGGGCTTAAATACACATGGGAACAAACAAGGGAACGAGGAACACCTGGGGAAACAATCAGGGAATGAGAACTAATTAGGGAGAACCAATCAAGGAATAAAACAACAAAGGACTACAAAACTAACAAGAAACAGGAACTAAACAAGAATTTCAACATAAAAGTAAAAAAAAAGACAACAGTGAATATGACAGTTTGAGCATGTAAGTGTCTTTTAATATCTCCAGAGCCCAATGATTTGTAATTCTTTGACTTCTTAGAACAGTTATGTAGCAGGTTGTAGCGAATCTCACTAGTTTATGACACTAAAAGGATTAAAAACTAGGTGCACAGAACTCGCCGTTCACACGTCCAACCCTCACGCCAAGAGACTCTGAACATCTTTTTTTTAACATTTAAAATGTTTATTCACTTATAAAAATGTTATTGATTTATTTTTTCCGCTTTTAAGACTTCTATGTAAACACCTTCTGTGTATGTGAATGAGATACAGTGCTTCATTGCACTCACACGGCCTTCAGGTTTGCTCTGCCCCTTCCCCAAAGCTCAAGGTCACTTTACAATAAGTTCTATAAAATACAATATTCATTAAAACATCTCCTTTTGTGTTTTGTGTGTTTGAATGAGGGTTATGTGAAAAAAGACTTCTACAGTGGACATGCACCCCCTAACCCACACATACATTTAAGGGGCATGGTCAAGTATTCAGTCCCTAAATAGCTATTCAGTGATCAATAGAAGTGCATTTTCAATACTAAGTTCAAAGTATGCTAATAGTATTCTCTTTATGGCAAGACCTCATTATTTCAATATAGACTGAAAGATTGTGAAGATGCCACTGTACGGTGCTCGAATGGGTGATCTGTGAACCACTCTCTGAAACGGCCTATGTTTACACTGACTTGAGAGCCAAACAATGGCATATCTGACTATGTTCAGGCGGGCTTTTATGTGATACTACATCACCTGCCCTCAAATAAATATGCTGCATCCAATGTTTTTATGCATAATAACTAAACATATTCATACTTTAAATATTCCAAAACATAAAATGCCCTAATTCATTATTATTTTATTACTTCATCATGACCATGAAACCATACAGAACATTATGTACATATTTTTAATGTTGGCACCTCCTTCTTAGTTTTTTTTCTGGTCTCACCACAAGGGGAAGGCAATCATGCAGGAGCCGATGCAAAAATGTCTGATGGCATTTGTCAGTGCACATGGACACTTTTTGTTTTAATCAGAATTAAATCATTCCGATTGATGATTCTAAACATACTGTTTACATGAACACTACATAAAGTGATGTGAGCGTTTGTATGTATCAAGCATCAGATCAGAACTACTTTTGTGATGTGCACACTGCACGATTATACAGCAATCCCTGTATAAAGTTTGAAGGGGTGTTCACACTAGACTTTGAACACAGAAAATTATTTTGAACTTAATTACAAATGAGGATATGATGTTATGTGCGACAGGAAATAATCAATACATCATAAAAATGTGACGGTTACTGTTATAACCTCCATTCCCTGATGCAGGGAATGAGATGTTGTGTCAATTTAGTGACACTGGGGGTCGCTCTTGGGAGCCCCAAAACACCACAGATCTTTGAGAAAAGGCCAATGAAAATTGGCGAGTGGAATTTGCATGCCACTCCCCAAGACATACGGGTATAAAAGAGATATTGCTCTGCCCATGGGATATGCGAGTCTACCGAAAGGAGCAGGAGGTAACTGGCACCTGTGGAGTACTTAGAGAACAGGGCATTAGCACACATGTTAGCACACATACTGGGTCCAGCTACGAATTCCTCTGCTGAATTCGCGAGCCAGAGGGCTAGGGAGGAAAGACATCCAGGGTTCATGGTTTGTGAACTCATTGTAGAAAAGAGAGCACAACTTCACCTCCTTGAGTGTAAAGGCGCTATATGCAAGCGGTACACTGAGCCAGCTGCAACCAGCATAACGAAACTTACCTGTCCATACCTGATAAAACAAGGGAAGAAATTGACTCAACACGGAGATTGTAAAATCTTGACAATGTATTGGGTGTTGCCCAGCCTGCTGCTTTACAGATGTCTTATGAGAGGTGCCATTACCCAGTGCCCACAGGGCTCCTGTCAGAGTGGGCAGTGGGAGGATTCTCGGGAAGCGAACAAGTCTACCTGTGCTTTACCGAATCGACTCCAAATCAGCTGGACCACCAGGGGGTGGAGTCTCCACTCTCCTCTGAGCGTCACCTGCCATGACAGTGTGTCCACTGTGGCGTTGAGGTTACCGGGGATGTGAGTGGCCCGCATCGACCCAAGTCACCACTGATTTAAAAGGAGGAGATGACGGACGAGTTGTGACATGCGACGAGAGCGTAGTAAGCTGCCTTGGCTTTATATACATTACTGTCGTCATGTTGTCCATCCAGACCAGCACGTGCTTGCCCTGGATCAGTGGCAATAGCCTCTGCAGGGCGAGATGTACTGCCAACAACTCAATGCAGTTGGTGTGCCAACACAGGCATGGTCCTGTCCAGGAGCCGGCAGCTGTGTGCTCATTGCACACGGTGCCCCAGCCTGACTTAGAGGTGTCTGTCGTAACCACGAAACACCTGGACACTTGCTGTAGGGGGACTCCAGCCCATAGAAATGCAAGGTCTGTCCAAGGCCTGAAGAAATGGCGGCAGACCGATGTGATAGCCTTGCAATGTGTTTGATGCCCATCTCTGGACTCGAATCTGAAGCCAGTGCTGTAGCGGTCTCATATGCATCAACCAAAGCGGCGTGACCGCCACTGAGGATACCATATGCCCCAGGAGCCTCTGAAAATATTTCAGTGGAACTGCCGTCCTCCAGCTGAATAAGTTCAGGCAGTTCAGCACTGACTCGCTTGTGAGGTGCACTGTCATTGAGACAGAGTCTAACTCCATGCCGAGAAAAGAGATGCTCTGAACCGGGGAGAGCTTGCTCTTTTCCCAGTTGACTAGAAGCCCTAAACTGCTGAGGTGCGAGAGTACGTGGTCCCTGTGTGCACACGGTAACTCTCGGGAGTGCACTAGAATCAGCCAGCCATCGAGGTAATTGAGTATGTGATCGCCCACTTCCCTTAACGGGGCAAGGGCTGCCTCTGCGACCTTCATGAAGATGCAAGGGACAGGGACAGGCCGAAGGGGAGGACCATATACTGATACGCTCGACCGTCAAATGCAAACCATAGAAAGGGTCTGTTTAGAGGTAGAATCAAGTCATGAAAGTACGCATCCTTCAGGTCTACTGCTGCGAACCAATCTCGATGCTTGGGTCCATGTAAAACTGTTTAATATTGACAAAATGCATTGAAAATGTTAACAAATAAAATCCTGAGAGAACCTTGCTGCTAAATCCGTTATGTTGTATATTCCAAACAGATATGCTTGGGTCCATGTAAATGCAGCTGACCCTAAGATTCCATTACTCTTGAAAACAATGCGTAAGTTAGTTCAAGTTCATATGTTTATTGGCTTCAGTCTGTGCAGTTGTTAATTGTAAAGTTACATTTATGTTGTGTGTATATAGTGATTCATCTCACATATACTGTATATAGGATGTGTTTGAGTGAGGTATAATTAACCCATTAGTAAAGTTCATTGTACAGGTGTTCAGCAGGGAAATCAATTTGTTCTAAAAAAAATTATTTAACATTGTAAAGAGAATTAATGGAAACTAAATCAAAAGACACAAACACTCTCTCTTGCACCACACTCGGCAGTCAACATTTATCCCTCTCAGAGGCATGATTAGCCTGATAAGGGACTGGGTGTGTAGAAGTACCACCCGGCCCCGCCCTCCACCCTTGTAACAAACATTTTTAAATAAACTGTTTTAGTGCATTGTTAATATCCTTCAATACATTTTTTTTCATCATATTTTCGCCAATAGTATGTTTTAATTAAAACAGTTTGATTATTGTCTCGATGCATCTAATTTGTCTCGTCTTTGTTATTGTTGAAAAAAAAAAAAAATCCACAGTCATTTTGTTACAGAGTTTAACACTGGCTGCAGGGCTCGACATTAATGCTTGTCCGGGACAAGTGGAAATTTTGAATGGGCAAGTTAAAGAGAATTTGATCAAAAACGCTTTGTGTAATAATACCATCTGTAGCGTGAAGAGAAACCCTTACAAGAGACTAATGCACCCGTTACATCTCTCATCTTTCTAGAGCTCAATCTAATGTATGTATCCGAGGTTTTTTCTCCGCCATGTGAACCAGTCAGTTTTAATAATTATATAACAATATATATTATAAAAATATTAATACTATAACATTAATAAATTATACACAATGAAAACATATTATCTATCTTTAATAAGCATATCTGTATTGAATATACAACATATCTGATTTAGCAGCACGGTTCTCTCAGGATTTTATTTGTTAACATTTTCAATGCATTTTGTCAATAATAAACAGAAGTTTGTAATGCAACTGGTGAGCATTGCCTCTCAAAGAGATGATTTCTTTTGTTCTTACTTTCTTGTCCAATGTACACAAGTGTTTTGTGCATATCTGTTTAAGTTTTGACTTCAGAAGCGGAGAATGTAGCCTATATGTGTGGTTCCCCGTCTGTCGCTCACTTTGACGTTGTGTCAAAGAAGTGACACGAGGGGTCTCACTTGAGCGCCGAATATGCCTCTGATCTATGAAAAAATGCCAATGAGATGTTGGAAGACAGTATTTGCATGCCCCACCCTCGGACATACGGGTATAGACACAATCAGCCAAGCCAGAGCCCCTTCTACTACACATCTTTACGCCCTGAAGTGGCACCTGTTCACAAATTGGTGTTCTTCCCGGGCTAAAGACCCACAATGGTGCGCAGTTAGGTCAGTGCTCTTATTTCTGCAAGAGAGGCTGGAGGGGAGGCTGTCCCCTTCCACCCTAAAGGTGTATGTCGCCGCCATCGCGACCCACCATGACACAGTAGACGGCAAGTATTTGGGTAAGCATGACTTAATTAACAGGTTTCTAATAGGTGCCCGGAGGCTGAATCCCTCCCGACCAAGCCTGTTCCCTTCCTGGGATCTTTCAGTGGTGCTCATGGACCTCCAGAGACCTTTAGAGACCAGGTAGGGAACCTGCAAGCGCTGCCCCGGGAGGAGGCAGACCCAGCCCCTTCATTTCTGTGTCCGGTACGTACCTACTTGGACCACACGCAGAGCTTTAGATGTTCTGAGCAGCTCTTTGTCTGCTTTGGCAGACAGCGGAAAGGGAATGCTGTCTCCAAACAGAGGCTTTCCCACCGGGTCGTGGACGCCATTTCATTGGCCTATCACACCCAGGCCATGCCCCCCACGTCTTGAATGGACCTGCGTCTCCCTTAGGCAGTTCCAGCTGCCGTCCGGTCACTGTGTTGTAGCAACTCCCCCCTCTAACGAGGTTGGATATACCACTGCGCCATTTCCACATGCCGCCTGAAAAACCCATGTGATGTATTCACCACTCTTACCTCCCCTTCAGGGCATGGGTGGTCTCCGCAGGGTCTTTTCCCCCTAAAAGAATAGGAAACTGGGTAAGACCCCTTTTCCTCGATGCATGTAAGGGCCCTGGCCATTCTTGCTGTATGCGAGAAACATAGAGAGAAAAGAGGCCCAGCCAGGCTAGGCCTGTTCCCAGGTTGGCAAGCGTTGCCTTGTTCCCCTGCCTAGTGTAACCAGAAGGATCCCGATGACTTTTTTGGGGGCATTGGGGAAGGGTACATGCAGTCTGACACAGCTGGTCACCTCTGCACATAAAATACCTGCCCGCTCCTGTGTCAGTAGTACACGTACACGGCTCAGCACATGGCGTGATTTAAATTGGACCCCTAGTGTCACTTCTTCGACACAACGTCAAAGTGAGCGAGAGACGGGGAACGTCTAGGTTACGTATGTAACCTCCATTCCCTGATGGAGGGAATGAGACATTGTGTCCTCCCGGCCACATCGCTGAGCCGAGCCACTGTAGTGGCCGGACCATTTACGGCTCCTCTGAAAAATCCTGAATGAACTGTTTTCTATTTCCCCATTTTTATAACCATATGTCCAGGGGCAGGGTATGCAATTACTGTCTGCCAACTTCTCATTGGTCTTTTTCATAGATCAGAGGCATATTCGGCGCTCAAGAGAGACCCCTAGTCTCACTTCTTCGACAAAACGTCTCGTTCCCTCCATCAGGGAACGGAGGTTACATAAGTAACCTGGATGTTTTCTTGTGATATCAGATTTTTTGAATTAACTTGATTTTTTTGTAGATATCATTATATTGGTCTGCATGTAAACACATTCATTGTTGATTGTAATGGGAACAATCTAGCTTTGTCCAATGTAACTTTTCTAAAAAACTTGGTGGTTTTTGTGGGAACTGGTGTGTACTTAGCTTAACTACATATCTTTTAAGCATGGTGGTAGCTTTACTAGTTTTAAAATCATGTAGCTTTTGAATAGCAAAGATATTTTATTGATTAGGTAGCAGGGTAATGATTACAAAAGTTACAACGCTGCATTTTACATCAAGCCGTGTATCCAGGGTTTTGTGTTGGTGGTTTTGAATAAGAATGAAAGATGTCAGATTCACAAATGAATCACAATTTTTGAGTCAGTTCTTTACAATGAATTGGCCATATGCAACATCTAAACAGTTAGTATCCGTTAGAGATTGAATCTGAAACATGCTCACTCATACACTCATTTGAAACAATTTCTCACTCACCAACACGGCGACGGAATATTTAAATAGACAGAGAACAATGATAATGCTGGTTGCAGTGGATATTTATCTACCATCAATTGAAACGAAATTGTTATTTTTTGCCAGTTATGAAGAATGTCTTTATTAAGTGTTGTATGCTATTGCATACTTTTCTTACTTAATATATTGAACTGGGACAGTAATAATTATAGAGTTTTTTTTTGTAATTTGATAAACATGTCATTGCGCAATTAAATTAATTACATTTCAAGGAAGGCCATACTTTGCATGTAGTAGTAGTGGTTGTTTTGATTAATTTCACTGACTCATTTTTTTTTATTCCATATTTGGAACACACACGGGCTATAAGCAATTTGTTATGTAAACAAGGGGCATACAAGTCCAGCTCCTATCTACTTGAATGGATAAAGACCAAAATCCCTAGAAAATTTGGTCAAGATCACAATCAAAGAACATATAACATATCAGAATTGAAATCTGACAACACTGGTATAATAAATTGTGCTTCTTTCCCTCAGATTACACACACAAAAAAAAGAAAACTTCCAGGCTTGTAGAGCTAATGTGCATACGTGTTCTCGAGTTGATTGACAGGCAATGTTTAACCATCATAACTTGTTAAACGGGATTTAGGAAGTGAATGAACAACAAGCAGCTCCTCCTCTCATTCATCTGGTCAGCAGATCATCGGTCATGAATGAGATGACTGATTAATTTAATTATTTAGCAAACAAATTTACCAGTACATTCAGTTCATTCACGACTGACATAACCGACTAGTTCAATGAGGGGTGTATTCGTTGGTGCACAAAGCAACACATATGGAATTGCAATGTCTACAAATGTAAAAAAGACACTAAAGAACCTCAGACCTTCACTTCATGACATCTACACACTCACATGAGGCACAGGAAAAAGAAAAAAAAAAAGGAATGTCACCTCGACTCAGTGAAGTATCAGCTCTATACAGCCACGTTTTCTGACAATTATAACAAATGTAATACTTTAAACCTTATATTATCTGTTAAAAATGTATGCCCATGCAAGTGAAAACACTTGGCCCTGGAAATTGAAAACAGGTTAATCGTGGAACTGCGTTTAGGAAAAAGGTGGTTAGTCAGTCTGAACAGGCATGAAAAACCACCAAAGCAGTCTTGCGCTTCAAACTACAGCTCATTCGCTTTGAGAGGGAAAGATGTCAGTGAACGAGAAATATAAGTCAGTGTGTGGTGGTGAAGGAGAACAATTAGTTCAATTAAAAGATGAATTCAAAAAGAATGTTTCATTCATGAACGAAACATCACTATCGTGTAGTCCTAAAGAAATCGCCACTGATACAGAATTGTACATTAATATGCTAGTTGTACATCAAAGTACCATTACCATCTAATACCATCTGATATCAGAGTGTTTTTGCCCAGATGTACTCACACACACACTCAAGGAATTTGTCCTCTGAACAGATGCTTACAGTGCATGCAGAAATACCCCATTTCGAAAAAGTTTGTGTAAAAAATTACATAAAATGTATTTTAAATCATAATTTTAAGTAAAAATTTTTAAACAAAATTTTTTTGTGTGTGTGAGTGCACGCGCAAAACTTACTACTTCACCCAGTAACATTTTGGAATTCTGTTGTTATTTATTAATATTATAACCCAACAATTATTTATTGTTGTCCAGTTTGTTATAATATGATACAGTATTATTGTTACTTTGAGGATTTGTTGTGTACAATAGTAATATATATTTACTTTCATCTGGAGTGTACATTCTGATTCTGAGGCTGTATTTTATCTACGCATCCTAGGCAACATTCAACATTCATAACTGTAAAAATAAACATAAAGGCTTGGCAGCCACTCAGCACACTAGAGCAGAAGGGAGAAAAATCATTGCTGTTTATCAAGCACTGAAACGTTTCGTGTTGCAGAACAATCTGGAATAATGTTAAACAATGTAACAGTCACCTCTTTGCAACTTGAATGTTATGTTCTTTGTTAAACTTCGGTTATCATTAAAGATGCACATACAGGAGAACATGCTGAGCTTCTTTACTAGAATCCACAGACCACCAGAACTGTCGGTCATACCACTTACACAAACCGTATGGGGGTGTACTAGTCAGAACCATTCACTGCATATACTACATCCCCCTTCTTAAGCTTTTAAACAAAGTATTACTCAGACATAAAACAAGGACAATATGCTGAAAGTATCACCAGTGTATAAAATAACGTTTGCTATGAACAAGCAATAGTAACACTAAACTAGCATACTTAGGTAAGCACATAATCCTTAAACCGTGCCGGTTGTCTGACAATACGTCCAGCTCTTGTGCATTCCGGCCGTCGCACCCTCCTTTCCACATCTTGAGGAGGCTCAATTGGAGCCGGTTTTTGAGTCATTGCACAGAGTCATTGCACAAGTCATTGCCAGTGTACATGGAACAGTCAGGTTGTGAGTCATGTTTGATTGACCTGTCAGGCCTGAGGTGGCGTCTGTTCCTGCGGTAGATTGTGCCCGATGATGTGACAACGTCGTATGAGCGGGGCTCATCCCGGATACTGACAACTGTAGCTGGTTTCCAAGTGTTTTTGATTCTCATATATACTCTCTGTCCCCCCTTGAAGGCTGAAAGTGGGGCTGCTGTTCTATCGTACCATCTCTTTTGCTGTGATTGAAGATTCTGCAGTGCTTCCTGGATGTGTTTAGGTATGGACGGTTGCAGAACAGCTTTGCTGGCCGGTATAGTGGAACGTAAGACTCTGCCCATAAGGATCTGGGCTGGGGAGTATTTGAGACCAGTGACAGGAGTGTTGCGGAGAGTCAATAGAGCTAGGTGAGGGTCGGTGCCGGACTGAGCGGCAGCTTTCAGCATAGATTTGACAGTCTTTACGGCCCGCTCTGCCATGCCGTTGGACTGAGGGAAATTTGGGCTGGAGTGTGTGATGTTGAAACCCCAGTCATGAGCAAATCGAGTCATTACAGCACTGGCGAAGGGAACATGATCTGCAATCAGAATCTCAGGCACACCATGTCTTGCAAACACTGCTTTGAATTGTGCTATCAGTGAGACTGCCGTTTTGTCTGACAGCTTTAGGACTTCTGGATACTTAGAGAAATAGTCCACAATCAGAAGAAATGAACATCCTTGAAAGTCAAATGTCAGCAGCTATTTTCTGCCAGGGCCCCTTTGGAACTGGATGTGAGATAAGCGGCTCCTTTTGATTTTCGGGACGACTCTCTTGACAGTAACTGCAGGCTTCTACCATGTGACGTATGGCCTCAGAGAGTCCTGGCCAGTAGAAGCATGATCTGGCGTGTGCTAGAGACCGCTGTATACCCTGGTGTGCCACATGAAGTCGTTTCAGCACTTCTGGTCGCAATGCACGCGGGATGATGATGCGATCATCTTTCATGAGTAGCTCATCATCTATGCTAATAGTGTGTCTGACTGGCCAGTAAGCTTGAGCAGCCAGTGGGACATTTTTCTTTCTCTCCGGCCATCCTTGCTCATGTAGCTGCCGTATCAAGTGCAGCTCAGGATCTGACTGTGTGGCTTGTTGGATCATGTGCATGATGTTACCACAAAGTGATTCTCCATTCACTACGTAGATGACTATCTCTTCACACAGGTCTATACTCTGTTGCATCAGACTGAATGTATGCTCTGGACAGCGCGTCTGCGATATGCATCTGGTTGCCTGGAGTGTAAACAATGTGAATGTCATACCTTTGTAGCTGGAGCAGCATTCTTTGAAGGCGTGCTGGTGCTGCGCCTATGGGTTTGGAGAATATCGCCTCAAGTGGTTTGTGATCTGACTGAACTCTAATGGGCACACCGTAAACATGCTGGTGGAACTTTCTCAGAGCGAACACTATGGCCAGTAGCTCTTTTTCTATCTGGGCATAGTCCTTTTCAGCAGGAGATAGCGCCCTTGAAGCGTATGCAATTGGTTGCTGTTTCTGCATCTTTTGAGGCATCTGCCTGCACTTCTATAGGCTCCTTTGGGTCGAAATGCCCAAGGACAGGTGCAGTTGCTATGGCTGTTCTGAGGTTTTCAAGCGCTAACTGCTGTTCAGGATGCCATTGCCAGTCTATATCTTTCCTTAGCAACAGCCGGAGCGGTGCCGTGAGGGTAGCTTCGTTGGGAATGTATTGTGACAGATAGCGTGTCATACCTAGCAGACGTTGAAGGGCTTTTCTGTCAGTGGGAGGGGAAAATTGCAATATTGCTGAAACCTTGGACTCATCAGGCTTCACCCCCTCAGCGGTGATAACGTGGCCTAGGTAAGTCACCTCATTGACCATGTACTGCAACTTATCTTTGTTGAATTTCACGTTTAGACTCACCGCTCTGTTCATCACTTTCTCTAGGATGATATCATGCTCTGCTTTGGTGGATGCCGCTATGATCATGTCATCGGCCACCATGAAGACACCTTCGATGTCCCCAAAGCTTTCTGAGTTCAAGCGTTGGAATACCTCGCTCGCTGACTTTATGCCAAAAGGCATGCGATGAAAACGATACCTGCCCCACGGCGTGTTGAAAGTACAGAGATCTGCTGACTCCTCATCTAGTTGAATCTGCCAATAACCATCCTTCTCATCCATGATGGTGAACAACTTTTTGCAAGCTAACTTACTCCGTATGTCCTCCAGGGTGTGAATATTGTAGTGCTGGCGGAGTATGGCCCTGTTTAGGTCTCTGGGGTCCAGGCAGACTCTCAGTGCACCGTTTTTCTTTTCTGTGATGCACAGACTGCTAACCCATGCAGTAGGTTTAGATACCTTGCTTATGACACCCGTTTTCTCCAATTCATCCAGTGTCCCTCTAAGTCTGTCATGAACTGCATACGGAATCTTCCTGCAGCCGTGTATTACCGGGGAAACGGAAGAGTCAGTGTGAATATGGTGCAATCCTGGAAACTGGCCCAAACCTTGGAACACTGATGCATAGCGGCTGAGGAGCTCAGTTTTTGTAGCGGGTGATGATGGTGTGAGAGCGTCCACTTTCCTTATGAGGTCCAACTGCACACATGCCTGTCTCCCCAGTAGGGCTATATATGATGCTGTAGTCACAAAGAACATCATGTCAGTTGTTTTATTTTTAGCCTGCACATGGAGTTTAGTAACACCTTCTGGTTTGATGCTCCATACGACACAAGCACTGTGTTTGTCTTTTGGATGGTCACAGGAACCTGAAGCTGATCAATGATTTTCTTCGGAATGATGTTTGCTTCAGCGCCCGTGTCGAGCTTGAAGTTGACAACTGTGCCTGCCAAACTCAGATTTGTGTCCCAGCCTGTCTCTGACGTGTTTGAGTGGACCACAGTATCCACAAACAGTGTGTCTATCCCAGATATCTCGGTATCTATGTCGAGCACATCCATTTTGGCTTTTGATTTGCACACAAGTGCGAAGTGGTTCTTTTTTCCACATTTTTTCCACACTTCATTATAGGCAGGGCATTGCCTTGGCATGTGGATGCGTCCGCATTTGCCACAATTTTTTGAATGTCCTCTCGTTGGCACTGTCCTTTGTTTGCTCTCTGCTGGTTTGTTTGATCTCCATTTAGGCTGCTGGCCTTTTTTTGTGATGGCATGCACAAATTGTGTTTCTGATGATGCTGCCATAGCTGTGACTTGTGCCCTCGTGACTTCTTTAGCTCTGCACATGTCAATGGCTTTTGAAAGGGTTAACTCCGATATAGACAGTAATCGTTCACAAAGACCCGTGACTGTTAGGCTGAATACTATTTTGTCTCGTACCATGAGATCTTCAGTTTCTCAGAATTCGCATGTGCTTGCTCAGAGAATGAGTGGGCCCAGAACTGATGTCATTCAAAGACGGTATTCTTTCGCGGAGCACAGTATTTTCGCAGTGCTGCGAGGACCTCTGATAATTTTTTATCTTGTGGATCCCCGTACTCGATCTCAAGCGAGTTATAAATGTCTAGCGCCTCTTCTCCTATGCAATGCAGCAGCACAGCGATTTGTCTCGACTCAGATTTATCCACTAGAGCTGAGGCAGTAAGATGCAAATTAAATCTTTGTTCCCACTTACGCCAATTTTCAGCCAAGTTCCCCGTCAAGGACAAAGGTGGCGGCGGATGAAGCATTTCCATTTTGTCCATCTCGTTAGGATAATCAGTTAGTGCTGCTGTTCGTCACTGTTCACCTGCGCCACGGCGATCTTCAGTCACAACTTGATGTGCGCGGTGTTATTCAGTGGGTTCATCCCGCTTCTGACACCATGTTATGTTCTTTGTTAAACTTCGGTTATCATTAAAGATGCACATACAGCAGTTAACATGCTGAGCTTCTTTACTAGAATCCACAGACCACCAGAACTGTCGGTCATACCACTTACACAAACCGTATGGGGGTGTACTAGTCAGAACCATTTACTGCATATACTACACTGAACTCGTTCAGAACGTTAAATCTTTGTGACACCTGCGCTAAAAAAAAAAAAAATCTATACACAGTGCAACGACTGATATAGAATGCAGATGTATCAGCATGCATTTTGTAAACCTGAAGCTCTTATTAACTTGACACAGCATCTAAAAATGTACCAGTCCTCTGTGAGACACTGAAGAAACAGCGTTTATCCAGCGTGTTTACATATTTAACAATGGAAAAACAGAGCAGACGCAGGCAAAAACTCGTTCGGTGTGAACGGCCCCTAACTCATGCGTTCGCGTGCGTCTGTGAGTGAGAGCGCGTGCCCAAAACAAGTTTGGATGACATATATATATATATATATATATATATATATATATATATATATATATATATCCCGGTAGGAGCTTTCCTACCAGGGCGGGCCCCACGCAATTGCGTGGTTTGTGTGGTGGTTAAAGCCGCCACTGTATACGTCCTTGAGGCAGCGGGGGCGTGGTCAAGTGTCCGTCCGGGGAGAGAAAGCGGTAAGGGCGCTTGCACCTGAGCCAAATTATGTCTAACACCTGTCTCTAATTTCAGTAAGCATGGGGAGAGTGGCATAAGAGCGGCCACAGAACCTCCAGACAGCAGTGGTAGGAGTCTCGCCGCCCATTGGTCACGCGGCCAGCCCCAGATCTCCGCCGTCCTCTCGAAAAGATCGATGAAGGCTTCTGTGTCATCTTTCGCCCCCATCTTCAGAAGCGTTGGGGGGGGGCAGCTGGGGGCGGGTGTCAGAGGACGTGGTCGGGGCACTCTCCTGGGCAAGGAGGCTCCGGATCGCGTGTCGGTCCTCTGATTGAGCCTGCAGGATCTCAAAAAAACACCGGTCCTGGTCTTGGCATAGCTCAATCAGGGACTGTTGGTGCGTCTGATGCATGCTGGCGAGGGACTGGAGGATCTCGGCCAACTGGGAGGGCTCCATGGGGCGTACTGTAGCTGGTTCAAACGGGTTTTCAGCACCAGTGTAAAGGAGTGACGTAGACGTGGGTTTTGATAACTCAATCTTTTTAATGACCACAGTCTCATACAGCGCTTCTTTCGTAATGGAAACAACTTAGGACACACAATTACTAACTGAAAAAACAGATCATGACAACGCTGGGCTGCCGTGCACGCGCAGAGCTCTCTTTCTTTCTCTCCCCTCTGGAGGTTCTGTGGCCGCTCTTATGCCGCTCTCCCCATGCTTACTGAAATTAGAGACAGGTGTTAGACATAATTTGGCTCAGGTGCAAGCGCCCTTACCGCTTTCTCTCCCCGGACGGACGCTTGACCACGCCCCCCGCTGCCACAGTCCTCTTTTCCCGAACATCATACATTCTTTGTATTTTTTTTATTGCGCATCAATGTTCACGTATTTATGTGTCCTTACATGTTAGATATTTTTACACCTCTCTCTTGCTCATTCTCTGCGTGCATGCTGTATGTGTGTGCTGGAAAGATCGCCAGACATGCTCTGCTGCTCTCAGCCAGAAACATCAATTTAAACATCAAGTAAATACACTTTTAAAAGTATGTTCCCCAACTCTGCAATTTATTCAATAAACCACCTGTTTCATCAGACTCACACATGCCATGCATTGTTATTTTGAACTGAAAATGTTAATTATCTTGATATCATAAACTATCAATCATTATACTACAATTGGGGACATTTAAACATTTATGATTTGACAGATGACAGATACAAATAGACCATGATGGAAATTATACTCAGTCCATCAGATATTTGTGTTTGTAATATTTCTGTTTATTTTATTCACATTATATCCATAAAAGAATATTATGTGACAAACACAGAATGTCACAAAAGGAGAGTTTGTTATAAAAATATGAACTTCAGGGAAGTATCGAGGCACAGCAGTAAAAAAAAAAAATGTGCATTGTATTTTATTCTATTGGCATTAATAAATGTATTCATGTTACTATATATTAAATGTGTTCAATACCATGTGTCACTCCGTGTCCACATGTGTGGACGTTGTGATTTGGTTTTGCAATACGCAACAATTTAAAAGAATTTGAACTGACTGAATACTTTTCACTACACTGTCATTTAAGGATTAAACTTCTCATGCACTGTGTCACGTGAAACAATAGCATGACGGCAATTTATGTGACGATCTCCTATAGGCGCAGCACCAATAAATGTGCGACTCTAAAGAAACCTCTAAGTTTTTGATTGAAACTTGTTTGGTTGTAAAGAGTAGCATCTCTAGTTTTGTTTTTGGTAGCATGCTGATAAAAATTATGTCCAGATATGTGTAAAATGGGACCATATTCAAGTTGAAAAAACATGTTATTTATTTAATTTTTCTCCCCTTGTGGCTCACCCTTGATTTGAACTTGCGACTCCAGGTGTGGTAGTCCGTGTCTTTACTTTCTGAGCTATCCAGGCCCCCACATGTTAGTTATTTTGAATATTTTTTAACATAACACATCTGTGGGTAATTTCACTTCATTTTAATATAAATTTTGTTATATTCTGTATTGCGATCTCTGTGCAATACGGTTCTATTCATTAACATTAGTAAATTAGTAAAATAGTACATTAGTTAAAAAACTTGCTTTGTAGTGTAACTAGTTACTTTCCCTAAAGTGTAACTTTCAGCTTAGCTCAACTAATTTTATTTTGAGTAGTTAGCAGCTTGCTTAACACTGGACACTATGTGCATAATGTATTCTGTTTGTTTGGTCGGTTCCTTTCCTAGAAAAAGCATTTATGTAACTGTTTCTAAACTTTTTAATGATGCACAAATGGTAGATTTTGTCTATGCGTAAGTTCCCTTTGGATTGTGCAATTTCACTAATATAATGGGCTCATAATACTGTGTCCTGTACACTAGTGGCACCAGCCCTCTATCGTTGAAGAAGCGGTTTGTAAGGAACTGAGCAGTCCTGAGAGTAATGAGGAGAGTGATAAGATGAGATGAGCTGGTACACTTGTCAATGCCAAGAGAAGATCAAACACGAATCTTGTCTGCTGTCTACCCCCTTTTGGCCATCCTTTTTTTGTTATTTGCTTGACTGTCCCCTTGTCTCTCCCTCTGTCTGCCAGAACTAGCACTCGGGACTAATCCATATCCAACGTTTTGGATGTTCTGTGAAAGATCTCCCACACGTCACTACGAAGGCTAAAGGGCCACGGTAGGCCATAACCACTTTGTGCACTTACCTTAAAAACCTATTTACATTGAAGAGAGAAAGACAGAGAGAGAGGGAAAAAGAACTGTCTCCTGTCACCTTGTGATATGGATCGTTTGTTTTGTGGGGCTTGTTAGTGAATATCAATGTCTCTGGATGCGACAGGTCAAGGGTACTCCTCCAAACAGACCAGACATCCGCACTCTGATCAACATTGACATGTCTCACACTTTCACTTTCTGCAGTGTACAATTTTTTTTTTTACAGTTACAGTAAAAAAGGTGACAGGTTTTTTTCAGTTACAGATTTAAAGGTGCACTCAGTAACTTTTTGCTCCTCTTATCTTAGATGCGATTCAGTGGATGCAGCATCATTCAAAATCAATAGTTTTTAGCTTCAGATGCATTATAGAAATTCACTGTTTACAGTTATGCATGATTAATCCAAGAGTGAAAGTGTCCAATAGCAAGATGGTTACTGAGATTAAGCAAGTAGTGTTTAGCTGGACATGTGATTCAAAAATGGGAGCCCCAATGAGGGTACCCCTCCCCCATGTAGAATAAAACAGCTTTTATAAGGTTACTGATATGACTAGGGTCCTCATCTCACATGTGTACTCATGATTTTATACATATGCTTCAAATTTACTATTCAATTCTTTAGGAGTAAAACTTTTGAATGAGGAAAAAATTACTGAGTGCACCTTTAATATTGTTGTTTGATTAATATTAATATTATAAATAACATAGTACTCAGCAGTAGGTACTGTACGTTAGGCTTTGTTTACAATGCAAGTTCTAATGAACAGATCTGATATTTTGGTTGCACCTGTTTGCATACATACAAGAGATAACCAGTTGTGCACTTGTGCCTCATGGTAAATGCAGTAATGTGTCCATTCACAAATTAATCAGTGCTTATTTCCACCTTGGTTTCAAGATTTATTAAAGTTGCAGCTTCATATTGGAAAAAAAAAAGACTCCAATTGAAACACCGATCATTCATTTATCTTTGATTCAAGAAATTGCTATGCTTTCCCATACACATTTCAAATTTTTTCTGTCTGCAGGGGAGCAACATCAGAACTGTGCAGCTGTGCAAGCACGCAATTTAGAGGGGAACATTGTTATAGATGTGAATTATAACTCTAATCATGCGAAAGTTGAGGAGGAGCCATTCTTTTTCTAAGTAATCGTACTTAACAATTTTGGACGATAAAATGGGCAAAAAAAAAAAAAAAAAAAATCCCAAAGACTAAGATTGAAGGAGAGGCCCGAGTAATATTTCAATAATTTGGACTTGGGTCAGTAAGCTAAGCAACCACCTAAAAAACCCACCAATAACACCCTAAAAACCACATAGCAAAAGACAAAATTCCACTCAAAACTCCTTAGCAATGCAAATCATAAGAACCACTCACAATTTTTTTAGGTTCACAATACATTTTGTTCCCCGTCTGTCACTCACTTCGACGTTGTGTCGAAGAAGCGACACTAGGGGTCTCTCTTGAGCGCATTTTGCATCTCTGAGCTATGAGAAAAGGCCAATGAGAAATTGGCAGACAGAATTTGCATGTCCCGCCCCCGGACATACGGGTGTAAAGGGAGGGAAATGCATCTGTTTCATTCAGAAATATTCTTCGGAGCCGATGGTTGTGTATGCAGTGAGCTGCGAGTCACATACTGTTCCTTGTTGGATCTACGGCGCATATCGGTGGCTTTCTCCCTTCTTTGCACGGCAGTGCAACTTGCCCCTGAGCACTTTGACAGCGCAATTAATTTATTAGTTTATTGAGTTTATTTACTTATAAAAGAGTTATTTTCTCTAAAAGAGCAATACACAGCTGGCGATGAGCGTCCTTTTCAGGACTCGTCTTTATAAAGATGCCCTTGTGTAGTTCCTGGATGCGGTAGAGTGCTCTTCACTTCTGACGGCCACAGGCGCTGTCTCATGTGTCTGGGCTGCGATCACACAGAGGCAGCGTTTGTGGATGGCTCATGTTTTCACTGCGAGAACATGACCATGGCAACGTTGCGGTCGCGGCTTTCCTTCAACAGAAGGAACGCCACTCCAGCCGCCCCCCACGTTGCTCCTTCTTCCCACGGGATTGAGGACGACCCAGCTGGCGATGGAGGCAATCTGGGGATAGCAGTGGTCTCGGTTCCGCCAGTTACGCCCCCACGAACCATCTGTCCCCCGGCACACTCGTTGACATCCATCCGGGCTCGAGGCAACAGCAGCTTGCCTCACAGCCAGCCTGCCTATCCTCTTGAGCCCCCCTGAGCTGGATGAGCTTGCCTCTGCATCAGAGAGCGTCCGGCGTCTGACGCGGATGACTTGACTGGACTGCCACCTTCAGGCCAGCATGCCCAGTCTGAGGCCCAGATGTCCGACATGCTTGCCCGAGCCGCCGTCAGCATGGGGCTGAACTGGATCCCTCCATCCTACAGCCTTCATGGCTGGATGATTGGTTCCTCGGGTCTGCCTGCCACTCACAGCTGCTCCACCCCCGGGGTTCCTTTCTTCCCGGAAGTGCATGATGAGCTGATGAGTTTGTGGAGAACACCCTTCTCCATCTGTCACAAAGCCTCTCGCTCATCCGCTCTCACTACCCTCAACGGCGGAGTGGCCCACAGGTACACGGCGGTCCCCCAGGTGGACAGAGCGGTTGCGATCCACCTGTGCCCCGAGAACGTCGCAGCCTGGCGCCATCGCTCTGTGCTCCCCTCCAAGTCTTCAAGTCTTCACTGACCTCCAAAGCCTACAGCACCACCGGACAGGCCGCTTTTGCCACAGCCCCTTCGGGCTGCAGTACCCACATTCTCAATAAAAGATCTATTTCCTTTGTCTCTGGACGGCAAATGCCGTTCTCACAGCACTCTGCTGCCACACCTCAACAGTCCTGGCATGCTGGATGCAGACCTCTCGCCTTCAGCCCCACGACTGTTCCCCAGCCGGCCGGTTCTAATGAGTCCAGAGGACGCCTCCCCGGGACCTCCTCCTCAGTCACTAACCCGCTCCCTGCTGGTTGTGAGGAGCAAGTTAAGTGCTTGAGTCTTCTCTCAGCAACAGAGCCTTGGGACGCACCTTTGCCTCCCAATGCCACATTACCTGCTCCGCCCCGCTGCGAAGCCCCGCCGGGTACGTAAAAAATAACCATCCCCTTAGTGCCCCTAGCTTGGAATTTGGACGCATGGCTCTCACTTCCCAATCCGTCACGCTGGCTGGCCAGGACCATTTAACTCATTTATGCAAATGGAGGGGGGGGGGCGTCCGCTTTACCGCAGTACACGGCGAACATGCCAAATCCCTGCACGCGGAAATCATGACTCTCTTACCAAAAGACGCGATAGAGCCTGTCCCTCCAACCGAGATGAAGAAGGGTTTCTACAGCCCTTACTTCATCTTACCCAAGAAAGGCGGTGGCTTACGACCGATCCAGGCCTTGCAAAAACTCCCGTTCAAAATCCTCAAGCAAAAACACATTTTAACTTGCGTCCGGCATCTAGATTGGTTTGCAGCGGTAGACCCGAAGGACGTGTACTTCTACGTCTCAATATAGCCTCAACATCGACCCATCCTACGGTTCGTGTTTGACGGCCAGGCATATCAGTACAAGGTCCTCCCCTTCGGCATGTCCCTGTCCCCTAACGTCTTTACGAAGGTCGCAGAGGTAGCCCTTGCCCCGCTTCAGGAAGCAAGCATCCACATACTCGACTACCTTGACGACTGGCTCATCCTGGCCCACTCCCGAGAGTTACTATGCGCCCACAGGGACCAGGTGTTCAGGCACCTCAGCCATTTAGGGCTTCAGGTCAACTGGGAAAAGAGCAAGCTCGCCCCGGTTCAGAGCATTTCTTTTCTCTGCATGGAGTTAGACTCAGTGCTGAAATGCCTCGCCGCCTTCAGGCCAGGCACAGCGGTCCCTTTAAAACTTTTCCAGAGGCTCATGGGGCATATGGCGAATTGGGTTGGGGCGCCATGTGAAATGGGCACGCAGCTGCAGCCACATTGGAAAGGGGCCCCACTGCGCTTGCACATCAACTGCCTAGAGTTGTTGGCTGTACTTTTTGCCCTGCAGAGGATTCTCCCGCTAATTCAGGGCAAACACGTCTTGATCCGATCAGACAGCATCACCCCGGTAGCGTACATAAATTGCCAAGGCGGCATATGTTCCCGTCACATGTCACAGCTCGCCCGTCATCTCCTCCTTTGGAGCCAGATGCGACTCAAGTAGTGACTCAAGACTCAGAGCAGCAGGTTGGGCAACACCCAATACCTTTGCAAGATTTTTCAATCTCAGGGTTGAATTGCTTTCGTCCTGTGTTTTCTCAGGTCCGAGCCGGTATTACTTGGTAGCACGCTGACAAACTGACCAGGTGGATCGCTTGTGCCTTGCACTTTTCCGTAGAACGTTCCCCTTCCGAGCGGACCCGCGTCTCCCTTGTGCAGTTCCTTGTGCAGTTCCCACTGGCCCCTGGTCGCCGTGTCTGTAGCAACTCCTCCCTCCCAATAGGCAGGATCTACCACAGCGCCATGACCTAAAAGCCCATGTGATGTATTTCACCACTTTTTACCTCCCCCAGTCTGGGCAGGTGTGGTCTCCACAGGGTCTGTCCCCCCTGTAAGAATAGGAATTGGGAAAGAACGCCTTCCCGATGCATATGATAGTGTTAAGATGGCCCCAGACGCTTTAGCTCTGTGTGAGAAACATAGAGAGAAAAGGCACGGCTGGTGCGGCCTGCTCCCATCCTTGGCACGTCGCCTTGTTCCCCCCTGTCGGGGGTAAAGAACCAGAAGAATCTGACGATTTTATGGGGCGTTGGGGAAGGGTACGTGCAGTCTGACACAGCCAGTCTCTTTGGCACGTAAAATACCTGCCCGCTCCTGTGTCAGCAGTACACGTACATGGCTCAGTGCACTGTGTGATTTAAATTGGACCCCTAGTGTCGCTTCTTCGACACAACGTCGAAGTGAGCAATAGACGTGGAATGTCTAGGTTACGGATGTAACTTCTGTTCCCTGATGGAACGAGACGTTGTGTCCTCCCGGCCATGTCACTGAACCGAACCACTATTGCAGCCGAACCATTGTCGGCTCCTCAGAAAAATCCTGAATGAAACAGATGCATTTCCCTCCCTTTATACCCTCATGTCCGGGGGCGGGACATGCAAATTCTGTCTGCCAATTTCTTATTGGCCTTTTCTCATAGATCAGAGATGCAAAAGGCGCTCAAGAGAGACCTTAGTGTCGCTTCTTCGACACAACGTCTCGTTCCCTCCATCAGAGAACCTAAACTTTTTCAGGTTCTTTTCAAATTCATAAACACTTAAACACCATGTCCAACTAGGTACGGCACAATCATTTTAAAGTTTATTGGGAATGTGACACAATCACAACCAATCCCCCTCAAATGATTTGCAGCTTAAATACAGGACATCAGTCCTGGGTCCTGTGCTTTACGTCTTTATTTTGGCCAAAATACAGAATGTCCTGGATAATACAAGACAGTTGGCAACTCAGTGCCTGGTTAGGACACATTTTACTGTTGTACATCCTGTTCCAAGTGCAGTTCAACATGTTGTTTTGTTGTTAAAAGTTTCTTATAATATTCTCCCAGATCCTAATTACGTTCATTTGAAGAGCCAACTTGAGCCAAAAAACACTCACACCCATGTGATCGAAAATGTGATCAGCAATAGAGCTAATATGAGGATTGATTGTAATGATCATCTTGTCTCTTTTTCATTGACTTGTCTGTCTGGCAGTGGTGGCAGACAGACGCTTGGGTCCTGAAGGGCGATAGAAGACAGGTTATCTTTTAATTTTCACCTCTCAATTTCTTTGGCTCCTATCCCACCATCTCCCCATTCTAAGACATTTCATATTCTAATCATTCTGTCTTCACAAGCAGTCTTCAACCACTCGTCCTCCAGAACTTTAACACTTTCAAACCTTCTGCAAAATTCATAGACTATTTCCCGATTTAGTTTCTTGGAATATAAATGAATAGAACCTTCCTTCTAAACTCACCACTTCTGTTTCTCAACCCTCTCGTCTGCCTTGTATTCCCTTTATGCCCGAAGGTTACAACTAAATGTACATTATTCAGCAAAAAAACAAAGACTCTGAAAATTGATTTGGTTATCAGTTGCTTTAGTGGTGGGCCACTTTGATAAGGCCCTGAAAGGAAGCACTAAATGTCAGAAATGTGCTATAGCAGCTCTTTTTGAGTTTTATAATAACAACATGCTTCCAGTCGTGCAGCATTAGGCCCTGCAGTCATATCTGATGACTCTCCCTCTCTTTCTTGTTTTACATTTTTATTTCTTTCTCTTTATAGTATATATACAGTTTTAGCCCTTAAGCACATGAGGGTAACATAAGTTTGAGACTGACCTGCAACAAATTCCATGCATCTTTCGTATATCTGTCTAATAATAGAATGCCAAATATGTAGTGGCCATTTCTGATATTTCTGTAGACTGTTAAGAGTTAGCCATCATCTCCTTTACCTGTGGTCATTGATGCTTAGCTCACAGCCTGCATTGGCAGTTATAGGGCAGTCTGGTACTTAAAGAAAACAGCTTTTAATATGCAATAGGGGCAGGAGTGAAACCCACAATAACAGACAGCCGACATCAATTACTGGATACATATCCATCACTGGACTGACTTATATGTGACCCTCAGCACCTTCCAGCTGTGATATTGACAGCACTCTGCTCTCTAGCATGCGGTGACAATTTCCATTTGCAATCGCCTTTATTAACTGGCTGTTAAAATGACTGAAAGAACTCCCTCTTTGGCCCACTCTTCATTCATTTAAGGTTGAGAAAAAAAAACTACTGAGGGAGAGAATGAAGTGGAAATGTGATTGAGGTGGGGGACTGGGGGAGGGGGGCCTTTCTTCTTATGTCTTTTCATTTCCCCTTTTCCTTTCTTGTCCTGATCTGTAACTTTTCTTTCCTTTGCTTCCCCCTTTTCAATCCCCCTTTTCCTTTCTTTTATCGCCTCCAATTTGGCTTTCCTTATCCCCTTTTCCTTTCTTTTATTGCCTCCAATTTTGCTTTCCTTTCCTTTCCATTCTTTTATCACCTCCAATTTGACATCCCTTTCATTTTCCCTTTTACTTTCTTTTATCACCTCCATTTTGACTTTCCTTTCCTGTCCTGTTATGACCTGTCATTTCCCCTTTTCCTTTCTGCAACTTTCCTTTAATTTACTTTAATACCTCCATTGTGGATTTCCTTTCCTTTTTCCTTTCATTTAACACTTAACAATTTGCACTTCGATGTTGTGTCGAAGAAGCAACACTAGGGGTCTCTCTTGAGCGCTGAATATGCCAGCGATCTATGAAAAAGGCCAATGAGAAGTTGGAAGACAGTATTTGCATACCCCGCCCCCAGACATATGGGTATAAAAGCGGGGAAATAAGTCGAGTTCATTCAGAAATTTTCTTCGGAACGATGGTTGTACTGCAGTGAGCTGCGAGTCATACACCCGTTCCTGTTCCTCTGACGCTCTCTGCTGTTAGATCTATGGCGCACTACAGCGGCTTTCTCCTTCCTTGCACGGCAGTGCAGTTTACCCCTGGGTGATTCGACAGTGCTGAGCACATTAAAAGAATGATATTTCTTGTAAAAGAGCGTTTTCCTCTATTAGAGCAATACACAGCGGCGTTGAACGTCCTTTTCAGGACGCATTTTTATAAAGATACCATTCCGCCCCTGTGTAGTTCCTGGATGCGGTAGAGTGCTCTCCGCTTCAGATGGCCACAGGCGTTGTTTTGTGTGTCTGGGCAGCGATAACACCGAAGCAGCGTTTGTGGATGGTTCATGCTCTCACTGCGATGGAGGCGATCTGGGGATGCAGAGGGTGCAGCTCCGCCGGGTGCGCCCCCTTGGACCACCCATCCCCCAGCATGCTCGTTGACTCCCATCCGTGCTCGAGGCAATAGCGGCTCGCCTCACAGACATCCTCACTGACCGCAAAGGCCTACAACACCGCCAGACGTGCCGCTTCTGCCCTGCACGCCATGGCCCTCCTGCAAGTCCACCAGGCCAAGGCGCTCAAAGATCTGCATGGGGGTAGCCCTGATCCCGATGTGCTGCAGGAACTGCGCTCAGTGACCGACCTCGCCCTTAGAGCCATGAAGGTCACAGCGCAGTCACTCGGGCAGGTGATCTGCTTCCTGCTTCCGCGCTGTTCGGACGCTCTTGCTTGCTGATCCGCGCTTTTGCTCTATCGCTTTTATATTTTTATTTTTTATCTCCTTTTATCAAGTAATTTTAAATTAAGCAAATCAGCACAGTGCTCAAAAGCTTGGACTACTACTACTACTACTACAAAAAAAAAGGCAGAATTCTTTTACCCGACCAGCCTCCCACTGAAAGTTTTCATTCCAGGGAAGGGAAAACACAACTGCCTACATTCAAAAGGATAAGAGAAAATGCCTCTTCTGGAATCTACTTGCTGCACTAACTGCCAGAGACTTTTACAAAGGATTGCAGTTCTTGAAACAAAGTTACTTGCGGGACCACCAAACCAGACGGAACACACAACAGAGCTTCGTCATGGACGCCCTCAGCATACAGCTGGTGAGTCCCATGAATCTATTGCTCCTCGACAGGCCATAATGAGTGTAGAGAAACAAGCCGATCGACTTACAAATCGATGGCACAAACAGGGAGCGAGACCAAAAAGCACTCGAGACATCAGATTGTCTCGAGCATCACATATTGCCGCAGTTGCATCCTCTACCCCAGATATGGCTCTGACAAGGATTGCAAACACTGGTTTCCTACCACCGCCTATACATCTTGAGAACAGATTTGAAGCATTAATGAATGAGGAATCCCCAAATATAATAAATGTGATCAAACACAGACTGAATCAGCCAGTAGCTAACACTGATGCTAACTGGCGCTCAAGGTCGAGCAGACAGCGGCACTCAGCTCAGAGCACAGCTGGGCCCAGGACTCTGATAGTGGGTGACTCCACAATCAGAAACATTAGCAGCAGGGATACAACTACGTGCTGCCTTCCACAAGCAACAACTTCTGATGTAAACAGGGAACTTCAGAATATACTGATGAAATATCAGACTGCAAATCGACTCATCATTCATGTGGGGAAGAATGATATTCATAAAGAGCAGTCAGAACTCCTTAAGAAGGATTTCAATGAACTTTTTGAAACACTTAAAAGACTGAAAGTTCAAACATTCATCAGTGGACCACTTCCAGCAAGAGGAACAAACAGGTTCTCACGGTTGCTTGGGCTTAATACATGGCTGCAAAAAACCTGTAATATAAAAGGAGTGAACTTCATTGACAACTTCAATCTTTTCTGGAGTCAGAGGCAACTGTTTCGACAGGATGGCCACCACCCAAACAAACTTGGTTCAAGAGTGCTAAAGGACAATATCTACTTCTCCCTCAATCATCCTTCTGCAGTGTGTGCCAATCCAATCAATCTGAATGGCACACACACACCTGGACACAGTATGAATGACCACAGGACTTCACTTCAGCACCTGAATGGACATTTGGTTGACAATTCACACAAGGACAATGATAACACCACTCAGCCACAACAATTTCTGCTCACGCACACAATCTCAGCTGAGCCCTGCCCACAAAGATCACCACAGACAGACTGTGACATATTAGAACTGCTCCAAGATTCAGCACCCAAGGACGACTTTCTGGAAAACACCCAGGGAGACCAGGACAGCATATTACAGCCAATAACACAGCAACAGCCCCTCTCACCAGACACGTTATCCCTCTCTCCAGCATCTCCACATCTGTGCTTCTCAGAGAAAATGGAAGAACTTGTGTATGCTGGAACCAAACTATCCCACTCATTTGCTGCAAGCCCCCAGATATCAAGCAAAAAACGGCAGGCCCCTAAACTACCAAAGCCTGCAGGCAAAGCTCGCCCTCCCCCTCGTCCTGTGAGAGCTCTTCGGCCTCTGCCACAACGCAAGGGCTCACACCCTCCTCCATCTGCTCGAGGTGAACCAAAAACAACTGATACCAGCTCTCAGTGATATGTGTCGGGTCCCCACTATGATAACAGTAACTTTCTCAAATGTTTACAAAACAAGTGGGAACCCAGTGTGCCTGTAACTTTCTCTATTGCTGTTCGATGTCATGATAGAAAGTCTAAGGCCTTCAAAAGCCATACAGCAAACCCATCTAATCTGGTGCCTATTACACGCCAAACTAAGATTGCTGTGGGGTCAAAAAGTAAGACTGTTAAGTTAGCACTTTTAAACATCCGCTCACTTAAAAATAAATCACTTCTAGTCAACGACTTAATAAGCACATACAACCTGGATTTTATGTTTTTAAATGAAACTTGGCTAGAAGACAGCTGTAGTGCAACAGTCCTTAATGAAACATCCCCTCCTAACTTTACTTTTCTGAGTGTCTGCAGAGAAGGCAGGAGAGGTGGGGGCTTAGCTGCTCTTTTTAAAGATGTCTATCAATGTAAGCAAATATCATTTGGGAATTACCTGTCTTTCGAATATCTGGGTATTGTGTTAAAAGGTGCTCCACGCGTTTTACTTATCATTATTTACAGGCCTCCAAAATACTCTCCAGCCTTTGCTGAGGACTTTACAGAACTGTTATCAACAATTACCTCAGAGTTTGACTGTTTTGCCATTGCTGGAGATTTTAACATTCACATAGACAATGCAGAAACCAATATGACAAAAGAAATCAAAACTGTTTTAAAAACGTTTGATCTGACTCAGCATGTACATGGACCCACACACAATCATGGACACACTCTAGATTTACTTATCAGTAAGGGTCTAAACATTTCATCAATTGTTATTAAGGATGTAGCACTGTCTGATCATTTCTGTATTTTCTTTGATATATTGATCTCTCCTGCCATTGAAGCTAGATCTGTGTCTGTCAAGAAGAGATGCTTAAATGAGAACACTAGTGTACTATTTATGAAGGCTATATCTTTAACACCAAGAATATCTGCTGACACTGTTGATTTTCTCCTTGATTCTTTTAACTCAAAAGTTAAAAGTGTAATTGATGAAATTGCTCCTGTGAAAGTGAGGAAGAAGAGTGGCAGTCAAAAAGCACCCTGGAGAAACTCAACAGCAGTGCAGAATATGAAAAGACAATGCAGAAAAGCAGAGCGCATTTGGCGGAAGACAAAACTTGTAGTCCATTATAATATCTACAAAGACAGCATCCATGCTTTTAATATGGAACTAGGCAAAGCTAGACAGTCTTTCTTCTCGAATATTATAAACAGCAACTTAAACAACACACGCACTCTATTTGCGACTGTAGAGAGACTGACAAACCCCCCAAGCCAGATTCCCTGTGAACTGCTCTCAGACAGCAAGTGCAGTGAGTTTGCTTCTTTCATCTCTGAGAAAATAAATAATATCAGAAAGGCGATCAGCACATCCTTGAGTTGTGCTGGGGTCAGACAAATCAAACCACAACCTGAGAAAGTGGTTACTTTGTCTGACTTCAAAGAAATTGATGGCAAAATTTTGGAAGAAACCGTACGGCACCTTAAAACATCAACCTGCGCCCTTGATGCACTTCCAACATGTTTTTTCAAAAGTGTGTTCAACTGTTTAGAAGCAGATCTCCTAGAAGTGATAAACTCCTCACTTCTCTCTGGGAGTTTTCCAAACTCCCTGAAAACTGCAGTTGTCAAGCCCCTCTTGAAAAAGAGCAATCTGGATAAGACCATATTAAGCAACTATAGACCGATCTCAAATCTTCCTTTCATAGGCAAGATCATTGAAAAAGTTGTCTTCAATCAACTGAACAAATTCTTGAACTCGAATGGATACTTTGACAATTTTCAATCTGGTTTCCGATCACATCACAGCACAGAGACAGCGCTCATAAAGATAATAAACGATATTCGCTTAAATACTGATACAGGCAAATTATCAGTACTGGTACTACTCGACCTCAGTGCTGCATTTGACACTGTCGATCACACCATACTTCTGGAAAGGCTGGAAAACTGGGTGGGGCTTTCTGGGATGGTCCTAAAATGGTTCAGGTCATACTTAGAAGGGAGAGGTTATTATGTGAGTATAGGAGACCATAAGTCTGAGTGGATGCCCATGACATGCGGAGTCCCTCAAGGCTCAATTCTTGCTCCACTCCTGTTCAACCTGTATATGCTCCCAATTAGCCAAATAATGAGAAAGAACCAAATGGCTTACCACAGCTATGCAGATGACACACAGATCTACTTAGCCCTATCACCTAACGATTACAGCCCCATTGACTCCCTGTGCCAATGTATTGATGAAGTAAACAGTTGGATGTGCCAAAACTTTCTTCAGTTAAACAAAGACAAAACTGAAGTCATTGCATTTGGAAACAAAGATGAAGTTCTCAAGGTGAATGCATACCTTGATGCTAGGGGTCAAACAACTAAAAATCAAGTCAGGAATCTTGGTGTGTCTCTAGAGTCAGACCTTAGTTTCAGTAGTCATGTCAATGCAATAACTAAATCAGCATATTATCATCTGAAAAATATTGCAAGAATTAGATGCTTTGTTTCCAGTCAAGACCTAGAGAAACTTGTGCATGCTTTCATCACCAGCAGGGTGGATTATTGTAATGGACTCCTCACGGGCCTTCCCAAGAAGACCATAAGACAGTTGCAGCTCATACAGAACGCTGCTGCCAGAATTCTGAGCAAAACCAGAAAATATGAACATATCACACCAGTCCTCAGGTCTTTACATTGGCTCCCAGTTACATTTAGGATTGATTTTAAAGTATTATTACTGGTATATAAATCACTCAATGGGCTAGGACCTCAATATATTGCAGACATGCTCACTGAATATAAACCCAACAGATCACTGAGATCATTAGAATCACATCAGCTAGAAATACCAAGGGTTCACT
Organism: Moxostoma hubbsi; assembly: GCA_032164185.1. NCBI lineage: Eukaryota > Metazoa > Chordata > Actinopteri > Cypriniformes > Catostomidae > Moxostoma > Moxostoma hubbsi. The sequence goes on along the minus strand of JAVLUX010000011.1, from coordinate 47,862,231 downwards.
CTAAGCAAGGAGAGTCTGCTTTTAGCTATTATGCCAGCCGCAGCTGGAACCAGGTTCCAGAAGAGATCAGATGTGCTCCTACAGTAGTCACATTCAAATCCAGACTCAAAACACATCTGTTTAGCTGTGCATTTACTGAATGAGCACTGTGCCACTGTGTGTCCGACTGTTTGTACTGTGTTTTATTAGATTTTTTTTTTTTAATTATTCTTATTTTATTATTCTTGTTTTTTTTCTTTTTAATTTCTACTATGTAAAGCACTTTGAATTACCATTGTGTATGAAATGTGCTATATAAATAAACTTGCCTTGCCTTGCCTTGCCTTGATGGCCACGCTCGTGGTCCAGGAACGTCATCTGTGGCTGAACCTGGTCGAGATGTGTGAGACCGACAAGGTTCGCTTTCTCAACACCCCTGTCTTCCAGTTTGGCCTCTTTGGCGACACCGTCGAGGACTTCGCCCAGCAGTTCTCCGCGGTGAAGAAACAGACGGAGGACATATCTCACATCCTGCCCCACCGCCATATCTCTACAGTCCCAGCAGGCTGGACGTTCTTCCCGGGCTGAAGACCCACAGAGGTGCACAGTTATATCAGTGCTCTTATTTCTGCAGGAGAGGATGGAGGGGAGGCTGTCCCCTTCCACCCTAAAGGTGTATGTCGCTGCCATTGCAGCCCACCACGACGCAGTAGATGGCAAGTCTTTGGGTAAGTCTTTGGGTAAGCACAACTTAATTATCAGGTTCCATTTCACTGGCCTATCACACCCAGGCCGTGCCCCAACCCCCTCAAGCCAGTAGAACTCTGTAACACGCTGACGGACTGGCCGGGTGGATCGCTTGCGCCTAGCGCCCTTTCCCTTGGCGGTGGTAAAATTGTGCGCTTTCTCTCCCAGGAGATTCCACTCATTCTGATCCCTGGATGTTTCCTCCCTAGCCCTTTGGGTCTGCAGTTCAGCGGAGGAACTCGCCGACCCAATCCACTGCGGGTACTTAGTCTACCCTGTACTGGAATAGGTGCCCTGCAGGACAGGACTCCTACACGGACTCCCCCTGTGTGTATTTTCACAGGGGGAGTGAATAGGAACTTGGGTAAGACCCCCTTCCCTCGATGCATGTAAGGGCCCCAGCCGTTCTTGCTCTATGTGGAGAAACATAAATAGAAAAGAGGCCCAGCCAGGCTTGGCCCGTTCCCAGTTTGGCAAGCGTCGCCTTGTTCCCCTGCCTGGGGTAACCAGAAGGATCCCGAAAACATTTTTGGGGCATTGGGGAAGAGACCATTTCCGACTTAGAAAAATCCTGAATGAACTTGACGTATTTCCCCACTTTTATACCCGTATGTCCGGGAGCGGGGGTATGAAAATACTGTCTGCCAACTTCTCATTGGCCTTTTTTCATAGATCAGAGGCATATTTGACACTCAAGAGAGACCCCTAGTGTCGCTTCTTAGACACAACGTCTCGTTCCCTCCATCAGGGAACGGAGTTTACATCCGTAACCTAGATGTTTACCCTTTTCCTTTCTTATCCTGTTCTGTAACTTTCCTTTCATTTATATTAACACCTCCAATGTGGCTTTCCTTTCCCCTTTTCCTTTCTTGTCCTGGTCTGTAACTTTTCTTTTCATTTCCTTTTCTTTCCTTTGCTTCCCCCTTTTCTTTTCCCCTTTTCCTTTCTTTTATCGCCTCCAATTTGGCTTTCCTTTTCTTTCCTTTCCCCTTTTCCTATCTTTCCAATTTGGCTTTTCTTTCCTCCTTTCCTTTCTTTAATCACCTCCAATTTGACTTTCCTTTTCTTGTCTTTTCATTTCCTTTTCTTTCCTTTCCTTTGCATTCCTTTCCCCTATTATTTTCCCTTTTTCCTTTCTTTTATCAACTCCTATTTGGCTTTCCTTTCCTGTCCTGTGTTGTCCTGTCCTTTTCTTTCAAGTTAAAAATGCAGTTTCGTGTTGACTTTTACAACCTTCAATTTGGTTTCAATAATGCTTAAAACAACAAATTTAAAGAGGTAAAATGAATGGGATTGTCTTAAGACTGCAGGGAGTGAAGGAGTGCCTTTACTGAATGTGTGAGTGTGTGTTAGTGTGCTCTTGAATGACAGGCGGCTCACAGGTTGCAGATCCATTATCTAATGGCCATTCAGTCAATTACATGCCCAGCTGACATGTTTATAAGGCTGAACTTTGCATTACTGTTACAGCAGCACCTGTGGTGCTGAGGCAGAGTGCTGGGTCGCTGCAGGCCTGCCGCAGACCTGCCGCAGGCCAGACTTGGCTCCCTCTTACCTCTCTGCACCCTATTATATGCTAATGACGGCCATTTGAGAAATGTAGGGTTACAAGGAGTTAATTTAGAGGGCCATTATGCCTGGCTATATTTCACAACGGTCGACCGGTGCTTGCACTCACAGGGGCTTAGCTCAGAGTTTGCTGTAAGGGGGTTGAAGGGTGGTTTACATCCCACCAGGGAGGAACTGATCGGTGATACCAGATATTTGAAATAAGGACACAGTAAAATGCAGTTGCTAGCATCTCTGTAGATTAGGAGACAGGTAGAGAAACAAGACATGATGAAACAAACAAATGTTAAGGTGTGCCAAACACACAGTGTATTTGTGTATGTCTGTATGTGTTTTTATGAATAATGAGCTGAGCACGATTTTGTCCAGATTTATCATTGACATTTATAAGGGTGTGAGAGTGAGTGAGGGAGTGATAAGGTGAGGTATGAATGATGTAGGGCTCACTATCACTCAAACAGGAGTCAAGCTCCCTGCGCCCACTGCACTCAAAAGGGCAGCCTTTATAGTCACATGATATATGCTATTCTACAAGCAAATTTAAGAGCCCCACCCCCACCCGTACTTCAACTCTACAGTATTTCAGAGCTATCTATGAACATATTTATATTCTAAATTGACATTATTTGCAAACAAATTAAATCATTTTTTTCTTAGATATTCTATGTGTCATTCTATAATCTATTCTATAAATTGGGTATTATTTTTTTGATTATTGAGCAATTATTTTATTTATAATTGGGTGTTATTAATAATGAAATATAAAAGTGGAGACACAAAGACTCCTTTCCATCTCTCTTATTCAATTCAACAGCACACACTTAGACACACTCAGACAGACAGACAGAAACACACACACACACACACACACACACACACACACACACCTGGATCTTTGCTCTAACAAGACATCTCGCTGTACTGAGCCCATTCAGAAACCAAAAGTTTCCAGATGTTACGAACGCCGGTGAAGGCGCGCCCACAGCCGATCACCGGAGATCCAGCTCACCTGAATTCTAACCTGCATTGATTGCCCTACAGCTGTTTCTCATCACTTTCCCTCTATTTAAACCTCACTTTCCCGTGCCTTCACTGCGAAGTCTCGTTTGCCCCGGCTGCATCACTGAGCGCTTTCAAAACTCAAATCCTGATCCCGATCTTTGTGAAACCAAACTTGCCCGAACTTGACCATTCTTCTGTCCGCCGCCTGTCCCGACTAAACCGCCTGCCTGATTACGAGCCCCGCTGCCTGTCCTGACTAAAGCCTGTCTGACCTCGAACTTTGTCGCCTGCTACATTCCTGTCTGCCCCAACCTGACCAAGCCTGTCCCAGACCTGATTCTAGCCTTTCAATAAAAGACTGCATATGGATCCAAATCTGTCTGAGTCCTCGTTACACCAGACAATGACTGATTCGCAACTTTTTGCGAATAATTTTTTTAATCAAGTGTAAATTCACAAAACTAAAACAAATCAAAAGAACATGTAAATGTTTCAGAATTACACAGGGGACAAGCACACTTTCAAATTATACAACAAAGATCCACTGAAACAACTGCATTTTATCAATCATAGCAAAGCAGAAGTGCTCTGAAACAGCTTTATAATTGCATAATTAATATCAGTTTATTAGGTGATTTTCCATTAAACAACAAACATAGCCTGTAGCTCATAACGTAATGGATGTAGTGTCGATTGTGTAAATGTGGATAATGAGACTATTTGAGAATAGATATATTGGTCTTCCTGGCTCATGGCAAGCTATAAGAAAAGCTTTTAGATTATTTGTTATGTACATCAGAGCTGGCCGAGTTCAACAAGCAACCATGGATTCATTTCAAAAGCCATTAAAAAAGATCAATGATATTTTCCTTGGCATTCTACGAATGCCTCCATGGAATTCCAGTTATTTCTGCTTGAACTTGGGCATACACTTTCCAGAATCCCTTCATTTTGATGTGCCTTCATTTTATTTCATTTGCCTGATTTTGCCTGATCTGTAACAACGTAATCCTTCACCATTCATACAACTTCATATTAATTCTCAGAGTGCAAGAGTTTTCGGTTAAACTCACCATCAGAGTCTCAGAGTGGGGCGTAGTTTGCTGGTCTCAGTCAGCATTGCAGGACAGGATTTATGGTCACACTTAAGGACTGGGATCAATAGAAGATAATGCTAGTGAGGAGCAGCACACACCAGCTATTTTTTTTTTAGTGCCACAACATTTTCTAAGAGAGGCATGTGGGGATTCAGCACCAGGGAACTCTAGAGTATAGTTCAATCTTGTTTTATGAATGAACAAAAGAAGAATGAACGATTCTAGATATGTCTGGAGAACTTGAGAGAATTCTAGACTGAGAGATTTCTAGATGAGTTTAAAACATAAGACATTACCATCAGACAACTGTGTAAATATGCTTGTGTTTTTCCTTGCATAGGCTGTTTTAAATTAAACTTGTACTCTTTTTGGAGCTATGGTGTTATACATGGTGTTAAGATATGTCCTCTACTGCTGTCCCATATGAGCTGGGACATCCAGTGTTTTGGCATTGTGTCCCGTATTGAAGTGGAAATATTATTAAGGGTGCCTGGGGTATGAGTCCTGAAGAGCATGCAAACTCAACATGTGAGCCAAAAGTATCATAGAAGCACCACAAAATGACATGGTTGCTTCAGCAAATTTCATATTTCACCTCATATTTACTTGACACTACTGGTTCAGGTTTAGGTTTATTTTTAGGGTAGGGAGGTAGGTTTTGTTAATTTAAAACTAGATAAAGCATGAACTCGAATAACCTCATCTGTTTTGGATAATATTTAACTTGCTTTTAGCGCCACTCAGTTGACATTTCACCTCAGAAATGCTCTGATACTTTTAATGTACCACATCAAAAATGTTGCCACTGTCAATCCATGTAGTGTGTACAGAACCAAATTGAATTCAACTAGCTATTAATGAAGTGACATCACATTCTTTTGGACAGTTCCTCCGCTTTCTGAAACAGGTACTTATCTTGTATCATTCACTAATATTGATGCGATCTCTCTCCATCGTAGTTGCCCTGCCAACTGGCAGCAACCAATACATTATGGTCCCGAGAGAGCAAGCCGTTTAGAATTTTTTAGATAACACATCACCTCTGTCAATGGGATCTCTAGTCACTAATATTTATTTCATTAGTGTGTACATTGCATCTATGAACTTGAGGAGAGGGTGGTGCTCTAGGATTGTTGATCATGGGTACTTGATTTTTGCATATTTCCTCTTGTGTACATTATAGAAATGCATGTGACCCTGATTGGCTGATAACATCACAAGAGCATGTACAGTCCCAAGCCCTTCATTAGCAACTATCAGTATTTTTGGCATCCTAATGGTGTTTATATTGTTGCCCATGCAAACCAGCCAAACCCAGATGCCTTGGAACCAACAAATGATGTGATGTTGATGTAGAAACACATCTTACCTCACAAAAGTACTATGACCATCCTCCACATCTACCACGGACACAGGACTGCGAAATAGGGACAACTAGAGTAAGAGAACAACTGAGAAACCAGAGGGAGAAGAAACACTCATCATAGCTTCAGCTGTGTCCTTCCGCAACCTCTGACCTGACTGTTTAAGAGGTCAGATGCCTTAGTGGGGTACTTCAACCTTGCTTGATGATTTTGACCTGACCGTTGACGCAGACTTCCTCCGCCTCATTCCAGAGCGCTGCCCGCCCTCTCACTGCAATTCATCCCTTCAATAATCCCCACAGCCAATCAATAGTAACCGTTCTCTCAATAATTCATAACATTAACATGCACTCAATGGCCCAGTGGATGGATGGGCGAGACAGAGGAGGTTCATCATTCCAGTATTGATCCTGCAGAGGGAGTCAATAGCTTGGGATCCAAATGCTGGGCCTCCTGCAGTGACCGCCACTTGCACACCCGTAGAGAGTCCAGAACACCCTAAACAAACCATGATATATCTGAATAATATATGCAGTGCTTCTCAACTGTTTTGCTGACCCAATGTCATATTGGCATTTAGTGGTGGTGTTTTTTCTGCTTCAATATGGGATGAAATACCTTCAATACAGGACATTTCGCCATCTGCTAAAATACAGGACAGTACGCATCCTGTATGGGACATCTTAATTTTTTGTCAAAATACGAGATTTCCTGACTAATATGGGACAGTTTTTGACCCTAGTTGTGTTCAATGTGTTCAAGGATGCCAATGCTGGTATCTACAGAATCTGACTTGCATCTACCAGTTGACAGTTGAATTTGATGCACAGTTTTGACATCAACAACAAAAGAAATTGGAAGCATGCTCCATTTACCTTTACAAAGCAAAAATTCCACAGGTGGATTACAGTCACTTCATTGGGGATCTGTGCAATCCATGCAGCATAAAGAAGCTTGGCTATATAAAAAAATGCTTGGTTAAGCGATTGCGCCTTACTGCAGATTATATAGTTAGTTGCATTTATTTATATGCATTACCTGCTTTCTGTGACCCTATCAGACCTGTGACTCATTTTTGGGTCAGGACCCACCCATTGAAAACCACTGAACCGAGATTTGCCTGTTGCAATTGGGGAGAAATTGAACATATCAAATTAGATGTAAAATTATGTAAAATAAGTGCTTCATTTTTGTCTGTTTCTCTCCCAGAGCTATCGTAACACTTCAGAAGAAAAGAATTAAGCAACTCAATTAAGCCTTATTGTCCATTTTTGAGCTTGAAGGTTTTTGACACCATGGACACATATGACAACATGGCAAACACATATCATCACCTGAATTGAGTGCCCAAACATAAACAAAGATGTCAGAATGCATGTGTTGTACTTCCAAGGCTGCATTGAGGTGAATGGGAATGCTAACGGATAGTTCTCTCCAAATATTCAAGAACTCTGTGCTCTAATGTCACAGCATTATATCTACTGCCCTGTTCTTTCTCTAGAGTCTGTTACTTAACTGCTAATTAATTAATCTAGTTCTGTAGATTAGTCACCAATTTACAGGAATATGTCAGCGAGTGAGGTTGCTGTAATGGTATAGCGACTCTTCCCCCCACACACACATACACACTCTGGTTGGTGGGTGTGTGACGTTGGCAGGTTTCCTCCCAAGGGAGCGTACTCAACTCAATTCCAATCATTTCCACTTAAAGAGAGCAAAAGTGGAAGGAGCGGAGGGTGAGAGAGATGCGGGGGGAGGGAGCGAAACTGTCTGACAGCGAGGGCTTTAACCGATATATGGGACTGTGTGTATGAGAAGATGCCCCTACATATGTATGTGTTTGTGTCTCATTAGCATGTCAATAGACTACATCTGCTTTGCACATGAAAGGTGTAAGATCATAATGTGTAGGAGGACAACACAGAAGATGAGAAGGATTGTCTTTGTCTGTCTTCATATGTGTTCTTCACTGTAAAGTTTTGAGAAATTCTGGACTTTTGCTCCATGAAAATAAGTACAGTACACATATGCAGTGGCATTGTTTCAAACATGGTAGCGTACCCTACAGAAACACAAAAATTCCCCATTAAATACATAGTAAAGTTTATTCAATTGTTCTTTGCAGAACTTAAGGTTCTTTTCAAGAACCATTTTTGGCTGTTCTTGAGTTGCTATTTCTTTTTTGGAGATTACATTCTTGGTTTCAATAATAGGTTCTTCATATTACTGCTTTGGTTCTAGATACCATCTAACAAAGGAAAAGTGAAGCCTATGTTTTGTGAACCACCAATACATGGGTAATTCTCAGGAAACTGTGATATTTGTGCCATTTTAGGAATGTTCCATTATATATATATATATATATATATATATATATATATATATATATATATATATATATATATATATATATTTATAATTTCATTTGAATAGTTTATTGCTGAACTTTCAATACATCATATTTTCCCTCCTCAAGTCCAAAATACTAGGCTCTGTAATAGATATTGGTGGACCACCAAGGGACTACATTTTCAGTATTTCCCTCCTTGACTTTCCCCCAATTGAGCTTGCTGAGGCCTGTATAAGTGTAATAATAAATGCAGCCCCAAGTAGTATAATCAGGTTCCAAGCAGATGGGAGGAGAACATGACAAAAATAGACAAGTTTAAATGAACAGATGTTTGATGCTGTGTTGTTTTGATGTCCACTTTCAGTTTGCTTGACCTTAAGTTATAGTGCCTCTTAGAATCAGAAAGTGATGAAATTTGGCATGTGTCATTAGAACAGCCTGTATTCCATGAGTACCAACTTTGTGAAGTTTAGACATTGCGCTCACAAGATACAGGCCATTTATTAATTAAGGGCCATGCCCAAAATGTTATTGGGTTCAATCTTCCATACAAAGTAATGAATCACATTGTTTGGTCGGGATGTCCAGATAATACATACCACATATCATGCAAATCAGACAAACGGTCTAGCACATGTATGAAAAAGTACATAAAAAAAAATGTAGGGGTAATTTTGTTTTACAGAAATGGAAACCGATATGAACAATTATTCTGGGAGCACTGAAGGTTCAGAAGATTAAAAAAATAAATACAAATAAATAAATATTCTTCCTCGATCAAACGGTTGAGGAGTTATAAAAGGTTTTTAGTTTTATCGCTCCCTATGGGCAGAATTGGTTGAAATGTGATGTGCACCCTTAAATGTAAATGTTCTAGTGTGTGTATGCCAAAGCATTGGTGGTGGTGGGAGGGGGGATTTAGGACCATCCTGCCTAAGTTTTGGATCTCTGTCTAGACAATTTTAGGGCAGAAAAAGATTCAAAATAACACAAATAAAATCAGTATAATTGAATAGGGTTTCAGCACTTAGCTTTGCACTTGAACCCCTAATGAAACATTTATAAACACTTACCAAAAGAGAAATTTACTCAATTTAAACTTAATATAGAAATAAAGGATTATGGGGTTAATCTGCTTTTAGACACAAATGAATAAGGAAAGCATGATATTGTAATTTCCAGAACATTGTTAGGCTATATTCAAGTAGAATAAATTTTAGATATAACCCATTGAAATGTAATAGGAACAGGCATATTTGCAAATATTCTTTGAAAAAAATAAAAACACATTTAAAAATGTATTATGCAAACATACTAAAGAATGAGTCAAATAATGTTACCTATTTTAGCCACACAACAGTATCGACCTCCAAATCCACATGAAGTGCTGAAGAAATAAGGGTCTCTTTCAGTAGCACACTCATTCATAAGACATTTATGAATCTGAAGCCATTAGACCATGTCATACTCATTCTGATGCATTATTTATCCCATTCAGATGTCATTCTCCTTCATGCACTCACATCAAGGTGAACCGTCAAAAGTGCAGCACCACTCATGATCTATGAACACACAAGAAACATGGAAAAGGTGAAATAGAGTGTCAGTACGCAGTGTGAGATATCAATGAAGGTTATCAACCTTATCCAGCTGCTATGATAAATAAAGCCGTAGGAGGAGGCCTGTAACATATACGCTCAGACACAGGAGTAGTGTTAAACCCGGAGGTTGCGTTTATTCAAATAAGAGTGTTAAGGGAAGGAGATGAATATCATAAGTGGGTGGAGCTTGGCGTGACGTCACTGGAGTGAATGAGTGTGGAACTGGAGAATGAGCGCAGAGCTTGGACGAGTGTGGAGCTTAGGTTGACGTCACTGGAATGAATGAGAGTGGAACTGGAGAATGAGCGCGGAGCTTGGCGTTACGTCACTGGAGTGAATGGGCGCGGAGCTTGGGCAAGCGTGGAGCTTGGGAGATCGTTGAGCTTCCGAGATCTCCGCTGGAGTAAAGGAGTGAAGAGCTTGGGTTGTAAGCACAGGAACGTGGAGATGGGAGGATCGACTAAGGAGCGTGGAGACAGGAAGATAACAGGAACGAAGGAGCGTGGAGACAGGAAAAAAAACACCACAGGAACGAAGGAGTGAGTCTGTATACGATCAACTATTAACGATAAACGCTTAACGTTTAACGAGACCAGACACAGAGTGAAGGGAGAACAGAGTATTTAATGAGTGGAACGGAAACAAGAGACAGGTGCAGGTGATTAGTGATTATTGAAAAGGGAGCGTGAAGCATAAAAGCAAGGAAAGACAGGGAGATCTGTGACATTACCCCCCCCCCCCCCCCCCCTTTTAAATGGGCGACTCCTGGCGCCCAAAGAAAAGAAAGGGAGGAAAACAGAGAAGGAAAGACCCCAAGAGAAAAGGTTAGAGAAAGAGGTGGGTTTAAAGGCAGGGAAAGGTTCAGGAGGCCTGGGAGGTGGCCGCAGGACAGGGTCAGGAGGCCAGGGAGGCGGCCTAAGGGCAGAGAAGGAATCAGGAGGCCTGGGAGGTGGCCGCAGGACAGGGTCAGGAGGCCAGGGAGGCGGCCTAAGGGCAGAGAAGGAATCAGGAGGCCTGGGAGGTGGCCTCAGGACAGGGTCAGGAGGCCAGGGAGGCGGCCTAAGGGCAGAGAAGGAATCAGGAGGCCTGGGAGGTGGCCACAGGACAGGGTCAGGAGGCCAGGGAGGTGGCCTAAGGGCAGAGAAGGAATCAGGAGGCCTGGGAGGTGGCCTTAGGACAGGGATCGGGTCAGATGGCCAGGGAGGTGTCGTGGAAGGCGGAGCCAAGGAGGACCCTGTGGGCGAAGTCGTGGAAGGCGGAGCCAAAAAAAGGTTCCAGGGGTGGAGCCATGGAGGACTCTGGGGACGGAGCCGGAGAAGGTGGAGCCATGGAAGGGTCTGGAGGCGGTGCTGTGAAAGGGTCTGGAGGCGGAGTAGGCGCAGGCAGAGCCGTGGGAGGCGGAGTAGGCGCAGGCAGAGCCGTGGGAGGCGGAGCCAAAGCAGTCTTCAGAGGCGGAGACCTGGGAGTTTCTGGAGGTTTTGAAGGCTCTGGAGGCTTGGAGGGCAAAGCAGACGCAGGCAGAGTCGTGGGAGGCGGAACCATGAAGGCCCTCTGGGGCAGAGCCGTAGAAGGCGGAGCAGTGGAAGGGTCTGGAGGCGGAGCAGGCGCAGGCAGAGCCGTGGGAGGCGGAGCCAAGGCAGTCTTCAGAGGCGTGAAAGGCTCTGGTGACCGAGGCGTGGAAGGCTCTGGGGACCGAGGCGTGGAAGGCTCTGGGGACTGTGGTCTCAGTGGCTTGAGAGGCGGAGCGCTGGGTGGCTCGGGAGGCGGAGCGCTGGGTGGCTCGGGAGGCGGAATTCTGGGAGGAGAAGCCATGGGAAGCTCGGGAGGCAGAGCCGTGGGAAGCTCGGGAGGCGGAGCCGTGGGAAGAGAAGCCATGGGAGGTTCGTGAGGCGAAGCTCTGGGAGTAGGAGTCATGGGAGGCTCGTGAGGCGAAGCTCTGGGAGTAGGAGTCGTGGGAGGCTCGGGAGGTGGAGACGTGGGAAGCTCGGGAGGCGAAGCTCTGGGAGTAGGAGCCGTGGGAGGCTCATGAGGCGAAGCTCTGGGAGTAGGAGCCGTGGGAGGCTCATGAGGCGAAGCTCGGAGAGGAGCCGTGGGAGGCTCGGGAGGCAGAGCTCTGGGAGCAGGAGTTGTGGGAGGCTCGGGAGGCGGAGCCATGGGAGGCTCTGGAGGAAGCGGAGCCGTGGAAAGCTCTGGAGGAAGCGGAGCCGTGGAAAGCTCTGGAGGCGAGGAAGGCTCAGGAGGGAGTTGGGAGGAAGATGTCCGCTTCCTTCGTTTTCTTTATCCAATAGGGGTCGAGGCTACAGGCGCTGGCTCTGGGACGGTCGAGGCTACAGGCGCTGGCTCTGGGACGGTCGAGGCTAAAGGCGCTGGCTCTGGGACGGTCGAGGCTACAGGCGCTGGCTCTGGGACGGTCGAGGCTACAGGCGCTGGCTCTGGGACGGTCGAGGCTACAGGCGCTGGCTCTGGGACGGTCGAGGCTAAAGGCGCTGGCTCTGGGACGGTCGAGGCTACAGGCGCTGGCTCTGGGACGGTCGAGGCTACAGGTGCTGGCTCTGGGATGGTCGAGGCTACAGGCGCTGGCTCTGGGACGGTCGAGGCTACAGGCGCTGGCTCGCTGACCGTGGCAGGCATGGGCTCTGGCTCGCTGACCGTGGCAGGCATGGGCTCTGGCTCACTGACCGTGGCAGGCATGGGCTCTGGCTCACTGACCGTGGCAGGTGTAAGGTGACAGCGAGTCTGGGCTACCCCTCGGGAGAACAAAAGGCTCTCATGAGAATCAACATTTGAACTGTCTCTTGCATATGTAACAGCAATATCGGAGACACAGCCAGCAGGGACTCGCACCTCACTTCTACCATCTGATTATCTTCCTCTACTCCCCCCTTTCCTCCTCACTTAGAACTCACTAAAATCCTATGCAATGTGAAGTGTGTACAAAAAAGTAACTATAACATGTTTGGTATCATTTAAAGTGTCTCAGTGCGCCTGGTAAACTGGTCTCATCCTCCCAGCCACAATGAAAAGCTAAAAGAAGTTATAGAATATGAGAGATGTAGTGTGCCTCTTAAAGGTGTGCCCTCCCCCAGATCCTCTATATGTAAATGTACAGGAACCTACTCAATGGGGAGCCAAATCTAATTAGAAGGACAGACACCACCATTTGGTTAGCCTATTGAAGTATCTGGGTTTATAAGGAGAAGGGGCAAAAGGTTCTGGGAGTCGCTAGGTAGACTTCCCACATGATCGCTGTGTGTAGTTTTTCGTTGCCAGGTAATATTTCTACAAATTCCTCAATTTCCGTATTGTTGTGATTATATTGATTGTTTGATGAGTTTGCCTTATGAATTGGATTTTGAATTATTGTTCTATTACCTGGTCAATAAATTGTAAACATTTGATTTTATTCTGACTGACCCAAAACAGATTGAACGATTCGTATGTTACCGCAAGTCTGCGTCAGATTAGTGACGACTAATATTTGGCATCAGTTCAAGTGTACTTGGTTTGCAAAGACAGAAAGTGTTTTTCCGTTTAGAACAGCTAAATGCTGCTTGACCAATCTAAATTCGGGTGTGTCTTACCTCTGTTTTGACTTGAGGTTTCTTCAGATAAGTGTACGTGGGAAACCACACATGGCCAATCCAAAGCTATTACAAGAGAAGTTATGTTGGTCAACTTCCATCTGTAATAGTGGTCGTGACCTATACTGAAGAAAACGTTAAGTTATATTCAAGTGTATGCAATTCCATGGGGGCTATACTGAAGTATCTTTGATTGTGTATACGTGAACGCGACCGATCTCAGGTATATAGCAATTTACCTCTGTTTGATGATCCAATACTGGCCGCTTGTGATCGTGAGACCCGCAGTGTAGAGAAAACACGCAAGGACCTCAAAGCGACATAGTTTCCTAATCTGAACGGGTAAAATATAATTAAAGGAGTTAAAAGAATAATCAAACATTCGCTCACTTTTAATGATGCTCAGATATCATTAAAACCTTTTTCATTTATGGAGTCAGATGAAATAACGAGGTAATACATGAGAGAAAATGTTTCATTTAATCTGGTTGTGTTGCGTAAAAGAAAGACAGTAACGCGCAGAGACCTTCACCCGTATTATTGGAGACCGCCGTTGGACCGATAAACGGGCTTACAAAGTGGTGACAGCCCTTCCGTGATCTCGCAACCAGACGAGAAACGTCTTTCCAGCGCAACATTCAACTTGATCCCTGCCCGGGACATGAGGTTTGATCTTCTCATCCATCTCCAGCTGCTGTGGTAAGTCAATCTTTTTGCCTTTTGAAAGTGTTGAGGGAAAGATTGTTTGCACCTCAAATACAGACACATTTTTAGTACGGGTCGGAATACCCTCTGTTTAGACCGGAACCGAAAAGTCCGGTGGGCATAAGAATTAGACGGGAAACATGACTTTCCAGGGACAGCACAGCAGCCATGTAGATGAGGAAATAATGGAGATTCTAGGTGTGCAATTAAAAAACCTCCTTGTCCAGTTAAGCTACAAGGGACTGAAATTAAAGTGGAGCAACAACGAACTAATATCCTGGTATTCTGCTGAGGGTGCGAAATTGAAATCACAATCAAAATACAAGAAAATTCCCGCTGCAATTGTTTATTTACTTCGTCGTAATGACCTCAACACCATAACCGCGAATGAACGAACAATAGCAAATATCAAAGAAATCGAAAGATTGCGATCTGACGAATTACAAAAGTTAAGAACACAAGCTGAAGCGTTCGCATACGAGCAACAGGGGTGGGCTAGACAACGCGAAGAAATGGCAACAAAAATTGATCAACTTCAAAGAAAACTTCAAACCGGCAGTAATTACATATCTGCTCTTGAAGATTGCTGTAATAAATCCGGGTTTCCAGTAGCTGCAGTTAAACGAGCAGCACTGGATGAAACTTTTCAGCTAGAGACTCAAAATGATGATGACGATGCCGCGTTAGGACACAGACCACAGAGAGAAACTCGTAAACGAGCTCCTGTGAACTTGTGGCCTGAAGAACCAAACCTGCAAAGCCCAGTAAAGACTCGAACAAAATCGAATGACTTGCCAAAGAAATCAGTTAAAGTCGCTGTGCTTAAAACCATGACGAATGTGGATGATGAAATCACATCAATCAGCCGCCCGTTAACATGCGAAGAATGCTCTAGCCATATACAGGTCGTAGGAATTATGCCTAGAAAAGGGCCGTTTCAACCCTACTGGGAAGCATTAATGTTACAGGCCACGGTGTACAAATTAGAAATTAGAGATGTTTGGCAAATAGCTCTCCTCACTATACCCGAGGAGCTCAGACCGAAACTAACCACAGAGATGAAGTCTGGCAACATAATGAACCGACACAATAACGAAACTGACCAGAGTATCTACAAGCGTCTAAAACAGGCATTATTAGACATGAGGGGACCGACACATGCAGATTGGAGAAAAATATTAGAAATCAAACAAGTGAGTAATGAGTCATTTGAAACGTACGCTGAACGGTTATGGGTAACATACAGAGAACACTCAGGCCTAGAAAATGCAAACCGCGACCATGACGCATTACTACAACTTGTTAAGAACAATGCTGGCATCCCAGTTCAAAAGGCTTTATTGAAATGGTGTCGACCCAGTCGAAAACACGTTCAGAGCAATAGTAGACTGGGGTTCAAGAATAGAAAAAAGGTGGAGATCAAAACCCCGTAGTGTTGCGTCCGCAAAATGGTTAACAGAACGGAACGGCCCAGACAAATTTAACCAAAGATCTCAAAGCAAAATGCAATGCCATTATTGCAAAAATTCTAACCATCTCATGAGAGATTGCCAAAAAAGAGATTTAAGAAAACAATCAAAACATTGTCAAAAAACGCCCTATAGCAACCTGTTGAAACTATTAACGAATTTCATCACTGAGTTTAAAACAAAACAACCAAAATGGCTCGCCCACAACGCGAACGGAATTACGGGAGAATACCATCCGCAATAGAGATGCGTGGCCTCCATCGCCGTAGGGAGCATAATTAAGAGTGGAAACCGAATCAGAATAAGGGCTAATTTAGGAGGCCGGTTAGCTGTACTTATTGATTCTGGTCCATCTTGCTCCTCCACATACATTCCATTACCCTTAACCAACAAAACTATTACCAAAATCAAACGGTAAATGGCAGCAGGAGATTAAAACACTCCGTCGTCAAAGTGCGCGCGCACATTAACAAAAATCCAGATGAGAACAAGAAAAACAACAACAACGCAGATCAATTAGCTAAATTAGCAGCACAAAAGGGAGATGAACGGCAGCCTGATCGGCTGGTTGTTCCTGATGTGAGTGTGGTTCAGACTATTCCTATTGACTTCAAACAGTACCAACAAGAACTGTGGAGTTCTGATGGAGAGCTGACACCGCACCTGCAGCAGGACCAACCAGTCAAGGTCGCTGAAGGCATGATTTTAAGAGACGATAAACACATCGTTCCAGAAGCCCTCCAGAAACCAGTGATAAAGTTGTACCACGAATATGCACATGTATCAGCTCCCAAAACACAACCGCTGATACAAAAGAACTTCTGGTGGCCACAAATGGCATCAGACATTCAAATATGGTGCGACACATGCATCGTATGTGCCACCATTAACCAAGGTAAGCCTGGCCGTACAAAACTGTGTAGACCAGAGCCACCCAAAGGACCTTTGGAGTCACTCAAATTGGATTTTATAGGCCCACTACCCAGTGCCAGAGGGGGGTATCTTTATTGCCTGGTGATAATTGACATTTTCCAAATGGTTCAAAGCGATTCCTACTCGCAATGGCAATGCAAACTCAGTGGCACGTGTGGTAGCGACCCAAATCCTCCCACTCTAGGGGAGCACCAATCCAAATTGAATCTGACCAGGGTACACACTTCACTGGTCAGGTGATGAGACACATATGCCAGATGCTGAATATCGAACTAAAATTTCATAACCCTGACAGACCACTGAGATCATAGATGATAAAACATGTGAATAGCACCCTTAAAAAATGCTAAGCAGAAAACACATCACCAGAAATGTGAACTGATTCTTTGACCACAGAGTTATGTTGGGAGCAATAAAACAAAGCTCAGAAAGTTCCCCAGCAGAACTGGGGCCTATATTGCTCACAACAGCAGACTGTGCAGACTCAACTGCGAGAGCAGCTTAAGGTGCTTCACACTTCAAACTGCACTAAAATATCAGCAGTAATTTGGATCTCACCAAAGATGCCCAGTCTAATTTGATCTCTGAAATAAAATTCGCATTAGACATTGTAATGGTACATGTTTTTTAAACAAAACGCTTCTTCCCCCTGATGACACAACCCATACAGTAAGAGACTAAAAGCTGTCTGTAACAGTTTGGCTTTGACCATCAGAGGAAAATAAAGTACCACATGTCTAAATGCAAATGATATAAAGGTCAACATTAACTGTTTTCTCTCTCTGTGGTTGTTCCCATTTCAGGTTGTAATCTCGCGAGGGACAGATGCCAAAAGGTTTCTGATCCCCCTGCTTCAAGCCAGGACATCAATTTGGCCATGCTGGAGATGGGTGGGAAAGCAAATCTAACGGGCCATTCACACCTCACAGCTCTACAAAAACTAAAAAATAGCTGTATGGCCTCCCGGTTTAGCACCGGAACCAAAATTGTGCAACACCAATTGCTCTAGATCAGGTTCCACCCATCTCCTAAACATACAGAGCACACACTTTTATTACTACTCATCATGGAACAAAATAATGGCCAAGATTCTGAAAATACTAATCCACTGAAGATCTGGCCCGCCTCTCACATACACATAGCCTCTCACACATAGGACATTAAAATCCTGTTTCCATAAAACAGTATTTACAACTTCCCCTTTAAATACTGTAATATACATGGGACATATGCATGGCTACAGTCACACATCGATGATTTAATTACTAATTGCAAGCAAACTTGCCACCCAAATTTCAACATTTCCACCTGCATATAAATCAAACCAATTGATTGTTGTTGGAATGGTTGCAGACCAGAGGGCCCCTGGTTTTCAACACATCGCTAATAACAATATAAAAATAGAAGTTGACGATGTGAAATGCAGACACCTCTATCGATCCACTACACATTTTGAAAATAGGCATATATCATCGATTGTGACTTAGCCACCAAATCACACACATTAGATAATTTTGAATTAGCTCTGCTATTATTATATATGTCTGTAACTGTGATTCTACAATCATAGAATTATTATTATTATAACTATATGTTTAATGATGCATGCCACTGGTGAAGATACTAGTTATACAGACTTTGTGGTATGTTTCCTTTAATCTATTATCCACTGTAATAATGTATATTGATGATATGTTCAAATTGCCTTGAACTCTGTGCCACCTTTCCTTTAATTAATTCAGATTAAATATATCTAAATTTCCTTTCCTTTAATTAATTCAGATTAAATATATCTAAATTCCACTACCACAAATCAGATTTTTTTGTGACACAAAAAAAAAAAAATCAGATTAATTAGACCCCTTTGCATTTTCAAAGACACACTTGAGACCTGGATTACCACTCGCACTTGTGACATTGATTCATTGTTTGTCTTTTCATCATGTATTTATGTATTACTCAACCCTTTTCTCATGTCAGTACAACATTAAGTTCTTCAGAGTTTCATCTCTACATGGTCATCTAAGAAGCTGTTCAGGTGCTTATGCATTACCTGTGAGAACTCCTTCACCTAATTGAGGTCTGCCCAGAAGACCACCACTGGAGGTGGCAGAGAATTCTTCAAAGAGTCAGATCGTCATTAAAGGGAAGGTGCAACCAGAAGCAGATGTTTCTCCATGATGGAATGACATGTCCACTGAACAAGCCACAAAAGCCTTGATGGACTCTATGAACGGAACACATGTGCTAACCTCAACCAGACACAGTGTTGCGACTTCTTCAGATGCCTCCTCAGGTCTTTCCGGACATCAACTGACATTGCGCTAACTCTCAGCCTCTTACAGCTGCCCACCTTACAAAGACTGATGTGACACCGCAGGAAACCCTGTGAGTGGCCCACGGTGCCAAAGCGGGGAAAACTGTAAGGTGACAGCGAGTCTGGGCTACCCCTCGGGAGAACAAAAGGCTCTCATGAGAATCAACATTTGAACTGTCTCTTGCATATGTAACAGCAACATCGGAGACACAGCCAGCAGGGGCTCGCACCTCACTTCTACCATCTGATTATCTTCCTCTACTCCCCCCTTTCCTCCTCACTTAGAACTCACTAAAATCCTATGCAATGTGAAGTGTGTACAAAAAAGTAACTATAACATGTTTGGTATCATTTAAAGTGTCTCAGTGCGCCTGGTAAACTGGTCTCATCCTCCCAGCCACAATGAAAAGCTAAAAGAAGTTATAGAATATGAGAGATGTAGTGTGCCTCTTAAAGGTGTGCCCTCCCCCAGATCCTCTATATGTAAATGTACAGGAACCTACTCAATGGGGAGCCAAATCTAATTAGAAGGACAGACACCACCATTTGGTTAGCCTATTGAAGTATCTGGGTTTATAAGGAGAAGGGGCAAAAGGTTCTGGGAGTCGCTAGGTAGACTTCCCACATGATCGCTGTGTGTAGTTTTTCGTTGCCAGGTAATATTTCTACAAATTCCTCAATTTCCGTATTGTTGTGATTATATTGATTGTTTGATGAGTTTGCCTTATGAATTGGATTTTGAATTATTGTTCTATTACCTGGTCAATAAATTGTAAACATTTGATTTTATTCTGACTGACTCTGAAATTGTTTTCCCAAACAGATTGAACGATTCGTATGTTACCGCAAGTCTGCGTCAGATTAGTGACGACTAATATTTGGCATCAGTTCAAGTGTACTTGGTTTGCAAAGATAGAAAGTGTTTTTCCGTTTAGAACAGCTAAATGCTGCTTGACCAATCTAAATTCGGGTGTGTCTTACCTCTGTTTTGACTTGAGGTTTCTTCAGATAAGTGTACGTGGGAAACCACGCATGGCCAATCCAAAGCTATTACAAGAGAAGTTATGTTGGTCAACTTCCATCTGTAATAGTGGTCGTGACCTATACTGAAGAAAACGTTAAGTTATATTCAAGTGTATGCAATTCCATGGGGGCTATACTGAAGTATCTTTGATTGTGTATACGTGAACGCGACCGATCTCAGGTATATAGCAATTTACCTCTGTTTGATGATCCAATACTGGCCGCTTGTGATCGTGAGACCCGCAGTGTAGAGAAAACACGCAAGGACCTCAAAGCGACATAGTTTCCTAATCTGAACGGGTAAAATATAATTAAAGGAGTTAAAAGAATAATCAAACATTCGCTCACTTTTAATGATGCTCAGATATCATTAAAACCTTTTTCATTTATGGAGTCAGATGAAATAACGAGGTAATACATGAGAGAAAATGTTTCATTTAATCTGGTTGTGTTGCGTAAAAGAAAGACAGTAACGCGCAGAGACCTTCACCCGTATTATTGGAGACCGCCGTTGGACCGATAAACAGGCTTACACAGGCATGGGCTCTGGCTCGCTGACCGTGGCAGGCATGCAGACAGGGGCCGTGGAAGGCCTGGAGTTACAGCAAATTAATTTGGAGAGGTCAGGGAAGGGTACATTGAGGATCACCACCTCAGGCAGCACTGTTGTACGTTGGAAGTTAAGTCCCATTCCATAGATGGGTTTTAAGTACAAATCAGGGAAGCCTGTAGTTGTTGCGAGGTGAAGGAACCTGGTAGAATATTCCAGAATGGGAAGATCCTGTCTGAAGAGCTCCATGAATAAAGCCGTTGGCTCCATATCCGAAGTTTTTGTATGCGGTCTGGTCTTCTGTAACATATACGCTCAGACACAGGAGTAGTGTTAAACCCGGAGGTTGCGTTTATTCAAATAAGAGTGTTAAGGGAAGGAGATGAATATCATAAGTGGGTGGAGCTTGGCGTGACATCACTGGAGTGAATGAGCGTGGAGCTGGAGAATGAGCGCAGAGCTTGGACGAGCATGGAGCAAGGGGTGACGTCACTGGAGTGAATGAGCGTGGAAATGGAGAGCGAGCGCAGAGCTTGGACAAGTGTGGAGCTTAGGTTGACGTCACTGGAATGAATGAGAGTGGAACTGGAGAATGAGCGCGGAGCTTGGCGTTACGTCACTGGAGTGAATGAGCGCGGAGCTTGGGCAAGCGTGGAGCTTGGGAGATCGTTGAGCTTCCGAGATCGTTGAGCTTCCGAGATCGTTGAGCTTCCGAGATCTCCGCTGGAGTAAAGGAGTGAAGAGCTTAGGTTGTAAGCACAGGAACGTTGAGATGGGAGGATCGACTAAGGAGCGTGGAGACAGGAAGATAACAGGAACGAAGGAGCGTGGAGACAGGAAAATCACAGGAACGAAGGAGCGTGGAGACAGGAAAATCACAGGAACGAAGGAGTGAGTCTGTATACGATCAACTATTAATGATAAACGTTTAACGAGACCAGACACAGAGTGAAGGGAGAACAGAGTATTTAACGAGTGGAACGGAAACAAGAGACAGGTGCAGGTGATTAGTGATTATTGAAAAGGGAGCGTGAAGCATAAAAGCAAGGAAAGACAGGGAGATCTGTGACAAGGCCTTTGGCTCAAAGATGATGTTTTGACAATTGAATGCTATGGCAGAAAGTTTGTGCTTTATTGTGCGAGTTTGACAGCTTGACTCATGGACCACCTTTACACTGACAGTCCATACAGACATGTGTTACTTAATGGTAGATCCAATGACCCTCAATCTCTGAAGAGCCACACAGAGAGAAGAGAGATAAAAGACAATCACATAAATGCTCCTCAGGCTTCAGGCTTTCAGAATATGTAAAGAACAGAAAAATGGTTTGACAGATCAACAAGAGAAGACCAGTATAAAGACTTCAGAAAAACTAACATCTCTCTTTCTCTTTCTCTTATTTATCATAGCAATCTTTTGCTATATTGTGCAGATAGTCTTTGCTAAAGTCCATACGACTTATGCACTAAGTCTTCTGAATTAGGATGATAACTTTGTGTGCTAACCAAAGTAGCCTTCATAATCGTATAGAATTTTTTTTTTTTTGCATCAGTCAATGAACAGAATCCATATATGATCAGAAAAAGATGTCATTGTGTATATATACTCTGTGGGATTTTCAATTAAGTTTGAAACAGGAGAAAAAGTTAGCCTTGCTTAAATTATCATGTGAAAAATTAGTTCTCAGATGTGTGTGTGTGTGTGTGTGTGTGCACAGCTGGTGCTGTGGTAGTAGATGTCAGTACAGCATGGTGAAGAACAGGGTGACATGGAATTTGTCAGGGTACCAACTGCCACAGGTGATTTAACACAATCCCATAACAGGACTATGTTTCGGGTCATGTAGCTAAGTGACCTGTTAAAGGCTAATTTATTTATAAATGAAATCCGGATGGAAAACTCCTTCTTATGGCTGAATTTAATGATCAAATCTCAACAAGTATGATACATAACAGAAACACTGTCAATGGTGTAACATCAACATCTGTGTGTGTAGTATATATGAATATATATACTACACACACAGATATATGAAGCATTTACTGATATTAAAATTATATAAAATAAAAAATATTTATTTTTACAGTTCCACGAAAGTTCCTGGAGGTTTATTTCTGAACATCTCAACATTCTTACCCCCCCCCCCCCCCCCCCCAAAAAAAAAAACAAGGTGATGCAAGGTGGTCAACCCAGAATAAGTGCTTTCATACTGAGTGACAAAGACATACAATAACCATGACTGTACTTTAGTTCACCAGAGAGTCACGTTGAGTATTTTCTTAATCATATAGATGCTGAAAATACTGTTGCAAGGCCAAACAAGCAACCACAGACCATGAACTTTCCGCTCCAGGTGGAGGGGGAAGCAAAGTCAAATTACCCCACTCATGAGCTCCAGTACTGGACGGAGGAGGAGGCAGTCCAAACTCCCCTACCCTGACTGTTGTTTAGGAAGTGTTTGATTAGTAGAAGATCTGGAACTAGTCAGCACTAGAGCAACACTGACACATATGTTTATCTTTCACAGTCTGAAAACATGTTGTGATTACCGTAAATAAATATCTACAAATTCAGTGAAACTAATAACAAACAGTCACAAACATTTTTTTTGACAACGTCAGAGACGAGTCATGAATGTTGACAGTTCTTGAGGAAACGTTCACTGTGTAAAATTAATTATAATCATTATTACAGGTAATTTATAATTCATTATCATAAATAATGAATTAATTTCTAATTCAAAGTAATTTAGTAATATATATATATATATATATATATATATATATATATATATATATATACAATGCTTGAAAATGACAACTAAACAAGCGGATAGTATATCAGAGTCTCTATTTTAAGAAATAGATGCCATGTCCTCAGCTGACAACTTCATTGAATTCTACCCGCTCAACACCAGTTTCATGTACAACAGTAAAGAGAAGAATTGCAAAGAAATAGCCACTTTTGAAACAGAAAAACAAAAAGAAATGTTAGATTGGGCAAAGAAACACAGACACTGGACAACAGATCATTGGAAAAGAGTTGTGGATCTTAACCCCATTGAGCTTGTGGGATCAGCTAGACTGTAATGTGCGTGAGAAGTGCTCAACAAGACAGCCACATCTATGGCAAGTGCAACAGGAAGTGTGGGGTGAAATGTCACCTGAGTATCTGGACAAAATGAAAGCTAGAATGCCGAGGATCTGCAATGCTGACATTGCAGCACATGGAGGATTTTTTGAAGAGCATTCTTTGAAGTAGTTTAAGTAGAAAATATTTTTTCAAATTGTAATATTAATTTTTCACATTATTAATATACTGAATTTACATTGTGATCAGTTGAATACCACTTTAGTGAATAAAAGTAACAATTTATTTCCATAAGAGCTAAATCTGTACATTATTCCAAAATTTTCGCCAAAAGTGTGTGTGTATATATATATATATATATATATATATATATATATATATATATATATATATATATATATATGAAAATAATAATAATCAATAAAATCATTTGAATTCCTGCATTCTTTTAATTATTTTCAACTTTATTATTGATAGTTTTATTATTGTCACAAACTTGAAAAGGCATCTTTATATCTCTTTGATAAGTAATTTATAATTAATTTAAATTAAATTAATAATTAATTTAGTTAAAATCAAGTATCTCTTCCAAGTCCAGGAAAGGCAGCATTGGTTTAATTCATGCATCTTATTAAAATATATCAATTAAAAAATAAATAAATAAAACAAAATAATTTAAATCAATTTATATAATGCATTCAAGAATTATTTAATCATTATTCCAATTTCAGCAGTAAACAACAGCTTTTCATTTTTTGTAATAACTGGCTGAATTCACATTCAAGTTTAATATTATTGAAGTTTGGAGACATTGATTTTGAGATTAATGATGTGATCCTACATGTTCCCTTAAAGAGACGAAAATAAATAGCTATAGTATTTCATGAATAATATAATAATAATCATGAATAATAATGTTGTTAGTAATATGTTAATAATAATAATAATTACATAAATCTAAAATATTTGACTGAAATCATAGTTAATAATAATTATAAATAGTTTAAAGTTTTATAATAATTTAATATGTATAAAAGGCTTATTTTCACAGCATAAGTATATTATATATTCATGATAAGGACAGTGGGTTTCATAACTTTTTTTCATAACTGCCATTTGGAGACAAGATACAGCTGCACATGAGAGAGAAAAAAATCAAGAGAGAGAGCGAGAGAGAGAGAGAGAGAGAGAGAGAGCACGTGTGGGTTGTGATTAGAATAAGATGGTCGGATATAGGCCACCCCCCTCCCTTCACTTTAATATCAGAGAGATCCTCCTCTTCTCTTCCTGTGCTGAGGATGGGACGTAAGTTTGTAATAAACGTGTGGCCTGAGGTTATTGTGAGCAGTGAGCCACCGGACACACTGAATACAGTTTGAGCTCATCTCAGTAGGATATTGTCATCACATCAGTGGCAGAGAGAGACAATACAGCATCTGACTCTATAAACACAGGAGAGAGAACTATGGTGTAAGACTGGTAGCCAAATTAAAAAAATTTTTTTTATAATAATTGTATAAAATATTATTTTATTATTATTACATACTGTTTAACTTAAAATGATTTGTCGTTCAATATCCATACTTGATACATTCTCCAGATCTGCTTCCAACTCACAAAAGGAACACAGAAGGAGATACAGTGATTAATGTTACAGTGGCAATATGGCCTGTCAAGATCCAAGTATGGCAAAGCAGCACTATTAATGTTTTGGTAAATGTAGTCCACACAACTTCCCCGTCTTCAGAAGCCATACAGTAGGTTTGTGTGAGGAGCCGACTGAAATTTAAGTTGTTATTAATTGAAAATATTTCCCTTCTGCTGTAGTTCTTAAACAATATATTGTGACATTGAGTGTATTAGCATGCATGGCAATAGGCTGATAACTATCAAAAATCAGTTTATTCAAAAAAACAGACAATGTAGGAAATCTATGTTTAGATATATGAGATTTTAATGGGGTTATTCTCTGCTTATGACATCAAAACGTAAACAGTCATGCACACAACACAGCTAAGTGTTATACATAGTATAAGCCGGAATTGGTGTTTACATGCAATGAAAAATCTAGTAATGTGCATTTGGCGATTGGTTTACACTTAAACCATTTATGGCCTTACCCAGATAAATCGTTTACATGACCTCACATGATGTCGGCTTTTTAAAGGGATAGTTCACCCAACAGTGAAAATTCTCTCATCATTTACTCACCCACATTCCATCCCAGATGTGTTTGACTTTCTTTCTTCTGATGAACTCAAAATATGATTTTTAGAAGAATATCTCAGTTCTGTAGGTTTATACAATAAAAGTGGTGACCAGAACTTTAAAGCTCAAAAAAGCATATAAAGGCAGCATAAAAGTCATCAACACAAATCCAGTGTTTTAATCCATATCTTCTGAAGTGATATTATGAGAACAGCTGACAACATGTGACAAACAGATCAATATCTAAGTCCTTTTTTTTAAAACTACAAATTCTCCTACTTGCCCAGTAGGTGGTGATATGCATGAAGAATATGAATCACCAAAAACAAAAAAACAGAACAATGCGAAAGTGAAGATGGAGATTTCTAGAAAAAATATATATAAAGTAGAGTCATATGGATGACTTTTATGACACTTTTGCTTTGTTGTTGTTGTTTACAACAAAGCAAAAGATGGCGCCGAGTATGGCTGCTGCATCATGGGCTCCGTCAAAACACTGCAGTTTATTGTTTGTTTTGTTTACAGTTTTGTGTTTTTTTGTCTTGGATGTTGTCTGCCTTATTGTGTATGACAGACAAACGCTTTTGGACATTGGTTCGGCAATCACACACCGAAAACCGGACTTCAAATTCCTCAACGCCGACCCGTGGTTTACAAACACGGCAGCGGAGCCCTTTGTCTGGGCTGCCCGGCCACGGAAACGCAGAAGGAAAAGGGGAAAAAGAGCCGGCGTTCTCATTAGAGTAAGACGTCGCACAAATCGACCCCCGCTACCCAGTATACTACTGGCAAATGTTCAGTCTCTGGACAACAAGCTCTGCGAGCTGAGATCTCTTTCCAAGAGAGACGAGAGATTGCTGTGTTATCTGTCTTACAGAAACCTGGATGTCCGCTGAGATTCCAGACTCGCCCATCGAACCCAAGGGTTTCTCCGTGCACCGAGCAGACAGAGCGAAAGACCTCTCAAGGTAAAAGCAGAGGTGGAGGTGTATGTTTTATGATCAACAAATCATGGTGTGATCAGAGGAGCGTACATTTTATCAGGTCTTTCTGCTCTCCTGATCTGGAATATCTCATGCTTCTGTGTCAACCATTCTGGCTACCGTGGGAATTCACAGCGGTCATTATCACTGCTGTGTACATCCCCCCACAAGCCGACACAGACCGGGCACTCAGGGAACTGTATGGGAGTATAAGTGAGCAGGAAACCGCGCACCCTGAGGCCGCGACTTCAACAAAGCCAATTTTAAAACAATAGCACCAAAATAACACCAACACATCAGCTTCAACACACGAGGGGACCGGGTTTTGGATCATTGCTATTCTCCTTTCCGGGATGGCTACAAATCCCTCCCCCGCCCACCATTTGGTAGATCCGACCACTCTACTGTTCTGCTTCAGCCTGCTTACAGGCAGAAACTGAAACAGGAAGCACTGACCCTCAGAACGATCCAGTGCTGGTCGGACCAATCAGACTCTGCGCTACAGGACTGTTTTGATCACGCGGACTGGGAGATGTTCCGGTCTGCAACCGATGACGACATCGAGGTTTACGCTGATAGCGTAACGTGTTTCATCAGGAAGTGCGTAGAGGATGTTGTTCCGACAAAAACAATACGGATCTACCCCAACCAGAAACCATGGGTTAACGGCGATGTTCGCGCGGCACTTACTGCACGGACCTCCGCTTTTAATTCCGGGAATGCGGAGGAACGTAAACAAGCCAGTTATGCCCTCCGTAACTCCATCAGTGCAGCCAAACGCCAGTACAGGCACAAAATTGAAGGACAGTTCAACACCACTGACTCTAGAAGTATGTGGCAGGGAATTAACACCATCACGGACTACAAACGGAATAGAAACTCCGCCATGAACACCGCTGCCTCTCTCCCGGACAAGCTTAATACATTTTATGCTCGTTTCGAGGACAATAACACCGCCCTTGTGGAGAGAGTACTCGCGGCTGACACTACAGAGGTTGGTTCACTCTCCGTCTCTGTTGCGAATGTAACCTGATCCTTTCGACGGGTGAATATCCGTAAAGCCGCGGGTCCAGACGGCATTCCCGGCTGCGTCATCAGAGTGTGTGCGAACCAACTGGCAGGTGTTTTTACGGACATTTTCAACCTGTCCCTCTCCCTGTCTGTAGTCCCCACATGCTTCAAAACATCAACCATTGTGCCTGTACCGAAGCAATCAAAAATCACTCGCTTAAATGACTGGCATCCTGTTGCTCTGGCCCCCATCATCAGCAAATGCTTTGAGAGGTTGATCAGAGATCGCATCTGCTCTGTTCTGCCCACCTCTTTGGACCCATTACAGTTTGCCTACCGCAACAACCGCTCCACTGATGATGCCATTGCATCTACAATACACACTGCTCTCTCCCATCTGGAAAAAAAGAACACATATGTGAGAATGCTGTTTGTAGACTACAGCTCAGCATTTAACACCATAGTGCCCTCCAAGCTTGATGAGAAACTCCGGGCCTCTGGGCTTAAACAGCTCGCTGTGCAGCTGGATCCTGGATTTCCTGTCAGGCAGATGTCAGGTGGTTAGAATGGGCAGCAACATCTCCTCATCACTGACCCTCAACACTGGAGCCCCACAGGGCTGTGTTCTCAGCCCACTCTTGTATTCCCTTTACACACATGACTGTGTGGTGACACATAGCTCCAATGCCATCATTAATTTTGCTGATGATACGACGGTGGTAGGTCTGATCACTGACAATGATGAAACAGCCTACAGAGAGGAGGTGCACACTCTGACGCGCTGGTGTCAGGAGCACAACCTCTCCCTCAACGTCAGTAAAACCAAGGAGCTTGTAGTGGACTTCAGGAAGAAAGACAGAGAACACAGCCCCATCACCATTAATGGAGCACCGGTGGAGAGTCAGCAGCTTCAAATTCCTCGGTGTCCACATTACTGAGGAACTCACATGGTCCGTCCACACTGAGGCCGTTGTGAAGAAGGCTCACCAGCCCCTCTTCTTCCTGAGACGGCTGAGGAAGTTTGGAATGAACCACCACATCCTCACACGGTTCTACACTAGCACTGTAGAGAGCATCCTGACTGGCTGCATCACTGCCTGGTACGGCAATAGCACCGCCCACAACCGCAAAGACCTGCAAAGTGTGGTGCGAACTGCCAGAAACATCATCGGAGGTGAGCTTCCCTCCCTCCAGGATATATATAACAGGCGGTGTGTGAAAAAAGCTCGGAGGATTATCAAAGACTCCAGCCACCCGAGTCATGGGCTGCTCTCACTGCTTCCATCAGGCAGGCGGTATCGCAGCATCAGGATCCGCACCAGCCGACTACATGACAGCTTCTTCCCCCAAGCAATAAGACTTCTGAACACATGATCTCTCATGATCAACAATCAGCACTGCACTTTATTAATATTCATTCTGTCAAATATATTCTCCCCAATTCAATTATATATTTTTATATACCCTTATCTAGTGTATGCGTATTCTACATTGTGTGTATTGTTTACTGTACATTGTATATCAGTACTATGTTGTGTAATTGTGTACATTTGATATGTAAATATCAAAAAGTGCTGATGTAGGGCCATATAGCACAATTGCGAGTACGGTCATAAAAATGCATTTGTGCATGGAATTACTTTCTTACGTGGCGGATCAGAATCTCCCATTGCTGGTTCAAAACAAATGATGTGTCCAAACCTCCGTTAGTAATTAAAAAATGTAACTTTAGAAATAGTATCATGGCTTATGGTGTTTCTAACAAGTCATTGGATTAACAAGGATAGATGGCTGGATGTGTGTGTGTGTGTGTGTGTGTGTGTGTGTGTGTGTGTGAGAGAGAGAGAGAGTGAGAAACAGAGAGTGTGAGAGAGACAGAAAGAGAGCATGTGCAATCACCTGTTGCCACACCCAATCAGAGATGCTGTCAGCTTTTCAGCGGAAAATAGATGTCCAAACAGGGGTATTCCACTCTATTTCGCTTTAGCCGGTGCATAAGAATCATTCACTATAGAAACAGTGATGTCCTCCGCCATTTTAAACAGCATGTATCCAATGTGGAAACTCAGATAAAAGGTAAGCACATGAGTTCTGTAATAAATCAGTCTGTTGTGTCTCTCAGCATGAGCCTTAATACTGAAGTTGTCTGTTTAAAGCCGTTTAAAGCTATTTCCTAGCTTTGATAATGAATTAGTAATATGAGCACTGTTTTATGTAAACAATCACTAACGGATTCACTTTATGTCACCAACTGGTTGTATTATCATATTACACACAAAAGGATCTTTTGCCACCACCTGCTGGCTAACATATGTAATTTCAAAAATAAAGACAGTAACTCTTAAC
Source organism: Moxostoma hubbsi (assembly GCA_032164185.1). Taxonomy (NCBI): domain Eukaryota; kingdom Metazoa; phylum Chordata; class Actinopteri; order Cypriniformes; family Catostomidae; genus Moxostoma; species Moxostoma hubbsi. The sequence goes on along the minus strand of JAVLUX010000011.1, from coordinate 47,832,305 downwards.
AGATACACTTCAGTTTAGAACAGCATGAACAAAAGCGCACACAGTGACGCATCAGAGTGCTGCTGGTGTAACAACATCAGTGCTCATGGAATGTCTATCGTCCAATCAGATTCGAGGACCGGAACTAACTGTGGTATATATACATACATTTCCTTTTTTGTTCCACAGAAGAAAGAAATTCATACAGATTTTGAACAATTTAAGGGTGAATATATGAAGACAGAGTTTTCATTTTTGGGTGTCTATTGTATTGTTTAAGTCAACTAATTAGGGATTACATTGATGCTCCTCTTCCATGTAATGTTACAGTGATTCCAGGTTTTGAAAGTTTGGTTATCAATCTGATCTTTCACATACCTTGATCAGGTCCTTATATAGCATGCACACTCATTTGATATTCATAATGAAAACCTCAAACAGACAAAAAACAGTGTTTAGTCATTAGTCCGTCATTCATTGTCTCAATCAAAATCAGATCCGAGCGACTTCCTTCAAAGTCGTCATATTTTTAAATGAAAGTCACTCCAGATGGACAATAACACAATAATGGATTATGACTCAGTTATAGTGTGTGAACTCTATAGCCACCAGCAGAGCCTAAACAATTAAAATTAAAATAACATGAGCTATCATAATGATGACTAACAGACAGTGTGTGTGAAGGGTTAGAGAGAGGACACGGCTGCAGGGGTTTACAAATGGCTCCACTTCCCCGTCAAAGCTCTGCTATAAACATCTGCATGGATCCGTCATCCGGAAATGCAGCACAATGCAGGAACACAACAAAACCAATACAGACCCTGTGATCTTCAACATTTATGAGGGGGTGTGTGTGGTATGGCAAGCTACAAAATCAATGACAAGCTATAATAAAGTTGCTGCACTTTTAGATTTTTCTTCAGCAAAATTTTAGGGGTGTGTTTAGATAATAGTCAGGGCGTTTCACCTGGCAGTAGCACTGTGTCTCTGGATATACTGCCTCAATTCACTTCTGGATGAAAGGAATCATTCACCCCAAAATTAAAAATTTTGTCCTCATTTTGTTTTTTCAAACCTTAAAAAACAATTATGTTTTTCCAAACCTGTATGGCTTTCTATCTTCAGTGGAAAACAAAGTGTTCTTCTGAAGGCTCTTGATAGGTTTTGTAATAAACAAACAGAAATTTTATTTGGGCTGTGTTAAAATGTTATTGTACAGTGTTCATTTTATTTTACACTGTAAAAAGTTATTTTACAGTGAAAATCTTGACATTCAGTAGCTCTCCTTTGCTTGGTCATGCCTAAGCCTGCTCCATGCAATGTCTCATGAGTGTCCAATGCAGGGCGGCCTGCTTTGGATGGACACCTTGGTGTACTGTGCTCTTCCAGAAGTCCTCTCATCAGGTTCATCCTGAATTGCAGGGATGTGATGACTTTTCCTATTGATAGCAGAGATCATGGGTAGGAAGTGAGGAGGAGTGTGGAATATGACAGCATTGTCATTATTATTTTTTGTTAATTGTAGTTTTTTTAAGTTTAAATGTGTGGCACGGTGGAGGGCGGGACCGGCGCGTGACTACGCACGCCCGGTCCCATATTAGGCTAATTAAGTCGTCTGCGAGTGGCCTTTATCCCTCTTGACGGCTTAAATAGCCTAATACGGGACCGGGCGTGCGTAGTCACGCACCGGTCCCGCCCTCCACCGTGCCACAAAATGCATTGAGTTTACATGAAAAGAAAAAATTATTACGATTAACATAAACTATTTATTTATTTATTTATTTATATGTAAATTATATGTTGTTCTTAATCAGTGCAAATTTCTCACCCATAAATTGGTGGTGGACAATGTGGCTGTTCAGTACTGCAGTGTCAAGGAGGTAAAAGAAGACTTTCTTGTACCATTTGGTGATTTTTCTGGTACAATCAAAAAAACCTTTCATCATGTCAGCCTTGTCCACTGCCCCCATCTTTTTGTTATATTCCATTACACAGAGAGGCTTCATCTTCCTTTCTTTGGTGATGTGATCAACATTTCCAGTGGCTAACATGGTGGATGGATGGACCGTGGTAAGCAGGTGAACATCCCTCTTGTCCATTTCACTGCTAGTTGTGTTCCATTTTCTCTACATTCAACCTGGTCCTTTGTCATTTTGCAGGTGAATGTTGGCATTCCCTTCCTGTTGGCTCGTACAGTCCCACAAGCTCCTGTGTCCAGAGACAGGAGGTGCTGGAACAGTGTGGGACTACTGTACCAGTTGTCCACGAACAGGATGTGACCCTTTTTCAAGTATGGGGCCAGTAATGTCATGACAACAGACCCAGAGATTCCAAGGCCTTCATAGTGCTGGATGTCGGTGGTGGATCCTGTAATATATGATAATGTTCTGCAGGTAACCGGTAAGCACATCATATAACACAAAAAATTTGACTCCGAATCTGTGGCGTTTAGTTGGCATGAACTGGTGAAATGCCAGCCTACCCTTGAATTTCATCAACGACTCATCGACACACAGATCCCTGTAGGGCACAAAGATGTTATGAAAGGATGATGTGAAAGCAGTGAGAATGTTTTGGATTTTTTGCAAGGGGTTGTTGATGTTTGCCATCGCATTGTTGGAGAAGTGTAGGCAGCGGAGGAACAGAAGGAAGCGGTCCTGGGAAAACAAAGTCCCAAAAAAATGGTGTCAGGAGCATGGGATCTGTACTCCAATAATCACAAAGTTATTTTTTTTCCACAATTCCCATTAGCAGCACTGCCACCAGGAATGTGTACATTTCGTGAGCATTTGTTGAAACCCACTTTGCAGTCTTGCCTTTCACTTCAGGTGGTGTTTTCTCCTGCAGCTCTGAGGCATAGTGGTTTGTTTCCTCAACAATTTCCTCAATTAGCTCCACAGTAAGGAACATCTTAAAACACTGGATTTCATTGGGTGATTCTGGAGGGTTTTGCATGCCGCAAGTCTGGTCATCAAAGGCAACCCCAGGTCCAGGAGGGGTAAAATTACTGGTCGAACACCAGGAGGAAGAGCTTACCTCCTCCACCTCCCTTGGTGTTGTGTGTACAGGCGTAGGAGCAGTTGCTGAGGCTTCTTCATCCTCAGCATCAAGGGCTTGGAGGTTGAGGGGCATCTCCTCATCTGTGTCACTTCCCTCATTGGCAAAATTTCCCTCTTCCTCATCAGAGTTAAAAAATGTTTCTCTGATCTTCTCATCTATAATTTGTTTTCTTTTTAAAGAAAAGTTTTCTGTGGCAATTGTGTAAATAAAACTGTAAATATATCAAATTAACTCAAGTGTGTGTGTGTGTGTGTGTGTGTGTGTGTGTGTAAAGTATATGACGAGCTCCGAAACGAGTCTGAGGTAAAAGTGACGTGCTGTGATGTCACTTGTCACTGGGGGGAAAGGAAGACTAGTGATAGGCTATGGTCATAGCCATTGTTTTTTTTTTTTTTTTTTTTAATTGCAGTGCAGTCCTGTCTGAAAAAAAAAAAAAAAAAAAATATATATATTATATATATATATATATATATATATATATATATATATATATATATATATATATATATATTTACACAGATTCACAATTAAAAATAATTAACAACATATGTTTCATGTGACTAAAACATTTTGATTGTTTTTCTCGGTGTTGTCATAGACATGAGTGTGTAGTTATGCGCTGGAAATGAAAAGACTGTTCGAGCAGCTGTTTTAGACATAAATGACAAGCATTTCATCAGTCACTCTTTCTATAGCAACGGCAGCTATACAGCAACGCGAAAGCAGATTTGGTGAGTTTATCATCTAGTTTGCTGCTGTTATACGCGGTGTGTGGATATGGACAGTAAACTTATATGGGAAGTATTCTATGTTTGTTTGAATGCATACAACGTAAAATAAACATTTTCATGTGATTTGAAAAGACTGTTCGAGCTGCTGTTTTAGACATTATGTGCTTAGCCAGTCTCTGTGTTGCAACTAAACCATACGGCAGCTGATATGGACAGTTTCAGTTAGTTTTGCATGGTTATACATTGTGTAAATTTGTAGTCTTGTGTTAGTTTGAATGCCTGTAACAAACATGTGGTTGAAAAGACTGTTCAAGCAGCTTTTTTAGGCATGTAAATGGCATTGGTTAGCCAATCCTCCTCTGTAGCAGCAGCAGCTAAACAGCGGGAATGCAGATTTGAATTGTAAAATTTGCCAGTTGATGACGTCAGACACGAACGTTCAAATCAATCCGGTTTGATGGTACTCCACAGGGACCACTCTGGAATGATCAAAGCAGTGTGATGGTACGTGCAAAAGGGTTAACTGAAGCGGCAAGTCCCAAACTGGCACGGTGGTGGGGTGAGGCGGTCTCAACCACCTCAGGTCATATTCAAAGGGTGTCTGCCTACTGATAGACCATCCCAGTAGGATATGTCCAGTTGCTATGGCAATAACAAACACTTTAAGCATAGAAGTGGTGAGATCCATGTCTAAACGTTCTTGTAGAAAGTGAAGAATAGGCTGTACAGTGCATTGTACAGGGTCCTCGTCCCAAGAGTCAAAATATACATTTCTTGTTGAACTACTTGGTGAAGTAAGTGGATGGGAGGATTTGTCCCGCTGGCCATTTTTGGGCTAGAGTGTCCAGGCCCAGCAGGGCATGAGTCAGGGAGTACCACAGGTGACAGTGTGTTATCTCTGGTGATGCAAATAGATCTATTTTATAATGCCCCGTAACGAGAGAAAATCTGCAACGTGGTTCAGGAGACCTGGAACATATCTCGAACATATCGATAGGAGATGTTACTCGCACCAGAGGAGAAGCTGTAGTGGCAGGTTCATCAATGGCCATTATCAAACTCCCTCATGGTGACTCCCTCATGGCTGGTTGGAAAGTCATTAATGCTAGAATTACACTGAGTAGTTCCAGACAATTTATGTGCCATGTCACTTGAGCACCTGTCCAGCTGCCAAAGGCTGGGTGCCCTTCACATAGGGTCCCCAGCCTGCGATCGACACATCCGTCATGACCCCTTTGCATCTGGACACTTTACCAAGTGCCACGCCTGTTTGATAGAATGTGGGCATTTTCCAAATTGTTAATGCAGCTCAACAGCGGAGCATCACCACAAGATGTATGTGGCTGTGTCGACATGAATGATGGGGTACCTTTGATCTGAGTCAGCACTGAAGTGGTCTCATCCGCATTGTCCATGAGGCCAAGGGCTCATTGAAAAAGCTTCAATGGACAAGTTTTTCCAAGTTTGAAAATGTGCGCTCAGCCTCAGTGGAGTGAGTGCAGCATAAACACAATTCGTGAATGTGTGAGGAGCCAGGGATAAGCCGAAATGTAGGACTTTAAACTGGTAATCAGTCCTCTCGAAGCGAATCTCAAGATTGGCCTGTGATGAGTGGGTAAGTGTGTGGAAGTGTCTTTCAGGTCAGTCGATACAAACCAGTCCATAGGACGAACGTGAGAGCTCGGTTCAAGCGTCTCAGATCCAAAATGGGACGTAATCCTCTGTCCTTTTATGTGACTAGAAAATAGTGACTGTAGAATCTGCTGTGGAATCATCCTTTGTCTTTTGCAAGGAGATTTAACATATTTTAGTGGAGAATCGGCAAAAGCGAGATGGCTATTAGGTGACGTGGAGGCCCCTAAAAACTCTGTTGCAATATTGGGCAACTCCTGGCAAGTTGTCAACCACTGTAAAAATAGTGTGAACCATCCTGCGTTACAGAGGAAATTGTATTAGAGGTGACATTAGAGATTAGAGGTAAACACCTCATCCGAGTGCGTGCATGTCCACTAAAGTATCCCTGACATAAACCATCCTGAACGATGGCAGTGTGCTGGAGCGAGCCGAAAATTGCCACAGAACAGGCAAGGTCTCTGGAGATGGAGAAGAGGAGGGACACAGGCTCAAACTGCTGAAAATCACCCTAAAATTCTCTGCGCTCTGTGTCCCATCCTGGCTAGATATAGGGATGAGAGGGGGACGGCGTCAGCTTCCTCAGAAGCAGGTAGAGAGCAAAGCATTTGAGCATTATTCACTCGCAATACAGAAGTAGTATAGTGGAAGGAGAGGGGGATGACTTCGGCTTTCAGAAAGAAAAACGAGAGCAAGCGTCTTGAGATTCATGCATTCACAGTGAACACAATAAGCCTCAACATAAATCAGTGTATGTGCAAAACGGCATCTTTATGAAGAAGTTGTTAAGCAAACGGCTCTTTTACAATTGTGCATAGTCTACAAATACACATTCAAACACAAGCAGGCTGTAGCGCTTATGTTACACGCTTATAGAAAATCCAATACTGTACAATCCAATAATTCAAATGATAATTTCCTCTGAGGCCCACAGGCCACAGAATAATCACTTCTCTGTGAAGCAGTGAAAACGGCAAAGATGTTTCATCTGCCTGTCCAACAGGAGGGAAATTCCACACACTGCCGATTAATGGTGAATGTAGTAATCCACGATCCCCGGAGCTCCAGAGGGGGTAAAAGAAAACTCTGATCCACCCGCTGTGAGAGGTGCAGATCTTGATGTCGATTCTAGTAGAGAGAAATTACTTTTTCATTCAGAGTATGAGAGAGAGATTATTGCACCACGAAGGAGAAAATTTTGAAGAAATAGTGCTGTGCACTGCCGTTATATGTGCCCACTGACGCTCGTGAGGGAGGTGGAGCACAAAGCGCTATCTGACATTTAAAATTTTAAAGAGTATGAGAGATTGGCTATGCCTGCGGAGATAATCCCACAGTTATGACGCTGCATTCATGACTCACAAGCGCAACATAATAAATAGATAAAGACATTTCTCCCCATAGCTTCCATGTAATAACTTTACAACGGTTTGATAGTGAGGTTTGCATATTAACTGCATGCATGTTAATTAACCTTAGCGACGGTTTAGTTTAATGATAAAAGATTATTTAATATTAGTAGTTTTTATCAAAAATAAAAAAAGAATTATATTTTACCACTGTCTCTCAGTCACTGCAAGTATGTTCCTGAAAACAGCGCATGGTTCCGTGGTAGTATCCAAGGAGTGTATGATCACCATGCATTTTCATTGTATGGAAAACAACATTTATGATAATAACATGATAACAACTCCTGTATTCAGCATAGAAAAAGTCACACAAATTTCGAGTGAGAAGAAAGTGGGTATGATGACTGAATTTCAGTTTAAATGGGTCGTAACATGAGAGATAAAAATGTCCTTAATCTTTTGACATATAAGAGGTCATTGTACAATAATACATACTGTGTTTCAGACTAAAATCTTCATCCTCACAGCAGAAAGAGCATTTGTTGAAACCGAGCTACCAAAACGACTCATTCTCTACTTCCTGCACATTTTGATGTCACATTGTGGTAGATATTTTCATCTGACTGAATCTACAACAACACATCAACGCTTACTTTACCTTAATACTTCAGTAGCCCTGCCCAGTAGCGGTGAGCATTGAGATGACAAGAAGTGTGATCAGGTCAGTCAAGAGCAGAGAGCCAATCAGAATAGTGGTCTGTAGAGCGGAGGAGGGTGGGGCCGGGTTGGAACAATGCACACCCGGTCCCCAATCAGCCTGATGGGGGCATGTGAAGGATAAAGGCGGCCGGTGACGACAGTTACAGAGAGAGAATTACAGGCAGCTGCTCTGTGTGTTTATGTTTGTGTGTATTTGGTTCAGTTTATTATTAAACTATTATTTATGTTGCCAAGCCGGTTCTCACCGTCTCCTTTCCATTGAACTGTGTCACGTGGGCGTTTACTGTCAAGAGCAGAGAGACAATCATAACATTGTGTGTTTACTGTCCAGTCTTAAAGGAGAAGCAGCACCAAAACTGGGCATTTCTGACAGAGTGATAGAATAAGGGTGTAAAATTATCATGTTATACAAATATATGACTGTTTTTTGTGTACCTCAATTAATATATTAAAATAATAAAAAAAGGGATGTCATGATTCCTCTAAATAAAACCTGAGCAAGGTGCAACTCGATTGGACTGATCAAATGTAAATATGCAAATGGTGATTTTTGCCACAGCATTTCTCAAAAATCCCCCAAATGGTTAAAACTGAAGACTTTTCAACTTAAAAGAATAGTTGTTTATTTACGAAGTGAAATCTGGGAAATGAAGTGAAATATACAGAGAGAGAGAGAGAGAGAGAGAGAGAGAGAGAGAGAGAGAGAGAGAGAGAGAGAATTAAAGAAAAACAGAAACATTTAAAACATATTCACTGATAAACGTTTCACAAGAGGTCACCAAAAGTCTAAAACATTTCAGCCTGTTGCTCTGTGTGTCAGTCTAAACACAACCGGATTGAACTTTCTATAATCATTACTAATGACATGTACAAGATAATTACAAACTTTTATAAATATCACAATAAATCACAGCTCCTTCAATCAATGTGTGTTCAATGTCTGTTTGAATACACTTAGTTGCTGAAAAATAGAATGCTCTCAGATGGGCCATCTGTGCAGAGCAGAGGATTGCAGTCAAAGTATCAAAATAAAATAATCTCTTACGCAATGTCATGAAGTCCCTGTTTGTTTTTTTTTTTTTTGTTTTTTTTTTTTTATATGTCCAGACTGAGTCTACACAAAGGGGAAAATCCATGCAGACAGAGGGAAACCTGAATCTACTCACGGAGCAGCTTGGCTAAGCATCTATTTTCCAAAACTCCCTTCAGTTCTGTTGTTTTTTGGTGGAGAAAGATGTTATGTCTTGAGTTTGGAAAGTAAGGCTTTTTCAGCAGAATCATTTGGATTGTGGACTGGGAAATTTCTTTGGTGTTTTCTTTTTTTAACATAATCTGTTGACAATGGTGATATTACAGCTGGTGTGACTTTTATGTACCCATTTATTTGAAAAAATCCCACCTTGAGTAGTATCAAAAAAGAAGAAGAAGAAAAAAACCTCAGAAGAAGAATATTGTCATGTTTATGCTGTTGATATCTGTTTTTTATGTCTTTTATTTTGTAAAGTTAAGTTCCTGTTTTCCATGTCTCTTATTTTGAAAAGTTCATGTCATGTCTTGTTTCCTTGTCATGTGTATTTCCTGTTATCCTCCATGCATATGTGTCTTGTTTTCATTGGTTCATTGTTTAATTACTTTGTTATCAGTTCTAGTTTGTCATTGGTTTTAGATTATTGTCTTGTTATCTTGTTTAGAGTTTTGGTTTTCCATTGGCTATGTTTCCCCCATGACATTGTATTTAAGCCCTCTTGTTTGCCATTGTCTCTTGTCATGTATTAATGTACGTGAGTGTAGTCCATGTTTAAGTCAAGCTCCGGTTTAGTCAAGTTTATGTCAAGTTATGTTTATGTTAAGTTCATGTTTAATGTTTGTTCAAGTTTATAGTTAGGGATTTTGGAATTCACGGTTCTTTAATAAACTGCACTTGGGTTCTTCGTCATTGCCAGCAGCGACATATGTTACAAATATCCAATAGCCACTCTTTTTCATATAATGATAGTGAATGAGGACTGACAAAGATGCACTATAAATTTAGCATAAAAGTAGCCCATACAGCTTGTGCACTATATTACAATTCTTATCATGTCATACAATTGAATTGTGTGCAAAACAGAGTTAAATGTAAGCTGTTATTTCTTTATCTTCCCCTTCAGTGAGCTGTTAACTGCTGCAACCGGATTGAGTAAGCTGAACTCACTGGATCAGTCTGATTCGTGAATGAATAATTGAGATCTATTTAAACCAATTAATTAAAAAAAGACCTGACTCAAAATAATAATAATAATAATAATAATAATATTAATTCATTCATCTCTACTTCTCTCATGAAAATACCAAAGAGAAAAAGGGGTGGATGTAACAAGTATAATTGAATGACAATTTATATGTCTTCCTCACACAAAGCTATTGTATGGCTTCAGGACACCAGAAATATAGCATAGAGTCCTTTTTGGACCACTTTTATGATACTTTTATGTTGCTTCCTTTGGGATGTTGAAAGTCCTAGTACTCATTTACTTTCATTATATGGAAAAGAGTTGCTTGGATACTCATCAAAAATTCAAAAAGGTCAAAGGCCTTTGGAATGACATGAAGGTAAGTAGATAAAAAAAAAAATATATATATATATATATATATATATAAAGAGAGAAAAAACAGAGTAAAAGATATGGAATAGGCCTGTATTTCTGAAGAAGGGGTCATGAACTACTAACATCTGCCTTTTACAACATTCCAATAAGACACTTGTTTGTGTAGAACTTTTTGAAACAGCAAAACATTTACATAAGCAGTAAAACAATATTATCATCAAGCATGCTTGCAACAAATAATTTTTTCCATTGTGGATATGTTTACATAGTGTCATAACTGTTTATAGTACACCAAAGAAAAGATAACAGTGTATCAGTCTGGTTATAAAAAGTCCAATTATTTTCTCCAATTCCTCTGAATTTAATATTGTAAACCTTTAGAGACAGAGCTACCGTGAACAATTAGGTTGTTAACAAATGGTATATGCTTGTACTCTGCACAATGACAATAAAGTTGAGACAATCTAATATATAGGGCTGTCGATTTAATCGCGTTAAATTCAGTTAATTCAGTGCAATTCATTTTACCAAAAGAAAACGCGTTAAAAAATTTTACGCATTTAATCGCATGCCCCCGGATCATAATAAGGAAGATTCCTGAGAAATGCAAGCTTGTAGTACCTCTGTTTACTCCAGAGGGCAGTAAGTGAAACTAACTGAGTATTATTATTATTGAGTATTAAACTATATTTAACTTGACACAGTGACCTAAACATTTTATGTTTATGATGCAACGTACCCGAGATGCTACACAAGCATGTCTGACGCATGGTGTGGCTCAATTGAGATGGTGCAAAATTTGGAAATTACCCCATAAATATCTAATCACGTATAAAATCAAAGAAATTTCCTTCAAACTTATTTATAAGTACTACCCTACTAATCATTTTCTTGTAGAGAAATTTAATTGTGATGTCAATATATTCTGTACATTTTGTGGTCTGCAGGCGGAAACATTTTTTAATTTATTTTGGAGTTGTCCCTACTCGGCTTCTGTAAGATTGTTAGATATCATATTATTCCCAGCTTTCAACTTTGTTTTGAAAATGTTTTATTAGTTTTTTTTTTTTTTTTTTTTTTTTAAGGTATGACATGTCTATGGAGTCAAAACCAAGCCACATATATTTGCAAACAATATAAAGTATTGCAAAATAAAATAAAGTTTTGCAAAAGAAAAAAAGTATTGAGCAAAAAAAAATTTTTTTTTTTTTTCAAACAAAAATGAAGTATCACAAAAGTAAAATAAAGTATTGAGGAAAAAAAATAAAGTTTTGCAAACAAAAATAAAGAATTGCAAAATAGAAATAAAATATAGCAAAAACCAAGATATAATTAATTGCAGCATTGATTTTGCCACACATATTTTTCTTTGCAATGCCTACTAATTATTTTGCAATACTCCTTTTAATTTGCATTTCCATCAAGTGTGAGCTCGTGATACCGTTTTGCCTTTGCGCTTCACTTTTCTGCGCGTTTCAGTATATGGCACTGACGTGTGGGTGGAGTCAGGGGATTGGGGCGTGTACAACGGGCTCAGGGATGCCTTCCCTGGAAGTTACGTCATTAGCTTGAGACACAGATCAATCATCATGGCTGAGCAGAGGCATGTGGGTGGATCTCAGGTATGTAAAGTTGATTATTTCCTTTTATTTAATTAGCATTAAATGTGTATTAACAGCGTTTGCTTCAGATAAAGATGTTAGAGATCAGTTAAAGCGGTGGATTTATTAGCCATACTCGCTAACGTTAGCTAGCAGCTTTGGATAATGTACATATTTGTAAGGAATTATTAGTGTTAATGTAACGTTCCATGTGGTCTCTTGTTTTTGTTCCTTCACTCTTAAGTTTCTGGCATCTGTCTCACTCCATATTGTCTAAGTTTTTGGCACTTGTCTAATTCCATATTGCACTCTTATTTTGAAACCATTCTTATGTTCCTGTTAACCAGTCTTGTCATGTCCTGTTTCCCCTCCTTGTTCATGTGTCTGTTTTTCATTGGTTCATTGTTTGATTGCTTGTTTATCAGTTCTAGTTTTGTCATTGGCTTTAGTTTATCACCTTATTATCCTGTTTAGGTCCTGTTTATCAATTGGCTGTTGTTTCCCCTGTTCATGTATTTAAGTCCTCATGTTTCCCTTGTACCTTTGTCAAGTATTGTATTGTTGTAACCCTTACCCCTGCCTTATGTTACCCTGATGTTCTTGAGTCCAAGCCAGTCTATCTATGTTCCAAGTTCCTGTCTTGTTCCTGTATCACCACTATCTTCAATAAAGCTGCACTTGGGTCCTACTCCTCGCTTTCATCCTTGCCTTGACTGCCTCCCGATCGTTACAGTTAACAGATAATTGACAATCGTGAGAGGATCCTCTGGTGTCAAACAACAAATACGCTGCCAATAAGTCATTTTTATTGCAGCTATAAATTAAGTAATATAACAAACTAAGCTGTCATTTCCATAATATCTTGTCAAAATATCATACAAACCTTATTTTGCGTTTTTTATATGTCAGCTTATTACCTTGTAATAAACTTTCAATTGTAAATCCTGTAGGTCAATTAAAATTTTAAAGGCAAATTCACCCCAAAATTCAAAGTGTATCCTAGCACTTGGATAATTTCCTCACATTCAAACACTCATGAAAAGCTTTCCTTTATATGTTTGCTCACATTTTCAAAGGATTATTGATTAGAGTGACCATTACTGTTACTGTATACATGTTCGAGTCATTTTACTGTACAGTTTGTTAATTAAAAAATTAAAGGCAAATTCACCCAAATGCAGTGTACAGTTCATTTGAATATAACTTTTATCCTCTTTAACTTAATACGAAGCAATAACCACAAAATAATTACCCCCAAATTAACATCAACACTGAAATAAGAGCGCATGTTTTATCTGTCAATCAGACGCACATGAAAGTTGCATTCGTTACTATAGCAACAATAAACTGCGGGCGCGTTTTCTTAGAATCATCGTCTGGTAGAAAAAAAAAGTAAAAAAAAAGGATGCATTTTATTACAATTAAATTAAGACCATCATGTCGTGGTGGTATCATCTGATGGTAATGATGTAAAAAAACAACAACAAAAACCCCCTTAGTTGCAAATGGACTGTTTGATCCATGAGAAAGTGAAGTTCAATGAAATAATATTCATTGTTAATTCTTACCTGATGACGTTTAAAAGAAAATATTGACCTGGCTAAACTCATTTCATCAAACAAGCTTTAGCATCCTGTAAAATACCCTAAAAAATATAAAAAAAAGTTTACACTGTGCTCCTAGGAGGGGTGCCAACGGTGCAGTTACTTTGCAGTTTTTGTGTGTGTGTGTGTGTGTGTGTGTGTGTGTGTGTGATTATTTCAGTATGAATAATAGAAAACAGTCATGTTCATGTTTTGATGCAATATAATATATATAAATAAATAAAATCAAGTTTTTCTTTCCTTGTTTTTCTTTTTTATTGTCCAGAAAGCTTGTAACCAGTGATGGTCCTCTTGGCTCTGCAGAGACTCCCTGGTGTCATTCTGCCGCAGCCTCTGCTCCAGCTTATTCCTGTATTAATTTATAATAATTATTAATAATAATAATAATGCATTTTATTTATATGTTCCTTTCAAGACAGTGACACCTTAAGCACACTATTGATTGATAATGAGAATACTGCAACTCAACCTAATGCAATTTAAACAAGAGTTTATAAAGTCAATTACAGAAAGATGTGTGATAATTATTATGTAACATGTGTTATGACATGTCACAGTATGCAAATATGTAATTTTTAACTAATAAGACAAAAATCTAATATGAGAAGCTAATTTTATTGGGTGTGTGTGTATCAGTGTGCAGCAGGTGCAGAAGACACAGTAGACACTGTTGTGCATTCTGATGGATTGTGCATGAGCACAACAGCATGCAGAAAGTGCGGTTGTTCTTTAAGATGCACATAGCTGTTATCTGAATTAAGAAAAGCAAAGAATTTATAAAAGTGTGATAATTTGAAAACAAGTTCATGACATTGTTTTGATTTTTCTGTGTTGCCATCTCTCTTCCCTTATCTCTCTGATCTGTCACTTGTTGTATCTGGGTTTTCATTTAGATCATTTTAAAGTTAAAGTTCATCTCAATGCCATATAAAACATAAAATGTAAGACATTCTGGGTATAATGTCAGGAGATTATTTCCATGTAATTTTGTCCAATACTACATTAAATGAGTTTAAATTTAATGTTAATAATCATGGCATGTTTGAACAAGAACTCAAAAATGAAACTTTTTACGAGTGTTTCAATATGAGGATCTGATCCACGTGCCAGGACAAAATGAAATTTTTGGGGTGATTTTGCCTTTAATTATATTAATAACAACCTATAAATGAAAGCTTTTTATGATGTGTTTGAACATGAGGAAGTGATGCAAGTGCTAGGATGAATTTTTGGTGTGATTTTGCATTTAATTTTTCAAACACTACAGTAAAATGACTCGAACATGTATACAGTAACAGTAATGGTCACTCTAATCAATAATCCTTTGAAAATGTGAGCAAACATATAAAGGAAAGTTTATTACAAGGTACATATGAATGCCAATGAGAGATCCTTGGCAGAAAAGTAAAATTAATTATATGTAATATGTAAATGCAATTGTACTTAATATAGTAAACTTTGGTTATAAATTATTTTACATAATAATAAACACCAGCATGTCACAAACACTAAATAAACCCGTTTTCGTCAATGTAGTAAGACTCACTATCTTGTGAACTCAACAGGAGTCAGAAAGCAAGTTGACATATACAAAACGCAAAATAAGGTTTGTATGATATTTTGACAAGATATTATGGAAATGACAGCTTAGTTTGTTATATTACTTAATTTATAGCTGCAATAAAAATGACTTGTTGACAGCGTATTTGTTGTTTGACACCAGAGGATCCTCTCACGATTGTCAATTATCTGTTAACACTAATAATTCCTTACAGATAGGTACATTATCCAAAGCTGCTAGCTAACGTTAGCGAGTATGGCTAATAAATCCACCGCTTTAACTGATCTCTAACATCTTTATCTGAAGCAAACGCTGTTAATACACATTTAATGCTAATTAAATAAAAGGAAATAATCAACTTTACATACCTGAGATCCACCCGCATGCCTCTGCTCAGCCATGATTATTGATCCGTGTCTCAAGCTAATGATGTAACTTACAGGGAGGCATCCCTGAGCCCGTTGTACACGCCCCAATCGTCTGACTCCACCCCCACGTCAAAACAGTGCCATATACTGAAACGCGCAGAAAAGTGAAGTGCAAAGGCAAAACGGTATCACGAGCTCACACTTGATGGAAATGCAAATTAAAAGGAGTGTTGCAAAATAATTAGTAGGCATTGCAAAGAAAAATATGTGTGGCAAAATCAATGCTACAATTAATTATATATTGGTTTTGCTATATTTAATTTCTATTTTGCAATTCTTTATTTTTGTTTGCAAAACTTTATTTTTTTTCCTCGATACTTTATTTTACTTTTGTGATACTTCATTTTTGTTTGAAAAAAAAAAATTTTTTTTTGCTCAATACTTTTTTTCTTTTGCAATACTTTATATTGTTTGCAAATATATGTGGCATGGAATTGCTTCCATACATGTCTCTTCATAAGGAATATTATTTGATACATTTTCTGCTTTTGTTGCCAAAAATTAGTATTAATAAATGTAAGTATGGTGGTTATAAACCATTAGTTTTCATTTTTAATTCAGAGGTTCAGCAATACCTAAGAACAATTTCCAATTTGAGTAACAAGAAAGCTGTAAAGTGTATTGAAATATGTTAACAATGTGATAATTTTATTTAAACTGTTTATTTATCTTCCTTTTTGTTGTTGTTTGTTTTAATATACCTCTTGGCTCTAGATGTTAAAGTTTTGTAAGCATTAATTAAAAAAATGTCTGACGCAGGTGTACATTGACGGGTCCATAAACAAGCCCTCATAATAAATCTGCAACTGATTGTCGAATTCACATTCCTGTGAACTGAATGCCAATGATTGTCTTATGTTCAATAATGTGGTAATAAACAATACGTTGTATTCTAAAGCCACTTTTTGTATTGTCTTATTAATGATTAACTCTTCTGCCACAAGAATGTAATGCATTTTAATTATCTGAATATATATATATATATATATATATATATATATATATATATATATATATATATATACATGTATATATATATATATATATATATATATATATATATATACACTCACCTAAAGGATTATTAGGAACACCTGTTCAATTTCTCATTAATGCAATTATCTAATCAACCAATCACATGGCAGTTGCTTCAATGCATTTAGGGGTGTGGTCCTGGTCAAGACAATCTCCTGAACTCCAAACTGAATGTCAGAATGGGAAAGAAAGGTGATTTAAGCAATTTTGAGCGTGGCATGGTTGTTGGTGCCAGACGGGCCGGTCTGAGTATTTCACAATCTGCTCAGTTACTGGGATTTTCACGCACAACCATTTCTAGGGTTTACAAAGAATGGTGTGAAAAGGGAAAAACATCCAGTCCTGTGGGCGAAAATGCCTTGTTGATGCTAGAGGTCAGAGGAGAATGGGCCGACTGATTCAAGCTGATAGAAGAGCAACTTTGACTGAAATAACCACTCGTTACAACCGAGGTATGCAGCAAAGCATTTGTGAAGCCACAACACGCACAACCTTGAGGCGGATGGGCTACAACAGCAGAAGACCCCACCGGGTACCACTCATCTCCACTACAAATAGGAAAAAGAGGCTACAATTTGCAAGAGCTCACCAAAATTGGACAGTTGAAGACTGGAAAAATGTTGCCTGGTCTGATGAGTTGTTGAGATTTTCTGTTGAGACATTCAGATGGTAGAGTCAGAATTTGGCGTAAACAGAATGAGAACATGGATCCATTATGCCTTGTTACCACTGTGCAGGCTGGTGGTGGTGGTGTAATGGTGTGAGGGATGTTTTCTTGGCACACTTTAGGCCCCTTAGTGCCAATTGGGCATCGTTTAAATGCCACGGCCTACCTGAGCATTGTTTCTGACCATGTCCATCCCTTTATGGCCACCATGTACCTATCCTCTGATGGCTACTTCCAGCAGGATAATGCACCATGTCACAAAGCTCGAATCATTTCAAATTGGTTTCTTGAACATGACAATGAGTTCACTGTACTAAAATGGCCCCCACAGTCACCAGATCTCAACCCAATAGAGCATCTTTGGGATGTGGTGGAACGGGAGCTTCGTGCCCTGGATGTGCATCCCACAAATCTCCATCAACTGCAAGATGCTATCCTATCAGTATGGGCCAACATTTCTAAAGAATGCTTTCAGCACCTTGTTGAGTCAATGCCACGTAGAATTAAGGCAGTTCTGAAGGCGAAAGGGGGTCAAACACAGTATTAGTATGGTGTTCCTAATAATCCTTTAGGTGAGTGTATATATATATATATATAATTTTTTATGTTTAAAGATAACTATGTATAATTATTTGTATTATATTACTATGTATTATAATTATTGATATAAATATGTATAATCATTATATATTTAATTATTGTTATATGAGGGGCTTTCTCAGCAAATATTTGCATATGCGATTAAACTCGATTAATTAATTGGGACACCATCTAATTAATTAGATTAAAAAATTTTATCTATTGACAGCCCTAATATATCTCTCTCTATATATATACACAGTGCATTCGGAAAGTATTCACAGCACTTCACTTTTTCCACATTTTGTTATATTACAGCCTTATTCTAAAATTGATTACATTAATTATTTTCCTCAAAATTCTAGAAACAATACCCCATAATGACAATGTGAAAGAATTTTGTTTGAAATCTTTGCAAATTTATTAAAAATAAAAACGAAAAAAATCACATGTACATAAATAAGTATTCACAGCCTTTGCCATGACACTCAAAATTGAGCTCAGGTGCATCCTGTTTCCACTGAACATCCTTGAGATGTTTCTACAACTTGATTGGAGTCCACCTGTGGTAAATTCAGTTGATTGGACATGATTTGGAAAGGCACACACCTGTCTATATAAGGTCCAGCAGTTAACAGTGTAGTCAGAGCACAAACCAATCCATGAAGTCCAAGGAATTGTCTGTAGACATCCGAGACAGGATTGTATCGAGGCACAGATCTGGTGAAGGGTGCAAAAACAATTTCTGCTGCATTGAAGGTCCCAATGAGCACAGTGGCCTCCATCATCCATAAATGGCAGAAGTTTGGAACCACCAGGACTCTTCCTAGAGCTGGCCACCCCGCCAAACTGAGCGATCGAGGGAGAAGGGCCTTACAGGCATATGCAAAAGTTTAGGCACCCCTGACAATTTCCATGATTTTCATTTATAAATAATTGGGTGTTTGGATCAGCAATTTTTTTTGATCTATCAAATAACTGAAGAACACAGTAATATTTCAGTAGTGAAATGAGGTTTATTGGATGAACAGAAAATGTGCAATATGCATCAAAATGAAATTAGAAAGGTGCATAAATTTGGGCACCCTTGTCATTTTGTTGATTTGAATACCCGTAACTACCTAGCACTGATTAATTGGAACACACAATTGGTTTGGTGAGCTCATTAAGCCTTGAACTTCATAGACAGGTGCATCCAATCATGAGAAAAGGTATTTAAGGTGGCCAATTGCAAGTTGTTGTTCTCTTTCACTCTCCTCTGAAGAGTGGCAACATTGGGGCCTCAAAACAACTCTCAAATGACCTGAAAACAAAGACTGTTCAACATTATGGTTTAGGAGAAGGCTACAAAAAGCTACCGCAGAGATTTAAGCTGTCAGTTTCCACTTTGAGGAACATAGTGAGGAAATGGAAGACCACAGGCACAGTTCTTGTTAAGGACAGAAGTGGCAGGCCAAGTAAAATATTTGAGAGGCAAAGGCGAAGGATGGTGGGAACAGTCAAAAACAGCCCACAGACCACCTCCAAAGACCTACAACATCATCTTGCTGCAGATGGTGTCACTGTGCATCGTTCAACAATTCAGCGCACTTTGCACAAGGAGAAGCTGAACGGGAGACTGATGCGGAAGAAGCCTTTTCTGCACACACGCAAAACAAACAGAGTCGCTTGATGTATGCAAATGCACATTTGGACAAGCCAGCTTCATTTTGGAAGAAGGTGCTGTGGACTGATGAAACAAAGATGGAGTTATTTGGTCATAACAAGGGGCGTTATGCATGGGGGCAAAAGAACACCGCGTTCCAAGACAAACACTTGCTACCCACAGAAAAATTTGGTCATCATGCTGTGGGGCTGTGTGGCCAGTGCCGGTACTGGGAATCTTGTTAAAGTTGAGGGTCGCATGGATTCCACTCAATATCAGCAGATACTTGAGAATAATGTAGAGGAATCAGTCACAAAGTTGAAGTTACGCCAGGGCTGGATATTGCAACAAGACAACAACACAAAACATTGCTCAAAATCTATTCTGGCATTTATGCAGAGGAACAAGTACAATGTTCTGGAATGGCCATCCCATTCCCCAGACCTGAATATTATTGGAAATCTGTGGGGGGATTTGAAGCGGGCTGTCCATGCTTGGCAACCATCAATCCTAACTGAACTGGAGATGTTTTGCAAGGAGGAATGGTCCAAAATACCTTCATCCAGAATCCAGACACTCGTTACAGGCTATAGGAAGCGTCTAGAGGCTGTTATTTCTGCAAAAGGAGGCTCAACTAAATATTGATGTGATATTTCTGTTGGGGTGCCCAAATTTATGCACCTGTCTAATTTCATTTTGATGCATATTGCACATTTTCTGTTCATCCAATAAACCTCATTTCACGACTGAAATATTACTGCGTCCTTCAGCTATTTGATAGAGCAAAATGAAATTGCTGATCCAAACTCCCAATTATTTATAAATTAAAATTATGGAAATTGTCAGGGGTGCCTAAACTTTTGCAAATGCCTGTAGTCAGGGAGGTGACAAAGAACCCAATGGTCACTGTAGGAGCCATTTTATTGCAATTATATATTTGTCCATTGGGGGAGCTCTGACATTTGTATATTAGGAGCACATGGGTAATTAGACAACAGGTGTATTGGTAGTGGTGAAGCACACAGTTTTTTGACCGTGTTAAGCCATGTACTACATGGGATACCATGCTGACCGTGCTCATAGGATTATTACGTGTTGAATTGAGTTTAATGGTGCTTAACCATGCTTCACTGATAAAGAGCGATGTTCAAGGGCATTATGGAATATGGACAATGTTTGTGCACTGTATCTACAAGGTATGGATTTATGCTTTGAACCACAAAGAATGAGACACCATAAGAAGCTAATGGAAGCAACGTTTATTAATTAGAGCACAACAAATAAAAGACTTTGGTTGCATCTTACATCTGCGTTCATGGAGTTTATACGTGTTCATTACTTGCTCACTCCTATTACCAATACTACAGCAGCGGCTTAATGGAAAGCTGTTACATTAAGTCAAAAAACTCTGTTTCACTAAGCAGGTGAGCATATTTAACAGACTTGCTTCCAATGGACTGTGAGCATAAGCTGCACGTGGATGCCACTTCAGAGAGGAGGCTTCATTGAGCATGAGTTCTTCAGCACGTCAAGGATTCACTTCATGGATATCGGATTTCATCGTGGAAATGTGATTCACTGTTCCAGTTGGATTCGTAGTGGATTTGCTTCTCTGTTCCGGTTGGATTCGCACTGGATTTGCTGTTCCTGTTGGATTGCTTGTTGCTGGGACAAAGATTGATTCGGCAGCGGATAAAAAAGGTATTGTTGCAACAACAAATGTTTAATGGCCATTGACTCTGTGTGCACACAAAATTATGCGTAAATCCAATGCATTGGTTGCCAAAAGTTTCACATTTATTCTTTGTACTGCATGGGTTTTGAGTACTGTGTGTAATATGGAAGAGCAGTGTTTGGCCGCGGAGGGATCCGCTGTGACAAAACAACAACTTGCAAAATGCAAAGCCTGAAATGCAAAAAAGGACAATTAAACTCTCAGCAAAGGCTTTGGTGGAAAAACTTGATTCATTACAAAAATTGAGAAAGGCAAAGCTGAACAAAGCACACAAAATGATTGAGACTATTAAAAGGTTGATGCAAGGTAACAAAGAAAATGAGTCTGAAGTACGAAACATGTATGAAAATTTCAATGATTTGTGTTTAGGGGCCAAAGAAACGCATGATTCATTGTTGACTGTGTTGCCTGATAATGAAATTGAGAAACATGATATATGGTTCAAGGCAAAACTGATTTCAATTAATGAGTTTACTGAACATCTGAATGTATGGCTGTCTACACCTTTAACATCTGAAGGGGTTGATGTAAATGTTAATGATGATATAGTTCCTGAGGACAGTGTTTCAAATGTATCAAAGGTTACCACTGCATTTAGTAACTGTAGTTCAAGCAGCCGAAGTTCTTCCACTTCATTAGCACGCATACAGGCAGAGGCAGAGAGAGCTGCACTTGTGGCACATGCCACTGCATTAAAAACGAAACATGCAATTGAAACACAGCAGGAGGAATTGAGAAAAAAAATGGAACAAGTGGAATTAGATGCTGAAATTGCAGCATCCACTGCAAGAATTGCTGTTTTGGGGACGATCGACAGTCATAGAAAATGTTCACGTACTGGCAGTTCACATTCTAAAGGAAAAAGATCAACAAAGGCTCAGATTTCAAGCGATGTGACAGGAAATGAAGTTTTTCATTCCACAAGACCAAAGGTGTTAAATCCACAAGTTACTGAATATGTGCCAATGAGTGAAATACCAATGGATACAGCTAGATTTATCAGCAGCGTTCCAATACAACCAGCTGGTGCTTCCTGTAACATCACAAACCGATCAACATTAATGCAGCCTAAAAGAGTGTTGAACATTCAAGAAAGCAGTACTTACCAACAACAAGACTCACATTCTTTTGCTCAACTTTCCAGAGGCAATATGGCAATATCTCAAGCTGTGAACTGTCTTCCATCTCAAGGTGAACCCCTGTATGAGATTCTGAAAAGGCAGGAGGAATTAACAACATATCTGGTACATCAAGTTCAACCTCAAACGCTTCCTAAAAGAGAGATTCCAGTCTTTGATGGTAACCCACTTCAGTATGTGCCATTCATTAGAGCTTTTGAGCACAGTGTTGAAGAAAAGACACGCAATAAAAGGGACTGCTTGTATTTTCTGGAGCAATTCACGACAGGACAACCCAGAGTACTGGTTCAAAGTTGTCAACATCTTGATCCAGAAGTAGGTTATTTAGTAGCCAAGAAACTTCTGAAGGAGCAATTTGGTGATGAATTCCAGATTGCAGCTGCATACATGGAAAAGGCTTTAAGTTGGCCATCATTAAGGACTGAGGATGCACAAGGTCTTCATGCATATTCTTTGTTTTTGCGTGCATGTTGTAACATCATTGATACTATCTCCTATATGCAAGAACTAAACATGCCAAGTAATATGAGAACTGTGGTAATGAAACTGCCTTTCAAATTGAGAGAACGTTGGAGAGAAAGAGCTTGTGAGATAATGGAGTTGAATCAAGGTAAAGCAAAATTCTCACACATTGTGGACTTCATCGAACGACAGGCAAAGATGGCATCAGATCCTGTGTTTGGATGCATTCAGGATAAGCAACCAAGTGCAGTTAGCAGGACATTCAAGGGAAACAGTTTTGCTACAAATGTTACAAATGGTAATTCAGTTCCAAGGGGATATGTAACATCACAATTAAGAAACCATTCCTTATACAAGACCAGTGATAACACAACTTGCTTGTTCTGTCAAGACAATCATGTTTTAAAAAGGTGTTATACTTTTAAAAATAAGTCACAACAAGAAAAGCTTGACTTTTTAAGAGAAACAGGAGTTTGTTTCAGCTGTTTGAAGTTTGGACATATTAGTAGGGAATGTGACGACCGCCTTGTGTGTGAAGTTTGTAACCAGACACATCCTTCAGTGTTGCACATACATCGCAAGCCAGTTGTGGAGGACAAGGGGCAAAGGAGTAGCATAGTGTCTGCACAAACCTGTGGACATACAGGGGCCGGTAATGAAAAATGCTTTCTGTCAATCATTCCAGTGCAAGTAAAATCAGCCAAAGGAGACAAGATAATTGAAACGTATGCGTTTTTGGATCCTGGGAGTTCAGCTACATTTTGCTCCGAGCAGCTGATGGATGAACTGAACATCAGAGGTAAAAGGGTTAGCATTTTTCTGTGCACTATGGGACAAGAGCAGTCTGTATCTTGTAATGTGGTAACTGGTTTGGAGATAAGTGGAATCAACAAAAATAATTTCTTTTCCCTTCCGGAAGTATATACTCAGAAGAAAATGCCTGTCAACTCAGATAACATTATAACACAGGAGGAAATATCAAAATGGCCATATATGGACAGAGTGAAACTTAGACATATTGAGGCTAATGTTGATTTACTCATTGGAGCCAATGCGTCCCAAGTGATGGAGCCATGGGAGGTAATAAATGGCTATGGTAATGGACCCTATGCCATTAGAACCCTACTGGGGTGGGTTGTTAATGGACTTTCAGAGAGGAGCAGTGACTGCAGGAATGATACTGGCACACCTTTTGTTACCGTCAACAGGATTTCTATTGGAAGGCTTGAGGAATTGCTTCAACATCAGTATAATTGTGACTTCAATGAAAACATGGTGGATAAGAAAGAGATGTCCAGAGAGGATCTGAAGTTTATGGAGATAATGGACAAGTCAGTTAAGGTACAGAATGGACATTACAATCTTAAGTTACCATTTTGAACTAATGATGTGGTATTGCCTAACAACTTGTGTGTCGCCAAGCAAAGGTGCAATGGTTTGAAAAAGAAATTTGAAAGGAACAAACTGTTTCATGAGAAATATACAAGTTTCCTCTCTGATGTTCTTGAGGAAGGTGCCAGAAGAACAGTTAAATCGTGATGATGGTAAGGTTTGGTACGTTCCTCATCATGGAGTGTTCCATCCAAAAAGGGAACGTTGAGAGTTGTATTTGATTGTGGAGCAACATTTAAGGATACATCACTCAACAAACAACTGTTGCAAGGTCCCAACCTTACAAATTCACTTCTGGGAGTTCTGATACGATTCAGGCAGGAGCCCATAGCCTTGATGGCTGACATTCAAGCTATGTTTCATCAGGTTAAGGTGTCTAAAGAAGATGTTGACTTTCTTCGGTTTCTATGGTGGTCTGATGGAGACTTGAAACAGGAAGTTTCTACTTACCGAATGACAGTTCATCTGTTCGGCGCTGTATCCTCTCCAAGTTGTGCCTGTTATGCATTAAGACAAACTGCAACGGACAATCAACCACTCTTTTCAACAGAAGTGATCAAAACCGTCTTTGAAAGTTTCTATGTGGATGATTGTTTGAAGAGTGTCTCTTCGGAGGAGGCAGCTGTCATCATGGTACAGGATCTTACTGCTCTTTGTCAAAAGGGTGGGTTTTGTTTGATCAAGTGGATCAGTAACAGTCGCAAGGTATTGCAATCAGTCCCAGAGGAATCCAGAAGCAAAGAAATCCAGTGTTTGGATTTAGCTCGGGATAAGTTACCTGTGGAAAGAACTTTAGGTCTTCAGTGGTGTACAGAGGTTGATAAGTTTCAATTTAGAATGCAGTTGAAAACCCAACAATGTACAAGGAGAGGAATATTGTCTACTGTCTGTTCTGTATATGATCCTATGGGATTTCTCGCTCCTATTATGCTACCTGCCAAGTTACTCCTGCAGGAGATGTGTAGACAGAATCTGAGTTGGGATGAGAATATACCCCCAATATTTCAAACACAGTGGAATAGTTGGATTTCTGATTTGGATAAGTTGTCAGAGTTCCGAGTGGGCCGATGTCAAAAACCTGCAGAATTTGGACAAATCATTCATGCCTGTTTACATCATTTTTCAGATGCCTGTGAAAGAGGATATGGCATGGTTACTTATCTCAAGCTGATCAACAGTGAGGACAAAGTGCATGTGACATTTCTACTCAGTAAGGCCAGAGTAGTGCCCCTTAAACCGATAACCATTCCTCGTCTGGAACTAACAGCAGCTGTACTCGCAGCTAAAGTGGACCAAATGCTGAGAAAGGAGTTAAGACTTCAATTGGAGAATTCAACTTTTTGGACTGACAGCCAGACTGTGCTTAAGTACATCAAAAATGAGGACAAGCGCTTTCAGACTTTTGTTGCAAATAGGGTCTCTTACATAAGAGAAAGGACACAACCACAGCAATGGAGATATGTTTCCACTAAGGAAAACCCTGCAGATGATGCTTCACGTGGAATGCAGATTAAAACATTTGGGCAAAGCAAAAGATGGATTGAAGGTCCAAGTTTCCTTTGGACATCAGAAGATTATCAACCACTTCCAACAGAAGAACACAACATTCAAGAGGATGATCCTGAGATCAAAGGAGAGCATAAGGTAAATGCTTTTATTCTGCAAGGTACATCAAATTCCACCAATTACTTTATCACCTACTTCTCAGAGTGGAAAAGACTGAAAGTGGCGGTTGCTTGGATTCTCAAATTGAGAAAAGTGCTAAATAGGCTATGTCTCAAAAGGAAGGAACTACTGGCATTGGAAAGAGATTGCAATGTTACTAAATCTGCCGTAGATGTGCAAATAAATTTGTTTAAAGCAACTCAAGGTGGACAATCTTTGTCACTGGAGGATCTCTTTGAAGCTGAAATGGCTATTGTTCGCTTTAGTCAACAACAACAATTTCAAGATGAAATTGAACAACTGAAGAGTGGTTCTAATGGAGTCAAGATGAATAGCAGTCTATATAGACTGGACCCTGTATTGGACAATGAACTCATAAGGGTAGGAGGAAGACTCAGGAAGGCAGCTATGCCTATTGAATCCAAGCACCCCATCATATTGTCTAAGAATCAGCACATTTCACATCATCTACTTCGTCACATTCATGAACAATTGGGCCATTGTGGTAGCAATCATATGTTATCCAAGTTAAGACAAACATACTGGATTACCAATGTTAATGTTGCTGCAAGAAAAGTAATTTCCAAATGTGTTGTATGTAGGCATTATAGAGGGAAAACAGGTGAGCAAAAGATGTCAGACCTTCCCCTTGAACGAATTACTCCTGATTTTCCACCCTTTACAAACACTGGAGTGGATTATTTTGGTCCTATCAAAGTTAGACGAGGACGTAGTAATGTGAAGCGATACGGAGTAATCTTCACTTGTATGGCATCCAGAGCAGTGCATTTGGAAGTAGCTTACTCCTTGGACACTGATGGATGTATAAATGCTTTAAGGAGATTTGTTGCTCGAAGAGGTCAAGTAGCTCACATTAGGTCTGACAATGGAACAAATTTCATTGGTGCCAACAGAGAGTTGAAAGAGGCTTTTTCTGTGTGGAATAACAATCAAATTGAAAAGGAGTTACTTCAAGTAGGGGTTCAGTGGAGCTTTAATCCACCAGCTGGCTCCCATTATGGAGGTGCGTGGGAGCGCATCATTCGCATGGTGAGAAATATTCTTTGTTCTGTACTTCGCCAACAGATGCTGGATGATGAATCATTCCATACTATTCTGTGCGAAGTAGAGTCCATTTTAAATGATCGTCCGATTACCAAGCTTTCCAGTGATTCCAATGATCTTGAGGCCCTCACCCCTAATCATCTTCTTCTTATGCAAGACAAGCCTGCTTTACCACCTGGACTTTTTGAAAAGACTGATCTGTATGTAAAAAGAAGATGGAGGCAAGTTCAGTATTTAGCTGATCTTTTCTGGAAACGATGGATACGGGAGTATCTACCTCTGTTACAAAAACGTCAAAAGTGGACAAAGGAACGACAAAGTTTTGTTCCTGGTGACATTGTTCTTTTACTGGATCCTACTGCACCTCGTGGATCATGGCCACTTGGTAGAGTACTGGAAACTTTTCCAGATGATAAAGGTGTAGTACATACTGTAAAGATTAAAACCAAAGGTAGTGTTCTGGAACGACCTGTTAGAAAGCTTTGTCTTTTGTTGGAGTTAAATGATTGAGGTGACAATGGTTCTGTGATTACAAGTTTAATAATGTCATGAATTTATGACGAAATGTCTGTATATGTTGCTTTAATTGTTATGGCTCCTTTATGTATGTTTTCTGTAATTGTTATGTCTTCCTGCCATAAGCAATTAAGGGGCCGGTGTGTAGGAGCCATTTTATTGCAATTATATATTTGTCCATTGGGGGAGCTCTGACATTTGTATATTAGGAGCACATGGGTAATTAGACAACAGGTGTATTGGTAGTGGTGAAGCACACAGTTTTTTGACCGTGTTAAGCCATGTACTACATGGGATACCATGCTGACCGTGCTCATAGGATTATTACGTGTTGAATTGAGTTTAATGGTGCTTAACCATGCTTCACTGATAAAGAGCGATGTTCAAGGGCATTATGGAATATGGACAATGTTTGTGCACTGTATCTACAAGGTATGGATTTATGCTTTGAACCACAAAGAATGAGACACCATAAGAAGCTAATGGAAGCAACGTTTATTAATTAGAGCACAACAAATAAAAGACTTTGGTTGCATCTTACATCTGCGTTCATGGAGTTTATACGTGTTCATTACTTGCTCACTCCTATTACCAATACTACAGCAGCGGCTTAATGGAAAGCTGTTACAGTCACTCTGACAGAGCTCCAGCGTTTCTCTGTGGAGAGAGGAGAACCTTCCAGAAGAACAGCCATCTCTGCAGCACTCCACCAATCAGGCCTGTATGGTAGAGTGGCCAGAAGGAAGCCACTCCTCAGTAAAAGGCACATGACAGCCCACATAGGGTTTGCCAAAAGGCACCTGAAGGACTCTCAGACGATGATAAACAAAATTCTCTGTTCTGATGAAACAAAGATTGAACTCTTTGTCCTGAATGGAAAGCGTCATGTCTGGAGGAAACCAGGCACCGCTCATCACCTGGCCAATACCATCCCTGCAGTGAAGCACGTTGATGGCAGCATCATGCTGTAAGAATATTTTTCAATGGCAGGAACTGGGAGACTAATCAGGATTGAGGGAAATATGAATGCAGCAATGTACAGAGTCAACCTTAATGAAAACCTGCTCCAGAGCGCTCTGGACCTCAGACTGGGGTGAAGGTTCATCTTCCAACAGGACTACGACCCTAAGCACACAGCCAAGATAACAAAGGAGTGGCTACAGGACAACTCTGCGAATGTCCTTGAGTGGCCCAGCCAGAGCCCAGTCTTGAACTTGATTGAACATCTCTGGAGAGATCTGAAAATGGCTGTGCACCGACACTCCCCATCCAACCTGATGGAGAAATGAATGGGAGAAACTGGCCAAAAATAGGTGTGCCAAGCTTGTAGCATCATACACAAAAAAGAGGCTGTAATTGGTGCCAAAGTTGCTTCAACAAAGTATTGAGCAAAGGCTGTGAATACTTATGTACAAGTGGTTTTATTTTCATTTTTTATTTTTAATACATTTGCAAAGATTTCAAACAAACTTCTTTCACATTGTCATTATGGGGTATTGTTTGTAGAATTTTGATGAAAATAATGAATTAAATCAATTTTGGAATAAGTCTGTAACATAACAAAATGTGGAAAAAGTGAAGTGCTGTGAATACTTTCTGGATGCACTGTATATATATATATATATATATATATATATACAGTATACACTGATCAACCACCTGCCTTATGTTGTGTAGGAACCCTCGTGCTGCCAAAACAGCGCCAACCCGCATCTCCGAATAATATTCTGAGATGCTGTTCTTCTCACCACAATTGTACAGAGAGTTACCTAGCTTGAACCAGTCTAGCCATTCATGACTGTTGTGCATGACAATAAATAAATACATAAATAATAATTAAAAAAATATATATATTATATATATATTAGGGCTGTCGATTTAACGTGTTAATTCAGTGCGATTAATTAAAAAAAAAAAATTACGCGTTAAAAAAATGTACGCATTTAATCAAATGCCCACATACCATAATAAGGAAGATTCCTGAGAAATGCAAGCTTGTAGTACCACCTGTTTACTCCAGAGGGCAGTAAGTGAAATTTCAGCTGTACGAGCAACGCACAGTTTATACAGTGAAGAAAACTCTTCAGTAGGCAGTGTCACTACTTGATCCACAAACATGCGTTACGTTCTTGCGTTCAAAACACTCGAAGGAGCGCAATTGCGATCTAAGGGATCTCATAATGTTTAAAGATTGAGTATTAAACTATATTTATAACTTGACAGAGCGACCTAAACATTTTATGTTTATGACACATCACACCCGAGACGTCTGACTTAAACAAGCCCTCATAATAAATCTCCAACTGATTCACTTGTGAAATGGAT
This sequence comes from Moxostoma hubbsi, assembly GCA_032164185.1. Taxonomy (NCBI): domain Eukaryota; kingdom Metazoa; phylum Chordata; class Actinopteri; order Cypriniformes; family Catostomidae; genus Moxostoma; species Moxostoma hubbsi. Next base: position 47,802,827 of record JAVLUX010000011.1, on the reverse strand, counting down.
TGCTGTGAACTGGAAGCCAATGATTGACTTATGATCAATAATATGGTAGTAAACAATACATTGTATTCTAAAGCCGCTTTTTGGATGGCCTTATCAATGATTAACTTCTGCTACAGGAATGTAAAGCATTTTAATTATCTGAATATATATATATATATATATATATATATATATATATATATACACACACACACACATTTTTTATCAGACTACATGGAAAATAAAGTTGTGTCTATACACATTTTCTGCTATTTTGTTGTTAGTGTTTTATGTTCAACCAGTCATAGAGATTGCCACAGCATTATTTGAATTATTATAATATACAGGTATGTTTTTTGTTGTGTGTAACTGAAAAGTGACTATTGTTTGTGGAGAATTAAAAACCTGACTTATGTGGAACGTGAAAACTGGCTCCCGCTTCCTCTATATCTGCCCAACAAACAAAACTTTTCCACAATATTTAATTGTCTATATCTGAATATTTTGCAATACATTTAAAATATTGAGAACTAAAAAAAATTATTTGAAGTTGTTAATTATATTTTGCTATAATTTTGTATTTGATCGTGCCAAGATGCTTTATGGGATCCCTTATGAAAGAAAGCACAATGTCTTTTGATCTGATTTATTTTCCTTAAAATGAACCCCGACCCATACTCGAGACCGTGTGGACTGACCCTACCCAGCCCAAACAATACCGTCAGATTTTAAGCCCGAATCCGACCCGTACTCAACATTTTTTGCTATCTGATTTCTTCTCCTAGAAAGTACTGTTGCAATTTGCTCTATTTTATGTAAGCATTTAGGCAAACAATCATACAGTTTTAACAAGACATGGCAGCCCTTTTGTACACTAGAGGTGAAGAGAAGACTTTCAGGGAATAAAGCAGTCTTAAAAAGTAGAATATGTACACATCTTCCATAATGCACTCATTCCAAAGTTAACCTCACAAGCCACACGTTTCATAAATTCTGATCCTGATTTTGCAGCACCACGGGGAAAAAGAAACCATAAACGTGCCAACTGGCCTGGATCGGCACCATTTTGCAACGATAACCGTTTAGCCCGATGGAGGCAAAGTGTCTATTGTGTCAGTCAATTGTGTACTCAGTGTTGACCAAGAACAGCTTTGAAGGCTGTTGTTCCATGTTGTAACATTAATAATCCCTCAAAGCTGTCTCCTTGTCAATAGACTGAGTATCCATCCATCCATCCATCCATCATCAACCGCTTATCCTGTGTACAGGGTCGCGGGGGCTGGAGCCTATCCCAGCTAACATTGGGCGAAAGGCGGGGTACACCCTGGACAGGTCGCCAGTCCATCGCAGGGACTGAGTATCCATTGATGCTAAATCTTGCGAGTCTGATTTAAAATGGCAAAACTGTTATCATACCTCCCCCATGTCTCCTCCCCCTCCACCCTCCGATCTCTCTTCTGAGGTACGGCCAACACAAGTTTGTCTGCCATGACATCTTTTCTTGTATGGCAGAGAGAAGCTAATATTGTGCTCAGCGCAATATGATCATATGGGAAATCGGGATACTGCTTCCGAATGTTCATGTACCCTGAAATCAACTCCATTAGGTCAAATTACTGATAAACACCATCCTCCATCTCCCAAATTAATAACAAGCATCATCTTCATCAGACATTTTTTTGTGGCTCTACTAATAACGTAATATCAGAGACAGGGCTTCTGATCCCATGGGAACCAGGAAGTATTCACGTTCACATAAACAATGGTGAATGCAATTTGGGGTTTGGTTTAGGGTTAATAAAATATGCATTCCTGTTGACTGTATTGCAACTAAAAAATATAACACTTTGGCACCACCCTGTAGACAATTCACCTTAACAACACTTCCAGCTTTGTCTACTGTGGACAATGATTAAAATTTTGGTAAGTTCTGACCGATTTCAGCAGCTGAACTTTCGACCTCTTGTTGCTGAATTCACATGTGAACAGTCTGCAAAGCATCAGATAGCCTGATAGATGGCCTGCAGTCCATTTGCTAACCTTCTGATAAATACTAGACACAAGACTGGAAAATAATTTTTGATCTGCTCTAATCTGATTTGATGGCTCTATGCAATTTCTGGGAGTAAGGGCACATAGGTTTTTTATCAGACTACCTGGAAAACAAAGTTGTGTCTATTCCCATAATTCTTTATGGGATTGTAGTTATGAAAGAAAGCACAAAGTCTTTTGATCTGATTTATTTTTCTTCAAAACAGTTTGTAATTTTATGATTCACCTCGGAGCCGGTTGGTCTGGTTCACTGGTTAGAACTCTAATATGAAGAATTTTATGGAATCCCAATGGAGAAAATTAATGGGAATTAATGGTCACTGTTGCACTATATTGCTTGGATGAATATATACAGTTTGTAAAAATTAGGTCTGTCGATTTAATGCTTTAATTCAATGCAATTAATTTGCTAAAAAATAACACGTTAAACAATTTACCTTATTAATCATGTCCCTGGACCATAATAAGGATGATTTCTGAGAAATTCAAGCTTGAAGTTCCACTTGTTTTCTCCAGGGGGCAGTAAGCGAAACTTCAGCTGTATAGGCAACGCACAGCTTTTACAGAGAACAAACCATTGAGCAGACTTCACAACACGAGGATGCGTTCTTGCGTTCAAACAAAACTTGATGGATTGCAAATCTACTACCACTAAGGGAACTCAAGATGTGTTCTTCTAAGTATTAAACTTTGTTTAACTATGACACAAAGCAACCAAAGTGAGACACTCCACTAGGATTCGACTGATGCATGTTTACAGTGATGGGTCCTTAGGCAAGCCCTCATAATAAATCATAAAACATTTGTTGTTGTTGGTGTTTTATGTTCAACCAGTCATAGAGACTGCCACAGCATTTTTTGAATTATTATAATATAAGTTTAAGCAGACTATTATAGTCATAAACAGAATAAGCTTCCATGTGGACCAGATCTTATGCCATTAAATCAACGGTTTGATTATCAGAGACTGCTTGGACTCGGAACAACATGCAAAAGTCATATGTCCAGTCATAAAACTACTGAGCCTGCAAACGTATGTAGATTTTAGCCAGTATCATCCCATCTTTTTTTTTGCAATTGCCAACGTGACCAGCAGTACAAATACTTTCTCTAAAAGGCAGGGTATATGCATGCTCACCCTTACAATAAATCTAAACTAGCGCAAACTTACCGAAAATTTTAATTTGCACCCTGCCCCGGTCCTTTTCTTCCCTGAGGTGCATGAGTTGCAGACAAAGTCATGGCGGGCAGCTTTTACTTCCCACACTCGATATCTGTGCTCCTCCGCTCTCACTACATTCAATAGTTGGGCTGCCAGGGGGTACTTGGCGATTCCCCAGGTGGATAAGACGGTTGCGGTGCACTTGTGCCCGCAAGGTGCCACCACCTGGCAGAACCGTCCGAGACTCCCATTCAAGGCCTGTAGGTTTACGTCATCACTGGCGACTAAGGCCTACAGTGCCACTGGATAGGAAACCTCCGCCCTGCACACAATGGCTCTCCTGCAATTGCACAAAGCCAGGGCACTGAGAGAACTGCACGAGGGCAGTTCTGACCCAGGATTGATTCAGAAGCTGTGCTCAGTGACCGATCTTGCCCTACGGGCGACGAAGCTCATAGTGCGGATTCTTGGGCAGGCGATGTCCACCTTGGTAGTCCAGGTGCACCCACTTTGGATCAACTTGGTCGAGATGAGGGAGGCTGACAAGGCATGATTCTATAGTCTATTCAGCATATCCTGCCCTGGCACGTATCAAGATCCCACATCCCGTCTGCTCGTCACCTAGGGCGTCCCCTTTTGGCTATAACACTGGCTCTACCGCAGCCTGCCCCTGCAGGTCGGCCCTGGCGTAGAGCCCCCCACAGGAATCAGATGCCCCCTGTCTCACGGCCCACCACCAAGAACCAGAAGAAGGCTTAGAAGAGCCCCTGAGACAGGAGACCCAGGGACGTGGAGACCCGCCACAGGCCCGGAAGTGGTGAAAAGACCACTCCTTCCCCGGGTGGAGGGCTGGGAGGAGAATCCTTTATTGCCTTTTCTTTGATTTTGCCGCATGCCTGATGGGCTATGGTACCCACATTTTCAGAAAAAGAGTGGTTTCCTCACTCCTTGGGTCACACATCCAGTGTTCACAGCTGTCATTATCACTCCCCTGTGTGCCCAGCTGTGGCACAAACACACCCATGCAGAGTGGTTATGAGGAACGGTGAGGATGGGTTCCCTCCTTCCCTGTTGCTGACCAGTCCTATGGTGGGTACCCGGAGGTTAAGTGCTTCGATATCCCTACACTCAGAATGACCACAAGTTCGGAGTTTGAAGCCCCCTCGATGTGGTTCCCCCAGCTCCACCCTGCCGGTACGTCCGACGCATTTGTTCCCTTGGTCCCCCTCGCCTGCAACTTGGAGGCGTGGCTTGTGCACCCCAACCCTATCTCGATGGCTGACCCGCACCATCCGACTCAGCTATGAACAAAACAGCCAGTCAGAATCAGCAGGCTCTAACAGCGGTCCACTGATACAATTTCAGAGGCTCCTGGGGCATATGGCATCCTCGGGAGTTGTCATGCTGCTCGGGTTGATGCATATGAGAGTGCTTCAGCACTGGCTTCAGACTTGAGTCCCGAGATGGGCATGGTGCCTCGGGGCTTATAGTGAGGTCAGCACGCTGATCTGCCACCACCTGTTCAGATTTGGACAGACCTTGCATTTCTGCAGGCAGGGGTCCCCTTAGTGCAGGTGTCCAGGCCTGTCGTGATTACGACAGATGCCTACAAGCGTGGCTGGGGTGCCATGTGAAATGGGCACCCAGTTGCCAACTCCTGGACAGGGCCTCGACTGCGTTGGCATATCAACTGCCTCAAGTTTCTGCCAGTATTGCTCACCCTGCGGAGGCTTTGGCTGTTGATCCAGGTCAAGCACATGTTGGTCCGGATGAACAACACGGCAACAGTAGCGTACATCAACCGCCAAGGTGGAGTGCACTCGTGTCGCATTTCACAACTCGCCCACTGTCTCCTCCTCTGGAGCCAGCAGCAACTCAAGTCGTTGTGAGCCACTCACATCCCAGGTGACCTCAACAGTGTGGTGGACGTGCTATCATGGCAGGTCATGCTCAGGGGAGAGTGGAGACTTCATCCCCAGGTGGTCCAGTTGATTTGGAGTCAATTCGGTCAAGCGCAGGTAGACCTGTTTGCTCCCATGGAATCTAGGGGTGTAAATATTAATCGATTTGTATCGATGCATCGATTATACAGCCGACGAATCAATGCATCGATACGTCCGCAAGTGTATCGATTAATGTGTTTATTTTGCCGCCTGTCTGTTCGCTCGGAGTTTACCACTCCGTCTCCGACATATGCGTACAACCTACTCCTAAGCTGCGGGTGGCGCTAACCTCATTATTATCTTCTACTTCACACGCGTTACTTACGTATGTTCACACACACATTGTTGAGTCTGAAAGAGCGATGGAACCATCAGAACGAGCTGGCAATGAAAGTCAAATGTTACATACACCAGTCGGCGTCAAGTCATGGGTGTGGAAGTATTTTGGCTTCAGGAAAACAGATGGAGCAGTGGTAAAAGATGTTGCCGTTTGTAAAGAGAAAGACTGTGTGAGATAAGATACTGCGGCAATACGTCGAATCTATCCGCACACCTGAAAAGGCGCCAAGGTATTGATGGCGACTCCGAGTGTAAAGAAAGAACACAGGCTTCCACGCCCGCCAAATCACTGACAACATTTTTTCCTTCCAAGTTGTCGAGCACTTCAAAACGAGCAAAAAACATCACCAAAGGCATTGCGTTTTTTATGTGCAAAGACATGAGGCCCTATTGCGTCGTAGAGAACGAAGGCTTTAGATACCTGCTCGAAGTTCTTGAGCCGAGGTACAACATCCCCTCACGTCAACATTTCAGCGAGTCCTATATTCCGAACTTCTACACCAAAGTACGTGATGAAGTTATTCAGGGTCTTATGAGTGCAGAGCGAGTACTTTTGATTCTTACTGCATTTAAACTGTTTTGTTGAGTAACTGTTCTATTTGCAAGGCCCCTGCTATAGCTCAAGCCACGAGCCATGCTTCTAAATACCTCATTCTTCTAAAATGCAAATGCATTTTTGCTATTTTGTAGTGAATGGGCTGTAGGCTTATGTCCTAGACTTTTGTTACTTTTTGTTATTATTGCACTTTAACTGATTTTGTGTAGTAACTGTTCTATTTGCAGTTCATCTACTGCAGAGGATGTGTGACCATTACCTCTTAATAAGATGCAAATTATATTTTCAAAATGTAACCAATTTTGTATAAAAGAAACGTGCAGGATTGCACTTTATTGTAACTGTAGATGCAGTAACTTAAATTTGCTGTTCTATTTGCAGTGCATTAAGCACAACTGCTATAGTGTAAAATAACATACACATTGTGAATACAATACTGTTTCTGTATTCTCAATAAAAGGCAAATAATTCATTTTTTGTTGATTTATTTGAAAACTTAATAGATATCATGTAAAAATATCTAGTATTGAATCGTATCGAATTGAATCGTATCGCGGGGAATTCTGAAGTATCGAAAATAATCGAATCGTTGGCTTAAGAAATCGGTATCGTATCGAATCGTCATGAAGGCTCCGATTTACACCCCTAATGGAATCCTCCCACTGCCCGCTCTTTTACACCCTGTCTGAGACTCCCCTCGGCACAGATGCACTGGCACACAGCTGGCCCCATGGGCTACGCAAGAATGCATTCCCCCCCAGTGAGCCTATTTTCACAGACCCTGTGCAAGGTCAGGGAGGCCTTTGAGCAGGTCATCTTTGTAGCACCCTACTGGCCCACCCAGACTTGGTTCTCGGACCTCATGTTCCTCACCATCTGGCACCCACGACCAGACCTCTGGAATCTCCATGTCTGGCCCTTGGATGGGATGTGGAAGACCTAAGTTGCCTTTTGTCTGTGGTAGTAGACACAATCACTCAGGCTAGGGCTCCCTCTATGAGGCGCCTGTATGCCTTGAAGTGGCATCTGTTCACTAAGAGAAGTTCTTCCTGACGCGAAGACCCCCAGAGATACGCAGTCAGGTCTGGTTTTCCCTTCCTGCAGGAGAGGCTGGAGGTGCAGCTGTCCCACTCCACCTTGTAGGTGGACATGGCCGCTGTAGCGGTGCACTATGATGCAGTTGACGGTAAGTATCTCGGTAAGCACGACCTGATCATCAGGTTCCTTAGAGCCTCGGGGAGGTTGAATCCTCCCAGACCGTGCCTCATTCCCTCATAGGATCTCTCCTGCGGGGAGCCTTGTTTGAGCCCCTGGAGTCAGTTGAGCTGAAGGCGGTCTCTTTAAAGACTTCCCTCCTGATTGCGCTCACTTCTATCAAGAGGGTAGGGCACCTGCGGACATTCTCTGTCAGCGGCACATGTCTGGAGTTCTGTCTGGAATACTCTCACATGGTTCTGAGGCCCATTTAGGGATCAGGTGGTAAACCTTCAAGCAAAGCTACTCCGGGAGGAGGCAGACTCAGCCTTCTCGTTGCTGTGTCCAGTGCGTGCTTTACGCATCTATTTGGATCGCACGCAGAGCTTTAGACGCTCTGAGCAGCTCTTTGTCTGCTTTGGAGGACAGCGGAAAGGGAGGGCTGTCTCCAAATAGAGGATCGCCCACTGGGTCATTGACGCCATCGCTTAGGCATATCACGCCCAGGGCCTCTTTAGCAGACATCTGCAGAGTAGCAGGCTGGGCAACACCCAACACCTTTGCGAGGTTCTACAATCTCTGGGTTGAGCCAGTTTCGTCCTGAGTTGTCATGTATGAACAGGTACGTTCCCTCCATTCCATCAGGGAATGCAGGTTACGAAAGTAACTAAGGTGTTTTTTCCCACTGTTTTCCAACTTTAAAATCTATTTCTAGCGAGAAAGTAGTATTGTAGTTATTAAATATAAGCTTGGATATCTCCAAAACTCTCTTGAATTTATTGTACATTGTGGCTCAGTTGGTCAGAATGAATGCTGCTATCCTAGCTGCGATGTTACGTAGTGCTGTCTCGGAGGCCTGTCAGAAACCAGTTTCCAGAGGTACCTACATACGCAAACGCTCTCTGTTAAGGCATTGACCAATAGGTTAATGAGGCAACAAGAAAGCTTTCTTGGGATTCTGACTTGTTTAATGTGTTCCTTTGATGATTTTATAGAGCATATAAAGTTAACACCGACCTAGAGGGTACCTAATCAGCTCGCCATTTCTATCTCAGAGATATACAGTATGAACAGTTGTACATACATGAAAACAAAGGTTTATTTAATTGCAGAGAATATGTGTGTGGTAGTGACAATTATTAAAATTACACACCGATTTTCAGACTTTGGAGCACATTTACTTTAAAATGATGGGATCTAACTACTCACCATATGGCCATAATGGACAGAGATGCGGCCTCACTTCCTGGTTGTATTTTCTTTAAAATGTTGGATCTATTTGTTTTGTTGCAGACTTTTTGAGGATACATTAATTAACAAAGTGCTCAAAAACTCAGGCAACTAAGGCTTAAAACGAATGCTAATGTTGAGCTTTTCAATTTTAAATTGAAACTACTTAAAATGTTATATTAAACTAATTCTCACCTGTTTGCTTCAGGTTTACAACTACCGCTGAAGGGCTGCAAACTTCTGACAAACATTTGCAGCAAATAGCAAGCTTATTTGCATGTGAAAATAATGAGTGGTGAACCTGCGTCAAGTTTGCCAGAACACTAGATTTTTTACAAGGGTAAAAAAATCTAGTGTTTTGTCAAAAATGTTATTAACTAAAAATGTATGATAATGATTGATTATACTGTATGATCAGTATGATAAAATCTGTGTATTTTACAGAAAAAATTATTTGCATTTAAATTCTGATGAATCTTGTAAATTAAGGAAAATTATAAAAAAATAATCTTTAGAGTGGGAATAGAAACACATTTTTTAATATATGAATATAATAGTTTGTATTATAGTGAATTTCTATGTTTTCGTAAAAAAAAAAAAAAAACAACAACAAAAAAAAAAAACATTCCAAACCAGTCTAAAAAAATAATTAACAAAATATATGTATTTTATAATATATAATGTATATGAAAAAAAATTACAAATTATTAAATAAAAAACAAATTTAAAAATGTTCCCAATTCTGAGTTTGAACCAATATAAAGAAACCTGCCAATGGTTGTTGAATTAAGAAAATCTTATGAAATTGTATTCATGTCTTGAAAATACATTTTGTCTATACAACATTTTTTATATTTTGCTATTGAATTCTTTGCATATTTGTGACACACCTGTATTGTTTTGAATGAATTGTTTCACTTGTGGCATTATATACAAGCTAGTGTACATTATGCTGTGAAACTTGTGAAGAAATACGAAGACACGTTGTGATTTTTTCCATGTATTTTCTATTTTGGTTTGCTAATGCAAAGAATATCTCCACATGCAGATCTGCAGAAAAAAAAATAACATTATAGATATTTTTATCTAAACTTCTGATGGTACATCTGTGTCTTGAGGTAAAAGTAGTTAGAAGAATTGCGAGTCATGACAGAATCTTTAGTAGACATCTGTCTAAAAACTTTAGTATGTTTATATAGTTTAAATTGCTTATGTCAGTTACATCAGTAGGTTAGATTATTGTTATTATAATTCAACATAAACCTTGTATTATGTTACTGTTCCTAATAAAGTCACCGTCCAGCAAATGAGTTATATTTACTCTCCAAAGCCAAAATGTACTTTTACATTTAGCAGTTAGAGAGTGTTAATTCTGGAAAATATGGTCACACTCAATATATCAGAAAATACTCCATCCATCCATCCATCCATCTTCAACCGCTTATCCGAAGTCGGGTCACGGGGGTAGCAGCTCCAGTAGGGGGCCCCAAACTTCCCAATCCTGAGCCACATTAACCAGCTCTGACTGGGGGACCCCGAGGCATTCACAGGCCAGTGTGGCGATGTAATCTCTCCACCTAGTCCTGGGTCTTCCCCGAGGCCTCCTCCTAGCTGGACATGCCTGAAGCACCTCCCTAGGGAGGCGCCCAGGAGTCATCCTTACCAGATGCCCAAACCACCTCAACTGACTCCTTTCCACGCAAAGGAGCAGCGGCTCCTCACGGATGATTGAGCTCCTCACCCTATCTCTAAGGGAGAAGCCCGCCACCCTTCTGAGGAAGCCCATTTCGGCCGCTTGTACTTTGACCTAGTTCTTTCAGTCATGACCCAACCTTCATGACAATAGGTGAGGGTAGGAACAAAAATTGACCAGTAGATCTCTTTTCGTGACAACGGTGCGATAGAGCGAGTGCATTACCGCCCCCGATGAGATCCCCAGCTCACCGAAACGCACACCTTCCCCACCCCGACTACGCTTCGATACCCTGTCCATGAATATCACAAACAGGATTGGTGACAAAGCGCAGCCTTGGCGGAGACCAACCCCCACGTGGAACGAACTCGACTTCATGCCGAGGACCCGGACACAGCTCTCGCTTCAGACGTACAGGGATTTGATCACCCTAAGAAGGGACCCCCACCCCATACTCCCGAAGCACCTCCCACAGTCTCTCCCAGGGGACCCGTTCATACGCCTTCTCCAGATCCACAAAACACATGTAGACCGGATGGGCAAACTCCCAGGCCCCCTCCAGAATCCTTGCGAGAGTAAAGATCTGGTCCGTCTTTCCATGGCCAGGACAGAAACCCGCATTGTTCCTCTTCAATCTGAGGTTCGACAATCGGCCACACCCTCCTCTCCAGCACCATGGAGTAAACTTTACCAGGGAGGCTGAGAAGTGTGATACCCCTGTAGTTGGCACACACTCTCTGGTCCCCCTTTTTGAAGAGGGGAACCACCACCCCGTTCTGCCACTCCTTAGGCACTGTCCCAGATTTCCACGCGATGTTGAAGAGGCGTGTCATCCATGACACCCCCTCCACATCCAAAGCTTTCAGCATTTCTGGTCGGATTTTATCAATCCCCAGGACTTTGCCACTGCGGAGTTGTTTGACTACCTCAGTGACCTCCCCCAGGGAAATAGAATCTGATCCCCCATCAGCCTCCGGCTCTTCCTCTAGCATAGAGGGCGTGTTGGGATTTAGAAGCACTTTGGTGCGGATCGAAAGTCCTTCTCCATGGCTTCTCCGAACTTTTCCCACACCCACTGCTTTGCCTCCGTCACGGCTGAGGCCCAGCCCTTCGGGCCTGTCGGTACCTTGCAACTGCCTCCGGAGACCTCTGGGACAACAAATCCTGGAAGGCCTCTTTCTTCAGTCGGACAGCTTCCCTGACCACCAGTGTCCACCACGGTGTTCGAGGGTTACCACCCCTTGAGGCACCTAAAACCTTGAGGCCGCAGCTCTCCACCACGGCTTCGGCAATGGAAGCTTTGAACATTGTCCACTCCGGTTCAATGTCCCCAACCTCCGCAGGGATGCCTGAAAAACTCCGCCGGAGGTGTGAGTTGAAGTTCTCGTGGACAGGGACCTCCTCCAAACATTCCCAGTTCACCCGCACTACTCGCTTGGGCTTCGCAGGTCTGTCCAGAGTCTTTCCCCACCCCCTGATCCAACTCACCACCAGATGGTGATCGGTTGACAGCTCTGCCCCACTCTTCACCCGAGTGTCCAAAACATATGGTCTCAGATCTGATGACACGATTACAAAATCGATCATCGATCTTCAGCCTAGGGTGCTCTGGTACCACGTACACTTATGAGCATCCTTATGTTCGAACATGGTGTTTGTTATAGATAATCCATGACTAGCACAGAAGTCCAATAACAAACATCCACTCGTGTTCAGATCGGGGAGGCCGTTCCTCCCAATCACACCTTTCCAGGTGTCCCTGTTATCTCCCACGTGCGCGTTGAAGTCACCCAGCGTCACTATGGAGTCCCTTACTGGGGCCCTATTCAGGACTCCATTCAGGGTCTCCAAGAAGGCTGAATACTCTGAACTGCTGTTCAGTGCATATGCACAGACAACAGTCAGAGTTTTCCCCCCCAAAACCCGTAGGTGAAGGGAGGCGACCACGTCCGTCCACCGGGGTAAACTCCAACGTAGTGGCACTCAGCCGGGGACTTGTGAGTATCCCCACACCCGCCCGTCGCCTCACACCCTGGGAAACTCTGGAGAAGAATAGAGTCCATCCTCTATCCAGGAGTACGGATCCAGAGCCAAAACTGTGTGTCAAAGTAAGCCCCACCAGATCCAACTGGTAATGCTCCACCTCCCTCACCAGTTCCGGCTCCTTCCCCACCAGTGAGGTGATGTTCCACATCCCTAGAACTAGCCTTTGCCGCTCGGGTCTGGTCCATCGAGACCCATGGCCTCCTCCTGTTGTTTCTCCAATGGGTGGTGGGCCCAAGGGATGTAGAGGGGGGTGTCACGTTGCTTCTTCGGGCTGTGCCCGACCGGGCTCCATGACAAGCCCGGCCACCAGGCGCTCGCCGACGAGCCCTCCATCTAGGCCTGGCTCCAGACGGGGGCCCCGGGCTTCCTCTGGGCAGGGTAACTCCTCTTCTTGCCAATTTTTCCATGGAATCTTTGTGAACCATTCTTAGTCTGGCCCCTCAACTGAGACCACTTTGCCTTGGGAGACCCTACCAGGAGCACCTGGCTCCAGACAACACAGCCCTCAGGATCATAAGGGCACACAAACCTCTCCACCACAACAAGGTGCTGGTTCTGGAGAGGAGGAAAATACTCATGCTCTAAAAATGATACCTTCAGTGAAGCATAACTTACACAGTCAATCCCCAATTCAAGGTTCATTATTCTTAGTTCAATTTGGCATGTATTCATTGCAGCTGATATGTCCAAACTGTGGACTAACCCCTTTTGACCTCTGATTGGGTCCATCACCCAGATGCCCTCTCTGTGATCCCTGCTGACTCCAGCTGAACAGGATTTTGCCTGGAAAGTCCCTGACCAGGATAGCAGTGGATCTATGGGCTACATGCACACATACTGTACACACACTATCTGGGTTTGTTTCCCTCTACTGCTGAGAGGAAGTCGTAGTCAGTGCCTTAACAACCCCTAAACAGTCCCTGAATCAGGTCAGGGGAGTTGAAGAGGAGGAGAAGTGATGATGAAGTCATAGAAGATATATACTCAGTCATGTGTTAGTCATATTTTTGTGCAGAGTTTATGGGGCGGGCGTGTGAGTGGGCAGCAGAGGAGGATGGTGGCTTGGATCCAGACCTCTCTGGATTTTCCCCCTCCTGTCTGCCTAAACCCTGTCAGATATTATGAGTGTTTGTGACACATCAGACACTCTCCACACTACATCATACACACATATGGTCTATATTACACCTCTTTCTCTCTTTACCTTCCTTAGCATGACTGTACAAGAGCTATTTTTAGCTGACCCTAAGAGTGTGTTATTTCTCACGATAGTGGGCAAGACTTGTCGAAACTAGGCGAGTGTCTATGTGTGTCTGAATTTGTCCTTATTGTTTTTGCTGTATTTTCCTGCAGTTTGCTGTTTTGGAATGGAGTTCTCAGTAAAGCACCAACTCAAGGCCACTTGTCCACAAAAGTTTCACATTGACGCAGATTTATGACATCTGTCTTGATTCCCACAGTTCTGACACCAAGTGCTTGTTCAACACTTAATTAGGGCCATCATTCGTCTTCTTTTTCCCAAACAAGCCCTCTTTTTCAAACCTAAAAAAGTGTCTGACCAGGATTTCAAAAAAGCCTTGTATTTTAATTTGGCTTTGTCTACATACCCTTACAAAAAAATCCAGAGTTCTGGGAAACTAGCTGAAAACTCACCATAAATCAGTAGCAAATTTGCCATTGACTTTTGTTAGGGATATTGATGTGCTCTCTAGATATAATACATGCTATGTATTTAATACTGTGCGTCAGTTTTCATTTTAATCATCTTAATGAGTACTTTTCTGGTAGAAAGTGACAGAGTACACTTTTTAAAGGGGTCATTTCATGAGAAATAAAATTTTCCTTGATATTTTGATATATAAGATGTCATTCTACTATAAAAAATACAGTAAATTTCAGAAATCAAAACATAATCCCCAATGCAATAAAAGCATTTTTGAAACCAAGCTGCCAAAACACCCCATTCTCTACTTCCGTGACTTCCCGACATCACTTGGTGTACTCATTAATTGAAGTCAACCTCTACAGCAACAACATCAACGCCTATTTTAAAATTATTGCACCCATGGCCCTGCCCACTGGTGCTCAATTGGCTGATAAAAAGATACTGAGAGAAGGACAAAAGGCCTACTGTCTGTGGCCTAACTTCTCCTGAACATGACCCATCTGGACTATTTTTATTTATTTTTGTATACAAGCATGTAGTACACAGACGTCTTTGACTGTTGTCATCTCTCTGGCATGATTTTAAAAGATGAGGTGTCAAGTTTCAACTCTGAAGAGAAAATGTGTTTCATCAGCTGCTGTGGCTCCTGTTGTTTTGATACTTAAACTCCTCAACAAACAGCCTGTTTGCCTATCAGTGCTATTTTTAATTGTTGGTGTATGTAAACACGCACTAGATGGACGTCTTTGACAGTTTTGATCTGTTTTCGGAGATTTGCATTATGATAAACTGGATGAGTGCATCTTGTGAAGCAGTCATAAAACGAGTCGTGGCCGAGGAATTGTCACTGAAGGATATGTGACAGTTAAAAACACTATTTGACTCTATCAAAAATGTAAGTAAACATTATGATGCTAAAAAATGTAATTTGTAATGTATTCCATTAGATTACTCAAGGACAGTACCTTATTCTAAATACTTTGGATTACTTCTTCAGCACTGGTAGATTTTTTTCACTTGTTTTGACTATAAAAACTCAGTAAGACAAAATACACATGTTTAAAATACATTCTCTGAAAAACCTAATTATCTTATGCAGTGTTGTTTCTAAAACAAGATAAATCAAATAGATCTTGTTTTAAGGATTTTTAGATATTTCTATGGAAAACAATACACAAATTATTATCAAGAACATTATTTTACCCTAATATCAAAGGTCTTACTAGAAAAAAATAAATTATGACCTAACCTTAATTTTCTTGATAATAAAATATGATCATGCCTGGTAACGTTTGCATGTATAATGGATAGAAATAGCATTTTAGCTTATCGTAAAGGTGACAATTTACACAAGGTTTATTTCTGTTTCTTCTGCTCCAAACTTACTTCAAACGTACTTCTCTGTCTGCTCGTATGAATGTAACACATTCGAAAGTGTTTCACCACTGTTCAACAACACTTTAGGAATGCTTCATTTATCTAATCTATAAATGTTTTCCATTTAAAAGGATTAAATAATAAATGAAACAAATTAAAATAAAATACAAAGTAATCCCTTCAGTAATCAAAATACTTTTTGAATGTAACTGTATTCTAATTACCAATTTAAATGGTAACTGTAGTGGAATACAGTTACTTGTATTTTAAATACTGTTACATGTTTTCTGTTACTCCCCAAACCTGTGTGTGTTTGTGTGTATATGTGTGTGTGTGTGTGTGTGTGTGTGTGTGTGTGTGTGTACTAATGCTTATACTACACTGTGGGGAACAAATGTCCCCACAAGGATAGTAAAACCTGAGATCACCTAAATTGTGGGGCCCAGCCAGCAGTCCCCACGAGGGAAATAGCTTATTTAACATACTCAACAATGTTTTTTTGAAAATGTAAAAAGGTTTTTGTGAGGGTTAGGTTGAGGGGATAGAAATTATTGTTTGATCTGTGTAAAATCCAGAAAATGCATGGAAGTCTATGGAGATTCCCCACAATGATATAAAAACTTGTTTGTGTGTGTGTTTCTGTGAGTGTGAGTGTAGTGTACTGTTTGAAGAGATAATTGTTTTTCATGCTGCTTCTATTCTCCCCTCTCTCTGTTTTATTTTTTATTAGAGTATTTTGTTTTGAGCTGCTTTATATCTGTCTGTCTCTTAGTCACAACGGCACAAGTAGGCTAAACACATACAGCTCCTTATTTGCTCATGTAGACAAATACCCCATCAAAGTACATGTTCAACAATGTTTCAAAATCATTTAAACACTTAAAAGAATAGTTCTTAAAAAATAAAAAAATTCTGTCATTACTTAATCACCCTCATATCAAGTTAAACCATGTGACTTTCTGTCTTCCATTAAACACAAATATATTTTTAAGAATTTCACACAGCTCTTTTCCATACAGTGACAGTAAATAGTGACCCCCCCCCCCCCCCCCCGTTAAGCTCAAAAAGGAAGGACGATAAAAGAACCATAAATGTAGTCCATACAATGTGTGCATTCTATTCCATGTCTATTGAAGGCATACAATAGCTTTGTGTGAGGAATAGCTTGAAATTCAAAGCTTTGTAAATAATTAACAGAATTTTAAAATTAATAAGAAACTTAACAGGTAGCCAATGTAACGGAGATAAAATGGGGCTGATATTATCATATTTTATGGTTATAGATAGCACTCTATCTGCTGCATTTCAAACCAACTGAAGTTTATTTATTAAACCTGCAGGACATCCATCTAGTAATGCATTATACAATAATCTAGACTGAGGTCATGAACGCATGAATATGTTTTTCGGCATCAGAAATAGATAGCATGTGTCGTACCTTAGCAATAGGTCACGGTCCAATCTCCTTGTCAGGTTGGGATTCTGCCTGATGGGACTGTGGCAGTATCGGCCCATCTCAGTGTTTTGTGTATCTCCTTTGTGTGTGTGCACATTTGTCAAAACATGTTTTGCCCTTATGTGTTTCAGGTGTCGCTGGTGTGCTGAATCATCGTTTTCATGGGAATGATGATCATTACAACCTTCTTATCGACAACGCTTATTTAATCCCCACATGTGTCATGTCCGATGTCCAATCATTTTTATTGTCACTGACTGTCAAACGTGAAGGTGTTGCATGCCATCAATGTTAACTGTGCTCTCTTGTGTAGCTGGAGCTTGCTTGTGTGTCTGAGGTTACCTTCTTGTTTGACGCTGCCAGTGCTTAAACCCTGTTCCCTTGGAGGAGGATTCATCGGCCTCTGCCTGCGTCTCGGGGGAGGATCTTGATTGGGCTTGTTTGCTTTGTGTTTAAAAAAGAATTGTTTAATTGATTAATAAATCCTATTGAACTGTTTCCCTCTGCTCTTGGGTCCTGTCTCACTCTCACACCCTGACACAATATTTCTGAGGTGGAAAAATGCAGTTCTACAATCACTGGAAATTAGATATTCAAAGGACAGATTGGTATAAAATATAACACCTAAATATTTTGCTGTTGAAGTTGAATTTACTGTACACCCATCAAGAGTCAGATTATATTTTAGCATTTTATTTTTTTGAGGTTTTAGCTCTAATTATTAGTACCTCTGTTTGTTTGGAACTGAGTAGAATGATATTTCTATCCATATGCTCTTTGATATCATTTTCACACTGTTAGATTGGAAAATTTTGAAATTTGTCAGGTTTCGAAGAAATATAATGTTGTGTAACGTCAGCGTATCAGTGAAAGCTAATTCCATGGTTCCTGATAATATCTCCCATGGGGAGAATATATAAGGAGAAAAGCAGAGGCCCTAAAACTGATCCCTGTGGCACTCCATGCTTAGCTTTAATTTGATCTGACAGTCCTCATTTACACAGACAAAGTGGTAGGAGAAATAGGACCTAAACCAAGCTAATGCCTGTCCACAAATGCCAGCATAATCCTCAAGCATATTCAAGAGAATGTCGTGATCTATGGTGTAGAAGAGAAGAGAAATAAAAGAGAAGAGAAATGCAGCCGTGATCAGATTATTAGAGCAAGTCATTTGTAACTCTGATAAGTGCAGTCTCTGAACTACGATGGGGCCTAAATTCTGTATATACACCATTTCTCTATAAAAATGAACAGTCGGGAGGACACAACCTTTTCTAGTATTTTTTACATAAATGGGAGATTTGAAATCATTCTATAATTAGCCAATTCTCCAGGATCAAGCTGTGGTTTCTTGACAAGCTGTTTGAAAGCTGCCAGTTTAAGGATTCTTAGAACATGCCCTTAGAATAAAGTTAATCTGTTCACATGAATGTTAAATTTTTCTAACATATCAGCAGCTTTCTCCTTCTCTGCACGGCAGTGAAGCCCCTGGGTGCTTCGACAGCTCTTTTCTAAAAGAGAATATTTTCATAAAAGAGTTTATTTCTCTAAAAGAGCAATACATAGCGGCAATTTAACATCCTTTTTAGGACACGTCTATATAAAGATGCCCTTCTGCCCCTGTGTAGTTCCTGGATGCAGTCAAGTTCTGCTCCTGATGGTCACAGGTGCTGTTGTGGATGGTTTGTGTTCTCACTGTGAGAACCTTACCATGGCAATGTTGCGGTCTTGCCTTTTCTTCCTAAAAAGGAACACCACTCCAGTCGCCCCCCCCCCCCACCACGTCGCTCCTCCTTCCCTCAGGATTGAGGAAGACCCGTCTGGCAATGGAGGCGATTTGGGGTTGGCAGCGGGCTCGGTTTGGCCAGGTACATCCCCACAAACCACCTGCCCCCGACACGCTTGTTGACTTCCGCCAGCTGGATGATGGAGAGTCACCGGAAAGTGTTCCGGCATCTGACGTGGATGACTCGATTGGGCTGCCACCCTTGGGTCGGCACGCCCAGATGACCGAAATGCTTGCCCGGGCTGCCGTCAGCGTGGAGCTGGACTGGGACTCTCCATCCTCCCCACAACCTTTGCGACTGGATGATTGGTTCCTCGGGTCTGGGCGGCGCTCACAGCCATGCTCCCTGGTTCCTTTCATCCTGGAAGTGCATGATGAGCTGATGAGGTCATGGAGGGCACCTTTTATTGCCCGTAACCAACCTCCTCGCTCATCCGCTCTCAATACCCTTGACGGCGGAGCGGTCCATGGGTACACGGCAGTCCCCCAGGTGGACAGAGCGGTTGCGATCCACCTGTGTCCCGAGAACGCCACCACCTGCGGGATTGCCCGGTGCTCCCATCCAAGGCCTGTAGGATGACGTCGACACTGACCTCCAAAGCCTACAGCGCCGCCAGACAGGTCGCTTCTACCTTGCTCGCCATGGCCCTCCTGCAAGTCCACCAGGCCAAGGCACTTAAAGATCTGCACTTGGGCAGTCCTGACCCCGACGTGTTGCAGGAACTGCACTCAGAGACTGACCTCTCTCTCAGGGCCACGAAGGTCACAGCGCGGACACTCGGGCAGGTGATGGCCACCCTTGTGATTCAGGAACATCTCCCAGTTTGGTCTCTTTGGCGACACCATCGAGGACTCTCAGCCGTGAAGAAGCAGACGGAGGCCATTTCTCACATCATGCCTAGTCACGCCACCAGCACGGGCCGTGCTCCATCTGCCTGCCGAGGGCTTACTCCTGTGGCTCCCAGAAAACTTGCAACCCCACCTCAACCTGGGCCCAGCTCTCAGCCCCAGCATTGAGCACCCTGCAGAAAGCGCACACCCCCGTCTCATGAACAACCTCCAGGACCCGGAAGGCTCTCATTTCAGCAGGAGAGGTTGGAGGGGAGGCTGTCCACCTTGAAGGCATATGTTGCCGCTATTGCGGCCCACCATGACGCAGTAGACGGCAAGTCTTTGGCTAAGCACGACTTGATTATCAGGTTCCTTAGAGGCGCTTGGAGTTTGAACCCTCCCCGGCCAAGCCTGTTCTCCTCTTGGGATCTCTCAGTGGTCCTTTCGGGCCTTCAGAGACCCCCCTTTGAGCCACTAGAATCAGTTGAGCTCAAGGCTCTCTCCCTAAAGACGGTCCTCCTGATCACGCTCGCTTCCATCAAGAGGGTCGGCAACCTGCAAGCGTTCTCTGTTAGTGACACTTGCCTGGATTTCGGTCCGGCAGACACTCACGCCGTCCTAAGACCGCGACCGGGCTATGTGCCCAAGGCTTCTACAACTCCCTTCAGGGACCAGGTATTGAACTTGCAAGCGCTGCACCAGGAGGAGGCAGACCTAGCCCCTTCGTTGCTGTGTCCAGTGCATGCCCTGCGCACTTATGTGGAATGCACGCAGAGCTTTAGACATTCTAAGCAGCACTTTGTCTGCTTTGGTAGACAATGGAAAGGGAGCACTGTCTCCAAACAGAGGCTTTCCCACTGGGTAGTTGACACCATAGCATTGGCCTATGAAACCCAGGCTGTGTTTGCCCCCTTGTGGGTTCGAGGACACTCGACAAGAAGTGTGGCATCCTCGTGGGCACTGGCCAAAGGCACTTCCCTAGCAGACATATGCAGAGCAGCGGGTTGGGCAACACCCAATACCTTTACGAGATTTTACAACCTCAGGGTTGAGTTGGTTTCATCCTGTGTTCTCTCAGGTCCGAGCCGGTAGAACTAAGTAACGCGGTAACAACTGACCAGGTGTACTGCTTGCATCTAGCACCTTTTCCCTCCACTGAGGCAATCTTGTGTGCTCTTATCCCAGGAGATCCCACTAACTCGGCTCCCTAGATGACTCCTCCCTAGCCCTCTGGTTCGTGAAAGGAATTCCCCGACCAGACCCACTATGAGTACTCAAACTACTCTGTACTGGAATAGGTGCTCCACAGGATGGGCCCCTGTGTGGACTTATCCCCTATGTGTCAATTGTCTCAAGATGGCGCCGAGTATGGCTGTTGCGTCGCGAGCTCCGTCAAAACACTGCAGTTTATTGTTTGTTTTGTTTACAGTTCTGTGTTTTTTTGTCTTGGATGTTGTCTGCCTTATTGTGTACGACAGACAAACGCTTTTGGACATTGGTTCGGCAATCACACACCGAAAACCGGACTTCACATTCCTCAATGCCGACCCGCGGTTTACAAACACGCCAGCGGAGCCCTTTGTTTGGGCTGCCCGGCCGCGGAAACGCAGACGGAAAAGAGGAAAAAGAGCCGGCGTTCTCATCAGATTAAGACGTCGCGCAAATCGCCCCCCGCTACCCAGTATACTACTGGCAAATGTTCAGTCTCTGGACAACAAGCTCTGCGAGCTGAGAGCGCGGATCTCTTTCCAACGAGAGACGAGAGAATGCTGTGTTATCTGTCTTACGGAAACCTGGTTGTCCGCGGAGATTCCAGACTCGGCCATCGAACCCACGGGTTTCTCCGTGCACCGAGCGGACAGAGCGAAAGACCTCTCAGGTAAAAACAGAGGTGGAGGTGTATGTTTTATGATCAACAAATCATGGTGTGATCAGAGGAATGTACATTTTATCAGGTCTTTCTGCTCTCCTGATCTGGAATTTCTCATGCTTCTGTGTCGACCATTCTGGCTACCGAGGGAATTCACAGCGGTCATTATCACTGCTGTGTACATCCCCCCACAAGCCGACACAGACCGGGCACTTAGGGAACTGTATGGCAGTATAAGTGAGCAGGAAACCGCGCACCCTGAGGCCGCGTTCATTGTTACCGGGGACTTCAACAAAGCCAACTTCAAAACAATAGCACCAAAATACCACCAACACATCAGCTTTAACACACGAGGGGACCGGGTTTTGGATCATTGCTATTCTCCTTTCCGGGATGGCTACAAATCCCTCCCCCGCCCACCATTTGGTAAATCCGACCACTCTTCCGTTCTGCTTCTGCCCGCTTACAGGCAGAAACTGAAACGGGAATCACCCGCCCTCAGAATGATCCAGTGCTGGTCGGACCAATCAGACTCTGCGCTACAGGACTGTTTTGATCACGCGGACTGGGAGATGTTCCGGTCTGCCTCCGATGACGACATCGAGGTTTACGCTGATAGCGTAACGTGTTTCATCAGGAAGTGCTTAGAGGACGTTGTTCCGACGAAAAACATACGGATCTACCCCAACCAGAAACCCTGGGTTAACGGCGATGTTCGCGCGGCACTTACTGCGCGGACCACCGCTTTTAATTCCGGGAACGCGGAGGAGCGTAAACAAGCCAGTTATGCCCTCCGTAAATCCATCAGCACAGCCAAACGCCAGTACAGGCACAAAATTGAAGGTCAGTTCAACACCACTGACTCCAGAAGTATGTGGAAGGGAATTAACATCATCACGGACTATAAACAGAATAAAAACTCCGCCATGAACACCGTTGCCTCTCTCCCGGACGAGCTTAATACATTTTATGCTCGTTTCGAGAACAACAACACCGCCCTCGCGGAGAGAGCACTCGCGGCCGATACTACAGATGATGGTTCACACTCCGTCTCTGTTGCGGATGTAACCCGATCCTTCCGACGGGTGAACGTTCGTAAAGCCGCGGGTCCAGACGGCATTCCGGGCCGCGTCATCAGAGCATGCGCGAACCAACTGGCTGGTGTTTTTACGGACATTTTCAACCTGTCCCTCTCCCTGTCTGTAGTCCCCACATGCTTCAAAACATCAACCATTGTGCCTGTACCGAAGCAAGCCAAAATCACTTGTTTAAATGACTGGCGTCCTGTTGCTCTGACCCCCATCATCAGCAAATGCTTTGAGAGGTTGATCAGAGATCACATCTGCTCTGTTCTGCCCACCTCTTTGGACCCATTGCAGCTTGCCTACCGTAAAAACCGCTCCACTGATGATGCTATTGCATCTACAATACACACTGCTCTTTCCCACCTGGAAAAAAGGAACACGTATGTGAGAATGCTGTTTGTAGACTACAGTTCAGCATTCAACACCATAGTGCCCTCCAAGCTTGATGTGAAACTCCGGGCTCTGGGCTTAAACAGCTCGCTGTGCAGCTGGATCCTGGATTTCCTGTCAGGCAGACGTCAGGTGGTTAGAATGGGCAGCAACATCTCCTCACCACTGACCCTCAACACTGGAGCCCCGCAGGGCTGTGTTCTCAGCCCACTCCTGTATTCCCTGTACACACATGACTGTGTGGCGACACATAGCTCCAATGCCATCATTAAGTTTGCTGACGATACGACGGTAGTAGGTCTGATCACTGACAATGATGAAACAGCCTACAGAGAGGAGGTGCACACTCTGACACGCTGGTGTCAGGAGCACAACCTCTCCCTCAACGTCAGTAAAACCAAGGAGCTTGTGGTGGACTTCAGGAAGAAAGACAGAGAACACAGCCCCATCACCATCAATGGAGCACCGGTGGAGAGAGTCAGCAGCTTCAAGTTCCTCGGTGTCCACATTACTGAGGAACTCACATGGTCCGTCCACACTGAGGCCGTTGTGAAGAAGGCTCACCAGCGCCTCTTCTTCCTGAGACGGCTGAGGAAGTTTGGAATGAACCATCACATCCTCACACGGTTCTACACCAGCACCGTAGAGAGCATCCTGACTGGCTGCATCACCGCCTGGTACGGCAATAGCACCGCCCACAACCGCAAAGACCTGCAAAGGGTGGTGCGAACGGCCAAAAACATCATGTGAGCTTCCCTCCCTCCAGGATATATATAACAGACGGTGTGTGAAGAAAGCTCGGAGGATTATCAAAGACTCCAGCCACCCGAGTCATGGGCTGCTCTCACTGCTTCCATCAGGCAGGCGGTATCGCAGCATCAGGACCCGCACCACCCGACTACATGACAGCTTCTTCCCACAAGCAATAAGACTTTTGAACACATGATCTCTCACGATCAACAATCAGCACTGCACTTTATAAATCCTCATTCTGTCAATATATTCTCCCAATTCAGTTAGTGTATATATGTATATATTTATACCCGTATCTAGTGTGTGTATTCTACATTGTGTGTATTGTGTACATTTGTTATGTAAATTGTTGTGTAGGTATGTGTACATTTGTTATGTAAATTGTTGTGTAAGTTTGTTATGTAAATTGTTTTGTGTAATATGTTGTTTATTGTAAAGTGGTTTGTCTCGTCACTGTCATTACTGCTATGTTGCTCGGAACTGCACACAAGAATTTCACCTGCTGTTGCACTCGTGTACACAGTAGTGTGACAATAAAGTGATTTGATTTGATTTGATTTGTGTATTTTCCAAGGTTCGGTCCCCTTGTGAGCGGACCCGCGTCTCCCTTGGGTAGTCTTTCCTCTCAGAATAAAAAAAATATTTCTCTGATCTCCTCATCTGTAATTTTTTTTTATTTATTAATCTTTTTCTGCGGCAATTGTGTAAATAAAACCGTAAATAAATAAAAATAACATTGTATTTTGTATGAACCATTAGCTTGGTCATCCTTATCACAGGAGAAATGTTCGTATGTTTTTATTTATTGTCAAGGCACTTTTAGGTAAATGACCCCCTTATGTTTCCAATCTTTTAACCTATCATACAAATTTTAAATTTGGCTGAAAGTCAAGGGTACATTCTGAATTAAAACGGCTCGGCTTTATCCCTCTCCTTGTCGCACGGGAATATAGCAATCAAGTTTCATGAACTACTTTTATGGTGCGCAGTCACTATGAACTGCTGTTGTATGGAAAAAAACCTATCAGAAGATTCTACAAAATTACACCTTTTGTTTTCCAGAGAAAAAAATAACAGCATACGAGTTTGGAAAAAGATACGTGTGATTAAATGCTGACAGAATTTTTTTGGTGAACTGTTACATTTACATTACATTTTTATGACTCCGCATTTCACCCTAGATTATGAAAGAAAGAAAGAAAGAAAGAAAGAAAGAAAGAACCCTTAATTGTCATGAAAATAAAGTTGCTATGCAAAAATCTTCCCAGTATAAAAAAGGCTTAATTTATAATTTCTTCTGTCTTTCTTTTTATTCTTTCTTTTGATGTCCTTCACGTGTTTTGTGAGATTCACTCTAACAGCAGGTAAAGAGAGTAAAGGGAGACATTTTACCACAAGCTGTCGCTTTAAGCTCATTTGAGCTTGTTGTGAAGTTCCTGGTGTGTTTACAACCAATCCTGATGACTGAGAGCAACCTAACTGGCCTCTAATTTGTCAACTCTGCTCTCTTATGGAGAGTCTTATTGCTCTATGGGGCATGATTTCCTGTGTCAGTCTGAGCTTTTAAAAGAGCTTAGTGAGTGCATGACTCATGTAAATGGCTCTTGAGTTCAGAGCTGTTGTGCTAACAGGATGTACAGCTGCTTTCTGACTCTCGATTACACCCAATGTCTGCACTTCTTCCCCCAATAATAAAATGTTCTTGGCCAACTTGTGTGCACATGTAAATTTAAATGTTGTTCAATATAGGGTACATTGTTCCCTGGATTCTTATGTATGATTTGCTAACACATAAAATACACTGTAGCACATGTATCCTTTAACAGTATTTCTTACAGTGCTGTATAAAGTATTGTAGTCCAACATGATCACAAAAGAAATTGACATGTCACCACCGAATGTTCTAGTACACTGACATCGACCCCATTCTGCTGAGTTACTGACAAGCAACATCTCCCATCAGATATTTTTGCATCAATTCAAATGTTTCTCTTTTCCTTTTTCCTGTGCATGACTGACAGTCTTGTTCCATAGAAACCAGGAATCACAAGTTTTACTCCACATATGGTTCAGTTTAGGCTTGCAGTTAGGGCTGGGGTGTATGGTTAATATAATATGCATTGTGAATACATTTCCAATGAAGTAATAAGGCAGTAATCTGATTACAATTTTAGAATTACTTTTTAAAGTAAATTTCCCAACACTCAAGTACAGTTACAAAGTATTGTAATTCATTACTCATGCCATGTTTGTTAACTACTCTTTCAAGACTCTAAATTGGATACATTTTGGTGTCATTAAGACTTAAAAGGAGACCTATTATGCCCCTTTTTACAAGATGTAATATAAGTTTCGGGTGTCCCCAGAATGTGTCTGTGAAGTTTCAGCTCAAAATACCCCACGGATAATTTATTATACCATGTTGTAAATGCCTATTTTTGGGTTGAATCAAGAACACGCTGTTTTCATGTGTTTCTCTTTAAATGCAAATGAGCTGCTGCTCCCTGCCCGGACATAGCTCTGGTCTCCGTGAATACAATCAGAGACAATATTAACTTTAGCTGCATTAGCCGTGGAATCAGCTAACAAGTACATTGGGAAAGGCAATTTGCAAACATTCACAAAATATAAAATTCAATACTTACATCTTCAGGATATAAAGCTGCAACATGAACAGTTGGTTCTGATCCATGAATGATTTTTTTAAATCCTGCTTTATATTGACACTTATTCATAAATCAGTCTGGTGTAAAATTATTCCTTCAATAACAAAACTTGTCCACTGCATCTTCAGTGGCTCTGATGCCGGGAGTACATGAAGACACTTTATTTTCACTTTTACAACCAACAGCAGAACTCTTATGATGCTTGCAATGCTAAGACATTATTCTTCTCACTTTATCTGCTCCAGCGTGGAATCACTCAGTGTGTAGATCACTCAGGGGAGGATCTATGATAATAGGGTGGAGTCTGTCACCAGTCGTGCGCGAGGCCTGCTCTAACGTGATGTCACTTTAGAGCAGAAACGAAAACCATTCATTTTGACACACTGTTTTTGATTAATAGAAATATAACAAAGAGGAGTGGGTGGACTTTTAACATCGTAGGGTGTTTGTGTACACAAACACCATGTAAAAGTGAATTTTTCATAATCGGTCCCCTTTAAAGGTGTAGTGTGTAACTTTGTTTATGTCAAAATACATTCTAATATCCCAGTTTTGTAATGGTTGAGCGGTCTCCCGTCCACCAGAGGGAGCCCTCACCTGAATTCTGAACAATGTCACTTCCTGTTTGACATGTATATAAGCAGTGCTTTCACACACCCAGATTGCGAATTATTGCCAGTTTACCTGCCTTACCAAGTGTTTTCCCTTGCTCACTGTTTATGTCTCATGTTATGACCCTTTTTGCCTGTTTACTTGGATGACGTCTCTTGATCACTGTTTTTGCCTTATCACCTGTTTGGATTGCCAATGCCTGTTAATTGGACTTCATCTCTTTGCTCAGTACTTTGGATTGTTTGCCTGTTTATTGTCGTTCACAATAAATACCTCTGCAACATGGATTCTAACCAGCCTCCAGTCATGGGTTTGTTACAGAATACCTCGCCAAACCAGAATCCAGTGGAGGTTACACAGCTCAGAACCATGATCGCTTATCAAAGTGATGTACTTCAGGGATTTCAAGAACAACTTTTGAATCTCAGAGCTGCTAACGAACATTTGACTCGATATATCCAGTCGAAGCATGGATTCTAACCAGCGTCCAGTCATGGGTTCGTTACATGTTTATTGTTCATTCATAACTATAAATAAGCTGACTACCACCCCTGGAGTCAAGAGTTCAAATCCAGGCTGAGTGACTCCAACCAGGTCTCCTAAGCACCCAAATTGGCCCAGTTTCTAGGGATGGTAGAGTCACATGGGGTAACCCCCTCATGGTCACTATAATGTGGTTCTCACTCTCGGTGGGGCGCGTGGTGAGTTGTGCATGGATGCCACGGAGAATAGAGTGAAGACTCCACTATGTCTCCGCGGTAACGCACTCAACAAGACACATGATAAGATGCATGGATTGACGGTCTCAGATGTGGAGGCAACTAAGATTCATCCACCCAGATTAAGGAGAGTCACTATGCCACCATAAGGATTTAGAGCGCACTGTGAATTGGGCATTCCAAATGGGGAGAAAAAAAGGAGAAAAAAACCTCCCCCAAATGTGTAAACACTGTGCTTCCCAGGCACTATTAAAACATTGATGTTTATATTTTGAGGAGCCTGCTCAGCCCCACCCATGCCTTTTTATCTAAACCTATAGTGTGAATTTGGTTTGTGGCTACTTGTAGTAAACTGTTCATCCGGGAGAATATGAATGTCCATGGCAGACGTGCTACAGAGGAAAAGAAACTTAGCTTCGCCAAAATTCAAAGACCCACTAAAAGACAAAAAGACATAGTAAAGAGTGAAACCGATGTGAACATTTACAAGGTGGAGGACTTTGAAGGAATTTTGTGGGTTTGATTCTTGCCGTGTTGCTTCTCAACAGGTAAGTTACACTCTGGTATTGCCTCAAAAGTTAGCTCATTAATGCCGAGCTTCAGATACATTTGTAAAATACTAAAAATTTTACAAAATAACAATACTAAAAATGTATTGTTACACTTACTAGTTACCAAATCTATCCTACCTCTTGTGCTAGATCCCCCGCACACCAGCTGCCGTTAAATCCGCCGATGTTATCAGACGAGCCAATTCCTCTGCAACACTTCCTGTCCAGTGTATTTATGTTATAGTGGTCTTGTTCATTAAGAGGTTAATTGTTTATCACCATTTATTAAGAATTGCCTATTTGTATGTAAGGAATCAGAAAGTGTGAAAGGACGTGATGAGCCTGAGGGGTGTAGGTGAAACTGGTCCTGCTCGACCCACTCCAAACAGGACTCAAACCCGCTTCAGCCAGCATGGGAGGTGGACATGCAAACAAGAAGGCTAAATCCTTTCAGTCGCTTGTGCACCTCTTGTGGCCAGGGTAGTGAGGTTTACACATACCACAAGTACCAGCTGGCTCCCGTTACACTGGCAAACTTTTATTAATAAACATGATTTTTGTAATTCCGTTTGGTACCACTAGTAGCGAAGAAATTGCACACTTCATCACCTTTAAGTTTATATAGAGAACATCTACAGGAGTTACCCTATCAGATCTCTCCTTTCCTGCTGTCCTGATGCTCTTCTAAGAGTCCCCCAGAGATCTTTTACTCTCATTACTTCCTTCCCTCATTTACTGTAATGTATCACTTTCATATCTAATGCAAGTTCTCCACCTCAATACCTCCACAACCCTTAACCTGTCCTCTCCAGCAGTCTCAGAGTCAGTGACTGAAGCATCAGTAGGTTAATGGCTTCACTGCTGACAGTCTTTAGTTGGCTGAGTACCAGCACAAATGTGCTGGTTAGGGGTTAACGCTGAGCACCCTGGTGGGGAAACAGTGCTTAATTCTGGGCAAGAAGCCACAGCACTCTCAGCCTCTCCTTCCAGATTCCTGGAGGACAGGCTGTAATACTATAACTTGTGTTTATAATGTTGATTATGTCACAGAAAGCATCCTGCTTGACTGCAATAGTTGACTGCTTCACAATACGGGCATTAAACATTGTTTTCTTAACATTATCATAATGCTTATTTGTCACATTTGTTTGGGGCGGTGGACTTTATATAATTTAATGTGATCAATAGTTACCCAGATTTATAAGTGAAGATTACTATTGTGAGTATCAATTAAGGGGAGATATCGATTGCAGTCACACAAAAATAAGTTCTGGGATATGGACAGAGAGGGAGAGAGAGAGAGAGAGAGAGAGAGAGAGTAGGTGTGTGTTCTCACTGATTGGATACATGCCGTCTCTCTTTGTTCTATTGGTGTAATTAACGGTGTCATTTAGGGAACACAGGTTGTTTTTGTTAGTTTGGTAGAGGGTGTTATCTATGCCACTACACACACACACACACAGAGAGAGGGAGAGGGAGAGTTCTGCAGTTGTTTGAGGTAAAACTCTCCTGCCAAGCAAGTGTCCAGCTCACACACATTATGTCCTCATATGAGAGCCAGAGAATAAGACTTTTCTCACCATTAATTGACTTACACACTCATTTCTGTCTCAAAACACAGTTCAAAACTGTCTGTATGTTCCTTTCTATCCAGATATCTGATGCCCTTAGGGCCAGTCCAGTCGTATTACCATTCCACATCAGCACGACATTGATCAGATCTGTCACATTCACAACATATCCCACACACTCACTGTTTGTCATCCTAATGCATGTGTCAGCTGATAAATATGTTCTTTGACTCATCTAGATATATAATGTCACATTACTGAACTAAATTAAAAAGTGGTGTGAAATTGTGGAATATTGGGTATACAATTTGAAACCTCATGGATTTGACAGGGACATGTTGTACCTAATATATACAGTAAAATGTATATATTAGGTACAACAAAATGTATTCCACTACAGATTGCAGAATACATGCTGTGAAATATAATTTGTAACATATTTAGTTAGATTACTCAAGGTCAGTAACATATTCTAAATACTTAGGATTACTTCTTCAGCACTGGTAGATTTTTTTCCCTTGTTTTGACTATAAAAACTCTGCTAGTACAGTAAAACAAAATACACGTTAAAAATACATTCTCTGAAAAAACTAAATATCTTATGCAGTGTTGTTACTAAAACAAGATGAATCAAATTGATCTTGTTTTAAGGATTTTTAGATATTTCTACTGGAAAACAATACAATAATTATTATCAAGAATATGATTTTTGCCCTAATATCAAAGGTCTTACTAGAAAAAAGAAATTATGATCCAACGTGAATTTTCCTGGTAACATGTGCATGTAAAATAGCTAAAAATAGCATTTTAGCTTAGTGTAAAGCTAACAAATTACACAAGGTTTATTTATATTTCTTCTGCTCCAAACTTATTTCAAACTTACTTCTCTGTCTGCTCGTATGAATGTAACATGCAATGTTTTAATGCTTAATGTTTAATGTTTAATTTTTTTCCATCTGAAAGGAATAAATATCAAATGAAACAAATGACATCTCTTCAGTAATCAAAATAATTTTAGAATGTAACTGTATTCTAAATACCAATTATTTAAATTGTAACTGTTGTGGAATACAGTTACTTATATTTTTTATTTTAAATACATATTCTCGTTACACCCCAACCGTGAATCTATATATAAAATTATTTTTGTTAGTTTTTTCAAATTCAGACATCTGTCAGCGACAGGTCAAGGTAGTGCCTGAACTAAACTCATAACAAGAGTTCCCCGTCTGTCGCTCACTTCGACGTTGTGTCAAAGAAGCGACACTAGGGGTCTCTCTTGAGGGCCGAATATGCCTCTGATCTATGAAAAAAGGCCAATGAGAAGTTGGCAGACAGTATTTGCTTACCCCGCCCCCGGACATACAGGTATAAAAGCGGGGAAATACGTCGAGTTCATTCCGAAATTTTCTTCGGAGCCGATGGTTGTGCATGCCGTCAGCTGCGAGTCACACACTTGTTCCTGTTCCTCTGATGCTTCTCTGCTGTTGGATCTACGATGCACTAAAGTGGCTTTCTCCTTCTCTGCACGGCAGTGCAGTTTGCCCCTGGGCACTTCGACAGCGCAGAACTTAAAAGAGTTTATTAAAGAGTGATTTTTTCTTGTAAAAGAGTAATTTCCTCTAAAGAGCAATACACAGTGGCGTTGAACGTCCTTTTCAGGACACATCTGAAACCCTTGTGTAGTTCCTGGATGCGGTAGAGTGCTCTCCGCTTCAGACGGCCACAGGCGTTGTCTCGTGTGTCTGGGTAATGATCACACCGAGGCAGCGTGTGTGGATGGTTCATGCTCTCACTGCAAGGGCATCACCATGGCAACGATGCGGTCGCGGCTCGCTTTCAACAGAAAGCACGCCACTCCAGCCAACCCCCGCATTGCTTCTTCTTCCCACGGAATTGAGGATGATGCGGCTGGCGATGGAGGCGATCTGGGGACGGCAGCGGGTGCAGCTCCACCGGGTACCCCCCCTCAGACCACCTGCCCCCCCAGCACGCTCGTTGACTCCCGTCCCTGCTCAAGGCAACAGCGGCTTGCCTTACAGCCAGCCTGACTATCCTCTAGAGCTCGAGGTGAATGAGCTCGCCAATGCATCGGAGAGCGTGGCGTCTGACACAGATGAC
The DNA here is from genome assembly GCA_032164185.1 of Moxostoma hubbsi. NCBI lineage: Eukaryota > Metazoa > Chordata > Actinopteri > Cypriniformes > Catostomidae > Moxostoma > Moxostoma hubbsi. Next base: position 47,771,179 of record JAVLUX010000011.1, on the reverse strand, counting down.
TCCCCTGGGCTGCCGCCTTCGGGCCAGCATGCCCAGGCTGAGGCTCAGATGACTGACATACTTTCCCGGGCCGCCGCCAGCGTAGGGTTGGACTGGAACCCTCCGCCCTCCCCACAGCCATCGCGGTTGAATGACTAGTTCATGGAGTCTGGACGCCGCTCACAGCCCCCCCCCCCCGGTCCCGTTTTTCCCAGAAGTGCATGATGAGCTGACGTCTTCGTGGGGAGAGCCCCTCTCCACTTGTCACAAAGCCACTCGATCATCCGCTCTCGCTACCCTCGACAGCGGAGCGGCCCACGGGTACACGGCGATTCCCCAGGTGGACAGGGCTGTTGCACTCCATCTGTGCCCCGGAAACCCTACAACCCACCAAAGCCTACAGCGGCGCCGGACATGCCGCTTCCGCCCTGCACGCCATGGCCCTCCTGCAAGTCCACCAGGCCAAGGCACTTAAAGATCTGCACGGGGGTAGCCCTGATCCTGATGTGTTGCAGGAACTGTGCTCAGCGACTGACCTCTCCTTCAGAGCCACGAAGGTCACAGCGCAGTCACTCGGGCAGGCGATGGCTACGCTCGTGGTCCAGGAACGTCATCTGTGGCTGAACTTGGTCAAGATGCGTGAGACCGACAAAGCTCGCTTTTTCAATGCCCCTGTCTCCCAGTTCGGCCTCTTCGGCGACACCACCGAGGACTTCGCCCAGCAGTTCTCCGTGGTGAAGAAACAGACGGAGGCCATCTCTCACATCCTGCCCCGCCACAAGCCTGCCGCCATGGGCCATGGCCCGTCTGCTCGCAGAGGGCGTCCTCCTGCGGCTAGGAAACACTCTGCTCTGCCTCAACCCGGGCCCAGCTCTCAGCCCACCCGTCTAGCACCCCACAGAAAGCAGATGCCCCCCGTCTCACGGACCCCCTCGAGGACCCGGAAGGCTCCCAGGCGCTCCTGAGACGTCCAACCCAGAGACCGAGATGTTAGCTCCGGAGTTGGTAAGAAGACTACTCCGTCCCCTGGTGGAGGGCCGGGAGGAGAATCTTTTGTTGAAGTTATTTCATTTGCCACCCCTCAATAACAGAGCTATTTCCTTTGTCTCTGGGTCACCTGGATCGCAAATGCTGTTCTCACAGCACTCTGCCGCCAGATCTCAACAGTCCTGGCATGCTGGATGCGGACCCCCCGCATTCAGCCCCATGACTTTTCCCCGGCCGGCCGGTTCTGACGAGACTAGAGGACGCCTACACCGGACCTCCTCATCAGTCACTAACCTGCCCCCTGCCGGGTGTGCAGAGCAAGGTAAGTGCTTTGAGTCTTTTCTCAGCACTAGAGCCTCGGGACGCACCCTTGCCTCCTGACGCCGTACTACCTTCTCTGCCCTGCTGCTCCGCCCCGCTAGGTATGTCAAAATTACTCATCCCCTTGGTGCCACTAGCACGGAGCTTGGATGCGTGGCTTTCACTTCCCATCCCATCATGCTGGCTGGCCCGGACCATCCGACTCGGTTACGAAATTCAGTTTGCCAGGCCCCCGCCCCCCTTCGCGGGCGTCCGCTTTACCGCAGTACACGGCGAGCATGCCAAATCCCTGCGCACGGAAATCGCTACACTTTTACTCAAAGACGCGATAGAGCCTCTCCCTCCAACCGAAATGAAGAAGGGTTTCTACAGCCCTTACTTCATTGTACCCAAGTAAGTGGACTTGCAAGTTTTCAACCGGGCTCTGCTCAAACTCCCGTTCAAAATGCTCACGCAAAAACACATCTTAACTTGCGTCCGGCATCTAGATTGGTTCACAGCGGTAGACTTGAAGGACGTATACTTTCACGTCTCAATTCTGCCTCGACACCGACCCTTTCTACGGTTTGTGTATCAGTACAAAGTCCTCCCCTTCGGCATGTCTCTGTCCCCTCATGTCTACACGAAAGTCGCAGAGGCAGCCCTTGCCCCACTCCGAGAAGCTGGCATTCGCATACTCAATAACCTTGATGACTGGCTCATTCTGGCCCACTCCCGAGAGTTACTATGCGTTCACAGAGACGGGGTGCTCAGGCACCTCAGCCATCTGGGGCTTCAGGTCAACTGGGAAAAGAACAAGCTCGCCCCAGTTCAGAGCATCTCTTTTCTCGGCATGGAGTTAGACTCAGTCTAAATGTCAGCATGTCTCACCAATGAGTGTGCACAGTCGGTGCTGAGATGCCTTGCCACTTTCATGCCAGGCACAACGGTCACTTTAAAACTTTTCCAGAGTCTCCTGGGGCATATGGCTTCCACCTCGGTGGTCGCGCTGCTGGGGTTGATGCATATGAGACCGCTTCAGCACTGGCTTCAGACTCGAGTCCCGTGACGAGCATGGCGCCGTGGCATGCAACGTGTGATGATGACCCCTGCCTGCCGCCAAACATTCAAACCCTGGACAGACCTCTGCTTTCTGCGGGCAGGAGTACCCTTGCAGCAGGTGTCCCAACACTTCCTGGTCACGACCGTCGCCTCCAGATTGGGACGGGGCGCCATGTGCAATGGGTTGCTGACTGTTTTATTTGCCCTGTGGAAGTTTCTCCCATTAGTTTGAGACAGACATGTATTAGTCAGGTCAGACAGCACCACCACGGTAGCGTACATAAATCGCCAAGGCGGCATACGCTCCTGCCACATGTCACTACTCGCCGTCGTCTCCTCCTTTGGAGCAACTCAAGTCGCTGCATGCCACTCACATCCCCGGCAACCTCATTGTGGTAGCGGACGCGCTGTCACGACAATGCTTGCCCAGTGGAAAATGGACCCCCAGTCAATCCAGCTGATTTGGGAATGGTTCGGCAAGGCCCAGGTAGACCTGTTTGCCTACCGAGAGACCTCCCACTGCTCGCTCTGGTATGCCCGAACAGAGGCTCCCCTTGGGGCAGACGCACTGGCACACAGCTGGCCCGCGTGGCTGTGCAAGTACGCATTTCCCCCAGTGAGCCTTCTTACACAGGTGCTGTGCTAGGTCAGGGAGGATGAGGAACAAGTCACCCTAGTGGCTCCCTATTGGCCCTCCCGGGCCTGAATCTCGGATCTCGTTCTCCTCGCGACAGCCCCTCCCTGGCGAATTCCCCTGAGGAAGGATCTTCTTTCTCAGGGACGGGGCACACTCTGGCATCCGCACCCAGACCTTTGGAACCTCCACGTCTGACCCCTGGACGGGACGTGGAAGATCTAGCTGGTCTACCACCTGCCATCGTAGACACAATCAACCAAGCCAGAGCCCCCTCTACCAGGCAACTTTACGCCCTGAAGTGGCGCTTGTTCGCAAATTGGTGTTCTTACCAGGCTGAAGACACACAGAGGTGCGCAGTTAGGTCAGTGCTCTTATTTCTGCTGTCCCCTTCCACCCTAAAGGTGTATGTCGCTGCTATCACAGCCCACCAGTCTTTGGGTAAGCACTACTTAATCATCAGTTTTCTAAGAGGCACCCGGAGGTTGAGTCCCTCCCGGCCAAGCCTGTTCCCCTCCTGGGATCTCTCAGTGGTCCTCGCAGGCCTCCAGAGACCTCCCTTCGAGCTGCTAGAATCAGTTGGACTCAGGGCCCTCTCTCTTAAGACTGCCCTGCTGATCCTGTTCACCTCCATCAAGAGGGTTGGGGACCTGCAAGCGTTCTCTGATAGCGTTCCTTGCCTGGAGTTTGGTCCGGCAGACACATATGTGATCCTAAGACCACGACCGGGCTACGTGCCCAAGGTTCCTACCACACCCTTTAGAGATCAGGTAGTGAACCTGCAAGCACTACCCCAGGAGGAAGCAGACCCAGCCCCTTCGTTGCTGTGTCCGGTACATGCTTTGCGTACCTATTTGGACCGCACGCAGAGCTTTAGATGTTCTGAGCAGCTCTTTGTCTGCTTTGGCAGACAGCGGAAAGGGAATGTTTTCTCCAAACAGAGGCTTTCCCACTTGGTCGTGGACACCATTTCATTGGACTATCACACCCAGGCCGTGCCCCCCCCTTTTCGGGTCCGAGCACACTCAACAAGGAGTGTTGCATCCCAGTGGGCACTGGCCAGGGGCACCTCCCTGGCAGATATATGTAGAGCAGCAGGTTGGGCAACACCTAATACCTTTGCGAGATTCTACAATCTCCGGGTTGAGTCAGTATCGTCCTGTGTTTTCTCAGGTCCGAGCCGGTAGAACTCGATAACACGCTGACGGACTGACTGGGTGGATCGTTGCACCTGGGGCCCTTTCCCTCGGCCGAGGTAAAATTGTGAGCTCTCTCTCCCAGGAGATCCCACTCATTCGGATCCCTGGATGACTCCTCCCTAGCCCTTTGGGTCTGCAGTTCAGCGGAGGAACTTGCTGACCTAATCCACTGCGGGTCCACTGCAATCCATAGGTGCTCCACATGCCAGGACTCCTGCATGGACTACCCCTGTGTGTATTTTCCATGGTACAGTCCCCCTTATGATTGGATCTGCATCTCACTTAGGCAATCCCAGCTGCCCTCCGGTCACCGTGTTGAAGCAACTCCCCCCTCCTTGAGGCTAGATCTACCACCGCGCCACTTTCCACATGTTGCCTAAAAACCGATGTGATGTAATCACCACCCTTACCTCCCCCTTTTGGGCAGGTGTGGCCTCCGTAGGGTCTTTTCCACCTGAAAGAATAGGAAACTGGGTAAGACCCCCTTCCCTCGATGCATGTAAGGGCCCCAACCGTTTCTTACTCTATGCGGAGAACATAGAGAGAAAAGAGGCCTGGCTAGGCTCGGCCCATTCCCGGGTTGGAAAGTGTTACCTTGTTCCCCTGTTTAGGATAGCCAGAAGGATTCCGATGACTTTTATGGGGCATTGGGGAAGGGTACATGCAGTCTGAAACAGCTGGTCGCCTTTGCACGTAAAATACCAGCCCGCTCCTGTGTCAGCAGAACACGTACACAGCTCAGCGCATGGCGTGATTTAATTTGGACCCCTAGTGTCGCTTCTTCGACACAATGTCGAAATGAGCGACAGACGGGGAACATCTTGGTTACGTATGTTCCCTGATGGAGGGAACGAGACGTTGTGTCCTCCCGGCCATGTCGCTGAGCCGAGCCACTGTTGTGACCAGACCATTTCCGGCTCCTCAGAAAAATCCTGAATGAACTTGACGTATTTCCCTGCTTTTATACCCGTATGTCCAGGGACGGGGTATGCAAATACTGTTTGCCAACTTCTCATTGGCCTTTTTTCATAGATCAGAGGAATATTCGGCGCTCAAGAGAGACCCCTAGTGTCGCTTCTTCGACACAACGTCTCGTTCCCTCCATCAGGGAACGGAGGTTACATACGTAACCTAGACGATCATGACTATTTGAATTAACCTATTTCAATATTAATAAATACCTATTTCAAAAGAGAATTTTGAAAAACACAAGTTAAATAAGTTTAGAAAACAGATTAAAAAAAATCAGGAATTCAAGGGCTTTTTTCTCACAATTTTAAATATCTGTTGTTGGATTGTTTTGCCCAGAGACAAGCTTAATAATAATAACAATAAAAACAAATCTAATAAAAAATAAACAAAAAGGTTATAGTACAGCAAACCTACTGTATATTGGATGTTAGTTGTCCAAATTCTGCAAATACTGTATAGTAAACTACACCCATAACAACAATCCACAGAAAGCAAATACTTTTAGTTGAAGAAACTTCTCACACAAACACAAAAAGCCAACATCAACACTAACTGCTACACTGGCATCCTAATTTTGGAGCACTTGACATTTTAACAAGCCAATCCAGTTAAAGCCAGGATTCTCAGCAATGACCAGACACACTGTACATCACATTTGCTTTTTATTTATCAAAACATTTAAAGATCATGTTACAGTGAAACCAAGATTCCAAGGTATGTGCATATAGAGAAATTCACTTATCCTGCTAAATATTCACTGGATTACAAAGTGTTACAGCAAACCCTGGTCTCCCCTATTTTGCCTGATATGTTTTTATCTGGAAATTTTTTTATCTGACTCAGGCGAACCTCATGCAGGTTGTACTTTTCAGATGAATGAGTTTATCAGAGCTTCCATGTCATCCTGTCCTCTCAGATGTGTAGCGCTCACTAACTGTTCAGGCAATAGATATAGATATTGATTCAATGAGGTTGAGAAGGTGTCAGTGGTGCTCTCCGCTGCAATATTTTGTTTTGTTTTCTTTTCTTTTCTTATAATTTTTTTACATTTTTACATTTTTTCTATTCAGCAGCAGAATCTGTATTTTTTTCCTTTCTGGCTCTGTATATTGTGACTTCTAATCAAACAGTGTTAAAAGTGTATTTCACTTTGATTCAACATGCACACTCTAATTCTAACTCTAATCAAAATCTAATTTCACAAAATAGCAAAAAAAATATATATATAAAATTATGTGATAAACTTACAATATATATATATATATATATATATATATATATATATATTGTAAGTTTATCACATAATTTTTCTACCCCCTATTAAGGAATCCAGCAGGGGATGTTCACCTAGGTCTTAATGCCCCAGTTTAGTGATGGGGACACTATACTGTAAAAATGCACCATCCTTCGGATGAGACATTAAAACCGAGGTCCTGACTCTCTCTAATGTAGTCATTAAAAATCCCTTCTCGAAAAGAGTAGGGGTGTAACCCCTGTGTCCTGGCCAAATTCCCCCATTGGCCCTTATCTATCATGGCCTCCTTATAATCCCCATCCATTTATTGGCTTTATCAGTCCATTCTCTCCTCTCCACCAATAGCTGGTGTGTAGAGAGTGTACTGGCGCACTATAGCTGCCGTCGCATAATCCAGGTGGATGCTGCAGACAGGTGGTGGTTGAGGAGAGTCCCCTGTTCACTGTGTAAAGCGCTTTGAGTGTAGTGTCAGAAAAGTGCTATATCAATGAAACATTAATTCTATTAGATTATTGATGTCTAAACTTAAAGATAAACATTGAAACTCAATTTTAACATATTTCTTTAGTGCTTTAGTGCACGGATGGAAAGATGAGCACACAAAAATAAATAGCAATATATAGTTACTGATTATTGTACTACAATATTATTATATACAAAACTTGACACTATCCCTGACACCTCAGTTTGAAAACCCTGCACAACACAACTTCAAACCCCTATATTCAGTCGGGTTGAGATGGTGCCACCAGTTTGCAAATTTTTGCCCGGTCTAAGTCGACAGATTTCACAGAAAATCACATAGTGTATGATGGGTTTTGGCTCCAATTTTTAATGATTCTGTCTTGTCAGAGGATATTAAACATATTTAAAAAATGTTATCCTACTTCATAAAAAATCTCACAGTGTATGATGCTTCACGACTCAAATGAAGTCATACATTGAGCAGCCAACAAAGATGAAGAAATGTACTGTATATGGCAAATTCAAACATTCAAAGTGGAGTTTAACTTGTAACACTTATCTCCATCTTGGTAAGCAAATAAATATAAAATTGGTTCCACTTCTTTCACTCACTCGACTTTGTGTCGATGTAGTGACACTAGGGGTTGCTTGTGGGAGTCCGAAACACCTCTGATCTTTGAGAAAAGGCCAATGAGAATTGGCGAGTGTAATTTGCATGCCACTTCCCTGGACATACGGTATAAAAGGGAGCTGGCTGTAACCACTCATTCATATTTTTTTCTTCTGAGCCGAGCTGAAATCCCCTGCTGGTCCATTCACCTTGAAGAAGCTTATGCTGTTGGATAGACGGTGCATTCCAGTAACTTTCCGTCTTTGTGTGATTCCTGAATGCGGTCATTATCTCTCCATCTCTCACGGTCGCTGCCTCTCGTGTCTGGGCCGCAATCACACTGAGGCAGCATTCATGGTTGGTTCATGTTTTCATTGCGAGAACATGACCTTGGCAACGTTGCGGTCACGACTTTCCTTCCTCCGGGGGAAAGCCACTCCAGCCACCCCCCATGCTGGGCCTTCAACCCCACAGTCTGAGTTTACGAGCGCTGTTACCATGCCGACTGGACACTGAACACTCGCAGCCAGGGCCCCACAAATGTGGTCCCCCCGCATTCAGGTGCCTGGCCACCCCACACCCCCAACCAGCCGGTTGTTACGAGTCTTGAGAATGGCCCAAAAGGCCCTTCTCCTCAGTCACTGACCCACCCTATGCCAGGTACGCTGAGGGAGATAAGCGCTTCGAGATTCCCGTCAGCGCAGCCACCTCGTGATGAATTGAGGCTCCTCGACGTGGCGTTTCCTGCTCCCCTCCGCTGCGAGTTCCCACCCCCAGTTATGTCAGACACGATTGTCCCCTTAGTGCCCCTCGCCCGGAGCTTGGACGCATGGCAAACACTTTCCATCCCGTTGCGGTGACTGTTAAGAACCATCTGACTCGGCTACCTGATTCAGTTCACCAGGCGCCCACCCTGATTCAGCGGTGTCTGCATCACCTCGGGGTAGGGCGAGACTACTGCCACCCTGCGTGCGGAGATCGCAACACTTCTGCGCAAGGGTGCGAAGAGGGCCTGTCCCTCCAGCTGAGATGAGGAAAGGGTTCTATAGCCCTTATTTTATAAAAAGGTGGTGGGTTGCAGCCAATGTTGGACCTGCGAGTTCTGAACCTTACGCAGACTCCCGTTCAAGATGCTGATGCAGAAGCACATTTTGGCGTGTGTCCGTCATTAAGATTAGTTCGCGGCGGTAGACCTGAAGGATGCGTACTTTCATGTCTCGGTTTTACCTCGACACAGACCCTTCCTACGGTTTGCTTTCGACAGCCGTGTGTAACAGTACAAGGTCCTCCACTTTGGCCTGTACCCTGTCTTCACGAAGGTTTCAGGTGCAGCTCTTGCCATGTTAAGGGAAGTGGGCATCTGCATACTCAACTACCTCGATGACTGACTGATTCTAGCACACACTTGAGGGCTGCTGTGTGTACACAGGGACCTGGTGCTCACGCTCAGCCATCCAGGGCTTCAGGTCAACTGGGAAAAGTTCTCCCCAGTTCAGAGCATCTCTTTTCATGGCATGGAGTTAGACTCAGTCTCGATTATCTCAAAAGTGAGCATGCGCAGTCGGTGCTGAACTGCCTTACATCATTCAGGCGGAGGACAGCAGTTCCACTGGAACACTTTCAAAGGCTCCTGGGGCATATGGCATCCTTCCTGGCGGTCATGCCACTCGGGTTGATGCATATGAGACTACTTCAGTACTGGTTCGGACTGGGTCCCGAGATGGGCATGGCGCCACAGCACACATCGCGTGGCTATCACATCGGTCTGCCGCCACTTGTTCAGCCCTTGGACAGACCTTGCTTTTCTGTGGGCAGGAGTGCCCCTACAGCAAGGTGCATTGTGGTCACTACAGATGCCTCCAAGGTAGACTGGGGCACCATGTGCAATAGGCATGCAGCCACTGGCTTCTGGATAGGACAGTGTTGGCACATCAACTGCCTTGAGTTGCTGGCTGTACTGTTCGCCCTACAGAGGCTATTCCCAATTATCCGGGGCAAGCAAGTGTTGGACAGACAACACAGCAACAGTAGCGTATATAAATCACCAAGGTGGCTTATGTTCTCATCACATGTCGCAACTCGCCCGACATCTCCTCCTCTGAGGTCGCTGCGGGCCACTCACATCCCGGGCAGCCTCAACACCACAGCAGACGCACTGTCATGGCAGGCGACGCTGAGCAGAGAGTGGATACTCCAACCCCAGTTGGTACAGAAAGCACAGGTGGAACTGTTTGCTTACCGAGCACGCTCTGGTATTCCCTTATGGGAGCACGCAAATACACATTACACCCACTGAGTGTACTTGCACAGACCATATGCAAGGTCAGGGAGGATGAAGGTCAACCTCATGGCCCCATACTGGTCCACCCAGATTTGGTTCTCAGACCTCACGCTCCTCACGACAGCACCTCCCTGTCAAATTCTCCTGAAGTAGGACCTCCGGGGATGCAGAAGACCTAGTGGCCTGCCTCCAGTAGTGGTAGACACAATCACTCAGGCCAGGGCTCTATGAGGGAGCTTTATGCCCTGAAGTTGCGTTTGTTCGCAAGTTGGTGTTCTTCCTCAGGCGAAGACCCCCAGAGATGCGCAGTTGGTTCAGTGTTTTCCTTCCTTCAGGAGAGGCTGGAGGTGTGGCTGTCCCACTCCACCTTGAAGGTGTATGTGGCTGCCATAGCGGCACACCATGACGCACTGGAGGGTAAGTCCCTAGAAAAGCACAACCTGATCATCAGGTTCCTCAGAAGCACCAGGAGGCTGAATCCACCTTGGCCACACCTCTTCCCCTCATGGGATCTCTCCATGATCCTCCTGTGCCTTCGGAGAGCCCCATTTGAGCAAGTCGAGCTGGCAGCCTTGTCCTTGAAGACGGCCCTCCTGATTGCGCTCACCTCCATCAAGAGGGTGCACAGCCAAGCTTTTGGTACACTGATAATTTGACTACATCAATTTTGTAGGACATTTATTTTGGCCTTAAACCTTTAACCTAACAGTAGCTCCATATAACTGTCTACTATGAAAAAAATTATTTTATTTCCCCCCTTTTGCCAAATGTAGTAACATAAAGGGCTCTATTTTTGCGAGCGCACAAAGCAAAGTGCTAAATGAAAAGCCCCTGCTCTACGCCATTTTTGTGGGAGTGCTAAATCTAAGCACAATTTTTGTGCCAGCACAAAGCACAAGTGGGTGTTGTAGGGCCTCATGTATTCAGATACAAGACAAAGGCAGGCCTAACACAGTCGTAAAGCCTGACTGAGGCCCACAAAAACAAAGTCATAAATCTTGCTGATAAAAATTGCGCCAAAATCAAACAAAGGGAGTACAAAAACAACTGCAAATCCCAAGAAGCCTTGCTCACTTTACAACTGTTTGAAATTCCAAAGGATCGAACTCTCAACTCCTATTGGATGAGGCACTCAACAGAACGCACCTCAACTAGGATGTCATCAGGAGTAGAAATGCATCGGAAATCGATTCCTTCGGCACTTCCAGTGACTTTGCCCGCCGTGTATAGACGTGGTGTTGCCTCGTTGCACAAGGAAGTAATGTGCAACTTGAAACTGCGGCATTACAATCTCCATCTCGCTGGACGAGTTGAGAACATTGTGTTCAACCGAACACTTTAACGGATCCGAAGGAAAGCGCCGAGCAATCTTCATCCGTTTGCCTGCAGAAGTGAAGAAAGAAGAATTCTCTTCCCTCTTCAATCAAGTTGACGTCGCTGATTTCTCCTCCAGCCCGCCGAGAATCAGCAGGCGTACCGCCCGCAAACAGAGCAAGGAAACGGCCTCCCGTTATCACCCGAGACTCGAGGAATCGAGTCGGAGTCGAACGACGGATGAACACACGTTCTACATGCGTCCCCACGCGATCCAAGTAAGAGGTTAACGTCTGGGCAGAGATAGAACATTTAGGTGTGTTATTCTTGTGGATCAAGTTTATTGTTTTGTACAGTTTATGGACCGTAGAGTCCGCTCATTGCTGCTAATAATACTCAAGGTATTAATGCAACATACTGTTATCATAAATTAGAGTTTGCTGTGTTGTAATCCAACCACGTTGGACTGTTGTGTGTTTACGCCATCGCGGATGAGACCGGCATACTGTGTTTATCCATCAAAGGACCAGAGTTCGCGGGACGGGTTATGAGCCGTTCACCGCGTCTCTGAGTGGTAAACTAACAGTTGCCTTCTCTCCCACGATCGCGAAACCGGCCTCAACGCCGCCACTTCATTCTCTCTTTCTCTCGTACTAACCACACACATACGCACGCGCGCGCGTGACCCCTCACAACCATTCGCTAGTAGATAACTTTGTGATAAAGCTCGGCTTTGTCCCCAGGTTATCGAGCAAGCGAAGACACGCTGGAAACGGGTAGACACCATTAACCGGCTTCTCTCAGCCCACATTCGCAGCCATACTCTCTGGCCGGAAATCTCACGTGACATACTCTCCACGAGATTCACGTCCGCCATTTTGTGCGCGTCACTCTCTCTCTCTCTCTCTCTCTCTCTCTCACACACACACACACACACGCACACACACCACCCTCTCAGGTGTTACTGTCACTGTTTAGTTTGAATGTCGGAAGTTTATTGACTGCATTGTATTGATTATTAATTGATATTATATTTTCAATAAACTTCGTTATAATTAAAAGAGAATTGTTTTGGTTTGTTTTGCATACACATGTGTCAAAGGCTGGCAGGGGATGCCAGTGCTCGAATTCAACCCTTCATTGTTCCCTTTTTAATCTTGATGATCTACGGACATCAATTTTCCTAAGAGAACCATCTAACATTGAGACTGTTATACTGTCTGGTTATTAGTCCCTGATTCCAGGGTGGTGCCCCGTCGACATTAATCCTAATTAATATGCTATTGATTTTGATAATTGACAATTATCTTCGATGATTGTTTAATTTGAAGGATCAATAAGCTAGTGTTAAGTCTAATCAATGTTTAATTAATTATTATCTTGGATAATAGTTAATATTCTATTAGATTTGATGATTGTTGATTTAAAGGATTAAAAGCTAACATTGATTCTAATCAATGTTCTATTGATTTTATTAATTGTTAGTTATCTATGATAATTATTAATTATTGCTAATAACCAAACCGGCTACTAAACCTGTGCGCACTACAGTATGGTTGGGAGTGTTTGTGCCATCTGTGGGTGTATGTGCGCAAACTGTGGGTGTATTGCTAAGTGGCGCAAAACAGAATTTGCTATTTTCCTGAGAATTGGAACTTTTATTCACCAAAGTAGTATTCAACTGATCCCAATGTATCATCAGGACATTAATAATGTGGAAAAATGACTATTATAGTTTGAAAAACTTTTAAGAAATTCTTATACTACTACAAGGAGTTCATATCAAAAAATCCTCCATGTGCAGACAGCTTTGCAGATCTTTGACATTCTAGTTGTCAGTTTGTCCAGATACTCCTGTAGCATAGATGTGGCTGTCTGGTCGGCCACTTCTCTCACACCTTACAGTCTAACTAATCCCACAAAAGCTCAATGGGGTTAAGATCCATAACACTCTTTTCCAATTATCTGTTGTCCAATTCTATGATTCTTTGTGCACTCAAACCTTTTCTTTTAGCTTTTCTGTTTCAAAAGTGGCTTTATCTTTGCAAATCTTCTCATAAGGCCTGCACCTCTGAGTCTTCTCTTTACTGTTGTACATGAAACTGCTGTTAAATGGGTAGAATTCAATGGAGCTGTCAGCTGAGGACATGTGAGGCATCTATTTCTCAAACTAGAAACACTGGTATACTTATTTGCTTGTTTAATTGTACATCTGGCCTTCCACATCTCTTTCTGTCCTTGTTAGAGCCAGTTTTCCTTTGTCTTTGAAGACTGTAGTGTACACCTTTGTGTGATATCTTCTGTTTTTTGGCAATTTCAAGCATTGTATAGCTAGAATGATCCTCAAAACAACGATTGACTGACGAATTTCTAGAGAAATTTTGAAGCTTTTTTTTTGTTGTTGCCATTTTTTTTTTTACCTAATATTGACCTTAAGACATGCCAGTCTATTGCATACTGTGGCAACTCAAAAGCAAAGACAATGTTAAGCTTCATTTAATGAACCAAATATCTTTCAGCTGTGTTTGATATACCTCTACGGGAACCAGTACCTTATCGTGGTGGAGAGGTTTGTGTGCCCTTATGATCCTGAGGGCTATGTTGTCTGGAGCCAGGTGCTCCTGTTAGGGTCTCCCAAGGCAAAGTGGTCTCAGGTGAGGGGCCAGACTAAGAATGGTTCACAAAGACTCCATGAAAAAAACAGCAAGAGGAGGAGTTACCCTGCCCGGAGGAAGCCCGGGGCCCCCATCTGGAGCCAGGCCCAGATGGAGGGCTCGTCACGAGCGCCTGGTGGCCGGGCTTGTCAAAGAGCCCGGCCGTGAACAGCCTGGAGAAGCGACGTGACATCCCTCTCTATTGCCCTTGGGCCCACCACCCATTGGAGAAACCGCAGGAGTCGGGTGCACTTCCATGTGGGTGGCAGTGAAGGCCGTGGGTCTCGACGGACCAGACCCGGCAGCAAAGGCTAGCTCTAGGGACATGGAACGTCACCTCACTGGGGGGGGGGGGGGGGGGGGGGGAGAGGAGCCGGAACTGGTGATGGAGGTGGAGCGGTGCCAGTTGGATCTGGTGGGGCTTACTTTGACGCACAGGTTTGGCTCTGGATCCGTACTCCTGGATAGGGGATGGACTCTATTCTTCTCTGGAGTTTCCCAGGGTGTGAGGCGATGGGTGGGTGTGGAGATACTCACGAGTCCCCGGCTGTAGCTTACCCCGGTGGAGGATAGGGTCGCCTCCCTATGCCTACGGGTTGTGGGGGGGAAAACTCTGACTGTTGTCTGTGCGTATGCACCGAACAGCATTTCAGAGCTTTCAGCCTTTTTGGAAACCCTGAATGGAGTCCTGAATAGGGCCCCAGCAGGGGACTCCATAGTGATGCTGGGTGACTTCAACGCGCATGTGGGAAATGACAGGGACACATGGAAAGGCATGATTGGGAGGAACGGCCTCCCCGATCTGAACCCGAGTGGATGTTTGTTATTAAGACTTCTGTGCTATTCATGGATTATCTATAACAAACACCATGTTCGAACATAAGGATGCTCATAAGTGTATGTGGTACCAGAGCACCCTAGGCCGAAGGTTGATGATCGATTTTGTAATCGTATCGTCGAATCTGAGGCCATATGTTTTGGACACTCGGGTGAAGAGAGGGGCAGAGCTGTCAACTGATCACCATCTGGTGGTGAGTTGGGTCATGGGGTGGGGAAAGACACTGGACAGACCTGGGAAGCCCAAGCGAGTAAGGCTGGTGAACTGGGAACATTTTGAGGAGGTCCCTGTCTGCAAGATCTTCAACTCACACCTCCGGAGGAGTTTTTCAGGCATCCCTGCGGAAGTTGGGGACATTGAACCAGAGTGGGCAATGTTCAAAGCTTCCATTGCTGAAGCCGCTGTGGATAGCTGTGGCCTCAAGGTTTTAGGTGCCGCAAGGGGTGATAACCCTCGAACACCATGGTGGACACTGGTGGTCAGGGAAGCCATCCTACTGAAGAAAGAGGCCTTCCAGGATTTGTTGTCCCGGAGGTCTCTGGAGGCAGTTGCAAGGTACCGACAGGCCCGAAGGGCTGCGGCCTCGGCCGTGAGGGAGGCAAAGCAGTGGATGTGGGAAAAGTTCAGAGAAGCCATGGAGAAGGACTTTCAGTCCACACCAAAGTGCTTCTGGACAACTGTCCGCCACCTTAGGAGGGGGAAACGGGGACCCATCCCAGCTGTATACAGCAAATATGGGACACTGTTGACCTCAACTGAGGAGGTTTTTGGGTGGTGGAAGGAACACTTTGAAGAACTCCTAAATCCCAACACGCCCTCTATGCTAGAGGCAGAGCTGGAGGATGATGGGGGATCAGATTCTATTTCCCTGGGGGAGGTCACTGAGGAAGTCAAACAACTCTGCAGTGGCAAAGCCCCGGGGATTGATGAGATCCAGAAATGCTGAAAGCTTTGGATGTGGAGGGGGTGTCATGGATGACATGCCTCTTCAACATTGCATGGAAGTCTGGGACAGTGCCTACAGAGTGGCAGAATGGGGTGGTGGTTCAACTCTTCAAAAAGGGGGACCAGAGAGTGTGTGCCAACTACAGGGGTATCACACTTCTCAGCCTCCCTGGTAAAGTTTACTCCAAGGTGCTGGAGAGGAGGGTTCGGCCAATTGTCGAACCTCGGATTAAAGAGTAACAATGCGGGTTCCGTCCTGGCCATGGAACGACGGACCAGATCTTTACTCTC
Source organism: Moxostoma hubbsi (assembly GCA_032164185.1). Lineage (NCBI taxonomy): Eukaryota > Metazoa > Chordata > Actinopteri > Cypriniformes > Catostomidae > Moxostoma > Moxostoma hubbsi. The sequence goes on along the minus strand of JAVLUX010000011.1, from coordinate 47,755,393 downwards.
GTAATGATCCTGGAGAGTGCTTGGGAGTATGCCCATCCGGTCCCCCGGGAGAGACTGTGGGAGGTGCTGTGGGAGTACGGGGTGGGGGGGGGTCCCTTCTTAGGGCGATCCAATCCCTGTACGTCCAAAGCGAGAGCTGTGTCCGGGTCCTCGGCACAAAGTCGAGTTTGTTCCATGTGGGAGTTGGTCTCCGCCAAGGCTGCGCTTTGTCACCAATCCTGTTTGTGATATTCATGGACAGGATATCGAGGCGTAGTTGGGGTGGGGAAGGTGTGCGTTTCGGTTTTTAAATTATTAATAATACTTAGAATACATTCTAACGCCGCTGAGGGTGCCTAAGTAGCTCAGCAGGTTTTGACGCTGACTACCAACCCTGGAATCGCAAGTTCAAATCCAGGGTGTGCTGAGTGACTCCAGCCTGCTCTCCTAAGCAAATTGGCCCGGTTGATAGGGAGGGTAGAGTCACATGGGGGAACTTCCTCGTGGTCATGAATAGTGGCTCTCGTTCTCAATAGGGGGCGCGTGGTAAGTTGTACGTAAATCGTGGAGAATAGCATGAGCCTCCACATGCAGAGTCTCCACGGTGTCATGCACATCAAGCCACATGATAAAATGCATGGATTGACCGTCTCAGAAGTGGAGGCAATTGTGACTTGTCCTCCACCACCAGGATTGAGTAACCACGCCACCACGAGGACCTACTAAGTAGTGGGAATTGGGCATTCCAAATTGGGAGAAAAGGGGATAAATAAATAAAAACAAGAGTCCATTTACACTACCAACTTCTTATGAATGCGCTGTTTTTGTTTATATAGCTGGTGTTTGAGGGAATGGATTATATAAGAGGATGCAGATGGTGCAATAACCGGAGAAGAACCTCATAATTAAATTGGACTTGACTCAGCACATTTTTGCCTGCACAATTTCACCAAACCTACTTGCACTTAGACTTAGCGCATGCTTGCATGAAAAACCCAAAACGTAATGGCCATGCCCATTGACTTTAAGCATATGATTTATGGCATAGCACTGTGCTTAGCACTAGCACACGTAAAATAGGGCCTTACATTTGATTTATTTATTTACTTATTTTAATTTATTTATTACATTTTGTACAGTTTCTCAGCTTGTTTTAGCACTTTAAACAAAGGTAATTTCCACAAAGTACTTTTTCTGGGTGTTGGGCCCATATCTCCAGAGAATGATAAACTTGACAGACAGATTGTTGAAAGATGGGGCAACAGAGGACAATAAAAGACAGAAAATGAGATAAGGTGTTAGTGTGTTTTTTCTACTCTAGGTCATTTTAAAGACAAAAGTGCTGTTCTGACCACTGCTGTTATTTGCTGCTTGTTGATTGTGTTTCATTGAGAGTGACATTGACACGATTATGCTGAAACAAACGTGATTAGTCACAGGACCAGAATAGAGTGTGGGTGTGTTTGAATGAAAGAGAGAGAATGATGATCTAATCACTTACTCTTTCATTTATCAGAGCTGCTTTCACCCCCTGCCTTTAACACTGTTAGTATCGGTGGATGGATTTGTCTAATGAAGTCAAAGTTACGTTTTTAAGCAACGCTTCGGCCTGGGTCTCTCTCAACACTAACTCTAGATTATAGGGATAGATTAACCAGAAAAATTTAATTGTTACTCACCCATTGTTCTGTGGTACACAAATAGTTACATTTTTAAAGATGACGAAGCAGCTCTTTTTCACGTAATGCAAGTTAATGGGAATGGGGGCTGTCAAGCTCCAAAAGGGCAAAAAGTGCCATAAAATTTGTCAAATATTGAGCTATATTCCAAGTTTTTTTAAGTCTGAAATTTAAGTGAAATGAACGATAAGTTGGATGGGCTACAAAAATGGCTCATTAAAGCCAGCCATTTATTCTCGTGTACATAAAAGGTGCCATTTTAACATATTATTGAATAACAACTTACCTTTCAATATATGCCTCTTTCAAAGCTGTCATATGTCTTCACAAGACTTGGAATTTAGCGTATAAGATGTATGGGCCACTTTTATGATACTTTTATAGTGCTTTTTTGTTATTTTGAAGCTCAACAGACCCAGTTCCCATTCACTTTCACTTATGGAAAAGAATGGCTAAGATATTCTTCAAAAATTCACATTGTGTGTTCCATAGAAGAAAATAAATCATATTAAACATTAATTCTTAATATAAAAATGACTTAATTAGTCACAGAAATACCATAATACCATACACAGAAATAATATAATTTCAACTAGTTAAAAACATTTCTGTTGATTTCTGTCACTGCCTTTTCAATATTACAATTTCACAGTGATCTTTCATTCACTCCTGTTCAAAACACAATTACAGATATCTATAAATATTTTACATGTTGAAATGAAAACCAACTATATACTTAAATTCTATCAATAATTATGATTCTACTAGTGAAAATGTCCATTCCTGGTATCAAAATTTTATTTTTTTTATGCTGTATATATAAATCAATTTTAACATGTTGAATTCAGTATTTCAGGTATCTAAAAATGTATTTCAGATATTAATAAGTTTAAGAGAAATAAAGCTTCTATTGAACGGCATTTGCAGGCCAGATGACTCAGGGAACAAGGAAGTAGCTCTTTTATTGAGAATGTGGGTACCACAGTCCGAAGGGGGTGCGGCAAAAGAAATACAGGAAAATTTGTATTCTCCTCCCAGCCCAACACCGGTGGACAGAGTGGTCTGCGTACCAACTCCGGAGCAAACGTCTCTTTTTGTGGGTCGTCCGACTCAGGAATGCTAGGGAGCCTTCCGGGTCCTCGAGGATGTCCGAGAGATGGGGGGCGTGGCTTCCTGTGGGGTGCTCAACGCTATGACTGAGAGCTGGGCCCAGGTTGAGGTGGAGCTGCCTGACATTTGGAAGCCACAGGGGGATGCCCTCGGTGAGCAGATGGAGCACGGCTCGTTCTGCAATGGCGTTGAGGCATGATATGAGATATGTCCACCATCTGTTTCTTCACCACCGAAAAAATGTAGGGTGGAGGCTGCCTGTCAGGTGGCGCTGTAGGCTTTGGTGTCAGTGACGACATCAGGCCTGTAGCCTTGTAGGGGAGTACCGGACAATCCTGCCAGTGTCCGTGGGCTGCCCCGCTGTCGAGGGTAGTGAGAGCAGACAAGCGAGGAAGTCGGTTATGGGCAGTGAAAGGTGCCCTCCATGACCTCTTCAACTCATCGTGCTCCACCGGGGTGAAAGGAACCAGGGGGGTGGCTGTGAGAGGCGCCCAGACCCGAGGAACCAATCGTCTAGCCGTGAGGGCTGCAGGGAGGACAGAGGGTTCCAGTCCAACCCCACACTCAGGGCGGCCTGGGCAAGCATGTCGGCCATCTGGGTATCAGCCTCAGACTAGGCGGTCCGACCCGAAGGTGGCAGCCTAGTCCAGTCTTCCGCGTCATACACCGGAACGGTCTACGATGCATTAGCGAATTCATCATCCAACTCGGCGGGTACGAGTGAGTAGTCAGACTGGCCATGAGGCGAGCTGCTCTCACCTCGAGCCCAGATGGAAGTCAACAAGCGTGCCAGGGGGCTGGTGGTTTGTTGGGATTTACCTGGCGAAACCGAGCCTGCTGCCATCCCCGAATCGCCTCCATCGCCAGCCAGGTCATCGTCAATCCCGTGGGAAGAAGGAGCGATGCGGGGGCGACTGGAGTGGCATTCCTATTTAGGAAGGAAAGCCGTGACCGCAATGTTGCCATGGTTAAATCTTGCAGTGAAAACAAGAACCATCCACAAACGCCGCCTCAGTGTGATTGCGGCCCAGGCACACGATGCTACATCTTTGACCATCAGGAGCAGAGAGATATCGACCACATCCAGGAAATACACAGAGGTAGAAGGGCATCTTTAAAAAGACGCATCCTGAAAAGGATGTTCAACACCTGCTGTGTGTGCTCTTTTACAGAAATTATACTTTTTTTAAGTGGCAAGGGCAAGACTGCACTGGTATGCAGAGAAGGAGAAAGTCGCTGATACATGCCGTAGATCCAACAGCAAACGATCTGCAGAGGTTAGTGTAACAGAAGTGATCTTAGCTCGCTGATCACACAACCACTCAGATCCGAAGAAAAAATCTGGACAGATGCACTATTCTCTCCATTTATACCCGTATGTCCGGGGGAGGGACATGCAAATTCTGTCTGCCAATTTCTCATTGGCCTTTTCTCAAGTTCAGTGGTAACCGAGGCATTCAAGAAGACCCCTAGTGTTGCTTCATTCGACACAACGTCGAGTGAGCAAGAGACAGGGAACTACTAATAATTACTGTTATACAAATTTGCATTTCCCACTAGCAGTAATTCCATTCCTGATATCGGAAAATTTAATTTTATATATCTGTAATTCATATCCTGAACGTGATTAAACGTTATTAGGGCTTAATCATACAGGTTTGGAATAAAATGAGGGTGAGTAAATTTTGACAGTATTTAATTTTTGGGTTTTAGATTTTTAGAGGGAAATACTTCTAATGCCCGAGTGTTAGGGAAAGACATACATACACAAGCATATGTCCTCAACGTCTATCCTGTGGTGTACATTCAAGTATGATGTGTCTCTTAAGGCATGACCCTTTGACCGATGAGCTTTCACACCACCTTTTCTGTCTTTCCCCCAGGGGTCTGGACCAGCCGCAGCTATTTTAGTCATACAATTCAATTCATCTTTAATATCACAAAGTGCTATTGTGTCTTGAACATGTCCTTACTGAAGTGAAGTGTCAAAATGGTTGGACTATTTTCTTCAAGCAATAAAAAAAGTCAAAGTATTCTTCAATACTTCACCTTTTATGTTGAAAAGAGAAGGGAGAGGGAGTCTGAACTGTCATTTTTGGGCAAATTTTCACTTTAAAGTAGGCAAGACGAAACATCTTTAACAGCTGATTATGTGGAGAAGCATTAAGTATTATATTACAGGTTTATATTGCAGGTATTGCACCAGAAGTTTAGTGTGTGTGTTTACTTTTGTCTTTCTAGTGTTCGTCAGCTCTCTCATTAAGTTTCTCTCATGGGAGAAGCCATGCATACGTCCATCTCTATATTTCCTTTGAAAATATAATTGGACTGAATGTAATTCTCAAGAGATGTTTAATTGAGGCAAGGTGATGAAATAATGAACATAACAGAATTTAAGAGTTTGTACAAGTATTAATGTCCACAAAAGGGATTATACTTGATTATACTCATCATTTAAATGTGTAATATATATATATTTAAATCATACCTGGAGGAGAAGCATTTATTTTGCTCCAGATTTATGGATATTGCTAAGTTTTTCAGCGTGCAATTCCCACAAGACTTGGAGCATGTGTCTTGTTGCTATAAACATTTGAACTTTGTTAGTTCTTCAGATATTTTCATTGATGTGTGTTATCACTCTCTTGCTCTTTCAAACACACGTCTGAACACAATTTGTTGCTGTTTTTGTTGTTGCAGCCCAGGCTTACAATGGAAGCAATGCAAGAGCACAATTTTCCCACACACCAGTGGCCATTCTTAGCCTAGTTTTAGTGGATTCCATAATGCCTTTACAATTATCTTCAGATATCTATGATGGCTGTGGCTTTACAGTAAATCTAATTTCTAAACGTATTAGTGAGCATTAGTAAGAATAAAGAATTAAAATAACATCACTGCCCATTATATTTATATATGAGCTTCAATGTCCGCAAAAATTATTTGGACAATTAAGATACATTTTAAAAATTGTGAATGTCATTGCAGTAGATAATGGAATATCAAACTAAGTTGCATTTTTTAAAATTCACTTTATAGCTTAAAAAGGACACTTACGTAAATTATCATAAAGTGGACCACGTGACTTTTTAAGTCTTCTGAAGGCATGCAATATGTTTATGTGGGTAACATCCCAAAATTTAAGGCATTTTTTCAGTGAAAATATTGACATTCATTGCACGTGCATGAGTTAGGGAACTTGTATTGTGTAGAACTAAAACTGATAAGTTGTGTGGAAAGCATTTCTCCACAGGTCTCAAGAGCTCTGTGACAAAACCTTATGAGTTTCCTCACTGCCTACAAAGGCAACATCCTAACCAAGATGGAACCTCAAAAGTGAGTGATTTGGACACCCTGGACAGCAACTCATTGTGCCATACACACATGGGAGACCCAATTTGCAACAGATTTTAATTGAGTTTGGTCAAAGTCACTTTCAAGACCAGCCAGGTCACTTGGAGGCCATCTTTGGAATACTCCAAGGCAGCTATTTTCTATTGATGCAAGTGGCATAGAACTACTGCTTCTATCTACTTGAAAGGGGAAAGACTTAAACCTGCAAAACTGTTGGTCAAGATAATGATCAAAGGACATATTTCAAATCAGCAGTAAAATCTGATAACACTGGTATCATCAATTATTCTTCTTTAGCTCAGATCATGCTCAGATGACATAATTCTGATAATGCCCATGTGCATTCTCAAGTTGTCTGACAGACAATATCTGTATCTAAAAGGCGACTGGCTCTTTTACCTGTGAGGTGGGACATCCTTTACTACAGCTTGTACTTTTGGCTTCCCAATTTATCCTACTCATTAATACAAGAGATCTGTCTTGGGTTAGACAGTGTAGGAAATTTGGTTGTATAAATGTACACGGTACGGATTAAAGTGTTGCAATTCTCGACCATTATATGTAGGAACAGTATGTGTGAGCTAGGAATTAAATTAAACTGTCCTTATTCTACATTATTATGTAAGGAAATTCATAATGTAATCAGTTGCGTTCGACAACCATTATAAGAAAGATAAATTACAAATATCTACATTATTTGTCTGAATAAAATTCTCCACCATTAAAATCGTAATACAATGTCTAGTTTTTTCTGCTCACAATTTATATTGTAAGGAATTAGCTTTAATAAGGTAATTATGATTAATTCACCTATTGGAGTAATATTATTCTCATGACTTATCGAAAATAATATTACACATATTTAGGTACAGGTTTGAAGCTAAATCTTTTAAAAACAGGGATGATATCATTTATCAAAATATACCACAGTCAAATTACCTTTGAATACAAACAAACTTTATTGCTATTCTAAACATAAAAATTAATCTAACACATAAAACATGAAACAGGTTGGCGAGTAAAGTGATAGAATGTGAAATAAATGATCAATACAGCTAAAATGCTCGCTTTCCGGTACCCTAGGATCGGCCATTTTATTCTGACTCAGTGACAAGCGTCAACTCCAATCAGACATTTTAGCATTAAATCCAGCATTTTTTTTTACTTTCCCTGTGGTGTAATTGGAAGTGTGTAGTGTCAGTAGTGAGGGACGCCCGGTTCATATCCCACGTTGGAACCAGGAAGTAATTGCATTTTACTAATCAGCAACGAGTGTGATCGGGTGGTTGTATTTTTCTCTCTAAAATAAAATTTTTACTCAACTGATGTTTAGATTTATGTTTGGGGTTTGAGTTGGGGGTTCAGATTATAAAATATCCATTCCTCTTCACTGTATTAAAGCCCATCTAGCTGATAACATCTTGCTTCACAACTCATTTTTGGTGCCCCTGTGTGGATATTACACCTGGAAAATTGAGCTCACATGTGCTCATATGCCCAGGAACACATTCCACTTTGGCCTCAAGGGGCAGTGTTTTAAAATTATGATAAGCACAGCTAAAGAAAGCTAAAGCAACTGTTCCTGATTGGGTGGAGGGTGGGTGTGTTAGTCGGTATCGTTTGGACGTAGGTGCAAAAAGGTTAAATATGCTTTTCAAAATTGAATGAATTATAAATAATGTTATAGCCAACTTACCTCATCAGTCATCTTTTAATTTTTTTATTTTCCCGGACACCCTCACAATGCTTCTGGGATTACTTACATTGCCTACATGTGATGCTGCTTTAGGATTAGGCTAAAACAAGATATTTTAGGAGACCGCATAATTAAGTTGCCTCCTTTGCATCTTGAGAACAGCTATGATACCTTTGAATGCTCACTGAGTTTTGGAAAAGAGTAAGTGACTCATTGTACTGTAACTCTCAACTTCACACTAATTTCTTATTTTCTATCTCATCCACTTTCATTCATTCATCAATTAATTGAGCAGAAACATTGATCTGTCCACTGATCCATCCAACAATCAGTCTACTGCAAATTAAGCAATTAAGCTAAACAGGGGCAAAGCACACAGACTACTGCACCCTGGCAAGGTACAAATATAGAGAGAGGCACAGAGATGATTGTGTTGAATAGGATGATATGGCAGGAATATGGAGTTGTGGAATATTTACGCTTTCTCATTTCGCAAAGTGAATACATTTTTCATTGCGATTCATGAAATATCCATCTTTTTTTTTACTCGAGGAGAGAATAAAACAGAACAAGTGAGAAAGAGAGCTCTTATGAATCAAGAGTTTGTTGAAGACGGTGGAGACGCTGTTGGAGGGGGGCTGAATGTCAACACCAAACACCTGACAGACAGTGTGGGGGTAGGGGCCAATATCTGTGTGAAAATCAGAGGTGTGGGGAGACACAGAACGGTTGGGGAGGGGTGATAGAGACAAAGATAGCATAAATTACAAAAACACCAACAACAGTAAGCGTGATTTTCAGTCTGTCAAGGAGACAATAGATGACACCAAGCATTGTCAAAGCATCATACTTTTGTTCAAAAAGAAGACTGGACAGATCTGTTTTAGTGTTAATTTCCTCTCAAGAACTACTCAACACTCTCAAAAATGTAAATTCCCTATTAGAACCAATTTAGTAATTTACATCATATCCTAACCTGGTCCAAAGCAATAAATCAACAGGCAATACAATCTCTTAATTTTTTTGTCTTGAGAAGACAATTTGTCAGTCACTTACTTTCTATTTCTGTGGCATCGTCCTGGGTAGCCTCACACTGTGAAATCTCATAGGTCCAAAATCCTGCTCCACATGTGTTTATAATATGTTCTGGTTAGGACATAATTTGATGCCAAAGGAGAATCTTTTTTGTTTATTTTTTTTAGAAAGTTAAATTATAAAGTTTGGTAACACTTTACATGAATGTTCCTTTTGTTAAAGGGATAGTTCACACAAAAATGAAAATTCTCTCATGATTTCCTCACCCTCATGCCATACCAGATTGTGCATGACTCTCTTTCTTTATCAGATCACAAATTAAGTTTTTAGAAGAATATTGCAGCTCTGTGACCAGCTCCAAAAAGCACATAACGGCAGCATAAAATAAATCCATAATACTCTGGTGGTTGAATCCATGTCTTCAAAAGCATTAAGATAGGCGTGGGTGAAAAAAAGATCAATATTTATGTCTCTCTCTCTCACTTTTTTTTGGACTATAAATCTCCTCCCTACCCAGTATGTGCCGATTTGCATGAAATGTTAAAGTGAAAGTGGAGATTTATAGCAAAAGAGGACTTAAATATTGATCTATTTCTCACCCACACCTGTCATATCGGATTTAACCACTGGAGTTGTATGGATTACTTTTATGCTGCCTTTATGTGCTTTTTGAAGCTTTAAAATACTGGTCACCATTCACTTGCATTGTATGGACCATAAGAGATAAAATATTCTTAAAAAGTTTGTTTGTGTTCTGCAAAATAGTCACACATCTGGGATGGCATGAGGGTGAGTAAATGATGAGATAATTTGTATTATTTGGTGAACCAATCCTTTATATTAACCTCAACTACAAACTCAAATTCGTCAAGGCTTAAATGGACTTGGGTATGGTAAAGATAAAGATTTTCATAAGCATTCTTCATTAGTGATTTTGTTCATTTTTGTAGGAATTAGTGCAAAAATAAAGTGTCGTTTATTGCATTTAAATATGTTTTTTTTATGTTCGCTAGTAATACGTTTAACCCCTATTCTTATTTAAAACTTTAGAGATGTACATAAATTTACAAATTCATATTAGTGTCCATTCATACAGTATACTTATGCAATTACTTTTATATATCTTACTACAGGTTATTGAGAGTTCAAGACCATCCTGACCCCAGCAGTCTTCCTGTGGCCTGTGACCTATGAACTGCTTTGCTAAATCCATGTTTGCTCTGTCAAAGCACTGTCCAATTTGCATGAATTTATGCATGTAAAGGATGCCAACATCTGTCTGCAGATGGTCAATTAAATATCTAATTAACTGAGGGGCAGATTTAAATAAGTCAGCTGTATTGACTGGCCTCTAGGAGAAAAGATTCAACACTAAATCACGTCTGAATGCGAGTGTAAGCTATCCTGAACCAGACCTAATCACAAACTAGATTGAAATCATTCTATGCTTTAGAAGTTTACAGAAAACATAAAAGGGAGTTTTAATTCGTACAATTACTTCTCTAATTGTGTTCTTTTTTTTATTTCTTAAGTGATAATTTTGGATGTTAAAATAATTTCAACTATCCCAGTTTAATGGGTAGAGACAACCAATAGTAAGCCAGTTGTAGGTTTACTTCCCAGAAATGACTACAGACATTTGTAGTCATTTCTGGGAAGTAAACCTACAACTGTTATTAACTGTCACCACAAAGAAATTTTCCTCTAAACATCACTAGTTATCCACAATACTTATGTTGTGTTGTTTTGCAAAGCAATGCTCTAGTCGATTATATTCTTTTTAAGACATGATTTATAACACTTTAAAATAAGGTTTAATTTGTTAACATTAGTTCATGCATTAGGTATCATGAACAAACATTTAACTTTGTGTTGAAATTAATTAATGGTGTAAAATTATTGTTCATTGTTAGTTCATGTTAGTTCAACAAATGGAATCTTATTGTAACATTTTAGCCACAAAACATATTCATATTGTAATGATCTATGAGATTTAGGTGTTTGTGGAACATACAAGTTGTGGATAATGTAACAATTGGCCAGCATACACAGAACTCTTTCAATACTATTTAAAAAGCATACCAGCACTTATGTTTCCTGAAGTTAGATTTACATTGGAGATTCTGTTCCATGTGGGACAATTAGGAGAAACCAGCCCTGTGGAAATCGAAAGCCTTCTTAAGAGTATTTTTTTTACATAAGTGCCAAAAGTTAATTTCCTTATCCAGCATTCATGATGCCAAAATGGATCCATATGCTGCATTATTGTTGATGACAGCAGAATACATAGAAACTGCATTTATTCATCTATATTTACTTTTGCAACATAATTGCACAGTCGCAATTAAATGACATAAAAAAAGTATTTGAACACTTAAGTCACACTTTTTAATATCTGAATGCCATTGCATTAGACAACAAAATATCAAACCAAGTGGCACTTATTTTTAAGAAGGCACAAGTACATCTTTTTTATGCAAAATATTTGACAAAAATAAGTTTTTGATATTTTTATTGATAAAACAGATACACTGTTAAAAATTATGAAAAAAAGTATTTGGGCACTTTCTGGTGGTCAAATGTTAGTGGAACATAGTGGTTAAAGTAATTAATCTACACCTGTGGGTACTCTGCTAGGACACTTGTGAACTTGAAACTAAAAATATTGTTGACATCAGCTAATGAAACATCTTTGCAAAATGACTCAGACAAATTAAAAAAAAGATCTAGTATCATTTGTTTGTAGATGCCCATTTGCTTTGATGTTTTTCATAAGTGTGGCCTAATTGTTTGAGGTAAATCTAAACACATTTTTTTGATTACTGTCAAGTCAGTGATTGCCTAGTTTTCCATCAGGGCAAAACTGACACTTCCCAACAATGAAACTGGTAGTTGAGTGAGACCCAAAGAGAATGAGCGGTCAGCACTTTCTGAGCTAAATGATGAGGGTTACAGTACATATCAGATGAAAAAGTGCCACACTCCACTGTTTTCCCATTATGCTGTTGCTTGACATATGCAAACCTTATTAGAAGACCATGACAGAAGAAAAGAATATGTAGAACAGAACTGGAGATAAAGATTATTTTAATTTCTACATATAATAATAACTTTTTAACTATACAACTTGTATATGTTAACATTAGCTCAGTCATGACAACTCTCAGAATAAATGTAAGGGGTTAGGCAAACTTACAACCCCCTCAAAACAGATATAGACATGTAGTGTTGGGGAAGAGGAGGGTTTCAGGGAGAAAACTTTGAAGCAGCATGCTGTAGTTAAAAAGGCTATCTGAAAACAACTGAGGGAATTTAAATGTTAGACAAACAAAGCATGCAAACTTATTGTCTAACAGACTACATACTGTAGCAAAGGACCTATCAGCTTATTCCATGAAGAGTTCCGATAAATGAACTTAAAATTATTTAATGCATTATGAACTAATAACAACCAAAAGTATATGTACAAATTAAAATTTACCAAGATTATTAAATATTTGTGGAGTGGAGGGGGGCAGGGCTGGGCTGTAATGTTGCACGCCCGGGCCCCAATCGGCCGATTGGGGCCCGGGCGTGCAACATTCCAGCCCGGCCCCGCCCCCCTCCACTCCACAATATTGTTCATTATTCGAGACACTTAATGCCTTAACTAATTTTAACATACAGAAACTTGTAAAGTGTTACCTATAATATTTTAGTAGTACATGAGATGTCAAAAGTGCCAAAAAGACATTTACAACTGACATTAAAAAGTGTCAATGTTGGAGTAAAACTAGAAGCAGGAATTTATTGGCTGGGCACCCGTTCAAGCATTGTTCAAGCTACAATTAATTTTAATAGATGGCGAACTGTGTTACTGGTTTCAAACAGAACATTTCACCTCGTCTGAACTCCAAATGGGCCTCAGAAGAGAGGATAAGTGCCGAAGAAATATTTGCTTGCTATCTATAGACAATGATTTATGAGGCCATCCAATAATGAGCCATTGGTGAGTATCCTAAACCAGAATATACTTCAAAGATTATAATGTTCTAAAAGGATTCTTTCTCTTACTATCTCAATCTCTCTTTCCTGAAATTTGTCCAGGGCTCTGAATGAGATCTGCTCCTCAAAATTAACATCACTGCAATTGAAATGAGACCAAAACCACAAACTACTAACACCATAAGACCTGCCAATCTTGCATTCCTGTTCTCCTGGGTTTGAATGTAGTTTGCACTTATCGGTATTTTGGCAGCGATGGGTTATTTTTCACTGCTTTTATTTGTCACAGAGAGATATTACAGTTATGACAAAATTTTGTGACAGTGGCAACAATTTTGCTATATAATATTACATGGTTCATTATGCATATAATGGCAGTTCTGAGGTGAAATATCCACCATGTGGTGCTAAAAGCAAGTTAAATGTTCTCCCAAACACAAGACTTTTTTACAATTATCACTCTAGTTTTATTAACGCTCTATCAAGTTTTAAAGTGTTCATGAACTGATATGCATACTTGTAGTTTGTGTTAAAGTGAATAAAAGTCATTGTTGTAGCACCTCTGATGTTTATTTCACCAAAATACTACTAATATGTACGATGAGCCCTAAAAATATTTTACAAAAAATATAGATATAGTAACCCGCAATTCTATGAGACCTGGGGTGAGTTTCCTATTCAGCAAAGTAACTCACTGCTTAACCACCATTGTATGATGCAGTGTTGGAGAAATTAACTAGTTAGTCATGACTGTTTCCCGAAACTCTAGTAAATATGTTGCACATCCACCATTCAAATCAGAAAGCCACATTCTGCACCCTTTTTTTTAATCAGGAATAAGCCATTCTCTATATACTATGCATAATTTAATTTAATTTAAACCGACTGATTGACACTCTGGGCTGTCATTAAAGGGTTAAACTTTCCACTCACAGAGTCATGTGACAAAAGAGAGAGACCAGTCAATCCCTCTCGTCATCGTCACTCAGCATCTGAGGGCTGTCCTTCAGCCAGGCTCACAACGGAGTGGGTAGGAGAGAGAAGAGGCGCATAGTTAATAAGCATCATTTAGGCAGTGGGAGGGGCCGGGGGAGACAAGGCACAACTGATCCTTGTAACCACTGCCAAATAAATGCAGAGCGTGCCTCTTCTCAGGGAGCAACTTCTATTCTCCATTTGTGCACACACTGGCACACTTGCTTGTCCAGAAGTAGAGTAGGGAGGGTACTGGCTGAATTAGATGCACGATGGACCCCTTGGCCACCTGGAGCAAATTAGATGCGATGCCGGGGGATTGGGAGCACGCTGGTAAGACAGCCGCCACAGGAGCTGCCGCTACACGTGCCATGGATCTACCCCATTGGACACCCATGTCCTGCACCATTCCTCTGAGCATGATCCCTTCCTTCACAAAGCCTCCTTCACAGTGAGGACACTTGATTCCCCCTTTATTTTTAACAATAATTGCCTTTTTTATATGTAGTACAATTATTTTCAATAAATTCCTTTCCGAGGCATGATGCCGCACCCAGTGTGTCTGTCTCTTGCTCACCCTGCCACACAACATGGCACCAAACTCAGTGGAGTTTGGCTTTGGGGGAAACATAAAAAAAACTGCATCTGAGTTATCGCAAAACAGCACACTGTTGAAAACGATGACCTCAATGGGTGCACCCAAAAGCTGGAAAATTTTGCTTTCAGATGTTTTATATGGAGTTAGGATGAAAATAAAGTGTATTTCAAGCTGTTCTGAGACCAGTGCAGACAGACAGCACACTGGAGGTTAAGTCAATCACTAAATAGGGAGCAATGGAGCATCCAATAGCTTTACTATGCAGCCAAGTGCATTTACTCCAAACATCCAGTCAAAAGTTCAGTTTCAGGCTGCAGATGATTTTCGGACCACCCAACATGTTTGGCAAACATGGGACATTAGTAGATGCAGAATTTACATAGCGGGTCTGGATGCAAATTGCTCCGCTGAATTTACAGACCAGAAGGCCAAGAAGGAGAACATTTAGGAAGCGACACTTAGTGGTAACCTGGGAGAGAAGGTGCATTGGATCAACTTGGTGAAGGGCGCTGTGTGCAAACTGGTCCCTGAAGGGGGTCGTAGGAACCTTGGTCACGTAGCCCGGTCACGGCCTCAGGATAATGTGAGTATGTGCTGGACCAAACTCTAGGCAGGTGTCACTGACAGAGAATGCTTGCAGGTCCCCTACCCTCTTGATGGAGGCTAACACAATCAGGAGGGCCATCTTCAGAGAGAGGGCCTTGAGATCAGCTGAATCAAGCGTCTCGAAGGGGGGTCTCTGAAGGCCCGAAAGGGCCACTGAGAGATCCCAAGAGGGGAACAGGCTTGGCCGGGGAGGGTTTAGGGATCATGAACCTGATAATGAAGTCATGCTTACAGAAGGACTTGCCATCTACTGCGTCGTGGTGGGCTGCAATAGCAGCTACATACATCTTCAGGGTGGAAGGGGGACAGCCTCCCCTCCAGCCTTTCTTGCAGGAATGAAAGCACTGACTGAACTTCACATCTCTGTAAATCTTCGGCACGGGAAGAATACCAGTTTGTGAAAGCACGCCACATTAGTGCATAGAGTGGCCTGGTGTAGGGAGCTCTGGCTTGGTTGATTGTGTCTACGACTGCAGGTGGTAGATCACTCAGATCTTCCGTGTCCCATCCAGTGGCTAGACGTGGAGGTTCCAGAAGTCTGGGTGCAGGTGCCCGAGTGTGCCATGTCCCTGAGAAAGAAGGTCTTTCCTCAGGAGGATTTTCCAGGGAGGTGCTGTCGCAAGGATCGTGAGATCTGAGAGCCAGATCTGGGTGAGGCAGTAAGGAGCCACCAAGGTGACCTGTTCCTCGTCCTCCCTGATCTTGCACAGCACCAGTGCAAGGAGGCTCACTGGGGGAAATGCATACTAGCGCAGCCCCTGGGGCCAGCTGTGTGCCAGCACGTCTGTCCCGAGAGGAGCTCCTGTCAGGGAGTACCAAAGCTGGCATTGGCAGTTGTCTTGGGAGGCAAAGAGATCTATCTGTGCCATGCCGAATCGATCCCAAATCAGCTTGTCTGCCTGGGGGTGGTGACTTCACTCTCTGCTGGGCGGACCCTGTCACGACAGTGCATCTGCCATCATGTTGCAGTTGCCAGGGATGTGAGTGGCGTGCAGCAACCTGAGTCACAGCTGACACCAGAGGAGGAGATGGCGGCCGAGTTGTGACATATGACTAGAGCGCACGCCGCCTTGGCGATTTATGTACGCTATCGTCGCGGTGCTGTCTGAACGGATCAAGACGTGCTTGCCCCGAATTAGCGGGAGAAACCTCCACAGGGCAAGGAATACAGCCAGCAACACTAGGCAGTTAATGTGCCAACGCAGCTGGGGCCCAGTCCAGGAGCCAGCGGCAGTGTGCCCATTGCACACGGCGTCCCAACTTGCAAGGCATCTGTGGTGACCACGATACGTCTGGACACCTGCTGCAGGGGGACTCCGGTCCGCAGGTACAAGGGTTGAAAGTCTGACAGCAGTCTCAACTCAAGTCTGTAGCCATGCTAAAATGGTCTCATACGCATCAACCCAAGCAGCGCGACCACGGCTGAGGATGCCATATGCCCCAGGAGTCTCTGGAATTCTTTTAGAGGAACCACCGTGCCGGGCTCGAAGACACATGAGCACTGACTGGGCATGCTTGTTGATGAGGTGTGCCGTCATTGAGACTGAGTCTAACTCCATACCGAAAAAAGGGATGCTCTGAACTAAGGCGAGCTTGCTCCTTTCCCAGTTGACCTGAAGCCCTAGATGGCTGAGGTGCCGGAGCACCTGGTTCCTGCGAGCGCATAGTAACTCTTGAGAGTGAGCCAGGATGAGCCAATCATCGAGATAATTGAGTATGCGGATGCCTTGTCTTCAAGTGAGAATAACAGTGGGGTTTCAACCATTTGAGGCTTCTACTGTGCAGAAAGAGTGCATGATCATGACTGAAAACCATGGCAGAGCATGATATCTGCAGTGTACTAAGGGTGCAAGGTAGTTAATACCTGCTTAAAGATCTGGGCTGATAACCAAAGGGGCATCACTAGGATTTCTAACTTTGAACCAGAATAGCCATGACATTTCATATTATTGGCCGAAATGATGCCTATTGTCCTGCGTATATGTATCATTATTCATCTATTCCTCAGGAAACACTGCAGGTATCATAATGGCATGTGTATGCAGACAGAGACACCTATAAGTAAGCAATTCATAGGTTGATTGTCTTGAAAACTTTAAACACTGTGTCTCTTGAAATGTCTTCTGTTTTAAGCAGCCCCTCCAACATGAGACAACATTGACTCAACCAAGACTATCTGCTTGTTTAATCAACAGAAGACAGGGGGCATATTAGGAAAGCTGTTGTAAAACAATGTTTATTTTTGCAATTCCATTCAGTGACACAGAAATTACACACTTCAACTTTAATTGAGTGATTTGGGAATAGAGGTTACAGATGTAACTTTCGATCATAGTTGACTATCGATGCTTTTGGGAAACACACTGATTGGAGCAACAGCACCACTCCCTCCCTCTCTCTCTCTCTCTCTCTCTCTCTCTCACTTACTCACTCACTCAAACATGCGTGTGCTCGGGATGGGATGTTTGAGTCATTGGCACACTTTGTATGTTGAAATTTTATAATCAGCGAAGCTCAACAGGAGAACTATCAACCATGAGTGCTATAATGTCACAAAACCGAATACGAGCATCTAAGAATTTAAAGTTTTTAGAAACAGGAAAATATTTATGGAAGTGCAAGACAAAGTGTGTCCTGAAAATTATAGAAATTCAGTTTTTATCAAAATGTCTAGAATGTTAATGTGAATATTGTGTGAAATTTCACAGAGTATAGGAATGTTTTTTTTTTTTTTTTTTTTAAGGGGAACAAGATGACAAGTCAAGTCAATTTTATTTGTATAGCGCCTTTTTCAACACACATAGTTTCAAAGCAGCTTTACAGAAGACAGGGGGCTTTTATTTATTTATTACTCCAAAATGGAATTTTAGTTGTTCAATTCCCTTGACATTGTTTTTCCTTCATTCATGGCCTGCATTTCTTTTCTTTTCATTGAATTGGTCCAATAGGTTAGCAAAATGGTCTAAATTGGTTCGTGATTCAGTCTGAAACAAACCTCATTAACAAACTGAATCATTTGAATTGGTTTCTCAATCAGTAAAACAGTAATGGAATACTATAACACACAGAGCTAAAAGAGCACAGAAAAAGAGGAATATTTACATTCAGTCCATTGAAACATACAGTTGTTCGCCAGCAATAAAGAATGTTTTTTTTTTTTTTTTTTGTAGCAGCTTTTAAATGTCTGTACTGCTGGTAAAGACATTGTCTTACCACAAGAGTATTACAGCACTAACAATACATAAAAAAATACATTAAAATAAAATAATATTGGAGCATCATGTCAAAACAATGGAACATGTATTATGAATGAACGAAGTAATTATTTATTACCGTGGTTTTTCAAAAACCATCTTTAACCATAACTTTTTGTGTAGTAAAACCATAGTAATAATACAGGAAAACAAATACGGTAATACAAACCCTAATCTTTCTAAAAAAAAAAAATCCTAATGTAAATAAGGAAACAAATAAATAATTAAATAAAACATGGATACTAGTTTTACTATAGTTACACCATGGTTAATTTGTGGTACAAGTATGGTTTTTAAAACCATGGATTCTATAAAAAATGTCTTTACAAAAATTAACTCTTGTTCCACTTTAGTAAACCTGCAGCAGCCGTTTATTATGGCTATGATTTACCAATAATAACACGGTTAAAATATGATTCCACTCCTGGTTCTCCACCATGGTCAATTTTGTGGTTATGGTTTTACAACAAATGCAATAGTTGAACTATAGCTACTGTACTAAAACAATGGTTAATAAGGGATGGATGAAGGGAATTAGAGAGAACCAGAGGTGGGTAGAGTAGCTAAAATCTGTATTCAAGTAAAAATGAATTTTATTTGAATACAGGGCGGAGGGCGGAGCCGGGTCGTGATGATACACACCCGATCCCGTATCAGGCTAATCAAGCCTCCTAGAGGGATAAAGGCCGATGGTGGTGCGAGGAGAGATCGATCATTTCCGGACATGTCCGTCATGTGTGTGTGTGTGTGTGTGTTTGTCCTTTGGTTTAAGTTTATTATTAAAACATTATTTATATTGTCAAGCCGGTTCTTGCCTCCTCCTTTCCCTTAAATTCCTTTCCAGTTCCCTTTCAAATAGCTAATGTTGTTCCCAAAGCGCTATCTCAGCGCAGCATCATAAGTGTAGCTTTTTGAAAGGGAACTGTCAATTAGAAGAGAGGTTTGGAAACCAGTTTCTAGTAATTATTGCGGTGAAAAATGTGAATAATATTCCACAGGCCCAATCATATATAATGATGAATAAAAACAAGCAAGATCATGCTTAATCAATGGCTACCTCCGCTCACCAAGCTCATGTTATCACAATGGCCAAAACTCACCACAACAAATTTTCTTAAGCTGGAGCTTCAATTCTAATCGTGAAATATCCTTGGTATAAAATGTGAAATGATGAAAGAAAGTGTTTTTTTTTTTAGCGTTTGCTTCTGCTGCAGTCATGACTCGAGTGACAAAGCGCAGCCGTAAAGTTACACTGTTGTAAAAGTCCCATTCAAAAATCTCTAAATTACGCATTTATTCTAACAGATTTAATTAAAACCAGTAATGTTACGAAAGGAATGTGTCCCATTTTAACGATGTAAAAGTAAAAAAAATATATTTCGAAATTCACTTGAGTAAGTGTAAATGTACCAACTATTAAACCTACTCTTAAAAGTGCATTTTCTCAAATAATTTACTCAAGTAAATGTAACAGAGTAAATGTAATGTGTTACTGCCCACCTCTGGAGAGAACTAAAAATAATTGTGAGGGAACATTACACTATATCTGAAAATAATTAGCCATGATGCTCTCTAGGGGCTATGCTGTTGAAATCAAATTTCCCTCCACAGTAATTCATTCATTGACACAACCTCAACTCACAAAGTTTAGATTTAAATAAAATTCAATTTCCTACAGTAATTACAACTTTATGGTGGTGTTCGTGTGCTCGTAAATACGGTCTTGAGTGACTTGAAGACACTTAACCCTGGGTTGCTTCAAGCCAACTGGCCCTATAGTAGATGAAATAGTGCTTTTTCATTGGGTAAAAGCATTTGCTGAATGACGAAAGTACTCAATGTACGCAATTAAACATTTTGAGAAAGTGGTGAATGAGCTCCTTAAATAAAGGGCCTATTTCAACTTGCATCTTGCAAATCGATATACAGAAATGTTAAAATCACTGTTTTTACACAGTTCCACACACCATTCTTTTCCTGATCAGCATGGTGACTACTTACAAATCATTGTTATGGTCCATAACCTTGAAAACAGTTTGGAACATTTTCACTCTATTTTTTGTTTATATATTTTTTATCGCTGTTTGTGTTGACAGCCACTTGGAACAGCGGATCATTCAATCTATCAAAGGCTGGTTTCTCCTTCCCTCTTTTAGTTTTAAAAGAGCTCCACAATGGCTCCCAGAGAAATGAAGAAAATCAGAAGAGTAGAATTCTTTAAAGATGAATGGAGTAGTATCACTTTTGAACAGCAAGCTCAGTCTTTCACTTGTGTACTTGCAGCCCGCTGTCAGCATTTATTATTATTGTTTGTTCCTGAACAGGTTTGTAATAAAGAATAGGTGCTGTGAGTGGCATAAAATATTGATTTTATACATATCCTTATGAACTTTTTGTTCTCTGGCATGATTAAAGTTTTCATATTTGCTGGACTTTAGAGGATTCCTGAAGAAAGTATCCCTAATGTAACACCACTTATCTTCTCAATTTTGTTATATTGATTATTTAGCTGTAACGCGGGTTATGATGGGCAAGGAGGAGGCGAGAACCAGCTTGTCAATATAAATAATATTTTAATGAAGAACTTAAAACAAAAGCATAAACAAACACATAAGATAACGGACGTCCGTAATTGAGCTCTCTCTCTGTGGACTGGAGGCACTGGTGCTCTTTTATGCCGCTCTCCCCATACTCACTGAAATTAGAGACAGGTGTTAGACATAATTTAGCTCAGGTGCAAGCGCGCTTACCGCTTTCTCCCTTCGGACGGGCACTTGACCACGCCCCCGCTGCCACATACCCCCACCGCCCGACTCAGGCCGGGGCGTCATCCGGCCTGCCTACCACTCCCCCCCCATTTCTGGAGAGGAAGTCAGCGACAGCCATCTGCACCCCCGGTCTGTGGACCACCTCGAACTTAAAAGGCTGGAGAGCCAGATACCAACGGGTGATCCGGGCGTTAGTATCCTTCATGCGGTGGAGCCACTGCAGTGGGGCGTGATCCGAGCAGAGAGTGAAGGCCCGCCCCAGCAGGTAGTAGCGGAGTGTGAGGACCGCCCACTTGATGGCCAGACACTCCTTCTCTACAGTGCTGTACTTTGTTTCCCTTAAGGAGCGCTTCCGACTGATGTACAGCACCGGGCGCTCCTCCCCCTCCACCACCTGCGAGAGTACAGCCCCCAGCCCTCTGTCTGAAGCGTCCGTCTGTAATACGAAAGGGAGAGAGAAGTTAGGTGAATACAAGAGCGGCCCTCCACAGAGTGCGGCTTTAACTTGTGTAAACGCCTGTTGGCACTGCTCCGACCATTGGACCGGATCTGGAGCCCCCTTTTTAGTGAGGTCAGTCAGCGGGCTGGTGACATCCGAATAATTAGGCACAAATCTTCTATAAGAGCCAGCCAGCCCCAGGAACTGCCTCACCCCCTTTTTGGTCTTAGGTCTAGGGCAAGTCGCAATCGCCGCGGTCTTATCGATTTGGGGACGCACCTGGCCATGACCCAAGTGGAACCCCAGATACCGTACCTCCACACGCCCAATCGCGCACTTCTTGGGGTTTGCTGTGAGTCCCGCCCGCCGCAGCGACTTCAAGACCGCCCTCAAATGTTGTATATGCCGCTGCCAATCATTACTATAGATAATGATGTCATCTAAATAGGCAGCGGCGTAAGCGGAGTGCGGGCGAAGGACACGGTCCATCAGACGCTGGAACGTGGCTGGGGCTCCGAACAAACCGAACGGAAGTGTCACAAATTGGTGTAATCCGAACGGCGTGGTGAAGGCTGTTTTTTCACGGGAAATTGGTGTCAAGGGGATCTGCCAATAACCCTTTGTTAAGTCCAGGGTCGAATAAAAGCGAGCCGTACCTAACCGATCGAGCAGTTCATCAACCCGGGGCATTGGGTACGCGTCAAATTTAGACACCGCATTGACTTTTCTGTAGTCCACACAGAACCGCACAGACCCGTCACTCTTGGGGACAAGAACGACCGGGCTGGACCAGTCGCTGTGGGACTCTTCTATTACCCCCTCTACAGGACGACAGCCGCGCCTCTCCGGGCAGATCGGAGGCAGTCCTCAGCCCCTGGAGGACGGAACGCCCCGCTGTGTTCCCGGGGTGTCGAAGGGGCCTCCCCCCGCCCCTGGCAGCGGTTCTCCCACTCCAGGCGGTCGGCAGTGAGCCCCTCCCCACATGCGGTCGGCAGTCTCCAACCCCGCCGCGTTCCAGCGGCTAGTAGGGGACTCCCCCGCCCCTGGCAGCGGCCCTAACCGCTCCAGGCGGTCGGCCAGGAGCCCCTCCTCCCCTCGCGGTCGGCGGCCGTTCCTCCGCGTCCAGGTGGCTGGGCTCCTCCGTCCCCCGGCAGATGGCCGCGGCTGCTCCACTGAGAAGTGGCGAGAACTCCGCTACGGCGTATCCCTCTTCCTTCCCGGGTTTCGGCACCAATGTAACACAGATCAAATTCATGGGCAAGGAAGAGGTGAGAAACCGGCTTAACATATAAACTAAAGGTTTAATGAAGAACTCAAAAGACAAACACATAAGATAACGGACGTCCATAATTGAGCTCTCTCTCTGTGGACTGGAGGCACTGGTGCTCTTTTATGCCGCTCTCCCCATACTCACTGAAATTAGAGACAGGTGTTAGACATAATTTAGCTCAGGTGCAAGCGCCCTTACCGCTTTCTCCCTTCGGACGGGCACTTGACCACGCCCCCGCTGCCACATAAGCATTTGTGTGTCTGTTTATATTTGTGTGTTTCATTGTATAATAGAGATCTAAAACACTTCTATGGTTGCATTAAGCCTCTTTCCCATGACCAAGAACATGTATACAAAACGTCATGGTTAATGTTGTAACCTCTTTTCTCCGAGGGAAGGAACGAGACGTTGTTGTTGAATGAAGTGACACATGGGGTCTTCCTGGGATGACAAACATACCTCTGAACCTGAGAAAAGGCCAATGTCAAGTAGGCAGACAGAATTTGCATGCCCCGCCCCGGACATAAGGGTATAAAGGGAAGTGGGGCAGCGAGTGCCAGTCAGGATTTTGCACTGAGGAGCCGAAAATAAGGTATGGCCATTTACAGTGGTAGGTCTAGTGCTGTGGCAGGAGGGACACAACATCTCGTTCCTTCCCTCGGGGAATGGAGGTTACAACAGTAACCATGACATTCCCCTTCTGTCACTCACTCAACGTTGTGTCGAATGAAGTGACACAAGGGGTCCCATATAAAAACGCCACACACTGACCTTTTTACATGAACTGCCGAGACAGGTGCAAGCCTTATGGTTCCCCGCACCCCTGAGGGGGGGAACAGGCACTACATGACTAGCATGGGAGCAAGCCCAGCAGCCGGGCCTTTTCTCTCACTATGTCTCTCGCATAGGATGTGAAGCAGCTGAGGCTATCTTAATGCTATGAAATGCATCGGGGAAGGTCCTATTCTTTGAGGGGTAAAAGACCCTGCGGAGGCCACATCCTGCCCAGTCTAGGGGGAGGTAACATGTGGCAAATACACCACGAGGGTTGTAAATCCATACGTGGTAAATGGAGCAGTGGTAGGTCTAGCCTAATGACGGGGGACTCTACAAGCATGGTGACCGGGGAAGCGGGGCTGCCCAAGGGAAATGTGGGTCCGCAGACAGGGGGACTGTACCGCGGGAAATACATCATGGGGAGTTTGCCTGATACAGGAACTAAGCCCGTGGAGCCCGACCCCAGTTCAGAGCACCTTCGACTCGCAGTGGGTCTGGTCGCAAATTCAGCGGAGCAAAGGATAGGGAGGAGAACATCCAGGGAGTGACGCTTAGTGGCTAACCTGGGATAGAAGGCACACTGGATCAACTTGGTGAAGGCCACTGTGTGCAAGTGGAACACCCGGTCGGTTGTGTCACGTTTCCGAGTTCTACCGGCTCGGACCTGACAAAACATGGGATGAGACCAGCTCAACCCTAAGGTTGTAAAATCTAGCAATGGTATTGGGTGTTGCCCAGCCCGCTGCTCTGCAGATGTCTGCTAAGGAGGTGCCATGAGCCAGTGCCCACGAGGATGCCACAATTCTCATAGAGTGAGCTCGAACCAGCAAGGGGGCGTGGCTATGAGCAGTGCCCTGACCCGAGGAACTGATCGAGTAGCTGTGTGTGGGGGGGGGGGGGGGGCGGATATTTCCAGTCCAGCCTTGCACTCACAGCGGCCCGGGAAAGCATAGCGGACATCTGCGCCTCAGCCTCAGACTGGGCGAGCAGACCCGAAGGTGGCAGTCCACACGAGTCATCAGCATCAGACGCCACTGTGACGCTCTCCGATGCAGCGGCGATGACGTCATCCAATTCCGGGGGCTCAAGGGAGAATGCCGGCTGGCCGCGAGGCGAGCTGCACTCATCCCGAGCTCAAACGGAAGCAAACAAGCGTGCGGGTGGTTCATGGGGATTTACCCGGAGAAACCTAGCCCGTCGTCATCCCAAAATCGCCTTCATCGCCAGCCGGGTCATCCTCAATCCCGTGGGAAGAAAGAACGACGTGGGGGGTGGCTGAAGTTGCTTTCTCCCGTGAGGAAAGAAAGTCGTGACCGCAATGTTGCCATGGCTATGTTCTCGCACTGAGAACATGAACCATTCATAAAACACTGCCTGCACGTGATCGCAGCCAAGGCACGCGAGGCAGCTTTTATGACCGTCAGAAGTGGAGCGAAATCAACCGCATCCAGGAACTACAGAGAGGTGGAAAGACATCTTTAAAAGACGCATCCTGAAAAGGATGTTCAACGCCTGCTGTGTATTGCTGTTTTATGAGTGGGAACTCAAACTCTTTAGGAAATAAACTCTTTTTAGCAGGAGAAACACTCTTTCAGGCAATGAAAGCGCTGTCGAAGCACCCATGGGCGTGGACTGCACAGCGTGCAGAGAGAGAGAACGCCGGCTGGAAACGCGCCGTAGATCCAACAGCAGTGCTTATCACCAGTAGAGGTGAGTGGGACAGTGGTGAACTCAGCTTGCTGTTACACAACCGTTTGGCTCTGACTAATGTTCTGTCTGGCACTCGCTACCCCGCTTCCCATATGTCCTGGGCGGGGCAAGCAAATTCTGTCTGCCTTTTCTCAGGTTCAGAGGTACATTTGGTGTCCCAGGAAGACCCCTTGTGTCACTTCATTTGACACAATGTTGAGTGAGTGACAGAAGGGGAACATATTTAGTGAAAGCCTCCTGTGTAATAAATGTGAGCTTGAATCAGACAAGTTGACATAGACTTAGGTGTCCTCTATAGAGAATAATTTTCTCATTCACACTTTTGCAAACTCTTAATCTCTTTAAATGGGTTGCATCATGGACAACAAGAAATAAATGCATATATAAATGTATTTGCATATAGCGGTTGCTATTTCATTGAGAAATAAGCAAGCTGAATTCCCATGGCTTCCATTCACCTCTGCTGGATTCTGACGCCGCATTACAGTGGCTACTCTCCATCTCTGCACTGGTGCACTGCAGAGATCGCCCCTGGGTGCTTAGAAAGAACAAATTAAAAGAGTATAATTCCTAAAAGAGTATATTCTAAAAGAGTATATTCTAAAAGAGCGGCACACACGGACACGTCTTTTTAAAGACTTTCCGTCTGTGTGTTATTCCTGGTTGCGCTCATTATCGCTCGCCTTCTGACAGCCATACTCACTGTCTTTAGTGCTTGGGCACTTCCCACGTGGAGGCATTGTTCCACTGCGAGAACATGTCCATGGCAACGTTGCGATCGCGGCTTGCCTTCGTAAGGTGTCCCACTAGAGTAGGTCTCCAGGTGCATCGTGGTAACGACAAACGCCTCCAAAATGGGCTGGGGCGCTATATGCAACAGGCACGCAGCCACCAGCTCCTGGACGGGCCCACGGCCACATTGGCAAGTCAACTGCCTCAAGTTGTTGAAATTATTGCTCACCCTGTGGAGGTTCCGGCCATTGATCCAGGGCAAGCACGTGTTGGTTCGGATAGACAATACAGCAATGGTGACATATATCAACCGTCAAGATGGCATACATGCAAGGTCAGGGAGGACGAGGAGCAGGCTGTCCTAGTAGCACCCTATTCTAGCACCCATAATTTGTTCTCAGACCTCACGATCCTTGCGTCAGTCCCCCCTGGCGAATTCCCCTGAGGAAGGACCTTCTTTCTCAGGGACGGGGCAGCATCTGGCACCCACGACCAGACCTCTGGAATCTCCATGTCTGAACCCTGGATGGGACACAGAAGACCTAGGTGGATTACCACTTGCCATGGTAGACACAATCACTCAGGCTAGGGCCCCCTATATTAGGCGCCTGTATGCCTTGAAGTGGCATCTGTTCGCTAAGTGGTTTTCTTCCTGACATGAAGACCCCTATAGCAGCACACCACGACACAGTGGACGGTAAGTCCTTTGGGAAGCATGACCTGATCATCAGGTTCCTGAGAGGTGCCAGGAGGTTGAATTCCTCCAGACCGCGCCTCGTTCCCTCATGGGACCTCTCTGTAGTCCTACGGGGTCTATGGGGAGCCACCTTTGAGCCCTCTCTTTAAAGACTGCCCTCCTGACTGCGCTCACTTCCATCAAGAGGGTAGGGGACCTACAAGCATTCTCTGTCAGCGAAATGTGCCTGGAGTTCTGTCCGGGCTACTCTCATGTGATACTG
Source organism: Moxostoma hubbsi (assembly GCA_032164185.1). Lineage (NCBI taxonomy): Eukaryota > Metazoa > Chordata > Actinopteri > Cypriniformes > Catostomidae > Moxostoma > Moxostoma hubbsi. The sequence continues at coordinate 47,728,468 of JAVLUX010000011.1, read as the reverse complement.
AGACCCCGACCGTGGTATGTGCCCAAGGTTCCCACGATCCCATTCAGGGATCAGGTGTGAACCTGCAAACACTTCCCAAGGAAGAGGCAGACCCAGACTTGACGTTGCTATGTCCAGTGCACACTTTACGCATCTGTTTGGATAGCACGCAGAACTTTAGAGTCTCTGAGCAGCTCTTTGTCTGCTTTGGCAGAGGATCGCCCACTGGATCATTGACGCCATAGCATACCATCATACCATGCCCAGAACATGCCGCCTCCCATAGGGCTAATGTTTAGTTTGAAAACAAGCGTCAATCGCCAAAAGAGATGATCCAAAATATAACTTTTTTTACAATGTACCAGTAAACATTGAATACTCTTCTCCAAGCTCTCTCCACAGTTACTATCTTTTTAGCCTGGCATTAAAAATAATGAAGGTCTGGGACTGAATACACCTCATGCATGAGTTTTTATCTGCCATGTTTTTTTATTTATTTCACATTGTGACTAGTCCCACCTTTCAGAGATCCTCATTGGTCAACGTTTAACGGGAGCACGCTGTGCAGTATGTGTAAACCTCACTCCCCTTGCCTCAAGGGCTGCACTAGTGACTGCCTCCTCGTTTGTGTGCTTGCCTCCCATGCTGGTTTATGCCGGACTGGACTGGTTACAGTGGTGCAATGACCCGGATGGGAGTGAGGTTTAGCGGGGTGAGTGTAATGGAAGCCAGCTGGTATGTGATCGCTGTGTGGCATGTGCAAACCTCACTCCCCTGGCCTCAAGAGGTGCAATAGCATCTGATGCTAGGGACTGTAGCTTTTAGCCTCCTCGTTAGCGCACCCGCCTCTCAGGCCGGCTCATGCACTCCCTCTCGGAGTGGGCCAATCGTGACCAGTTACAAATGCATGCCTAAGCCAGTATTCTCAACTTTTGGCCGCATTATGGAGCGTCAGTATCACAAACCCTTGTATTTTCTCTCCCCATTATTTGCATTTGCAGCGTTCTCTGATGCTGTGTCAAACCACCCTCTCGCTGTCATGTAGTGCTGGGAAAATAAGAATTTAATTGGTTATTTCGGACAGTTCATGTGAATGAACTGGCTAAAATAAACTATTTCTTTGTATTCAGCAATGGGAACACTTTTTTAGTGAATCATTTCTTTCTGAAGGTTCATGTAAATGAAATAGTTCACATAACTATTTCTACGTTCAAGATGGCGCCGAGTATGGCTGCTGCGTTGCGGGCTCCGTCAAAACACTGCAGTTTATTGTTTGTTTTGTTTACAGTTTTGTGTTTTTTTGTCTTGGATGTTGTCTGCCTTATTGTGTACGACAGACAAACGCTTTTGGACATTGGTTCGGCAATCACACACCGAAAACCGGACTTCAAATTCCTCAATGCCGACCCGCGGTTTACAAACACGCCAGCGGAGCCCTTTGTCTGGGCTGCCCGTCCGCGGAAACGCAGAAGGAAAAGAGGAAAAAGAGCCGGCGTTCTCATCAGAGTAAGACGTCGCGCAAATCGCCCCCCGCTACCCAGTATATTACTGACAAATGTTCAGTCTCTGGACAAAAAGCTCTGCGAGCTGAGAGCGCGGATCTCTTTCCAACGAGAGACGAGAGATTGCTGTGTTATCTGTCATACGGAAACCTGGTTGTCCGCGGAGATTCCAGACTCGGCCATCGAACCCACGGGTTTCTCCGTGCACCGAGCGGACAGAGCGAAAGACCTCTCAGGTAAAAGCATAGGTGGTGGTGTATGTTTTATGATCAACAAATCATGGTGTGATCAGAGTAATGTACATTTTATCAGGTCTTTCTGCTCTCCTGATCTGGAATTTCTCATGCTTCTGTGTCGACCATTCTTGCTACCGAGGAAATTCACAGCGGACATTATCACAGCTGTGTACATCCCCCACAAGCCGACACAGACCGGGCACTCAAGGAACTGTATGGGAGTATAAGTCAGCAGGAAACCGCGCACCCTGAGGCCGCGTTCATTGTTGCCGGGGACTTCAACAAAGCCAACTTTAAAACAATAGCACCAAAATACCACCAACATATCAGCTTCAACACACGAGGGGACCGGGTTTTGGATCATTGCTATTCTCCTTTCCGGGATGGCTACAAATCCCTCCCCCGCCCACCATTTGGCAAATCCGACCACTTCCGCTTACAGGCAGAAACTGAAACGAGAGGCACCCGCCCTCAGAACGATCCAGTGCTGGTCGGACCAATCAGACTCTATGCTACAGGACTGTTTTGATCACGCGGACTGGGAGATGTTCCGGTCTGCCTCCGATGACGACATCGAGGTTTACGCTGATAGCGTAACGTGTTTCATCAGGAAGTGCGTAGAGGACGTTGTTCCGACAAAAACTATACAGATCTACACCAACCAGAAACCCTGGGTTAACGGCGATGTTCGCACGGCACTTACTGCGCGGACCACCGCTTTTAATTCCGGGAACGCGGAGGAGCGTAAACAAGCCAGTTATGCCCTCCGTAACTCCATCAGCGCAGCCAAACGCCAGTACAGGCACAAAATTTAAGGACAGTTCAACACCACTGACTCTAGAAGTATGTGGCAGGGAATTAACACCATCACGGACTATAAATTGAATAAAAACTCCGCCATGAACACCGTTGCCTCTCTCCCGGACGAGCTTAATACATTTTATGCTCGTTTCGAGGACAACAACAACACCGCCCTCGCGGAGATAGTACTCGCGGCCGATACTACAGAGGTTGGTTCACTCTCCGTCTCTGTTGCAGATGTAACCCGATCCTTTCGACGGGTGAATATCCGCAAAGCCGCGGGTCCAGGCGGCATTCCGGGCCGCGTCATCAGAGCATGCGCGAACCAACTGGCTGGTGTTTTTACAGACATTTTCAACCTGTCCCTCTCCCTGTCTGTAGTCCCCACATGCTTCAAAACATCAACCATTGTGCCTGTACCGAAGCAATCAAAAATCACTTGCTTAAATGACTGGCGTCCTGTTGCCCTCACCCCCATCATCAGCAAATGCTTTGAGAGGTTGATTAGAGATTACATCTGCTCTGTTCTGCCCACCTCTTTGGACCCATTGCAGTTTGCCTACCGCAACAACCGCTCCACTGATGATGCCATTGCATCTACAATACACACTGCTCTTTCCCACCTGGAAAAAAGGAACACATATGTGAGAATGCTGTTTGTAGACTACAGCTCAGCATTCAACACCATAGTGCCCTCCAAGCTTGATGAGAAACTCCGGGCTCTGGGCTTAAACAGCTCGCTGTGCAGCTGGATCCTGGATTTCCTGTCAGGCAGACGTCAGGTGGTTAGAATGGGCAGCAACATCTCCTCATCACTGACCCTCAACACTGGAGCCCCGCAGGGCTGTGTTCTCAGCCCACTCCTGTATTCCCTTTACACACATGACTGTGTGGCAACACATAGCTCCAATGCCATCATTAAGTTTGCTGACGATACGACTGTGGTAGGTCTGATCACTGACAATGATGAAACGGCCTACAGAGAGGAGGTGCACACTCTGACCAGCTGGTGTCAAGAGCACAACCTCTCCCTCAATGTCAGTAACACCAAGGAGCTTGTGGTGGACTTCAGGAAGAAAGACAGAGAGCACAGCCCCATCACCATTAATGGAGCACCGGTGGAGAGAGTCAGCAGCTTCAAGTTCCTCGGTGTCCACATCACTGAGGAACTCACATGGTCCGTCCACACTGAGGCCGTTGTGAAGAAGGCTCACCAGCCCCTCTTCTTCGTGAGACGGCTGAGGAAGTTCGGAATGAACCAGCACATCCTCACACGGTTCTACACCAGTACTGTAGAGAGCATCCTGACTGGCTGCATCACCGCCTGGTATGGCAATAGCACCGCCCACAACCGCAAAGACCTGCAAAGGGTGGTGCGAACTGCCAGAAACATCATCGGAGGTGAGCTTCCCTCCCTCCAGGATATATATAACGGGCGGTGTGTGAAAAAAGCTCGGAGGATTATCAGAGACTCCAGCCACCCGAGTCATGGGCTGCTCTCACTGCTTCCATCAGGCAGGTGGTATCGCAGCATCAGGACCCGCACCACCCGACTACATGACAGCTTCTTCCCACAAGCAATAAGACTTTTGAACACATGATCTCTCATGATCAACAATCAGCACTGCACTTTATTAATCTTCATTCTGTCAAATATATTCTCCCCAATTCAATTAGTGTATATATATTTTTATATACCCTTATCTAGTTTATGTGTATTCTACATTGTGTGTATTGTGTACGTTTGATATGTAAATTGCTGTGTAAGTATGTGTACATTTGTTATGTAAATTGTGTTGTGTAAATATGTTGTTTATTGTAAAGTGGTTTATGTCTCGTCACTGTCATGACTGCTATGTTGCTCGGAACTGCACAGAAGACTTTCACCTACTGTTGCACTCGTGTACACAGTAGTGTGACAATAAAGCGATTTGATTTTGATTTGATTTTAAATGATTCACTGATTCACTTAAACCCTGCACAGCTTTAAAGGGAATTTCCCTCCTTTTTTAAGCAAAACATTTTGTGAATTGCTGCTGTTTATTACTATATTTCAATTCAGTTATATAAAATAGGGTGTTCTTTAGCTATATTAGTGTATATTAAGTATAACATTATGTTCAATTTAATGTTGTCACCCTATTTGTTTGACTCTAACTAAAATTAAACATGGTTTTTACTATAGTAACATTGTAGTAACCATGATTGTTGTAGCCACTCTTAATTTGGTGGTTGATTACTATGGTTTTATTTCAAGGCTAGCATAGTAAAACCATGGATAATTTTCATAAGGGAATGTCACCCTAATGGAATATACAGTTGAAGTCAAAACCTTACACACTTAAGTCAAAGTCATTAAACACATTTTTTAACCACTCCACTGATTTTCATATTATTTTTCACATTTTTCCAACAATTGTTTACAGACAGATTGTTTCACATTTAACTGACCATATCACAATTCCAGTGGGACAGAAGTTTACATACACAGTTAACTATGTATTTAAGCAGATTTCAAAATTCCAGAAAATGACGTCAGGTCTTTAGACAATTAGTTTCTGATAAGAGGTGTACTGAATTGGATGTATACTTGTGGATTATTTTAAGGCCTACTTTAAACTCAGTGCCTCTTTGCTTGGCATCATGGAAAAATCAAAAGAAATCAGCCAAGACCTCAGAAAATAAATTGTGGACCTCCACAAGTCTGGTTCATCCTTGGGAGCAATTTCCAAACACACGAAGGTACCATGTTGATCTGTACAAACATTAGTATGCAAGTATAAACACCATGGAACCACGCAGCCATCATACTGCTCAGGAAGGAGACACATTCTGTCTCCAAGAGATAAACGTATTTTAGTGCAAAAAGTGCAAATCAATCTCTGAGCAACATCAAAAGGCCTTGTGAAGATGCTGTAGGAAACAGGGAGACAAGTATCTATATATACACAGTAAAACTACTGTGCACTATAAGAGTCTATATAGAAATAACCTGAAAGGCTGTTCAGCATGGAAGAAGCCACTGCTCCAAAACCATCATAAAAAAGCCAGACTACAGTTCATAAGTGCACATGGGGACAAATACTATGGGGAGAAATGTCCTCTGGTTTTTGGACATAATGACCATAGTTACATTTGGAGGAAAAGTGGTGAGGCTTGCAAGCCGAAGAACCCCAACTGTGAAGCATGGGGGTGACAGCATTGTGTTGTGGGAGTGCTTTGCGACAGGAGGGACTGTTGCACTTCATAAAATAGATGGCAGCATGAGGAAGGAACATCATGTGGATATATCAAAGCAACATCTCAAGACATCAGCCAGGAAGTTAAAGCACGGTCACAAATGGGTCTTTCAAATGGAGAATGACCCCAAGCATAACTCCAAAGTTGTGGCAAAATGGCTTAAGGACAACAAATTCAAGGTATTGAGTGGCCATCACAAAGCCCTGACATCAATCTGATTGTGCGAGCAAGGAGGCCTACAAGCCTGACTCAGTTACACCAGTTCTGTCTGCAGGAATGGGCCAAAATACCAGGAACTTATTGTGAGAAGCTTGTGGAAGGTTACCCAAAATGTTTTGACCCAAGTACAATTTAAAGGCAATGCTACCAAATACTAACAAAATGTATGTAATCTTCTGACTCATTGGGAATGTAATGAAAGAAATAAAAGCTGAAATAAATCCATCCCTCAACTAATATTTTTACATTTCATATTCTTAAAATAGTGATCCTAACTGACCAAAGACAGGGAATGTTTTCAACGATTAAATGTCTGGAATTGTGAAAAACTGAGTTTAAATGTATTTGGCTAAGGTGTATGTAAACACCTGACTTCAACTGTATAACTCTCATGTGATTATACTGAATGTGTCGGTTACGTATGTAACCTCCGTTCCCTGATGGAGGGAACGAGACGTTGTCGAAGAAGCGACACTAGGGGTCTCTCCTGAGCGCCGAATATGCCTCTGATCTATGAAAAAAAGGCCAATGAGAAGTTGGCAGACAGTATTTGCATAACCCGCCCCCGGACATATGGGTATAAAGTCGAGGAAATACTACAAGTTCATTCAGGATTTTTCTGAGGAGCCGCGAGTGTCCGGCCACCTCAGCGGCTCGGCTCAGCAACATGGCTGGGAGGACACGATGTCTCGTTCCCTTACTCAGGTAACGGAGGTAACATACGTAACCGAGATGTTCCCTGTCTGTCGCTCACTTCGACATCGTGTTGAAGAAGCAACACTAGGGGTCCACTGTAAATCATGCCATGCGCTGAGCCATGTACGTGTACTGCTGACACAGGAGCGGGCAGGTATTTCATGTGCACAAGCGATCAACTGTGTTTCAGACTGCACGTACCCTTCTCCAATGCCCCAAAAAAGTCGTCAGAATACTTTTGGTTACCCTAGAGGGGAACAAGGCGATGCTTGCCAACCTGGGAATGGGCCAAGCCGGACTGGGCCTCTTTTCTCTCTATGTTTCTCGGTACAGAGCAAGAGCAGTCGGGGCCCTTACCGCATCGTGAGAAGGGGTCTTAACAATTTCCTATTCTTTCAGGGGGAAAAGACACTGCGGAGGCCACACCTGCCTGAAAAGGGGAGGTAAAGGTGGCAAAATACATCACATGGCTTTGGTCACATGTGGGAAGGATGGCACGGTGGTAGATCTAGCCTCGAGGAGGGGGGAGTTGCTGCAACACGGTGACCGGAGGGCAGCGCAAACCTGCCTAAGGGAGACGCAGGTCAGCTCGTAAGGTGACCGTACAGCGGAAATACACACAGGAGGAGTCCGCGTAAGAGGCCTGACCTGTGGAGCACCTATTCCAGCACAGGGTAGCCAAGGGTACCCGTAGTGGACTGCGTCAGCAAGTTCCTCCGCTGAACTGCGGACCCAAAAGGGCTAGGGAGGAATCGACCAGGGACCTGGATGGATCTCCTGGGAAAGAAGGCACACTGTTTTACCTCGGCCGAGAGAAAGGGCGCTGGATGCAAGCGATTCACCCTGTCAGACCGTCGGCGTGTACCGAGTTCTACTAGCTCGGACCTGAGAAAACATGGGATGAGACTGACTCAACCCTGAGATTTTAAAATCTTGCAAAGGTGTTAGGTGTTGCCCAGCCCGCTTCCCTACAAATGTCTGCTAGGGAGGCACCCCTAGCCAGTGCCCACAAGGATGCCGCACTCCTTGGGGTCTCTGAAGACCGGCGAGGACCACCGAGAGATCCCAGGAGGGGAACAGGCTTAGCCGGGAGGGATTTAACCTCCGGGTGCCTCTTAGGAACCTGATAATTAAGTCATGCCTACCCAGAGAGTTGCTGTCTACTGGGTCGTGGTGAGCTGTTACAGTGGCAACATACACCTTCAAGGTGGAAGGGGACAGCCTCCCCTCCAACCTCTCCTGTAGGAACAGGTGCACTGACCTAATTGCGCACCTCTGTGGATCTTCTGCCCGGGAAGAACACCAATTCACGAACAGATGCCATTTCAGGGCATAAAGTTGCCTGGTAGAGGGGGCTCTGGCTTGGTTGATCATGGCTACGACTGTGGGTGGTAGACCAGCTAGATATTCCACGTCCCTTCCAGGGGCCAGATGTGGAGGTTCCAAAGGTCTGGGTGCGGATGCCAGAGCGTGCCCCGTCCCTGAGAAAGAAGGTCCTTCTTCAGGGGAATTTGCCAGGGAGGGGCTGTGGTGAGGAATACGAGGTCTGAGAGCCAGGCCCAGGTGGGCAAATAAGGAGCCACAAGAGTGACTTGTTCATCGTCCTCCCTGACCTTGCACAGCACTTGTGCAAGAAGGCTCACTGGGGGAAATGCGTACTTGCGCTGCCCCACCGGCCAGCTTTGTGCCAGTGCGTCTGACCCGAGGGGAGCCTCTGAATGGGCTTACCAGAGCAGGCAGTGGGAGGTCTCTCGGGAGGCAAACAGGTCTACCTGGGCCTTGTTGAACCGTTCTCAGATCAGCTGGACTGAGTGGGGGTGAAGCCTCCACTCTCCGCCAGGCAAGCATTGTCGTGACAGCGTGTCCGCTATCACATTGAGGTTGCCGGGGATGTGAGCGATAGGCAGACTTGAGTCGCTGCTGGCTCCAAAGGAGGAGACGACAGGCGAGTATGCTACCGCAGTGGTGCTGTCTGACCTGACCAGGACATGGTTGTCTCAAACTAACGGGAGAAACTCCCGCAGGGTAAAAAAGACAGTCAACAACAGGCAGTTGATGTGCCAACACAGTGGGGCCCCTTTCCAACGGCCTGCTACTGCGTGCCCATTGCACACGGCGCCCCAACCCGATCTGGAAGCATCGGTCGTGACCAAGACATGTTGTGACACCTGCTGTAAAGGTACTCCTGCCTGTAGAAAACAGAGGTCTGTCCAGGGTTTGAGTGTTCGGCGGCAGGCGGGGGTGATCGTCACATGGTGAGTGCCGTGGCGCCATGCTCATCTCGGGACTCGAGTCTGAAGCCAGTGCTGAAGCGGTCTGATATGCATCAACCCCAACAGCACGACCGCCGCAGCGGATGCCATATGCCCCAGGAGCCTCTGGAAAAGTTTTAAGGGGACAGTCGTGCCTGTCCTGAAAGCGGCGAGGCACCTCAACACTGACTGCGCACGCTCGTTGGTGAGACATGCTGACATTGAGACCGAGTCTAACTCCATACCGAGAAAAGAGATGCTCTGGACTGGAGTAAGCTTGCTCTTTTCCCAGTTGACCTGAAGCCCCAAACGGCTGAGGTGCCTGAGCACCTGGTCTCTGTGAGTGCATAGTAACGCTAGCGAGTGGTCCAGGATGAGCCAGTATCGCGGTAATTGAGTATGCGGATGCCGGCTTCTCGGAGCGGGGCAAGAGCTGCCTCTGCGACTTTCGTGAAGACCCGAGGGGACAGAGACATGCCGAAGGGGAGGACTTTGTACTGATACGCCTGGCCATTAAAACGCGAACCACAGAAAGGGCCGGTGTCGAGGCAAAATTGAAATGTGGAAGTACGCTTCCTTCAGGTCTACCGCTGCGAACCAATCTAGATGTCGAACGCCGGTTAAGATGTGTTTCTGCGTGAGCATTTTGAACAGGAGTTTGTGCAACGCTTGGTTGAGAACTCGCAAGTCCAAGATTGGTCGTAAGTCACCGCCTTTCTTGGGTACGATGAAGTAAGGGCATCTCGGTTGGAGGGACAGGCTCTATCGCGTCTTTGAGTAAAAGAGTGGTGATTTACGCGTGCAGGAACTTGGCATGTTCACCGTGTACTGCGGAAAAGCGGATGCCCATGAAGGGGGGCGGGGACCTGGCAAACCGAATTGCGTAACCGAGTCGAATGGTCTGGGCCAGCCAGCGAGACGGGTTGGGAAGTGAGAGCCACGCATTCAACCTCCGCGCTAGGGGCACCAAAGGGACGATTATTTTTGACATACCCATCGGGGATTCGCAGCAGGGCAGTGCAGGTAGGGCAGCGTCGGGAGGCGATGACGCATCCTGAGGCTTTGGTGCTGAGAAAAGACTCAAAGCACTTACCTTGCTCCGCACACCCAGCAGGGGGCGGGTTAGCGACAGAGGAGGAGGTCCATGGTAGGGGTCCTCTAGACTCGTCGGAACCGGCCAGCCGCGGAACAGTCGTGGGGCTGGAGACGGGTGGTCCATGTCCAGGAGGCCGGGACTGTTGGAATCTGGCGGCAGAGTGTCGTGAGAATGGCATTTGCGGGCCAGGTGACCCAGAGACAAAGGAAATAGCTATTTTATTGAGAATGTGGGTACCGCCGCCCCCGGGGGGTTGGAAAATGAAAATTTAACAAAAGATTCTCCTCCCGGCCCTCCACCGGGGGACGGAGTGGTCTTACCATCTCCGGAGCTAACGTCTCGGTCCCTGGGTCGACTGTCTCAGGAGTGCCTGGGAGCCTTACGGGTCCTCGAGGGGGTCTAGGACATGGGGGGCGTCTGCTTCCTGCGGTGTGCTCGATGCTGGGGCTAATAGCTGGGCCCGGGTTGAGCCGGAGCAGGGTGTTTCTTGGCCGCAAGGGGACGCCCTCGGTGAGCAGACAGGGCAGGGCCCGTGGCGGCAGGTTTGCGGCGGGGCAGGATATGAGAGATGGCCTCCGTCTGCTTCTTCACCGCGGAGAACTGCTGGGCGAAGTCCTCGATGGTGTCGCCGAAGAGGCCAACATGGGAGAGGGGGGCGTTGAGGAAGCGAGCTTTGTCGACCTCACACATCTCGACCAAGTTCAGCCACAGATGACGTTCCTGGACCACAAGCGTGGCCATTGCCTGCCCGAGTGCCTGCACCGTGACCTTCGTGGCCCTGAGGGTGAGGTTGGTCGCTGAGCGCAGTTCCTGCAACACGTCAGGGTCAGGGATACCCTTGTGCAGATCCCTGAGTGCCTTGGCTTGGTGGACTTGCAGGATGGCCATGGCGTGCAAGGAGGAAGCGGCCTGTCCCACAGCGCTGTTGGCTTTGGTGGTAAACGAGGAAGTCGTCCTACAGGCCTTGGAAGGGAGTATAGGACGACCCCGCCAGGTGGTAGGGTTTCCGGGGCATAGATGGAGTGCAACAGCCCTATCCACCTGGGGAATCGTCGTATACCCATGGGCCGCTCCGCCGTCGAGGGTAGCGAGAACGGACGAGCAGGGCTTGTGACGAGTGGGAGGGGGACTCTCCACGAAGACGTCAGCTCGTCATGCACCTCCGGGAAAAACGGGACCGGGGGGGGGGGGGGGGGTGGCGAGGCTGTGAGCATGCCCAGACCCCAGGAACCAGTCATCCAACCGCGATGTGTGTGGGGAGGATGGAGGGTTCCAGTCCAACCCCACACTGACATCGGCCAGGGCAAGTATGTCGGTCATCTGCGCATCAGCCTCAACCTGGGCATGCTGGACTGAAGGCGGCAGCCCAGGGGAGGTATCAGCGTCAGACGCCACGCTCTCCGATGCAGCGGCAAGCTCATCCACCTCGAGCTCCATTGGATAGGCAGACTGGCCGTGAGGCGAGCCGCTATTACCTCGAGCACGGATGGGAGTCAACGAGCATGCCGGGGGGCGGGTGGCTCCGATGGGGTGTGCCCGGCGGAGCTGCACCCGCTGCCCTCCCCAAATCGCCTCCATCACCAGCCGCATCGTCGTCAATCCCGTGGGAAGAAGGAGCGGCACGGGGGGCGGCTGGAGTGGCGTGCTTTCTATTGAAAGCAAGCCACGACCGCAACGTTGCCATGGTCGTGCACTCGCAGTGAGAGCATGAACCACCCACAAACGCTGCCTCGGTGTGATCACTGCCCAGACACACGAGAGAACGCCTGTGGCCGTGTGAAGCAGAGAGCACTCTACCGCATTCAGGAACTACACAGGTGCGGAATGGCATCTTTAAAAAAACACGTCCTGAAAAGGACGTTCAACGCCGCTGTGTATTGCTCTTTTAGAGAAATAAACTCTTTTATAGAGAAAATTACTCTTTTAAAGTCGAAGTGCCCAGGGGCAAACTGCACTGCCTTGCAGAGTAGGAGAAAGCCGCTGAAGTGCGCTGTAGATCCAACAGCAGACAGAGCGTCAGAGGAACAGAAGCAGGATTCTGGTGTGTCTCTCGCAGCTGGCTGCATACACGACCTTCGGCTCCGAAGAAAATTTCTGAATGAACTTGTAGTATTTCCTCACCTTTATACCCGTATGTCCGGGGGTGGGGTATGCAAATACTATCTGCCAACTTGTCATTTGCCTTTTTTTCATAGATCAGAGGCATATTCGATGCTCAAGAGAGACCCCTAGTGTCGCTTCTTCGACACGACGTCGAAGTGAGCGACAGACGGGGAACAGAACTTATGGCAAAAATAAATAAAATTAAAAATCTGTTTGTTTTCTGACCCAATCATCTGATCTGATACTTTGAGCTATAAACATAGCAAAACAACTTTTTGTTCAAAAAACACTCTACTGAATATTAAATTTACTTTAATTTCACCAGTCACTGTGTAATTGCTCGTCATGATAAATTATACACATTTCTGAATTATGTAATTAGCATAATTTCCCTCTGCAATTAGAGAGTTGCTGTCAAATCTGAGTGTGTGAATGGGAGAGCAAAGACACTGGAGGAGCCCTTGAACACTGGTGTGAATGGAATCGATACAAGTTGGGGATGCTGATGTCTATCAGCATGGATCAATATACCATGGCGGTTCACCCTGCTCACATCCAAAGCTGCTGATATAGCCTTTATGAATATTAAACCTGCCTAGGGTCGATAGCGGACCGTGATTCCACACGCAGACAGATGGTTCACACTCATTGTCTGTGTGTGAGAGAGAGAGACAGGGTGTGCAGACAATGAAAAGCATGTCTTACACAAGCTCTGATGGGTAAATCTTAGGGAACCTGTCAAGAACATGTGCTGGTCATATTTTAACATCAAATATGCATATATTAACATCAATAAAAAAAAAATGTAAAAAAAGGAAAATTCTGACTTTAGAAGGCAATACATTGTTTGTTTTCATATTATTAAGCTTTTTGACCTACAGTCCACAGCAATACATTTTGCAAATGAATTTGCCAATCTGTCTGAGATAAATTTATTATAAGGGCTTGTCAAAGGACAATTTACAGTACACTTGCGTCTGACATATGCTTTTGGAGCAATTTAGTTTAGTTGTGCTTAAACACATTAGGCCGCATTTTCATCTTGTGCTGTGGCTAGCATCAAACAAGCCTGAGTGTGGTCTGTACACCTGCATGTTGCCTATACAGCTGGAGTAAAAAGTACCCACTTTTAAACCTACTCTAAAAGTATTTTTTTTCTCAAGTTACTCAAGTAAATGTAACAGAGTAAATGTAGTGCGTTACTACCCACCTCTGTGTATTGTGCACAATTGCAATTCAAATTAGCATTTGTATGAAAAGTTGCACTTGATTTTCATGTTGTTATAACTGCATTTCAGTTATATAAAATGCATTTGTAAATTAATTATTTGTCATTAATTGACCCCGTTATAAGCTCTTAACAAAGGGAATGTAGTCAGGAGTCAAAAATCATGCATTAAATTCAAAATCTTTGGAAGCCATACAATAGGAACAGACTAAAATTTATATCATGTGTTTTTGATGTGGTTACTATTCACTTACATAATTAAAAAATAAAATAAAAATAAATACAAATCAACAGCTTGGACATTCTGATATGGACATTTCCTGCCTACATTTTTCTACACTGCTCAGACTGCAGTCTTCTCCATTCCTTTCTCATCTACTGTCTTAATATTCAAACTACTATTCTCCCCAAACACACACACACATGCAAGTAAGTGGCCATAGATGTGGTAAATATGCTTATAAATAAATAAAGAGGCAAATAAGTCAGTAGTACAGTGTGCGTGAACTCTCTGTGAAAGTGCTTTGTCAGCAAGTGATCTTGCTCACAGCTCAAGGGTACACTGGAATAATGTGGCATCTATTAGGCAGGCAAATAGGGCTGTAGTCATGCCTGTCTCCTGTGTGCGTTTATCACTAATGTCTCCTGACATGTTCCTGTGGACGTGTATGTGTGTAAAGAGATTTTAAAGGGCTGCTCTTGTCCTATACTTGCAGCTTAGAGATTTCTGAGATTAAGCACTGCTAACCTTTAACTGTAAAATTGATCAGGGAGTAATTCAGGTTATGTTGTCCACATGATCATAAAAGGGTTTTATACTGATTTTTAAAAGAATGTTAAACTTAATAAGGTAAACATTAATCCGGATAAATCTGAAAGTGCAACTTATTTCGCTACTATTTGGCCACACTGAGATGGCATTTTTGTCCAGGTCTGTTGAATGCTTGATTCTGATTGGTTCACGTACATTCTAAGGTGTGCAATTATTTTTCAAGGAAACACAAGGCTATAAAGTAGTTCCAGGTCTTGGCCACATAACAGTTTCATATCACTTCGCCAAATTATTTCAGTTGTTTCAAAGAGCCTTACAGGCTACCAAAACAAATTGATAAATTAAAACAATGTCATTGGTTAAAGTAAAGAATGTCAAAACATTTATAAAATATCCCTCATTTATTTCAATTTTGGTTAAAAAAGCCCTTGTGCTCCCTCATCTCACTTACACATGCTCATACACATACATTTACACACACATACACACGCACACACATATACACATGCACACACAAACTCCCACACACACACTGAGACTCGAGTCGAGACCAACAAATAGAGTTGCACCCCAGCGACTTGATCAATACAACCATTTCTATTATCCAAAATAACTTTGAATGTTTCAATGTATTTCACCCTAATCAGCCCCACAAAATTATAGTGGAAGCACCAACACACACAGAGACGCATACACATTCACATGCATAGGCCCGCACATGCATACACTCGTGCGCACGCACGCACACACACGCATATACACCCTGTTACTCCAATGCCGAAAAACATTTGCTAGTTCTAAGTGACTTTTTCAAATTAGCAATGAAGGCTTGAGCTGCATCAAAGCTAGATACACTTGATCAATATAACTGTTTCAATATTATCTGAAATATCTATGGGAAAAACCCTCATGCAGCCCCTCTCAAACGCACACACTCCCACACTCGTGGACACTAGGGATGGTAAGATTCACCAATTCACATTGGTGGATCGGCATAAAAGTAAACGATGCGATGCATTGATTTAAAAAAGTGTGTATCAGATATAAGCTGGCATATGTATCGCGATGCATCGTTTCTGACATATTTGCATCGGTAAAAAACTATTTATTTATATATAATTATTAGATGCACTATACTTTTATTATTTAGAAAGTGACCAAAAATTTGTGACCAATATTTTATATGTAGATTGATTTCTCCTTTAAACGCTTGGCCTTCTCAAATGCTTTCTCTCATCACCACTGCTGCTACGTGAATATGACGTATCACAAAACTACGGAGACCGTGGCATGTCTTGAGAGTCACATAGAATATAGATTAACATGGCAGAGGTAGAGCTGCATCTTACACCAAATAATTAAAAATCCATTGTTTGGAAACACTTTAGGTTTTATAAGACATTTTTTATAAAACCCATGCAATTTGTAAAATATGCCGTTCCGCTATAAAATATACAGGCAATACGACTAATTTAACAACACACTTAAAGCACCGACACGATGTGAGTGCATAGACGTCTGCCTCCCACACATCACCCTCGGATTCAGCTGTAGCTAGCTACTAGTCGCTGCGGTACCGCTAGCAGGACGCTGGGTGAGCAAACGCTTTTACTTTTTTTACTTCCAGCTGGCTAACAGCTCTGCTCGTTCAAACGCAAAAACCAACACGATCGCCTTTTTTATGTGTAAAGATATTCAGCATTACAGAGAATGAGGGCTTCTAATACCTGTACCACGCCTGGCAAGTTACAGAACATTTCTTCATTGTTTATACCTGAGCATCCTTAAATTGTTTCACTGTTAAATGTGTAACTGGAGACAAAACAGTAAAAGAACGTGTTATAATTGAATCTTCTTTTTTTTTTGCACTACAAAGGCCTGTTTGTGAAAGGGCCATGCGTTAGAAGTCAGATGGCACTTAAGCTAATTTATGATTAGCTGTCTGTCTGAACCAAAGAAATAAAAGTGAACTATCTGTACCATATTGAATTCCATAGCATCATATTTTTTTTCATTTTATCGTATTGCATTGAATCGCATTGTGTTGAATCGAATCAAAATCGGATCACACTGCATCGTAATAGGGGTGAATCGTATCGCATCGCATCGGTAACTGCTTCATATGTATCTTTAATATATCGTATCGTTGGCTTCTGCTTCAGTTATGGAGATGCACATCCCTTGTGGACACACATTATATTTACGCCGATTACCACCCCTGGAGACACGAGTTCGAATCCAGGGTATGCTGAGTGACTCAAGCCAGGTCTTCTAAGCTATCAAATTGGCCCGGTTTCTAGGGAGGGTAGAGTCACATGGGGTACCCTCCTTGTGGTCGCTACATTGTGGTTCGCTCTTGGTGGGGCGCATGGTGAGATATGTGTGAATGTGCCACAGGGAATGGTGTGAAGCCTACATATGTGCTATGTCTCTGCTGTAACGTGTGCAACAAGCCACGTGATAAGATGTGTGGTTTGACGGTCTCAGACATGGAGGCAACTGAGATTTGTCCTCCGCCACCCAGATTGAGTCACTACACCACGAGGACATAGAGCGCATTTGGGAATTGGTCATTCCTAATTGGGGAGATAAAGGGGAGAAAAAAAAATAATTGAGTGATACAAGAAAGCACTAGGGCTTATGCTCCACCTATCATGCTAGTTAGGAAAACTGATTACAGTCTCAGGCTCTGTGTCAGATATCAACAGGTTGCTGTCCACGAGCAAGGCATAAGACTGCATTTGGGAACTTTGAGTATTCTCGGATGGGGTTTGGGGTTTGCAATGGACCTTCAATGTTTCAATGTCTTATGCAGGCTTCCATGTGTGATCTCATGTTAGTGTACCTTGATGACATACTAGCGTACACGCCCACTTGGGCAAGCACTTGGAGAGAATGTTAGTAGTATTTAACAGACTAAAAGAAACAGGTCTCAGATTTAAGTCTGAAAAGTGTAATGTCTTGCAGCAAGATGTAACTTTCTTAGGTCATCAGATCTCAGCTCGAGGTATTGGTACTGAACTAGGTAAATTTGTAAATTTAAGTCAAAATTTCCAGTACAGTTAAGGAATTACGCTCATTCTTAGAGATCTGTAGTTACTATTATTTGCCGGCCCCCTTCATGATTTTGTGAACATGTTTATCAAGCACTTTGTCATCACAAAAAGAGAGTTTAGTGTTGTGGTCATCAGAGTGCCAATCAGCTCCTGTGTTAGGGTATGCAGATTTCAATTTTCCTTTCATATTGGAGATTGATGCGAGCAGAGAATTCTTTGGGTAAATATAACATTTTACACAAAATGCTAATACATTGAATTAAATATATATTTAGAAGAGTCATATGTTAAAACTGAGTGTTTGTAATGGATAATTTTTCAAGGATGCATTAGGATTGCATGAGTGGTGTTTGATCACGTTTGCTTGCACGTGCAAGGACTGGGGGTGTAAGTTTAGTAGTAATCATATCTTATTTAATGATTTATAGACCATTTAAGTGAACAGGTGTAATGAGAATTTTATTGTTTAATCTACAATATATGTCCATAAAGCCTGGTTAAAAATTATCAAAATGCTTTGAGTGATATATGCATGTATTAGAACAGTATGTGTTGAGGCATGTGTGTAGGCTAATGCCCTGTTAGTGTTTTCATTTTAAATTAGCTTCTACCGTATTTCAGTTTTTGTATTTTCCTTATTCTTTTTTTTATAAAATACGGCCTTTTTATTATATTTTTATTCCCTTTAAAAATAAAATAAAAAAGCAGTCAGAATAAAACCCACAAAATATATTGTTTTATCCTGTGATGTTTCTTTACAACCACCGGCTACATGAGTTTTTCGAAAACACTCTCCTAAGTGGATAAGTTTGAAAATGCCGTATAACAGTGTGTTCGTGAAAACAGATGTAAAAAATATTATACCGTATTTGTAGTCATGTGACGCAGTCATGTGATCCATTCAACCCTAAACTATCAAAATGGCGCCCCATGTTATAGCAAGTTGGTGTGCCTGTTATTCACTTTGATAGTCTTGTTAAAGATAACGTGACATAATTTTACTTGGAATTGCTTTCCAGCAATGAAAAAGGAGGACAATTGTGTTTCAGACCACTCATTTAAAAAAAAAAAAAATCTTTCCTTGCATGCGCAGTAAGGGGATTAAAGCATTTTCAGATGTTTCAGTTTTGATGAGCAACCTTTGAAAAACATTTGAAAACAGTGTGGACAAAGCGTTTGGAGATGAAAACACAGTTCCCCGTCTGTCACTCACTTTGACGTTGTGTCGAATAAGTGACACTAGAGATCTCTCTTGAGATCCTTTTGCATCTCTGATCTATGAGAAAAGGCCAATGAGAAATTGGCAGACAGAATTTGCAGACATTTTCTTCGGAGCCGACCGGTTGTGTGAGCAGCAAGCTGCAAGTCCCAATTGGTTTTCCTCCCATCTCTGAACGATTGCTGTTGGATCTACGGCGCATATCAGTGGCTTTCTCCTTCTCTGCACAGCAATGCAGCTTTGCCCCTGGGCAATTCGACAGCACTAGTAAAAGAGATATTTTCACTAAAAGATTATTTTCTCTAAAAGAGCAATACACAGTGGCATTGAACATCCTTTTCAGGACGCGTCTTTATAAAGACGCCTTTCCTCCCCTGTGAAGTTCCTGGATGCGATAGAGTGCTCTCCACTCCTGACGGTCACAGGCGCTGCCTCGTGTGTCTGGGCAGTGATCACACTGAGGCAGCGGTTGTTGTTGGTTTGTGTTCTCACTGCGAGAATCTTACCATGGCAGCGTTGCAGTCGCGGCTTTCCTTCCTAAGAAGGAACGCCACTCCAGCTGCCCCCCGCTTCACTCCTTCTTCCCACAGGATTTTGGACAACACGGCTGTTGATAGAGGCGATTTGGGGATGGCAGCGGGCTCGGTTTCGTCGGGTATGCCCCCGAGAACCACCTGCCCCCGACACGCTCGTTGACTTCCGTCTGGGCCCACGGGTACACGACGGTCCCCCAGGTGGACAGAGCAGTTGCGATCCACCTATGTCCTGAGAATGCTGCCACCTGGTGGGATTGCCCTGTGCTCCCCTCCAGGGCCTGTATGATGATGTCTTCACTGACCTCCAAAGCCTACAGTGGCACTGGACAGTCCGCTTCCGCCCTGCATGCCATGGCCCTCATGCAAGTCCAAGCCAAGGCACTTAAAGATCTGCAATTGCCCGCCGAGGGCATCCTCCTGCGGCTTCTAAAAAATGTGCAGCTCTGCCTCACAGGCCCAGCTCTCAGCCCCAGTGCCGAGCGCCCCGCAGGAAGCGCATGCCCCCCTTCTCATGAACCCCCTATAGGACCCGGAAGGCTCCCAAGCGTTCCTGAGACGGAAGACCCAGAGACCATGACGTTTGCTCCAGAGCTGATAAGCAGTCCACTCCGTCCCCCGGTGGAGGGCCGGGAATAGAACCTACAGTTAAAGGTATTTTCTGTACATTTTCAATAATAGAGCAATTTCCTCTTTCTCTGGGTCACCTGGCCTGCAAATGCCATTTTCACGGCACCCCGGTGCCACACCTCAACAGTCCCGGCACATTGGACGCAGACCCCTCACCTCCAGCCCCACGACAGTTGTTCCCGGCCGGCCGGTTCTGACGAGTCCAGAGGACGCCTACATGGGACCTCCTCCTCAGTCACTATCCGCCCCCTGCCGGGTGTGTGGAGTATGGTAAGTGCTTCGAGTCTTCTCTCAGCACCAGAGCCCCGGGATGTGCTTTTACCTCCAGACGCCGTATTACCTGCTCCGCCCTGCTGCTCCGCCCTGCCGGGTACGTTAAAAGTAATCGTCCCCTTAGTGCCCCTAGCACGGATGCGTGGCTTTCACTTCCCAATCCGTCAAGCTGGCTGGCCAGGACCATCCGACTCGGTTCAACAATTCAGTTTGCCAGGCCTCCTCCCCCCTTCGGGGTCGTCCGCTTTACCGCAGTACACGGCGAAGATGCCAAATTCC
The DNA here is from genome assembly GCA_032164185.1 of Moxostoma hubbsi. Taxonomy (NCBI): domain Eukaryota; kingdom Metazoa; phylum Chordata; class Actinopteri; order Cypriniformes; family Catostomidae; genus Moxostoma; species Moxostoma hubbsi. The sequence continues at coordinate 47,708,354 of JAVLUX010000011.1, read as the reverse complement.
TGCACGCGGAAATCACGACTCTTACTCAAAAACAAGATAGAGCCTGTCCCTCCTACTGAGATGAAGAAGGGTTTCTACAGCCCTTACTTCATCGTACCCAAAAAAGGTGTGGCATACGACTGATCTTGGACTTGCGAGTTTTCAACCGTGCCTTGCACAAACTCCTGTTCAAAATGCTCAAGCAAAGACACATTCTAACTAGCGTTCGGAATCTAGATTGGTTTGCAGCGGTAGACCTGAAGGATGCGTACTTCCACATCTCAATCTTGCCTTGACATCGACCCTTTTTACGGTTTGCATTCAACGGCCAGTCATATCAGTACAAGGTCCCCTTCGGCATCTCCCTGTCCTCTCGCGCCTTTACGAAGGTCGCAGAGGCAGCCCTTTCCCTGCTTTGGGAAGCAGGTGTTTGCATACTCAACAAACTCGACGACTGGCTCATCCTAGCCCACTCCCGAGACTTACTATGTGCTCACAGGGATCAGGTGCTCAGGTACCTCAGCCGCTTAGGTCTTCAGGTCAACTAGGAAAAGAGAAAGCACACCCCAGTTCAGATCATCTCTTTTCTCGGCGTGCAGTTAGACTCAGTCTCAATGTCAGCACGCCTCACCAACTAGCACGCGCAGTCAGTGCTGAAGTGCCTCACCTCGTTCAGGCCAGGCATGTGGGTCCCCCTAAACATTTCCAAAAGCTCCTGGGGCATATGGCATCCTCCGTGGCGGTCGCACCGCTGGGATTGATGCATATGAGACCGCTTCAGCACTGGCTCCAGACTCGAGTCCCTAGAGGAGCATGGCACCGTGGCACGCACAGTGTGTTTATCACCCCAACAACTTTCAAACCCTGGACAGACCTCTGCTTTCTATGGACAGGAGTCCCTATGCAGCAGGTGTCCCGATGCGTCCTGGTCACCACAGACGCCACCAAACTGGGTTGGGGTGCCGTGTGCAATGGGCACGCAGCCGCGGACAATTGGAAAGGGCCCCCGTTGTGCTGGCAAATCAATTGCCTAGAGTTGTTGGCTGTACTTCTTGCCCTATGGAGGTTTCTCACACTAGTTCAGGGCAAGCATGTCTTAATCAGATCAGACAGCACCACCATGGTAGCGCACATAAAACGCCATGGTGCCGTACGCTCCCGTCACACGACACAACTCGCCCGTCGTTTCCTCCTTTGGAGCCAGCAATGACTCAAGTCGCTGTGTGCCACTCACATACCGGGCTACCTCAACGTGGTAGCGGACGTGCTATCGCGACAATGTTCGCTCAGCGAAGAGTGGAGGCTTCACCCCCATTCGGCCCAGCTGATTTGGGAATGGTTTGGCAAGGCACAGGTAGACCTATTCGCCTCCCGAGAGACCTCCCACTGCCCACTATGATACTCCCAAATGGAGGCTCCCCTCAGGGCAGACATGCTGGCACACAGCTGGCCCACGGGGCTGCGCAAATACTCACTTGTCACTCCGAACAAGTCACTCTGGTGGCCCCCTATTGGCCCTCTCGGACTTGGTTCTTGGATATCGTGCTCCTCGCGACAGCCCCTCCCTGGCGAATTCCCCTGAGGAAGGACCTTCTCTCTCAGGGACTGGGCACCCTCTGCCATCCACGCCCAGACCTCTGGAACCCCCACATCTGGCCCCTGATGGGGCGCGGATATTCTAACTGGCCTACCACCTGCTGTCATAAACACGATCAACCAAGCCAGAGCTTCCTCTACCAGGCAACTTTACACCCTGAAGTGGCACTTGTTCGCAAATTGGTGTGCTTCCTGGTCTGAAGACCTACAGTGATGCGCAGTACAGTCTGTGCTTTCATACCTCCAGGAGAGATTGGAGGGGAGGCTGTCCCCCTCCACCTTGAATGTGTAGCTAGCCGTCGCCCACCACGATGCAGTAGACGGCAAGTCTTTGGGTAAATGCGACTTGATTATCAGGTTCCTAAGAGGCGCCCGGAGATTGAATCCCTCACGGCCAAACATGTTCCCCTCCTGGGATCTCTCAGTGGTCCTCTCGGGCTTTCAGAGACTCAAGGCCCTCTCCCTGAAGACAGCCCTCCTGATAGTGCTCGCCTCCATCAAGAGGGTCGGGGACCTGCAAGCTTTCTCTGACAGCTTCTGCCTGGAGTTCGGTCCGGCAGACACTCATGTGATCCTAAGACCGCGACCGGCCTATGTGCCCAAGTTTCCTATGACTCCCATCAGAGACTAGGTAGTAAACCTGAAAGTGAAGCTGCCCCGGGAGGAGGCAGACCCAGCCCCTTCATTACTGTGTCCGGTACGCGCTTTGTACATTTATTTGGACTGCACGCAGAGCTCTAGACATTCTGAGCAGTTCTTTGTCTGCTTTGGTGGACAGCAGAAAGGGAACGCTGTCTCCAAACAGAGGCTTTCCCACTGGGTAGCTGACCCCATAACATTGGCCTATCACACCCAGGATGTGCCTGCCACCTTGCAGGTCCAAGCACACTCAACAAGAAGTGTGGCATCCTCGTGGACACTATCCAAAGGTGCCTCCCTAGCAGACATATGCAGAGCAGCGGGTTGGGCAACACCCAATACCTTTACAAGATTTTACAATCTCAGGGTTGAGTCAGTTTCGTACCGTGTTTTCTCAGGTCCGAGCCGGTAGAAACTCAGTAACGCAGTGACAACTGACCGGATGGACCGCTTGCACCTAGCGCGTTTCCCTTCACTGAGGTAATACCATGCGCTTTTACCCCAGGAGATCCCACTAACTTGGCTCCCTGGATGACTCCTCAATAGCCCTCTGGTCCAAGAATTAAGCTGAGGAATTCGCCGACCAAGAGCAATTTACCCTGTACTGGAATAGGTGCTCCACAGGACGGGCTCCTACATTAACTTATCCCCCATGTGTATTTTCCGAGGTACGGTCCCCTTGTGAGAGGACCCACGTCTCCCTTGGGCAGTCCTCACGGATCCCCTGTCGCCGTGTTTGTAGCAACTCCTCCCTCCCAATGAGGTAGGATCTATCACTGCGCCACTCTGCACATGTGACCTAAAAGCCCATGTGATGTATTTCACCACTCTTTCCCTCCCCCAGCCTGGGCAGGTGTGGTCTCTGCAGGGTCTTTCCCCCCTGAAATAATAGGAAAACTGAGAAAGATCGCCTTCCCCGATGCGTATGATAGCGTTAAGATGGCCCCAGCCACTTTAACTCTATGCAGAGAAACATAGAGAGAGAAAAGGCGTGGCTGGTGCGGCCTGCTTCCATTCTTGGAACGTCGCCTTGTTCCCCTATTGGGGTGTAAAGAACCAGAATTTTTTGATGATTTTATGGGCCGTTGGGGAAGGGTACGTGCAGACTGGCACAGCCGGTCGCTTTGGCATGTAAAATACCTGCCCGCTCCTGTGTCAGCAGTTCACGTACACGGCTCAGTGCATGACGTGATTTAAATTGGACCCCTAGTGTCGCTTCTTCGACACAACATCCAAGTGAGCGACAGACGGGGAACGTCTAGGTTACTGTTGTAACCTCCGTTCCCTGATGGAGGGAACGAGACGGTGTGTCCTCCCGGCCACAGTTGCGGCCGAACCTCATTGTCGGCTCCTCAGAAAAATCCTGAATCAAACAGACGCATTTCCCTCCCTTTATGTCCGGGGGAGGGACATGCAAATTCTATCTGCCAATTTCTCATTGGCCTTTAATCATAGATCAGAGATGCAAAAGGCTCTCAAGAAAGAGCCTAGTGTCACTTCTTCGACACAACGTCTCATTCCCTCTATCAAGGAACGGAGGTTACATCCATAATGTGGATGTTGTTTTAGGAAAAATATCAATAACATTGTTCATTGATTCGTTGTTTTATTAGTTTTTTCTATGGAAGTAAAAGTTGTATGTTTTTGAACAAGCTAACTCGATTTCTACAATTTATCTTTTTGTACTTTTACTACAAGTTGTTATGAGACAAGGTTGAGATGAACTATATGTACACAGCATTTTTTTTCATCAATTTGTCCCAACAAAGATGAAACCTGACCCAAACGCACAGAAAGAGAGAGTAAGCATCTCAGATTAGATATGGTACTCACTCCTCCCCCATCATCCTCTTCTCTGTAGGTGTTTTCATCCCTTCATCTGATCTTTATGTCTTTCTGTTGGCTGTACCCTATGGTGAGCAGTCATTAAGTTAATTAGCAGAGAAGTGAGAGCACAGAGCTGCTTTAATGACTTTGCAGTAGTGTTTGTCTTTGGCCTCTGTTTCCACACACACACACACACACACACACTCACACTGAAATGCTGCTGAATGTAACAATCGTATCATCATCACCAACATGTGCTGCTGTGTTCGGATTCATAACCACACATCCTGGAGAGAGATAATTTTATTTTACTTTCATATGTGTGCCTTTTGAATCTGCATTTCTCTGTGTGTGTGTTTGTGATACCGTACAATACACATGCATTTTATTGTTAAGAATATGAAAATGCACTTTGACCTTTGAACTTTGTGCCATTTTGAAGTGTCAGAAGTTTCCAGGGGGCACAAGGAAAATCTAGGGGATCTAGGTTAATGTTTCACATAACAGCTTTTACTTTATTGTGTATTTTAGCACAGCTGGAACACTTTATTGACCAATCAGCATTTAGGACCAGAACTATCAATTTTATGAGAAATTAGATTGAATAAACAATGAAAGAATAACTTTCTTCTGTTCCTTTGATCATTCTAGAGTATTTGCAACTGCACAAACAAGCAATCTTATGTCTCATACACCTGCAAAAACACCACCTTTCATACATAAGGGGCCTTGCTGTAATATTGCTAGCTTTCCCAAGAGAAACACCAAAATCAATCATACAAAAGCTATTAAGTGCAATTCACTGGTTATAGTAATCACCAAGCATTTTTGCTGTACTCTTTACCGATCTGTCAATCATGTTCTCTTCCTTTTGTTGTGGTCTTCAGCAGGGTACAGTAATGCTGTCTAGAGGTCTCTGTTACTGGTCTGTGTCTTATATCATGAAGTATGGTATTAAGTACAGTAGACAGTGATGTCCGGAGTGTATTTACACACCCTTCCATTCTTCCAAACCTGTATGATGTTAATGTTTTACGTGGTACACAACAGGAGAAATGTTTAAGAATCTTAAGGCAGCTCTTGCCATACAACCAGGGTTGGGAGGCTTACTTTTGAAATGTGTTCCACTACATAATACAGAATATTCCATTAGATTTCTCAAGGCCAGTAACATATTCTAAATTCTTTGGATTACTTCTTCTGCACTGGTAGATTTTTTTTCAATTGTTTTGACTATAAACACTCTGCCAGTACAGTAAGATAAAATACACATGTTAAAAATACATTCTCTGAAAAACCTATTTATCTTATAAATTGTTGTTTCTAAAACAAGATAAATCAAGTTGATCTTTACAGGAAAATGATCATGCTTGGCAACGTGCATGTAAAATGGCTAAAAATAGCATTTTAGCTTAGTGTAAAGCGGACAATTTACACAAGGTTTTTTACTATTTCTTCTGCTCCAAACTTACTTTAAACTTATTCTCTGTCTGCTTGTATGAATGTAACACATCATAAGAGAGTTTCACCGCTGTTTAAATGCACTTTGGATTGCATCATTTATATGTATAAATGTTTTCCATCTGAATGGACTAAATATCAAATGAAAATATTTTTTTTATACTCTTTGCAAGCCAGGATATTGTGTGAGATTTTTTCCATTTCATTGACTTTGCCAGCTTGTGTCCAATGCACCTATCAATTACTTCTCAGGTGTACGAGGTTAGTTGTTCATTAAGAACAAAAATAATAAAATGTGTTCAGAATGTTAAGGTTCGACAAAGAATTTTAATTTCTCATGTGTAATGTGGTTATAGATTACAGCGATATAATCTATATAATCTGAAATAAAAGTTTTGTTTTTATTTATAATAAAATTAAATTTTTATCCATGATGGCAAAGCCCTATCTTCATCTGTCATTACTCCAGTTTACTAAGAAAACATGTGTCTGCAACGTTTGCAGGAATGTGCTGAGAGGAGGATCTATGTGCAGGCTTTTTAATGAAAACTCGGGCATGGGCGCTGGCCCGTTGACCGGGGCAGACGTGTGTGCTGGCCTATTGACTGGGGCAGGCATGGCCGCTGGCAGCGTAATGGGATTACTTCCATACCCCACAGTGTAGAGGGAGAATATGAGCTTCAAAGAAGTCCACGAAGGAAAGCTCACATCTGCCTCCTGGCAGACAGGATTTCACAGGCTCATTAAGTTGAAAAGCCGCTAGATGCATTGTCTTGGTCAATTCTTCTGTAATGTCTGCAGAAACTAGGTGAGATGAGGAGGTTCTATGTGCAGGCTTTTTAATTAAAACTGTTTAAAAAAAAACAAAGAACTCAAAATTCGACTACAGAATAAACCGTTACATCCATGAAGGAAAAGAACTGTAAAAAACAAAGGTAACTTGAGGGCATTATATACACAAGACTTAAGAATTAAGACAGCTGGAATTAATCACAGGAAAATCACAGAGAAGAGGCTCAACCAAAACGTAAAACCAAATTTTTAACAAAAAGTCTTAGTCCTCCTAGAGACCTAGTGACCATTGGACAGGCTCAGGGAACTTAATGGGCTTGTTGACTGCCTCAGTGAACTGGGAAACAACCTCTGTGGCCATGAGCACTGCCAGTGACAGTGGAACGGCCACTGTAGCCATGAGCATTGGGTCTGACAGGAGAATGATCTCCATGGCCATGAGTACAGGCAGTGACAGGGAAAGACCGTGAGCATTGGCTACACAAGGGGATCAGCCTCCATGGCCGTGAAAGCTGGCAGCAATGTAAAGACAGGAGAAATGACCTCCATGGTTGGGAGCACTGGCATCGGCAGGGGAATGGCCTCTGTGGCCTTGAGTGCTGGCAGCGACTGGTGAGCAGAGTCCATTCTCCTTCTCCACCTCCGCTTCCAGATGGTTGAGTCTTCAGGCGCTGGCTCTGGGTTGGTCGAGTCTTCAGGCACTGGCTCTGGAACGGTCGAGGCCTCAGGCGCTGGCTCTGGGATGGTCGAGGCCTAAGGTGCTGGCTCTGGGACGGTCAAGGCTTCAGTCGCTGGCTCTGGGATGGTTGAGGCTTCAGGTGCTGACTCTGGGATGGTCGAGGCTTCATGCACTGGCTCTGGGATGGTCTTGGCTTCAGGTGCTGGCTCTGGTACAGTCGAAGCTTCAGGTGCTCGCTCTGGGACGGTCAAGGCTTCAGGCGCTAGCTCTGGGATGGTCGAGGCTTCACGCACTGGCTCTGGGATGGTCAAGGCTTCAGGCACTGGCTCTGGGATGGTCGAGGCTTCAGGCACTGGCTCTGGAATGGTCGTGGCTTCAGGCACTGGCTCTCGGATAGCCAAGGCTTCAGAAACTGGCCTTTTGACCGTGGCAGGCATGGGCACTGGCTCGTTGACCGGGGCAGGCGTGAGCGCAAGCTCAATGACCGAGGCATGTGTGGGCACTGACTCGTTGACCAGGGCAGGCGTGGTGCTGGCCTGTTGACTGGGGCAGGCGTGGCAGCTGGCAGCGTAATGGGATTACTGCCATACCCCACTGTGAAGAGGGAGAAAGTGAGCATCAAAGAAGTCCACCAAGGAAAGATCACATCTGCCTCCTGGCAGACAGGATTTCACAGGCTCATTAAGTCCAAACTGATATCTCCTCAAATTCACCAATATATTGTTCTTTTGAGAGAGGCCAATCCATGCAATTTCATTTTTAAAGAATGAAATAAACTTTATCTAACCAGGGCAGAGAGAGCATTGTACAAACAGAATACATAATTTATTTTAAAATAATAGTAAATTGTAACATTGCATATGCATTTACTGTAATTTTTCAATTATTTTCAATAATTAATGCATCCTTGGTGAACTAGTCTGCAGTTAGTTGTCATCACTTAGTGACACATTGCAGTGAGAGTAGGACATCGCACAGGAACGAAGCAGTATCTGGAAGCCCTTGGTAACCTTGGGATATGTATCCCAAGGCTGAGACAGGGAAAGAATAATATTAGTGTAGATGCCATTCACTTTATAGCAGAGTGATAAAATATGAGAAGTGTTTCTGGTTCCGGAAGATCTGACTAATGCAGCACAACTATGAGTAAAGGGATAAATGAATGAATTGGGTGCTTTACTGCATCAGAAACAGAGAGTATGTGTCGTACATTAGTGATATTTCAGTGGTGGAAGAATGTTGTTCTACAAACATTGGAAATGTGATTTTCAAAGGATAGATTGCTATTAATCTCATAATTAATTATATTAAAAGTTGTAATTGATTGACAGCTCTACTATTGTCATGTAATTGTAATTGTATTACATACTGTATAACGTAATTGGGCATCCTCCAAAGATTCAAGGGGAGTAATTTTGAAGAGTTTATCAAATTGAGTGACTAGTGCTACTTTGAATTGGCCATTGCAGCTTCCATGTAAACACACATGTACTTTCCAGGACAGTGATGAAAAGTTGTGTAGCCTGACTACTATAAAATGTGTAGCAGCCAGGTTTGAACATCCTTTACTCTTAATTTTGTTTCACAAGCACTAAAAAAAGCTTCCTGTCTTTAAAAAAAATAGATTAAGAAATATGAAATTACACAGTATGCCCATATTAATTCCAAACAAAATCAGTGAAACAGACATCATCATTATTATAACTTCCAAACTCATATAGGAGGAATTTTCCTCGAGGACTTGAAATCATCCTGAGACTAGTTGAGACCTTCAACATGAAAACACATTCACAAAAAAAGTCCCACGCACTTTTATTCTGTATTGTTTATTACAACAAATCAGTAAGGATTTATTTTTGTTATATGAGTGCATGTGAATATGAGTTCTACCAGAAAGACTCGGGAGAATAATACTGAACAATTAACCATTTATTTACAGCTCGGCAAACAATATAAAGATAAAAGTTCTTTGGCGTAGGCCCCATCCGTAGCTCGCAATCCGGGGATCCGGATTCTGCATTTCCTGCCTGGCGATGAAGGCAGGGGTGCAGCCGACCCCCAGTGAGGTATGGGAAGGGACCATCCTGGTGGTGGTGCGTAGGAAGGAAGGGATCATCTTGGTGGTGGGGCGGGTGGAGGAGAACGAAAGCGTCAGCATCTGTGAACTCAGACATGTGTAAGTACCCATCTTTTATACTGCAAGTGTTAGAACGTGATTGGATAGATGAGAAGGTAATGAGTGACGTAACAATTGAGTCTTCCTGGCAGAACTTATGCTAAAGCTTCCACTTCTACCAGAAAGACTCGGGAGAATAATACTGAACAATTAACCATTTATTTACAGCTCGGCAAACAATATAAAGATAAAAGTTCTTTGGCGTAGGCCCCATCCGTAGCTCGCAATCCGGGGATCCGGACTCTGCATTTCCTGCCTGGCGATGAAGGCAGGGGCGCAGCCGACCCCAAAAGAAGGTGGAAGAGAAATTCCACCGGGACAGGACCTACCCCCAAAGAACGGCAAAGAGGAGTATACCCACCGGTCGTGAATCCTGAGAGCCTAAACATGGAGAGAGATGAGGGTTAATAATGAGCATGACAAAAAACACCTTTAAGGCCAATAGCTAATTAGTAAGAGGTGACCACATTATAAGAAGACAAGAATACAATCATGCAATTAAAATTCTGCTGCTGTGTAAACGTAAGCATAATATAGCTGACGCTTTCGTGCAAGCGACTTTTGAGAAGTTTGGGACATACTACGACTGGTCACCAGTTTATCCCTGAGAATGAGTCGAAGGGAAATGAGCATGAAGGAATAGAGATATAACTGTGAAATGGGCTAATATAGTGTCAGGAGAGTCAGTGGAAACAAGCCGTTGAAGATCACATGAAGACAAGGCCACACAGAGACGAGGCTGCGAAGGACCACACAGAACCGGGCCGCCTGGCCGCCAGGACGAGGCCACCTGGGGCCACACAGAACAAGGCCACCTTGGGCCACATAGAACCGGCCCTAATGACCACAAAGTGGAGCCACACTGGCCACATGGCCTTGCTAGACCACAGAGACAAGGCCGCACGGCCACACGGCCTTAGTAGACCACAGAGACGAGGCTGGCAAACAGCCACGACGGCATCTAGCGCCGCACATAAAAACAAGGTAGACTGGACAAGGCCGCGAGGCCACACAAAACCAACCACGAGGGCCACAAGGCCATCTTTTAGCGAGGCTACAGTGCTTCGAGGCCGCTTGGCCACACAGACAACGGCCGCTTGGCCACATAGAACTGGTGCCACTAGGGCCACGAGACCACTGGCCATTTTTTACATATAGGACAAGGCATCGATATGCCACGAAGCCACTATAGACCACACGGAACAAGCGACATAGACAACGGCCACTAGGCCACATAGAACCAATGCCGCTAAGGGCCACGAGACCACTGGCCATTTTTTACATATAGGACAAGGCAACATTGTGCCACAAGGCCTTTAGACCCACACAGAGACAAGGCCCGCTGGGCCACAAGGCTGCTAAAGCCACACAGAGACAGAATCAGGCCACAAATAACCAATGCCATAACTGGCCACAGGACCACGGGACAAGGCCACATTAGGCTACACGGTCACAGTAGACCACACTGAACATATATGCTTAGATTATTTTTATATTTTTTATTTTTTTTTAATTATATTAGTTCTAGTGAGCTAGAACTATGACAGATAGTGAAAGAGCATGACACCACCACCAGTAGTTGCATAGGTATATACCTGGACCGTTATAGGAGCTTGCTGAGCTTCGAGGATAGTTTTTGAGACTGGACTTATATGAGACTCGAATGCGGAGGAACGCCATCTACCCGAGGAATGGTAGCTGATGTAGAAATAAGGAGATTTATGACGAATTAAGAAATTTAGCCATAGATGAGACGGACAAAATTGTTATAAATTGAAATTGTTAGTGTGATGCCGGAGCCTTGGAATCATTCATAGAGTGCTTAAGGAAGAGATCACGAGCGGGATCAAAATAATTGGTAGCTGATGTAAATTCCCCTGGATGCATAAAACCGTAGAAAGCAGTTAGAAACCCAGCTTAGCAAAATATTGATGTATGTAGAAAAAAAAACCTTGTCGAATAGAAGATTAGTCTTTGCAATAAGGCAAAGTAAATGGCAGCTGTTATGTGGAGAATGATAGAGGATTTGCTTATGCGTGAGCAATGAACGATTAGGAGAAGCTGTGAATAAACTTGGAAAGTCGGGGTTGGAATAATTGCGTAGAATTGAATGCCTGCTAGTAATGTACAGATGGAGGAAGGTATAGATTAGGTTTCTCGGGGTGAAGACGAGAGAGGAGCGAGCGGTCGTAATCAAAAATGGGAATTACGGAAATTTGAAAAAGCAAAACGTAAAGAATGAAGACCAAGCGGAAATGTAAGCTCTATAAGTGAAAGGAGCTGCTCCTTTAGCCATGAAATGACTGGCTGAGCTAAGCAAATCGACTAATTTAACATAGTAGCTGATAGGGGTGGGCACGGAGTTGGATCCGTAAGGGCTGAAGGGCAAAAGCCGTCTGAAAACGAAACGGGAGAGCGCGTTGGCAATAACATTGGAGTTGCCTACTATGAGAGCAGCTTTGATAATGAAATGAAGACGACAGATTGCCAGATTAAGCGTCTCGCGAAAGGCATCATAGTCTGGCAAGATAACCAACGCTGAGCCCCAGATGACGCTGGCTACAACTAGAGGATACAACTTCGAACCATTGCCTTTGAAAGAACCCCCCGCAGCCAATAGAGGGGGCGGCATCGGAAAAGTAGTACAAATATAGATATGCGGTACTTATTAAATCACTCCATCAAGACAAAATGCTGCAATTACACCCCAAGGTGGAGATCACAAGGTGCTGGGCTGCAGGTGTCTGCGCAACAGTCTCTAAACAGGAGGAGCAGGACGTTTCAAATGGCTGCCTCAAAAACAAGTGTGCTGCCCACATAAAAGGCATATTTGGGCATTTCAGGTGCGATCATGTGTGCAAACACGTCTATAATGTCCACAGAAAATGCTATCTGGGTTTTTAGACACAGCAAATATGTTCCAGCACATGTACAAAAGGAAAGACGTATATTTTTCCCACTTGAGCAACCACTCCTTCCAGCAACGCGCAATGATGCAGCACTTTAAAAAATGTCATTTGCACGAGACTAATAATAATCGTTAGTCTAATTCAAGTTTAGTTTTTTTTTTTTTTTTTTTTCCTTCTTCTCGCATACAGGAGAAGGGGACTGAAACAGTGTTCATTGGCATTGTTGTTGATTAGAAATGCACTTATTCATTATTTCAGGCATCGAAAAACATCAAACATAAAAGATGTGAACTTATATTACTAAAACACAAATCCATTAAACTCCGAGCTCGGAGACTGTATAAGCAGAAATATATAATTGACTCCATATTTAAAACGAGAATAACAAGCAGGTAGGTTCGAGAACACAGACTGGGCGGATTGAGTTCCAGGGCTCTGGTGCATCCATTCGTCTCACAGTACTAAATGAAACCACACAAGTACACACGAGAGCACACTATTCTCGTTTGAAGACTTAAGAAACATGATTTAAAAAGCATGAAGTGACTGAAATCTAGCTTTTTTTCTTTTTTCTTTTTTTTTTTCGTCTTTTTTTTTCCAGGAAGGATCTAGTCCTTAAAAGCTTTCGTGAGGGAGAGAAGCTTGCATTTAAACCGAGACTAGGAAAATGCCAAGGAATACGAGCGAAGTAGAAGGGCCCATTGATTTTTTTAAATTTTTTTTTCGAGGGGAACGGCGATGTCGCTAAATACCTGTTTAAGTATGTCGAGGATTTAAGATTGGGAAGACGGAAAATAGGAGCAGACAGATGCATGGAATGAAAACATAGGGAACGCCGTTAAATTATGCCACGCGGCGAGAGTCTTATGTTTTCGGCACCGTGGACAGCGGCCAGATCATGGCATGCGAAAGCTGTGAGCACTGCAAATGGTACGAGCTAAAGTTTTTTTTTTTTTTGAATGGCGAACGAGCAGTGGTATTCGTGAAACAACGTGCCTCCGTGACTTGGCTAAAGGCTGCAATGATGGTTAGATAGAGATCTAACTCTTCCCTTCTCTCGGGATAACTTTGGCACAAAAATGTCTCTGTAGATACTAAAAGCGATCACAAATTCGCCAAACGAGAGATTACGTTGAAGGTGTGGATCGGAGGTTTTAAGAGGGACTGCCACGTCACCACATTTGACCATTTTCCTGCCAGCCTCAGGTGACGGAAGCAGAAATGAGGCCAAGTTAATATCTTTACCTTGGATAATGATGGCTCTTGGTTGTGGGGACACTGATGCGGCAGCTGGTGAAACAAAAACGCCTACCAGAAGCTTGAGCTGGAGTTGCTGTGGATAAACTGAAATTTTAAGGAGCCGGAGAAGCGGAGACATCTTGAAATGGCATCTGGATCGTTGGTAGAGAAGCAGGCAGAGTAGAAGAAAAAGAAGGCACGTTCGAAGGGTTGCTTAATCCGAAAGGAGGGGGTTGAAAACTGAAGAATCGCTGAAGACTTCGAGGCCGGATCTGAGCTGAAGTTAGGGTTGATGAAGAAATGTTTGAAAAACCAACATTTTAGATTCCAGTCCGTTAACGGTTTGAGAAAGGCTTTGAACTGCGGAGAAAATCTTGTAATTCATGTCTGTAGGTTCAGTTGACAGCGGAGGAGATGGTACAGAGTGGGCGGCGATGATCTTTTTGATAGACGAGGTGAAGATGATTTAGCCGATCTTTTCTTGCCAGTTGGTTTTAGCTGAGCTGACGAAGTTGGAGCTTTTGGAAACGAATAAGGTGAAACAGGCGGATTACCCAGGGTGTTTGGGCCAGAAGGAGAACATTTCTCTAGAAGGGCCTTGGTTGACCGGTATGCCGGCATCCTCAAGAGCGATGACCGTGCCTTGAATGACCAGTGCGCCCATGGAGAAGTACGAATGCGAAGCACGAATGCGTGAGCAGCGGCGAGCAGGAGGAGACAGCGGGACGAAATCATCGTCAGAATCAGAGTAAACGCAAGCGAATTGCGTGTCCTTAGACGTGTTTGATCGGCAGCTGACGCGACAATGAACGAAAGCATCAGCATCTGTGAACTCAGACATGTGTAAGTACCCATCTTTTATACTGCAAGTGTTAGAACGCGATTGGATAGATGAGAAGGTAATGAGTGACGTAACAATTGAGTCTTCCTGGCAGAACTTATGCTAAAGCTTCCACTTCTGTTTTTGTCTTTATTTTTATGTATTTTGGTCTCATGAGGGCCAGGTTAGTGCTGATCAGATGGATGGGTGTCTCTCATTGGCGCTGCAGGGGAGATGATGGGACCAAGCCCAAGGACCAAGGACCAAGGGTGGGCCAAGAGATTAATCGTGTACCGACAGAGTGAGAGGAGGACAAAATGCATTGTGTTAAGAATTTCTCATCTGCTGTTTCCTCACTGATGACGTATAGAGCAGATTTCGCAGGAAAGCTGCAGTCCAAATGTGCTGTTTCATGGCTAAAGTGGCTGTCAGGACTGCACAAGATGGATTTTTATGGATGCATCTTCAATCTCTCTCTACCACCAACTCTCTTCCTCTTTTCTTTCTTTCTTGTTAGCAGTCTCTTTCTCTCTCACCCTGTTTGTGTCTGGACTCAATCTGGGTGGTTTGCTGGAATCTCCTCTGGCTTGTCGTCCTGTTTGTGAGTCTTTTGTATGCATGTGAGTGCTTTATTCCTTCTGATTTACACTATCTGTCTAGCTAGGAGAAGAGGGAGCTACTCTGACATTAGAAAGTCTTGCATAGCCAGACATTTGACTAACAGCATAAGGTTTGGTCCTTCTTCTGGCCAAGAACCACACAGGAAGAAACTTTGACCAACATATAAAGGGGCCAATCATAGTCCCGTTGATTAATATCTGGGTTTATCTAAAATACATTTTAATACAATAATAGACTGCATTGAGAAAAAAATAAAAAAACTCATTTTTTTATTTAAGGTAAAAAAACACAAGGTACATTTTTGGAACTACAACACTTCATGTTGCCCAAAAAAACGAAACGTGCTTTGAACCTGAAGGAAAATGCTGCAACATTTCTTTACCTAATCGCTAGGGATGCACTGAAATTTTGGCCACCGAAAATTTTGGCCACCGAAAATTACATTTTTTATTTTGGCTGAAAGAGAAAAAAGGCCAAAAATATGAGCTGAAAATATATGCCTCCCTGCCCCTCATTGCTCAGGTTCCACTCTCGATCGATCTAGCCATTATCATGGTGCTACCAAGCAAAGGCCGATGTCAGCAGTGTGGAAATACTTCATAGCAGTACCGCCTCTCCCTATACACATATTACACAGTCTGCGTAGGGCACCAATGCATCAACTCCCTAGAGGGGCACCAGAAAGTCCACCGGCTGCCCTTACTTGCACGTTATATGTTATCCAATGACCCGAAAGCAGTTGCGGAACACAGCCGATCGCTTCACGTGAAAGCGACAATCCTCATGACTACTGGTACATGAACTAAGATCGCAGACTGCACGCAGGTATTTATCTGCCCAAGCACCAGCACAGAGAGAGAGAGAGAGACTATTCAGTGTAGCATCTCATGTTCTTGATGAGAAGAGGAACCGACTCTCCTGCCAGAAAGCTGAATAACTTTTGATCTTGAAGAGAAACCTGCCACTTTTACTTAAATAGAAAGCAGTCCAATTTGCTATGTGTATAGCAATTACATTAAAATAGGTTTAGCCACTTGAGGTTACATCTGTCATTTACAGTTTGAGGTTGGCTTTAGTTCTATTACTGCTGTTTTGTACAATAATTTTATATTAAAGTGGAAATACGTTTACAGTATAGATGCCCTCTGCCGTTCTGTGTTTTGCCTGTTGTTTTCATTAAAATGACTGTGTAGCATATTTAAACTTTTTGAATTTGCAAGATGCTATACTAGGGCGGCATGGTGGTGCAGCAGTTAACACTGTCGCCTCACAGCAAGAAGGTCGTGGGTTCAAACCCCGGTTACCCCGGCCTTTCTGTGTGGAGTTTCCATGTTCTCACCATGTCTGCGTGGGTTCTCTCCGGGTGCTCCGGCTTCCTCCCACCATCCAAAGACATGCAGGCTAGGTTAATTGATGTCTCCAAAAAATTGCCCTATGTGAGTGGTTGTCTGTATATGTGTGGCCCTGCGATAGACTGGCGACCTGTCCAGGGTGTACCCTGCCTTTCGCCCAATGTCAGCTGGGATAGGCTCCAGCCCCCCGCGACCCTGTACATAGGATAAGCGGTTGATGATGGATGGATGGAAGATGCTATACTAGAGCTGCTAAGTTCATTACTTGACTGCTGTTTTGCATATCATTATACATTATATATTCTAGAACGTTACATTATTTGCATAATCTGTTAAATTTGAATGAAAAAGAACTGAATAAAGAATGATATATTTAATAATGTTTTATTATCCAATTTTGGTGCGTTACTTTCAATAAGAGTGTGATCATTTTATTGGTTTGTAGTTTTTAAATTCAGATGAATTAAATTCATGAAATTTATTAAGTGTTGCGAATTTGGCCCTTTTTCTTTAATTTTTTTCCTTTTTTTCCCATATATATATTTGTACTCCATATCCCACAATTCTAAGCAAACTACACTATTAAATTTAGTGCACTACATTACCCATACACCCCTTGGTCGAGGTCTATAAGTAGACCTCATTTCCTTCCTTTGTTTCTCTGGCATTGGTGAGGTGACGGTGTTTGAATGGACACCCAACTAGTGATGGCCAAATGAAGCGTTACGAAGCATTATTGCTTTCTGATACAATTGTGTCGAAAATGGTTCATTACTCGAAGCTTCATTCAGATAGAAATTGGAGCACCATCTCCTGGTGAAGTAAATGTAATGCAACAAAGCTGACAACCATAAAATGCAAGTAGGCTTATATGTTAACGCCCCGTTTATTACGTGTTTACCGAGGCGATTCAAAGCTGAAACAGTGTTAGTTCTGTGAAACTCATTTATGTAGGTGAATTTTACAGATACTGATGAATTTCATGTGTTCACCTTGATAATAAAACATTAAGCATGATGTGTGTGTAATATTTCTTTAGACAAGGACAGAAGATCAGACCAGCTTAAAAAAAGTTGGAAACCATCACAGAAATTCGAATGGTTTCTATTAAAATACCAATAGGAACCATTGGCTTTTACCATTTAAACCACTACAGAATTCTTTTTTGTAGTGTATTTGGGACATATTCCATTAGGATTTAATGCCCCCACCAATAGAACCCAACACATATCAGTAGAGACAAACAGAGACCACTATAATTCCCATTACAACCAATAAAATTCCCATGAAAACCATTAAATCCAATAGAATTTCTGTAATGGTTTCTATAGTTTTTTTTTAGCAGGGCAGTATCATGTGTGAAAGCTTTATCTTGTTTAGCTGTGGGAAGCAGAACTCTATAACTTGTTAACTGGTGGGACTGATATTTGTGTATGTTGAAAAGGATGTGCTTGTGTAACTGGTTGTACTTGTATAATGTAGCAGAGGGTTTTTGAAGTTTCTGTCTTTGATGCATGTTTTTATGTAACAATGTTCATATATTCTCTAATTAATAATAAAAAAAAAATGTAAAAAAATGTGGCAGAGGGTGTGCTTTGGGTACATCATGCAGAAGGCTTAGACAAAGTGTTCATTAAATGGTATGGTTTTTAATTCAGAAATATTATTTTCTCTACAGTCTTTGGTGAAAGGCGATTTCTTTTTTTTTAAACAATTTCACCAGCTTTAGAGAATATCCTCTCGCATGGAACAGATGATGCAGGAGTACACAAAAACAGTTTAGAAAGCTGGTATAAATGAGGATATATTGCTTTGTGGGTGGACCAGTAGGCAAGAGGGTCAGCAGAACGCTGCAGTGGGGGATCGGTCATGTAGCGCTGGACCTCTATGGTTGCATCTGATGTTGCACTTTTGTTCCTCCTTGCATTACTTGCATCGTTGTCCAGCAGCTCCCAAAGATTCACCTCATCTGCAAGGGAAATGATAAACAAAACCATGTTATGAGTAATTAATAGTTTTAAGTAACCTTCTAGGATTTTTACTTTACCTTGACCTGTAGTTTCAAGATTTTGTGCTGTATCTGGCTGTGCTGAGTGGCTGGGTGTTTGATGAGCTGTATCTTTGATTAACGCTGTGCATTCAGATGTTAGTCGTCCAATTGCTGTCTGGGCCTGTATATGATTATGAAACCCAAATGTTTTAAATCGTGGATCTAGTAGTGTAGCTAATGTCAAAACACTTGTCGATTCAAGAGCTGAAAATTTATCTGCTAATCTTCTTGACAGATTCTGTCCCAGCTGGATTGCAGTGTCGTTGGTAATGTTTTTGAGCGTTTCAATAATTGTGTATCGCAACATTTTAATCATGGGAATGACCTTAGAGCCAGATACTCTCTTCTCCTCAGAAAGTTCAACGGTGGCCACCTGGAATGGGGCTAGCACTTTCATACACTCAGATATTGCCTGATATTCTTCTGATGTCAGAGGAGCCACATCAGTTCTCAGTGTAGCCAGTGCCGCACCCACTGGTTCTCTCTCTTCATATATACGCTGAAAGCATTAAATAGGTACTATTCCAGCGTGTATCAACCTCCAGAATCAGCTTCTTCACAGAACGTCCCATTTGTTCCTGTTTCTCTCTAAGCCTCTCTTTTGCTGTGGTACTGGTCTTAAAGTAAGTCACCATCCTTCGTGCTCTTGTTCTGACATCTTCCAGACCAGGAGTTGCATCAAGGTACTTCTTGACCACCAAATTCAAGGCATGTGCAATGCATATAACATGCCTAATCTTTAAGTTGTTGGCAGTGGCTATCATATTTGAAGCAGCATCAGTCACCAGGGATTTTATTTTGCTCTGGATACCCCATTCTTCAAAGAGCAACCTCTTGGCCTCTGCAAGGTTCTCCGCAGTGTGAGCTTTTGGAAATGACCATACCCCCAGAAGTACTGTGGCAAGCTTATCCTTGTCGTCTACATAATGGCATGAAACGGCCAGATATGCATCCATATTAATAGAGGTCCACATATCTGCAGTTAGGCTCACACCCTCAGTTTTCTGTAGCTCAGCCATGGCCTTCTGCTTCTGCTCCTCATATTTGTGGTCCACCATGGTCTTCAGAGCCTGCCTGGATGGTAGTGCATAAGTGGGGTCAAGCTTAGCCACAAATGCTTTAAAGCCACTGTCATCCACAATAGAGAAAGGCTGTGAATCCTCCACAATCATGTCCACTAGAGATTCATCAAGCTGTTGTTTGCGGTTCACTGGACAGAAAATGTGCAAATACATGTAAAACTTTAAGTAAAGTTTATTCATACTGTAACAGTTGAAAACTTCCATAAATTAGTTACCTTGACAGTTGAAGTTTTCCATTGACCCTCCAGACTGCTCATGCTTAGCCCTATAATGCCTCAGCATGGAAGACGTATTATTATTATACGCCAACTGCTGATCACACACCAAGCACTGAACCTGTAACAACAACGTTTATCTGTGTGAGGATCTATGCAATTACATGTAGGCAAGGCAAGTTTATTTATATCACATTTCATACACAGAAATTCACAGAAATGAGAAAACAATCTAAGAGAAAAAAGCCCTTAAAATCACAAATCATAAAAATTAATGAGAATTTAAAATAACAATTAAAAGAAAATAATTGTGCTTTTTTGAGTTTAAAATGTGTTTAAAAACATTCACACAGAAATAAAACTGCCTTAAGTTAAAATTGTTAAAATTGCAGTCAGTGTGAAGCAGCACAGTGCTCATTCAGTAAAAGCAGAGTTAAACAGATGTGTGCAGATGTTAGCACATATGACGTAAAAGCAATCCATTGTACTGTAGTGCTCCATATCATTCACTACATATGTAAAAATATTTGTATGCAGAAATGTCAAAGAACTTATTCGGGGAAATAAGTTTAAAGTGTTCCCAAACTTGGGAACGACTTCTCTTTCTCGCTGGCTCCATCACAACACTGAAATAAACTCAATCCACTCTCCTCAACAATAACGCCAATCCAAACACTGACTACTACAACCCATGGTGTTGCCATGGTTTGGCTTCACTTTTATAAGAAATACAGCCGCCAGGTTTCAAACCTGTCAACACTGGATTGGGCTGTCAAAGCAGTCAGGTGGTTCACTACAGGAGTGAACCAGTGTGTTTGCTTCAGAAGTCATTTTCACGTGACTAGTGACGTAATGATACAAGCTCCGAAGCAGTGGTTCATTGTAAGGACCGTTCGAGTTTGAAGCAAGCTTCAGAGCGTCGGTGTCAGACGTAACATCACTACACCCAACCATGTCCTTTGAGTCCTTTCCTTAGGATGCGTTAAGTAAATCTGTTTTGCCAATTGCATTGTTTGAATTTGTTTATTTGAATTGTTTGGATTGAGTATATGTTGTTGATATGTGTATTGATGAATTATATGAGTTTGATTTCCTTTATTGTATTGGTTGTAGTGACTTAAGACCATCTTGTATATCCTGTCCATCCTGTCCAATCCGTTAACACCTGTCCATTTACATTGTGTGAATCAGCTCCATGTGAATGTATGAACTTCATGTTATGTGAATTACCCAAGGCTTAATCATCCTGAACTTAAAATAAAAGAGAGCAAAGGACTGGTATGTGTCCCGTGTTTTAATCAGACACGCCATCAAGTTTCTGCAACTCCAACGAACTTTGGATATGTTTAACATCTTGATATCCTTCATATGGTCCTTTGAGCCGGAACTAGAAATTTGGTGGAATGGATTACCACGCAAGACCTGCAATCCGGCGCAGCCTAAGAAGGAGAAGACCTCCTGCCCATTTTGCTGACTGTATGGTGAGAGGACGTGTTCCTTCTCCCCTCCCCTCACCAACACTAGTTGTAAGTGATCATCACCAAACCCAGTATCGAAATCCATCTTCTTTAAGACCTGCCCCATGCTCATCTGCTCATGATGAACAGTATCAACATGATTCACTCGATATTGATGTTAAACAAGAAATACTTGCACTTAAGTGTATGCTTGGTGAGATGATGTCTAGAATGTCACAGTTAGTAGTTTCTTCTAAACATTCTTTTGATGCTTCTGATGATGATGATAATGCCTTTGCTAATCCATCTATTGTTCAAGAATTGTGTGAATGTATTAAGACAGCTGAACAGAATCCTGCATGTGAGAAATGTAATTCCTCAACTGTTCCTTCATCTTTTCCATTGAGTAGGCCTAGTTCTCTGCCTCTTCCTCCTTCCTCATTGTTACGTAGTCCACCCCAACATATGCACACACATGATATAACATCACAACTACAATCAAGTTGTAGATTACAACCTTCTATTGTTCCATTGGTTCCTGAGCCTTCTAATTGTCATTCCCCTCAAGTGCAAACATCACCGGTGTTGGTACAACCAGCTGGTTCACCACAGCCAGGTTTACCATGTAGCCCCTTTTCCCCTTCCATGGTGTGTACTCAGTTATCCTCACAAGTAACATCAGCACAGTTACCTCCTCAGCCTCGGTATGCTGTTTCTCAGTATTCACAGCCATTAGGACCATTTTCTAACTTGTCGATTCCTCATGTACCCTCAACTAATGTAGGTCCTTATATTCAACCACAGTCTGTAGGTCAGGTAGGGAACCTTGTTGTACAACATCCTGCTCCGTATATTCAACCAATTGTTCCCACTACCCAGTCAACCACAATTCCATTCATTCATCCTTATCCATATTCCCAGCCATATTATGTTCCATATCCTGTTCCTTCCTATCCTACTTCTCGTGTTCAGGGACCTTCCTTTCCTTTCTTGGTGAATGACGACCCCCAAGAATTTGCAATGTTGCAGTTAGCCTTGACAAATTTGTTGTCACCCCCATGAGCCAGAACATTACAAATTCCATATCTTGCTGGATCATTTAAAATTTTCTCCAGCTCATAATCTAGCTTTAGCTTATGCTAACGATCCTAGGCCTTACATTATGGCTCTTTTTGCACTACAGCAGAAATATGGGCAACCTCACCAATTAGTTCTGAGAGAAATCAAAGCCATTCTAGCTCTCCCCAGGGTGAGACCAGGTGACAACAGAGCATTTCTCATGTACAGCAACTACTCAGTAAACTGCCCACAGAGCATGTGGCCAACTTTGCCCATTATGCCCGTACGATCCTAAAAGGTCAATATTACAACCTGATTAACTTTTACATTTACATTACATCCAAGAGAAGGCAGAGTGTCAAGCAATAGTTGACCAGGTTAGTGACTTTCCAAAATAACTCCTGAGTAAACCTCAATCAAAGACCTACGTTAACACTCGAACAGTCTTGTATGGAGTCTACGCTAATTCTGTTGTGCCAAGATCCACAAATAAGCAACCCCTGAATTTGAGAGATGGAGAACGGAGTTCCAAGTATTCATGTGCATATTGTTCCAGTTGAGATCATTTCATTGGCCTGTGCCCCTCTTTTAGATCTCTAGAAGACATCAGGAAGGAGGCATGGATTAGAGAGAACAATAGATGTTGGAGATGTGGGTTTAATCATCTAGCTGTCAACTGTGACCTGAAAAAACCCTGTCCACAGTGCAAAGGCAGACGTCTTGGTATCCTTCATGGAGTCAATTTTCATGGTAAGGATAATGGTACATTCTATCTTAGTCGCCTTAGTTACTGCTTAAAGTTGTTGAAGTACTTCTTCATTATAAAGGCAGATCCTTGCAAACCTATGCCATCTTGGATGATGGATCAGAACATACCATGTTGCTACCTCAAGCATCTGATTCTTTGGGCCTCAATGGGGTAACTGAGTCTCTAATTGTTAGAACTGTACATCAAGATACTCTTGCACTTGAAGGCTCTTCTGTAACCTTTGAAATATCATCCATGGCCAATCCAGAAAAGAAGTATTCCATTTCCAATGCCTTTTCTGCTGTCAGATTGGGACTGGCAGAACAGGCGTATCCTGTTGAGATCTTGCAGAGACGTTTTAGACATCTGCGAGATTTACCCCTTCCAGCCTTTGCTAATGCCCAACCACTTATTCTTATTGGTGCAGACTATCCACACCTAATAAATCCAATTGATCAGGTGCATTTCGGGCCTCCTAAATCCCCAGCCGCAATCCAGGCAAGGCTAGGCTGGGTACTTCAAGGCCCAATACCGATTCCTAACACTGATGAGATGCAGTGTCTTTTTACCATCGCTAATCCACTATAAGAACTTCGCCATGATGTGGAGAAATTATGAAAAGTAGACATCCTTCCTTTCAGGAATGAGAAAGTCATTACTAGGTCCAAGCAGGACCAAGAAGCTATGGACTTGTTGGCCTCCAAGTCTAAAAGAGTTGATGTGGATGGTGGGCAAATATATGCCACTCCGTTATTGTGTGCTGCTTCTGCCATAGGGTTACGAGCTTAACCAAATGCAGTTATGTCTTCTTTCAGATGTATCGAGCGACGCCTCCAAAGAAATACTAAAACTGCTGCTGTGTATGACCAAGAAATTGCTAAGTTGGAGGTGTCCGGTTATGTTTCCAAAGTGGAACTTCCTCATGACTCATTTAATGAATCATGGTATATTCCTCATCATATTGTGGAGCATAATGAAGAAAAAAAAGAATAGTCTTCAATTGCTCCTATCAATAAAACAGTGTGTCACTTAACAGTCAACTTCTTCCTGGCCCACAATTGGGCCCTTCCTTACTTACATTTACATTTACATTTACATTTATTCATTTGGCAGACGCTTTTATCCAAAGCGACTTACAAAAGAGAAAAAACATAAGCGAATCATATTAAGGAGACAGTGGTATGAAAAGTGGCATACTACAAAGTTTCACTATCATCAGAATAGTATTTAACCGATTTAAGTGCAACAAGAATTGAATTTTTTCTTTTTTTTTTTTTTTTTTTTAGTGACTGGTTAAATGCTTGTGGAAAAGATGTGTTTTTAGCCGTTTTTTGAAGATAGAGAGTGAGTCAGCTTCATGGATTGAGTTGGGGAGGTCATTCCACCAACGTGGTATGATAAAAACGTGGTATGATGAAAGTTCGGCAAAGTGTTTTGGTGCCTCTTTGTTTTGATACGACAAGGCGATGTTCCTTAGCCGACCGCAGGCTTCTGGTGGGAACGTAGCTCTGCATAAATGTTTTTAGGTATGCTGGTGCTGACCCAGTGACTGTTTTGTATGCCAGCATCAGGGCCTTGAATTTAATACGTGCATGAACCGGCAGCCAGTGGAGAGAGACAAAGAGTGGTGTAACATGTGCTCTCTTTGGTTCATTAAAGACCAGACGTGCTGCTGCATTCTGGATCATTTGCAGAGGTCTAATTGCACATGCAGGAAGGCCTGCAAAGAGAGTGTTACAGTAGTCCAGTCTAGAGATGACAAGTGACTGAACAAGCAGTTGTGTGGCATGTTCAGAGAGGAAAGGTCTTATCTTCCTGATATTGTAGAGTGGAAATCTACATGATCTTGCAGTCTTTGAGATGTGGTCTGTGAAATTTAGCTCGTCATCAATGGTTACCCCTAGATTTCTGACCGTTTTGGAAGGCGACACTGTAGTTGGACCCAGCTGCACAGTGATGTTGTGTTCAACAGCAGGGTTGGCTGGAAAGACAAGGAGTTCAGTCTTGGCTGGGTTGAGTTGCAGGTGGTGTTCCTTCATCCAGGCTGAGATGTCTGCCAGAAAGGCAGCGATTCGAGCGGTCACTGTGGTGTCATTGGGCTGGAATGTCAAGTAGAGTTGCGTGTCATCAGCGTAGCAGTGGTAAGAGAAACCATGCGACTGGATGATGGGTCCTAATGACGTTGTGTATATGGAGAAGAGAAGTGGCCCAAGCACTGATCCCTGAGGTACCCCAGTACGTAACTGATGTGGCTTGGATACCTCACCTCTCCAGGCTACCTTGAAAGACCTACCTGAGAGATAGGAGTTGAACCAGCCAAGCACAGTTACAGTGATGCCCAGTTTAGAGAGGGTGGAAAGTAGGATCTGATGGTTGACTGTGTCAAAGGCTGTAGAAAGGTCCAGCAGAATTAGGACGGATGATTTTGATTCAGCTTTCGCCTGTCTCAGCGACTCCGTGACAGACAGCAGGGCAGTCTCAGTGGAGTGTCCACTTTTGAAGCCTGACTGATTGCCATCCAGCAGCTTGTTCTGTGAGAGATAGGCAGAGATCTGATTGAAAACAGCCCTTTCAAGTGTTTTTGCCATGAATGGGATGAGTGAGACTGGTCTGTAGTGTTCTATCTGTGTGGGGTTAAGTGCAGGTTTTATCAGCAGCGGGATTACTTGAGCCTGCTTAAATGTAGTGGGAAAAGTGCCTTCAAGAAGAGATGTGTTAATTATGTGTGTAAGTGCAGGTAAGATGGACGGAGAGATGGCCTGGAGAAGGTGTGATGGAATGGGGTCAAGAGAACAAGTGGTGGTGTGGTTGGAGATGAGGAGTTTTGAGACCTCAGTGTCAGCTAAAGGAGAGAACATAGAGAGAGAAGAGTTGCATACAGGAGGTGGGTGTTTGACAGGGTATGGTGCTGTGAATGTATTGCTGATGGCTCTAACCTTATTAGTAAAAAATGTGGCGAAGATATCTGCTGTCAGTGATGTGTCAGGTGGTGGAGGGGGAGGGCAGAGAAGTGTGTTAAATGTTCTAAACAAGCTACGAGTGTCTGTGGTGCTGTTGATCTTGGTCTGGTAATATGAAGTTTTTGCAGCTTTAACGTTATCTGAAAAAGTTGCAAGTAGAAGCTGATATTTACCTAGATCGGCTGGATCTTTAGATTTCTGCCATCTCCTCTCAGCTGCCCTGAGATCAGTCCGATGTTCATGACGAATGACGTCAGACAGCCAGGGGCTGGGTGGAGTAGTACGTGCTGGTCTAGAGGAGAGAGGACAGATGTTGTCTAGACAGGTTGTTAATGTAGAGCTAAGTGTGTCTGTGACAGTGTTTACATCGAGCGTGGAAAATACCTTTATTGTGGGAAGAGAGGCAGAGACATCAGTGGATAGGCGAGAGGATGAGAGGGAACAGAGGTACGGCGAAAGGAAACCAAAGGTGGAGTTGGTTTTACTGTGGATGGGAGAATCATGTTGAATTGAACAAAGTAATGATCAGAGACATGTAAAGGTGTAACAAGAATATTTGAGGTAATACAGTTACGTGTAAAAACGAGGTCCAGCTGGTTGCCCGATCTGTGAGTTGCTGTGGTGTGTAGTCTTTCCAATTCAAATGAGGCCAGAAGAGTATTCAGTTCAGTGGCCTGGGGCTTGTCTTGGTGTATGTTGAAATCGCCAAGAACCACAAGTGGCCTGCCATCCTCTGGCAAAGAGGACAGCAGGACATCCAACTCCTCAAGAAAGCTTGTCAGCTGACCTGGAGGGCGATAGATGACAACAACATGTATTTTTGTGGGTTGCAATGTAGTAATGGCATGGAATTCAAAGGCTGTATTGTTACATAGTGAAGCCTGTGGAGAAAAAGTCCAGTTATTATGAATGAGCAAACCTGTTCCTCCACCCCTACCGGTATGTCGAGGGGGGTGAGAGAAGGAGAAGTTGTTGGAGAGAGCAGCAGGTGTTGCTGTATCCTCAGGACGTATCCATGTCTCCGTCAGTGCCAGGATACTGAGGGTGGACTGTGTGGCGAAAGCTGGAATGAAGGCAGCTTTGTTCACAGCAGACTGGCAGTTCCAGAGTCCCACTGAGAACGAGAGCGGAGCAGAAGTTGAAGTACAACATGGTCGTATGTTGTGTGGGTTGTGTTTGGAGTCTTACTCCGGTTTCGTCAGTGCCCAGTGGCAATTAGTGGAGATATAAAATCTATGTTCCATCAAGTTAGGCTACTACCAGAAGACCATTCTCTTCTACGCTTCCTGTGGCACAATATGAATAGGTCAAATCCACCTGACATCTACGAATGGCAAGTTTTGCCCTTTGGCACAGTATGTAGTCCATGTTGCGCAAGCTATGCTCTACAAAGGCATGTCCATGATCACCAAGAAGGATATGAAGATATAGTGAGTTCTTTACTTCAGTCATTCTATGTGGACAACTGTTTAGAGAGTTCCCCAGATGTGCAAACTGCTAAGAACTTCTTAGATCAAATGTGTTCTTTACTGATGAGTGGAGGATTTGAAATCAGACAGTGGGCAAGTAACCAGCCTAATGTTGTCAGACATCTTCCCCCTGAAGCCTGGTCTGAGAGTGCTGAACAATGGATCAATCAAGACCATTTGGATCCTAAAGAAGGAGCTCTGGGTCTGAGTTGGCACTGTCCCTCTGATTCATTAGGGTATTGAACCCGAACTGTGGAGTATAAAACAACAACCCTGCGCAATATATATAAAGTCCTCTCTAGTCAGTATGACCCCTTGGGTTACATAACCCCCTTTACAACGCGAGCTAAAGTCATCATACAACAATGCTGGATAAAGTCCCGGGGCTGGGATGATCCCCTTATGCCAAATCCTATTCAACAGGCCTGGAAGGCTTGGGAAACCGAGCTCCCTGACCTGTCATTGATACAGCTTCCTCGTTGTTATCTAACTTTACCTTCCAACCAAATCACATCCAGAGAGTTGCATATTTTTAGCAACGCCTCAGAGAGCGCATATGGGTCAGTAGCCTATTTGCCAATGGAAACTGACAAGGGTGTGGCACATACTTCCTTTGTCATGGCAAGATCTCGAGTTGCCCCCAAAAGGCAAATATCCATCCCTCATCTTGAACTTTGCGCTGCTCTAACAGGTGCACAGCTTTGTAAACTCCTGCAGAATGAATTGACTTATCCTTTGACAAATATTGTCCTATGGTCCGATTCGACAACTGTCTTGTCTTGGCTGCATTCCCTCTCCTGCCGTTACAAAGTTTTTGTAGCTAGTAGAGTCACTGAATTCCTGGAACTCACTGATCCCTCCTCTTGGAGGTATATTCCTTCTGCACAGAATCCAGCAGATGACATTACGAGAGGCAAAACTCTTATTGAGCTAGCCAAACCTGATCATAGATGGCGACAAATTCCAACGTTTCTGAAATTTCTTCCACATGAATGGCCCAAAAATCTAGTATCTGGATCTGCTAGTCCTGATCCTGAGCTCCGCAAACCACTCTTTTGTGGGTTAACACAATTGGATGATATTGTACTTCCAGATCCTTCCTGTTTCAAATCATGGTCAGAGTTACAGTTCGCAACAAATGAGTTACGCCTCTTCAGTTCAAAACCTTCTTCTGAGACAACCCCAGCAACAAAGTTTTCCCTCGGAGTACCAGTGTGTAAAGGAAGGAAAGCCTGTTGAACCTCAAAGTTGTCTCCTTACACTTTCTCCTGAATTCAATGAAGAAACAGGACTTATTGTAGTAGGCGGTAAACTCAGATGTGTAGAGGATATGGAACCTGGAATGGTTCATCCAATCGTCCTCGACCCTAAACATCCATTATCCCATTTAATTATCAAGGACTGTGACGAGGGACTTTTCCATCCTGGTCCAGAGAGAGTTTTCTCGGAACTTCGGCGCAATTACTGGATAATTAGAGGGAGACAAGCCATAAAAAAACATCAGTGGTCTTGTTTGCAATGTAGGAAGTGGAGAGATAAGCCATCTATCCCTCAAATGTCAGATCTTCCACTCTCCAAGCTCCGGTTGTTCAAACCTCCCTTTTGGTCCACTGGAATGGACTGTTTTGGTCCCTTCCATGTCAATATTGGCCATAGAATGGAGAAGAGATGGGGCATTCTGTTTAAGTGTCAGACCACTCGATGTCTGCATCTTGATTTGTTGAGCAGTTTAGATGTGGACAGCTTTCTAATGGCCCTACGCCGCTTCATATCCAGGAGAGGTAGGCCGTATGAGATTCTTTGTGATCAAGGAAGTAATTTCCGTGGAGCTGCAAGAGAGTTAAAGGAAGCTTTCCAGACTCTTACCACTGAGTTCCAAGGCAAGTTGGAAAATCAGTAGATTAAATTCTAGTTTAATCCACCACAAGCTCCTCATTTTGGGGGGTCATGGGAAAGAGAGGTTCGTTCAGTTAAAACAGCTTTGCGGGTGGTACTTGGCAGTCAAACAGTATCAGAGGAAGTCCTACGGACAGTTTTGACAGAAGTTGAAGGAGTGTTAAATTCAAGGCCACTTGGTTACGCCTCTTCAAACATTTCAGACCTCGACCCTATCACTCCAAATCTCATCCTCATGGGGCGGCGAGATTCTTCTCTACCTCAGGGGATTTATGCCAATACTAAGCTCCTTGGCCGCAGATCTTGGCGCCACAGCCAGGTCCTCGTTGACCAGTTTTGGACATCCTTTATTCGATATTATTTACCAGGTCAGCAGCTCTGTCAAAAATGGAATCGAGAACAACCTAATCTAAATGACTCTGCTGTCGTGTTAGTTATTTATTCTCAACTTCCAAGAGCCTCATGGCCCATTGGCAGGGTAGTATGTCTCTTACCTAGTCAGGATGGGCAGGTCAGAGTAGCTGAGATTGTTATCAATGGAAAGATGTATGTATGTCCAGTTGCTAAATTGATTCCATTACCTGAAATAGACGAGTAATAGCAAATACATTACTGTATTTGGGGGCGGCTGTTGCGAATTTGGCCCTTTTTCTTAAATTTTTTTCCTATTTTTCCCATATATATATATACAGTGAGGAAAATAAGTATTTGAACACCCTGCTATTTTGCAAGTTCTCCCACTTGGAAATCATGGAGGGGTCTGAAATTGTCATCGTAGGTGCATGTCCACTGTGAGAGACATAATCTAAAAAAAAAAATCCAGAAATCACAATATATGATTTTTTAACTATTTATTTGTATGATACAGCTGCAAATAAGTATTTGAACACCTGTCTATCAGCTAGAATTCTGACCCTCAAAGACCTGTTAGTCTGCCTTTAAAATGTCCACCTCCACTCCATTTATTATCCTAAATTAGATGCACCTGTTTGAGGTCGTTAGCTGCATAAAGACACCTGTCCACCCCATACAATCAGTAAGAATCCAACTACTAACATGGCCAAAACCAAAGAGCTGTCCAAAGACACTAGAGACAAAATTGTACACCTCCACAAGGCTGGAAAGGGCTACGGGGAAATTGCCAAGCAGTTTGGTGAAAAAAGGTCCACTGTTGGAGCAATCATTAGAAAATGGAAGAAGCTAAACATGACTATCAATCTCCCTCGGACTGGGGCTCCATGCAAGATCTCACCTCGTGGGGTCTCAATGATCCTAAGAAAGGTGAGAAATCAGCCCAGAACTACACGGGAGGAGCTGGTCAATGACCTGAAAAGAGCTGGGACCACCGTTTCCAAGGTTACTGTTGGTAATACACTAAGACGTCATGGTTTGAAATCATGCATGGCACGGAAGGTTGCCCTGCTTAAACCAGCACATGTCAAGGCCCGTCTTAAGTTTGCCAATGACCATTGGGATGATCCAGAGGAGTCATGGGAGAAAGTCATGTGGTCAGATGAGACCAAAATATAACTTTTTGGTCATAATTCCATTAACCGTGTTTGGAGGAAGAAGAATGATGAGTACCATCCCAAGAACACCATCCCTACTGTGAAGCATGGGGGTGGTAGCATCATGCTTTGGGGGTGTTTTTCTGCACATGGGACAGGGCGACTGCACTGTATTAAGGAGAGGATGACCGGGGCTATGTATTGCGAGATTTTGGGGAACAACCTCCTTCCCTCAGTTAGAGCATTGAAGATGGGTCGAGGCTGGGTCTTCCAACATGACAATGACCCGAAGCACACAGCCAGGATAACCAAGGAGTGGCTCTGTAAGAAGCATATCAAGGTTCTGGCGTGGCCTAGCCAGTCTCCAGACCTAAACCCAATAGAGAATCTTTGGAGGGAGCTCAAACTCCGTGTTTCTCAGCGACAGCCCAGAAACCTGACTGATCTAGAGAAGATCTGTGTGGAGGAGTGGGCCAAAATCCCTCCTGCAGTGTGTGCAAACCTGGTGAAAAACTACAGGAAACGTTTGACCTCTGTAATTGCAAACAAAGGCTACTGTACCAAATATTAACATTGATTTTCTCAGGTGTTCAAATACTTATTTGCAGCTGTATCATACAAATAAATAGTTAAAAAAATCATACATTGTGATTTCTGGATTTTTTTTTTTAGATTATGTCTCTCACAGTGGACATGCACCTACGATGACAATTTCAGACCCCTCCATGATTTCTAAGTGGGAGAACTTGCAAAATAGCAGGGTGTTCAAATACTTATTTTCCTCACTGTATATATATATATATATATATATATATATATATATATATATATATATATATATCTGTACTCCATATCCCACAATTCTAAGCAAACTACACTATTAAATTTAGTGCACTACATTACCCATACACCCCTTGGTTGAGGTCTATAAGTAGACCTCATTTCCTTCCTTTGTTTCTCTGGCATTGATGAGGTGAGGGTGTTTGAATGGACACCCATGTCCTTTGAGTCCTTTCCTTAGGATGCGTTAAGTAAGTCTGTTTTGCCAATTGTATTGTTTGAATTTGTTTATTTGAATTGTTTGGATTGAGTATATGTTGTTGATATGTGTATTGGTGATTTATATGAGTTTGATTTCCTTTATTGTATTGGTTGTAGTGACTTAAGACCATCTTGTAAATCCTGTCCATCCTGTCCATCCGTTAACACCTGTCCATTTACATCGTGTGAATCAGATCCATGTGAATGTATGAACTTCATGTTATGTGAATTACCCAAGGCTTAATAATCCTGAACTTAAAATAAAAGAGAGCAAAGGACTGGTATTTGTCCCGTGTTTTAATCGGACATGCCATCAAGTTTCTGCAACTCCAACGAACTTTGGATATGTTTAACATCTTGATATCCTTCATTAAGAAGTATGATATTAATATAATAATAATTAAAAAAAAAAAAAATATTTTAAAATTTTTGGTTTTCGGCCAAGTGCATCCTGAATTTTCGGTTTCGGCCCAGAATTTACATTTCGGTGCATCACTACTAATTGCCGATTGTGGATGAAGCATTTGTGAATGAATACATTTGAATAAATATGTATAATTACCACATACAGCAGGGTTCCCGAATTATTTTTCACCAAAGGCCGAATTCTGTCAATAATACAAAGTCGATGTAATGACAAAGTGTTTGTGCTGTTGCTATTATTATTATTAATATTATTGCTGTTTTTATTATTAAAAGCATAAATATTCAGATTTATTCTGTTCTTTTTCTCAGTATTAGTAGCCTGCTTTATTTATTCAAACAATTATGAACATTTTGTTTGTATGCATATACACAAAACTACAAAACGTCTTTGGTTACTTAACCCTCTGGGGTCTGAGGGTATTTTGGGCCCTGGAGAAGTTTTGACATGCCTTGAAATTTGTGCTTTTTCCAGTTGTTTAAAAACATATTAAGTCTGATAACACTGTATTCAGCACAAACTGGGCTACAATAATATGGGAGCAACATTTATGTACAGGTTTGTATTTTTGAGAAAATAAATTTTATGCATGGTTTTTTCAAGTAACTTAAAATAAGGCCATATAACACATACTAAACATTTGTTCACAATACTTTTGATAACTGGATCTTGTAGCCTAGAGTATTTGCTGCAAAATTATGTGAAAACCATCTTGATCACTCATTCATACAAAACAATATACTAATTTAACTTTGTAAGACAATTTTAGTGTTGAAAGGTAATATGCAAGGAGGCGTGAATTTTCATGAATATGGATTGTAATTCACACCTGAGAGACAAAGACCACTCCCCTGGGCCTATCAATGAGGGGTAGAGAATGAATGTGAGGAGACTTAATGATCAAAGTTTTAAGTTAAAAGAAGTAATCTAACTATATATTTTCTTTACATAAAGACTTTACTATTTACAATTGAAATACCTGCTTTAGCCAAAATAGCATTTAAATGTAACTAAAACTTGCTTATTAGGACATATTTCAAATGTTAATACTCTGAATCCAGTCTGGCAAGTCTGTAAACAGTCCCACTAGTAAAATATGGACCTGTTTATATAAAATAGCATGTCAGCTAATTAAAACTAAACTTACACATCCAAAATTGTATCCTCGGCTGGATCAAGTCTCTCTTCAAAATTCAAACGTTCATCGGAGTCCCGCTCTTCTTCTGAGGAAAATGTTAACTCTTTCTTACAATCCTGGAGCTTTCTCGCCTGTGTATCTTTGCAAATGCGCAGACAAATGAATGAAATGTGTTTACATTATACCTCACAGTTGGGGGCGTGTACATTTGCATTGATCGTCTCAGTACATTATCATATGAATGGCGTGCTCTGCTGGTGGGTGGGATTACATTACAGATAATTAGATAGACCAGCAAAAACTGTACATCACTTTGTTTCATACAGATTGCATTGCAGGAGAATATTTGTTTTAAATTTTAATTGTTTTATTTAAAAGTAGACATTTTAATCTTTCTTTAGACATATTTTTCATGTTTGTGTGACTGCTTACAGCTCACCTTTTTTATTTTCTTTATTTTACAAAAGCACAAGATTTTGTTGTTATTGTGACTGTACACAAATATAAGTAGACCCTTTATAGTCTCTAATGATGTCTTACACTTATCTGTATACCCAAAAATGACTAATAGTATTTTAAGTTGTTTCTGCTGTAATGTCGAAAATATCCAGCAGGACGCGACCCCAGAGGGTTAAGTGAAATCCTTGTTCCCTGAAAAAAGCGGAACGAGTTGCTGCGCTGAGAAAAGCGCTTTGGGAACATCTTATAGTTGTGACCAGCTGTGAATATGTGTGCAACACGTCAATGAACATTGACCGGAATTTATAACCTCTGCCGGTGTCATCATTGGTTGCACCTGGGGCAAGGTTATAAATAGATGCGTCACCGGAGCATCGTCAGGTATTTTGTCTGAAGAGCAGTCCCGGGGCATCCCAGTGTGGCAGTGAAGCACAGCATCTCGTTCCGCTTTTTTCAGGGAACAAGGGTTACACTTAAGTAACCCGACACGTTCCCTTTACAAAAAGCTTCACTTATGATGCTGCGCTGAGAAAAGCGCTTTGGGAATGAGAATACCCACACCGCCGCACTGTGGCTGTCCGGACCCCCAGTGGTTTTGTAGTGTGCTCACAAGAGTGTGAGAGGGCTCAGACATGAGCTTGAGATGTCGACTCAAGGACATAAGAGCCCGGAGTGGCATGAACATCCAAACTGTAGAATCTAATGAATGTTGTGTGGAGAGAACCAGCCTGCCTCATCACAAACATGCTGCAGAGGGACCCCTCTGGCCAAGGCTTCAGAGGAGTCAACCCCTCTGGTAGAGTGAGCCCTGATGCCTGCAGGCGAAGATTGACTGTGCGCCTCTTAGGCCAAGCCAATAGCGTCCCTCACCCAACGCGACATAGTCTGCTTGGTGGCGGCCGCCCCCCCTGTTGCGGCCCCCATGGCAAACAAATTGCCCTGACTTACGCCACTGGCTAGTGCGGTGGACACAAGTCTGAAGGGCACGGACTGGACAAAGTCCGTGAAGTCTTTCCTGCTCCAGCGTAGTGAACGGCAGGAGCAGAAGGCTTCAAGAGTGACCGGGTGTAAGGTCGAAAAAGGCACCTTAGGCAGGTAGTCAGGATGAGGGTGCAAAATTGCTTTGGTCATTCCTGGGGCAAACTCTAAACAGGCTGGCAAGACAGACAGAGCCTGTAGGTCCCCAATTCTCTATAGAGAGGTAATCGCCATAAGAAAAACCATCTTGAGAGTCAGAAGTCTGTCAGACGCTGACTCTTGAGGTTCAAAGGGGGTCTCAACCAGACCCTCTAGGACTTTTGCTAGTCCCATGAAGGGGTCCTGGTCCTAGCAGGAGGCCTAGGTCGCCTAGCTCCACGAATGAAGCGAGCGAGTAGAGGATGTCTCCTCAATGGCACCCCATCCATCAAGGCGTGGCGAGCCGAAATGGCGGCCACATAGACCCTGAGAG
Source organism: Moxostoma hubbsi (assembly GCA_032164185.1). Classification (NCBI taxonomy): domain Eukaryota; kingdom Metazoa; phylum Chordata; class Actinopteri; order Cypriniformes; family Catostomidae; genus Moxostoma; species Moxostoma hubbsi. Next base: position 47,673,308 of record JAVLUX010000011.1, on the reverse strand, counting down.
TGGTGGGGCATGTGCCTGCTGACAGTTCTTTCTGCAGAAAGTCCAGAACTGAAACAATCTGGCAGTTAACTGGATCTGCATTGTGTACTGCACCATCTTTCAAGGACACCCCATTTATTGGCGTAACTTCTAGTAGAGGGAAACACATACAGGCGCATTCTGGGCCATGTATGCGTCACTGCGTCCAGCCCCCGGGGTTGGGGGCTGGGTGATTCAGGGAGAAGTAGAGGAAACATGAAACATTGCGCTGTTCATAGAGGCGAAGATGTCCTCTTTGCCTCTATGAACCCTAGCACTTAAAATGGTCTCGATAACCTCAGGTGAAAGCCCTGTGTCCCTCAGTTGGTACCCCTCAGGGGCCAAACATGAAGGTTCCACAGCTCGGGCCGGGGATGAAATACTGTCCCCTATGCCTGAGACAGAAGGTCCCTCCTTTTCGGAATCGCCCAAGGCGAGCCGTCGAGGAGAGACATTATCTCCGAGAACCATACCCTGTTCGGCCAGCGCGGCACTAACAGTAAGAGGTAAAACCCTTGCTGGAGAACTCTGGCCAAGACTCCCGGGAGCAGAGAAACTGGGGGAAACGCATACAGACGCATTCTGGGCCATGTATGCGCCATCGCGTCCAGACCTAGGGGGGCTGGGTGACTCAGAGAGAAGTAGAGGGGATATTGCTCTTCTGAGAAGAGGCAAAAAGAGGTCCACTTCTGCCCTGTAAAATCTCACCCAGATTTGTTTCACTACCTCGGGGTGGAGTTTCCACTTCCCCATCGGTATTTTCTGTCTGGACACTAAATCTGCTCCCACATATGGGCATCCAGGGATATAAACTGCCCTGAGTGACAGGAGCTTGTCCAGGGCCCAAAGGAGAATCCTACATGCCAGAAATTCAGCTGACGTGAATGGGGACCTCCTTGATGGTTTATGTAAGAGACTACTGCTGTATTGTCCACCCGCACCAAGACGTGGCAGCCTCTGGAGGAAGTATTTCAGGGCCAGAAATACAGCCATCAACTTGAGACAGTTAATGTGACAATCAAGCTGACAACCCTCCCATTCACCTTGAGCTGGACGACCACTTAAGACCGCTACCCAGCCCATCAGGGAGGTGTCTGTCTTTAGCAGCCTGCGACGACAAGACACACCTAGGGTAGGACCCAAGTTAACCCTTTCACACGTACTATCACACTGGTTTGATCATTCCAGAGTGGTCCCTGGGGAGTACCATCAAACCGGTTTGATTTGAACGTTCGTGTCTGACGTCATCAACTGGCAAATTTCAAATTTCAAATCTGCATTCCCGCTGTTTAGCTGCTGCTGCTACAGAGGGGGATTAGCTAAGCAATGCCATTTACATGCCTATAAAAGCTGCTTGAACAATCTTTTCGACCACATGTTTGTTACAGGCATTCAAACTAACACAAGACTACAAATTTACACAATGTATATCCTTGCAAAACTAATTGAAACTCACCATATCAGCTGGCATATGGTTTTGATGCAACATAGAGACTGGCTAAACACATAATGTCTAAAACAGATGCTCGAACAGTCTTTTCAAATCACATGAAAATGTTTATTTTACGTTGTATGCATTCAAACAAACATAGAATACTTACCATATAAGTTTACTGTCCATATCCACACACCGCGTATAACAGCAGCAAACTAGATGATAAACTCACCAAATCTGCTTTCGTGTTGCTGTATAGCTGCCATTGCTATAGAAAGAGTGACTGATGAAATGCTTGTCATTTATGTCTAAAACAGCTGCTCGAACAGTCTTTTCATTTACAGCGCATATCTACACACTCATGTCTATGACAACACTGAGAAACACAATCGAAATGTTTTATTCACATGAAACATATGTTGTTAATTATTTGTAAATGTGAGTCTGTGTAAATATATTTTTTTTTCAGACAGGCCTGCACTGCAATAAAAAAAAAAAAACAAACAAAAAAAAAAACAATGGCTATGACCATAGCCTATCACTAGTCTTCCTTTCCCCCCAGTGACAAGTGACATCACGGCACGTCACTTTTACCTCAGATTCGTTTCGGAGCTCGTCATATACTTTACACACACAGTTAATTTGATATATTTACAGTTTTATTTACACAATTGCCACCGAAAACTATGTCTTTAAAAAGAAAACAAATTACAGATGAGGAGATCAGAGAAATATTTTTTTAACTCTGAGGAAGAGGGAAATTTTGACAATGAGTGAAGTGACACAGATGAGGAGATGCCCCTCAACCTCCAAGCCCTTGATGCTGAGGATGAAGATGCCTCAGCAACTGCTCCTACACCTGTACACACAACACCAAGGGAGGTGGAGGAGGTAAGCTCTTCCCACTGGAGTTCTACCAGTAATTTTACGTGATTATTGGAGTACAGATCCCATGCTCCTGACACCATATTTTGGGGCTTTGTTTTCCCAGGACCGCTTCCTTCTGCTTCTCCGCTGCCTACAATTCTCCAACAATGCGATGGCAAACATCAACGTCCCCCTACAAAAAAATTGAAACATTTTCACTGCTTTCACGTCATCCTTTTTATAATATTTTTGTGCCCTACAGGGATCTGTGTGTCGATGAGACGTTGATGAAATTCAAGGGTAGGCTGGCATTTCGCCAGTTCATACCAACTAAACGCCACAGATTTGGAGTTAAATTTTTTGTGTTATGTGATGTGCTTACTGGTTATGTGCAGAACATTATCATATATACAGCATATATATACATATATCCACCACCGACCTCCAGCACTATGAAGGCCTTGGAAACTCTGGGTCCGTTGTCATGACATTAATGGCACCATACTTGAAAAAGGGTCACATCCTGTTCGTGGACAACTGGTACAGTAGTCCCACACTGTTCCAGCACCTCCTGTCTCTGGACACAGGAGCATGTGGGACTGTACGAGCCAACAGGAAGGGAATGCCAACATTCACCTGCAAAATAACAAAGGACCAGGTTGAATGTAGAGGAAATGGAACACAACTAACAGTGAAATGGCATGACGAGGGATGTTCACCTGCTTACCACGGTCCAGCCATCCACCATGTCAGCCACTGGAAAGGTTCATCATATCACCAAAGAAAGGAAGATGAAGCCTCTCTGTGTAATGGAATATAACAAAAGATGGGGGCGGTGGACAAGGCTGACATGATGAAAGGCTTCTTTTACCTCCTTGACACTGCAGTACTGAACAGCCTCATTGTCCACCACCAAATTACGGGTGAGAAATTTGCACATCAGATTATGAACAACATATAATTTACATATAAATAAACAAATAAATTGTTTATTTTAATCATTTTAATATTTTATTTTCATGTAAACTCAATGCATTTAAACTTAAACTAAAATTAACAAAAAACAATAATGACCATGCTGTCATATTCCACACTCCTCACTTCCTACCCATGTGCTCTGCTATCAATATGAAAAGTCATCACATCCCTGCAATTCAGGATGAACCTGATGAGAGGACTGCTGGAAGAGCACAGTACACCTCGGTGTCCATACAAAGCAGGCCGCCCTGCATTGGACACTCCATTGCGTCTGACAGCTAGGCATTTCCCCTCCGAAGTCCCTCAGACAGCTTCCCAGGGAAGCAGGACCAGGCAGCACTGCAAGGTCTGCCTATCCAGCACTCGCAGGACAAGGCAGAGGCGCCTCACCAAATTCATGTGTGTGCCATGCAACACTCTCTTGTGTGTTGCTCCATGTTTTGAGGATTACCACACACTGAAACATTACTGAGTTAATTACTGATTTCTAAATAAAATAAGCAAATGTTAATTCAAAGTTAAACATTTATAATAGTTATTGTTATATTTACATTGTTATTTATTTTTTTCCATATAATTGGTATATTATCTAGGAAATATGTGCATTGCTGGCTTTTGTTTACCACAAATGCAATGTAATTGAATGTAATGAATGCTATTTATTAGTTGTTATGGTTGCTTGTATTTATTAAAATATTTATATTGTTAATCATTATATTGATATTTCTTTAAAAAATATTATCTATAAACAAATGCATAATAAAATCATAGATCAATAGACAAAATTAAATAAAATAGAATTAAGAATAATGCTAATACTGAACTTATCTCATGTCTCTCACAGAGCAAACATTTCATACTAGTAACACATTTGAGCATCTAATGGTGATGGAAGGAAACGGTGCACTGGATTACAAATGTTAAACAGTAACTATGCCAAGACGAACAAAAATGGCTTCAAACTTTATTTTAATTGTACAGCCAATTGTCATACTCTGTTTGTTGGAATAGGAGATAGTTGAGCCAAACCCATCTGACACAAGACAGATCATAATCTAAGAGACCCGATTTCAGTCATAACTAAATTTAGTAAAATTTGTATTTTGCCTTTTGCTTTAGAGTATATTGCTGATGAATTGCAGATCATGCTACTTTCAATTGCAACTCATTCCTAATATTAGCATTAGAATATAGACTATACCTCACACAACAGCATTTGTTCAAAGTGAACATGATAAAATATTAGATATGTGCAATATACCCATAACATTAGTGCAGTAAACTTAGTTTTATATTTGACATTCGTGACAATACTCAAATTCTCTGTGCCCATGACATATTCAAGCCAAACCAACTTGGAAATACATGAATAGGTTTTCTTTGCCTAGCACAAAGATGAAATCAAAAAATATATATATATTTTTTCATTTACAATTTTAATAGCACTATAAATCAATTAAACAATTTAACTATTTGATATTATGACATCACAAAAAAAAAATAAGACTCTGTTTGTGGAATTTACTTTCTATATTTTTTTCAAATAAATATAGTAAATGTTTGTAATATTCTAATTCCATTAAACTCAAAGACCGTGTGACCTAGAGACATGAAATCAGCTGTAAAACACTCAGAATATTATTCTTCATATAGCACAAGGCTTGTTTTTGGGAGTAAATGTTCACTACCTTTTGTACAGATATTAGAATTCTATAGTCACTGAGATTAACAGATTTATAGGGATAATTGAATCTGTGTTTTGCAGCTGATTTCATGTCTCTAGGTCAAACAGTCATTGAGTTTAATGGAATTAGAATATTACAAACATTAACACTTTTTTTATTTGAAAACATATAGAAAGTAAATTTCACAAACAAAGCCTTGTGTCATGAAAGGGATATTTTTAAGAACATTTCATATTTGTTTTGATATCATAATATCAAATGGTTAAATTGTTTAATTGATTTATAAGGCTAATAAATATAGTCACTTAAGTTTTTATTTATTTTTTACTTTTTCCTACACCGTTGGTTGGTCCGGTCCGGTCCGGTGGTAGCCTTGTGTGGACAACAGCTGAGACACTCCTGAAAGACTTTTTCCGTTTCGCATAACGAGAGGAACATTTACACCTTGTTTATTGACCACGGCGTGGTTTTGCACATGGCCATTACTTTTTACAATTCGAAAGTTGCGTGAACAAATGATACTGCTATCGCTGTTGCTAACTTTAAAACTAGCGGGTTGATGTTCCGCATCGGAAACCTTTGACGCTGGTAGTGACGATTCTCTCTGACCAATCAGTGATCTGCAGGATTTTGACGTCACATTTAGTATCGACTCAGCTCGCTTGGGACCTCGACCAAGGTGGTACTAAAAAAGTACCAGGTACTATCCACAGTGGAAAACCCCCAAAAAGAGAGCAGACTCGAGTTGTACCGTACAGTGGAAAAGACCCATAAGCATGAGATGGAGTTGTGGAGCACGGAACCGTTCTGAAAACACCATAACAATGATCTAACTTAATCTAGACTGGACAGAACAGCGCAAATAAACTTTGAAGCGAGCAGACTATTTATTTAATTAAATCGCAGCCCATTGCAATTTAATAATCGCACAAGGTCATATTGCGATTTTGATTTTTAGTGCAGCCCTACTTACCGCCACCTTATGTGAGGAAGGATACTGGTATACCAGTTCCACATTCTCCTAGAAACGTTACAGGGCCTGTGGTACAGGGGGGGAAATAGGATAAGAATGACCATGATCAACTGCAAAATGAGCAAAGAGGGAGCAGAGCAGTATAGTAAGATACTCACTGAGTACATGAGAGCTGTGCAACACTCCCATTTGTGTTAGCCAATGTTTTGAGTACGCACTGAAGCGTTATTGAGAACTGTGAAATAAAATAATCAAATGTTAGTTATGGTTACAGTTCCATTGTTATATATTGTAAAAGGTGTATTTTTTTCCTTGAAATTGGTTTATAATCTATTAAATGTGTGCATTGTGGGCTTTTATGAAAAATGCAATGTAATTTAATGTTATGAATGCTGTTTAGTAGCTGTTATGGTTATGATGCTTGCATTTGTTAAAATATTTATATTGTTAATCATTATATTGATATTTATAAAAAAAAGTTGTATTGTCTATAAACAAATGCATAGATCAATAAATAAAATGAAATAAAATCACATTTTTTAACTCTCACAGAGCAAAGATACATGTTTTTTTATACTGTATACACAAGACAGATCATAATCAGAGACTTTCAGTCATAACTCAATTTTGTTAGAGTATATTGTTGATGAATGACATATTATGCTACTTTCAATTGCAACCAATTCCTAATATTAGCATTAGAATATAGACTATACCTCACACAACAGCTTTTAATCAAAGTGAACACGATAAAACATTAGAAATGTGCACAATGCCCGCAACATTACAAAAGCAGTAAACAGCACGAGCTATTACGTAAATTACATCAAACTACGATAAATACATATCATAAACATATTATTAATGCATTTATGATGGTCTACACGTGTTTGCAAATAATTTTCAACAATTCTCAATTGAAAGACAAAAAATTTACTCACCAGTAGCAATCCTGTAATGCGTTGGCAGAAAAGTTGCACGTGGGAGTGAAATTCAGAGCCAGAGAAAATAAATTAATAAATGTCAATATAAACCATTGGTTAAAACATTTATTATAGTTTATACATGTTTCGACCAACGAGGAAGGGTTTAAAGTGAAGAAAAAAGCAAAACGCTTACCTATACTCTGTCCACCAGCTCAAAGCGTGACCAGACAGCGGTGAACCATCATGTGACTGCCCAGAGTATCATGTGACAAGCTTGGTGTGTCACACTGGAGTTTAAAATTTGCTACGTTGTAAAATAACTGGCAAAAAAAAAATCACGCTGGGGGAATCAGTTAAATCATTTAGAATTTACATATGAAAGGGTTAAGAAACCGGGGTCTGAACCACACAGAGAGGGAACGAATCCTGCGGCACATAACCCTTATTTGCCTTGGGGGACTGGCCCTTGGATGAGAGGCTTTTAGCCACAGCTGGAACGGTCTCATGTGCAGAAGGCCCAAAGGGATCACCGTGAGACCTAGTAATCGTTGATACTGACGAGCAGTGAAACCTTGACCTAGCCTGACTTTGCTCAGGGTGTTCTGAATGGAAATGATTCGAGCAGGAGACAATTGTGCCCGCATCGTGATCGAATTCCATATAACTCCCAGATAGGTAATTCCCTGGGTTGGAGAGAGAACGCTCTTTTGACGTTGAGTCTCAGACCCAGAGAAACCAGATGAGCTAAGATGATATCCCTGTGCTGAACTGCCAGTTCTTGGAACTGCGCTAGTATCAGCCAGTCGTCTATGTAATTCAGAATCTGGATACCTCGGAGTCGCAAAGGAGCCAGTGCTGTATCCATGCATTTTGTGAATGTGCAGGGTAATAGGGCTAGGCCGAATGGAAGAACCCAATACTGGAAGGCTTCATCCTCGAAAGCGAACCTCAGGAACTTCCTCTGCTGTGGCAGAATTTCTATATGAAAATATGCATCCATGAGATCGGTCATGACCAGCCAAAACTTGATGTTGGGCTTGTGACACGACTTGGGCTTGATAGTTAGGATCTTGAATTTGAACACCCTGACTGAGCAGTTCAAGCCTCGAGGATCTAAGATCGGACGCCACTCCCCACCCTTCTTGGGGACCAGGAAGTATTTGCTTTAAAAGCCTGACTTTCTCTGGAAGGGGAAAACATTCTATGGCCCCTTTGACCAAGAGATTTTGCAGTTCTTTCCACAGTAGATGTGCCTGCTCCAGTTTCACGGTAATGGGGACCACGGCGTTGAAACACGGAGGGCGGCGAGCTAATTGAATTCTGTAGCCTTTTTCTACTATTCTTAGGACCCACATAGAAATACCGGGCAGAAGTTTCCATGCTGCCAGGTTCTCTGAGATGGGTATTCATTTCGACACTTCCTGTAGAGGGGATGCCAAGTGTTCCGCAGGAATAAGGCAGGAAGCAGCGGTACACCCAACTTTTTGTTGGAAGCCTCTGCCTCCCGAAATACCAGAGGCGGCGGCAAAGGAGAGGATTCGTGGGGGTACCGGGAGGGGTGAAGTGCATGGTACATGCTCCCCGTCCTGAGGGGAGCTACCCCCACAGGGCTGGGCGCAAGACCGTCAAGGCTTTTTTCTTTTAGAAATTACTCCCCTGATGTCTTGCTTTGGGGGCTGTCAAGGGCGACGAGCCTGCCCCCAGTCTTTACGAGGGGGGGCACAACTCGCCACGCTCTGCTTCTGAGCCTCCCTTCTAGCAGGACTGGGTGGCCGACGGCCCCGCCCCCTGAGTGCGGCGTGGAAAAACTGCCCAAACGCTTCCTCGTGGCTCTTCGCCTCCTGGAACCTGGAGATAACTGTATTCATTGTGTCTCCGAATATGCCAGAAGGTGAAACCAGGGTATCAAGGAGGAAAGCTTTATCTTTGTCCTTGATGCCCGTTAGGTTGAGCCATAGGTGTCTTTCCGTGCTGACCAAAGCGGACATAGACCGGCCAATGGCACAGGCTGTCTGCTTGGTCGCACAGAGAGATAGGTCCGTGTTTCAACGAAGTTCAGAGAAAGCTTCTTCATCGAGCGTGGTACCTGTACTCAGGTTCTTCAGCAGATCAGCCTGGTATGCCTGTAACACCGCCACAGTGTCTAGAGCATCACCAGTCTGACCCGATGCCTGATAAGCCATCTTCACTAGCATGGAGGTGGTCCTGCAAGTGTGCTATCACGAGCCTGTCAAACTTTATTTCCTCTGTTAGGAGTTAGAATCTATTAGGCAGTGCGCAGTGAACCTTTTCTCTTTTCTCTTCAAAAAAATAATGAAATGACTGAAAATCAGGGCAAATGATGTGCGTGTTCCCCTGTTTCAATAAATAAAAGAACGTGTGCCAGTGTTTTCTTATATATATATATATATATATATATATATATATATATATATATATATATATATTAGGCTATGCATTGTATGTTTTACTGTACAAAGTTATGTGTGAATAGACCTTTCGTCTGGAGTTAGTCTTGCAAAATCATCACGGATTTGGTGTGAACAAGCCTTTTAGTGTGGGCCAAATATTTATCTCTTGTGGGCCAGATGTGAGGAACCTATTGAGGAACACTGACACGGCTAATCCAGATACAAGGAAAACATTATTAGAGGTAAAAAGTGCATTTCTCAGATGTTTCCAATTATTCACTGAATTATTGTTAGATATGATGTATTAATACTTATTTGATGCTGCCTGGTTTTGACTGAGAAATTATCCTTAATTGTTAATTAACTGTATGCTTGTTATGATCTCTATACTGATAAGTCCACCACACAGGATAAAGTTTTATTGCTTATTTACGCGTATTTTTTGAGGCATGTGATTTATTTTTGAGCTTGTTTTTCCAGACCAGTTTGCTTGTTTCTCTTTCGAGATCTGCCAATTTTGTTTTTATGTCCCTTGTGACGAGAAGGAGGGCAGGGCTGGGCCATGAGTGCACACGGCCGCCCCCCAATCGGGCTAATCAGCTGAGGTGTGTGTTTATGTTTATGTCTTTTTAAATTTCCATTAAACATTATGGACATTGTTGTGGAGTCCTCACCACTGCCTTCCACCCAAAGGAGCAGCCTCTGCTGCCAGATGCCTGGATGTGGAGGAATGGCTGCCATTCACAAGAGGCTCACTACTGGCCGCCAGAATGCAGAGGGGCATTCTATTTGACAGGGGTCAGAGGACTCACTCTGGTTCTCCCGGGGAGGAGCGACTGTCATCCTCCAGAGGGTGGAGTGGTCGAGGACAAGGCGACGCCGTGCTGGGAACCGTCGAGCAATTTTTTCTCTCACTCCTCTCTCTATCTCACTGTTGCTCCACCTCGCTCTTTCCCTGCGCACAGTGAGTAATAGGTTTCTTCAATCCTTGGGTCACACAACCGGTGTTTACCAGACACCAAGCACTCGCGATCAGGGAGCTGTGAACTCAGACCCTCCTTTACACACATGGCCACAGCACACTCACACCCACGGCCAGCGGTTGTGACGAGCTATGAGGACATTCAGAGGGCCCCTCCTCCCCCATCGCTGATCTGCACTATGCCGTGTACATGGAGCAATGTAAGTGCTTCAAGGTTCCCCTCAGCCCAGCCATGAGCTCGGGACAGAGCAAGGCTCATCACTCTCGATATTTGTTGTGTGCACACAGGGACCTAGTGCTCGAGCACCTCAGCCGGTTGGGGCTTCGGGTCAATTAAGAAAAGAACAAGCTCTCCCCGGTTCAGACCATCTCTTTTCTCTGGACGGAGTTAGACTCAGTCTCCATGATATTGCACCTCACGAGCAAGTGCACGCAGTTGGTGCTGAACTGTCTGAAGTCATTCAGGTGGAGTACAGAGATCCCACTGAAACAGTTTCAGAGGCTCTTGGGGAATATGACGTCCTTGGCGCAGTAGACGGATAAGTATTTGTGGAAGCACAACCTGATTGTCAGGTTCCTGAAAGGCACTAGGAGGCTGAATTCTTCTAGGCTATGCCTCATTCCCTCATACAGTCTCTCCGTGGTCCTCCTGGGCCTATGGAGAGCCCCGTTTGAGCCCTTAGAGTCAGTTGAGCTAAAGGTGGTCTCAGTGAAGCATGTCCTCCTGACTGCATTCACGAAATCTATCAATTGGTTTGAGGACCTTCAGGAATTCTCTGACAGCAACACCTGCCTGGAGTTCGGTCCGGAGTGTTCTCACGTGGACTTGAGACCCAGACCGGGGTATGTGCCCAAGGTTCCCATGACCCCATTTTGGTATCAGGTGGTAAGCCTGAAAGCGAAGAGGCAGACCCAGCCTTAATGTTGCTGTGTCTGATTTTGTGCATCAATCACACGCAGAGCTCTAGATGCTCTGAGCAGCTCTTTGTCTGCTTTGGCGGAAAGAGAATGGGAATTTTCTTTAAACATAGGCTTGCCCACTGGACCATGGATGCCATCGCATCAGCATACCAGGCCCAGGCCAAAATGCCAGCCCCTTTGGGCTCTACAGAGTGTGGCATCCTCTTGGGCACTTGACAATGTCACCTCTCTAGCAGACATCTGTAGGGCAGCAGGCTTGGCAACACCCAATACCTTTGCGAGATTTTACGATCTCTGGGTTGAGCCGGATTTGAGCCAGATTTGAGCATCCCGTGCGTTGTCAGGTACAAACAGGTAAGTTTATGGGACAGCTGGCTGGGTATACCGCTTGTGTACAGCATATTTCCCCTCTGTGAGGCGAAGACGTGCGCTTTCTTTTCCCATGCAAGTTCACGTGTCTGTGGACCCTGGATGTTCTTCTTTCTCAGCCCTGTAGCTGGCGAATTCAGCGGAGGAATTCGTAGCCAGACGCAGTAGCGTGCTAGCATGCCCTGTACTGGGGTAGGTGCTCCACAGGCACTGGTTACCTGTGGTAACCCCCTGTGATGTATTTTCTGCAGTACGGTTTCCCTATTGGTAGACCCGTGTTTCCCTTTGGCAGAGCTCTCTTTGCCTCCGGTCACCATGTTTATAGAGCTCCTCCCATTAGGCAGGACCTATCACTGCACCTCTTACATGTGCGGCTGGTGAGCCCATATAATGTATGCCACATTTTAATCTCCCCTTCGAGCAGGATGTGGTCTCCACGGTGTCTTTTCCTCCTGAAAGAATAGGATGTGATGTCTCTGATGTGAATAAAAAGCATTAAAAGGCCCCAGCAGAAAATGTAAATACTCTTTGGAGAGAAAACATAAAGAGAAAAGGCAGCTGGCGCTGCTAGCTCCCATACTAGATAACCCCCAGCGGTCGATTTTTCTCCAAGACCAACGGCCACAGACGCTGCCTCGTGTGCCTGGGCAGCGATCACACTGAGGCGGCGTTTGTGGATTGCTCATGAAAACATGACCATGACAGCATTGTGGTCGAGGCTCACCTTCCTCGAGATGAATGCCACTTCAGCCGCCCCGGTGTCACTCCTTCTGCCCATGGGATTGAGGACGACCCGGCTGACGATGAAGGTGATATGGGGATATAATGACCTCGGTTCATTGCCGTGTAAATCAGACGGGCTCTTTTTTGCCGGGTAAATCCCCATGGTCCACCCACTCCCGACATGATCGCTCGCTTCCGTCCAAGCTCGGGATGAGTGCAGCTTGCCTCAAAGCCAGCCTGCATTCTCCCTTGAGCTCCTGGACTTGGATGATGACATCACCGCTGCATCGGAGAGCGTAGATAAAATAGTGACATTTAACTGGTATCATTGTTCATTTGGGGACTTGGTATGCAGAAAACATTAAAATTGAAGTAATCTATATGATTTCTTTTCTATTTTCTTTTAAACTGAAGTTTACTTTAATGTTGTAATATTTGGATTATTTTACTGATTCAGGGTCCCCATGATCATAGAAAATCTGGAAATAACGGGAATTTTAAAATTGTGATTTCAAGGCCTGGAAAAGTAATGCAAATTATTAAAAAGTACTTTGGAAATATGGAAAATATTATACTTTTCTAGCTATGTTCAGCTATGTTCATATGTTATTGATATTCATTCATTTATTGATATTCATATTATTCTCTTGTACTATTATTATATTAAATGTAGCCTGTATGTACATGTATTTAATGTTTTCTTTCAGTTTAAGTAGTTTTAGTCTTTTTTTTGCTTAAGACACATTAGAAGTATTTAAAAAATATCTGTAAATGCATTTTTTTAAATAAAATACAGAATTGAATCATTCATCAAATCAAATTTAATTGTGTCGAATAATTTTGAATTAGCAAAAAATCATTCTTGAATCGAATTGAAAACGTGTGAATCAAATCGATTCACATTCAGCCAAAAGATTCACACCCCTAGTCCTAACCCAAAACCCTAAACAATAACCAAAACAGTAACCGTGACCAAAGCAGTGTTCTTTATCCTACTTCTGCGTTCTGGAAATGCAGCACAGATTGTCCCAGATATGTCTCGATTTGAATTACTTATTTTCATATATAGATATTGTGTAGTTCTTTTGCAATTTTTAAGCATGTTTTTCACGTAAAGATTATTTAAATACTGTAAATTTAGTGACTGGTGGGTACATATCTCTTTATTGAAACTCAGATAGAATTCAGTTAGACCCCTAACTGAACCTCACACAGTACAGTAGAGTGGGGACGCAGTACTCTGTATACCACACATACACACCATCAGAGCAGTTTTGTGGTTGCGAGCTGCAGAAGAAGAGAATATCAAGCTCATCAGGCTCTTTGTGGAGTCTATTAAAAATGGGTAACAAGCAGTGAAATGTGTATGTGTGTTTACATTCTCTTCTCTTTTCCTGTCAGCAGAAACAAAACCTTCAGTCTAATTTCATGCACTGAAAACAGCATACCGACAAACTGCTGTTAACCCAGAACCTGAGTGCAAGAGAGAGAAAGAGATGTTGAAGGAATTCACCTGTGGGCTCACACTTTAAATGTATTTAAATGTATTCAGGTAATTCCAAATCTTTACACACATGTATGACAATACTCTGTCTGAGAGAGAGAGAGAGTGTATGTAATGGATGGTTCTTTGTAGTAAGTAGTCTGAGATACTGAGAGTTAACTTATGTGAACATGTTTTTGCAGTTCTAGAAGGTGATATGGTATTTCAAACGCTTTATCACAGAGATCAAGTGATTTGTTTTTATATTTAAATGGCTTGAATGGTAATGCAGTTGTTAATCATTTTTGCATGCTTAATATATGTATTATTTACGTGCATATAGAGTTTTATATATACGTATGTAAAAAATGTAAGGTTAACATAGATTGCAATTTTGACACATATCCACTATTTAATAAATACAGTGTACTGTGGCTTTTGAAAGTATCTGGACATACTAAAAAATGCCTGAATGCCATTGTATTACATCACAAAAGATCAAACCAAATTCTTTATGAGGACATTGTATATAATTGAACAAGTAATTACATGTATTATTTGCATGTCAGTTAACTTCAGTTTTACAAATATCAATATATAAATATATATTGACAATCAGATGTCAGATGAGGTAATCTGCATTGAATGATGTGTACTTTGGGGTGGGGTTGTTTTGTTCAGTGATATTGACCCACTCACAACCTCTCTGCTTCAGTCTTCACTTTTATTTGTTGATGAAGCTCCTCATGAACTTTTGTAGGAGCGTGTTAATTTAATTCTGGCTATGACAATGCAAACGATAAAATATAAACAGATGTGCATCACACTCCAACAATCCTTCAAGTTTACAGTTTGTATGTATCACTCTAATAAAGTATGTGAATTTGTGAACTAATTTGTAAAATAATATTTCACAATCTCCAGAAACAGACACTTTTTTTTTTAAAATATGACTCATAAGGGAACGAGACGTCGTGTCGAAGAAGCGACACTAGGGGTCTCTCTTGAGCGCCGAAAGATACCTCTGATCTATGAAAAAAGGCCAATGAGAGTTGGCGAACAGTATTTGCATACTCCGCCTCCGGATACGGATATAAAGGCGAGAGAAATACGCTCGTTCATTCAGGATGTTTCTGAGGAGCCGGGAGTGTTCCGGGCACCTCAGCGGCTCGGCTCAGCGACGTGGCCGGGAAGACACGACGTCTCGTTCCCTCCATCAGGGAACGGAGGTTACATCGAAGAAGCGACACTAGGTGTCCACTTCAAAACTCGCCATGCGCTGAGCCGTGTACGTGTACTGCTGACACAGAAGCGAGCAGGTATTTGCACGTGCACAAGCGACCAACTGTGTTCAGGCTGCACGTACTCTTCCCCAATGCCCCGAAAAAGCGTCAGCATCCTTTTGGTTACCCAGGGGGGAACAAGGTGACGCTCCCAACTAGGGAAGGGGCAAGCCTGGCTGGGCCTCTTTTCTCTCTATGTTTTCTCAGCATAGAGCAAGAGCAGCCGGGGCCCTTACCGCATCGAGGGAAGGGGGTCTTATTCCCGAATTCCTATTCTTTTAGGGGGAAAAGACCCTGCGGAGGCCACACCCTCCCAGCAGGGGAGGTAAAGGTGACAAAATACATCACATGGCCACTTTGGGCATGTGGGAGGAAATGGCGCGGTGGTAGATCCAACCTCGAGGAAGGGGGGAGTTGCTACAACACGGCGACCAGAGGGCAACGAAGGACTGCCTAAGGGAGACGCGGGTCAGCTCGTAAGGTGACCGTACCGCGGAAATACACACAGGAGGAGTCCTGTAGGAGGCCTGATCTGTGGAGCACCTATTCCAGTAGGGGTAGCCGGAGGTACCCGTAGTGGACTGGACCCGCACATTCCTCCGCTGAACTGCTGCGGGCCCGAAGGTCTAGGGAGGAATCAACCAGGGACCTAGGTCCTCTGGGACAAAAGCGCACTGTTTTGCCTTGGCAGAGGGAAACGGCGCTGGAACAAGCGGTTCACCCGGTCAGATCGTCGACGTGTACCGAGTTCTACGGGCTCGGACCTGAGAGAACACGGGACGAGACTGACTCAACCCTGAGATCATAAGGGTGTTAGGTGCTGCCCAGCCCGCAGCTCTGCAAATGTCTGCTAGGGAGGTGCCCCTAGCCAGTGCCCATTAGGATGCCACGCTCCTAGTGGAGTGCTGGCTCGAACCCGTAAGGGGGGGGCATGGCCTGGGTGTGATAGGCCAACTGAATGGCATCCACCACCCAGTGAGACACCTCTGTTTGGAGACAGCGTTCCCTTTCTGCTGTCCTCCAAAGCAGACAAAGAGCTGCTCAGAGCGCCTGAAGCTCTGGGTGCATTCCAGGTAGGCACGCAAGGCACGTACCGGACACGACAGTGAGAGGGGCTGGGTCTGCCTCCTCCCTGGGCAGCGCTTGTAGGTTCACTACCTGATCTCCAGAGGGCGTGGTAGGAACCATGGGCACATAGCCCAGTCGAGGTCTTAGGATCACATGAGTATCTGCCGGACCGAGCTCCAGGCAAGTGTCATTAGTAGGGAACGCTTGCAGGTCCCCGACCCTCTTGATGGAAGTGAGCGCGATCAGCAGGGCCGTCTTTTCAGGAGAGGGCCCTGAGCCAACTGATTCTAGCGACTCGGGGGGGATCTCTGAAGACCGGCGAGGCCCACCGAGAGATCCCAGGAGGGGAACAGGTTTGGCCGGGAGGGGTTTAACCTCCAGGCACCTCTTGAGAACCTGACGGTTAAGTCGTGCTTACCCAGAGACTTGCTGTCTACTGGGTCATGGTGAGCTGCGATAGTGGCAACATACACCTTCAAGGTGGATGGGGACAGCCTCCCCCCCAACCTCTCCTGTAGGAACAGGAGCACAGACCTAACTGCGCACCTCTGTGGGTCTTCTGCCCGGGAAGAACACCAATTCACGAACAGACGCCATTTTAGGGCGTAGAGTTGCCTGGTAGAAGGGGCTCTGGCTTGGTTGAACGTGGCTACGACCGTGGGTGGTAGACCAGCTAGATCTTCCGCATCCCGTTCGGGGGCCAGACGTGGAGGTTCCAAAGGTCTGGGTGCGGATGCCAGAGCGTGCCCCGTCCCTGAGAAAGAAGGTCCTTCCTCAGGGGAATTCGCCAGGGAGGGGCTGTCGCGAGGAGTACAAGGTCCAAGAACCAGGCCCGAGTGGGCCAGTAAGGAGCCACGAGAGTGACTTGCTCCTCGTCCTCCCTGACCTTGCACAGCACCTGTGCAAGAAGGCTCACTTGGGGAATGCGTACTTGCGCAGCCCAGCCGGCCAGCTGTTCTTTTCTTTTTAGTGCATCTGCCCCGAGGGGAGCCTCTGAACGGGCGTACCAGAGCGGGCAGTGGGAGGTCTCTCGGGAGGCAGAGGGGTCTACCTGGGCCTTGCCGAACCGTTCCCAAATCAGCTGAACCGAGTGGACGTGAAGCCTCCACTCTCCGCCAGGCAAGCGTTGTCATGACAGCGCGTCCGCTATCACATTGAGGTTGCCGGGGATGTGAGTGGCACGCAGCGACTTGAGTCGGTGCTGGCTCCAAAGGAGGAGACGACGGGCGAGTTGTGACATGTGACGGGAGCGTACGCCGCCTTGGCGATTTATGTACGCGACCGCAGTGGTGCTGTCCGACCTGACTAGGATATGTTCGTCCCGAATTAACGGGAGAAACTTCCGCAGGGCCAAAAGGACGGTCAACAACTCGAGGCAGTTGATGTGCCAACGCAGCTGGGCCCCTTTCCAACGGCCTGAGGCTGCGTGCCCGTTGCAAAAGGCGCTCCAACCCAATCTGGAGGCGTCGGTCGTGATCAGGACGCGTCTGGACACCTTCTGTAGGGGCACTCCAGCCCGTAAGAAACAGGGGTCTGTCCAGGGGTTGAATGTCTGACGGCAGGCGGGGGTGATTGTTACCCAGTGCGTGCCGTGGCGCCATGCTCGTCTCGGGACTCGGGTCTGGAGCCAGTGTTGGAGCGGTCTCATATGCATCAACCCCAGCGGCGCGACCGCCGCGGAGGTTGCCATATGCCCCAGGAGCCTCTGGAAAAGTTTTAAGGGGACCGCTGTGCCTGGCCTGAAGGCGGCGAAGCAGTTCAACTCTGACTGGGCACGCTCGTTGGTGAGACGTGCCGACATTGAGACCGAGTCTAACTCCATCCCGAGAAAAGAGATGCTCTGAACTGGAGTGAGCTGGCTCTTTTCCCAGTTGACCTGAAGCCCCAGACGGCTGAGGTGCCTGAGCACCTGGTCTCTGTGGGTGCATAGTAACTCTCGCGAAAGGACAGAGACAGGCCGAAGGGGAGGACTTTGTACTGATACACCTGGCCCCCGAACGCAAACCGCAGGTAGGGGCGGTGTCGGGGCAGGATGGAGACGTGGAAGTACGCGTCCTTCAGGTCTACCGCTGCGAACCAGTCTAGATGCCGGACGCAGGTTAAGCGTGAGCATTTTGAACGGGAGTTTGTGCAACGCTCGGTTGAGAACTCGCAGGTCCAAGATTGGTCGTAAGCCGCCGCTTTTCTTGGGTACGATGAAGTAAGGGCTGTAGAAACCCTTCTTCATCTCGGTTGGAGGGAAAGGCTCTATCGCGTCTTTGGCCAGAAGAGTCGCGATTTCCGCGCGCAGGGAGTGGGCGTGTTCGCCGTGTACTGCGGAAAAGCGGACGCCCATGAAGGGGGCGGGGGCCTGGCAAACTGAATTGCGTAACCGAGTCGGATGGTCCAGGCCAGCCAGCGAGACGGGTTGGGAAGTGAAAGCCACGCGTCCAACCTCTGCGCTAGGGGCACCAAAGGGACGATTAATTTTGACGTACCCGGCAGGGCTTCGCAGCGGAGCGGAGCAGGTAGGGCAGCGTTGGGCGGCGACGAGGTGACCCGCGGCTGAGGTGCTGAGAAAAGACTCAAAGCACTTACCTTGCTCCGCACACCTGGCAGGGGGCGGGTTAGCGACTGAGGAGGAGGTCCTGGGTAGGCGTCCTCTAGACTCATCGGAACCGGCCGGCCGGGGGACAGTCGTGGGGCTGAAGACGGGTGGTCCATGTCCAGGAAGCCAGGACTGTTGATATCTGGGGGCAAAGTGCCGTGAGAACGGCATTTGCGGGCCAGGTGACCCAGAGACAAAAGGAAATAGCTCATTACAGAGAATATGAGAATGTGAAAATTAATTTGACAAGAAAAAATTCTCCTCCTGGCCCTCCACCGGGGACGGAGCGGTCTTACCAGCCTCCGGAGCTAACATCTTGGTCCCTGGGTCAAACGTCTACGGACAGCCTGGGAGCCTTCCGGGTCCTCGAGGGGGTCCGTGAGACGGGGGCGTCCGCTTCCTGCGGAGTGCTCGACGCTGGGGCTGAGAGCTGGGCCCGGGTTGAGGTGGAGCAGGTTGTTTCATAGCCGCAGGAGGACGCCCGTCGGCGAGCAGACGGGGCATGGCCCATGGCGGCAGGCTTGCGGCGGGGCAGGATGTGCAGTGGCCTCCGTCTGCCTCACCGCTGAGGACTGCTGGGCAGAGTCGTCAACGGAGGCGCCGAATGGATGGAGCTGGGAGACAGGGGTGTGGGAGAAGGTGTGCCTTGTCTGCCTCCCGCATTTTGACCAGGTCCAGTCCACAGGTGCGTTTCTGGACCACAAGGGGTGGCCATCGCCTGTTCGAGTGCCGGCGCTTCTGACCTCCGTGGCCCGGGGGCGAGGTTGGTCATCCAGCGCAGTTCCTGCAGCACATCAAGAACAGGACTACCCAAGGTGCAAGTTTTGAAGTGCCTTGGCCTGGCGTTGGTTGCAGGAAGGGCCGTGGCGTGCAGAGTGGAAGCGGTCTGGGACTGTTCCACCGCGAGGGTAGTGAGAGCGGAGGAGCGAAGAAGCCCTGGCTTTGCTCAACTCGTCGTGCACGTCCGGGAAGAAAGGAACGGGGTGGGGGCGTGGCTGTGAGCGGCGCACCCGCCCGCGGGACCGATCAAGTAGCCCGGGAAAGCATAGCGGATCTCCGTGCGTCAGGCTCAGGCTGGGCGGCAGACCCGAAGGTGGCGGCCCAGGCGAGCGATCAGCATCCGATGCCGCTGTAACGCTCTCCGATGCAGCAGTGATGTCATCCAATTCTGAGGCAAGCAAGCGTGCCGGGGAGGCGGGCGGTTCGAGGGGGTTTACCCGGCGAACAGAGCCCGTCATATTCCCCAAATTGCCTTCATCGCTCGCGGTGCCTGCGTCAATCCCGTAGGAAGGAGGCAAGGCGCGGGGGGCGGCTGAAGTGGCTTTCTCTCATTACAAAAGAAAGCCGTGCGACCGCAATGCTATAACGGCCATGTTCTCACACTGAGAAGATGAACCATTGGAGAGAATGCTCATCCCGAGCTCAGACGGAAGCAAACAAGCGTGCCGGGGAGGCGGGAGGTTCGAGGGGATTTACCTGGCGAACAGAGCCCGTCATTGTCCCCAAATCGTGTTCATCGCCCACGGCGCCTGCGTCAATCCCGTAGGAAGGAGGCGAGGCGCGGGGGGCGGCTGAAACGGCTTTCTCTCATTACAAAAGAAAGCCTCACGACCGCAATGTTGCCATGGCTGTTCTCGCACTGAGAACATGAACCATTCACAAAACACTGCCTGCGTGTGATCGCAGCCCAGGCATACAAGACAGTGTATTATGACCGAGAGAGGTGGGGAGAAATTACCGCATCCAGAAACTACACAGGGGCGGAAATTACATCTTTATAAAGACGCGTCCTGAAAAGGACGTTCAACGCCGCTGTGTAATGCTCTTTCAGAGAAAATCACTCTTTCAACTCTTTTAACTCTGCGCTGTCGAAGCGCCCAGGGGCAAACTGCACGCCGGCAGTGAAGAGAAAAGCCGCTGTAGTGCGCCGTAAATCCAACAGCAAAGCAGAGCGTCAGAGGATCAGAAGCAGGATCAGTTGTGTTACTCGCAGCTGACTGCATACACACAACCATCGGCTCCGAAGAAAATTACTGAATGAACGAGCGTATTTCTCTCGCCTTTATATCCGTATCCGGAGGCGGAGTATGCAAATACTGTTCGCCAACTCTCATTGGCCTTTTTTCATAGATCAGAGGTATCTTTCGGCGCTCAAGAGAGACCCCTAGTGTCGCTTCTTCGACACGACGTCGAAGTGAGCGACAGACGGGGAACCAAAGGCAAAAGATAGGTTGATTTATAATGTAGTTCAATCTGCCATCACCAACACAAACTTTACCCTAACAACTGATTGGTTGATGTTAATGTTGTTCTAGGACCAACAAAAATGTTGATCCAAAACCCAATTGATCAAATCACAGTACATGTACATTTACTTAAACTGCAGTTGTGTGAATAAGATACATATATAAAAACACACATAGCTACAGTATATGCATTATATTGTTGCTTACCATCTGATTTTCTCATTAATGAAAAAAAGATAGTTAATAGATAAATTTTATAGATTTTTGTTCAATTTAGAGGTTTTGCCTTCTTTGTCTGTTAGAGTGATAATCCCCAAAACAAAAACAAAAAAATGATCACCCTCATGTTCCAACATGATCACACAGCTAGTGCTGTGTCATGTGAACAAGGGCCTGTTCAAACCAAATGTGTTTTTGCATTTTGCTCATGCTGTTTTTCAATAGTTTTCCATGTAAAAATTAGCCAAAAATAAAAAGGATGTCTTTTGACAACCATCAAGTTTCACTATGTTTTAAGCATCTCTCAAGGGAGCACTGCATTTTTAGATGCCATGACAAGTTAAAAAGAACTTCTTAAACTTATAAAAATGCGTCTCAAGAGACCTGCATTCTGCTCTATTCTTTGAGGTGCATTTTACTTTTTTAGCGCAAGAACGCATTTGTTCTGAACAGACACTGGAAGAAATGCTTTAGCCAATAGTTACATGAATGCTGCTCATAATTGAGAAAAAAAAATGCTTCTCTCAAAGTCATCAGAATTGAATGCTTTGGTGTTGTTTTTGCAATAATAATAATAATAATAAAATAAATAAATAAATGTATCTCCTGGGGGAGCATGCCCATGGACCTCCCTATATATTAAGTTGTATTAGGCTGATTTCTATACATACCCTCAGATGAAATCCTCCAGGTGCCCATTCATACATACAGAATTTCTGTGTGGAAGAAATAGGAAATCTGTTGAACAATTTACATGATTTGCCTTTATTCCAGCTTAATTTTTGTTTTGATGATAGAAGTTCCATCCTTAAAATGTCAGAAACGCATGCACAAACACATTTGTTTTGTTTATCTTGAGTGAAAGCAGCAGCGGGAACACAAAATATACAAAAAGAGACAGAGCAAGGTTTGTTTTTGGTTGGATGTAACTCGATGTTTAAGAAAAACTTTGATATGTTGAAAAAATTCTAGATTGTTTGTGTGTCAGCATGCACAATCACACACACACACACAAACACACACACACACACACACATACAATCTAGAATGTTCTTCACACACACACTGCACATGTTGGTGCAGCTATCATTATTAGAACTCTCCATAGACATAATGATTTTTATACTGTATGATCTATATATTATATCCCCTAAATCTGACCCTATCAAAAAACTTTCTGCATTTCTACATTTTCAATAAAACATAATTTAGTATGTTTTTAAAGCAATTTGAATTATGGGGACACTAGACATGTCTTCATAACCCACATTTATAGCATAATACCCTTGTAATTACCAGTTTGTAACCTAAAGAAACAAACACACACACACACAAACACACATACTGCTGGTATGCACGGTCAGTGAAATGGTTAAGTGAGGCATGGAGTTTGGACTGCATGTGAGTCTGGAGTCAAATTGTATTTTTGATAGTTTTATGTCTGCAGCTGAACTTCACTGGCCCAGTGCCCATCCACTTTTATTCCAGATGTTACCAGAGAGAGCCAGAGAGAGAGAGAGGGAGAGAGATTAATTGTGTCTGTATATTTGGGTTGATAGGGAAAGGGTAAGAGAGAAAAAACATGGAGACAAATAGAGAGAGAGAAAGAGAGAGAGATAGGTGTAAGGATGCTAGACAAGAAGCATACATTAATTTTTTACACTGTCTACGAAAGGAGGCATTCAGGGGCATCACCAGGGCAAAACAAATGTTTTTTTTTTCAGGAACTGCCCAGGTAAAGGGCATAAAGTTAAGCAAGAGTTATTGAGTAAATGGGTTATTGCAGTGTTCGGCGCTTCTTATGAGCTAAATATGCTTCACATCTGAATTGCGTATTATTTTGAAGCAAATAATCACAACCATCACAGAACTACTCGCACAAGTGAACCGCTCAGCTCTATCCGGGCATTCCTCCATTTGCATGCTTCAGAGACATGACAGCGTAGAGCAGGTCACTTGCAAACGTCATAGCATAGACCACAAATCTGATGCGACCCATTTGAATTCTACTGAGAATTTTCTAGTGTAGACCGCTATGCATGAAGTCAGATCTCTCAAACAGCTAGACAGCAACATTCTGAACTGTACTGATGAGGGAAAGAGACGACACTGTGCTGATGCAGCAAAATATATATTTTTTAAATTACACAACACATCATTAAAACAGTAACTGTGGTTTGTTGACAAAAATGTTATAGTTTCAAAGTCAGTAACCTGTAATGTGATTCTATCGATGTCTCTTGTCTTCCTAAAGTCCCTAACGTTCCTAACTAGTGTTTTTCCCCCTATAAAAATCATGGTTAGGTTTAGGTATTGGGTAAGGTGTTACACTTAGGAAAACTCGTCTTAAAATAGTATATTAGTTTGTTTATGGGAATAAAGGGTGTACATTTCTGTATCTCATACTAATTTTTACCAATTGTCATAAGACCATTTGCCACAATATTATGTGTGCATATGTGTTGTTACATTGTACTTTCATTTAAAATACCAGCATTTTAACCAAACCTAATCCTGACCCTACCTGTACCCCAACCTTATATATATATATAAAAGTAATATACCTAATATAAAGTGGGGCCCACATATATGTTTTTACTCTTTCTGAAATTAAATTAATCACCTCTCTGCATCTTTCTCCAAGTTCTGGAATCAGATACTGAAACCATTTGACAGGTATGGAGGAAGAATCTTGGGTCTATTTAGAGACAGACTGATGGGCTTATTGCTTTTAGAATAATCATGAATATTGCTATAAATAAGGAGGTGACAGGGTAAGAAGACTCCACTGATTGGAGGAAGACTGATCAAAGGTGTTTTTATTTTTGATTGATTGTTCCTCAGGATATACTTTGTTTTCTTGTGATGGTTAAAAAACCCATTGACCATTAATTATCATCTTTATGTAAATACCCAGTCTAGAATCATGTTGTTTTAATTTTAAGTCGACGGTATGTTCACTAATGCATATTGCACACAAAACTCAAAAGCATTTTCAATGAAGTTCTAGGGCCCTATTTTAAGAGTGCTAGTGCTAAGTGCAACGCAAAGAGCAGCGCTATGCCATAAGTTTGAAGTGCATAGTTAGTGGGCATGACAATTCAATTTTGGCACAGTATTTTCATGCAAGCATGCGCTAAATCTAGATGCATGTGGTTTTGCAAAATCATGGACACAGCATGCTAATGGTCAATCACCATCTAAATCCTATTATGTAGTCCATTCCCTGTAAAGCACCAGTGATATGAACAAAGACAGCACATTCATAAGAATTTGGTAGTGTAAATGGTCTCTATACAATGAATTAAAAAAATCGAAAAATGGACAAGCTCCTTTTTTAGGCAAAGAAAACATAGCAAAAGAGATGCAGAAAAAATTGTTCAAAGTATTGTGTTGTCTTCAAACAAGTTGTCTGTTCTCACTGATGAGGCTACATCTCTCAGCAAAAAATCAGCCATGATTGTCAATGTGAAAGCCTCAGTAGATGGAACTACTCCTGAATTTATGTTCCTGGAGCTGGTTGAGATGGAAAGCCAAAGGGCAAAGGATATAGAATGAGCTCTAATTAACTGTTTGGACATTGCAGGCTTCAGTGAAGCGTGGCTTCAAAAGAACTGGGTCTCATTTGTTTCTGATGGAGCCAGTGTAATGCTAGTCACTGCAAGGTACCCTAACCTCTTTGCATAGCACCGCATGAACCACCATTTGAAACTGGTTGTTTCTGATGCTATGGATGTGGTTCAGGTAGTCAACCACTTCAAATCATTCAAGGAGAAGATCCACATTCTCTACAGCCAGTCCAATAAAAATTCACGGAGATTCTGGAAGCATCGCAAGAAGTGGGCTCACAAGACCTGAAAATTTGCAGAGTTTTAAGCATGTGATGGGTGGCCAGCAGCTATCGTTCTGCAAAGGCTGTGTGAAGGTCATATGAAGCACTCAACAGACACTTTGAAAATGTTGCGGGAGACCAAACAAGAAACAGCAAAGAGAGACAAACTTACAGAGGCCTGGCACGTGGTATGCAAAGCAAGGAATTCCTGTGTGATCTTGGATTCATGTACAATGCACTGTCTGAACTTGCAAACCTGTCTCAGCAACTCCAGGCCCATTCAATCACACTCTTGAGAGCAGACCAGCTTCTGAAGCACACCATCAGAGTGCTGGCATTATTCAAAGACACCCTAGGAGAGAAATAAGATGAGGCACTGACAGCACAGGCTTTGGGACATTTTGGATCGGTTCCCCTGAAAGCCTAAAACCACACATACGATGCATGCAGACCATCCCTTGCAGCACTGCTGGGTGTGAAAGGGGTTTCAGTCTCATGAACAATGTATGCACGGACAAAATATCTACAATGTTTTTGTCCAGTGTAAGAAATTTGACGATGATCAGCATCAATGGGCCCCCTGTAAGACTTTTTGAGCCAAGGAAGTACGTTACAACATGGTTGAGAAGCTATTGCTCTGCCATGCATGCAAGGAGGCAATCCACACCTCAGATGCCCAAGAACAAACATATTTGGAAAGCTTTGTAGATTAACAGTCGACCCCCTCCCCCCCCCCAATTCTAGATGGAACAGGAGCTTGGCTGTCTGTAAGTGTTCCATTATTTTTCCATGGCCAGTGGACTAACACGGTGAATTCAGTATTGATAATTTCACGATGTTAAGTGCCTTTTCAGCATTCATTTATTGAGGTGAAGCTTATTATTTAATTAAGATTGTTGATTTTTTCTTATTTGAAGCTTATTTGTCTTTTAGCAGTTCCTGGATGCTTTCTCATGCATTTAGCTGATACAGTAAATAGCCTAAGTTTGACAATGGCTTCGGAAGATAAGTGTGCTTGAGAAGATTTGGACCACTTTTTGTGTCCTCATAATTCAGTTCATAATATTCTGTAATGAATGAGTGTTGGTGATAGAACAGCACAAAAATTCCATCCATCCATCCATCGTCAACCGCTTATCCTGTGTACAGGGTCGCGGGGAGCACAAAAATTAATTGTTAATATTGCTATTGATAAGCCTCAGCTTTCCATTGTTATTAATAGTTGCAACTTGCACTCTTAAATGAGATGATAAAACCTGTGCTCCAGGCACCATATTCATATAACATCTAAGGCTAAATGTAGCTCTTAACTGGCTGAGTTATATGGTGATTAACAATAAACAGTTGAAAGTCAGTCCAGTCTCCCTAGCTGTAAATGTCATTGGCCATTAAAGTCTTGTGTTGCTTATAATACACTGACATGTTGATAACACATAATCAGTCTTTCAGAATGCTCTCAATTACATGTATATGCATACTGTATGCATTAGTGAGTGCGGTGATGCTTATGGGGTGTCGCACTGGGACGGGTGAGTATGAGGCTGGGAGGGAAAAATCACAGCATACTCACTACAAAAAACTAGACTACACCACTGGTTACAAGCTTTCAGATACAAATCGGCTTTTGCGCCATCACAGGCTGTGCTGGTCAAGTATCTGTAGTTTATATTTGCTCAAACAGTTACTCATACAGTCTTTTAAACCACAGAATAAGCTTATTTTCTATACATATATGCATAGTTAATACTGCTGGGTCTTCGATCAGGTGCAGGCTTGGTTATTAGCAATAATAATAATTATTAAAGGTAATTATGAATTATTAAAATCAAAATAATATTGATTAGAATCAACATAAACTTACTAATCCTTTAAATCAACAATCATCTAAGATAACTATCAATTATCAAAATCAATTGAATATTTATAAGGATATTAATAAGGATTAATATTGCTGGGGCACTACCCTGGAATCAGGGACTAATAACCAGACTGTTTAGCAGTATCAATAAAGGATTGTTCTCTTAGGAAAGTCGAAGTCTGGAGAACATCAACATTCAAAAAGAAAACAATGAAGGCTTAAATCCGAGCACTGACATCCCCTGCATGCAGAACAAGTTTATTGATGCAGTAATATTAATTAATAATCAATACAATGCAGTTGATAAACTTCTCACTTCCAACTACAAATAAACAGTTACATGATTAGATACGGTAACAAATAAGCCTAGAAGTGTGTGTGTGTGTGTGTGTGTGTGTGTGTGTGTGTGTGTGTGTGTAAATGTGTGTATGTGCAGGCAGGTTTAAGTAGTTCACGACAACTTTTTTTAGGTTACAAACTGTTAATCACATGGGTATAATGCTACATTTCTAGTGTCCCCATAATTCAAATCGCTTAAAAAAACATACTAAACAATGTTTTATTGAAAATGTAAAAATTTTGTGAGGGTTAGGTTTAGGGTTAGGGGATAGAATCTATACAGTTCGACAGTATAAAATTATGTCTCTAGAGAGTACTCATAATGACAGCTGAACCAACGTGTGTGTGTGTGTGTGTGTGTGTGTGTGTGTAAGAATTTGAGAATTTGGCCGCAAATGTGTGCGGAGAGACTGGTGAATGGCGTCTGCCTGTTTAACACATATTTCCACTGGTACGATAGCTTTGGGACAAAGCTGGGCTGCATCGCCAAGTTATCTGTTTACCAAATGTGTGTGAGGGTATGTTTGTGAGGATTCTTGTGTTTGTGCAGTTTGTACGAGAGAGTGAGAAAACAGGATAATGACACCGAAGCCGGTTTACGCCGGTTTGTGGGAAAGAAGGTAACCATTAGTTTTATCACTCAGAGATGCGGTGATGACTCGTAATCTGTCCGTCGCGGTCGTTGGTTCTTTAATGGAAAAACTCAGTGTGCCGGTCTCACCCGTGATGGCATAAATGCACAAACACCCCACCTTGGTTGGATGACAACACAGCAAATCTCATTCATGGTAACTGTAATTTACAGTAATACTTTGGGTATTATTAGCAGCAATGAGCGGACTCGGCGGTATGTAAACTGTACAAGCAATAACCCTGATACCCAAGAATACCACACTATAATAATCTATATCTGCCTAGATGTAAATCTCTTACTTTAATCAGTTCCTCAAAGCTAAGATGATGACAGGAGTCCATTTCCTCGCTCTGTCAGCAGGTGGTACGGTGGCTGATTCTCGGAGGGTTGGCGGAGATACCAGTGAAGTCGACTCAGTTGAAGAAGGAAGTAAAATCTTCTTCACTTCTGCAGGCAAATGGATGAGATGCGGATTGCTCTGCGATTGATCTCCTTCAGATCCTTTAGCATGCTCGATGGAACACAGAGATTCTTGGCTCGTCAAGCGAGATGGAAACTGTATGGCCAAAGTTCAGGTACGTACCTTACTTCCTTGGGTGACGAAGCTACACCTGGGAGCAGTAGGGCTGCAACCAGATGCAGCGTATACTGTCGCTGGAAACAAGATTAGGAGGAATCTCTAGGGTTTTATAATCTAGATGACATCATGGTTGAGGGACGCATTCTGTCATGCGTTTCTTCCAATAGCAGTTGAGAGTTTGAACCTTCTGAATCTCACACCTAGGTGTAAAGTGAACAAGGCTTAATGATATCTGTAGTCTGTTTGGATTCCCTTTGTTTGAATATGGCACTGTTTTTTGGTTTGAAGAGTTGGTTGTTGTCCAGCATCTTTAGAGCAACTGAAGAGCTAAACAGTTCTTGTAGGTTCAAGGTAACATGTGGGTTATGCAGTCCGTGTCTTCCTAATAGCAAAGAAAATGGTTGCATCATCCATAAAGTTCACAGAGGCTTTATAGTCTGGGCAGAGACAGAGACACATCTGGGCATAGAACTTCTAGCTAAATCTAAAACTACATTCATCACACACAAATACAAACATTCCAAGTAATAGGTAGGCACAGCATTAACCTTAACACATCCTATGCTGTTCTTTTGTCATAACACAAAATCATAATAGATCCTGACAATGGATACTAGGACCAAAATGTTAGAGGAAAAGGTTAGAAGGTAAAATGCTTATCCTTGGAAATGATTGGGTTTAGTATGTGGGATGGCTCAGACTGGCGTGTAAAATGCGGCTGTACGAGTAGGAGGATTCCAGTCTGTCCTGTATGATTTGAATGTACCTGTACATGGCGTGTGCAATAATTGCCATGATAATCCAACCACCAAGGAGGAGCTCTACCTTTGTCTCTGCTCCATTAGTGACAGACATGCTACCATGACACATTTGTTCAGGGGATTCGGCTCTTATGCCGCAGAGGTATTTAGTCGCCTCTCTAACAAAGGGGTTGCTTGGACAAACCCAATGAATGTTCTTTGTTTCGGTACACATACGTAGGATAGAGATAAGGTAGAGTGAGGGCCCTCATCGTGGTAGGCCAATGTTGGTGGTGTTTTGAGGTGAATGTGTGTGTTACCTCTCTGAAAAAACATAATTTAATACAGACATTAGTTGGTATATTTTCTGCATTTCTATGATGGATAGCTTGAAGATGAATCCTATTTCGAGATTCTGAGGATTAACATAGACTGTAATTGCACTGCCAAGAATATGTGCCAGGTGTATCTGTGAATGTTGCCCAATGGAGGTAGTAGCAGATATACGGATTTGTTCAACAAGGTCTAGGGAGACCAGGTAAGATGGAATCCTTCCACCACCCATACTGTTGACTGAGGAGCTCATTTCTTTGATGATGTCCTGCATTATATCTCTAATGATACGCACATAATTTATGTCTTCTCTGAACCTGAAACATTACATTGTCGCCTACTTGGTACTCACGATGAGCCGCATTCCTGTTATAGTAGGCTTTGGATGCCTTGACGCTGGCTTCCAAGTTCTTCTGGGCCCACGCGAATGTGGCCCAAAGATGAACACGCAGGTCCGTCACGTATTGGTGCACCATATAGGCAACATATTTGTGTTGGTACTGAAGCTTTAGCAGAATGGTCATTTCTCTTCCAGTCATCATTTCAAACAGTTTGACTGCTGTGGAGACCTTATGGCCATCAGCAGCAGAGGGATTTTCACATCACAATTTCTGCCATTGCAGTTATCATACTTTTTAAGCATGTTGATAATGGTGCAGTAAGAAAGTTTGACCTGTCCAGATGACTGGGGATGATACAGGATGTGGAAATTTACTTCCACGCCCATGATTTCGTACATGGTAGTCATGATGCTTGAGGTGAAATGGGTGCCGCGATACAAATCAATGGAGAAGGGAGCCCCCAGTGGCTGAACACATGGTTCAACAGCATGACTGTGGTTGTTGTGGCTGTGTCGTTAGGGGCAGGGAGGCATTCCAGCCACTTAATGAAAGCGCAGGTAACCGTGAGGAGGTACTTGTTACCTCGTGAGGACTTGGGAACTGGTCCAGTGCACCTGGAAGTGGGACCATGGGAACGTGATCAATCGGTTCTGGAGTGGGGCCCAATACAGTGGTCTGGATGGCTGGAACTGGCTACAGACAAGGCATCCTTTGACAAAGGAATGGGTGTTATAGATCATCGATGGCCAATAAATGACTTACTGGAGGGTCTTGAGGAGGGTGGCCTTGTAACCCCGGTCATCTCCAACAGGAGAGTCATGAGTGTGGGCTAGCATCACACCCGTATGATCGGTTGGGAGAACCCAGCGAGCTGGTCCCTGGTTGGTTTGGGAATAGATTTGATTAGATATGATTGTATTCACCACATATTTTTGGGTTATTGGAAGTCACTCCAAGGCTGTGCCCTGTTCCGCACCTATCTTGGCTAGGCAGTCAGATTCGTCATTGCCATCTTTGTCAGGACTGGAGGTTTGGGATTGACCTTTGACCTTTTTCCAGTACACTGTCATTCCCTAGTCGGTCAAAAATCAATCGCAAGCCAGGAGGAGTTCAGAGTGCTTGACTTCCTTGCTTCTCTTGTTCCTCATGCCATTCTCTTTCCATGTGGGAAAGTGAGAGATAAAATTATTACTAGCATAGTTTGAATCATAACAGATCATCAGTTGCTCAGCATTCAACTTGGCGGCTTGTTGTAGCATGATGAGCACTGCTGCGATGTCCGCGTTCTGACTTGTCTTATTGCCCAGTCGGTAGTTGTTTGGTTTGTCCATGTTGCAGTTGAAACAAACAAATCCAGCTCCTGCCCGAGGTATTCTCAAAATTGTAATGATGATTTGACAGGAGTAGTGGTGTAGTGACTAAGGGCTCAGTTTCCCTTAGCAGTCACAGTGTTGACATTCGGCCAGCCCCTGGCCCAAGGCCATTTTATGGTTCTGGGCATATATGACCTCAATATAGCCTTACAGTGCCATCCTCCAAGTGGTAATATGGCTGTTGGATACCCGCCCCTCCCTCAGCCATTGGCTGTTCAGGAAGGTGACAAGTTGGTAACAAGTCTCAATGATTGTAGCTAAGTGTTCCACAGCCCATATGGTGGCCAGGAGGGCATTCTTGCTGTCAGAGAACTTCATCTCAACAACACTAAGATGTTGGATCGTGCAGGCAACAACACATTTGTCTCAGTCTTGCTTCTGTGCCTTCTGAGACAGTGGGACAAGAAACTTGCCTCGAGATAGAAATCTTTATCCTTGTCTGGGTAGGCCAGACAGGATACAGAGCTGATCTTGTCTTTCATCTGGTAGAAAGACTGTTCCTGGGGCTTTCCCCACTCTAATCTTTTGTCTTTACGGAGTAGTTCCGTAAGGGGTCTGCTATCTCTGCATAGTCCTTGATGAACTGCTGGGAATAGTTGCAGACACCAAGGAAGCTTCTGATTTCTGACAAACTTGTCAGAGCTCAGATGTTGCAGATGGCTACAACTCTCCCAGCTTGGATTTCGATGCCATCTGCACTCACGTTTAAACCAACGCACTCAACCTAGCTATGGCACAACTGGCCATTGGCTAGGGCAAGATTTGCTCTAGCAGTGGAGAGTTGGTTAAATACATGTCAGATCATGGTCACGTGTCCACAAAGGTCTGGTTCCTCATAAGGATGTCATCCACGTAGATGAGGTTACCACAGGCAGCTGCGTCACTCATGGCCATATGGAGGAAGATATTGAATTCGGCTGGGGAGTTCAAATATCCAAATGGACAACAGTTCCAGGTGTACTAGCAGTAACCAAAAGAGAAAGCCAACTTGTACTGGTCAACTGGGTCAACTCTCATTGCCCAGAAGCTGTTGGCCATGTCCAAAATAGAGAAAAAGCAGGTCACTTTGACCTTGGCCAAATCATGGTCCAAATGGATCATGGGTCAGCAGAAATGTGGTACCTGTTTATTCAGAGGGCGATTGTCAATGGTGAGATGCCACTTGCCGGTTGGCTTTAACACTGGCCAGATAGGCGAGCCAGGGGGATTTTGTACTGGCTTACAAATGTAGGTGGCGCATTTGTATCAATGGGAATGCGAACAGTGTGGAGGTCAGTTAACCCACAGTGATGGGAATCTATTGAGAAGATCAGCTGGAAATCATGAAAGAGTTTCCGAAGCGCATTTCTCTGATCCTCTGTAATTAACCTCTTAACCTGCTTATTGACCTCAGCCTCAAAGCCAATGTAGGGTTCCTCTGGTAAAGAACAGTCTCTGTTATCACCAGGGGTTGTGCCCAGGGTAGCACTGCAGATTGGTTTACCTCGTAGAGCTTCATTGCAGGGCATCATGATCATTTTGGTTGGGAAAGTGGACAGAACACCAACCAGGTTACCATTCCTGGCTAGTGATGGAGGTTATACTCCTATCACTGGCAGTGTCAGTTTAAAATCATGAAACATGTTTTTTCAACCAACATCACTAACATTCATGAATCGGGACTTGCGTCAGGTTCTGAACCAACAAGTAGGTTGAACAGTGGCTCAACTTGAGCAGGGGTTTGTAGCAGACAGTCAGATTGAGTTCCCAGATGTGGATCAATGGTTGGATGAATGCCTGTGGGCCAGGTATGTTCTGTCCTTTAGAGATAACCAAACTGATGTGAACATCTACTGTTCACACAGGGACAGTCATATCTACCTCACTAGCAACCTGGCATGCCTGGGGAATGGTCTGGCCAGATATCATGTTCTACCTCAGTGGTCAAAGAATGCGTTTTGGCCCGGGCTTGGGACCACAGACTATGTCCAACTGAGTGCCTAGTCTGAACAGAAGTTCCACCCACATGAAGAACAGGGGTTTGTGTTGAGGGTCTACACTCAAAAAATGCATTACTTGCCTTTTCCCAGTCCGTACGGAGAGGGCACATACCCAGTCGCTTTGAGAGCACTTTGACTTCAGGGTATGAACGGAGGACACATGTTGCTGTATAGGTCCTGGATCATAGTGTTCTTTTCTGCTACAAGTGCTCTGGTGTCACTATACCATCGATGTACACGCGTCCCAGTATGTGAGGGCTGTACTGGTTTAAGTATGTGTTTTTCAGAGGACAAAAGAAAGACTCGTGGTCATGAAATTAGTTTTGACTATCAACCTGTGGTGGCCATGGGCTCGCAGGTGGCATAGAAGGATCAGTGCCAGGGTCAGGCTCTGGAGGAGGCTTGATCATTGGTAGGGGTCGTCTGGACTGCTGGATGATGGCGACTTGTCCATCTGATGCTGTCGAACTGTTTTCTGGACCAAGTGGCCTCGGTATGTCATCCTGAACTCACATGTGTCCACGACAGGAGTCAATGAGTGGAGTCAGTCGGTCCAGTAGTTCCTGGCCAATTAAATGTGGTTCCGTATTAATGGGACATATGTAAATGGAGTGTACCAGACCTGCGTGAAGTTGGCCCCCCACCCAACGCAAAACGTCGGCAAAATAGTCTCAATCGTTTGTGCTTCGTTTGTGCTGGTTTGTGCTGTAAAAATTTTCGTTTGTGCTGCTTCGGTTTTTTAGATATTAAAAGAATATTTATAGGTCAGTCTGAGGTCAGTCAGCCCCCCCACATGCTCCAAATTCACCCAAAATAGTCTCGTTCGTTTGTGCTTCGTTTGTGCTGGTTTGTGCCGGTAAAAGTTTCGTTTGTGCTGCTTCGGATTTTTAAATATTAGACATTGAATTATTGGCGATGACGTCACCAGCCCCCCCACATGCTCCAAATTCACCCAAAATAGTCTCGTTCGTTTGTGCTTCGTTTGTGCTGGTTTGTGCCGATAAAAGTTTCGTTTGTGCTGCTTCGGATTTTTAAATATTAGACATTGAATTATTGGCGATGACGTCACGCAGCCCCCCCACATGCTCCAAATTCATCCAAAATAGTCTCGTTCGTTTGTGCTTTGTTTGTGCTGGTTTGTGCTGTAAAAAATTTCGTTTGTGCTGCTTCGGTTTTTTAGATATTAAAAGAATATTTATAGGTCAATCTGAGGTCAGTCAGCCCCCCACATGCTCCAAATTCTCCCCAGATAGTCTCGTTCGTTTGTGCTTCGTTTGTGCTGGTTTGTGCCGGTAAAAGTTTCGTTTGTGCTGCTTCGGATTTTTAAATATTAGACATTGAATTATTGGCGATGACGTCACGCAGCCCCCCCACATGCTCCAAATTCATCCAAAATAGTCTCGTTCGTTTGTGCTTCGTTTGTGCTGGTTTGTGCTGTAAAAAATTTCGTTTGTGCTGCTTCGGTTTTTTAGATATTAAAAGAATATTTATAGGTCAATCTGAGGTCAGTCAGCCCCCCACATGCTCCAAATTCTCCCCAGATAGTCTCGTTCGTTTGTGCTTCGTTTGTGCTGGTTTGTGCCGGTAAAAGTTTCGTTTGTGCTGCTTCGGATTTTTTAATATTAGACATTGAATTATTGGTGATGACGTCACGCAGCCCCCCACATGCTCCAAATTCTCCCCAGATAGTCTCGTTCGTTTGTGCTTCGTTTGTGCTGGTTTGTGCCGATAAAAGTTTCGTTTGTGCTGCTTCAGATTTTTTAATATTAGACATTGAATTATTGGTGATGACGTCACGCAGCCCCCCCCCCCACATGCTCCAAATTCATCCAAAATAGTCTCGTTCGTTTGTGCTTCGTTTGTGCTGGTTTGTGCCGGTAAAAGTTTCGTTTGTGCTGCTTCAGATTTTTTAATATTAGACATTGAATTATTGGTGATGACATCACGCAGCCCCCACATGCTCCAAATTCTCACCAAATAGTCTCGTTCGTTTGTGCTTCGTTTGTGCTGGTTTGTGCCGATAAAAGTTTCGTTTGTGCTGCTTCAGATTTTTTAATATTAGACATTGAATTATTGGTGATGACGTCACGCAGCCCCCCCACATGCTCCAAATTCATCCAAAATAGTCTCGTTTGTTTGTGCTTCGTTTGTGCTGGTTTGTGCCGGTAAAAGTTTCGTTTGTGCTGCTTCGGATTTTTTAATATTAGACATTGAATTATTGGTGATGACGTCACGCAGCCCCCCACATGCTCCAAATTCATCCAAAATAGTCTCGTTCGTTTGTGCTTCGTTTGTGCTGGTTTGTGCTGTAAAAATTTTCGTTTGTGCTGCTTTGGTTTTTAAAATATTAGACACTGAATTACAGGCGAATTATAAATGTTTTTATTTATTGAATACAATACTGACATAATAAAATAGACCACTTAATGGTCACAAAAATATAAATATACAAATATAGTTTAGTAGCAGTCTCTGTCATTCTGATTACTATATATTAGACTAATATATTATATATTTCTAAAATAGATCTATCTTGTTTTGTGTGTAGACAGTACGATTTATGTGCAGTAAGCATTTTATTTTGGGTTTGTCATTTAAATCTCTTGCCAAAATGTTTGATGAAGAGGTTTAAATACAACAGCAACTCCTTATCAATGTTTTTGTAGTCGCTATGGTGTTTATTAAAAACGTATTGGTGTTCAGACAGCAGCAGCAGCTCAATGTTCATCTGGTGTCTGTCGGACTCTTTTTCTGTCACTCACTTTCACTCAGCTCTGGGACGAGAACAAAAGCGCAAATCTCCTCGATGTGAACACACTTTTAGAGTCGAATTGTCGAAGAATTTCTGTCAAGACTAATCACATAATTTGTTCAATAAACATTTATCTTCATTCACTAGTGTTTCCTGATTTTGAACTTTTTATTTATTTACACGGAGTATCATCTGCTACACTTAATTGCCACCACTATGTCAAGTGACACTTCTGTTCAAGATGCTCTTGTGGAAATGAGTGTAGAGTTACTAGGGAAAAAGTAGTTACTAAATTCAATTTCTGTACAATGTTTTAACACTGCCAGTTACAATAGTATTTATTAACTTCAAGAACAATTGTACACAATTCAAGAGAGCTAAGATTGTCAATGTTTTTTGAACAGAATACTCATTGCTAATACAAATACATGCTAAAGTTTTACATGTGACCCATGTTAGTTTTTTGAATACATTGTGCATCTTGGGTTCAACATTACCATATTGTCCCAAATATAAGATACATTATCATTACTATATTATCCTTATAGTCAGACCATTACTGTAATGAAAACAAGTTTATACTGAACATGACATTTTGAGTCAGGATTATTTAAGTGGGTTATTATGTTTAGCTTATACCCAATGTCCAAGAAACCAGCAGTTGACAGAGTTTCCATTTTCACAGAACACCATTTTGGTGTTCATCAAAAAATAAGTCCAAAATCCTAATCAAAATCCTAACTACTCCTAATCAGAGCATCTAGACAGAGCTTAGTAAGCAGCTAGAAAACAAGATCACTGCAAAGGCTCTATACACTTTTGTTAAATTAAATAGACACAACATCTGGACTGCTTTAGGGTTTACTCATGAAACAAATGGCAGTATTGATGACACTGATTTTGAGCCAGGGTCCCTTTTATCCAGACCAAAATATTGCGGGACTTTTGATCTTGAAGTTCCATTTCAGGAATGGATTGAATTCATGCCTGAAATGGTTAAATACAACAAGTTCTCTAAAACATCAAAAAGGGAATACACAATTTTGAAGCCTGGCATCTGGACACATGTGATAAATAATCTGATATAGCAAGAAGTGAAATGCCCCTGCACATTTGCCTTTAAAAGAGCCAAGGTGTTAGAGGAAACAAAGGATCCAAGTGCAAAGTTCTGGCAATAGTCTTTAATAAAGGAAAATCACAGGCAGTCTGTCGAGCAGAACCAGAATAACTCAAAAGACTGTGTATCTTAACGGAGGTCAGCAAAACATAAAAGACTCCTGTGTGGGAAATAATATGCAGAGTTGGTAATTCACCAGGCAGCAACACAGTCCTTGTAAGTGGCCACAGAAACGCAGGGAGAAGACTGTAGATGTCCACCGGCAGCAGGTTGACAGGGCAGAGAGAGCACACAAGACAAGCACGACTCCTCTAGACTAGACAAGATAATACAAGGTAAATCCTCATGGAGACAACATAACACACAGGCATAACACACGTACGAACGAAATAGTCCGACAAAGAACAAGGGGAACAAACGCAAGAAGTAGAGAGAGAGTAATGAGAATAAAGTGAGAAGAGGTGTAACCGAGAAGCAGCGCGAACACTAATTGTAAAGAGGAACAGGTGGGAAAATAGACAGGCAGGGCCAAAGCGAGAGAGAAATAAAACAAACCCAGCTCATGACACAAGGTCTATCCATCAGCCACAGAGAAATACATAGAAATCAGAGGCAACTGTAAGGAATGTCATGACCACATTCACAGAAAATGTGACAGAGAGCCTGAAATGAACAGCCCAACAGTGCTCAAGTGTTTAATTAAAAACACTGATGACTCCCTGCACACTGGCTGTTCCAAGCGTGCGATGTCTGGTAACTTGCGTGTGCAGATAGCCAAAGAACTGTGTGAGGGTAGAATGGATCCTCATGTATGGAGGGCTTCAGAGGCAACAAAGCTGATGGATTTTGGAGATCCTGAGCCAAGTCATCTGCCTAATTTGGCCACCCTGCACAAAGCAAAGCAAGAGAGAAATGATTTAGAATTAGGCGACAAGGTTCCCATTGTTTCACTGCAGATGTTAAAATACAGTGCACCGCACAGTGGTCACATTAAAGACATTGGACTGGACAAGTTTTTCTGTTACTATTGGGGTCAAACACAAATGTATATGTACAAGTAATTCTCAAAGACATCTACTAACCCACACTGTGAGTTTTGATGCAACTGGCTCAGTAGTGAGGAAACTACAGAGACCAAATGGCAAGTCTGGCCATATATTCTTATATCAGGGCATTCTGGCAGGGGATGAGTGCTCAAGTGTCCCAGAGGTGCAAATGCTGTCAGAGAGACACAATGTTAATGCAATAACACATTGGCTGACAGAATGGATATATGCAAGTGCACCAACTCCAAAAGAGTTTGTGAGTGACTTTTCTCTGGCTTTGCTGGGAGCTCTGGTCAAGGCTTTTACTCTTCATCCTCCTCACTCCTCTTACTCGGTAAACAGTCAGCAAAAGTACCACCTTGTTTGATCTGCCAGTGGGACTGCTTGAAGAAAAGGGCAATGACAGTTCTGGACCCCCCCCCCCCCCCCCCCAAATATCAGAAAGGTGCAAGAAATACCTGAAAGCCAGAATTGCAGAAGAGAGTGTCATCATTCCAGATGTTGAGGATGAGGACCTGGAAGTGGATCCATGTGACAAAACACAGACAGACCTAGGACAGTGGGTAACAGACATATGTGAGGAGAACAGGTCACTTGCCGTAGGTAATGGGGATCATGATAATATGCACTTCCTCCCTGAGATTATTCCCAATATAATCTGGCTTGCAAGTTACATACCACTCTGGACAGGGGTAATGATCCCTCACTTTCGAAGCACCAACATCACCGCAAGTTCAGCCAATGTTGAAGCAGAGTTCAAAAACATCAAAGTGGCCTTTTCCAAGCATGAAAACTTGCCTATTCTGGTGGATAGATTCATTGCAACATGCCAATTTGTTCTGCAAAACAAAAAGGTGAGGAAAAAAATGAAGAGGATGCAGCTGTAGCAACAGTGATCATCACAGGAGCCAATCCACTACCCAACACAACTTGCAGTGTAGATGGAAAACCATAAATGGATGCTTCCTGTTCTGGGACATATGAAGACGCTGTTGAAAACTGGAGAGACCTAGCGGTTCCACCCATAAGAGGAAGAGGAATTCATACCTCTCTTCTTGTCCTGAATGGCTCCATGCAGATCCATCTGTGAGGGGAACATGCATGCGTTTCCTTAACAAAACCGTGCTCCTCACAGTATTGTGGTCTCAGCACACAAGTCACCCAGGAAGTTCCATTTGGTTGTACTTCTGTTGCTGTACTGCAGGCTTCTGGCATGGCTCATTTCAGGCCACAGTGGAAGAAGGCCTTACCCTTCTGGAGTCCCCTGCCTCAGGCCAATACAAAGTCTGTCACAGTGTCCCTCTGCATTCAAGACAGATACCTCAGGAAAAGTGCTCAGTTACAGTCTGGGATAACTTCTGACCTGGTGTCTGATTGACACTGACCTGGGAAGCAACTCCACAGAATTTCCTTTGTGTCAATATCCCTCCAATCTGATGCTCCAATGAGAGAGATTTGCTTTAAGGACAATCATTGCTTCCAAAAGAGCCTTAACTCAGGATGCTCTTGGACATTATGTGGCCTACTGCAGGAGGTCTCCATGTGTCTGGGAGATGTATGACAACCTGAGAAGTGGAGTGACACAGTAATTCAACAGTAATTCACACAGTAATTCAATTTCAAAAGTAAAATCATTTTGGCTACTTAATTCATTGAGTCACGAGTTTCCACACACACACACACACACACACACACACACACACACATATATATATATATATAATCAAAAGTTTGAAAACATTCAGATTTTTTTGTTTCTGAAAGAAGTGTCTTCTGCTCACCAAGGCTGCATTTATTTGATTTAAAATTCAGTAAAACACTAATAGTGTGAAATATGATTCCAATGTAAAACAGTTTGTTTTCTATCTGAATATGTTATTTGCCTTTAATTTATTCCTGTGATCAAAGCTGAATTTTCAGCATCATTACTTCAGTGTCACATGATCTTTCAGAAATCATTCTAATATGCTGCTCAAGAAAAATTCATTATTATTATCAGTTGAAAACAGTTGTGCTTATATATATGTATATATATATAAAATACTTTTATTCAGCAAGGACAAATTAAATGGATCAAAAGAGAAAGTAAGACATTTATATCGGTAAAAAGATTTCTATTTCAAATAAATGCTGTTCTTTTTACCTTTCTATTCATCAAAGTTTCCACAAAAATATTAAGCATGCAAACATTTTTTAAACATTGATAAAAAAAATAAGAACCATTCTTAATTATTGAGCATCAATAATAATGATAATAGCTCAAAATCAAACTTTTTCTATGATTTCTGAAGGATCATGTGACATTGAAGACTGGATGTTTTTTTTTTATTATGCCAATCATATTGTATCCAACACATATAAACCTGAGCATATATAGACTACAAATAGGAAAGACAAAACAAAAACGAAATTAAAAACACAAACAAACCATTGAAGACTGGAGTAATGATGCTGAAAATTCAGCTTTGACATCACAGATATAAAATTACATTTTAAATTACATTAAAACTAAAGCTTTAATGTGTATTGTTTCACAATATTACTGTTTTACTTTATTTTTTATCAAATAAATACAGCCTTGGTGAGATTACGAGACGTCTTTCAAAAACATTTAAAAATCGCAATGTTTCCAAACTTTTGACCTGTACTGCATACACGCACAGCCAATGTGTGTATAAACATAGAGCTACAGCAAACAGATTAAGGTGCCTATATTTATGACAATGTTAATATTACTATTGTTATTCACATAACTACATAGTTGTTGTTGTACAAGTTACCACTTACCTTGGAGTTTGTGTTACATTCCACTCATCCTGTGATCCGCTGTGTCCCGTACAAGTTGAAAACGAACAGTGGATAGGTAACAGTTAAGTGAATTCAACTATTTATGGGATTTGGTTTGCCATTTGGATCTTACCTTCTTTCTTGAACTGTGTTGTTAAAAAAATACATTCGCAAAACGAAATTTTTACTGGCACAAACCAGCACAAACGAAGCACAAACGATCGAGACTATTTTGGATGAATTTGGAGCATGTGGGGGGGCTACGTGACGTCATCACCAATAATTCAATGTCTAATATTAAAAAATCTGAAGCAGCACAAACGAAACTTTTATCGGCACAAACCAGCACAAACGAAGCACAAACGAACGAGACTATTTTGGGTGAATTTGGAGCATGTGGGGGGCTGCGTGACGTCATCACCAATAATTCAATGTCTAATATTAAAAAATCCGAAGCAGCACAAACGAAACTTTTACCGGCACAAACCAGCACAAACGAAGCACAAACGAACGAGACTATTTTGGATGAATTTGGAGCATGTGGGGGGCTGCGTGACGTCATCACCAATAATTCAATGTCTAATATTAAAAAATCTGAAGCAGCACAAACGAAACTTTTATCGGCACAAACCAGCACAAACGAAGCACAAACGAACGAGACTATTTTGGGTGAATTTGGAGCATGTGGGGGGGCTGGTGACGTCATCGCCAATAATTCAATGTCTAATATTTAAAAATCCGAAGCAGCACAAACGAAACTTTTACCGGCACAAACCAGCACAAACGAAGCACAAACGAACGAGACTATTTTGGGTGAATTTGGAGCATGTGGGGGGGCTGACTGACCTCAGATTGACCTATAAATATTCTTTTAATATCTAAAAAACCGAAGCAGCACAAACGAAAATTTTTACAGCACAAACCAGCACAAACGAAGCACAAACGATTGAGACTATTTTGCCGACGTTTTGCGTTGGGTGGGGGGCCAACTTCACGCAGGTGTGTACCAGTGGCATCCCTCTAATGCTGATCCATGTCCCTTTTGTGATAGACAACCTATTTTGCATGTAGCTTGTGATGCTCATGTTGCAGGTCTCGATATGTAATGATTTGCAGAGGGAGAGTGTTGCTCTGGCCATGTCTGTGAAGGTGTTGGAACCTATAAGACTTATTTCGGAACCAGTGTTTAGTAGTGCATGAGAGCTAATGCCTCCCCCTAAAACTACTGATGTGTATATACATCTCGTTGCCTTCAAGTGCCGCCATTTTCTGAGGCTTGGATCCCAAGGACTCTGGTGTCGCATTCGTGCCCTCGAGCAGGACGCAAGCATTTCTTCCATGCCAGTTGCATGTACCTTCTGACTTCCTGCATAGTAGGGTTGTCTGTTCTTCAGTGCACAGTGACATCATATTGCATGTTCTTGTGGAGATTGTGAAGGTTGTGCTCCTCCTCCAGACCTGGTGTGTTACATCCTTGGAAGTACGTGGTTCTCTGGCATCTGTAACACTCATGCTGAGGCTCCTGCCTCTACTGCTCCATGGCATAACCGACAAAGGTAGCGGAGGCTTCATTCTCCTCGTGTAGGGCTTTACACAGATGTGAGTAGTGGTCTCGGGTACCAGTCGGTAACGTTTACATTAACACATGGATACTACTCACCGTGGTCTTCCATATGTGCATGAGGTAAGTCACAAATCAGGTAATCATTTATGTTTGAATCTACTTTGGTCAAATTGCTCTATGTCTATGACTCGAGTTGTCAAGTGCGCAAGCCTTGGTGTTGGTATGACCTTGGGTGGTCCGAGTCATCTGAAACACCATAGTCACTCAGATCTCTATAGCTATGAGGATGACTTCTTCCCCTTCATGGTTGGGATGGAGTCCTGTCGATGTGTGGGGGTGGGTCCTGTTTTTTTTATGCATACTTATTCATACACTGTAAAATTGGATTCTTATGCATACACTGTGAAAAAAACTGGCACGTAGAATGCCTCACATGGGGCACCATTAATGTTGGGGCTTCGATCAGGAGCGGGTTTGGTAATTAGAAATAATTAAAAATTATCAAAGATAATTATTAATTATTAAAATCAATAGAACATTGATTAGAATCAACATTAGCTCATTAATCCTTAAAATCAATAATTATCATCATTCAAAAAGAAAACAATGAAGGCTTGAATCTGAGTACTGACATCCCATACTGAAACACTTCTCTTTAAAGTATAACAAAGTCTATTTAATGCAGTCGATAAACTTCCAACTTCCAACTACAAACTGAACAGTAACATGATTATATAT
Source organism: Moxostoma hubbsi (assembly GCA_032164185.1). Taxonomy (NCBI): domain Eukaryota; kingdom Metazoa; phylum Chordata; class Actinopteri; order Cypriniformes; family Catostomidae; genus Moxostoma; species Moxostoma hubbsi. The sequence continues at coordinate 47,630,121 of JAVLUX010000011.1, read as the reverse complement.
GGTAATGAATAAACCTATAATACATGAGAGGAGGGTAATGATGTGTGTGTGTGTCTATGTAAGGAGAGAAGGAGTGCACAAAATGGCGGATGTAGCTCTCATGGAGAGGGTCACGCGAGGATTCTGGCCAGAGAATGTGGCCACAAATGTGGGTGGAGAGACTAGTTTATGGGGTCTGCCCACGTATCTCCGCTGGAACGATAACTTAAGGACAAAGCTGGGCTCTATTGCCAAGTTATCTGTTTGGCAAATATGTGTGCAGGTATGTTTGTGAGGGGTCATATGTGTGTGCAATTAGTACGAAATAGAGAGAACAGGATAAGGCACCAAAGCCGGTTTTGCGATCATGGGAGAGATGTCAACCATTCGTTTTATCACTCCGAGACATGGTGAATGGCTCGTAATCCATCCGTCACAGTCTTTAGTTCTTTAATGGAAAAACTCTCACCCGTGATGGCATAAATGCACAAACACCCCACCTTGGTTGGACGACAACACAGCAAATCTAATTTGTGGTAAGAGTAAGTTACAGCAATACTTTGAGTATTATTAGCAGCACTCAGTGCTCCATAAACTGTACAAACAATAACCTTGATACGCAAGAATAACACACTATAATAATCTATCTCTGCCCAGACGTAAACCTCTTACTTGAGTTGTGTGAGGACATGCGTAGAATGTGTGTTCATCTGTCGTTTGACTGCGACTTAGTTCCTCAAAGCTTGGATGATGACAGGAGGTCATTTCCTCACTCTGTCAGTGGGCAATACAGCAGCTGATTCTCGGCGGGTTGGTGGAGATATCAGCGAAGTCGACTCGGTTGAAGAAGGAAGAGAAATCTTCTTTCTTCAATTCTGCAGGCAAAAGGGTGAGATGCGGATTGCTCAGCGGTCTCCTTCAGATCCGTTAGCATACTCGGTGGAACACTCTGTCCCCCTCTAGCAGTTGTGCAGTGTCACGTGCACAAATAACACACTCCAGGGAGCACTGCAGAGGAATTTAGATCCTACTCATGAAAAGGTTAAACCAAAAATGTGTCTAAATTCAAATAACTCTTCAAACAAAATGAAAATATAATCAAAATAACTAAGGGAAAAAATCATATACCAAATACAAACATTTTATCCTCTTCAACTTCTTCCACCAGCACCTTTTGCAGTGATTTAAAAAAAATCACTCTATGGTGGATCACAACATGTGGAAAAACAACAATGCAAATTAGATCATAAATACAATTGTACATTTATACATAATAATAATAATTTGAAAATAAACTGTGACATAGATAGTTTAATACAAATATCATACATGTAAGAATTGTATAATGGAATGCTAAATGCAGATTTAAACATGCCCGCATTTATCCACCAATAATATGCATGAAATTAGTGACTTTGTGTCAGAGTATATTTACAACTGCCAATAGTATGTAGTATGTAGGGAATTATATAAAATACAGCACAAAGATTTGCAATATGCTCACAATTTAATTTAAACTGCCTATATATCTTCACCAGTAATATGTAGCATTTCATAGGTAAATAATTGGTTTAAGAACACTAGCTGCATTCGACCACCATTATTTGAAGGATAAATGATAAATGATCAGATTAGAAATCTGAATAAAAATTCTCCACCATTAAATATGTAATACAACATTTTTATAACAAGGATGTTTGCTCAAGAAGGGAATTATGATTAATTTTGGGAATATTGAATAAATTAAGGTGTATGTCTGATCACTCAGCGACCAGTGGTGAGTTGATATGATGCACCTATTAACTCTTTAGAGTAAATATATTCTCGTAGCCATTTAAAATAATATTACACAGATGTTGTCATTTTGTTCGAGCATGGAGCGTAGATCTTAACCCTCTGGGGTCTGAGGGTATTTTGGGCCCTGGAGAAGTTTTGATATGCCTTGACATTTGTGCTTTTTTCAGTTGCTTAAAAACATATTAATGGCTAAAGTCTGATAACACTGTATTCAGCAGAAACAGGGCTACAGTAATATGTGAGCAAGATGTGTGTACATGTTTGTATTTTTGAGAAAATAACGTTTATGCGTGGTTTTTGAAAAAACTAAAAGTCACTGAAATAAGGTCATATAACACACATTAAAATTTGTCCACAAGACTTTTGAGAACTGGATCTTGTAGCCTAGAGTTTTTGCTACAAAATGATGTGAAAACCATCCTGATCACTCATTCATACAAAACAATATAGTAATTTCACTTTTGTAAGACAATTTTAGTGTTGAAAGGTAATATGCAAGGAGGAGTGAATGATCATGAAAATTTAGGTAATTCACACCTGAGAGACAATGACCCCTCCCCTGTGCCTATCAATGAGGAATGTGACAGAAAGAGAATGAATAAGAGGAGACTTAATGATCCAAATCAAGTTTTAAGTTAAAAGAAGTAATCTGACTATATATTTTCTTTACATAAAGACTTGACTTAATTTTAGACCTACACTACTGTTAAAAGAAGTCTCTTCTGCTCACCAAGACTGCATTTATTTGATCCAAAATACAGTAAAAACATTGATATTCTGAACTCTTTTTACAATTTAAAAGAACAGTTTTCTATTTAAATATATTGCAAAATATAATTTGGGATCAAAGCATAATTTTCAGCATCATTACTGCAGACTTCAGTGTCACATGATCATTCAGAAATCATAATATGCTGATTTTCTAATATGGGCATATTTAAAGTGCATTTTACTCATTTAACCTGAACACATATTTGCAAGCACAAGCTTTGTTGATGATAATGAGGCAGCATAACCTCTAGTTAAAATATAATCTAAACATTCATATTGTTTATATCATATTACATATCATATTTATACAATACAGCTTACAATTTAAATACCTGCTTTAGCTGAAACAACATTTCCATGTAACTAAACTTGCTTATTAGGACGTATTTCAAATGTCAATACTCTGAATCCTAGCTGGCAAGTCTGGAACCAGTCCCACTAGTAAAATATGTACATTTTTATATAAAATATCATGTCAACTAATGAAAACTAATTGACTTACTCGTCTGAAATTGTATCCTCGGCTGGATCAAGTCTCTCTTCAAAATACAAATGTTCATCGGAGTCCCGCTCTTCTTCTGAGGAAAATGTTAACTCTTCCATACATTCCTGGAGCTTTCTCACTTGTGTATCATTGCAAACACACAGAAAAATGAATTAAATGTGTTTACAATCTCACAGTGGGGGCGTGTACATTTGCAATGATCGTCTCAGCACATTAGCATATGAATGGCGCGCTCTGCTGGTGGGTGGGATCACATTACATATAATTAGATGAACCGGTAAAAACTGTACATCGATTTGTTTCAAACAGATTGCATTGCAGGAGAAAATTTGTTTTAAATTTTTATTGGTTTATTAAAAAGTAGACATGTAAAGCTTTCTTTAGACATGTTTCATGTTTGTGTGATAAGTATTCGCGGAGTTTCAGTTCATTTTTGTGACGTGTTTCTAAAATATGCTCGTGAACACAGAGACTGTTGAAAGCTCACCCTTTTTATTTTCTTTATTTTACAAAAGCACAAGATTTTGTTGTTATTGTGAGTGTAAAAAGTAGACCCTTTATAGTCTCTAATGATGTCTTACACTTATCTGTATACCCAAAAATGACGGAGTATTTTAAGTTGTTTCTGCTGTAATGACAAAAATATCCTGCAGGATGCGCCGTCGACCCCAGAGTGTTAATTATCAATTGATGAGATTATTTAATCAAAATATACCACAGCAAATTATCTTGGAACACAAACAAGAATTTATTGCTGATCTACAACATCAAACTAAGCTAACATACATAGAGATAAAAACATGTTGTTGGTGAGTGAACTGTTATAGAAGTTGAATGAAAATTATCTGTAACGGAGAAAATGTAACTTTAGACCTTCCCTTGAACCATCAATACTTAAAGTAGTATACCTCCATTTGCAATCCGGTTACCCAATGTATAAAACACCAGCACTTTCTAGCAAAAGTCTGGAGGTATACTTGCGTTCCGTTGCATTGCTTTGGTTCTTTGTCTGCATCCATAGCAAGTTCTGGTTTTGCTCCATCAATGTTTTGGACCTCTGTTTAAGATTGTGGATACCAGATATTTGAGTGCTGGAATGATCAGGCGGGCTTTTAACCTTTTAAACATCCTGCAATATTTGCCAAAAACGCCTAAAAAAGGCCTACCCAAATTAAAATGCATGCTGTTCTTGAACCCTTTGGAGTATATGCATGCTTTTGGTCTCTTTTGAAAGGGGAGACTTTGAGGTTTGTTCCTGAATAGTCAGAATCACTGTAAGTCTTACTTGTATTGAGTAATAGAACTTTGAACACACTCAAAAAGGGGAAATAAACTCCGCCTACATTTTTTTTTTGTAAAAAGATGCCTGCAGATAACTACAGCTGGGAGGACATAGCTGGAAAACACAATTAGATCATAGCATGAAGCCTTACCAAACCCAATTTAAAATTTGATAACAATACATTAGAAAATGAGTGTTTTACACGTTTATCCAAGTGTATGTATAGGCTTCAAGGATATTGATACCTGGCCACACCTCTAAAATGCACTGACTGGCTAAAATGACCTGTCCATCTTAAGTCCAGGGGTCAGCGGACATTTTGACATAAAAATATCTGTAATGTTTACATGTTCAAGGTAGCTTCATCAAAGAATGCAAAGTTGTGTCAGCTCTGTCGGTTAGCTCGAAATGCTACGTCTATCCTACGTGGGTGTTTATTGATATATAAATGTGTTATGGACCAAATACTTTGTTGAATTGGATTGTATGGACCCTTTACAGTGTAACTAAACCATTTTTGATGGAATGAAGTGGATCAGTAGAGTAAGATGAGCATTATAAGTGAGTTTCTACCATTTTGGATTCGTTTATTTTGATGTAAGTGGTCTGAGAAATACACCGATTGTACCCGCTGTGTTAAGTGTATATTAAAATGGTTTACATCGTTCGAATCACAAGAGTCTCAGCTTTCCAACGATGTAAGATATGTTTATCTTTTAATTTTTGCATATTGCGAAGTTATTGCGCAATAGTCGACTGGGCCCGCACACGACCCGTCGGGCTGTGAGGTCTCCCACAAGGGAGACTCATGACTCCTTGTCAAGTGTGCAAATCGTAGAGCAGAAAAGAGAGAAAAGGGATTGTCCAGGCTGGTCATTTTAACCCTTTCTGTTTGGTCAAATAATGAAGAGGCTCTATACCAATCATAGGAGGGCCTGTGGTCAAAGTGTTCAGCAGCTCAAGATAATTAATTAAGGGCCGTTGATCTAAGTTTTGTCAGTTTTCCCACTCAAAATGGGAACATAATTTTATCCTGACTTTTATATAATTAAATCGGTGCAAGAGATATGACATTTATTAGCATCCACATTCTCTACATAAACAGACAAGCATTTACATATGAAACATGACATTCTTTCTCTTTATGGTTACTTTAATACACATTAAAATTAGAATATACATTATTATGCATTGTATAAGGGTGCATAATGTATGCACAAGGTCAGAATAATACATTCTATGATTCTAAAAAGTTAGGCATCATATGATGTATGTTAGCATATAAAATTTGGTTATATGTGTTGTGAAGTGTAAAGTCAGATTTGAGTCTTTTGATAGTTTTATAGTTCATAATATATGTATATTCATTGTAAAACCCAAGAAAAGATGGTTTTGTGCCTTTGGAGATTATAGAAAAACACTAGTTTTTGTCTGGCTAAAGAGAGTTTTCAAAAGTTCAGATCTAGTGAGTGTCTGTTCAATATCTCTGTATTTGATGTGTTTTAGCATGTGATGATCATGCTTCAACAAGAAAATGTTTTGTGTTCCCTTATTAGTATATTTTTTAAGTGTAATATACTTAAAAAAATTGTTATATTTCAGGACAAATACTGGTTTAGTTCTGAGTGGGTTTTGGGGGGAAGGTTGTTCCTTCAGCTGAGAGGGTTAAAATCATCTTTTTGTTCTGGAAGACAGTTGACACTCAATATATGGACTCTTTTCAATGCCTCTTCAGCTCATTTATGCTTGGTTTTGGAAGATTTTTGGGCATCGGCAGTGACAAGTCTTTAATTTATGATGGGGAATTTTGGGGGCCTCTCTGTATAATTTATCTTAATCTTCTTCTGATTCCGAGCTCCACAGATCTTAAATACATTTTTGTTTCATAAATTATTTGATGTTCCACTATATTTTCAGAGTTTGGATATTAACGTTATTGCCACCTGCTGGTGTAATCTCCAAACTTTAAATGTAGGAACTGAATTTAGACTTTAGCATGATCCAAATGTTGTATTTTCCCCTCTAACATTACATTTATACTCCACTGATGGTCAGGTTTGGTTTGGGAGGTTCAGTTTATAAAAAAATGTATTCTTCTTCAGTGTGTAACAGTCTGTACAAACAAAAATAACTCACTTCACAACTCGCTTTTGGTACCCCTCTGTGGACATTAAACCCAGAAAATTAATCTCATATGTGCCCATACGCCCAATAACACTTACCGCTTTGGCCACTGGGGCACTGTTTAGAATCCCGACTGTAACTAAAGAAAGTCAACCTACTGTTTCCAATTTCACTGGGAGATCAGTCTGGATTTGTGAAGGACTTTCCAAATGTGCACATACAATATGAGACAGTAATGTCCTGCAGCCTTCAGAGTGCATGCATCACATTCTTCAACCTTCAGAGTGAGTTGCGCACAGTGATGCTCACTTCTGGATGGAATTCGCTCTTTGCAGTATCTCGCTGCAGGAAATTGAAACGTTCTCTTTATTTGTAAATGTATGTGTATGTGGGTTCTTTATTAACTTGCATACGTTTATACACACATCTACGTTAGTGTCTGTAGGTGTTTTTAGTATTACAGTTCATAACCGCAGATCGCAGTCAGATGACAGGAAGAGCACAGGAAATGGAGGGACTTTTCCATTCTGTTGTTTACTTTAATACTTCCAAAAAATGGACAAATGTGATGGTATTTTCTTGGATTTATTTTCCCAAAAGCAGATGTATAATTATATAATAGTACAGTGTTGGAGAAGCTACTTTGAAAATCATTTCAAGTAGTTAAGCTACAGTCAAGCTACTCTTTTGATAAAGTAGTTAGCTACACTACAATTTACTATCAAAAAATAGCTAGCTACATAGAAGGTACTTAATGAGGCACTATTTTTTATGTTACAATCAAACCAATAATATTAATAACAAAATTTATACTAATGGCATTTATTAATGAATGTATTAATTAAATACATTTAATGTTTTTAATTAAATATATTAAATGTATATAATACATTTAATGAATAGTAACATTAATACAGTTAATAATGGCCATGAAATAAAATATAACAGTATAAAATAAAAACAAAAAAGATCAGATGCAATTAAAAAAAAACTATTTTAAACTATACTTCACACTTTTCAGTCCTGCTGTGGCCAGGTGTAGCCTACTTCCCTAAAGATCCAATTTTTATGACAAACTCTCCTTGGGCAGACATTTTTTGTTCTTGCCACATAATATTTGTGTGGATAATATGTGAATAAAGACTCAGGGCTTGTTTCTACCCTCACCTGGGTGGACATGCAAGTGCCAGCTTTACAGGTCACATACAGAGGTTGACCTACAAATATTTGTTTGCTTTGTTCAGGTCCAAAAAAAGTGGACGGATGGTCATCCTAGATCAGGGGTTGGGAACCTATGGGTTGTGAGCAACAAGTGGCTCTTTATTAAAAATAAAGTGGCTCACCGGTTGTCTCACCATTCACTAACAAATAATCGTTTAAAACTTTCTAGAGATAATTTTCCAGCAGAAAATGTGGGTGCGTTTGCAAAGCTTGAAGTCAATTTCCTTTCTCCCGAATTTGTCATACAGCCTACTCCTGGTGAACAAGGTTTGAAATGAACACCCACAAAATACAGGTTTTTCATGCAGAGTTTTTTGCTGATTACCAGTCACTGTGGAAGGCGACCTGTAAGACTTCTTGGAGTGATATATTACAAGAAATTAGACACAAATACATGCATTTGATGAAACATGATTATATTTTGAAGAACAAATGAAAGAAAAGTCGCGGATGCAGGTCTGATTTTATATGTGTGCAGTGAGCTCTGAGTGCAATGAAAGCGCTTCTCCAAGACACGCATATGCATAGAGTTCTGGGACTCGTTTCCCAATAACTATTGATCTTGACTGTTAAGAGCATTTTCTATGAGCGATTTTATGAACGTTTGTTGTTTGTGAAACTAGCATCCGCCACCCGCAAAATGTGACAAGGCTCAATCCAGTTTTTCCTTGTATTTCAAGCACAAGAATTTTGCTAATCTACCTGCAAAATGTGTGTGACCTGTAAAACACCTCAGAGTGGCACATGACAAGAAATGCTGTTAGTCACAATGACAGGCACTTGAAGAAACACACTTTATTACATTTTTAAGAACAGACAAAAAAAAAGCCATCAGTGCTCGTGTCTGATATGCGGTTTGGCGTGCAACGGGACCCTGTCTCGTGGAGCAAGTAAAGAGCATGTAAAGAGTTATCACTCCTTTTTCAGTTTCATTCAACTGAAAACTGTTTGGAAGAATAATGTTGTTTATGACAATGCTGCAAATGATCATCTCGTGAGGTGCCGTGACAGTGCAGTTCACTCTTACACATTGTGAATATGACTGCAGGTTGAGTAATATATACAGGTATCTTTGTATTAAAGAAACAAAGATGAATGTGATTTATTAAGGTAAAACAAGACACGTTCGCCTTGAAGCTAAAATTTTGTTCCATTATCTTTTCTTTAGGCAGCTTAAACTGTTGCAAAATGCAATACAAACAAATTCGATAATAACACACATTTTGCAGCATTTTTTGGTAACACAAATGAATTTATTAAGATTATTTATTATAATTATCTTTATTTTTTTCATTTAGTTTAAAGTGCAATTTGAATTTAGAAATGCCTTTTAAGTTTTTGTGTTTCAATAAATGTATTTAATTTTTTAAACAAAAATATTCACTGACCTTGGGGGTTGATCATATAATCGGATATCACGATATTTTAAATGCAATTATTATTAAAATATTTTTTACATATCACTCAGCCCATTTTCATGAACAATTGTAAAATTGTTGGAGAACAGCACAAATGCTCAAAATACTCAATTCCATATTGCAACATGTTACCTATTAATTAAGATGAGCATTATAAGTGAGTTTCTACCATTTTGGATTAGTTTATTTTGATGTAAGTGGTCTGAGAAATACACCGATTGTACCCGCTGTGTTAAGTGTATATTAAAATGGTTTACATCGTTCGAATCACAAGAGTCTCAGCTTTCCAACGATGTAAGATATGTTTATCTTTTAATTTTTGCATATTGCGAAGTTATTGCGCAATAGTCGACTGGGCCCGCACACGACCCGTCGGGCTGTGAGGTCTCCCACAAGGGAGACTCATGACTCCTTGTCAAGTGTGCAAATCGTAGAGCAGAAAAGAGAGAAAAGGGATTGTCCAGGCTGGTCATTTTAACCCTTTCTGTTTGGTCAAATAATGAAGAGGCTCTATACCAATCATAGGAGGGCCTGTGGTCAAAGTGTTCAGCAGCTCAAGATAATTAATTAAGGGCCGTTGATCTAAGTTTTGTCAGTTTTCCCACTCAAAATGGGAACATAATTTTATCCTGACTTTTATATAATTAAATCGGTGCAAGAGATATGACATTTATTAGCATCCACATTCTCTACATAAACAGACAAGCATTTACATATGAAACATGACATTCTTTCTCTTTATGGTTACTTTAATACACATTAAAATTAGAATATACATTATTATGCATTGTATAAGGGTGCATAATGTATGCACAAGGTCAGAATAATACATTCTATGATTCTAAAAAGTTAGGCATCATATGATGTATGTTAGCATATAAAATTTGGTTATATGTGTTGTGAAGTGTAAAGTCAGATTTGAGTCTTTTGATAGTTTTATAGTTCATAATATATGTATATTCATTGTAAAACCCAAGAAAAGATGGTTTTGTGCCTTTGGAGATTATAGAAAAACACTAGTTTTTGTCTGGCTAAAGAGAGTTTTCAAAAGTTCAGATCTAGTGAGTGTCTGTTCAATATCTCTGTATTTGATGTGTTTTAGCATGTGATGATCATGCTTCAACAAGAAAATGTTTTGTGTTCCCTTATTAGTATATTTTTTAAGTGTAATATACTTAAAAAAATTGTTATATTTCAGGACAAATACTGGTTTAGTTCTGAGTGGGTTTTGGGGGGAAGGTTGTTCCTTCAGCTGAGAGGGTTAAAATCATCTTTTTGTTCTGGAAGACAGTTGACACTCAATATATGGACTCTTTTCAATGCCTCTTCAGCTCATTTATGCTTGGTTTTGGAAGATTTTTGGGCATCGGCAGTGACAAGTCTTTAATTTATGATGGGGAATTTTGGGGGCCTCTCTGTATAATTTATCTTAATCTTCTTCTGATTCCGAGCTCCACAGATCTTAAATACATTTTTGTTTCATAAATTATTTGATGTTCCACTATATTTTCAGAGTTTGGATATTAACGTTATTGCCACCTGCTGGTGTAATCTCCAAACTTTAAATGTAGGAACTGAATTTAGACTTTAGCATGATCCAAATGTTGTATTTTCCCCTCTAACATTACATTTATACTCCACTGATGGTCAGGTTTGGTTTGGGAGGTTCAGTTTATAAAAAAATGTATTCTTCTTCAGTGTGTAACAGTCTGTACAAACAAAAATAACTCACTTCACAACTCGCTTTTGGTACCCCTCTGTGGACATTAAACCCAGAAAATTAATCTCATATGTGCCCATACGCCCAATAACACTTACCGCTTTGGCCACTGGGGCACTGTTTAGAATCCCGACTGTAACTAAAGAAAGTCAACCTACTGTTTCCAATTTCACTGGGAGATCAGTCTGGATTTGTGAAGGACTTTCCAAATGTGCACATACAATATGAGACAGTAATGTCCTGCAGCCTTCAGAGTGCATGCATCACATTCTTCAACCTTCAGAGTGAGTTGCGCACAGTGATGCTCACTTCTGGATGGAATTCGCTCTTTGCAGTATCTCGCTGCAGGAAATTGAAACGTTCTCTTTATTTGTAAATGTATGTGTATGTGGGTTCTTTATTAACTTGCATACGTTTATACACACATCTACGTTAGTGTCTGTAGGTGTTTTTAGTATTACAGTTCATAACCGCAGATCGCAGTCAGATGACAGGAAGAGCACAGGAAATGGAGGGACTTTTCCATTCTGTTGTTTACTTTAATACTTCCAAAAAATGGACAAATGTGATGGTATTTTCTTGGATTTATTTTCCCAAAAGCAGATGTATAATTATATAATAGTACAGTGTTGGAGAAGCTACTTTGAAAATCATTTCAAGTAGTTAAGCTACAGTCAAGCTACTCTTTTGATAAAGTAGTTAGCTACACTACAATTTACTATCAAAAAATAGCTAGCTACATAGAAGGTACTTAATGAGGCACTATTTTTTATGTTACAATCAAACCAATAATATTAATAACAAAATTTACACTAATGGCATTTATTAATGAATGTATTAATTAAATACATTTAATGTTTTTAATTAAATATATTAAATGTATATAATACATTTAATGAATAGTAACATTAATACAGTTAATAATGGCCATGAAATAAAATATAACAGTATAAAATAAAAACAAAAAAGATCAGATGCAATTAAAAAAAACTATTTTAAACTATACTTCACACTTTTCAGTCCTGCTGTGGCCAGGTGTAGCCTACTTCCCTAAAGATCCAATTTTTATGACAAACTCTCCTTGGGCAGACATTTTTTGTTCTTGCCACATAATATTTGTGTGGATAATATGTGAATAAAGACTCAGGGCTTGTTTCTACCCTCACCTGGGTGGACATGCAAGTGCCAGCTTTACAGGTCACATACAGAGGTTGACCTACAAATATTTGTTTGCTTTGTTCAGGTCCAAAAAAAGTGGACGGATGGTCATCCTAGATCAGGGGTTGGGAACCTATGGGTTGTGAGCAACAAGTGGCTCTTTATTAAAAATAAAGTGGCTCACCGGTTGTCACACCATTCACTAACAAATAATCGTTTAAAACTTTCTAGAGATAATTTTCCAGCAGAAAATGTGGGTGCGTTTGCAAAGCTTGAAGTCAATTTCCTTTCTCCCGAATTTGTCATACAGCCTACTCCTGGTGAACAAGGTTTGAAATGAACACCCACAAAATACAGGTTTTTCATGCAGAGTTTTTTGCTGATTACCAGTCACTGTGGAAGGCGACCTGTAAGACTTCTTGGAGTGATATATTACAAGAAATTAGACACAAATACATGCATTTGATGAAACATGATTATATTTTGAAGAACAAATGAAAGAAAAGTCGCGGATGCAGGTCTGATTTTATATGTGTGCAGTGAGCTCTGAGTGCAATGAAAGCGCTTCTCCAAGACACGCATATGCATAGAGTTCTGGGACTCGTTTCCCAATAACTATTGATCTTGACTGTTAAGAGCATTTTCTATGAGCGATTTTATGAACGTTTGTTGTTTGTGAAACTAGCATCCGCCACCCGCAAAATGTGACAAGGCTCAATCCAGTTTTTCCTTGTATTTCAAGCACAAGAATTTTGCTAATCTACCTGCAAAATGTGTGTGACCTGTAAAACACCTCAGAGTGGCACATGACAAGAAATGCTGTTAGTCACAATGACAGGCACTTGAAGAAACACACTTTATTACATTTTTAAGAACAGACAAAAAAAAAGCCATCAGTGCTCGTGTCTGATATGCGGTTTGGCGTGCAACGGGACCCTGTCTCGTGGAGCAAGTAAAGAGCATGTAAAGAGTTATCACTCCTTTTTCTGTTTCATTCAACTGAAAACTGTTTGGAAGAATAATGTTGTCTATGACAATGCTGCAAATGATCATCTCGTGAGGTGCCGTGACAGTGCAGTTCACTCTTACACATTGTGAATATGACTGCAGGTTGAGTAATATATACAGGTATCTTTGTATTAAAGAAACAAAGATGAATGTGATTTATTAAGGTAAAACAAGACACGTTCGCCTTGAAGCTAAAATTTTGTTCCATTATCTTTTCTTTAGGCAGCTTAAACTGTTGCAAAATGCAATACAAACAAATTCGATAATAACACACATTTTGCAGCATTTTTTGGTAACACAAATGAATTTATTAAGATTATTTATTATAATTATCTTTATTTTTTTCATTTAGTTTAAAGTGCAATTTGAATTTAGAAATGCCTTTTAAGTTTTTGTGTTTCAATAAATGTATTTAATTTTTTAAACAAAAATATTCACTGACCTTGGGGGTTGATCATATAATCGGATATCACGATATTTTAAATGCAATTATTATTAAAATATTTTTTACATATCACTCAGCCCATTTTCATGAACAATTGTAAAATTGTTGGAGAACAGCACAAATGCTCAAAATACTCAATTCCATATTGCAACATGTTACCTATTAATTTTTGCATATATATATATATATATATATATATATATATATATATATATATATATATATATATAGTAGTCTATGGGCAATATAAACATTATATTTTATTGAAAACTTTTTTTGTTTTTGAAAATAGTAAAAAAAAATAATTAAAAAAAAAAAAAAAAAAAAAATATATATATATATATATATATATATATATATATATATATATATATATATAATTTGCTCCTTAGTGAAAAAAAGTTGCATTTTTTTTTTTTTGCATAATAATAATACATAACGTATTGTTTTCTTTTATCAATCATTTTATTTATTTTACATGAAAATAATAGTTAATTTAATGCTAAGAACTTGAGAAATCAAATAGTTCTGCATGATAGTAATTATTATAATAAATATATACTGTAGATGTATAAATATTATAATAATAATTCACTCAGAACAGAAAATGAGAAGTGAAATAAACATATTTAGAACAGAAACAAAATCCCTCAAAAGGCAATAATATTTTTTTCTATTATTTGATTTTAAATAGTAAAGGTAAATATGCTGTTGTGTGATCTAGAACAAAGTGTCTGAAATATTCTTTGTTACATAGAAGAATAAAATGGTGTTCTTTTATTAACCATCAGAAAATCTCCGTATATGATGGTAATTCACTATTTTGGTTTGTGATCTCCCATTACAAAAGAAGAACACGACGCTGCCTGATTCTGATCAGCAGACAGAAATATGGTGCCAGATAGTGTGACATTTTGCTGGTAAAGGTTTGGCTTCTATGCAATAAGGAAGAATATTAGTTATAATCTGACAAACATGATGTAGCATTTGGTCACGCTAAACCACTACTTGCTGGAAAAAGTAGTTTGCTACTGGAAAAGCTATTCTGTTTTAAAAGCAGCTGAGCCACTGTCAAGCTACTGAAATATTTAGTTAAGTTAGTTGTGTTGCTACATGTAGTTAGCTACTCCCCAACACTGATAATATATATTTTAAACTCTGTGAGAAATACCAAATGCAATATGTCTATGCATTCCTCCTTTTCATGTAAATATTGTGGTCAGTAATTGTCAGGCTTTAAATGTACAAAAGTGCAGTATTCAAATTAATTTCTGGGTGTTTGTTTTGTGTCTTTCCTCACTATGTTTGTATCTCTGCATGCTGTGAGTCATTCATTTCTGTAAGGGAGGCAAGATGTTTGGAGATTCATTTACCAACATTGAGACAATCATCAGTTTGTTTAGCTATGTCCACAATGTGTGTGTGTGTGTGTGTTTGTGATAACTCTGTGAGATTGTCTGTCTATGTCTCTATTGCAGGTGTTGACTATTAATCTATGACAACATTCTTCACCCATGCAAACCCATGCAGTGAAACAGCAGCGAGAAGAGTGGGGGGATAAAGTGTGTATAAGTGTGTAAGTGTTCTATCCTGAGTAAGATCAGAGATAAACTGTCATTTAGATCTGACTTATATTCTTTTGGTTGTCAAAAGCTTCATGAATAAATTATCAGCAATCATTATTTCTCATCACTTGATCAATTAGTAGTCCAATATGCCACGAATTGCAGTGACGGACCAGAGGAAAATGTTACCGCTCAATGGTTGCTCTTTCATAGCTCAAGAGATTTTGTAAGCAGGAGCTCTCAGTTATGTTTCATTTAATTATTCCATTATTTTAACACTATAGGATACAAACGTACCGCGGACGGGCCTGTGAATGTTACAAAAATAACTATGCGATGTACGCAACTGCTGTGTGTACATTGGTACATATGCCACATATCTTTGGAAAGCTAAAATTCTTGTGATTCTATTTATATAAACAATTTTAAGATACAATCACAACAGCAGGTACAATCTATATATTTGTCAGACCACCAACATATAAACAAACAATAACAAAATTTAGGCAACTCACCTATGAAGCCTCATAGTAGTCCACTGATCCATAACTTCCCGACAAAAACGGCGTTGTTACATTGCCAAACGATCAAATCAAGTAACATTTTTAGTCCAAATCACATTATTTCATCAATAAATACCCACAGACTCTTGTTGCATCATTTCAAAGTACCAGGCAGCTGTGCCTAATCTTTCACATATTATCGGTCATAACTTCAGTTCAGATGAAAACATTTCCTATATCCGGTATCAAAATGGATGCTGCACTCTGACCTTTCGATTGACACCTCATTTGACCCAATAGGAGCTTCCATGTCCTGTCCAAAGCCTTCAATAGCCAACCACAGTCTGTGTGGAATGTAAGGGCCTCCCCCCTTTCCTTTGTGTAAAGATCAAGCCAATTACAGCCAAGTTTGCGGATGACTGGCGCATCGTCTAGCCAAAGAAATTCTGAAAACATTGATATACGGCTTTAGTGGGAAGTTTACGGGATGTTTCTGTAATGTGTGTGCGCAAAATTGTCTTGCCATTACCGAGTGGTTTGCGCCTCTGTGCGTAAAAGCTGAGGAGTGTGAGTGTCTTGAACTGTTTGCGGGAGTTGTTTTGTATTTGTTTGTGCGTGTGTGAGGTGTGTGAGCGTGTTTGTGTCAGATCTAGATCTATTGACATGCTATATAGATGATTTGTATATTTACTGTAAATATATATATATATATATATATATATATATATATATATATATATATATATATATATAAGTTGAATATAAGAATATATGTTGTGTTTGTTTGTGTGTCTTGGTTACACTGCTCACCTTTTGGGGGAGGTGTGTGTGTGTGTGTGTGTGTGTGTGTGTGTGTCTTTGTTTCATTGTGTGAATTGCTGAGATGTGAAGAAGCAAACTGTAAAATGTAGAACACAGAAAAGATGGAAAAGTTTTGTCTAGCTTTGTAAATGACATTTATTTATTTATTTATTTACACTACAGGCAATTATCTGATGAATCAGATAGCGATTGGGAGCCAGATACTTCTCCCCCACTCAGCAAGTGGCCACATATGGAGCAGCAGGACAGCACCTCATCAAGAGAGGAGCCCCATGTAAAGGAGAGGTCCCTATGAACCAGAAGGCTTTCAGAGAGACCCTTGCTGAGGAGCTGGCAGAGTTGGGGTCTCACTCCACAGCCAGACCCGTATCTCCTGCTCCTGCACATCACAGGCTGGTGTACATCACTGAATCTAGCACCACTGGTCGTCTGAAGTGCAGGCAGTGTCATGCAAAGACACCAGTGAAGTACTCCTCCTGTGATGTGCTTTGTACCCAAACGTGACTGCTACAATGACTGGCATGTTGCTAGAAACATGTCATATTTTATCATTGTTTGTAAATACTTTGTATAAAAATGTATGTAAATAGTTTGATGTGTATTTTTTATATAAACAAATTTTCCACCATAGCAGTAGTTTTGACTCTTTTATATGCACAACGTTTAGTTTGAAGAAGGGAAAAGGCACTCTAATGTGTTTATGCATCAGTTACTCTGTGTCAGCAAAACTAACAGTGGATCCTGATATGGAATGTGATAGCTCTAAGTGTCATCTTTCATTAGAGCCCAAAATTATGACTGAAGCGTTCAAAAGTAGTAGCCTTTTTATCCTAGATATATGGCCATGGTTACCAAGGGTCCTTTGGAGTATCCAAAAGGCACTTTTGTAAAACGCCTGGGTGTACCCTGTGGTGGCAAACAATTTTACATTACTGAATAAGAGACAAACATGTACCAATTGTCTTTAAAGGTTATTTATTTTCTTGCAAGAAAAGGTCAACAGTCATACAGTCATACAAAGTGCCTGCAGAGTGTGACTACGATTTGGGGCATCCTTCCTTCTTTATAGTTGTTCCTCCCCCAAGGTTGTTTCTTGAGACTAAATGAAGATATGTCTTAGCCATAACTGACATATTGTTTAGATTGTTTTATCATACTACCCTTGAGTGGAGACCCTCTGTCTCCGTCATAAATTTAGTCAAATTAACAAGGACATGCACATATATCGACACTACATTAATCTTATTTAATTCATCATATTTCTAAGATTCTAAATATAATCAAATGCCAACATAAAGAACATATTAAATTTCTTCCACAATTCCCCTCTTTTTATCATTCATTGATAAACAAAATAATAATAATAAAGCAAGTTTAAGTTATTACATCACACTTATACTCTTCATCTCTGATTTTCATATAAATGATCACCCTCTTAAACTTGTGAAATAAGGTTTTTAAAAGAAGAAAGCTTAGGCTGTTTTATTAGGATAATCCCTTCTAATTTAGCAAGCTAGTTAAGAATTTATCTGAAGCCGGGCTAAATGAATAAACACTGTTATTGCACTCCTGACATAAAATCAGACCCGCAGTCACCTCGGTATAAACAAGAAACAATATAGATGTTCAGAATAGAAAAAAACATATCTCAACTTAATTAGTACATTTCACTTCAACTTCCGCTTGTTGTGTCATCATTAAATTGCTTTGGTTTTTTTCCCCCCACTCTGTACCAAAGCTCCGCTCGTGCCTATCCTTGCACACTGGTTACTTCAGAATGGTTTCTCGTTGGTTATCCTTGCTTGTGCGGATAATGGTCGTTGTTGTCTCCTCCGATCTTTCTCCTGGCTCTTTAGGTGGAACCTTCCTGCAATGGCTGGCATGGACCCACGTTGCCCTCTCTGCTACTTTCACCGCTGTATGCGTTATCAGCAGCACCTGGAACGGACCCAGCCACCTCTTTGCTTTCCAGCTCTTTCTCCTCAGATCCTTTATCACCACAAAGTCTCCTGGCTTGATGTCATGCAATTGGGTATCAGCTGCTTTTCCTTGAGCTGCTTTTACCTGCACACAAATGTTTGATAGCAGACAAGACATTTCTTTACAATAGTTCAACATGTTATGTTCACACAATTCAGTTGATGGCACTCGCTGTTTTACCCCTTCCATACCCATGAATGGAGGCTTCCCAAACATTATCTCATAAGGGCTTAGATTTGATCTGGGCCTCTGTCTCATCCTCATAAACATCAGGACTATTGGTAGGGCTTTTACCCAATTGAGCCCAGTTTCCTCACAGCATTTTGCCAATTTGTTTTTTATTGTTGCGTTCTCACGTTCTACAGCTCCGCCCACTGAAGGTTTATAGGCACAGTGGCGTTTCATATCAATACCCAAAAATCTTCCCACCTGTGTGATTGCTTCATTCACAAAGTGTGTTCCATTGTCTGAACTAATGTTTCTCGGAATTCCCCATCTCGGGACTATTTCAGTTAACAGTGCTTTTGCTACTGCTGCTGCATCTTGTTTTGATGTTGGGAAAACCTCCACCCATTTAGACCACATGTCCACCATCACCAGGCAATATTTCTTCCCTTCACAGGGATTCAGTTCTATAAAATCAATCATTAGATGATCGAACGCTCCCTCTGGTGGTGGATGGGATGCCAAGGGCATTTTTATCCCTTTTGCCACATTGTGTGTGGTACAAATGACACATCGTTTACAAAAATTCTCAGCAAATGTTGTGAACCCCTTTGTAAACCAGACTTTCGTTAATTGGGTTACCATCGACCCTTTTGATGCATGGTCCAACCCGTGCATCAATTTACCATAATGGTTAAAAAAAATGTTTGGGTAAACAAGCTTTGCCATCAACACTCAACCAAACGCCGGTTTTATTGCTGCATCCTGATTTCCTCCAACCAGCCTTCTCTGCCTCAGAAGCAAAAGACTGCATGCCCTGTAAGGAGTCAGAAAAATCAAGGTTACATTCAGATAACATTGTACACTCCAGCTCCTTCTGGTGTGCCGCAGCTGTTTTCGCAGCTCCGTCTGCTCTGCAATTTCCCACTGAAACAAAATCATTTTTGTTGTTATGCGCTGCGCATTTGCAAATAGAAATCCTGTCAGGTAGCAAAATAGCATCTAATAAGTTTGTCACTAAGCCAGCATGAAGAATTGGACGCCCATCTGATTTTAAAAATTTTCTATGTTTCCACAATGCCCCAAAATCATGAGCTACCCCAAATGCATAGCGCGAATCTGTGTAAATCGTCACACATTTTCCAGTCATTAGTTTACAGGCTTCTGTTAAAGCCACAAGTTCAGCTGCCTGAGCAGAGTAATTTGAGGGCAATGACCCTGAGGCCAGTACTTCAAATTCAGTCGTCACCGCGTAACCTACACAGTTTGAGCCTGTTGTTTTGTCTTTGAAGGCAGAGCCATCCACAAACAAAACATTCTCACAGTTTTCGAGCGGTGTGTCTGCAAGGTCTGGTCGTGGTGTACATATTTGGTCAATAGCAGTCAGACAACAGTGATGTTCCTCGCCATCCTCCTCCGTCGGAAGAAGTGTGGCTGGATTCAACACAGTGCAACGCTTAACAATAACATTTGGCATTTCAAGTAACAAATTGTTATACCTTAACCAACGTGAAGTTGATAAGTGCGAAGTTTTCTGTTCCTGCAGAATCATAGATACGGCATGAGGGACAAACAAGGTCACATCAGAATAACCCACATATTCTCTTGAAGCCAAAACAGCTTTCTCAGCAGCTGCTACTGCTCTTAAACAATGAGGTAGGCCTGCTGCTACCGGGTCTAATTTACCAGAAAAGTAGGCCACTGGTCTCAATCTGTCCCCATGATTCTGCAACAACACAGAGGTCATAAAGCCATTTTTCTCATCCACCATCTGTACAAAAGGTTTTTTCTGGGACTGGAAGGCCCAATGTTGGAGCCATACTCAACTGGGCTTTCACAACATTGAAAGCTTGCTCAGCCTCATCAGTCCAAATTAATCTGTCTGAGGATTTTAACCCCTTTCCTACAGTCAATTCTCTCAGGGGATACTCCACAATAGCATAATTTGGAATAAATGTTCGACAATAGGAACACATCCCCAAAAATGACAGCATTTGGTTTTTAGTAATTGGTTTTGGAACCTCTCTAATAGCTTGCACCCTCTTGTCAGATAGGGACTTACTGTGTGGCGTTATGACATGACCTAAAAAGGTTACTTCCTGTTTCACAAATTGCATTTTTGACACACTGACCTTGTGGCCCTCTCTTGCCAGATGCTTCAAGAGAGTCACACTGTCAGTCACACACGTCTGTTCATCACATGCACAAATTAAAAGATCATCAACATATTGTAACAATGCTGTGCCTGGAGTCAGAGTCAGTGATTCAAGACTTCGCCTAAGTGCCTCATTGTATATTGTTGGGGATTCGCAAAAACCTTGGCACAATCTCGTAAAGGTATATGCCTCGCCATTGAAATTGAATGCAAACCAAAACTGGCTATCTTTATCAACTGGCACACTAAAAAATGCATTAGCCAAATCCACTACAGAGAACCATGATGCATTCTGTGGGATTTGGGACATAATAGTATAAGGGTTCGGCACATTTGGAGCCCTGGCTCTGACTGCAGCATTAACAGCTTGTAAATCTTGTACAAATCGCCATTCGATAGGCTCACCTTTATCTCTGATTTTCCATACAGGAAAAATGGGAGTACGTACAGGAGAGCTACTGCATGGCACAATTATCCCCTCTTTTAGTAGTGATTGGAACACTGGCGTGATTCCAAGCACTGCTTCTTTTTTCAATGGGTATTGTTGTTGACATGGTCTGTAATCAGACTTTGGTACAGTCGTCACTGGTTCACAGCCCGCAATTAAACCCACATCATATTTATGTTTTGCCCACAATTTCAAAGGGACCTCACTTAAGGCCGAATGAATTTTATCCGCCTTAACGTCAGTGCTGCAGCAGCTCTCATCATAAATGTCCTGAATCGGGACTAGTGTTCTGATAAATTCTACTTTATGATCCTCATTGCAACAAGTAGCATATGCATTCAAAGTTTTGTTAAATTTTATGCCCTGATCATACTCTGTCCAATCTTCAGATTCAACACACCTCTTCACAAAAGGCCCTAACTCGGACCATCATTGGTTTACAGCCTTAGCTAAAGATAAATGCGGTACAGACCCAGCCACTAAATAAAACACGCTCTGTTCTTCTGTCAAGCTTACAGATAAGGCACACATGTGATCATTCCAAAACATACAGTTGAAACACAACTTATCTCTGATCGGTTCTGCCAACCATTCTCTCTCGAAGCTTTCATCTCTGTCAACCACAACATGTTTGTTTTCTTACAATCCACACACACATGTCTCACACAACACCCCTTTTGTTCCGGCCCCTCCTCTACTGACTCTTGCACCGCTGTCAGCCTAGTGACACTTAAAGTTCCCTCTTCAGGGAAATCATGGTATTTTATTAATTCTTTAATACCCTTCAAACATTTTTCACCATGTGCTTTTTTCATCAAACCAAACACTGGTTTATCATATTGATTCTTTTTGCACATTTTACTCTGAGATTTCCCCATGATGGCCCCTCTTTTCTGTGGTTTTTCTGTGGCGCGCCTACATATAACTCTAGACGTCTCTAGAGAGATCAATTTTCACCTCAATTGAAAAGGTGAGCACTCCCAACTTGCTCACAATACTTGGATCAACTCCCGTGGATTAACTGAATCCACCAGACTAATAATCTGTACTAGTCTGGACTAGTAATCTGTACTAGTCCACCACAGTGTTTCTTTTGACCATCATGAGTCAATCCCCCCAAAGTACTTTCAACAATTTAGACTTTGTCTCTTACCAGTCTCAGTTTGTGCCACTTCAGTTCTTTTGATGATTCCAGTGGTATCCCTCTCGGACCCTGACAGCGGTCGGCCCCTCTCTCTGAAGTTTACGAGGTAGAGCTGGAACTTCTCAGTCCAGGATGATCAGTCACTGTCCGCTCTCAGGGCCAAGAGGCACATCCAAGGAATCCTGCCGACAACGCCAAATTGTGGTGGCAAACAATTTTACATCACTGAATAAGAGACAAACATGTACCAATTGTCTTTAAAGGTTATTTATTTTCTTGCAAGAAAAGGTCAACAGTCATACAGTCATACAAAGTGCCTGCAGAGTGTGACTACGATTTGGGGCATCCTTCCTTCTTTATAGTTGTTCCTCCCCCAAGGTTGTTTCTTGAGACTAAATGAAGATATGTCTTAGCCATAACTGACATATTGTTTAGATTGTTTTATCATTCTACCCTTGAGTGGAGACCCTCTGTCTCCATCATAAACTTAGTCAAATTAACAAGGACATGCACATATATCGACACTACATTAATCTTATTTAATTCATCATATTTCTAAGATTCTAAATATAATCAAATGCCAACATAAAGAACATATTAAATTTCTTCCACAACCCTTAGAAAAAACGTGTAAAATAGTAATTTTTTATGGTATTGTTATAATATTTGAACTTGGACCAGGTAGGGCTTCATGCTGTGATCCCATTGTGTTCTCAAGCTAATAGCTACAAGTTATAGTCATCTGCAGGCATCTGTATGCAAAAAAAAAAAATTCAGGCAGAAAAACAAACTTCTATTTCATTGTGTTCAAACTTCTATTACACAAAATCAGTAGCACTTACAGTAATTCTGATTCTTAAATTTACTTTGGGTATGCCTTGATTAGGCGTTTTAGGCTAATTTTACAGGATTGTTAACATAGAGTAAAAATGTGTCTTAATAGGACTTCCATGTTAATCTGAGATTTTGTCATTACCTGCCCTGACCACAACAGGCGATGAACAACAAGACATTTTACTGATTGCTTGGTTTGTATTTCTGTGTTATTGTGATATATAGCCCCAGGCAGGGTGAAGTCTCATTTGTCCAAAATCCTGCTCCTTATAACGCTACATTAAACACAAATATCTTCAGATTGTTTGTGATTATGTCTCATTGTGCAGGTGTGTCACATTAATTTTGCTTGTTGCTGGAAACTTTCTGCATCACATCTGGTTATGACATTGTGTAAAAGTAAATAACTATACAATTAATGTGCATAGCTCAAATAACTTGGTCTAGGACCTTTGAATTCATAATAAAATATCTGACTTTTTATTAGCAGATGTTATCTTTGTACAGTTTGAGACACTATTGAGATCTCTTCTGATCAAGACTGATCTCACAGTGATATTGGAAACAGTAGGTTTACTTTTATTTAGATGATATCGGTCTGTGCTTATCACAATTCAAAATACGGCACCCAGTGGCCAAAGTTGGAAGTGTTGGGCATATGGGCACATGTAAGGTCTATTTTCTGGGTGCAATGTCTACAAAGGGGCGCCAAAAGTGTTTTATAAACTGACCCCAATCTAAACCCCAAACCTAAACCATTATAAGTTATAAAGATTTTTAAAAAAAAACTGATGTTGATATTATTGCATGTTACACAATGCATTTATAATGCCTTTACAATGCATATAAATATGAGTTTTATAGAAAGTATAAAAACTGTTTCTCCTAGTCATCAATGAAATTGCACGGTAAGCAAATGGAGACATTTAGTTCGATTACTGTGGTCTGACAACATGATCACATGGGAAGTACACATTTTTTTCAGAGAGTTCCAGCACCCTAGGATCAGCCACATTACACTGACTCTATGAGAAGCGTCATCTCCTAACTGATGTTTATTTATTTTTTTATGACTATTTACCTTCCCTTGTGGTGTGACTAGAAGTGTGTATCATCAGCAGTGTGTGAAACCCGGGTTCGGATCCCACATTGAAACCAGGAAGTAAATGTTTTTACATAATCAGTAACAAGCGTGAATCGCTGATTCATTGCATTTTTCCCTCTTAAATTAAATTTTTACAACACTGGTTAGTATTATGTTTATTTATGTTTATTAGGAATGCTTTAAGTACACTTTGAAGTTTTGTTTATTTATTATTATTATTTTTATTTATTTTTTATAATAACCTAAAAATAATTATTGTGATTACATCTAAATTAACTTCTTAAAAGAGTTCTCACAAAGATATTTATTGTTTCTCTGTTGTTGAGAGGAAAACATATTTTGCTTAGTCAATATGAAATGGCATTCACAACCCATTTTACTCTCGTATGAATCACAGGATATTTTAATGAGAATAAAGTGTAGTAGACTTGATTTTAATCCATTGGGATTTCATTTAACGGTGCAAAGTAGTAAATCAGGTGGTTTGAGGGGGAGGGGTTGAAAAATAAGAGATTAGTGATGCCTGGTAACATGTGCATGTAAAATGGCTAGAAATAGCATTTTAGCTTAGAGTAAAGCTGGCAATTTAAACAAGGTTTATTTCTATTTCTTCTGCTCCAAACTTACTTCAAACTTAATTATCTGTCTGCTCGTATGAATGCAAAGCTGCTCAAATGCACTTTGGATCGCATCATTTATATGTATACATTTTTCCATATGAAAGGACTAAATATTAAATCAAACAAATTACAATAAAATGCAAAGTAATCTCTTTAGTAATATAAATACTTTTTGAATGTAACTGTATTCTAATTACCAATCATTTAAATTGTAACTGTAGTGGAATACAGTTACTTATATTTTGTATTTTAAATACGTAATTCCATTACATGTATTTCGTTACTCTCCATCTCTGTTCACTGGTAGTGGTGAACCTGCAGAAAATCTATACCAACAGTTACGAGTTTGCTGCAAAGTTCATTTGTATGAAGAAATAATGAGTGGCATTTGCGGCAAGTGTGCGACAAGTTTGCCAGAACTCACGATTTTTGTTCGGGCCGCTTAAAGTCCGAGCTCTGATCAAATTATTTATATGAAAGTTACAGTTGTTTTGAAAAAGTGATCCCAGAAGAATTGAGTGTGGTAAACTATTATTTACATTACTTTAGTGTTACGAATGTTGAGATTATTTATCTATCTTGACAGACAATGCAAATTTATCAGACATCATTTAGGTGTTGCACTAATAAAGTTCACCTGTCATCATGTTTTCATTGAGGCTGCTTTTCATATTTCAGTTTGTGATGAATGATGTGTTGCTCTTAGTGTTGACAGTTAACACCACGCCGTGTTGGGATGGCAGAGGTGATGGTGCGCAGCTGAAAATCTGTGGGTGCTGTATACTCTCACACCATCATGACTGTTGTGACGGCCTGTAATAACTCTACAAAGAGTGGATGAGAAGATGAGAGAGCAGAGAGAATTAGCCGTGAGGTTAGTGTTTCTGTTTTAACTATAAACAGAGCTGAGGGCCAGCCAGTTCCCTATCTGTCACTCACTCGACGTTGTGTTGATGAGTTGACACTAGGGGTCACCCTTGGGAGCCCAGACATCTCTGATCTTTGAGAAAAGGCCAATGAGAATTGGCATGTGGGATTTGCATGCCACTCCCCCAGACATAAGGGTATAAAAGGAGTGTCGCTGCAAACACACACTCAGATTTTCTTCATATACACACACGTATATATATATAGATATTTTATATATATATATATATATATATTAGGGCTGTCAATCGATTACAATTTTTAATCAAATTAATTACATGGTACCCCAATTAATTAATCGCGATTAATTGCATATACAAATATTTGCTGATATATAACAATAATTAAATATATAATGATGAATTAATGATACATAGTTATCTTTAAATATTAAAAAAATATATATTTTTGATATATATATATATATTCTATATATTATATATATATATACACTCACCGAAAGGATTATTAGGAACACCTGTTCAATTTCTCTTTAATGCAATTATCTAATCAACCAATCACATGGCAGTTGCTTCAATGCATTTAGGGGTGTGGTCCTGGTCAAGACAATCTCCTGAACTCCAAACTGAATGTCAGAATGGGAAAGAAAGTTGATTTAAGCAATTTTGAGCGTGGCATGGTTGTTGGTGCCAGACGGGCCGGTCTGAGTATTTCACAATCTGCTCAGTTACTGGGATTTTCACACACAACCATTTCTAGGGTTTACATAGAATGGTGTGAAAAGGGAAAAACATCCAGTATGCGGCAGTCCTGTGGGCGAAAATGCCTTGTTGATGCTAGAGGTCGGAGGAGAATGGGCCGACTGATTCAAGCTGATAGAAGAGCAGCTTTGACTGAAATAACCACTCGTTACAACCGAGGTATGCAGCAAAGCATTTGTGAAGCCGGATGGGCTACAACAGCAGAAGACCCCACCGGGTACCACTCATCTCCACTACAAATAGTAAAAAGAGGCTACAATTTGCAAGAGCTCACCAAAATTGGACAGTTGAAGACTGGAAAAATGTTGCCTGGTCTGATGAGTCTCGATTTCTGTTGAGACATTCAGATGGTAGAGTAAGAATTTGGCGTAAACAGAATGATAACATGGATCCATCATGCCTTGTTACCACTGTGCAGGCTGGTGGTGGTGGTGTAATGGTGTGGGGGATGTTTTCTTGGCACACTTTAGGCCCCTTAGTGCCAATTGGGCATCGTTTAAATGCCACGGCCTACCTGAGCATTGTTTCTGACCATGTCCACCCCTTTATGGCCACCATGTACCCATCCTCTGATGGCTACTTCCAGCAGGATAATGCACCATGTCACAAAGCTCGAATCATTTCAAATTGGTTTCTTGAACATGACAATGAGTTCACTGTACTAAAATGGCCCCCACAGTCACCAGATCTCAACCCAATAGAGCATCTTTGGGATGTGGTGGAACGGGAGCTTCATGCACTGGATTTGCATCCCACAAATCTCCATCAACTGCAAGATGCTATCCTATCAATATGGGCCAACATTTCTAAAGAATGCTTTCAGCACCTTGTTGAATCAATGCCACATAGAATTAAGGCAGTTCTATTAGTATGGTGTTCCTAATAATCCTTTAGGTGAGTGTATATATATGGCTCCCCAACTCGGTCGTGGTTAAAAGGCAGACGGGGGCCATACAACACATCCTGCCCTGGCACGACACAATGTCTTGCACACCCGTCTGTTTGTCACTAAGGGCGTCCCCCTGTGGCAACAACACTGGCTCCGCCACAGCCCGCCCATGTAGGCTGGCCCTGGCATCGAGCCACCCGCAGAAAGCAGATGCCACCTGTCTCATGGCCGGTCACCAAGAACCCAATTAGGCTTCAAAATGTTCCCAGAGATGGGCAGCCCAGGAAGTAGGAGATCTGCTGTACAGGAGCTAGTAAGAGCACCACTCCTTCCTCTGTGGAGGGCAGGGAGGAAGTTCTTTATTTTCCTTTTCTTATTTCACCGCATACCCCCAGGGTCACGGTACCCACATTCTAAGAAAGGACATTTTTTTTCATTTCCTGGGCCTCACAGTCGGTGTCCCCGTGTCTCTCTCTCTGGCAGGTATGGCACCTCGGAGGCAGGCCTCCCGCCCCTGCGTGCCCAGCTGTGGCAAAATCTGTCCCTGATGTGATGGTCTCCATGGGCTACGAGGACGAAATTCTTCCTCCCCTGTCCCAGGTTGTTCTGGGAGCGGTCACAAGGAGCCATGGAAGTGCTTTGATGTCTCTAGACTCAGTACACCCACAAGTGGCACCTCAGGCTCCACCCCGTTGCGAGGCCCCGCCTGCTGGTATGTCCGACACAATTGCTCCCCCTTGCATGGGGCTTGGGGCATGGCTTAAGCTCCTCAACCTCCCGTGATGGCAGATCGGGACTGTTCTACTCAGCTACGTGATTCAGTTCGCTAGGCACCAGTCCAGGTCCAGCGGAGTCCACTTCACTGCGGTGAGAGGCGAGAATGCCACTGCTCTGTGTGCTGAGATCACCTCCCTCCTACTACAGGAGGATGGGATAGAGCCTGTCCCTCCAGCCGTGGTGAAGAAGGGGTCTTACAGCCCTACTTAGCTAGTGTCCAGCATCAAGGTTGGTTTGCGGCGTTAGACCTGAAGGATGCGTACTTCCATACCTGTACGAGGTCCTCCCCCTCGGATTGTCCCTGTCACCTCGCGCCTTCACGGAGGTCGCAGAGGCAGTCCTTGCCCCTTTAAGGGTAGTGGGCATCTGCATTCTCAACTATCTAGACAACTGGCTACTTCTAGCTCACTCGTGGGACACATTGTGTGCACACAGGGACCTGGTGCTCAGGCAACTCAGCCGGCTAGGGCTTTAGTTCAACTGGGAAAAGAGCAACTCTCTCCTGTTTAGAGCATCTCTTTCTCAGTATGGAGTTAATCTCGGTCTCAATGACAGCACGCCTCACCAACGAGCACGCGCAGCCAGTGCTGAACTGTTTGTATACACTCAGACAGAATACAACAATCCCACTGAAATCCTTTCAGAGACTCCTGGGGCATATGGCATCCTCGGCGATGGTTACACCACTCGGGTTGATGCATATGAGACCACTTCAGCACTGGCCTCACACCCGAGTCAAGAGACGAACATGGCACCACGGCACTCACCGCATTCTCGTCACGAAGTCTTGTTGCCGTTTGTTCAGCCCCTGGCCGAATCTAGCATCCCTACGGGCAGGAGTTCCCCTAGGCCAGGTCTCCAGGCACATCGTGGTTACGACATATGCCTCCCAGTGTGGCTAGGGCACCGTCTGCTACGACAGATGCCTACCAGTGTGGCTAGGGCACCGTGCGCAATGGGCACACAGTCGCTGGCCCTTGGACCAGCCCACAACTGTGTTGGCTCATAAACTACCTTGTTGGCGGTACTACTTGCCCCGAGGAGGCTATTGCTGTTGATCTGCGGCAAGCATGTGTTGGTTCAGACAGACAACACTTGTCGAATGTCACAACTCACCTGTCATCTCCTCATCTGGAGTCAGCTGCAGCTTAAGTTGCTGCGAGCCACTCACATACCAGGCCACCTCAACAGCACAGACTTTGTGCAATGTCAAGGAGGATAAGGAAAGATCCTTCTAGGGGCCCCTCAATGCCCCCCCCCCCCCCCGGACTTGTTTCTCAGACCTCATGCTCCTCATGACAGAATGGTAAATTCCTCTGAGGAAAGACCTTCTTTCTCCGCTTTCATCCGGCACCCGTGACTGGACCTCTGGAATCTCCATGTCTGGCCCTTGGATGGGACATGTAAAACTTAAGTGGCCTACCACACACAGTGGTAGACACAGTCACTCAGGCCAGGGCCCGCTTAACGAGGTGCCTGTTAACCTGAAATGGCGTCTGTTCGCTAAGTGGTGTTCTTCCCGATGCGAATATCCCCAGAGATGCACAGTCGGATCAGTGCTTTCCTTTCTGCAGGAGAGTTTGGAGGGACAGCTGTCCCCCTCCACCTAGAATGTGTGTAGCCACTACATCGGCACATCATGATAGAGTAGAAGGTAAGTATTTGGGGAAGCATGATTCGATCCTCAGGTTCCTGAGAGGCACAAGGGGGTTAAACCCCCCAGCCTTGTTCCCTCGTGGGACCTCTCCATGTTCCTTCGGGGATCTCCCTTCGAGCCCCTTGAGTCAGCTGAGTTAAAGGCACTCTCCTTAAAGACCGCCCTTCTGACAGCGCTCACCTCCATCAAGACGGTAGGGGACCTGAAGGCGTTCTCTGTCAGTGAACCATGCCTGGAGTTCGGTACGGTTTTCTCTCACATCATCTTGAGACCGGGGCTACGTGCCCAAGGTACCCACGACCCCTCTCAGGGATCAGGTGGTGAACCTGCAAGGGCTGCCCCAGGAGGAGGAAGACCCAGCTTTAGCGTTGCTGTGTCCGGTGCCTGCTCTTGGCATCTACTTGGATCACACGCAGAGCTTTAGAAGCTCTGAGCAGATCTTTGTCTTTGTGGCACCTGTGACCGGACCTCTGGAATCTCCATGTCTGGCCCTAGGATGGGACATGGAAGACTTAAGTGGCCTATCCCCCCGGTAGTAGACACAGTCACTCAGGAGAGTAACTCCTCACCTCCTTGGGTAGTGCTGCTCCGCACAATGTGCTTCCGCTCCGACCCGGTAAGATCGTGTGTTGTATTCCAATTAGAAGTCGCCCCCCGCCCTCAGGGCCGGGTGTGGTCTCCACGGTGTCCTCCTCTTTGGAGGGACACCCCCCAACGTGGACCTTATATGGCCTCCAGCTGAACGATTTGTTTCT
The DNA here is from genome assembly GCA_032164185.1 of Moxostoma hubbsi. Classification (NCBI taxonomy): domain Eukaryota; kingdom Metazoa; phylum Chordata; class Actinopteri; order Cypriniformes; family Catostomidae; genus Moxostoma; species Moxostoma hubbsi. Next base: position 47,599,625 of record JAVLUX010000011.1, on the reverse strand, counting down.
TTTCTGTGGAGAACAATAGAGAGAAGAATATGGCTGGGCCAGCCAGTACTTAAACTTCTGAGCAGTTAGACGCTCCCCAAGGTGTAGGGATTGGGGGTAGTTACGCAACGGCTTGCTGTGCTGGCTACAAGGCACACAGAGTTCTGCCCGTCTCACCCCGCCAGTCTGCGTAACCCGGATCAGCTCTTGTTCTGTTTTCCATTGGGACCCCTAGTGTCAACTAATCGACACAACGTCGAGTGAGTGACAGATAGGGAAAGTCTTGGTTACTAATGTAACCTCTGTTCCCTGATGGAGGGGATGAGACGTTGTGTCCCTCTTGCCACAACACTGAACCAACCGCTGAAATGGGCGAGTCTTTGGCTCGACGACTCAGTGAGACACCTGAGTGTGTGTTAGCAGTGACATTCCTTTTATACCCGTATGTCTGGGGGAGTGATATGCAAATCTCACACGCCAATTCTCACTGGTCTTTTCTCAAAGATCATAGATGCCTGGGCTTCCAAGGGTGACCCATAATGTCAACTCATCGACACAACGTCTCGTTCCCTCCATCAGGGAACAGAGGTTACATCAGTAACCGAGACGTTTTCCACACTGCAGGCAATATTACTGCAGCCCCGAGCAAAACAAAAGCCTTTACAGTGGCCCACTTTCAGTGTGTGTGTATGTGTGTGTTTGTGTGTGTGTCTGTGCATGTGTATGCATGGAGAAAAGGAAGGTGTGGATGAAATGACTACCGACAACTTGATATTACAGTAAGGATCACAGCTCCTCTTCATAAAATTCAAGCAGATTTAAACTAGATTAAAATATCATTCCAATTTGAACAAACTGAGTTCGTGAGTTTTGTAATGTGTAGTTCTCAGAGGGTTAAATGTACATATGCACACACACACACACACACACACACACACACTCTTACATAGTCCTCAATGGCTTCAAACTGTCTTTTTTTTGTGCATTTTAAGTGCATGAGAGAATTTAGATAATACTGACTAAGAAACACATCCCATATTGAAAACAAGCACTGAAACAATGTCAAGTCAAAGATGATGCATCAACGTAAATGTCATTGAATCTGTTACAATGCGATGTTGATTTTACATCACTTTTATATCCTCAGTTACTTTTATATCCTTAGTTACAACTTTAGAAACTGATGTTAATTATAAATCACTTTTGTTGAATCAGCATTGAAATTTCAATCTCAACATGAATGATGATTTGGATCTGTGTCACCTTGCTATCTAGGATAATAGTGAATCTCACAAAAATTGTCAAAATATTATAGAACACATATTTTGCACAAAAACACATTCTATATGCAAACGAAAGGAAGATAATATATTTTTAGGACCAGTTATTTTTTATGTATTTATTTATTTTTCTCCTCTATTCCCCCAAATTTGGAATGCCCCAATACCAATGCACTGTAAGTCCACATGGTGGCATAGTGACTCACCTATATCGGGGTGGCATAGGATGAAACTCAGTTGCCTCCGCGTCTGAGACCGTAAATTCATGCATCTTATCACTTGGCTTATTACAAGACTACACCACACATATGATAAATACAATGAATAATTATTCATGTATTCAAAACTAGCATTCACATCTATTAAACTTAGCAATATAATTCAGTTATTAATTGAAAATATCTACACAATTGTCACAATTATAAAAAGTGCAGTTAACTGAAGTAACTTTAATAAAATACACAACGGTGTAATTCATTAAATATAAAGAGCATAAATGTATTGACTTACATTTTGATGGATGCACATAATCCACATAAATCAACTAATATAACTGGAATAATCTTTTTACACTCTGGACAGCCAGTGCCTCTGTTTATCCAAATGACCTTCGTAATAAGATCGTCTCAGATTAGCTATTGTATAACATGTTTCAAGAGAGCACACTGTAGCGCCCCCTTCATTTACAATACTGCAAAATTTAATTATATACCATTTAAGAGCAATGAAATATACAGATTTTAATAAAAATAAAATGCATTATTGTATTTTCAATAGTATACTTTACATTACAGTGAGAATTAGATTTTTCACATTAAGTTTGAAACATCAGACTGATCTTACAGTGAAACTGGAAACAGTAGGTTGAATTTTCTTTAGCTAAAATTGGTCTGTGCTTACCATAATTCAAAACACTGCCCCAAGTGGTCAAAGCTGTTGTTGGGCGTACTGACACATGAGAGCTCCATTTTCCGGGTGAAATGTCCATGGAGTGGTGCCAAATGCTAGTTGTGAAGCAAGTTATTTTCAGCTGTACAGACAGTAATACAGTGAAGAGGAATGTATATTTTATAAATTACACCCCCCAACCCAAAACCTAAACCTAACCATCAGTGGAGTAAAAATGGAAAAATACACTTGTTACTGATTATGTGAATGCTATTTTTTCCTGGTTTCAATGTGGGATGTGAGCACACTTCTGTGGATAGTTTTCTACTACTACTGTAGTAAGCCACGTTAAGCATGTTCAACCAGACTGTGAATTGGGAATTCTCATACTTGCTTAAAGTATGTTTCTGGCCTTACTGTAATAGAAAACTGGCTGGGAAATGTACTCAGTTGTCATGAACATAATGTCACAAAAATACATAATGAAAAAAAAAAAATCATAATGATCATAAAATGGGCTTGATTTTATTTGCTTTTGTTTAATTCATTGTTTTCTTTTGATTTGGGAGTGAAATATGACCCAGATATTTCTTTGTGAGACTTACCTGTAAAGTGGTAGTAAATGTGTGAGTAGTCATTAAGAAAAGATGGTTTTATCCAGTGCATGTATTACATATTCAGGACTTCTGGAGCATCCTGGGGTTAAGTGCTTAAAGGAAAAATGTCTCACACATTATGGCGACTGTTGACCACTGCGATACAAAGTAAAGAAAGAGCAGTCGGTTGAGTTTTTCACCCATGACCATAATCTAAAACAAAGCAAATAACGTTTGCATCTGATCACAAAATAAATTTGCATTGTGTTTGTTTAAAAAGAACAGTTGTTTGGTGACAGCAGTGAACAATCAACTGTTTAAGGCAGTGTTTGCATTGAACAGTAACTGTGAATTTCTCGTCTAATTCCAATTTCACCCAGACATGTGTCTGTCTTTAAATAAATGTATCTGTCTTTTTATTAACTTTAAAGTTGCTTTAAGGGATTTTTGCATGAGTATCAGTCATAAAATATTCCCACTACAGACATGACTGAAATATCTCTGTGACACCACCAGGCTCTGTAAATATAAAATAAGTATCTAAATGTGGCTGTGTGTTAGCCAATAAGAACATTTTAAGGGAAATTTTATGTACCTTTAAAAAAAATTATTATAATAATTTTAAATGTTTTAATTATGAATAATAATTATATTTTACAATTGTATGTCTTCTGTGTGACCTGCTTAAGATCAGCTTGTATGCACTCTGAGAGATATGGATACAAATTGACAGTTGCAAAACTCATAGAAAAAGATGTTGCCTCTCATCTCATAAAACTTATGTGACAGTGGTGACATTTTCATAAGATGCATCGTGGCAGTTTTGAGGTGAAATGTCCACTGTATGTCAAATTTTCTCCCAAACAGATCAAGGTCAAGTTTATTTATATAGCACCTTAAAAGCACCATGAGTGCTAACCAAGGTGCTGTACAACATACATCAAATAAGACATCTCCCTACAATAAAAACCATTAAATGAAATAAGAAAAAAAATATCAACATAATACAATGCGTCACCAGACAGGAGAGAAAAAATATTAATACTTAATATTAAATAATAATTGTACTAATGGTGAAAACAAGTTATGAATAAGCCTGAGAAAAAAAGTATGTTTTAAGAGATGATTTAAATATAGATAGAGTAGTGGATGATCTAATAAAAAGAGGTAGGGTGTTCCAAAGCTTTGGAGCCTGAACTGAAAAGGCCCTATCACCTTTGGTTATTAAGCGTGACTTTGGAACAGTCAATAGCAGCTGAGAGGAGGATCTTAGCATTCTCTGAGAAGAGTAGGGACGGAGAAGATCTGAAATATAAGCAGGAGCAAGTCCAGGCAGTGCTTTAAATACAAATACTAAAATCTTAAAATCAACTCTGAATTGAACAGGTAACCAATGCAGTGATGCTAACACAGGCGTAATATGCTCCCTCTTTTTTGTCCCAGTCAAAAATTGGGCTGCGGCATTCTGTACCAGCTGTAGACGTGAGAGTGAGAACTGGTTTATTCTGGCATATACCGAGCATTACAGCAGTCCAGCCTCGTTGAGATAAATGCATGAATGACGGTCTCCAAATCATTGAAAGTAAGAAAACTTTTAAGCTTGCGAAGCCCCTTTAGCTGAAAAAAAAAAACTGGCTCTGACTACAGAATTTATTTGTTTATCAAATTTTAATTCAGGATCAAAAATAAGCCCCAGGTTACTAACATGGTCACAGGTATTTTCTTGAAAGGGACCCAGGGAAGGGCTACATTTTTCTAATTGCTGTGGGGGCCAAACAAAATGATTTCAGTCTTTTTGTGGTTCAACTGGAGGAAATTTTCATCCATCCAGCCTTTAATGTCCTTTAAACATGCTAACAAAGTGGAGACTGAATCCAAACCCGTTTTAAGTAAAGCTGGGTATCATCAGCATAGATATGATAGGAGACCTTATGATACTCAAAAATATAACGGAGAGGGAGCATGTATAAAGAAAATAATGTTGGACCCAGAATAGAGCCCTGGGGCACCCCACAGGTAATAGAAGCTATTCTCGATGAAAAGTCACCGATTTCCACTGAAAAACTCCTATTAGTGAGATAAGATTGAAACCACTCTAATGCAGCATTATGGATACTGACCTCGAGATTTAACCTATTTAGAAGGATACGATGATCCACAGTATCAAAGGCTGCACTTAAGTCCAGCAATACCAGAATGGGACAGTTACCAGAATCTACAGATTGTAAAAGGTCATTTTCTACTCTTAAAAGTGCAGACTCAGTACTGTGTTTAGCTCTGAAGCCTGACTGAAAAGGATCCAGGATATCATTTGAAAGTAAATAAGGAGATAGCTGGTTTAAAACAACCCTCTCCAATACTTTAGACAAAAATGGCAATTTTGAGATGGATCAAGATTAGGTTTTTTGAGTAAAGGCTGGACCATAGCATGTTTAAAGCAGGATGGAACAATACTTTTCTGTAAGGATCCATTAATAATAGAGAGCACAGTAGGTGCAACAGAATCCAGTACCACCTTGAGCAACTTTGTAGGGATAACATCAATAGAACAGGTGGTTGATTTCATGCTGGAAATAATGTCCAACAACTCAGAGTGAGTTATAGAGTGAAAATTAGAAAAGTAGGAAGGACTAATATTTGAATATTTGAAATTTTGAGATAAATTTGAAGGAATCTTGGATTTAATGCCAGTGATTTTATTTATAAAGAAGCTACAAAACTTCTCACATGACTCTAAACTTGGATCTGGACCAGCTGCACTAGTAGGATTTAACACAGAATTTAAAGTAGAAAACAGAATCTTAGGGAAGTGAGAATTTTCTGAGATGAAATTGGAGAAATAATTTGCCCTTTGCAAAGAAACAGCTTCCTGGAATTGAGACAGAGTATTTTGTAGAAGTTGATATGAAATTTGTAATTTATCCCTTTTCCATTTTCTTTCTGCCCTTCTGCATTCCTTACGTAAAGCTCGAACATCATTATAAACCAAGGCTGTTTTTTCAGTTTAGTTTTCTTTAGTTTTGAGAGGGGCAACTACATTTAATATTGCTGTACAGGAGGTATTAAAGCTCTTTACCAACTCCTCAACATCTAAAAACTGTGCTGTCAGCGCACTACTTCCAGCTAGAGAAGTTGGAAAGGCATCCATAAAGTGAATGGCAGTATTGGGGTTAATAGACCGGGAGAGGTAAGTAGATGGTTGATCAGGGACGTCACTAGGATTGGAAGACAGGGGGGGCTTAGCCCCCAGGGTATTTGTAACTTGCGTTTGCAAAATCTTTGCACTCACATCTAGAGCTACACTTATGTCAACAACCAGTCAAGAAACCAAGATGTTAACAAGTAAAACATGACAGACATATCCTCTTCTTCCATTTCTACTCTGTTAAAGAAAAGTTACAGTAATGTTAGCTTTTAGACACATCAGAGCTGCATGGGGGCATTTACTTAGGCCAGACTTTGCTCCTGATGAGTTATTCTATAAGCAATGACTTAAAAGCTATCTGTCTGCTCATGTAAATGTATGATAAAGTAATAGCATACTATATCTAATTCCTCTCTATATAAGATAAGTTGTCCACAGAATGCTATTTAATTACTCTAATTACTGAAACTGCGCTGTGGATTGGTTCAATCAGAGTGTAATTTCACTGTGTAGTTTGGCTTGCATACAGTTTAACCCAAGAACCAGAATTATAAGGTCATAGTGAAATTTGACAACACAGGTTTGAGCGTTTCTCAATTTAAGATGATTTATTCTGCCAAACAACAAACAAAAAGGCAGTATTCAAATAACGGAAAATTAAGAATGAAATCATTTTCAAAACCACAGTCAACAGTTACTTTTTGTTTATTGTCTACTTCATTGGTGGAAGCATCAAAAAATGCCTTCTGTTTTTAAGGGTTGCTTTCATTTTAGTTTTATTTATGTGTATCTGTGGGCATTTGCACATCTTTAGCCTACATTTAGGTAACATCTATGTATTTATTTAATTTATCACAGCCAATGAATGCAGAAAGTTAAATTGGTATAGCTAGCATATATAATAAATAATGAAATAATTTAGTTTAGGCTATGTATAGTGCCTAGACCTGCCAACAAATGCTTATTGTTAGAAGAAAACAAAACAATCCTTAGACCTATAGACCATTACTGACCTCAATCACACTGGCTCCCTCAGAATCTACTGGCCTGCCAATCTCCTGCGGCTGCTTCTCTTTCTCTCTGCTAAAATATCTTTGAATATCCATCTTATCTGCTCAATGAATTGAAGGATACACTGGTAATAGCATTAACAGGGACCCATTGACATTTAGTTTTCAGTGACAACAACAATCTATGGGGATTGATATTGTTTTATATGCCTATTATAGAGATAGGTTATATTATTGGCAAAGAATAAAGAGTTGTGATTAGTTTGCTAAGTTAACCATTTCTTGTATTTTGCTTGTTCACTCTAGCTAGACTACAGTTTTCCATAGCAAACCAAAATATCCCCTTTCCTTTACCTCAAGAAAACGTAGCTAAAGGTAAGCAGGTCATTAAAAACAACTTACAATTTGACTCTGTATCACGACACTTACCAATCTTCCTTTGACCGTTAACGTGTGTATCGGTGTGTGTGGGCGGGAGGGTGCATAGCAAGTTCATCTTCAGACCAAACTAGAGTAACGACGAGACGAGATGAATCCTCCAGTTACTTGCAGCGCTTCGGTCTGCAACGCTCTGAAAGCTGCCTCAGTTCACACCAATGCAACGAGATGGTGCGGTGCATCATCTTGATAGCACAACGACTCTTTGTACTTCTGTCCAACTTCCGAATTTTCGGCTATTTTTTGTAGCTGGATTATATATATCATTTGTTGCGACTAATTCTAAATATGAATGAGGATACGGTTATTGATAAATCGAATTGTTATTGTTGTTCTTATTATCATTTAGGGGGGCTTAAGAACATTTTGGGGTAGCTTCAACCCCCCTAAAATAGGCCTAACGACGTCCCTGTGGTTGATTAACAGGAAATCAAACAGTCAAACATAACCGGCCAGTGGTCGGACAAACCAACATCATTTACAATGATATTTGTAATGGAAACCCCTGATGATAAGACAAGATCTAGTGTATGACCCAACTTATGTGTAGGACCGGAGATAGATTGAGTGAGATTAAAAGAGTCTAAGAGTTGTACAAAATCTTTTACAAGAGGCTTAGAAGGACAGCATAAATGTATATTAAAATCGCCAAGAATCAGCAGGTTATCAGAGCTTGAAACAACATAGGATAAAAAGTTTGAAAACTCCTCTAAAAAGCCATTGTTTGATTTTGGTGGTCTGTATATCAGAGTACAAAGCAAATGACTAGTTAGTTCGATTTTACATAATAAAACCTTGAAGCTAGTGTAAACATCAACTGGCAAGAGCCCACATTTAAACAAATCCTTAAAAATAATCGCAACGCCCCCACCCCTGCTGGAAGTTCTAGGGCAGCTGAAGAAGTTACAGTTTGCAGGCGAGAGTTCAGATAGAGGACTTAGCTCATTTGCCGTGAGCCAAATGAGCTAAGTTCTTTGTTTGATACTGATCTTGCATTTATCAAAGCCGTTTTAATTTCCATCAGATTATTTTCTCTCGGTGCAGAGCTGAGCAGGGACGTCTTTGGAACGACCGTAGTAAACTCAAATTTGCGCCCCACTGAGACATACAACGACGCCGTGTCGATCGCTCAGTGGACCATATAATATGAATATGATCTGATAAGGCAGTGGTAGTTGACCGTAAAGAGCGAGCACCTCGGTGAACATATCGTGAGCGACAGAGAATCCTCAAATCAGAGCACCATGTATATATGTCTGAACACAGGTGCAACACTGACCGATTGTTCAGCCGCAAAAGTTCTGGGAATGTAAAAGTATTTGCCATACTACTAGAGGCAGGTGAAGTAAAAACGTAGGATGAGTATCATTCACTATTCCAAGAGACAATAGTTACCAGAACAGTCAAAAGAATCCAGCAGACGGAGTACAAAATCATAGTCGAAATTCCGTGGAGATATTCATTCACCAGAGAACCAGGTCCAGAGGAATTGTTTTTCCCCTTCTTCCTTTTGTGGAGGAAACTCTTATGAAGTGGATGCGATGCCAAGGTATTCCAATGAAAGACTTGCAGTAGTAATCCACAAAATGGCCCAAAATTGTAGCGGCACAGCAGCATCAACGAACCAAATCCCAGGTTGGCTATAACACAGATTGCAATTTGCTTTGTATAGTACAGATAAAGATGAGATTATTTCGGCCAGGAAATAATTCTCGGTTATCCCAACTTGAAAACACCACATGACAGTAAAAACTTCTGACTAAATACAATAATTAAAATAAAACAAAATAAAACCGGAGAGCAGCGGCAGACAAGACGCACAGCATTTTCTCAACCCGAAGTCCAGTGTCAGGAAAAGTGCTAAGGTTATCGATTTTTAAATCAACACAATCTACATCCCTACCCTAAACCTAAACCTAACCCATAGTGTCATAAAAGCAGATGTGAGAAAATAACATTTGCTGAAGCAACCAGGTCATTTTGTGGTGCTTCAATGACACTCACATGCTATTCATGACTCGTATCCCAGTCCTTTGTATCGCAAGTACAACGCTCCATCAGTTGATCTGCCACACAATTTGATTGTAATTGAACAAGCTTGTAAACGTAGTTGGTTATGCAATGCAAACATTAAAATTGCACTTAATCATAGGAGGAAAAAATTGCTTTGGAAATTAATAGTAATTTTTGAAAAATGTGTATAAAATAATGAGCACTCACATGAGATGAAGACTCCAGTCATATCAGTAACGTTATAAAAGCTGTTTTATTCTACATGGGGCAGGGGTGTCCTCATGGGGGCTGCCATTATAGAATCACATGACCAGCTGAATACATCTCACCTAATCTCAGTAACCATCTTGTTATTGGACACGTTCACTCAAGGATTAAATTAATTATGGCTAACTGTAAATAGAGAATTTTTACAATGGCATCAGTACCTAAAAACAACTGCGTTTGAATGATGCTGTATCCACACCACTAGGTGTCACTGTAAATCCAAGACAACATAAATAAAAAATTACTGAGTGCACCTTTAAAATGTATAACCTTTCAAGACCTTGTAAGCTTAAGGATAAATTAGTAGGATTAATAGGATAAATCTGTGTGAAGAACATGGCAAAAATTAAGGTGATTTTATGAGATCTAGCAATATGTTAATATTCATGGTTCCCCGTCTGTCGCTCACTTTGACGTCGTGTCGAAGAAGCGACACTATGTGTCTCTCTTTAGCGCCGAATATGCCTCTGATCTATGAAAAAAGGCCAATGAGAAGTTGGCAGACAGTATTTGCATACCCCGCCCCGGACATATGGGTATAAAAGCGGGAAAATATGTTGAATACATTCCGAAATTTTCTTCGGAGCTGATGGTTGTACTGCAGCGAGCTGCGAGTCACAAACCTGTTCCTGTTCCTTTTACGCTCTCTGCTGTTGGATCTACGGCGCACTGCAGCGACCTTCTCCTTCCTTGCACGGCAGTGCAATTTGCCCCTGGGCACTTCGACAGTGCAAGAGCATATTAAAAGAGTGATATTTCTTTTAAAAGAGCAATACACAGTGGCGTTGAATGTCCTTTTCAGGACACGTCTTTATAAAGATGCCATTTCCTTCCCTGTGTAGTTTCTGGATGCAGTGATTTCTCCCCACCTGTCACGGTCATAAAAGGTGCCTCGCGTGCCTGGGCTACGATCACACGCAGGCAGCGTTTTATGAATGGTTCATGTTCTCAGTGCGAGAACATAGCCATGGCAACATTGTGGTCGCTGCTTTCTTTTGTCATGAGAGAAAGACATTTCAGCCGCCCCCCCGCGCCTCGCCTCCTTCCTACGGGATTGGGGCAGGTGCCGTGGGCAATGAAGGCATTTTGGGGAAAATTACGGTTTGCGTTTCGCCGGGTAAACCCCCTCGAATTACCCGCCTCCCCGGCACTCTTGCTTGCTTCAGAATTGGATGACTTCACCGCTGCATCGGAGAGTATTACAGCGGCATCTGATGCTGATGACTCACCTGGGCCACCACCTTCGGGTCTGCTCGCTAAGCCTGAGCCTGACGCACAGAGGTCCGCTATGCTTTCCCGGGCTACTTGATTGGTCCCGCAGGCATGTGCGCCGCTCACAGCCACGCCCCCCTCCCCCCCCCCCCCCCCCCGGTTCCTTTCTTCTCGGACGTGCATGACGAGTTGAGAAAGCCGCGGCTTCCTTGCTCCTCCGTTCTCACTACCCTAGCGGTCCTAGACCGCTTCCGCCCTGCAAGCCACGGCCCTCCCTGCAACCAACGCACTGAAGGCCAAGGCACTTCAAAACTTGCACTTGGGTAGTCCTGTTCTTGATGTGCTGCAGGAACTGCGATCGATGACCAACCGCGCCCCCTGGGCAACGAAGGTCAGAAGCGCCGGCACTCGAACGATGGCCACCCTTGTGGTCTAGAAACGCAATCTATGGACCGGACCTGGTCGAAATGCGGGAGGTAGACAAGGCACACCTTCTGGAACGCCCCCATCTCCCAGCTCCGTCCATTCGGCAGCACCGTTGATGACTCCGCCCAGCAGTCCTCAGCGGTGAAGCAGACGGAGGCCATTTCACATCCTGCCTCGCCGCAAACCTGCCGCATGGGCCATGCCCCGTCTGCTCGCCGAGGGCATCCTCCTGCGGCTATGAAACACCCTGCTCCGCCTCAACCCGGGCCCAGCTTTCAGCCCCAGCATTGAGCACACCACAGGAAGCAGACGCCCCCCGTCTCACGGACCCCATCGAGGACCCATAAGGCTCCCAGGAGCTCCAGAGACGCTTGACCCAGGGACCAAGACGTTAGCTCTGGAGATGGTAAGACCACTCCGTCCCCCGGTGGAGGGCCGACAGGAGAATTTTTTGTATTCACATTCTCAGTAACAGAGCAATTTCCTTTGTCTCTGGGTCACCTGGCCCGCAAATGCCATTCTCACGGCACTCTGCCTCCAGATCTCAACAGTCCCAGCATGCTGGAAGCAGACCACCCGCCTTCAGCCCCACGACTTTTCCCCTGCCGGCCATTTCTGACGAGTCTAGAGAACGCCTACGCTGGACCTCCTCCTCAGTCACTAACCCGCCCCTTGCCGGGTGTGCTGAGCAAGGTAAGTGCTTTGAGTCTTTTCTCAGCACCAGAGCCTCGGGACGCATCTTTGCCTCCCGACGCCGCTTTACCTGCTCCGCCCCGCTGCGAAGCCCCACCTGGTATGTAAAAAATAATTGTCCCCTTGGTGCCCCTAGCACGTAGTTTGGACGCGTGGCTCTCACTTCCCAACCCGTCTCGCTGGCTCCTGGACCATCCGACTCGGTTACGCAATTCAGTTTGCCATGCCTCCGCCCCCCTTCAAACGGGTGTCCACTTCTCCACAGTACATGGCGAACATGCCATGTCCCTGTGCGCGGAAATCGCTACTCTCTTACAAGACGCGATAGAGCCTGTCTCTCCAACCGAGATGAAGAAGGGTCTCTACAGCCCTTACTTCATCGTACCCAAGAAAGGCGGCGGCTTACGACCAATCTTGGACTTGCGAGTTTTCAACCAAGTGTTGCACAAACTCCTGTTCAAAATGCTCACGCAGAAACACATTTTAACCTGCGTTCGACATCTAGATTGGTTCGCAGCGGTAGACCTGAAGGACGCGTGCTTCCATGTCTCAATTTTGCCTTGATTACGGTTCGCGTTTGATGGACAGGCGTATCAGTACAAAGTCCTCCCCTTCGGCATGTCTCTGTCCCCTTCGCATCTTCACGAAAGTCACAGAGGCAGCCCTTGCCCCGCTCCGAGAAGCCGGCATCCGCATACTCAATTACCTCGACCACTGGCTCATTCTGACCCACTCACGAGAGTTACTATGTGCTCACAGAGACCAGGTGCTCAGGCACCTCAGCCATAAGAGCAAGCTAACCCCGTTCCAGAGCATCTCTTTTCTCGGCATGGAGTAAGACTCAGTCTCAATGTCAGCACGTCTCACCAACGAGCATGCGCAGTCAGTGTTGAGGTGCCTCGCCACTTTCAGGCCGGGCACAACTGTCCCCTTAAAACTTTCCCAGAGGCTCCTGGGGCATATGGCATCCTCCGCGGCGGTCGCGCTGCTGGGGTTGATGTATGAGACTGCTTCAGCACTGGCTTCAGACTCGAGTCCCGAGATGAGCATGGCACCGCGGCACACACCATGTGATGATCACCACCGCCTGCCACCAAAGACTCAAACCCTGGACAAACCTCTGTTTTCTACGGGCAGGAGTACCCTTGTTGCAGGTGTCCCGACGCGTCTTGGTCACGACCGACACCTCCAGATTCGGTTGGGGTGCCGTGTGCAATGGGCACGCAGTAGCAGGCCGTTGGAAAGGGGCCCCGCTGTGCTGGCACATCAACTGCTGGGAGTTGTTGACTGTTTTCTATGCCCTGCGGAAGTTTCTCCCATTAGTTCGAGACAAACATATCCTGATCAGGTCAGACAGCACCACTGTGGTAGCGTACATAAATCGCCAAGGCGGCGTACGCTCCCACCACATGTCACGACTCATCCGTCGTCTCCTCGTTTGGAGCCATCAGCGTCTCAAGGCGCACCACTCACGTCACCGGCAACCTCAATGTGATAGCAGACGCGCTTGCCCGGCGGAGAGTGGAGGCTTCACCCCCAGTCGGTCCAGCTGATTTGGGAATGGTTCGACAAGGCTCAGGCAGATCTGTTTGCCTCCCAAGAGACCTCCCACTGCCCGCTCTGGTATGCCCGTTCAGAGGCTCCCCTCGGAGCATACGCACTGGCACACAACTGGCCTGCGGGGCGGCGCAAGTACGCATTTCCCCCAGTGAGCCTTCTTGCACAGGTGCTGTGCAAGGTCAGGGAGGATGAGGAACAAGTCACCCATGTGGCTCCTTATTGGCCCACCCGGGCCTGGTTCTCGGATCTCGTCCTCCTTTCCACAGCCCCTCCCTGGCGAATTCCCCTGAGGAAAGACCTTCTTTCTCAGGGACGGGGCACGGTCTGGCATCTGCATCCAGACCTCCACGTCTGGCCCTTGGACGGGATGCGGAAGATCTAGCTGGTCTACCACCCACAGTCATATCCACAATCAACCAAGCCAGAGCCCCTTCTACCAGGCAACTTTATGCCCTGAAATGGCGCTTGTTCACAAATTGGTGTTCTTCCCGTGCTGAAGACCCACAGTTAGGTCAGTGCTCTTATTCCTACAGGAGAAGTTGTAAGGGAGGCTGTCCCCTTCCACCTTGAAGGTGTATGTTGCCGCTATCACAGCTCACCATGACCCAATAGACGGAAAGTCCTTGGGTATGCATGACCTATCAACAGGTTCCTAAGAGGCGCCCGGAGGTTGAACCCCTCCCGGCCAAGCCTGTTCCCCTCTTGGGATCTCTCAGTGGTGCTCACGGGCCTCCAGAGGCCACCCTTCGAGCAACTAGAATCAGTTGGCTCAGGGACCTCTCTCTAAAGACGGCCCTGCTGATCGCGCTCGCTTCCATCAATAGGGTCGGGGACCTGCAAGCATTCTCTGTTAGCGACACCTGCCTGGAGTTCGGTCCGGCAGACACATTTGTGATCCTAAGACCCCGACCGGGCTATGTGCCCAAGGTGCCTACCACACCCTTTAGAGACAAAGTAGTGAACCTGCGTGCGCTGCCCCGGGAGGAGGCAGACCCAGCCCCTTCATTGCTGTGTCCGGTACGTGCTTTGCGTACCTATTTGGACTGCACACAGAGCTTTAGGTGCTCTGAGCATCTCTTTGTCTGCTTTGGGGGACAGCAGAAAGGGAACACGGTCTCCACATAGAGGCTCTCCCACTCGGTGGTGGATGCCATTATCGCACCCAGGACGTGCCCCCCCCCGAGGGACTGAGCGCACTCAACAAGGATTATGGCGTCCTCGTGGGCACTGGCCAGAGGCACCTCCCTAGCAGACATATGTAAAGCAGCGGGTTGGGCAACACCTAATACCTTTTCGAGATTTTACAATCTCCGGGTTGAGTCAGTATCGTCCCCTGTTTTCTCAGGTACCAAGCCGGTAGAACTCGGTAACACGCTGACGATCTGGCCAGGTGAATCGCTTGCACCTGGCACCCTTTCCCTCAGCCGAGGTAAAACTGTGTACTTGCTCTCCCAGGAGATCCCACCCACCCGGGTCCCTGGTTGATCCTCCCTAGCCCTGTGGGTCCGCAATTCAGTGGAGGAATTTGCCGACCCAATCAACTGCTGGTATCTCAAATCTACCCTGCACTGGGAAAAGTGCTCCACAGATCAGGTCTCCTACGCAGACTCCTCCTGTGTGAATTTCCATGGTACGGTCACCTTACGAGCTGACCCGCATCTCCCTTAGGCAGTATTCGCTGCCCTCCGGTCGCTATGCTGTAGCAACTCCCCCCTCCTGCAGGTGGGATCTACCACTGCGCCAAGTTCCACATGTTGCCTAAAATACCCATGTGGTGTATTTGCCACCTTTACCTCCCCTTTTGGGCAGGTGTGGCCTCTGCAGGGTCTTTTCCCCCTGAAAGAATAGGAAACTGGGTAAGACCCCCTTCCCTCGATGCGTGTAAGGGCCCCGGCTGTTTTTGCTCTATGCCGAGAAACATAGAGAGAAAAGAGGCCCAGCCAGGCTTGGCCCGTTCCCAGGTTGGCAAGCGTCGCCTTGTTCCCCTCTAGGGTAACCAGAAGGATTCCGACTAATTTTTTGGGGCATTGGGGTAGGGTACGCGCTGACACAGTTGGTTGCTTGTGCACGTGAAATACCTGCCTGCTCCTGTGTCAGCAGTACACATAAATGGCTCAGCGCATGGCATGATTTGAAGTGGACCCCTAGTGTCGCTTCTTTGACACAACGTCGAAGTGAGCGACAGACGGGGAACGTCTCGGTTACGTATGTAACCTCTGTTCCCTGATGGAGGGAACGAGACGTCGTGTCTTCCCGGCCACGTCGCTGAGCCGTGCCACTGCAGTGGCCATACCATTTCTGGCTCCTCAGAAAAATCATGAATGTATTCGACGTATTTCCCCGCTTTTATACCCGTATGTCCGGGGCGGGGTATGCAAATACTGTCTGCCAACTTCTCATTGGCCTTTTTTCATAGATCAGAGGCATATTCGGCACTCAAGAGAGACCCCTAGTGTCACTTCTTCGACACGCCGTCTCGTTTCCTCCATCAGGGAACGGAGGTTACATATGTAACCAAGACGTTTGTGTTTAAGGAGAGACAGATGTACAGTGCATCCAGAAAGTATTCACAGCGCTTTTTCCACATTTTGTTATGTTACAGCCTTAGTCCAAAATGGATTAAATTCATTAGTTTCCTCAAAATTCTACAAACAATACCCCATAATGACAACGTGAAAGAAGTTTGTTTGAAATCTTTGCAAATGTATTAAAAATAAAAAAATAAAAAAAACACATGTACATAAGTATTCACAGCCTTTGCTAAATACTTTGTTGAAGCACCTTTGGCACCAATTACAGCCTCAAGTCTTTTGTGTATGATGCTACAAGCTTGGCACACCTATTTTTGGGCAGTTTCTCCCATTCTTCTTTGCAGGACCTCTCAAGCTCCATCAGGTTGGATAAGGAGTGTCGGTGCACAGCCATTTTCAGATCTCTCCAGAATGTTCAATCGGTTCAAATCTGTGCTCAGGATAGGCCACTCAAGGACATTCACAGAGTTGTCCTGTAGCCACTCTTTTGTTATCTTGGCTGTGTGCTTAGAGTTGTTGTCCTGTTGGAAGATAAACCTTCACCCCAGTCTGAGGTCCAGAGCGCTCTGGAGCAGGTTTTCATCAAGGATGTCTCTGTACATTGCTGCATTCATCTTTCCCTCAATTCTGACTAGTCTCGCAGTTCCTGCTGCTGAAATACATCCCCACAGCATGATGCTGCCACCACCATTCTTCACTGTAGGGATGGTATTGGCCAGGTGATGAGCGGTGCCTGGTTTCCTCCAAACATGATGATTGCCATTCAGGCCAAAGAGTTCACACTTTGTTTCATCAGACCATAGAATTTTATTTCTCATTGTCTAAGAGTCCTTCATGTGCCTTATGGCAAACTCACGGTGGGCTGTCATGTGCCTTTTACTGAGGAGTGGCTTCTGTCTGGCCTTTCTACCATACAGGCCTGATTGGTGGAGTGCTGCAGAGATGGTTGTTCTTCTGGAAGGTTCTCCTCTCTCCACAGAGAAACACTGGAGCTCTGTCAGAGTGACCATCAGGTTCTTGGTCACCTCCCTGACTAAGGCCCTTCTCCCCCGATCACTCAGTTTGGCCAGGCGGCCAGCTCTAGAAAGAGTCCTGATGGTTCCAATCTTCTTCCATTTACGGATGATGGAGAACATTGTGCTCATTGGGACCTCCAATGATACAGAAAATGTTCTTTACCCTTCCCTAGATCTGTGCCTTGATACAATCATATCTCGGAGGTCTACAGACAATTCCTTGGACTTCATGGCTTGGTTTGTGCTCTGACATGCACCATTAACTGTGGGACCTTATATACAGGTGTGTGCCTTTCCAAATCATGTCCAAACAACTGAATTTACCACAGGTGGACTCCAGTCAAGTTGTAGAAACATCTCCAGGATGATCAGTGGAAACAGGATGCACCTGAGCTCAAAATTGCAAAGGCTGTGAATACTTGATGAAGATTTCAAACAAACTTCTTTTCACGCTGTCATTATGAGGTATTGTTTGTAGAATTTTGAGGAAAATAATGAATTTAATCAATTTTGGAATAAAGCTGTAACATAACAAAATGTGGAAATAGTTAAGCGCTGTGAATACTTTCCAGATGCACTGTATATACACACAAAGACAGACACACACAGACACACAGCCTTCTCTAATGTGTAATCACTGCAACTTGAGACAGCAATTTGCCATGCAAATCTCCAACATGTGTGTATGTGTGTGTGTGTGTGTGTCTCTTTCTCTCTCTCTCTCTCTCTCTCTCTCTCACACACACACACACACACACACACACAAATTAGCCTTGAAAAACCAAAGTGTGAAAGCCCTGTCAAAGCACACGTGTGCATAACTGCTACTATAAACTGATGATGTGCAAAAGAAATAGAGAAGCCATTTAATTTCAAAAGTTTATTTCGTCTTATGTGAATGAAACATTATTTTGATATAATTTACTGCTGGCCACACACAATATTTTTTTTCTTTCTATGAGTGTGTTATTCAAGTATGTGTGTGTTAATGCAGACAACTAATTTTGTAATGCTATTGTCATGACCTCAGTCTGACAGCTCTGTCCCTCTGATTGTGTCTATCATGTGTTTGAGTGCATGGCTCTGTTCTGTTTTCTGTCTGCCATGCTCTCTGCTTTTCCTGCCTGCTTGTTTCCTCCTGCCACTCCTCCTCATTTAGTCCTGCACCTGTCCCTCGTGTATGTTCCTATATATATTGTGCCCTATTTTCTCTTGTGTTTGTCAGTTTATTTTCTTAGTAAGTTTGTTTTTTCCTGTCCCAGTCTTGTTCCTGTCCTTGGACGGTCCAAGTTATTTGTCTTTATTCTAGTTCATGTTTTGGTTAGTTTTCTCTCCCTTGTGATAGTTTTATGTAGTCTGTTTGTTTTCTGTTGTTTAAATAACTTTTATTTTATTTTTCATTCATTCCTAAGCTTGGGTCCTTCTTCCTGCTAAGCATACCATGACAGAACGAATTGACCAAGATTGGGTCCAGCAGGAATTATTTTTTTTATTATTATTTTTCTTGTTCCCCAGTGTGTCATCAGGATCGCACCCCCCAGAGCATCTTTGATCTCCGTCAGGTGAACCAGTCGTTGAGGGAGTACGCACTTGAATTTTTAGTGCTGGCCTCATGTTTGGGCTTCAACCAAATTTCACAGAAATATTTTCAGAGGCTCCTGGGACATTTGGCATCCTCAGCGGCAGTTGATGTATATGAGACCAATACAGCACTGTCTCCAGACCCGAGTCCAGAGGCACGCATAGTGCCGCGGCACACATTGCTCTTGGACTGACCTTGCAATCTTGCAGGCAGGAGTCCCCATACAGCAAGTGTCCAGGTGCATCGTGGTTATGACAGACGCTTCCAAGACTGCCATGGTGGTTTACGTTCCCGTCTCATGTCGCAACTCACCTGTCGGCTCCTCCTTTGGAGTCAGCCATGACTCAGGTCGCTGCGTGCCACTCACATCCCGGGCCACCTCAACGTCCCAGCAGGTGCTCTGTCATGGGAGGTAACGATCAGGGGAGAGTGGAGACTCCACTATCACGCAGTTTAGCTTATTTGGAGTTGATTCGGCCAGGCACAAGTAGAAATGTTTGCCACCCTGGAATCCTCTGACTGTCCGCTCTGGTATGTCTTGATGGGAGCTTCCCTTGGTACAGACATGCTGGCACAAAGATGGCCCTACTATGCAAGTATGTGTTCCCCCCAGTGAGACTACTTGCACAGTTTCTGTTCAAAATCAGGGATGATGAGGAGCAGGTCACCCTCATGGCCCCGTACTGGCCCACTCAGTCATGGTTCTCGGACCTCACACTCCTCACAACTGCTCCTCCCTTGCAAATTCCCCTGAGGAAGAACCTTTTTTCTCAGGGACGGGGCACCCTCTGGCACCCATGCCCAGACCTCTGGAATCTCCATGTCTGGTCCCTGGACGGGACATGGTGGACCTAACAGGTCTTCCGCCCGCTGTGGTCATCACGATCACTCAGTTTAGGGCTCCTTCTACAAGGCACCTCTACTCCCTGAAGTGGCGTATCTTTGCTAGGTGATGTTCTTCCCGGGGCAAAGACCCCCAGAGTAGCAAAGTCAGGTAAGTGCTTTCCTTCCTACAAGAGAGACTGGACGGGCAGCTGTCCCCTCCACTCTCAAGGTTTATTTACTTAACCCCAGCTAGGCTATGTGCCCAAGGTTCCCA
Organism: Moxostoma hubbsi; assembly: GCA_032164185.1. Classification (NCBI taxonomy): domain Eukaryota; kingdom Metazoa; phylum Chordata; class Actinopteri; order Cypriniformes; family Catostomidae; genus Moxostoma; species Moxostoma hubbsi. Next base: position 47,579,890 of record JAVLUX010000011.1, on the reverse strand, counting down.
CAACCCATTTTAGGGATCAGGTGGTGAACCTGTACCGCTGCCCCCGGAGGAGGCAGACCCAGCCTTATCGTTGCAGTGTCCGGGGCATGCTTTGCGCATCTATTTGGACCGCACACAGAGCTTTAGACACTCTGAGCAGCTCTTTGTCTGCTTAGTTGGACAGCGGAAAGGGAACGCTGTCTTCAAACAAAGGCTTGTCCACTGGATCGTGGACGCAATAGAGCTAGTATACCAGGTCCAGTCCGTGCCCACCCCCTTGACAGTACATGGCGAACATGCCCAGTCCTTGTGCGCGGAAATCGCTACTCTTTTGTTCAAAGATGCGATAGAGCCTGTCCCTCCAACTGAGATGAAGAAGGTCGTATCGGTTACGTATGTAACCTCCGTTCCCTGATAGAGGGATCGAGACGTCGTGTCTTCTCGTCCACGCCGCTGAGCCGAGCTGCTGAGGTGGCCGGAACACTCCAGCTCCTCAGAAAAATCCTAAATGAACAAGCGTATTTCCCTCACCTTTATACCCATATGTCTGGGGCAAATACTGTTCGCCAACTCTCATTGGCCTTTTTTCATAGATCAGAGGCATATTCGGCGCTCAAGAGAGACCCCTAGTGTCGCTTCTTCGACACGGCGTCTCGTTCCCTCCATCAGGGAACGGAGGTTACATACGTAACTGAGACGTTGTAGTATCTTTTGAAAGAAGACACTTTGGGCTTTACTTCACAAGTTTCAGAATTAATATATGTTGTTATTTTTTAAAGTTAGAGAAGCTGAAGTTTATAGTATTGGATATATTTTGTGCTGAAAATGTTTTATAATCTAAAAAAACAATAATGAAAGTGCCAAGACAACCCAGAAATACAATGCGCTGAAAGCCACAAGTCTAAATCGCTGCCAGTGTACAGAATAAAATAAAGGCTCCGCCTTTCAAGATGACACAAAATCTGACTGCACCGCTCAGCTATTATGAATAAAACTTAGGAGACATGCTCATTTTATTTATGAGACTCTAATATATAACATAATATACAGTTTTAAAAAATGAATGCTGCTCAGATTGCATAGTTTTTTGAAGAACGATGAGGAAGGGTAATTCAGGCGAGATCTCATATAAACAATGGAGAATGTAACAATAGTTCCCAGATTGATCACTTTTATGGACAAAATGTGCAATTAGATGTTTTTCAATGAGCGCTTGACATGGACAATTGACCCAAGTTTGGCGAACTGGATTCATCTGGCTATCGCGATTTCATAACAAAGGTATGAAGTCCAATTTTGATATTGCATGTTTTCATTTGTACTCCTGGTACAAATAACTAAATTGCTGTTTCTAGACCATTGCTATCGTGAAACAGAGATCGGATATCAATGTTGAACCCTTAGACCTTTGAAAAGATGTATAATTTGTTAACATTAATTACATTTATAGAAGGTAAATTATATTGTAAATGTAAGCAGAGAGACGTCACTCCCGAGTGTGGTGAAATTGCGTATCAACAGGTTAATAAGCGGTTTGATAACTGCCATTTAAAAGTTTCTTGGGACATGTCCTAATAATAATATTAATAAGAGGTTGTGAGCTTGCAGGGAATACCTCTTTAAGAGTTTATTTGGTATTGGGTCTAACATACATGTTATGATGTTTGATAAGTATTGTTAGCTCTTTCTTAGCTCAGGCAAAGGATTGAAGTTGCACATCATGATGTGATGAGACACTATTTTATGAGGTACTGTGACAGATGATTGCATAATTCCAATTTTATTTCTGATAATTTCAATTTTATCAGTAAAGAAATTCACAAAGTCATTACTCATGTGCTGCGACAGAATAACTGGTTTAGTTGTGGCTTTATTCCTAACAAGTTTAGACACAGTACCGAATAAACACCAAGGATTGTTGTGGTTATTATCTATGAGTTTACTCAAATATGCTGACCTGGCAGCTTTTAGTGCCTGTCTCTAGCTACAGACACTATCCTTCCATGCGCCACGAAATACCTTTAATTTTGTATTCTTACACTTGTGCTTCATTTTCCGAGCTGCTCTCTTGAGAGCATGATTGTGATCATTGTACAATGGTGTAGGGCTTTTTTCTTTTCTTTTCTTTAATCGAAGGGGGGCGACACTTATTTATATTTTCTGTTATTTCATCTAGTTCTTCTAGGCTTTGGATCTTACTGAGTGAATGAGATATATCTGGAAGATTATCGCGATATAAGCTATCTTTAGTGGTAGAAAAAAAAGTTCTACCTGAACGATATCGTGGTGTAGATTGAGTAACATTAGATGATCGCAGCATACAAGAGACAAGGTAATGATCTGAGATGTTATCGCTCTTTGGTAGAATTTCTATAGTATCAACATCAACTCCATATGACAGAATTAAATCTAGCATATTATTATTGCAGTGAGTTGGTCCTGTCACATTTTGTCTGACTCCAAGAGAGTTGAGAATATCGATAAATTCTAATCCCAATATGTCATTTTTATTATCAACGTGAATGTTGAAGTCACCAACAATTAAAGACAGATTTTTTTTTATGTATATCTGACAGTCACATTAAGCATTATTTGCTCAAAAGACTTACACTTATATCCAGTCCTCTGAATAACACCAAAAACTTGTAAATTGTAGCAAAACCTCCTTCTCGACCCTTCAGATGAGGCTCATGTTTATAACAATAAACTGGGGGAGTAGATTCATTTAAACTAATATATTTATCCAGTTTAAGCCAGGTTTCAGTCAAATAGAGTGCATCGAAACTATGATCTGTACTAGAGATCTAATTTTCAGTAGCCATACCTTCATATAACGTTTATCTTTCATTTTTTGTTTTGTTCAAATTTGTCCTTAATCAAAACATTTTTCAAAATTATTTAGTGAGATGTTTGTGTTTGGTAGATCGTTGGAACAGACACAGTCTCTATGTGATATCTAGGTGATACAGTCTCTATGTGTTGTATTTTAAGTGACCAGTGTGATGTCTCAAGGCAGCTAGCAGACATTCGGATTAACCAGTTTGTCTGCTTCCTGACCTGGGCCCCAGTTAGTCAAATACTATCATTATTAAGACTATAAGCCAAATTACTAGAGAGGAGAGCAGCACCTTCCCTGGAGGGATGGAGTGCATCTCTCTTTAGCAGGTCAGGTCTACCCCTAATAATCTTCCTGTTGTCTATAAATCCTATTCTATTCTCCAGACACCACTCAGACATCAAGCCATTCTCATCATCACGAGGAGCAGGGAGGGGGCCAGAGCATATTACAGTGTTTGACATTGTTTTTACAGTCATACCCATCTTTAAATGCAACCTTTTTGCAGGATGCTGTTGAGGGTTTGAGTTAACCTCTCAACAAGTTATTGTCTGCAAGTAATAGACCACGTTGTGTGGATGTTTGAAAAAAATCAATAAAGTCACAAAAGGAGAGGAGAAACTTTTTGCAAGGAAATCATTTTAAAAGTCTGTAGCAAGGCTTCCACTTTATCCTACTCATTTAGATTTGTCATTAGCAGACTGATCATACTGTGAATTCGGTGACAGCAGCTCACATTTTGGCTACTAACTCAGATGCACAGGTAAATGTCTAAACCTGCTGGGCAAATCTGCCTGCCGCACCTCCCTCATTGCCTGTCAGCTATGGGGTCATCAGCTGGGAGCCACCTATCACGGATGTTTCCCATAAATCCAAGAACATCTAATGGTGATTGGGCAGTGGTCAGGGACATCTCCCTGCCACTACTTGCAGCTGGACACCGGATCCTCTCAATTGCCTCTCGTTATTGCTCTCCCATCAAGACAGTCCTCCTTTCCAGTCAAGACATACCTTACAAATAGGGTTCTTTACACCCTCCCCATGAGCAGACCTACCCTACATCCAAGGCCTCTTCTCTGTTAGATAAAACACAAGCTATCAAAATCTGCCTAGAACTCATCCAGTGCCTGTCCTTAAACCAATCGCCCAACAGATTAAGTAGGAGAATGATGTGAGAGGCCAGCCTTTATACTGTGTCAGCCTTACCTTCAAAGCATAGCTTGGCCTCTCCAGAAACCCCTGAAAAGGACAGAGTGGGTCAGCAGAAATTGTTCCTCCCAACCCTTTTCCTATTCTACTTGCTACCTCACCACATATAGCAATTATTCCCTATTCCTACTTTCTCACTTCTGCACACCCCACTTTTCATCCTTCCTTTTTAACTATAGTCAGAAGCTCTCTTTTCTGCTTCCTCTGCCATTTTCTTCAGAGACTTTTTCAATGCTGATCCAAAGATACCAATGTTTTTCAAAAGGTACTGCATTGATATCCCAATAAACCCTCAATACCCAACCTCCACAGTGTATGTGGCAGTCCTCCATCCATTTTCCATGCACTCAGCAGCCAGATCAGCATATTTTAGCTTCTTTCTCTCATAGGCTGCCTCCAGTCCCTATTCCCATGGGACAGTAAGTTCAATCATTATGACTTTCCTAGCTGATGCCGACCATTGCATTTTCTCTGGCCTTAAAGAGGTGATGGCAGTCTCAGAAGGAAATTTTAACTGCTAGCCAAAGTCAACAATCAGTGACCAATCACTTCCATGTGAAAGGACTGACCTTCCCTCCCTTCATGCCGTGGCTTGTGCAGCACCTCCCTTTGTAACAAACTCAATGTACTTCCTCTGTGGAGCATGATGGCCTTTGTTGGCCTTTATTCTACACACCTCAAGGATCTCTGCCAGCGTTTGCAGAACCTGATAATGCCACCACCTTCACCGTCCTTTTGCCAACGTGGTCTTGTACCCAGCAAACTTCTGCTGCAGATTTGCTCTTTGGGCATCGGAGAGGGGACAACTCTCCTCTTTACCATACAATTGAGACAAATTTCCAGGGCTTGGAAAAGTGTCATAGGTGGATCTTATAAGAAAACTGAAAGAAAGAAAAACTGGCCTGGGGTATCTTCCACAGGTCAGCCCATCCTAAAATTCTACTAGATGCACCTTCCCATACTGTCCAGCGCCCTTGTCCGTCCTGGCTGGCTGCTTGAATCATATACCCTTCCTTTTCCATCTTAGTTACTTCTGCAAATACCATCGCTTTCTTCTGTTTTTTAGAGGCTGCTGATCACAGTTTGGGAGCGATTCCCCATCCAAGGCCAGCTCTTCCTGGTTGTAGACTTCTAATGATCTCTTGTTGCTTCAGTCTTGAAAGCTCCCTGTTTGCAATCTCCTCTGCCTTCCAGGAGTGGCCTGTTCGGACCTGGGCTTGTCAAGCCCTCACTGATTGGTCTGATGATTCCCTTAGTTCAAAGAACAGCATGGTCTTCTCCTGCTTGTTACCCAGGGTGATGGACTTTATTGGCAGTTGTAAGGCATTTTGTCCAAACAATGCTGCGTCTGAAAGACAACACAGCAAACCCAGCTACTTCCTTATGTAACTATTGGCCTTGGTGTCCAAGATGTGTGCTCTCACACATCTTTAGTGCCACATCAGGCGATGATTCAATGTAAATTGGTAACAACAGACCTTGTATTTACCTGGAAGATGACAATTGTCTATCTTATCCCAGCCCTTTTTCAGCTGCTTCAGAACAAATCCTGCCATGTGTTTTTCTGACAGAGCTGCTGTGTATTCTCTCCCTAAACTTCGAATGGGCTGCTCTGCCTGCACCAGGATTCTTTCACCATTCACCGCAAACTATATTTGGTCACTTCTAATCCCCTAATTAATAGAAAGGCTACATGACTTTGCTTGCTTGATCTTCATCCTGGCCCATGCAAAAAGCTCTTCCAGTCTTTTTAAGAGTCTGTTTTTACTTGCAGAAGTCTGGAGGATGCTTATGAAATCATCCATACAGCTGCACAGTGCTGAAAATCTCACCCCAGATTGTGAATGGATTCCTTGGCCATCTGTCTGGCGCCAATTATATGATCTCGAATGCAGCTGTGAACAGGACTGCAGAGATTGAACATCCCATTGCAATCCCTTTTTACAGTTGCTGCCATCCAGTTATGTACTCCTGTGATGCATGATATATTTTCAGGTCCTCATAGTAACTATCTACCAAGCCCTTAACCCTCTCAGGTCAACAGACACGTTGGATTTTTTCATCATTACAGCGGAAACAAAATAAAATTATCTGTCATTTTGGGGCATACAGATAAGTGTAAGACATCATTAGAGACTATAAAGGGTCTACTTTTATTTGTGTAAGCTCACAATAACAACAAAACCTTTTGCGTTTGTAAAATAAATAAAATAAAATGGGGTGAGCTGTAAGCAGTCTCTGGGTGCACATGCATATATCTGAAACACGTCACAAAAATGAATTGAAACTCCACGTATACTTATCACACAAACATGAAACATATGTTTAAAGAACTTTTAAATAAAACAATTCAAATTTAAAACAAATATTTCCTGCAATGTAATCTGTATGAAACAAAGCAATGTACAGTTTTTCCTGGCTCAGCTAATTATCTTTAATGTGATCACATCCACCAGCAGAGCGGGCTTTTCACATGCTAATGTGCTGAGACAATCAAATAAAATGGTAAATGCCCCAACTGTGCCTTAAAAACAAAGTTCATTCACTTTTCTGCACATTTGAAAGACAGCACAATTACCAAGTGAGAAAAATCCTGAATAGTGACGAAGAGTTACAATTTTCATTAGATGAAGAGCGGCACTCCGATGAACATTTGTATTTTTAAGAGAGACTTGATCCAGCCGAGGATACAATTTTGGATGAGTAAGTCATTTAGTTTTAATTAGTTGACATGCTATTTTATATAAACATGTACATATGTTACTAGTGGGACTGTTTCCAGACTTGCCAGCCAGGATTCAGAGTATTGAAATTTTAAATATGTCCTGATAATCAAGTTTTAGTTACATTTAAATGCTGTTTCGGCTAAAGCAGGTATTTAAATTGTATGATGTATGATAGAAATATGATATGTAATATGATATATAAATAATATGAATGTTTAGATTATATTTTAACTAGTGCTTATGCTGCCTCATTATCATCAACAAAGCTTGTGCTTGCAAATATGTGTCCAGTTTAAATGAGTAAAATGCACTTTAAATATGCCCATATTAGAAAATCAGCATATTATAATGATATCTGAAGGATCATGTGACACTGAAGGCTGCAGTAATGATGCTGAAAATTCAGCTTTGATAAAAAATGGCATTTTACAATATATTCAAATAGAAAACTGTTCTTTTAAATTGTAAAAATAATTTAAAATATTACTGATTTTACTGTATTTTGGATCAAATAAATGCCGCCTTGGTGAGCAGAAGGGACTTCTTTTAAACAGTAGTGTAGGTCTAAAATTAAGTAAAGTCTTTATGTAAAGAAAATGTATATTCAGATTACTTCTTTTAACTGAAAACTTGATTTTGATCATTAAGTCTCCTCACATTCATTCTCTTTCTGTTACATTCCTCATAGATAGAGGGAGGGGTCTATTGTCTCCTCAGGCATGAATTACAATCAATATTCATTATAGTTCACGCCTCCTTGCATATGACATTTCTAACACTAAAAGTGTCTTACAAAAGATCAATTACTCTATTGTTTTGTATGAATGAGTGATCAGGATGGTTTTCACATTATTTTGTAGCAAAAACTTTAGGCTAAAAGATCCAGTTCTCAAAAGGCTTGTGGACAAATTTTTAGTATGTGTTATATGGCCTTATTTCAATTACTTTTTTTTTTTTTTCAAAAACCATGTTATTTAAAATGTTATTTTCTCAAAAATACAAACATGTACACAAATATTGCTCACGTATTATTGTAGCCCAGTTTGTGCTCAATACAGTGTTCTCAGACTTTAGCCATTAATGTGTTTTTAAGCAACTGAAAAAAGCACAAATGTCAAGACATGTCAAAACTTGAGAGTTAATACACTCTGGTACTGTACATTCAAGCTCCAGTGCATAGCTGAAGAGCTGGTGTGGAACCGATCTATAGGCATTTGCCAGGTCCAACCAGACTACATAGAGGTCTTTCTTGTCTCTCTTGGCAGACTAGATCTGCTCCCATATTATCGATGCATGCTTCACTCATCCAGGAAAACCTGGTATTCCTGCTTCTGGCAGCTTGTTTCCATGTATCCATTCTTCAGGAAGAAATCAGACATCCTCCTTGCTACCTTCAAAAAGGAAATATTTTCCTCTACATTCAGTAGAGCAATACACCTAAACTGACTTATCTTGGTGGAATCCTGTTCTTTGGGTATAATGATGGCCAAGGACCTTCACCATTCCAGGGGTATTCACTGTTTATTCTAGCCAACTCTCAATAGTCTCCATAACAGTTTAAGAATTGTTGGGCGCCGCTAATAAGCCTATACGGGATCCCGTTTGGGCCCAGGGCTAAAGTGGCCCTGGCTTTTCCTACCACTAGCCTGATCTCACTCAATTTGGGTAGAGCTACATCAAACCCCACTATTGGCTCCACTAAAATCAAGTCTGTGCTTACAGAAATTTGAACCACTGCCCCCAGTGGCCAAAGCTGGAAATATTGTTGAGGTAAAATGTCCACTGGGTGGTGCCAACAGTAAGTTGTATTTTTGTTGAAATTATGTAATAAAGTCAAAAGGAATGCCTATTTTATTAACCCTACATAATAGGCATGGGCATTTTTTTGCTGTGGCTCAAGTGGTAGAGCAGGTCGGCTGCCAATTGCAGGTTTGGTGGTTCGATTCCCCGGTCCGCATGAATCCACATTCCGAAGTGTCCTTGGGCAAGACACTGAACCCCAAGTTGCTCTCAATGGCAGGCTAGCATCTTGCATGACAGCTTTGCCGCCATTGGTGTAAGAGTGTGAGTGTGAATGTGTGTGTGAATGGGTGATTAGGAAACAGTGTAAAGCGCTTTGGTAACCTCTAAGGTTAAAAAAAAGCACTATATAAGTGCAGACCATTTACCATTTTGGACATTTTGTGTACTAGAACTGTCACAAAGACATGTACATATATGTTATACGTCTTTGGCCTCTGCATTTTGTCATTGCTCCAGTGTCTATTCATTATTATAGGCTGCTATAATGTAGTCTGTTACAATAAGTACAAAAGAGGGCACAATAAAATACAATGGATGATATTTTTGTCATTATGTTAAGACTTGTTGCCTAATTAATTGAAACAATGCTCAAAACACATGTGTCTATTCTTCCTTCAGGTTACCATAATTAGCTTGGTAGGAGCGCACTACTGTTTCTGAACCTTGTATCTGCAAACTGCGGTTGGCGTGACTGGAGACGCCATAACCATCACGTTTTTAAAATGCTGTTTGAAGTTGAAAATAGTTTTGAAGACCCTGAGTTCTGTTACATTCAGTTGTGCTTCATCCAAATGTTTGAAAGAAAGATTTTGCCTTGCACGTGTGTGTGTGTGTGTGTGTGTGTGTGTGTGTGTGTGTGTGTGTGTGTGTGTGTGCACTTCTCAGGAGTTTGGAACGCTGTTTTTGCACCGGACAGAAATTCATGCTGCGGTCAGTTTGAGTTTGTTGCTGTGATGATTCATGCATTCTCCCATTTAACTCTGGACTTTAAATGTTATACTGGGAAAACTGCAATGGAGCAATCTTTTTGTGTGCAACATGCATCAAACAGTCAGTGCACAGACTCTGGGTGGTCCGTGTGCATGCCATTTGAGGCTGAGACTACACATTGTGTTTAAATCTAGACTCTTCTCTAGACAGAAAACTCTGCATTCAATTCTATGAACCTTTTAATTGGCTTTAGATCCATTAGACAGCACCAAGAGTTATTTGCTCTAGTTGCACTTAGCTCACCGATTGGTTCATGGCTGGGAAAGAACAGGCAATAGAGACAGAGTGAGAGAAAGACAGCAGGAACTATCTATTGTGTGCAGTTGAGAGTGACTATTGATTTTCTCAGCCAATAGATTGCTCACATGGATAATTGGTAAATTAGCCTTGTAATTATTCCCAATAATTAGCCATTGTAGGATATCATGTGCAATGAGTAATATTGCTATTCATGTTCCCCAGCTCAGTTTAGAGTGAAGAGATACCCTTCCCCAACAAATGAGTAACTGGATCAATGAGGAAGCAGTCTTTCTCTGCCATCCTCCAATCCCTTCCATTTAGCAAGGCAGGCTTTCCCATAACACTACATCTGTAGAGGGCTCACTGAAGGAATGCTCGCTTATACACACATACACTTGGGTGTGATTTCAAAGGTGTGTGGAGAGTAACAGGCAAATGGAGTGTGTGTAAGTAGACGAATACACAAGTCCGTTTTAAAAGCAGATTTTTATGGTAAACAAACAGAAGTTATAGTGGAGGCCAGTATAAGGGGAAGCTACTTTAAAACTGTAATTTCCACACTTAAAGCTACTTAAATGTTTAAGTAGTTAAATTATAGTCATGAAAAAGTAGTTAGTTACTAAAAAAAAGTATTCTCTTTCCAAGACGGTCTCTTGACAAGTTGTAATAGTAGTACAAGATGAAATCGTACAAGTTGACTTGCAACTTTTACTCCCACAGACAAAATAAACAAACAAAGAATGTTATTACGAAGTTTATACTTCACGAGACCTCACTGACATATCAGTCATCCATCAGCCATATGTACTGTAAATAAATAAATAAATATGAAATGAGTAACCAGATTAATTTACAGATAAGCTCTTTCTTAAAATAAAGTGTTGAATGGCAGGCTAGCTAAAATTTGATGCCTGATTTGTATCAATTTGATATTGTGATTGTTGATTAGTGTGTCTCTATGGAAATAAAAGTCTTACTTTTTCATATGAGCAAAGTTGTACAATATCTTATGATTTCCATATCTTGTACAAGTAATTACAAGTTTTCATGAGACTATGTTGTCTCTTTCAACTACACTGAAGCTAATTAATAAGATGATATCTTTTAAAATATGTCATTTTTTTTCCAGATGTGTAGGCCTAATGTATAAATTAATTAGAGCAGTTTTTATCTGGAACAAAAACAATGAGGGTTTTCTGAACTTAAATAGGTTGAAAGCTTTAAACTGAATCACAAAATGCTAGAAACAAGAACACACTTCCGCCCCATATGCAGCTGTGCCAATATCGTCACCATACGGAATTGCTAAAATAATCTATTCTCAAACTCACCCCATCTTTCCATTGGTCTTGCCAATTAGTCTTGCCAAATTTGACATGTCTGGCTGGACAGAACGTCCAAACAAATGAGACACCGAGCTAGTTTTCACCTTTAGGTGAAATCAACCTACGTATGAATTACTTACAGTATAGTTAATTTGGCATATTATGCTTGGATACAAGAAAGAATTTGAACATTGAAAAAATTACTTTAAGTTAGTAGGTAAGTTATTACTTTAAGTTAGTTACTCCCCAACATTGATGGAGACATTGCAGGTCACACAGGTTTTTGCTAAAACATGCACATACTCACAAACAGACAAATCTGCTGCCAAATATTTAGTATGCAGTGCTTTACCATGAGTTCCCCATCTGTCACTCACTCGACGTTGTGTCGATTGAAGTGACACTAGGGGCTTCTTTCGGGAGCCACTGTTTCCTCTGATTTTGAGAAAAGGCCAATGAGGAATTGGCAAACAGAATTTGCATGTCCCTCCCCAGGAGATACGGGTATAAAAGGAGGGAATCGTGCATCTGCTAGTTAGATTATTTCTCCGGAGCCAAGCAGTTGTGGGATCAGCGAGCGAATTCACTATTGTTCACTTTTAAAGACACGTCTTTATAAAGATGCCTATCTGCCTCTGTGTTCTTCCTGGATGCGGCCTCTGACAGTCATATGCGCTGCCTCGTTTGTCTGGGTCATGATCACACCGAGGCAGCATTTGCGGATCGCTCATGTTCTCATTACGAGAACTTGACCATGGCATCGCTGTGGTCACGGCTTTCCTTTCTAAAAAGAAACACCACTCCATCAGTCCCCCGTATTGCACCTTCTTCCCACAGGATTGAGGTCAACCCCGTTGACGATGGAGGCGCGGTTTTGCCGGGAACATCCCCACGAACCACCCGCCCCCCAGCACCTTTTACTGCCCGAAACCTTCCTCCTTGCTCATCCGCTCTCACTACCCTTGACGACAGGGCGGCCGACGGGTACACTGAGGTTCCCCAGGTGGACAAAGCGGTTGCAGGGCACCTTTGCCCGCAAAGCACGGTCACTTGGTGGAATTGCCCTGCACTCCCCTCCAAGGCCTGTAGGACGACATTGTCCCTGATGGCTAAAGCCTACAGAGCCTATAGACAGGCCACCTCCGCCTTGCATGCTATGGCCCTCCAGCAAGTCCACCAGGCCAAAGCACAGAAAGATCTGCACTTGGGTAGTCCTGATCCTGATGTGCTGCAGGAACTGTGCTCAGCAACTGACCTCGCCCTCCGGGCCACAAAGGTCACAGCACGGGCACTCGGACAGGCATTGGACACCGTCGTGGTCCAGGAATGCCATTTGTGGCTGAACTTGATCGAGATGCGGGACATGGCATGTTTCCTCAATGCCCCCATCTCCCAGTTTGGCCTATTCGGTGACACCGTTGAAGACTTTGCCCAGCAGTTTTCGGCGGTGCAGAAGCAAACAGAGGCGATTCAACATATCATGCCTCGGCGTCGTTCTAGAGCATCTGGGAGTAAGAGCGCACGTGTTCGCCTCAGTGGAGGGGAACATCACAATAAATTACCAATATGTACATGATAGAAAGCATTTGAAATGTAAACACCACTTTTCAAGTGCAGAGTGTTTGTCATCTCGGTAATACACATGCAGTTATTTGCAATCTGATTCAACACATTTATTTCATCTTTCACAAATATTTTGCCTATTTTGTTGCAAAAACAGATTTGAGCTTAGTTAATTATTTTCAATTATAAATTTCACTGTTTGCGTAATAGTTTGAGCAGCTTTTGGGAGCAACATTGTAGATACCAAAAATCTAAGTTTGTACTTCCACATTTTTGAAAAGCACTAGCCTGGTAGTCTGGTACAGACAGATTCAAATGTAGTCGAATACATGGTGTAATCAAATATCTGTCTGTCACTGCGCGGGAACAGTGCTATCCAAAAATTACATTCTACACTGATAATCTTCTCCTTTTCCAGATTTCTCACATATTACTGAATGCAACTTTTTTTTTTAAATTGAACACAAGTGTGAAAGATATTTAAGAGATTATCATCCAAACCTGTGAAAAAAAGAATAAAAGAGATAACTCTGAAAATATAGTGGAACAATAAATAATGTCTATGACAATCTTCCTTATTACGGTCCAGGGTTGTTTTCTTATCAAATTAATCACACTCTATATATATATATATATATATATATATATATATATATATATATATATATATATATATATACATACCTTCATGAGTGGCTTAGCTTCAATGCCCAGCAGTTTGCATTTTCAACAAACAGGAGAAGGGGTGAAGGCGGGTCACTGGTGCCTTAAATCCTGCTTTGGGCAGATGGGGCTTATTAACCATGGATGGTCACTCATCTAGGAGAAGATAAACTCTGATTTCAAACCTCCACTGCCTTGCAGCTATACCCACTCATGAGAAAGGCTAGGGGAGTCAGCTCCAACAACAAATCCAGAGATGGAGTCCCTAAGGCAGCCTGACATTATGCCAATGTCCTTCTGGAAACTCCTGCGACGCTGTTGGTGCCTAGTTGTATTGGCATCCGTCATTCCCTTGGATCCACCAACTGCGTGGAGACGGGGGCCTGCTGCATGGGCAAAAGCTGATTCTGCATAGTACCCTGCCCAGGCTTCGTAGCTCCACTGGAGAAGACAATCCAGTGAAGTTGCAATGCGTCGGCACAACACGGGAAGTGGTAGTTACCGATGATAAAATCATCCAATTGGCATAGGAAATGAGTGCTCATTTATCACATCTCATTGGACAGCTATCTCCTGCCCAAGCTGGGCAGTAAGGTGACATCCTGCCATGCCCTGCCTGCAACTGGGTGTGTGGAGCTTAGAGAACTAACTTGACAAGTAGGCCACATACACTGCACCAGGCAAGACTCAAATAAGAGAGAAGACTCCCGCTCTTTGATTTGCAAGCTGAAACATAAGGACTATATGTCCTGGGCTCACTGCAGACCTGGAGCAGATCAACAAAGTACGGAAGACTGTCATCATTGACAGGGAAATCTCCAGACTGAAATTCGACATTGTCTGGCTACAAGAGACTTGACAGGCTGACATTGCCACCAGCAGGGAAGCAAGCTACATCTTCTATTGGCAAGGGAATTCCTCGAATGAGCCAATGCAAGATGGATGAATTGATATCCTAAATCCCCAGAACAGAAGTACTTTACCTTCACTGAGACTTCAATGCTAGCTTGAGAGCTGACCGTGAGGCCTGGCCCACCTGCCTCGGCCCTCATGGAAGGAGCAAGATCAACAAAAATGTTGAGCATCTGCTCAAGATGTGCTGCTTCCACGGTATATGTGTGTCAAACACCTTCTTCAAATGCAAGGAGATCCACCAGGTGTCATGGAGAAACCCACGCTCCTGCCACTGGCACCAGCTAGACCTCATCATCACCAGACGGGCGGAACTTGCCAGTGTCCTCCTCATCCGCAGTTACCACAGTGCCGACTGTGACACAGACCACTCCCTCATGGCCAGCAAGGAGCGAGTAGCACCGAAAAGCTGAACTACTCCAAGAAGAAGGACCACCCATGCATTAACATCTGCTGTGCAAGCAATCCAGAGAAGATGCAGCAATTCATCAGCAACTTGCAGGAGGCTCTCACTGAGGAGACACCACTGACTCCAGGGGGTCACACCTCCGTGATACTGTGTACAACTCATCCATCACTGCCTACAGAAAGGAGTGTAAAAATGCCAACTGGTATGATGCCCAGTGGGAAGAAATGGAACCCGTGACTGAGGTGAAGAGGAAAGCACTCCTGGCTTACAAGGCATTGCCTAGCACAAGTGCACTTGAGGCCCTCAGGACTGCTAGGAAAAATACCTAGTAGACCGTGCGTCACTGTGACAATACCTATTGGCTAAACATCTGCAGTACTATCCAGGCTGCTGCTAACACTGGAGATGTAAGATGGATGTACAAGGGCATTAAGAAGGCAACATGCTCCTCAAAAAACCAAGACTGCCCCCCCTCAAGTCCAAGTCAGGCAAAGTCATCACAGACCAGCGGAAACAGCTGCGGCGCTGGGTTGAGCACTACCTCGAGCTGTACTCAACCCAAAATGTTATCACACACACTGCACTGGACGCCATCCCAGATCTGCCAGTCATGGAGGAGCTTGTCACCCCATCCACTCTGGAAGAGCTTAGCAAAGCCATTGACTGCCACGCTTGTGGGAAGTCCCCTGGAAGTGATGGCATCCCACCGGAAGTCCTGAAGAGTTGGAAACGCACTGATTCAGCCACTGCACAAACTCCTCTGCCTCTGCTGGGAACAGGGCCACACCCACCCAGGATATGCGAGATGCCAACATCGTCACTTTTTATAAGAACAAAGGAGACTGCAGCGTCTGCTCTAATTACCGGGGCATCTCCCTCCTCAGCATCATCAGGAAGGCGTTCGTCCGTGTCGCCCTGGCACGCCTGCAGACTCTAGCCTCCAGAGTATACCCACAGTCCCAATGTGGCTTCACATCTGGCCGGTCAACCGTGGACATGATCTTTTCACTACGCCAGCTGCAGCAAAAGTGTTGAGAGCAGCAGATGCCCCTCTAAATCACCTTCGTTGACTGAAAAAATGTCACAACTCCACAACTGCTAGCCATTGTCACCTGGTTCCACAAGAACATGCAGAGCATGGTCTGCTTTAACCGAACAGCATTGGAGGCCTTCCCAATTGGCAGTGGAGTCAAACAAGACTGTGTCCTTGTGCTGATGCTCTATGGCATTTTCTTCTTCATGCTCCTCCAATATGCCTTCAGGGACTGCTGCAAGGCATCTCCGTGCTAGGAACTAAAGTCACAGAGATACTCATCCGTGAGATGCTCTTTGCCAACGATGCTGCCTTGATGTCACACATGGAAGACAGCAGCACCTTGTTAACCGCCTCTTCCACACCAGCAAGCTGTATGGACTAGCCATCAATCTGAAGAAGACCAACGTCATGGCCAACCATGCAGACTCCACCCCTACCATTGTCATTGATGGGTACAACCTGAAAGTTGTTGAGAACTTTACCTACCTCGGGTCCACCATCTCCAGTTTGCTCTAGATCGATACACAGGTTAATGGCAGGATCGCCAAGGCAGCACCAGCCATGGCAAGACTGAAAAAGAGGGTCTGGAACAACTCAAATCTCACAGAAAAGACCAAACTGCTCATCTACCAGGCCTGCGTGCTCAGTTAGCTCCTCTACGGCAGTGAGATATGAGAGCTTCCATCTGAGCTTCCATCTGAGATGCCTGCGCCACATTCAGTGTCAGGACAAAGTACCCAGCTCAGAGATTTTGGAATGTGCCAGCATGAGCAGCTTGTTCACCAAAAGCAAAAGGTGCAATGATCAGGACAATGGAACAAGGCTGCATTCCCAAGGACCTACTATACGGTGAGCTAGTAGAGGGCTCGAGGCCGACTGGACAACCACTTCGGCACTATAAAGGCATCTGCAAGTAAGACATGAATTTAGGGTCTTGAAATATGTGAGCTATGAACTAAATTAAACTGTCTTTATTGTACCTTATTAGGTAATGAAATGTATAATGGAATTAGTTGCATTCGACAACCATTATAAATTAGATAAATGACAAATAACTAGATTATTTGTATTAATAGATTCTCTACCATTGAAAATTGTAAAACATTTTGTTGTATCAGCTCACAATATCTACTGTAAGGGATTTGCTTTAATAAGCTAATTATGATTAATTCACTTATTGGAGTGATATTATTCTCATGGCTTATTGAAAATAATATAACATGAATTTAGGTACAGCTTTGAAGCAAAATCTTTCAGAAACAGGGATGAGATTATTTATAAAAATATAACACAGTCACTTCATCTTTGAACACAAACAAACTGTATTACTATTCTAAACATATATTTAATCTAACACATATATACATAATACAGGTTGGTGAAAAGTGACAGAATGTAAAATAAAATGACCAGTACAGTGAAAATGAACTTTATGGAGTCTGTTGACAATACCTTAAGATCCATTTATCCTTCTTTGAGTCTACATCGATTTGGTATCGGATTACCCAAATTATTTAATTAATACACCAGCACTTTGAGCACAGTATTGGAGATACACTTGTTTGTCTCTGTGGTGTTTCCTTGTGTTCTTTGTGTTGCTTGTTTCTTGGCCGAAAGTTCGTTCCATTAATGTTTTGGATCTCTGTATGATGATTTTTGATGATTTTGATGATTTATTGTCTGTATGAATTATGTAGGTTAGCTGTGAAGCGAGGCCTTCTCACTCCTTCTCGGGACATCGAGTCCCGAGCTTCCGTGGATCTCATATGGGGAAGAGTCAGTGCGAAGTCTGACCAGTCAGTGAAGGCAGAAGAAAAGAGACCGTAGAAGAGAGGCAAGAGACATGTTCTTCCTGTTTGGAACTATTTTAATTGAAATTGGCCGATTCCCCCAAAGGTGTCCTGCACCAATCAGAAATGACTTTTCAGTCACATAGTCAACAGGGCTGTCTTTTCCGACAGTTGATTTATGGTCCTTTATTTCAGACTCTTAAAAATTTCCCACTCAAAAATAGTGTATATTTAATCATGAGCTTTTATATCTTGATGTTACGTGTTGCAGATATTTCAATTATGTTTTCTTTTCTCTCATTCATCTTTACTGTCATCTTGTCAATCTTCATTAGTTTACGTGACAACACCCCCCTCAAGGAACCAAGCCGGACTCTCCTTCTCTATATAAAACCTGGAAGTGACAACGAGGAAGAAGGCTTGTTTATCTCTTGTTTGTCTTTAGACTTGTAATAGCTACTTTGATGTATTAGTGAGACAATGATTTAGTTCTTTAAGCTGTATTCCGTAATTGTTTATTTTTCCTTTCTAAGCTTGTTACTTGTTTTATCTGTTGTGACATTGCTTCATTTAAATCGATCGATTTAAAACAAATTTCCCGGATTTTGAGAGGAGGGATAGGGTAGCATGTCACGTGATCTACACTACGTAGGATTTGAGTTTGTCTAAACACACCTGGTAAGGAGCGGGTGCTACACTTTGAATTTATGATGTTTGTTTAGTTAGTGTAGTTTAAGTATTGTTTTCATATTTTTATTTTCTGTGTTAGCTTGAGACTTAAAAAGAAGTAAGATAGAAGTTTTGTTTTGTTGGTTTCTTTGCTTTAGCTCCGCTCATTGTCCTTCACTCCTTTTGTCTGGTTTGTCTTTGTCTTACCATTTGAACATAATCTGTAAATAGTTATTTATTGTTTCACTATTTGCACTGTAATTGGGTGTATTGCTATTATTTGTTACAAAAAGAATTATATTTAGCAGTAACCCATATCTGTCTCTGTCTGATTCATTCTATCACACAAGCTTTTGGTAACTGAACCCGTTTTCTTTTCATTTAATTCTCTTAATTTTTTGTTAATCTTTTCACATATGTTACGTACTCTTAAATTATCTAGACAACTAAAAGTAGGACGTAACACTTGAGAATGGTACAAGAGACAAGATATTCGTTGTCATCAGCTTTCTCTTCATACACCTGCAAACGCTTACCTACTAAACATAAAAAATTTTCATGGATGTTATACATGTAGGTAACAAAACATGAAAATCTCTGGTTACAAAATCATATTGGTTTTACACATTGCATTTTATCAAGTTAATCCTTATAGTTACAATTCTTAGCAGAATGAGATGAATCATACAAAATTAAAGATTATATTTATCAATTATAGGTGAATGCACATCGTTAAACACATTTTTAGGAGGGCCATCAGTCTATAGTCATTCATTGTCAGGTACAAACTTTACCACAGTTCAAAGTGATTTTCAGCAATATCCAGCAAGGCTAGATTAAGATGTCTTAGAGTTGTGCAAATCTGATGGTCCTTGTAACCTTACAAAAGAGAAGTCTGCTTTAACTCTGTGTGGAAGATCAGGAGATCTTCAGCAGAGAGGTCTTTTTGATCAATGAGGATGCCTTGGCCGTTTGATTTATGACATGGAAATATTCCACACTGAAAGGCTGGGTTTTTCTCGTTTCAAATCATGTTGGTGGAATTCTTCTGCATACATAATATTACACGAGTTTCGTAACGATATGCCAAGTCTTCGTAAAATACAGCATTTTATAACTAAATTAAAAATGGCTGATGTCCAAAATGGCCGACATAGTAAAATGTGGTATCGTTCGACTCAGTATGTAGCACTTGATCTAGAGACAATTTCTATATTTTTGGCAAAAGTATTCAAGAGTTATAAGCCCAAAAAAATCTGTTTTTGCTATTTGGGAGTGTGACAAAACACTTCTGGTAATCTCAGGGCCTAATGGTGATGACACATATAAAGTTTCGTCCCAATCCTTCAAAGCGTTGCGGACATACAGCCTCAAGATAAATTTTGCACATTCTTCGTCAAATTCATTGAAGCGTCATTCAAAGACGGTATGGTTTATCAAAGTTATGTGAATTACTTTTGTCGTGAGTGCCATATTATGATGAAGAATCATTTTGTGCAAATCTGAGAAACAGTCTAGGAGTTCGGAAAAGTAATTTTTCAAAACATTTAAAAGTGGCGGACAGGAAGTTAGCTCGATCATGACATAATTGGTATCATTGTTCTCGGCATGAACCACGGAATCTATCAAGACCAGTCTCATTACAATAGGCAAAAGGAGTCAATCGCTATTAGCATTTATAGAAATAGCATCATACATTTTGACCACAAGGTGGCGCTGTTCCGAAACATTTTCAGTCCCTTCAGAGCATGGTGACAAAGACTCATAACAAGTTTCGTAACAATGCACCAAGTCATTGGTAAATACAACATTTAATGATTGAATTCAAAATGGCCGACATCCAAAATGGCAGACATAGGAAAATGTGGTAACGTTCGACTCAGTATGTAAGACTTGATCTAAAGAGACAATTTTCGTTCAATTTTTAAAAGCCAAAAAAAACAATTTTGCTTTCTCCTGACCAGTAGGATTTGGTGCGCCAAAGTACTGCAGGTAATGCACTGCAAATCCATTGAAGTGTCATTCGAAAATGGTATGGTTTATGAAAATTCTATGAATCATGTTTTGTCGTGATTGCCTTAGATGATGCAGGCCAATTTTTGTGTAATTCGGATAAACAGTCTAGGAAGAGTTTCTAAAAAGCAGGTTTTTAAAACATTTAAAAATGGCGGACAGGAAGTTTGCTCGATCATGAAATAATTGGTATCATTGTTTTTGCCATGAAGAACGGAATCTATCAAGAACAGACTCATGACAGTTAATCATTTGATATTAGCATTTTTATGAAATAGCATTT
Source organism: Moxostoma hubbsi (assembly GCA_032164185.1). Lineage (NCBI taxonomy): Eukaryota > Metazoa > Chordata > Actinopteri > Cypriniformes > Catostomidae > Moxostoma > Moxostoma hubbsi. The sequence goes on along the minus strand of JAVLUX010000011.1, from coordinate 47,559,444 downwards.
AAATTTTTGACCACAAGGTGGTGCTGTCACGAAAATGTTTGCGTTCCTACAGAGCATGGTGCCAAAGACACATATTGAGTTTCGTAACGAGTCGTTCGTAAAATACAGCATTTTATAACTAAATTTAAAATGGCCAACATATAAATTTTTCATATCGTTGGACTTGCTATACCCCACTGAATCTAATGAGACCAATTTGATGAATATATTATAAACTGTTCAGAAGTTATAAGCAAAAATTACCAGTAGGTGGCAGTGCACCAAAACACTGCAGGTAACCTCAGGGCCTAATGTTGATGACAAGTACCAAGTTTCGTCCCAAACCCTCAGAGTGTTGCAGAGATAAAGCTCAATAAATGGCACGTTCTTCATCAAATTCATTGAAGTGCCTTTTGCCCCTTTGGGGCTTGACCCCTAATAATAATAATAGAGGCAAAATTGTTTGGTTTGGTGGAAATGTTGTAAACTGTAGGACAGCTGTAATTTTTAAAAGTTTAAAGAAATAATTTGTACACATTAAATATTGAAATGGTTTATGTTTCCCATCTGTTGCTCACTTCGACGTTGTGTCGAAGAAGCGACACTAGGGGTCTCTCTTGAGCGCCGAATATACCTCTGATTTATGAAAAAAGGCCAATGAGAAGTTGGCGGACAGAATTTGCATGTCCCGTCCCTGGACATAGGGGTATAAAGGCGGGAAAAATGCGTTTGTTTCATTCAGAAATTTTCTTCGGAGCCGATGGTCGTGTATGCAGCGAGCTGCGAGTCACACACCTGTTCCTCTTACCTCTGGTCGAATCTGCTGTTGGATCTACGGCGCATATCAGCGGCTTTCTCCTTCTCTGCACGGCAGTGCAGCTTGGCCCTGGGCGCTTTAATAGAGCAGAAAGCTTAAAAGAGTTTATAAAAGAGTGATTTTCTCTAAAAGAGTATTTTCCTCTCAAAAGAGCAATACACAGTGGCATTAAACGTCCTTTTCAGGATGCGTCTTTTTAAAGATGACTTTTCGCCCCTGTGTAGTTCATGGATGCGGTAGAGTGCTCTCCGTTGCAGCCAGCCACAGGCACTGTCTCGTCCTGGGCTGTGGTACCCACATTCTCAATAAAAGAGCAAGTTCATTTGTCTCTGGGTCACCTGGCCCGCAAATGCCGTTCTCACCGCACTCTGCTGCCAGACCTCGACAGTCCACTGGACGCGGACCCCCCGCCACCAGCCAAGCCACGACTGTCCCTTGACCGGCCGGTTCTGATGAGTCTAGAGGACCTCCTCCTCAGTCACTAACCCACCCCCTGCCGGATGTGCGGAGCAAGGTAAGTGCTTCGAGACTTTTCTCAGCACCAGAGCCTCGTGACGCACTTTTGCCTCCCGACGACATACTACCTGCTCCGTCCTGCTGCAAAGCCCTGCTTGTTGCGTAAAAAAATAATCATCCCTTTAGTGCCCCTAGCACGGAGCTTGGATGTGTGGCTTTCACTTCCCAACCCGTCTCGCTGGCTGGCCAGGACCATCCGATTCGGTTACGCAATTCAGTTTGCCAGGCCCCCGCCCCCCTTCGCGAGAGTCCGCTTTTCTGCAGTACACAGCAAACATGCCAAGTCCCTGCGCACGGAAATCACGACCCTTTTGCTCAAAGACGCAATAGAGCCTGTCCCTCCAACGAGATGAAGAAGGGTTTCTACAGCCCTTACTTCATCGTACCCAAGAAAGGCAGTGTCTTACGACCAATCTTGGACTTGCAAGTTTTCAACCGGGCCTTACACAAACTCCCGTTCAAAATACTCATGCAGAAACATATCTTAACTTGCATCCGGCATCTAGATTGGTTCACAGCGGTAGACCTGAAGGACACGTACTTCCACATCTCAATTCTGCCTCAACATCGACCCTTTCTACGGTTTGCGTTTGACGGCCAGGCGTATCAGTACAAGGTCCTCCCCTTCGGCATGTCCATGTCCCCTCGCGTCTTTACGAAGGTTGCAGAGGCAGCCCTTGCCCCGCTCCGAGAAGCCGGCATTCTCATACTCAACTACCTCGACGACTGGCTCATCCTGGCCCACTCCCGAGAGTTACTATGCGCCCACCAGGACCAGGTGGTCAGGCACCTCAGCCGTTTAGGGCTTCAGGTCAACTGGGACAAGAGCAAGCTTGCCCTGGTTTAGAGCATCTCTTTTCTCGGTATGGAGTTAGACTTAATATCTCAATATCAGCATGCCTCACCAACGAGCGTGCAGTCAGTGCTGAAATGCCTCTCCACTTTCAGGCCAGGCACAATGGTCCCTTTAAAACTTTTCCAGAAGCTCCTGGGGCATATGGCATCCTCCGCGGTGGTTGCACCACTGGGGTTGATGCATATGAGATCAGGATGAGCCAGTCGTCGAGGTAGTTGAGTATGAGAATGCCGGCTTCTCGGACTGGGGCAAGGGCTGCCTCTGCGACCAGCGAGACAGCACCACCGCGGTAGCGTACATAAATCGGCGGCATATACTCCCGCCACATGTCACGATTAGCTCGTCGTCTCCTCTTTTGGAGCCAGCAGCGACTCAAGTCGCTGTGCGCCACTCACATACCCAACAACCTCAATGTGGTAGCGGACGCACTGTCACGACAATGCTTGCCCGATGGAGAGTGGAGGCTTCACGCCCAGTCGGTCCAGCTGATTTGGGAACGGTTCGGCAAGGCTCAGGTAGACCTGTTCGCCTCCCGAGAGACCTCCCACTGCCCGCTCTGGTATGCCCGAACAGAGGCTCCCCTCGGGGCAGACGCACTGGCACACAGCTAGCCCATGTGGCTGCACAAGTACGCATTTCCCCCAGTGAGCCTTCTTGCACAGGTGCTATGCAAGGTCAGGGAGGACGAGGAACAAGTCACCCTAGTGGCTCCCTATTGGCCCACCCGGGCTTGGTTCTCGGACCTCATACTCCTCGCGACAGCCCCTCCCAGGCAAATTCACCTGAGGACAGACTTTCTTTCTCAAGAACGGGGCAAGCTCTGGCATCCGCACCCAGACCTCTGGAACCTCCACGTCTGGCCCCTGGATGGTACGCGGAAGATCTAGCTGATCTACCACCTACTGTTGTAGACACGATCAACCATGCCAGAGCCCCTTCTACCAGGAAACTTTACACCCTAAAGTGGCGCTTGTTCGTGAATTGGTTTTCTTCTCGGTGCGAAGACCCACAAAGGTGCAGAGTCAGGTCAGTGCTCTCATTTCTGCAGGAGAGGTTGGAGGGGATGCTGTCTCCGTCCACCTTGAAGGTGTATGTAGCTGCTATCGCAGCCCACCATGACGCAGTAGGCGACAAGTCTTTGGGTAAGCACGACTTGATTATCAGGTTCCTAAGAGGCGCCCGGAGGTTAAATCCCTCTCGGCCAAGCCTGTTCCCCTCCTGGGAACTCTCAGTGGTCCTCTTGGGCCTTCAGAGACCCCCCTTCGAGCCCCTAGAATCAGTTGGACTCAGAAGGGCTGTTTTTAAGGAGAAGCCCCTGATCGTGCTCAACCTCCATCAAGAGGGTCGGGGACCTGCAAGCATTCTCTGTCAGCAACACTTGACTGGAGTTCGGTCCGGCAGACACACATGTGATCCTAAGACCAGGGCTGGGCTACATGCCCAAGGTTCCTACCATGCCCTTCAGAGACCAGGTAGTGAACCTGCAAGGGCTGCCCCGGGAAGAGGCAGACCCAGCCCCTTTGTTGCTGTGTCTGGTACGTGCTTTGCGTACCTACTTGGACCGCACGCAATGATTTAGATGCTCTGAGCAGCTCTTTGTCTGCTTCACTGGACAGCGGAAAGGGAACGCTGTCTCCAAACAGAGGCTCTCTCATTGGGTGGAGGACACCATTTCATTGGCCAATCACAACCCAGGCCGTGCCTCTCCCTTGCGGGTCGAGCACTCTCAACAAGGAGTGTTGCATCCTCATGGGCACTGGTCATCTCCCTGGCAGACATATGCAGAGCAGCGGGTTGGGCAGAGAAACATAAACCTCTTACTTGAGTCACATGAGGACGTGGGTAGAATGTGTGTTCATCCTTCGTTTGACTCCGACTCGGTTCCTCGAAGGTCGGGGGATGACGGGAGGCTGTTCCTTCGCTCTGTCAGCGGGGTGGTACAGTGGCTGATTCTTAGTGGGTTGTCTGAGAAATCATCGAAGTCGACTTCTGCAGGCAAAAGGGTGAAATGCAGATTGCTCAGCTGTCTCCTTCGGATACGTTAGCGTGCTCGGTGGAACACAGAATCTCGGCTCATCAAGTGAGATGGAGATTGTATGGCCAAAGTTCAGGTACGAACATTACTTCCTTGGGCAGCAAAGCTACACCTGGGAGCAGCAGGACTGCAACTAGATATGACAAATACTGTCGCTGGAAGCCAGGCTTAGGAGAAATCTCCAGGGTTTTATACGTTCGATGACATCATGGTTGAGGGACGTGTTCTGTCATCCATTTCATCCAAAAGGAGATGAAAGTTTGATCCTTCAGAATTTCTCACCTAGGTGTAAATTAACCAATGCTTGATGGGATCTGCAGTATGTTTGGACTCCCGTTGTTTGATTTCGGCGGTGTTTTTTGTGTTTTGTGTTCCTACAGGCCTCAGTCAGTCTCTATGACTGTGTGTAGGCCTACCTTTGTCTCCTATCTGAGCACGTGAGGCCCATCAATTGAGAGTCTGGGACAAGGCTAAAATCATAAAATATACCATAAAAATGACCATACATAATTGATGAAGGCCTGGTAAAAAAAAAACTTTAATTTAGTTTGAATGAAAACTTAATAATAATAATAACAATAATAATAGATCTGTTCATTTTGAAAAAAAAAACAAAAAAAACACCCATGCTAAAATTAAAAAGGACGTGTAAATTCAAAAATGTTTGCATACTTACCGTACATAATTTTGTCCAGGAGGAGAATTTCCCAACTTCTCTTAAAATACAGACATTTCCCATATCTGCCCACCACAATGGGTTTATGCGTTGGAGTCATTGGTCAAGACAACAGATCCATGATGATGTTGAAATGTAACTGTGAATATATTTCAAATGTACTATACCAGGAGTCTCAAACTAATTTCATAAAGCCCCCTAAGTGTTAATGGTGTGTCCTCAAATCCTATAATCAATGTCACTTTCTGCATTTTGGTTTGGCCTTTCATACTATCTGGTTGTTCTTTAAAGGATTGTGAAACTTAATAAATGTACTAAATAGCAACAAAAACTGTCATGGCACTTTTCAAAACACCTGTTTGTCACTATGCACTGCACAGTTTTCCAGATCCACAAGTGTGTGTAGTGTCTCAAAGTTTTTAAATTAAATTTAATCTAACATTTAATTTACGTAGCAATGAATATGCCTGAAAATGATCACATTCATTTTGAGAGAAAATACTTATTTGTAATTTTCAGCTTTGTTCAAGGTGATTAAATCAAACTTATTAAAAAACATTTTTTTATAATGTTTTTTATTATTAAAACAACCTACTGTTTTTATTAATTTTCAGAAAAATTATCTTGCTCCATCGATATTCAATAAACATACATGTATCTTTTTCAGTCTTAATATACAGTCACATTTTTCTTATGTGGGGTCCTTGGCCCCTTTGTACCCCACTACTTGAATTTCATGGTTTTAAATAATTTGCTGTAACTGTTCAATTGGTCCTTGATATGAGTATTGCCTGGCTAGTGGCCTGCATGTATTTGAGACTGGTCATATGTTAATGAGCTCAGAGTTGTGATGTCATAATCATGAACATTTCTAAATAAGACAATTTTTGTTGCTTAGTGTCAATAAATGGTCTGAAAGGACTGGGGAGGAGCATAGCACACCCTAATTCTGTACCTTCTTCTTTTTATCCTGATTTTGGTAATCCATTCTTACTTCTCACAATGTTTCTCCTAAAATTAATGTTTTCTTTCACTATCTATCTAAGTTGTTGGAGCAGTCATGCCTAGACTGCTTATTTAACCAACAACATCAAATGGATGTTGTTGGTTAAAGCCCAGCAGGATGAGTTAGGGGGCTCTTGAACTGTTACTCTGATGATCAAGAGAGCATTGAGTGAGCTTCTCCAGCTTTTTTAGCTGGTTTCAACACTAGAAAAACACTCTGTCACCACATGTGGAAAACATTTCTGCAGAGAAATGAAAAATGTTATTTTAATTGTTGTTGCTTGCATTTTCCATGAACAGAGTACAAAGCAGGACCCGGAACTCTTCATTTCTTTTTTAGCGAATGGACAGATTCTTCACCTTTACCTCAAAATATTCTATATACTGTTTATTTCACATTTATTTTATTTGAGTGTTGCAATTTTTGTGAACATTTGGGAGATGTTGAAATAAAGTTTGACTGTTATTTTCTTGAACTAAACATTAAATAAACATAAAAATGTGGAAGAAAAATAATTAAATAATATAAAAATAAATAATCAAATAAACTATACATAAGTATATCCATTCTGTTAAAGAAATAAGACAATGAAATTATTCATAACTTGAAGAAAAATACTTATTTGATTATTTTTCTCATTATAAATGGTAACAGGGTTGAGTGATTGATGAATGCTGTCAGCACTATAATTTGTGTGTAAAAACCAACATGATCCCATGAGAAATCAAGTTAATCCGATTATATATATATATATATATATATATATATATATATATATATATATATATATATATATATAAATAATTTTTTTTTTTTTTTTTTTTTGACACGTTAAGACGTTTTGATATCATAGTGTGAAAAAGAACTGTTTATAGCGTCATAATCAGCAGTTGTAGTCTTGACTTATGTGAAAGTGAATAAAAAGCACAGCGTGCTTTTGTTGTAGTGCGTCTAGTGTTCATTTCACAAGGAATCTGTGGTGAAACTTAAGGTGGGTGCACACTATACGATTTTGGCCATGATTCTGCCATCTGAGACAAATTTCGGGAATCCTAAAGGATTTCTCTTGTCGCAGGGCAATCTTACAACGTTCAATGTGACATGTTCACAGACAGCCGATTAATAGCCTTTGCGATGATCTTCATCCTCTGATGAAATTTGGGCAGTGTCTGAAATTTAGCATTGTAGCCATATAGTGTAACTGCTACAACAGGATGAGATATCCCGCTCCTCTCTCGCACCCTAATTCACTTGGAAAGAAACCTGCTCTGTGTTTGCACCACCATAGCAACATTTGTGCCCAGTTATCAACCTACTCAATCACTTTCAATGTTTTTTCTTCTTTTCATTTTGTATAAAAGGTTTTAATAAATAAATAAGCAGAAAGACTTTGAGAAAAGTATAGCACATCAGCAATATGAAAGCATTATTTTCTGAACTGCATAAATGCAGAGATTCCAAAACAAAAATAATTGATTGTATTTTTTTGTTTTTTTCTTTACATTTGTCATGCATTTTCTTTACAACGTTACAGCGTTATTGTACGTTAAATAAATTTACTTTAAACGTCTGTAAACTTCTTTAGTTAAGATTCACATCACTCCAATTTTATTTATTTATAAATAAATAAATACAATAAAATAGAGAGATTGAATAATTTACACTGATTAATATGTATGGGACATTTTACTCCAAATCAGCAAATACTGTTGGATACAATTATAGAAATCCACGTCATGTTTGTGCATCATCCATAGGGAATTTGCAAGCGTGATATATTATCAGCCTTTATGAATTTTCTAAATTTTGCGTGGCCGATAGTTTACTTTTTGTTTTTTTCCAATGTGAACGGAGAAGTTTGTAATTTGTCGTGCTACAAGTCTTTTTATTTCCACAATTAATATTTGCTTGTGGTAGCTCATTATTAGGCTACCTCCCGCGCTCACGTTCATTCTCAACATCTGTCATTTTCTGTATTTGTTATCAAGCTGTCTTATTACAGGCCTATTTGACAAAATCCATCTTTCGTGTAAATGTAAGCCTATGCTCATGATGGAGTGGAATTGGAGCAATGGAAATGCTGATGTCCTGACTTTCAGAGAGCGAAAAAAATTGCTCCTTCATGGTGGGCAAATTTTGCCGTTTCGATTCTATTCCGCAACACTCCCGTAACTTGAGTCACGTTCACTGATCGTGTATGATGTATGTACAATATGATGTATATTGTGCAGTCTGACATAACGTCGCACAGTGTGCCATAGCGATATCAATGCATTCATATCTTACAGTCTGACAAGGAACAATCGTAAAGGAATATTATAAATCGTACAGTGTGCACCAGCCTTTAGAACGCAGCATGTAAAAGTCAGTCAAAAATGAAGTTAAGTAGCATTCATTCTACGAGAATAGGTTGGACATAATATACCTTTTGATCTGTCAATAGCAAGATGCCTTTTGTTCTCAACACTGTTAGAGTTAGGTTAGAGCAGCAGTCACCAATTAGTTGACCACAGTCCAGATCCAGGCTTGGCTCTATGTGGACTGTGAGACATCAGGACAACTATTACCCTATTTTATCGTTTCTACAGTTTCTAATTGCACAATGCATCAACACATGCAGCTGTACGTGCCAGAATATCTTTAATCACTTTTTCCTTTAATAGCACAGAATGCACATAATTTAAATGCATTCCCGCTCGTCGCACCTGTCCTCTTTCCCCTGCAATAGATGCAGAGACACAGTGAGAAGCAATATTGAAGGATACTGGCATCTCTTCACTAAAAATCTTCATGTGTCTAATGTGTCTCCAATGGTTCAGCTAAGCCAAGTTTGTGACAGTACAATTTAGCGTGGTGCCACCATGTCAGAGCGCATTTATAACCTTTTTCCTGCATGAATTTAGCTTTATTAATCAGCATATTATGAGCCTTTCATATTAAACAAATAAATCTTTGTTATAATTTTGAGAAAATGAATCAGAGATGTAATCATTTCTGGCATGATGGCAAGGAAAGACAATGAAAACCTTTAAATTACGTATGTAGTACAGTAGAGTCCTCTGCTTATGAGAACATTTCCATTATTTCACAGCCCATTTATCTATAGCAAACAGTATTTTTATAGTGTGCTGTCGTGATGTAAATTGTTTGATGTTAGTAAATTCTCACTTTAGGTCAAATATAAAAATGGGCCATTCAGACTTTTAGTATTGGTCTTAAGTAATATTCTAATTTTCTGAGATACTGATTTTGGGGTTTTCATTAGTTATCAGTTATAATCATCAAAATTAAAAGGAATGAACACTTGAAATATATCAGTCTGTGTGGAATGAATGTATACATTATACAAGTTTCACTTTTTGAATGGAATTACTGAAGTAAATCAACTTTTTGGTATATTCTAATTATATGACCAGCACCTGTATATTGAATTATTGTTATATGAGGGGCTTTCTCAGCAAATATTTGTATATGCGATTAATTGTGTGTGTGTGTATGTATATATATATATATATATATATATATATATATATATATATATATATATATATATATATATATACACCAGCTACTGCGAAATAGAAAGTAATACCCCCGCTTGGACATCTATTTTCCACTGAGAGACTGACCGCATCTATGATTGGGTGTGGCAACAGTTGATTACACACACGCGCTCTCTCTCTCTCTCTCTCTCTCTCTCTCTCTCTCTCTCTCTCACACACACACACACGCATACACATGCAGCTGTCTATCCTTGTTTATCCAATAACTTGTTAGAAACAGCACAAGCCGTGATACTATTTCTGAAGTTAACTTATTGAATTACTAACAGAGGCTTGGACGCATCATTTGTTTTGAACCAGCAACGGCAGATTCTGATCCGTTGCGTAAGAAAGTAGTTCCATGCACAAATGTGTTTTTATGACCTAACTCTGTTTTTACTAATGTTTTAAAATGTACTTGTTATGTTAATTGAACTGTTGTATATAAGCAATATCACACTCGCAATCATACAATATGGCCCTACATTACCTGCGGATGGATATATATATATATATATCCATCCATCCATCCATCTTCAACCGCTTATCCGAAGTCGGGTCGCGGGGACAGCAGCTCCAGCAGGGGGCCCCAAACTTCCCTATCCCAAGCCACATTAACCAACTCTGACTGTGGGACCCCGAGGCATTCCCAGGCCAGTGTGAAGATGTAATCTCTCCACCTAGCTGGACGTGCCTGAAACACCTCCCTAGGGAGGCGCCCAGGGGCATCCTTACCAGATGCCTAAACCACCTCAACTGACTCCTCTCGACGCAAAGGAGCAGCGTCTCTACTCCGAGCTCCTCACGGATGACTGAGCTCCTCACCCTGTCTCTAAGGGAGAAGCCTGCCACCCTTCTGAGGAAGCCAATTTATGCCGCTTGTACTCACGACCTAGTTCTTTCGGTCATGACCCAGCCTTCATGACCATAGGTGAGGGTAGGAACAAAAATTTACCGGTAGATTGAGAGCTTTGCCTTCCTTCCACCACCCAATAACCTCCTCGGTTGAGGTCAACAGAGTCCCATCTTTGCTGTATACAGCTTGGATGGTTCCCCATTTCCCCCTCCTAAGGTGGCGGATGGTTGTCCAGAAGCACTTTGGTGCGGACCGAAAGTCCTTCTCCATGGCTTCTCTGAACTTTTCCCACACCCACTTCTTTGCCTCCCTCACGGCAGAGGCCGCAACCCTTCGGACATGTCAGTACCTTGCAACTGCCTCCGGAGACCTCCATGACAACAAATCCCGGAAGGCCTCTTTCTTCAGTCAGATGGCTTCCCTGACCACCAGTGTCCACCACGGTGTTTGAGGGTTACCACCCCTTGAGGCACATAAAACCTTGAGACCGCAGCTCCCCGCTTCGGCAATGGAAGCTTTGAACATTGCCCACTCCGGTTCCATGTCCCCAAACTCCGCAGCGATGCCTGAAAAGCTCCGCCATGGGTGTGAGTTGGAGATCTCGTGGACAGGGGCCTCGTCCAAACGTCCAAACGTTCCCAGTTCACCCACACTTCTCGCTTGGGCTTCCCAGGTCTGTCCAGAGTCTTCCCCCACCCCCTGACCCAACTCACCACCAGATGGTGATCGGTTGACAGCTCCGCCCCTCTCTTCACCCGAATGTCCAAAACATATGGCCTCAGATCCGATGACAATATTACAAAATCATCGACCTTAAGGCCTAGGGTGCTCTGGTACCACGTACACTTATGAGCATCCTTATGGTCGAACATGGTGTTTGTTATAGATAATCCATGACTAGCACAGAAATCTAATAACAAACATCCACTCGGTTTCAGATCAGGGAGGCCATTCCTCTCAATCACGCCTTTCCAGGTGTCCCTGTCATTTCCCACATGCGCGTGAAGTCACCCAGCATCACTATGGTGTCCCCTACTGGGGCCCTATTCAGGACTCCATTCAGGGTCTTCAAAAAGGCTGAATACTACGAACTGCTGTTCGGTGCATATGCACAGACAACAGTCAGAGTTTCCCCCCCCAGATCCAACTGGTAGCGCTCCACCTCCCTCACCAGTTCCGACTCCTTCCCCCCCAGCGAGGTGATGTTCCACATCCCTAGAGCTAGCCTTTGCCGCCTGAGTCTGGTCTGTCGAGACGCACGGCCTTCACTGCCACCCATATGACAGTGCACCCGACTCCTGCGGTTTATCCAATGGGTGGTGGGCCCAAGGGATGTAGAGGGGGATGTCAAGTCGCTTCTTCGGGCTGTGCCCGGCCGGGCTCAGTGACAAGCCCGGCCACCAGGCATTCGCCAACGAGCCCTCCATCTGGGCCTAGCTACAGATGGGGGCCCTGTGCTTCCTCCGGGCAGGGTAACTCCTCCTCTTGCCGTTTTTTACATTGAGTCTTTGTGAGCCATTCTTAGTCTAGCCCCTCACCTGAGACCACTTTGCCTTGGGAGACCCTACCAGGAGCACCTGGCTCAAGACAACTCAGGCCTCAGGATCATAAGAGCACACAAACCTCTCCACCACAATAAGGTGCTGGTTCCCGGAGAGGCTATATATATATATATATATATACACACACACACACACACACACACACACACACACACACACTGGTGGCAAAAAGTTTGGAATAATGTACAGATTTATCTCTTACGGTACTTTTAGCTTGGTACTTTTATTCACCAAAGTGACATTCAACTGATCACAATGTATAGTCAGGACATTAATAACATGAAACATTACTATTTGAATTTGAAAAAGATGCTCAGAACTTCTTAATTTACTTCAAAAAGTTCTCTTTCTGTCCTTGTTAGAGCCAGTTGTCATTTGTCTTTGAAGACTGTAGTGTACACCTTTGTATGAAATCATGAGTTTCTTTGGCAATTTCAAGCATTGTATAGCCTTTATTTCTCAAAACATTGTTTGACTGATGAGTTTCTAGAGAATTATTATTTTTATAAAAAAAAAAATTCATTTTTGACCTAATATTGAACACCTAAATAGCTTTCATCTGTGTTTGATATAATTGCAAGTTATTTTCTATTACCAAAATAGCAATTTAGCATGATTACTCAAGGATAAGTTGGTGTAGAGATGGCTGCTGTAATGGGGCCTGTCTAGATTTGATAAGAAATTACTTTTATATTTGTAAACATTTGAATGCCACTTTGGTGAATTCAAGTACCAATTACATTCCAAAACAGCTATGCAATTGTAATTGGTACTTTAATTCACCAAAGTGGCATTCAACTGTTTACAAATATAAAAGTAATTTCTTATCAAATCTATATATATATATATATATATATATATATATATATATATATATATATATGTGCAATATGCCCACAACATTACACAAGCAGCGAACAGCACGAGCTATTACGTAAATTACATCAAACTACGATAAATACGTATCCTAAACATATTATTAATGCATTTATGATGGTCTACACGTGTTTGCAAATAATTTTCAATATATATATATAATACATATATATACACACACACACACGTATAACAGACACAAAAAAGCGTTTCACACATTAATCCCTTCCTCGTTGGATTAAAACATGTATAAACTACAATAAATGTTTTAACCAATGGTTTATATTGACATTTATTTATTTATTTGCTCGGGCTTTGAATTTCACTCCCACATGCAACTTTTCTGGCAACGCATTACGGTCTTTTTCGATTGAGAATTGTTGAAAATTATTTGCAAACACGTGTAGACCATCATAAATGCATTAATAATATGTTTAGGATATGTATTTATCGTAGGTTGATGTAATTTATGTAATAGCTCGTTCTGTTCGCTGCTTGTGTAATGTTGTGGGCATATTGCACATATCTAATATTTTACTGTGTTCACTTTGAACAAAAGCTGTTGTGTGATGTATAGTCTATATTCTAACGCTAATATTAGGAATGAGTTGCAATCGAAAGTAGCATGATCTGCAATTCATCAGCAATATACTCTAATGCAAAAGGCAAAATACACATTTTACAAAATTTAGTTATGACTGAAATCGGGTAGTTATGATCTGTCTTGTGTCAGATGGGTTTGGAGGTCTCAACAAACAGAGTATGACAGTTGGCTGTACAATTAAAATAAAGTTTGAATTTTTGTTCCTGTGTTGGCATAGTTACTATGTTTAACATGTGTAATGCAGTGTAGTCACACTGTTTCCTTCCATCACCATTAGATGCTTAAATGTGTTACTAGTATGAAATGTTTGCTCTGTGAGAGACAAGAGATAAGTTCAGTATTGGAATTATTCTTAATTCTATTTTATTTAATTTTATCTATTGATCTATGATTTTATTATGCATTTGTTTATAGATAATTTTTTTTAAAGAAATATCAATATAATGACTAACAATATAAATATTTTAATAAATACATGCAACCATAACAACTAATAAATAGCATTCATTACATTCAATTACATCACATTTGTGGTAAACAAAAGCCAGCAATGCACACATTTCCTAGATAATAAACCAATTTTAAGGAAAAAATACAATAAATAACAATGGAAATATAACAATAACTAATACAAATGTTTAACTTTTAATAAAAATGTGCTTATTTTATTTAGAAATCAGTAACTAACTCAGTAAGGCTTCAGTGTGTGGTACTCCTCAAAACATGGGGCAACACACAAGGGAGTGTTGCATGGCACACCCATGAATTTGGTGAGGCGCCTCTGCTTTGTCCTGCGAGTGCTGGATAAGAAGACCTTGCAGTGCCGCCTGGTCCTGCTTCCCTGGGAAGCTGTCTGTGGGACTTCGGAGGGGAAATGCCTAGCTGTCAGACGCAGTGGAGTGTCCAATGCAGGGCGGCCTGCTTTGGATGGACAACGAGATGTACTGTGCTCTTCCAGCAGTCCTCTCATCAGGTTCATCCTGAATTGCAGGGATGTGATGACTTTTCCTATTGATAGCAGAGCACATGGGTAGGAAGTGGGCAGGAAGTGAGGAGTGTGGAATATGACAGCATGGTCATTATTGTTTTTTGTTAATTTTAGTTTTTTTTTAAGTTTAAATGCATTGAGTTTACATGAAAAGAAAATATTAAAATGATTAAAATAAACAATTTATTTGTTTATTTATATGTAAATTATATGTTGTTCTTAATCTGATGTGCAAATTTCTCACCCGTAAAATGGTGGTGGACAATGTGGCTGTTCAGTTCTGCAGTGTAAAGGGGGTAAAAGAAGACTTTTTGTACCATTTGGTGGTTTTTCTGGTACAATCAAAAAAGCCTTTCATCATGTCAGCATTGTCCACCACCCCTAACTTTTTGTTATATTCCATTACACAGAGAGGCTTCATCTTCCTTTCTTTGGTGATGTAATGAACCTTTCCAGTGGCTGACATGGTGGATGGATGGACCGTGGTAAGAAGGTGAACATCCCTCTTGTCATGCCATTTCACTGCTAGTTGTGTTCCATTTTCTCTACATTCAACCTGGTCCTTTGTCATTTTGCAGGTGAATGTTGGCATTCCATTCCTGTTGGCACGTACAGTCCCACAAGCTCCTGTGTCCAGAGACAGGAGGTGCTGGAAAAGTGTTGGACTACTGTACCAGTTGTCCACAAACAGGATGTGACCCTTTTTCAAGTATGGGGCCAGTAATGTCATGACAATGGACCCAGAGATTCCAAGGCCTTCATAGTGCCGGATGTCGGTGGTGGATCCTGTATATATGATAATGTTCTGCACGTAACCAGTAAGCACATCACAAAATACAAAATATTTGACTCCAAATCTGTGGCGTTTAGTTGGTATGAACTGGCGAAATGCCAGCCTACCCTTGAATTTCATCAACGACTCATCGACACACAGATCCCTGTAGGGCACAAAGATGTTACGAAAGGATGACGTGAAAGCAGTGAAAATGTTTCTAATTTTTTGCAGGGGGTCGTTGATGTTTGCCATCGCATTGTTGGAGAAGTGTAGGCAGCGGAGGAGCAGAAGGAAGCGGTCCTGGGAAAACAAATTCCCAAAAAATGGTGTCAGGAGCATGGGATCTGTACTGCAATAATCACGAAGTGAGTTTTTTTCACAATTCCCATTAGCAGCACTGCCACCAGGAATGTGTACATTTCATAAGCATTTGTTGAAACCCACTTTGCAATCTTGCCTTTCACTTCAGGTGGTGTTTTCTCCTGCAGCTCTGAGGCATAGCGGTTTGTTTCCTCAACCATCCATCCATCCATCCATCCATCCATCCATCCATCCATCTTCAACCGCTTATCCGAAGTCGGGTCGCGGGGGAAGCAGTTCCAGCAGGGGGCCCCAAACTTCCCTATCCCGAGCCACATTAACCAGCTCTGACTGGGGGACCCCGAGGCGTTCCCAGGCCAGTGTGGAGATGTAATCTCTCCACCTAGTCCTGGGTCTTACCCGAAGCCTCCTCCCAGCTGGACGTGCCTGAAACACCTCCCTAGGGAGGCGCCCAGGGGGCATCCTTACCAGATGCCCAAACCACCTCAACTTACTCCTTTCCATGCAAAGGAGCAGCGGCTCTACTCCGAGTTCCTCACGGATGACTGAGCTCCTCACCCTATCTCTAAGGGAGAAGCCCGCCACCCTTCTGAGGAAGCCCATTTCGGCAGCTTGTACTCGCGACCTAGTTCTTTCGGTCATGACCCAACCTTCATGACCATAGGTGAGGGTAGGAACAAAAATTGACCGGTAGATCGAGAGCTTTGCCTTCCGGCTCAGCTCTCTCTTCGTGACAACGGTGCGATAGAGCGAGTGCAATACCGCCCCTGCTCCCCCGATACTCCGGCCAACCTCTCGCTCCATTGTCCCCTGCCAAGCAGTCCAGTTGTTTCCTCAACAATTTCCTCAATTAGCTCCTCAGTAAGGAACATCTTAAAACACTGAACTTCATTGGGAGATTCTGGAGGGTTTTTGCATGCCGCAAGTCCGGTCATCAAAGGCAACCCCAGGTCCAGGAGGGGTAAAATTACTGGTAGAACTCCAGCAGGAAGAGCTTACCTCCTCCACCTCCCTTGGTGTTGTGTGTACAGGTGTAGGAGCAGTTGCTGAGGCATCTTCATCCTCACCATCAAGGGCTTGGAGTTTGGGGGGCATCTCCTCATCTGTGTCACTTCCCTCATTGTCAAAATTTCTCTCTTCCTCATCAGAATTAAAAAATATTTCTCTGATCTCCTTATCTGTAATTTGTTTTCTTTTTGGCAATTGTGTAAATAAAACTGTGAATATATCAAATTAACTCAAGTATGTGTGTATGTAAAGTATATGACGAGCTCCGATATGAGTCTGAGGTAAAAGTGACATGCCGTGATGTCACTTGTCACTGGGGGGAAGGGAAGACTAGTGATAGGCTATGGTCATAGCCATTGTTTTTTTTAAAGTTTTTTAAATTGCAGTGCAGGCCTGTCTTATAATATATATATATATATATTTTTTTTACACAGATTCCCAATTAAAATTTATTCAATTTCATGTGAATAAAACATTGCGTTTTTGAGTTTATCATCTAGTTTGCTGCTGTTATACGCGGTGTGTGGATATGGACAGTAAACTTAAATGGTAAGTATTCTATGTTTGTTTGAATGCATACAACGTAAAATAAACATTTTCATGTGATTGGAAAAGACTGTTCGAGCAGCTGTTTTAGACATTATGTGCTTGGCCAGTCTCTATGTTGCAACTAAACCATATGGCAGCTGATATGGTTATAAATTGTGTAAATTTGTAGTCTTGTGTTAGTTTGAATGCCTGTAACAAACATGTGGTTGAAAAGATTGTTCAAGCAGCTTTTTTAGGCATGTAAATAGCATTGCTTAGCCAATCCCCCTCTGTAGCAGCAGCAGCTAAACAGCGGGAATGCAGATTTGAATTTTAAATTTGCCAGTTGATGACGTCAGACACGAACGTTCGAATCAAACCGGTTTGATGGTACTCCCCAGGGACCACTCTGGAATGATAAAACCAGTGTGTTGGCATTCAAAAGTATTCAGACCCCTTCGTTTTAAAAATGTTTGGGTTTGATGCAACAAGCTTTGAACACCTGGATTTTAGGATTTTCTGCCATTCTTCTCTGCAGATCCTCTAAAGTTCTGTCAGGTTGGATGGGGACCATCATGGACAACCATTTTCAGGTGTCTCCAGAGATTCAATTGTGTTCAAGTCCGAGCTCTGGCTTGGCCACTCAAAGAATTGTCCCTAAGCCACTCTTGTGTTGTCTTGGCTGTGTATTTTGGGGTATTGTCCTGTTAAAAGGTGACCCTTCGACCCAGTCTGAGGTCCTGAGCACTCTGGACCAGTTTTTCATTAAGGATATCTCTATATTTTTCTGTGTTCAGCTTTCTTTCTGACCTGTCCCCCAGGCCCTGCTGCTGAAAAACACCCCCACAGCATGATGCTACCACCACCATGCTTCACCGTTATGGAGGCCACTGTGCTCTTGGGAACCATCACTGGAGCCCAAAAAAGTTGTAGCCTTCCCCTTATCTGTGTCTTGACACAATCCTGTCTGTGATCTCTGCATGCAGTTCCTTTGACCTCATGGCTTGGTTTTTGCTGTGATATGTATTTTCAGCTGTGAGACCTTATCTAGACAGGTGTGTGCCTTTACAAGTCATGTCCAATCAATTTAATTTGAAATAGGTGGACTGCAATCAAAGTGTAGAAACATCTCAATGATGATGAGAAATGGGATTCACTTGAGCAACATTTCAAGTGTCATAGCAAAGGTTCTTTGACTTATGTCAATGAGATGTTTTCAGTTTTTTCTTTTTAATAAATTTGCAAAGTTAGCAAAAATATGTTTTTTGGTTTGTCATTATGGGGTATGGATTGTAGATTGATGAACATAACAAAATGTGAGAGAAAAAAAATGAAGGGGTCTGTATACTTTCTGAATGCACTGAATATTAATGGTATTACTACTCAAATGTTTCCCGAAATGGGATGTGCTCTGCAATACACATCACATTCTTTAAAAGAAGTGAAAAAACACAGTTCCCCGTCTGCCGCTCACTTCGACGTTGTGTCGAAGAAGTGACACTAGGGGTCTCTCTTGATCGGCGCTCAATGCCTCATATGCCTCTGATGCATGAAAAAATTAATAGTTGGCAGACAGCTCACTGCGAGAGCATGAACATGTCAGCGTTGCAGTCACGGCTCGCTTTCAACAGAAAGCACGCCACTCCAGCCGCCCCCCACAGCGCTCCTTCTTCCAAGTCCTGAGACGAGCATGGCGCCGCGGCACGCACCATGTGATAGTCACCCCCACATGCCGCCAAATACTCAAACCCTGGACAGACCTCTGCCTTCTTCGGGCAGGAGTACCCTTGCAGCAGGTGTCCCGATGCGTCCTGGTCACGACCGATGCCTCCAAATTGGGTTGGGGTACTGTGTGCAACGGTCATGCAGCTGTGGGCCATTGGAAAGGGGCCCCACTGCGCTGGCATATCAATTGCCTAGAGTTGCTGACTGTTTTCTTTGCCATGCGAAAGTTTCTCCCGTTAGTTCTGGACAAACATGTCTTAATCAGGTCAGACAGCACCACCGCAGTAGCGTACATAAATCGGCAAGGCGGCGTACGCTCCCGCCGCATGTCACGACTCGCCTGTCGTCTCCTCCTTTGGAGCCAGCACCGACTCAGGTTGCCACTCACATCCACGGCAACCTCAATGTGGTACAGACGCGCTGTCACGACAACACTTGCCTGGTGGAGAGTGGAGGCTCCACCCCCAGGCAATACAGCTGATTTGGGATTGGTTCGGCAAGGCCCAGGTAGACCTGTTTGCCCCCCGAGAGACCTCCCACCGCTCTGGTATGCCCGAAAAGAGGGTCCCCTCGGGTCAGACGCACTGGCCCTCGGGGCTGCGCAAGTACGCATTTCCCCCAGTGAGCCTCCATGCACAGGTGCTGTGCAAGGTTATGGAGGACGAGGAACAAGTCACCATAGTGACTCCTTACTGGCCCACCTGGGCCTGGTTCTTGGACCTCGTACTTCTCGTGACAGCCCCTCCCTGGCGAATTCCCCTGAGGAAGGACCTTCTTTCTCAGGGACGGGGCACGCTCTGGCATCCGCGCCCAGACCTCTGGAACCTCCACGTCTGGCCCCTGGACAGGATGCAGAAGATCTAGCTGGTCTAGCACCTACAGTCGTAGACATGATCAACCAAGCCAGGGCCCCTTCTACCAGGCAACTTTACGCCCTAAAGTGGCGCCTGTTCGCAAATTGGTGTTCTTCCTGGACTGAAGACCCACAGAGGTGCGCAGTTAGGTAAGTGCCTTAAAGGTGTATGTTCCCGCTATCGCAGCTCACCAAGACCCAGTGTAGTCGGATCTGAGGCCATATGTTTTGGACACTTGAGTGAAGAGAGGGGAGGAGCTGTCAACCGATCACCATCTGGTGGTGAGTTGGGTCAGGGGGTGGGGAAAGACACTAGACAGACCTGGGAAGCCCAAGCGAGTAGTGAGGGTGAACTGGGAACGTTTGGAGGAGGCCCCTGTCCGCAAGATCTTCAACTCACACCTCCAGCGGAGCTTTTCAGGCATCCCTGCGGAGGTTGGGGACACTGATCAGTAGTGGGCAATGTTCAAAGCTTCCATTGACGAAGCCGCGGTGGAGAGCTGCAGATCACTTTGCAGTCAAGTGTAAAGCAGCTGGGATGAAGATTAGCACCCTCTAAATCTGAGGCCATGGTTCTCAGCAGGAAACCGATGGAGTGCGTACTCCGGGTAGGGAAGGATGTATTGCCACAAGTGAAGGAGTTCAAGTACACTGGGGTCTTGTTCACGAGTGAGGGGACAATGGAGCGGGAGGTTGGCCGGAGAATCAGGGCAGTGGGGGCGGTATTGCAATCGCTCTATTGCACCGTTGTCACAAAAATAGAGCTGAGCTAGAAGGCAAAGCTCTCAATCTACTGGTCAGTTTTTGTTCCTACCCTCACCTATTGTCATGAAGGCTGGGTCATGACCAAAAGAACTAGGTCGCGAGTACAAGCGGCCAAAATGGGTTTCCTCAGAAGGGTTATCTCCCTTAGAGATAGTGTGAGGAGCTCAGTCATCCGTGTGGAGCTTGGAGTAGAGCCGCTGCTCCTTTGCATCGAAAGGAGCCATTTGAGGTGGTTTGAGCATCTGGTAAGGATGCCCCCTGGGCGCCTTCTTAGGGAAGTGTTTCAGGTATGTCCAGCTGGGAGGAGGCCTTGGGGAAGACCCAGGACTAGTTGGAGAGATTACATCTCCACACTGGCCTGGGAATGCCTCGGGGTCACCCAGTCAGAGCTGGTTAATGTGTCTTGGGATAGGGAAGTTTGGGGCCCCCTGCTGGGGCTGCTGCCCCCTCGACCTGACTTCGGATAAGCAGTTGAAGATGGATGGATGGATGGATGGATGGATGGATATTTATTGGAACTCTTACCCTCAGGTGACAGACAGACAATTTTACAAATTGTATTGTTTGTTTTTAATGTTTGTTGTAAATGTTGCAGGTGTGGTCAAAGACAAGTTTCAACTACGGTTGACAATAAAGTTGTATTGTATTATATTGTATTGTATTGTAGTTTACAAGTGAAAATTGTTTAAAATACCCAATACATCCTGTGTTAGGTTATGTGCTTGATGCTAATTATCCTTTAAAAGGGAACACCCTGGAATTACTTATATTACAATGTCACTTAAATAATTACAATAGTATTGTCATTAAAAAAAAGTTTATTTACAAGTAGCTCCAAAAATAATTACACTTTTAGTACATGGGTGAATCTCAGGAAACGAACGTGTCACATTTCACCCTAAAGAAGAAGAAATAGCTAATTTTGCATTAAGAAAATGAAGGCTATTTTTGTGTCATTAAGGTTTGCATTGTGGCATTATTTGGATTTTTAAGCCAAATATAAGTTTTATTTCTTTAGAAAAAAAACACAGGTTCCTTGGACAGTTTTCATGTGAGTTACCTATTGTTCATTAGTATTACGCAGTACTTACTGTACATGTGTAATTACACTGTCACATGAATATGTCTCATTCACTTTTCTTCAATTACTCTGGCATGATTCCCTTTTTTTACAACATTTAAAGTCATACATTTCTAGGGAAAAAAACTCCTGGTGACATTAAACTTTATAGGTTACTGAGAAAAGCTTCTCTGACAAGTTTGTATAATACGGTAATACAAAAAAACAAAACATTGGTCTAGACAATTGCAAGATGTTTAAAGTTTATTCCAACACCCAGATGTACACTATGTACCGGGCACTTTACCCGTGATGTACTCCTTCAGGCAGTTGTTCCCAGCCTCCCTTCCTCTACCTAACAAATGTCTTTGTTATGAGAGAAGAAAAAGACATGTCCTCCTGTATCAGCAGGGCTTAACGTCCTGCTGGCAAAGACTTGAAATCCTCTTGTCATTAGCCGAACCCATTTTAATAATTCTCTCCGGAGAACTCTTCTCCAATTACACTTAATGACTGTCAATTCAAGTTCACACCATAAGCCAAGCAAATAACGCATCTATACTCTCACTTATCGAGAGAAATGTAGGCACACTTAAGCATCCAGACCCCACGTGTGTGTATCTGGTGAACAGCCGTCGGCGTTTGGGACAGCTGGCAAAACAATAACAAATGGCTAATAACTGCTCTCAATAACGAAAGATGACATGATGCCTGGGACACGTGAGCATCTTTTTCTCTTGCCACATTCTGGCCTTTATATCTCCACCAAATGTGTTTCTTTTTGATAATCGTATTAGCTGTGTATTATTCGTACAGGAATCTCGTTACAGCTTCTGCTGTAATCTAAGCCATCTGCTGAGGGGTGGGCACGCGGAATGGCGGGCAAAATTTGCACGTCTTTGGGCCCTGTGTGTATTTGTGAGATTGCTATTTCCATGTTTGTTCTTTTCTCTTCTTAATTAGTCTGAGCTAGATAGAGAGAGAAAGACAGAAAGAAAGAGAGAACAGACAGGTAATGCTCTGAAGCCTCGTCCTGGTGTGACCCCCTCATCCAGTAAAAACTGTGCTGTCAATTGAAAGTGATACTGGAACCTTATCAGGTTTAGGGCTAGGCTTGGGACAGTTTTTTTTTTTTTATATAACTTCGGGTTTGCTTTATTACTTGACTTTTAAGTTAATTTCTAAAACAAAAACATGTTTACTTGCACGGAATAATGTCTTTCTGCTCAAAAAAAAGAAGTATTTATTTCCTCCTTGTTCATTCTTGTACACCTTCAACTGTCACAGAAACAAAAACAGACGTACATATGAACATACTAATTAATATTTAAAATGCATTTTACCCAGAAATAATTTTATTTTAAAAATGTTTAACCCAAGTAATGTATTTAAAAGTAATAAACTTGAAATTCAATAACTGTAATATAATGTAATGAGTAATATTATTTTTACTAAGAAAGTAAACAGATTACATTTAATAATTACATAGATTAATTAATAACCAGATTAAATCCAACACTGACTGTAACAAAGCTAATTTTGCACTCACCATCTCATCTAGTCTAGTTGCATCTGGGTCGTCTCGCTCTGAGAGGAAATAAAAAGAACATGTAAATGAGTGAATTTGGGTTCGATTTTAATGTTTGACAGTCTTGTTGTCTTCTATGGATTGGGTTTGGGTTCTAACTCCATCTCAGGTACTATGCTTGTACTATGAGTTAATGCTGTTTAGACCTTATTCACGCTAGCACCATATTTTATTTTTAATGGGAATGACAATGAGGCTGTGAGGAAAAGACTTACCATCTCTTCAATGGAACGAACCGTATAAGGCTGTATAAAGTGCCTAGATCACATCTGATTTTCCACAACTCGTTTTCTGGAGTTCTTTGTATACTGAATGTTCTTGGACAGATATTTTATCAATGTCTTGTCTGTGGAATGATCCAAAAACATGGTAAACTGCAGTACAGCCCATTGAAGAGACTGTATGTCTATCCCTCATAGCCTCATTGTCATTCCCATTAAAAAAGATGGTGCTAGCTTGAATAAGGTCTGGTAGTCTCACATAGCCAGTCTTTTGACTATCAGCATAAAATCGCTTCAATGTCGCAGCTTATTCTGGCCAAGAACCACCTTTAGACAGGAGGAGCCATCAGACCACATGCACAGTGACCAATTATAGGGTTGTTTTCTGTGAAATCGGCTACACAGAACGAAGCAGTAATTACAGTTTTTCTCAACAATGTTGTTTACTTGCTACAAAGTGCCTCAGACAAAATTTGTGAATATCTCTCCAAGACTAGACTTAAAAAAAACTTAAAAGCACTTGCATGGTCACACGGAAAAGTGACATGCTGCTTCCAAATGTTCATGTGGCCTGTAATCAACTCCATGATGCAGAATTTTGTCCTGCTCCTAGAGTGTCTTTCCTCTAAAATACAGGACAATAGGCATTCTGCACAGAATGTATTCATTTCGGCTAAAATATGGGACAGTTACCAACCCTAAACTCTGGGTGCAGTGGTACAAATTTCAGTAAGGCCAATTTCAGCAGCATCAATTTTTATCTGTTACAAATTCAGTGTGATCAGTCTGCTTGCAAACACAACTTGGTTGCTTGGTGGAATAGTCTAAACATGTGCACGATGAAATTTGAATCAGTGGACATCCTGGAAATAGTCTAAAGCCAGCCAACCCAAAACTGGTGATTTCAGCCAGCTTTTGCCATTTCTGTATGCAATCTTCAACAGACATTTTTTTGTGTTCGTGCCATCTTAGACTGAGGTCCATGCTGCTTAACATGATTTTGCCAAGTATGACATTTTCCAGGAACCACATTTCTATAATCCAGTCTGATTTTACAGTTGTGGTTATGGTTAGGTACAGGGTTTCCAAGAACATATCATAGGTATGTACTCTTAATATACATATTACCTACTATAGTGTATGAGACAATGAATATCCAGACTGATCTCACTGTGAAATTGGTGACAGGTGGTCAAATGTTCTGCTGCTGAAATCGGTCTGTGCTTACTGAAATTCAAATCACTGCCCCCCGTGGCCAAAACTGGAAGTGTTGTTAAACATATGGGCACATTTGAACACAGTTTCCAGGTGAAATGTCCACAGAGGGGTGCCAAAAGCTGGTTGTAATGTGAGTTTTATTTGTAGTTGTAAATAATCTAATACAGTCAACGGGAATGCATATTTTATTAATTATATGCCATAACCCAAATGCCAACCCTAAACCTAACTGTCAGTAGAATAAAATTTAATCTTAGAGGGAAAATGCAACCTCTGAATAACAGTCTTCATTGTTTAAGTGAACATGATTACATCCTGGATTCAGTGGAACCAGAAATAGTATTGAATGCATCTCACGCAATACAAGGTAAACAAATTTGAAGTGATGCATAAATGCCTTATGGGGGATGGTATTTGTCAATAACTTGATGTCAGCAGTCATTCTTTGCTCTGCAGAATTTCTCGAAGATACACTCAGGTTAAACTGAAGCACATTTAGTGTCTTTGTATTGCGTCAGTGGTCAGTGTATGTGTGGGGCTTATTGCTTGAAAGATTTATCTACAGCACATGTGATTTAAATTTTGGGGATTGTAATCTGAGTGAGTTCCTGTGGTGTTTGCTGAATGTGGAGGGGGACACCCATGTGCTGAAGCTGTCTGATAGACTCCTTATCAGCACAGTGAGCAGCACAGAAGAGGAAGGAAAAAAGGATAGGTTCAAAACAAAATAATATTGAACTCAGCACTATTCAAAAAAGGAAATGCTGTTAAGTTTTGATGTGTTACTTCTTTAGGAATAGCTCTAGGCCACAAAGTTACAGAGAGATCTATCTATCTTCTTCCCTGGCCTCCTTCTATACTTATCATCCCATCCCTTCATTCTGTTGTCTTCAGAGTGATGGTACATGGAGAATTCTTGGGAGTTCGGTGTTTTTGGTCAAATGAGAGCAGATTAGTGTGCAAACAGGACATTACTGTAGATCTCTGACATTCACCTCTCTCCCAACTTCTCGTTTTAAAGGAATACAGCAGTTCACCCAGTACCGCCGCTCCTTATAGGCACATTACGCAGTCTTGTTGGGTACCAACTCCTATGGGGGAATCAGAAACTCCACTGGCAGCCCTACCTCTCACATTATAAGTTATTCAAGGACCCGAAGGCATATTGAATCAAGTTAAAATGTATTTGTTTTTTTCTTCTTCGATAATTCAGAAAGATCCTACATAATTGTGTCACTGTAAACCATAGATATACCATTATAATAACTATTATTAACATCAATAAACATTATATATATATATATATATATATAGATTGATAGACAGATAGATAGATAGATAGATAGATAGATCGATAGATCGATAGAGATATATGTGATCAAATTTGTGACAAAAAGCTTTTTTTGTTCTAGAAATCTTTTTTTGCATCCCAAACTGGCTGGCATAACAATCTGACAAAAGAAAAAAAAAAAAATGTGTACTTTTAAAAGTGTGTGCACTTTAAAGTTTACAATTACAACCAACACGTCAATAAACTGACTATGATCTTAAACTGATCTCTTAAGTTCCAAAAACAGCTTTTATTTCTCTAATTCTCTAGTTCTTCAGAAAACCAGATACTGATGCTTTAAAGAACCTCTAAACCAACACACATATCTAAAGATCCTATAATGTAAGATCAAGAAGAACCCTATACAGGCAGAAACTGTTTTTTGAAAAGGGTTCTTTGCTGAACCAAAGGCACTGGAAAGAATAACTGAAGAACTTTGGAAGTCTATGTTTTCCCTTTGAATGATAATACAAGATATTTACAGTAGCTTAATATATTTATTTATAGTGTTAATGTTTACACATTGCATGAAATATACAGAATAATGCCATAACTACACACACACACACACACATATACACACACACACACACACACACACTGGACTCTCTTAGTCAAGGTAATGAGAGAATCTTTGGATCTTGTCTTGCTTGCAGCACTCCTTAACTTTTCACGGAATAGTGACACAGATGAGTGGAGTCAGCAGCATATTGGTGTAAGTTGTGTGTGTGTGTGTGCCTGTGTGGGTGGTTTACGAAGAAATATTTTTAGGTTACAAACTGGTAATTACAAGGGTATTTTGCTCTACATGTTTTTTATGAGGACATTTCTAGTGTCCCTATAATTCAAATCGCTTAAAAAAACATACTAAAGTAAATAATGTTTTTTTAAATGTAAAAATGCAGAAATCATTTGGTGAGGTTTAGGGGTAGGGTTAGGGCATAGAATCTATAGTTCGTACAGTATAAAAATCATTATGTCTATGGAGAGTCCACATAAGGATAGCCGCACAAACGTGTGTGTGTTTGCACATGTGTGTGTGTGTGTGTGTGTGTGTGTGTGTGTGTTACAGTATAACAGAAATCCACTTTGGCCAGCATGAGTTGATGATAAACATACAGTGACAGAGAAAGTGATGATGTTAAATTTGCTGAGATGCACTAATGCCTGGATTCAACACATCACTCAATATTTTGAGAGAATATATAAAAAGTGTAGTGTGCAGTGACTGATTTCATACAGGTATTCCTGAAACCACCGGTCGAACAAAAAGAAAGCCTATCCCAAACGTCAATTATTGGTTGAGGCAACGTTGCTCTGTCAGGCTGTTCAGGATGCTCAAACAGAGCAATTGTTTTATAGCACACACTATTACACATTTCAAGGGATTCAAACTATGAATTATAGTTGATTTATAGTTGTCTCTATATATGAAGCTAAAGGGATAGGACACATTTCTTAAACATAGAAGAAATTACACTTTTCACCTTCATTGTCATTTCAGTTGTGGTCAAACTCCTATAGGAAGACAGCAGTAACTACATTCAACGGAAACATGAAGCATGACTAAGGTAAAGACCCAATGTACCAAAATACAAAGGCTACCATAATGTATTTGTTGCCACATTTGAAGACAGTCACACACATTTATTTCAGAAGCCTATTTAGAAGACTAAATACAAGTGTTAAAAGAGATAAATACAAGGTATTGCTGAATTAAAGTTTAAAGCTGTTCTTATACATAGTTGCACTAAATAAATAAATGTGCAGTCAGGTGTAATCTGATTAGAAAGCAACTAGTTACTGTAATCTAATTATATTTTAGTGAAAAAAGTTAGTGTAACGCATTTCATTTTAAATTATTGCCATCAAATTAAGTTACAGTAATTAGCTTACATTTAAGTACATTACCTGAGGTACATACGGTATATTTCTAAAATAATGTTCAAGTAGAAACCATTTAAAAAATGCATTATGTTCACATTTTACCTATGTCTGTGACAGCTGAACCGTGTGCAACAATGAACGAGGAAATATGGACATTATTTTGAAATCATTGAGTGAGAAAACCAAAACTTTTCTGAAACAAAAAATGTTCATAAAGTAACTCGAGAGTAAAGTTATGAGTAATGTGATTACTTTTCATTAAATAATATTACAATTTTTAAAGAAGTAATTCGTGATTTTTGGTGGATTTCGACAGTATTTTCATGTAATTTACTGTCACTGTAACATGTGATGGTGATGTGTAGCATTTTTTCAGTGATAATGTGATGAGGTGGAAACAAGTGCTAAAATACACAAGGGCAAACAAGGGAATGAGAAAAAAAAACAAAAAAAAAAACACACACACACACACAATCATGAAAGGAAACTACAAAAAAAAAAAACTAACAGGAAAGTGTAACTAAACAAGAATTTCAAAATAGAAGTCCAAGCACAAAAACAGGGAATATGTGACAGAGCTGGCTCATTGGCCATGGCAGGTATGGGGCTATGAGCTGTGGCAGGCTTGAGGGGCAGAGCCATGGAAGGCAGAGCCATGGGAGGCTCGAGGCTAAGAGTCCTGGATGACTGGGAAATGACCTCCATGGTCAAGAGCATGGGCAGAGACTTGGGAACGACCTCTGTGGTTGTGAACACTGGCAGCGACTGGGGAGAAGGTGTCCTTTTCCTCCTTTTCTGAACATCTGGGAGCATAGTCACAGGAACGGACAAGGCCACAGGCATAGGCTCTGGCTCGTTGGCCTGTGGCGGGCGCTGGCTCGTTGGCCGTGGGGCAAGGAGCCGTGGCAGGCGTGGACGAGGGAGCAGAAGATGCAGGTTTTGGCCTGAGGTTCTCGCCATAAACCACTGTGTAAAGGGATCCGCAAAGTTCCAGAGCCTTCTCCACATATTTGCAGAGTGTCCAGTGAGGATCAGCCAGAGGCATCAGTTCCTTCAGTGCACAATTCAGACCGGTCCGGAAGAAAACGACCAGAGATAGGTCTGGATAGTGCACTAAATTCGCTAGCTCTAAAAACTCATGAAAGTGATACTCAACTGGACGGTCCCCTTGATCAGAAGCAGAATTCTGACAGCCGCTAGATCAATTTTCTGTGGCACCCAGTTGTTTAGACAATTAATAAAATGGCACATCTTATCAATAAGCTGCATGATTTGAGGTAACATCGGAAACTTGTTTGGAAGCAACCATTATTTTTGACATTCTACACTAGTAGTGCCAAAATAACACACTGCACCTTTAAATGTCAGTTTAAGTTTTACACATTTGGTAAATGTACAAACTGTACTGGAATAATGGGGTTTCTAGGTCAGATTGTCATACAGTGATGCTAGTAAGGGGTTAAGCATGCAGCACAGCTGATGTTGAGGCAACAGATGCAGTAAGGGGTTAACTGTGGGACAGAGCAGCCATAGGGCCAGGCAGAGTGCCAACTCCACTCATAAACCAGAGGCTTCTAGTCAGTGTGCCAGGGACAGCCCAGTGACTCACACACAATGAGTCCTACAGAGCGAGAGAGAGAGTGTGGTGTGAAACACAAAAAGTTTAAACTTTAAAGATATGCAGTTTGTAATGTTTTGAGCGCAAATAATTTGCTTATATACTGAGAAACTTTTCGACTTTTCGTTTTTGGTCTGTAAAGCTGTAAACTTCAAAAACATGTCCTTCTTAACATTTCCAGTTTTTTTTTAAAGTTGTTGTTCTCAATGTAACTTTCTAAAGAATGAAAGACAACACAAATAGAGCAAAATAGTTGTATAAATAGCTGTTTGTATGTTTTTTTTTCTAAGTAGGACTTTGTATTATGTATTATGTGCAAGTATCCACTGAAAAGCGCAATATTTACGTACGTCTTGCACTCGTACAGGCACTCACACACATGTGGCAGAGACGTACCAAGACATCTGTCAGTATTTAAGACACTTCCAATCCAAATGTGTGAAAAAGTCAGTCTGCTTGTATGAAGAAAGTATAAAGAGAGATGCTTTCTCCTCTAGCAGCCTTTTGTCTATCCAGCAGCTATACAATCGCTGAAGATTTTCAGTTCTTCCAGACAAAACACACACTCTCACACACACACACACACACACACACACACAAACTACAAGACTTTTTCCTGCTTTACCCTATCTCCAGCAGAGGGAGTTATGGTTGAAGTGTTCCTGTCCACACTGACATATGTGTGTGTGTGTGTGTGTGTGTGTGTGTGTGTGTGTGTGTGTGTGTATGTGCACATGTGTGTTTGTTTAAAGGTTAACTTAGTTTCACAAATCTCACTCCTGGTTTATAGAGGCAAGAACGAATTAACTTATAAAATATATTCACGTTACTGAAATACATACAAACTTCTAATTCTCAGCATACAATAATGGAGATAATGACACAGAAAAACACACACACACACACACACACACACACCAAAGCTGATTGTCTGCTTAGTCACGTTTTCAACAGACTGAAAGTGCTTCAGCAAATACTTACATAACCTCTTTAAACTGCCTTCACTTTACCATCCAGAGTATTGCAAAGACGCTAAAACAAAGCCAAAGAAAGCAAAAGCTGGGCGTTTTAGTCCTCTGTTCTTTATCATGGTATCCCTTACATAAATATACCATGGTAACCATACAACGGTTATTGTTTCTACTGTAAAATAATAATAAACTAATATGGGATATCCAATTCAGTCTTTAAATAACCCTCATTTTTTTGTGCCAGAGGAATGCAGCTCTGATCAATTTATATATTCTTAGTGAGTTGATATATTTTAAAAGACATTGCCCCCTTAAAGGGGATAGTTTACTCAAAAATTCAAATGCATTCATCACTCACCTTGTGTTTTTAAATGTTTGCTTAAGTCTTCACTTAAAAAAGTTCAATGAAACGAATGTGAATGGTGAAGCTAACATTCTGACTAATATCTCCTTTGTGTTCTGCAGAAGAAAGTAAAAAACATGGGGAAATTAGCATTTATTTAGCATGAAATTTATTTCAGAAATTAGCACAGGTTTACTGTAGTAGCCTAACAGTTAACTAAAGTGTTAGCGGAAATGGTAAATCTTTGCAAGGAAACTCTTTTAAACAGTTTTTACACAAACTTATGATAAATAATAACTCCATAGTTGTTCAGTTTAGCATTTCTCATGTGTTTTTCACTTCTAAGTGTTATTTGTCTCTCGTATCTGCAAGATGTCATTTTTACTCCTGAATATTGCAGACTCTGTCATCGTGTAAGATGTGAAACGGTTTGTGAGTAACAGACATGGGGTGTTGAAGGGGTTAAGCATGTGTCTGTGCAGAAAGGAGGAGTCTACATCCTGGCAAGTGCCAGTTTACACAGACGGAGCAGCTCTCTGAATAAACCACAAAAAATTCCTCTCCCTATCCAAGTTAGCACTTCTCCAAGAGAGGACAAGATGCTCGTCTCCTCCTCTTTCTCTCTCACTCCAACAACACAGAAGTGGCAGACCAGGTCAGCTGAGCTTTGATGTCACCCGTATATCAGCCATTTTCACAGGTCCCATGAGTGACAGAGAAAGAGCAAACAGACCAGAGACATCGAGCAATGAGAAAGACACCATGGAATGATTGGATTATGAATGTACAAAAAAGAAAATAAGGAGATAGTGAGTGTTACTGTGTACTTGTGTTTGCTTTGTGTACTTTCCACAGGTCATTCAACGGTCTTGTCAATATATACACTCCAGACAGTACACTTTGATTCTTTGTGGTTGAGTCAAAGAGCAGGCCATCGAATAAAGGAAGAAAATAATCTCTATTAGAATGTTCAGGCAGAAGATTATGAAGAAATCACAGTTTTTATTGTGTTGAGACTTAAAGTCAAGGTAAAACACCTTTCGCAATTGATTTTACTTCTATAATGTTGTGTATTTCAGAGTGAAACAGGACATTCATTGGGGGGAAAATAAATTGGCAGGATTTTCTGTCCATTGGGAATTAATTGTATCATAAAAAGTGAGCAATAAATAGCAGAATATAGTGAAACAGTCTGGTTCTGAAAGTAATAGTCCCATTATCTTCACAATAAAGAAATATAATAAATATAAATATAAAACAATATAAATATAAACCTCTCGAGACAAAGCTAGTGTCCATCCATCCATCCATCGTCAACCGCTTATCCTGTACAGGGTCGCGGGGGGCTGGAGCCTATCCCAGCTAACATTGGGCGAAAGGCAGGGTACACCCTGGACACCCATCGCAGGGCCACACATAGACAGAAACACACTCACACTCACATCCACACCTAGGGCAATTTTTGGAGACACCAATTAACCTAGCCTGCATGTCTTTGGATGGTGGGAGGAAGCTGGAGCACCCGGAGAGAACCCACGCAGACACGGGGAGAACATGCAAACTCCACACAGAAAGGCCGGGGCAACCGGGGTTTGAACCCACGACCTTCTTGCTGTGAGGCGACAGTGCTAACCGCTGCACCACCGTGCCACCCTGTGCTGAATTCCAGCCGCAAAACTACACTACCCATAATCATGGAGAAATTTGCTGTCACCATGGAAAGACAAATTGCAGCAAAAGATATCAGCGGAGACCACCCATTTCCATGAAGCTTTCTGGTGATGCAATCGAGTCTGTTGATCTGAATATTTAATAATAAATTATGTACAATTTTTAAAAATCTTTTAATCAACTGATTATAATTTTTAATCAAATTAATTACATAAAATGGTGATCAATTAATCTAATTGATTGCATATATCAATATTGCTGAAAAACGCCCTCAAATAAGGGTAATTCAATGTAATAATAATCAAAATAATATTAAAATACAAAAATGTTGGAAGAATACTTACTAAGGTGGCATGATTGAATAATTTGTTTAAAAAATCATTATATATTTCTTTGAATTAATATTTCTAATCTGAATATATAGTTTTCATATATTTCAATTCATTATTATAAATCAGTAGTTTTATATTGTACTTAAATTTTGTGTCATTGCAATGCTTGATGGGATAAATGGTTTATTCCCTCAATTTTTTTTTGTAGTAAACAGTCTACTTTTGTCTTTTTATTTATTAATTTTTTATTTTTTTTAAATCAAAGTTTATGTTGTGATTTTAGAGCATGGATTAAACCGATTACATTTTTTAAATTTTTTTAAAGCCTTTGGAGAAAATAAACATGCAAAAAAAAAAAAAAAAAAAAAAAAAACCTCAGAAAACTAGATTGCTGAAAAACAATTTGCAACATCAGCCGAAAAAGGAAAATCTTTTAGAGATTATTTAAATTATTACATTTTGGATAAAAGATTACGAAGAATTTCTTTTTTTTTTTTTTTACTTGGAATAATGTGTACTGATAAATTGTGTACAATAAGATAATAAACATATATTAAGAAAAGTACTGTGTCCAGTTTGATTTCAAAGGGATTACACTTTAGCTTGGCACTTTTCTCCATAGAGTTCAATGCGTTGGAGGACGCTGGATCCAATCCATGTAAAATGGTCCTACGGCCAAAGGTCCTACGACCTTTATACAAGTTTGTAATAATTTGTCTGCCTTCACATTAATTCAAATACTGAGTGAAACAAAATATATCAGCTAATCAGAACATGTTGAATGTTTAATATTATCCTTTTAGACATCCTGCAATATTTGCCAAAAACGCCTAAAAAAGGCCTACCCAAATTAAAATGCATGCTGTTCTTGCATATACTTTGGAGTATATGCATGCTTTTGGTCTCTTTTGAAAGGGGAGGCTTTGAGGTTTGTTCCTAAATAGTCAGAATCACTGTAAGTCTTACTTGTATTGAGTAATAGAACTTTGAACACACTCAAAAAGGGGAAATAAAATTCCACCTACATTTTTTTTTTGTAAAAAGATGCCTGCAGATAACTACAGCTGGGAGGTATTAGCTGGAAAACACAATTAGATCACAGCATGAAGCCTTACCAAACCCAATTTAAAATTTGATAACAATACATTAGAAAATGAGTGTTTTACACATGTTTATCTAAGTGTATATCTTTTCTATATATATATATATTTATAGTGAGTTCTAATATTAAAGTGTTTTAATTCAATAGAACTTGTTTTGTCTCTTTATTTGTAGAAAGTTTGTTTTCAAAAATTGAAAAAAAAAAAAACACTAATGTGTTTATGCTTCAGTTACTATGTGTCAGCAATAATTGGCAGTGAATCTGAATAAGGAATATATTAGCTCTAAGTGTAACCTTTCATTAGAGCCCAAAATTATGACTGTACAGTAAAGCATTCAAGAATAGCATCATTTTATGTGTCTGTGGTTACAAAGGGTCATTTGGAGTCCCCAAGTGGCCTTTTTTGGAAAGCGCCTATACATACACTTAGATAAACATGTGTAAAACACTCATATATAATATATAAATATATATATATATATATATATATATATATATATATATATATATATATATATATATAAACCTGTACATGAACACACAGATACACGGTGCATGAGCGCACATGAACACACACACACACACACACACACACACGACATAACACACGACATAAGCTGGCAAGTACACCTCAAAACAAACACATAACGTTACCTCAGTATATGCAGTAAAATATGTTGTATAATATAATAAAACACTTACTTGTCGAGAGTGGCGTCTCCACCACCCAAAAACATATCCTCTGCTACTGAGTCAATGGTTGAAACCTCACTCTCTTCTTCCGAAACATCATCCTCCGACTCATCACTTTCACGCCGAGTACACTGCTCAATGACTTCTAATAAGAAGTGTGTTTTGCTGGTTTTCTTGGCCATTTTTCTTCTGCAACCTTCGCTCACTCCAAACGTGCTTTCAAAGGTCTTTTGCGCACGGGGCGCATGAGTCACTATGTTAGTTTGCGCATGAACTTCACGCGTGACAGGTTGAATCCTCCCACTAAAACGGCATATCAATCTTTACAGAAATTCATTGGCTATCAGAAAATACCGTCATTTGCATGGATCCACGTAACTGTGTTTATTTTCTGTCAATCAAAGAGAGGGAGGGACCATTCTTCATCGTTGGCACTCCTTGGCTATTGATGCCTGGTCACACCTCTATCATGCACCGACTGGCTCAAATGATCTGTCCATCTAAAGTTCAGGGGTCAGTGGCTGTTTTGACATACATATATCTGTATTGTTTACATGTTCAAGGTAGCTTCATCAAAGAATGCGTCAAAGTTGTGTTAGCTCTGTCGGTTAGCTCGAAATGCTACGTCTATACTACATGGGTGTTTATTGATATGTGTTATGGACCAAATACTTTGTTGAACTGGATTGTATGGACCCTTTACAGTGTAACTAAACCATTTTTGATGGAATGAAGTGGATCAGTAGAGTAAGATGAGCTTTATAGGTGAGTTTCTACCATTTTGTATTTTTTTATTTTGCTGTAAGTGGTCTGAGAAATACACCGATTGTACCCGCTGTGTTAAGTGTATATTAAAATGGTTTACATCGTTCGAATCACAAGAGTCTCAGCTTTCCAACGATGTAAGATATGTTTATCTTTTAATTTTTGAGTTTTTGTATATCGAAGTTATTGCGCAATAGTATGTGACGTGGCGACGACGCCCCATCAGGCTTTTAAAAGGATATACAGCCATGTGGATTCTGGACCAATGAGAATTCACTGTGGGTGGAGCTACAAAACACAATGCAATATAAATCGAATACCTTAATACTCATGCTACTGTCATGCATGTTTATGTGATGCCATCAGTCAATCAGTGTTGTTAGGACATCATTTTCATGTGGTTCCATACTTGGCTCAGTTGATTGCCTGAAAAACAAAAGAAAAATATGAACAAACATGACACCATGCAGGTCCCATACCTCCAGGGGGGCAGCTAAGCAACTGCCATTGAGCTGAATGGCAATGCTAACAAATAGTATTCTTCAGGTATTACAGTCCTTCACACTGCATATTGAATCCAGATTGTAGAGTTCTGATCTGAGCTGTGCTTGACTACTGTTTGCTGCTGTAAAATAAAGAGGTGCCACAGGACTGTAAAGACAGCAGGAGAGAAGAAGGTAAGGTTGAGCTATGTGACACAGAGAGAGAGTCTTTGTACTGCATGTGCTGAGCTACTAATGAACCACCATCATCATTAGACTCTCAGAA
Organism: Moxostoma hubbsi; assembly: GCA_032164185.1. Lineage (NCBI taxonomy): Eukaryota > Metazoa > Chordata > Actinopteri > Cypriniformes > Catostomidae > Moxostoma > Moxostoma hubbsi. Next base: position 47,523,589 of record JAVLUX010000011.1, on the reverse strand, counting down.
GGAGGTCCAGAGACAGACAGAAACACCAAGAGGAGATGTTAAGAGAAAAGGGTGTTTAAAGAGGGGGGAATATAGGGGAATGAATTGCCAAGTTGTTGTGAACATTACTTCTCTTGCTAGTTTGATTAATTTCCTTGAATCAGTCATTTCAATTAATCAATAATTAGTTTGCCTCTTCACTCAAAAAATTTTCATGTAAATATGGCATACTGACATTTTAATTTAAAAATATGTATATAAATAGTGCTGTTTATAACTACAAATTGATATATTTGTTCAACTTAAGGCACATTTAACACTGTGGACTTGTATTGGATACTTGGATATTGTTAAGATTAAGATTAAGATTAAGATATACTTTATTGTCCCCGAAGGGAAATTTGTTTTGGACACTGTCCATTCCGTAGCTTTACAGAGACAACACAAAGACAGTTCACAACATTTCCTTAGTACATCCTCTCCCGAACGTTCTCTCATATACATTTAAATAGGTACGTATGTATAGTAGTAGACACATTGAAGCCTTCTATTGGCACAAGGCCCATAAAATACGCAATTGGCATACTGCACACTCTATAGTACCCATAAAATACACAACTGATATATTCCACATGGCCTATATGATACACAATTGTCATACTGCACACTATTAACACCCCTAATATACACAACTTATGTGTTGCACACTCTATCTAACCTACAAAATACACAATTGACATATTACTCACACTACATATTAGCGTTAATAAGCTTAATGGACATAGGTACGAAAGAATTTTTATAACAGTTTAACCTACATTTAGGAACTCTAAATCTTCTGCCAGAGTGTAAAAGCTGAAATTCTAGATGGAGGATATGAGTCGAGTCAGAAACTATTTTTTGTGCCTGTCTGATAATCGACTGCTCATAGATTTTCTGGGGGGGCAGATAGATTTTGACCCCCATAATCTTCATAGCTGTCTTTACTTGACGAGCGATCTGTGATTTTGATTGTACTGTCAGGTTACCATACCAGATTGTAATACCGTACTTTAAAATACTCTCTAATATTGCGTGATAGAACAACAACATACATTTTTGTTCTACTCCATACAATCTGAGTCTTCGTAAAAAATGCATCCTCTGCTGGAGTCTGGAGCAGACAGTATTTACATGGTCCTTCCAGGTCAGTGCATTATCAATATGTACACCCAGGTACTTGTAAGAGCTAACCTGAGTAATGGGTACACTGTTAATTACTACAGGCCTGGTGTCACCTATGGTTTTTGGGTCAAACACCATCTCCTCAGTCTTAGTTACGTTTAGCATAAGATAATTATCATCGCACCACTGAACAAATTCCTCAATTTCTGTATAATACGTGGCTGGACTTTTATCTTTATGCATGAGACCAAGGATTGCTGTATCATCGGAAAATTTAATAATATAATTATCAATATGGTGTCTGAGGCAATCGTTAGTATATAATGTAAAAAGGGCTGGTGAACTGACACAGCCCTGCGGGACACCAGTGCTGATTGGCCTGGGTTCCGTAAGAGCAATATTCACTTTAACCTGTTGAGTACGGTTTGTTAAAAATGAAAAATACCAGTTAAGAATAAAATAGTTAACATTCATATGTTTCAGTTTCTGAATAAGCATGTGAGGCTGTATAGTGTTAAAAGCCGAACTAAAATCAACAAATAAAATACGTGCATAGGCTTTGGGGTCTTCAAGATGTTTACTGACCAGATGTGAAATGCTACTAATAGCATCATCTGTGCCACGCCCCTGCCTGTAAGCAAACTGAAACGGATCTAAAAACGCACCAACATCTTTTTTAAGAAATGACACCATTATCTTCTCAAAACATTTCATAACAATAGAAGTTAGCGCCACAGGCCTAAAATCATTATTCACCTTTGGGCATGGTTTTTTAGCTACCGGTGTAATTACTGATTTCTTCCACAAAGTATAACATGCGAGTCTACTGATTTTTGGAAGATTGGAAACCATGCAGGTGTCAGCTCATCTGCACATGTCTTTAACAAAAATGCGGATATTCCATCCGGTCCCGTTGCCTTCTTAGTACATAAGTTTTTAAAATGCAATCTTACCACCTTGGGTTCTACCACCAACCTTACATCCTGCTCTGTGACAGAAATTGTCTCTAAAATATTCTTCCCTTCAAAAGAGAAGTCCCGAGTTTCAAATCTCAGATAAAAGTCATTCAGTTCATTAGCTCTTTGCAGGTCATCTGAAGTGCTGATACGTTTTTGAGCCGGTGTCATATTCGTGATTGCCATCATCGTGTCCCATAGGTTTTTTGATTTCTTTTCTCTAAAACTCTGTTCGATTAGTTCTTTATGTCTCTTCCTGGCTTCCCTGAGTGAATGATTAAGCTCAGCTTGCACTATTTTCAGTTGTGCTCTATCGTGGTTCTTAAATGCCAGTTTCTTATGGTTGATACAGTCTTTAACCTCCTTAGTTATATATGGTTTATTGTTAGGATACATAATTATTTCTTTTTGAGGTATAGCATTGTCCACACAAAATTTTATGTAATCCGTAACCGTCTCTGCTGCTTTATCCACGTCCAGTTCATGAAAAATACTCCACTCTGTCAAGAGAAAACAGCCTTTAAGGGACTCTATGCTGTCACTCGTCCATACCTTCACAGTCTTGGTGTATGGTTTACTGCTTTTAAGGACAGTTTTGTAAGTAGGAATGAGATGTACTACATTGTGGTCCGAATTTGACAACGGGGGTTTAGCCCTGCTCACATAAGTATTCTTCACATTACAATAACACTTATCAAGGATTCTATCCTCTCTTGTACCACATTTAACGTACTGTGAGAATCCCGGGAGTGACAATTCCAATTTGCAGTGATTAAAATCCCCTAAAATCACAACCGCAGCCTCCGGAGTGCGCAGTAACTGTTGATGTACGCAGTCAGTAATGTGTGCCGCAGCTTTTGCGGCGTTCCCACTTGGAGGGACATACACACTGCAGAGGATGATATTGCCAAACTCTCTAGGCAGATACAGAGGTCTTAGGCTCAAGCACATTAATTCGACGTCGGGATTGCAAATACTTTTCCACAATGTATGTTGCCTGCACCATTTATCATTAATAAAAACGTAAATACCTCCGCCTCTGTCTTTACCTGACGTCTCACTCCTATTGGAGCGAATGAAAGAGAAACCCTCCACCTCACACAGTGAGTCAGGAACATCGGGACACAGCCATGTCTCCGTGAACACCATTATAGATGACTCGCGGTATTCATAACAGGCTGAAGCGTTAATCCGTAACTCATCCATTTTCCTTTTCAAAGATCTCACATTACTGAGGATCATGGAGGGTAACGGTGGCCTGTTACCTCTCCTTCGGAGACGCTGTCGGATACCTCCTCTCTTCCCTCTTCTCCGAGTTCGTCTCCTCGGGTCCGAGGACCGTATATCCTCAATGAGGTCAGGCGGTAGATGGTCTCCCGCTGCGCGAAGGGCCAGCAGCTCAACTCTGGTGTATGACAGCGCCAGACTGTTTCCTTTGGTTTGGCATGGCCGGAGGAGTTCCGCAATAAAAAGTACCAATAAAAGTTTTTCCAAGGTCGTCATTGTGTCGACTATACATATACACACTTCCACAGAGATTTTTTAAACGTACAGTCTCACTCTTAAAAACACATTAAAAACAAAACAACCAAGCTACGGCGTGAAACAAGAGTTCAATAAATATATTTTCGCAGCAGTACCGCGCCACCGGAAGGTGTGGTTTATTCTTGTGTCGAATGAAGTGACAAAAGGGGTCTTCCTTGGACGCCGAATCGTACCTCTGAACCTGAGAAAAGGCCAATGTCAAGTTGGCAGACAGAATTTGCATTCCCCGCCCAGGACATACGGGTATAAAGGGAAGCGGGGCAGCGAATGCCAGTCAGGATTTTGCACTGAGGAGCCGAAAATGAGACACGGCCATTTACAGTGCCAGGTCTAGTGCTGTGGCAGAAGGGACACAACGTCTTGTTCCCTCCCTCAGGGAACAGAGGTTACAACAGAAACATGACGTTGTGTCGAATGAAGTGACACAAGGGGTCCCATTTAAAAGCGCCACGCACTGACCCTGTTACGTGACTGTCGAAACAGGTGCAAAGCAGGCTATAGCGTGCCAGAGGCACCTGTACTGGCTGCACGTAGCCCTCCCCAACGCCCCCAAAGAGTTTTCGCATACAGACCTTAGGTTTCCCACACCCTTGAAGGGGGGTAACAGGTGTTACATGCCTAGCATGGGGGCAAGCCCAGCAGTCGAGTCAGAGTGGCGTCCCGAGGCTTGGGTGCTGAGAGAAGACTCGAAGAACTTACCTTGCTCCGCTCACCCGGCAGGGGGTGAATTAGAGACTGAGGAAGAGGCCTAGAGAGGCATCTTCAGAACTAGTCAGCGCTGGCATGCCGGGCTTGAGGCGGGGCAGGAGGCGAGTGAACTGCGTCCGGAGGTCCGCTAATTTCCTATTCTTTCAGGAGTGGAAGACCCTGCGGAGACCACACCCTGCCCAGTCTAAAGGGAGGTAATGCATGGCAAATACACCACGAGGATTGTGAAGCTGGACGTGGGACACAGTGCAGTGGTAGGTCCAGCCTATTGAGGTGGGACTCTACAGGCACGGCGACTGGGGTAGCGGGGCTGCCCGAGGGAAACGCGGGTCCACAGAGGGCTAGGGAGGAAAACCGTCCAGGCAGCGACCTCAATGACTGACCTGGGACTGAAGGCACACTGGATCAACTTTATGAAGGGCCGGTAACACTCGGTAACACCCGGTCGATTGTGCCGCGTTACCGAGTTCTACCGGCTCGGACCTGACAAAACACAGGACGAGACCGACTCAACCCTTAGATTGTAAAATCTGGCAAAGTTATTGGATGTTGCCCAGCCCGCTGCTCTGTAGATGTCTGCTAGGGAGGTGCCATGGGCCAGTGCCCATAGGATGCCACACTTCTCGTAGAGTGTGCTCGGACCTGCAAGGGGGCGGGCACGGCCTGGGTGTGTTAGGCTAAGGAAATAGCATCCACGACCCAGTGGGCTAGCCTCTGTTTGGAGATGGCGTTCCCTTTCCACCATCCACCAAAGCAGACAAAGTGCTGCTCAGAACATCTAAAGCTCTGTGTGCAGTCCAAATAGGTATGCAAAGTTCGCATTGGACACAGCAACGAGAGGGCTGGGTTTGCCTCCTCCCAGGGCAGCGCTTGCAGGTTCATGACCTGGTCCCTGAAAGGGGTCGTAGGAACCTTGGGCACGTAGCCCAGTCGGGGTCTCAGGATGATGTGAGAAAGCGCGGAACCGAACTCCAGGCAGGTGTCGCTGACAGAGAATGCTTGCAGGTCGCCAACCCTCTTAATGGAGGCTAACGTGATCAGGAGGGCCGTTTTCAGGGAGAGGGCCTTGAGCTCCACTGAATCAAGCGGCTCGAAGGGGGGTCTCTGAAGGCCCGAGAGGACCACTGAGAGATCCCAGGAGGGGAACAGGCTAGGCCAGGGAGGATTCAGTCTTCGGGCACCTTTCAGGAACCTGATGATCAAGTTATGCTTAACAAGGGACTTGCCATCTACTGCGTCGTGGTGGGCTGTGATAGCAGCTACATACACCTTCAAAGATATTGTTACTGCGTATTTTGGTTCGTCTTTGGTTCTCTGCACAGTCTATAACATCAAATGCAGTGGCCCGAAAAAGTATTTTGACACTTAAAATGTTTATGTCTTTGCATTAAATAACAAAAATATCAACAAATGAAATTCATTTTAATGAAATAGATGTGTGTATGTGTGTGTTGGCTGGTGGGGGGGTACCACTACAGTGTATGCCAACACCAATAAACCTAGAGTACATAACATTAAAACTATATTAATATATACAGTACATCTTCAGGAGGTACACGCTCGATTCTATATATCCTCGCACTTCACTTGCAAGCTGCTAAATAGGCATGCGAGAGATATGGGTAAGCTTCCGTATCTCTTCGCATCGCCTGAAAACGCTCACTTTCTGGACAAATTTCAAAAGTGAAACCCAGCATGTGAGACTGAAGGACCTGGCCGTTCAGAAGCTGCAGACAGATATACTATAGAATGAACAGTAACCAGAGAAAATAATAGTTTTGGGAATTTAATCTTCAGCAAATTAAACTTCAGCATTCAAAATATTTTATATCTGTAGGTATAGGGTCTGTTCTAAAACGTAGTGAGCTGCCTCACTGCTTTGCAGTCTCTTGACTACATATCCTCGTACTTCACTTGTGAGATATGGGCAAGCTGCCGTATCTCTTCGCATCACCCGAAAACGATCACTCCATAGGCTGCCATAGGCAGCTGTCCTCCATGGCAGCATCCTAATAGAAATGAAGCCTCATAAGAGACCAATTTGGAATGCCACATAAGTGGCAACTCCACGTGTTATTCAAAAAGCACTCCTCATGCACAGCACACAAGACTTGACTGGCAACTGATTTCAATACAAGTGACACAAGAGAAATTATGCAATCCTCTAATGAGCATTAATAAAATATACATTTTGGGTAAAATTGTTTTTGTATCATATTAAACTGTTATTTATTGATACTTTTCAGTAGTGAATGGATTATAAGTATATTTATAATCAAAATGTATCTTGCTTCGTCCACCATCTTGGATTTATTTTTCTGCAAGCTCATCACAGTGCATACTGGAACCACCTACCTGGGGAAGGATACATCTGATGCTACCTAAGAATCTGGCCAAAACAAGATATCTTAAAAGGCAGCATAATTAAGATACCTACCTTTTGGAACAGCCTTCACATCTGAAGCATGCCTATGATGTCTTAATGTGCTGCCTCTGGAGGACGCTCGCTAGGTTTTGGAACAGACCCATAGTGTCTAATAATGCATTGGCAATGTAAACTTAAGTTTCTCTTGCCAATAAAGATTGATATCCCATTTGATCCTAATAAAAAAAAAGTCCAGTGGAAAATGGCAGAAGATTTTTTGTAATTACAATATGTCGTTTTTACGTTTATTGTAATGTATCGTGTATATTTTTATAATGATTCATCTTTATTAATATATATATATATATATATATATATATATATATATATATATATATATATATATATATATATATATATATAGATAGATAGATAGATAGATAGATAGATAGATTTATATATGCTCTCTTTGGACTATTCACTTATACATTTTGCTTTAGACATTCCTTGCAGCTTTTTAAAGAAAGAGAAAGCACAAACACTTTTCAGACAGAACAAAAAGATGTTTGTGATGTTGCAAAACTTAAAACAATAGGATTAGTGTTCAAAATGAAGTTTTTGGCCTCTGGCTGACAAACATTTGTGGATCATGTCCACAGTTAATGTGCTGAAATACACCTGGACACCATCTAATACAATGACATTCAGACATTTTTAAGCATGTCTAACATGTCTGAAAGTGTCTAATTATTTTATGGGACACTGTGAGTCCTCAGTGTTGCAGCAGCATAGATGGACACAACACATTGTTTCAATGAAACCACATCAATTAACCAGTAGATTGCAATGTGCTGCTCAACAAAATTAATTCTATTGTGCTTATTTGCTCTATTAGGGATTGTTTTTTTTTGTTTTTTTTTTACTAAAACAACAAGCTTGCATAAAACTTGTGATGCCTTATCTTCAGCAACTCTACGAGTGACTCTATTGATGTCATCAGACGGTGTCCAACCTTCTTTGGGCGTTTTGACCCTTAACCATAACACCCTCTAGTTGGTGGTTCAGCAGTGGTGGCCAAGTCTCTGCCAAACTTCTCCTGGCCTCCAGCTCACATCACCCCTCCTATTTCAGAGCCAACAAGAGGCACATTCTGCTGCAGAAACACATTTTGATGTGCATCCGTCATCAAGATTGGTTTGCGGCGGTAGACCTGAAGGACGTGTACTTTCACGTCTCGGTTCTACCTCAACACAGACCCTTCCTATGGTTTGCTTTTTAAGACCAAGCTTATTAGTACAAGGTCCTCCCAATTGGCCTGTCCCTGTCCCCTCGCATCTTCACAAAATCACTGAGGCAGCTCTTGCCCCATTAAGGGAAGTGGGCATCCGCATACTCAACTACCTTGACGACTGGTTGATTCTAGCACACTCTCGAGAATTGCTGTGCGCGCACAGGGTTTTGGTGCTCTGGCACCTCAGCCGTCTTGGGATTCGGGTCAACATTGGAAAACTCAACTGCCTAGAGTTGCTGGCTGTACTATTCGCCCTGTGGAGGCTATTGCTGTTGATCCAGGGCAAGCATGTGTTGGTCTGACAACACAGCGACAGTAGCATATATAAATCGCCAAGATGGCGTATGCTCTCGTCGCATGTCGCAACTCGCCCACCCTCTCCTCCTCTGGAGTTAGACGTGGAGACCAGATAAGTTAGACCAGATCAGGAGAATAAGAGGACCATCAAGGAACATGAAAAAATGGAAACATCTACAACACAATCACTGCTTCTATACGTGGTCATGGAGAAGGCTGATAAGGAAGACAAAGTTAATCAACCCTCTAGCATCATGCTCTATAAGAAATTATTGAGAGAAGGGTTATGTTTCAAGAAAAAAAACAAAACAAAACAAAAAAAAACAAAAACCACCAAAACAAAATGTGAATGGGAACACACCAACTGAAGAAGTTGATCAAGAAAATGTTTTCATATACCTTGAGAAATGCACTGAAATTTGGGTTGATCTAGGTGGACTGTTCTGGTAGTAAATAATGTTTGTTGCTTTGGGCAAAAGTGTCTGCTAAATGAAGAAGAACCAGAATAATCAGGTTTATTCCTAATGCCTGAGGCCATGATTTGGTAAGTAAATCCATCCTATGTTGTTGGTGCCTAGTGTGTCAAAGCACATGTTCTTGATTCATAAGAGCTATTGGGTCCAGGTTCAAATCTGGCTTGTGTCATATCTTAAATCCATTACCCCTCTAAATGTTATAATGTTAATAATAATTATGATTTTTTTTCTTACATTTATACTGCATTTTTACATAGATAGTGGGGGGATATCCTCAACCACCACCAGTGTGCAGCATCCATCTAGTTGATGTAATGGCATCCATAGTGGACCAGAACGCCTACCACACACCAGATATCTGTGGAGAGGAGAGTACAGTGATGTAGTCAGTTCACATATAGGGGATTTTTAGGAAGCCATGATGGACAGAGGTCAATGTGCAAATTTTGTCAGGGTGCCGGGGTTACACACCTACACTTTTTGAGAAATGCCTTTTGGATTTTAATGTCAACAGAGTGTCAGGACCTTGGTTTAACATCTCAATATGATTTTTTACAGTATAGTGTCCCCATCACTATACTGGGCATTAGGGCCCACACAGGCTGCAGGGTGAGCACCCCCTGCTTGCCTCACTTACACTTCTTCCAGCAGCATCCTTAGTTGTATCCCAGGAGGTGTCCCATTCAGGTACTGACCAGGCTCAACCCTGCTTAGTTTCAGTTGGTAACCAGGCGAGAGCTGCAGGTGATATGTTGCCGGCAACCAGAACTTTATATTAGTATACCACTTTGTATTGAAGAAAGAATGATGTACTGGTTTGGAATGACATGAATGTTAGTAAATAATAACAGAATATTAATGTTTGGCAATCTATTCATTCAATATCAAAGCAGTTAATACATTTAATTGGGAAAACACAATTTTATTTAAATTATTTAAATTTTGACTTTTGTAGCATAGTGATTTTTAAGTGAGTAATTTTTGCATGGTATATCTACATTGAAGCTGTCACCTACTGCTCTTTATCAATACATTATGTGTGTTTAATGTTTTTCCACAGTGTACACATACTTATGTACTGTAGAGCACTGGGTCTCTGAGTCGACACCAGCAGCTGTTATTTATCAAGCTGGAATTCATTGTCAAATTACATACAATCCCTCTCTTGCTCTTCTCTTTTTCTCTGTTTAATGCACCTCTTTCACCCAGTTATATCCACAATATCTCCACAAGATATTTTGGTGTGGTTTTCTCTGATATCTTTCCATGAACTGTGGAAAGAAACTTGCTCGTGTATGAGTAAATGTAGCATAATGGAAACACACACACACACACACACACACACACACACTTACTGAATGGAAACCAATGTGAGTGGCGCATGGTAAGAGTTTTGGTGGTTTCATAATTAGACAAACTATGAATATCATTATTTCAGCTGATGCTGTTAAAGGTGTTATCAAAATGGAGCCGTGTTGTACAGTTTTGCTTCCAGGTTCTAAATGCATTTATATGTATTTTATTTCATGACATTAATTTTATGGATGAGAATGAGTGCGTGCATGCATATTGTTGTTGCTAAACAGATTATTTAATGCTTTCTGACACTGTACAGTCAAATGTTACATTCAGCCATACAGGGTACTGTATGCAAATGTAGAGTATATACTTATACATTTAAAAATACATGAAGGCTACTATCGCTCTGTTCCAAACCGCAGTGAGCTGTCTTGCTGTCTTCTGCCTACTTAGACATTTGCTGTAACGAATGGGGCAGACGAGGAGAGAGGATCCAGGTACAGCTTTATTTAGTAGGTGCAAGGGGGTCAAACAAATGTGAACACTGGAACAAACAAAACATCCACGTGGGGATAACAAAGGTGCAAACACAAGATATATACACGGGGAATAATCCAAGGAGGGCACGGGCAGGAACACGGTAGAAAGCAGGAGCAACAAGGAACGTCATTAAGCTTCAGACATTGATCAAACAACAACCAACAAAGGACAAGGTGAACATGAGGGCTTAAATACAAAACCAAAGGGGAAACAAAAGCCAATGGGAAAACAGAACTCAAAACAAGATAATAAGGCAATTAACTAAAACCAATGACAAAACTAGAACTGATAATAAAGTAATCAAACAATGAACCAATGAAAACCAGACACATGAACATGGAGGGAAAACAGGACATGACAAGACTGGGAAACAGAAACATAAGAGTGATTTCAAAATAAGAGTGCATGAACACAAGACAGTATGGAATGTAAAAGGTGCCAAAAACTTAAAAATAAAAGGTACACAAACAAAAGACAGTGTGGATCGTAACAGTTGCCTTCTAAGTAGGGATGCAAATCATAAGCAATTTAATGATTCCGATTCCTCTAGTTTAAATTATTCCAGTTCCTTAACAGTTCCATTAATGGTTATTTTACCTTTAAGGAAGAAATGGTAACAGTTAATGGTTAATTTGGAGTCAGACATGATGAATTAAATGACCAGGGGTTCAGTACATTTTTGATTCATTCAAAAGAACCAACTCATAAGAGTCATTTGTTCTGAGTTTGGGCTGAACTGTTCTCACTGTAGATTAACACTATTGTAGAAGTACATCTGGTGCTACCTAAACCAACACATTTAGGATGTATGACTTAATCAAGGTTAAGATAAAAAATACAAGACATGTTTTTTTTTTATTTTTTTTTTATTTTATTTTTTTTTTTATATCTGTATTTTTAATATGGTCATTTGTGAGCAGTGCTAGTGAATTTTGATCTATTTGATACACCATTCTGACACTGTGAGTAGTTAGTGTCTGACTGATTGAATGATTGAGGTAATGCATGTTCCTAATTAACCTAATAATTAACAGAGGCTAATGAGCAGACCAAAACAATTTCAGAGGCTCCTGGGGCATGTGGCATCCTCAGCAATGATCATTCCGCTCGGTTTGATGCTATGAGACCGCTTCAGCACTGGCCTCAGACTCGAGTCCCAAGATGAGCACGGCGCCCCTTCCTGCCGTCACTTATTCAGCCCTTGGACAGACGTTTTCTACGGACAGGAATCCCTTACAGCAGGTGTTGAGATGCATCGTAATTACTACAGATTCCTCCCAGTTGGGCTGGAGACTGAACCCTCCTAGGCCATGCCTGTTCCCCTCATGGGATCTCTCCGTTAGCCTCTCAGTTCAGTCGAACTAAAGGCCTTCTCCTTGAAGACAGCCCTCGCACTCGCTACCATTAAGAGGGTTGGGGACCTGCAAGCACTCTCTGTCAGTGACACTTGCCTGGAGTTTAGTCTGGCAGACTCTCACGTCATCCAGAGACCCCAACCGGGCTACGTGCCCAAGGTTCCTACGACCTGCAAGTGCTGCCCCGGGAGGAGGCAGACCCAGCCTTAGCGTTGCTGTGTCCGGTGCGTGTTTTGTACACCTATTTGGATCGCATGCAATGTTTTAGACACTCTGAGCAGCTCTTTGTCTGCTTTGGTGGACAGCGGAAATTGAACACAGCCTCTAAACAGAGGCTTGCCCACTGGATCGTGGATGCCATTGCATTGGGCTACCAGACCCAGGCCGTGCCTGCCCCCTTGCAGGTTCAAGCACACACTACAAGGAGAGTGGCATACTCGTGGGCTTTGACCAATGACACTTCTCTAGCTGACATCTGCAGAGCAGCGGGCTTGGCAACACCCAATACCTTTGCAAGATTTTACAATCTCCAAGTTGAACCTGTCTCGTCCCGCGTTTTGACAGGTCCGAACACGTAAAATTCGGTAATATGGTGACAACAGCTGGCCAGATGTATCGCTTGTGCATAGTGCCTTTCCACTCCCCTGAGGTGAGGATGTGCACTCTACTACCCCAGTTTAGTCCACAAGTCACAGACCCTGGGTGTTCTTTCTCCCCAGCCCTCTGGCTCCGAACTCAGCAGAGGAAGTTCGCAGCCAGTCCCACCACAGGCACCGACTTGCCTGCGATGGAATAGGTGCTTCACAGGATCTGATTATTCTAATAACCCCTGTGATGTATTTTCGTGGTACGGTCGGCAGACCCGCATCTCCCTTGGGTAGAGCTCCATATGTTCCCCAGTTGCTGGTAAGCCCATGTGATGTATTTGCCACATGTTAACCTTCCCTGTTGGGCAGGATGTGGTCTCTCCGTGGGGTCTTTTCCCCCTGAAAGAATAGGATTGAAAAGAACGCCTTCCCCGCTGTGTGTTATAGTGTTAGATGGCCCCAGCCGCATCTAACTCTCTATGGAGAGAAAACGTAGAGAGAGAAAAGGCTGCAGCTTGCTTGCACCTCCATCAACAGTCCACGTAACACGGTTCAGTATTGTGGCGTTTTTAGATAGGGACCCTAATGTCATTACATCGACACACCGTCTCGTTCCCTGGAGGTTACGACAGTAACTGAGACATTCTCTCTACATCCATCATCTTGGATGGATTTTTTTCTTGCTAACTTTGTCGTAATGCTTTCTGCTATTGCCTTATATGTGAAAGATCCAAGTAATACTGCCTTAAAATTTATCCAAACAGACAGTAACAAACAAGATGATGTTGGAACAGTCTTGTTTCATTGAGTGCATTTACACATTCTAATATGCTGATGACTTCCAAATATCAGCTTATTCAAAAAATCAGACAACTTAAGAAAACTGAGAAGTTGTGAGGTAAGGAGGGTGATATGAGGGTTGAGTTGGGGTGTCAGGAGCCTGTTGGTGCAGTTTCTGGAGGTCTCGTCTAGACTGCGTAATGGAGGTGGTTTGAGGCTAATCCAGCCTACAGAACTGCTTCCCTAAAGAATTCCTCTACCTCAGTCAGGAAGAAAGCCAATGCAACACATGAGTTACTTTGAGGTAAACCAAAGTCTTTTCATTCAATCGATTACGATAATAATTATAAATAATTATTTATTTTTATTTCATGTATTTTACGATTTTATGTGTTTGTGAAAACATCAAGATATATGCACTCATGTACAGTATATGCTGTGAACAGTATGTAAATGATCATAATAGAATGTTAGTCAAAGTTTATTATCCATATATGGTGGATTATTCCTTGAGTTTTGAGTTTTCTGTTGGTTGAGCATGCTCGCATACATACCATCTGCTAACAGTTCTTGCCAGCCAGAGGTTTGACTGAGGTAAACCACCACTCGTGATGGTTTACAACAATATAGGCCCACCTGTGACTGATACACACAGTTTCTTTTTGGTCACGAGCCAATCAGAGGCCTGTTCTGTTTCCAGACTTCCATTTTCTCATTGTGGTGGTCCATATTTATATTCAGCTTCTGTGTTTTACAAGCTTAGAAAAGACAAACAGAACACATAAACATGGCCATATGTCTAACAATCTATCAGAAACACATGCATGCATTGCACTTAAAATTGTATATTCTTACTGTAAGTAGTAATGTGTTAGGGAGTAACAATGCTTAACTACATTTTACAATAGTGTAACAGTAGCTCTTCTGTTTTTAAATCAGTGAAGCTTTTCATGTAATGGTTTACTTTTTCCAAAAAGTAGTGGTTAGCGTGACAAAACTAGCTACAGACTCGAGTCCCAAGCTTGTTTTTATATCACATTTTAGATTTACAGTTGAGGGAGCTGAGGTTTTCTGACACACTGCCCTAAAATGTCATCTCTTTCTCATATTTAATGTTGGGAGGTTTGATTAATTCTAGGGAATTTGTCCCCTTCAGATTAATTTGAGTCCTTGTGTGGTATTTTACATCTTTGAAGTGAAACAAAAGAAACGTAAGATACTCACCAGAGCATGTGAGAGGAGCGTTGTGCAGAGCGGTGATAATTCCACCCAAGCGGAGAGCACCTTACCATATTTTCCCGTTGGGCCGACGCACCACAGATCAGGGGTGGATTGTGTGTCAGCCGCGAAACATGCAGGGAATTAAAATGGCAGTGACAAGCAAAAATACGCCACTGCGTTATGCAGTACGGACCACAAAATGGTGCCGCGATATGCAGAAAAGGACAGCAAAGAACAAAATAAGCTATAAATGATTATAGACTACATTGGAAAAAAAAAATAAAAATGTTTCTTAAATGAAGGCAAGTGTAATTAGTGAATTAAATATTTTTTATTTGTATTGTGATCCTTAAACATGACTTCATATATATACACAGTGCCTTGCGAAAGTATTCGGCCCCCTTGAACTTTTCGACCTTTTGCCACATTTCAGGCTTCAAACATAAAGATATAAAACTGTCATTTTTTGTGAAGAATCAACAACAAGTGGGACACAATCATGAAGTGGAACGAAATTTATTGGATATTTCAAACTTTTTTAACAAATAAAAAACTGAAAAATTGGGCGTGCAAAATTATTCAGCCCCCTTAAGTTAATACTTTGTAGCGCCACCTTTTGCTGCGATTACAGCTGTAAGTCGCTTGGGGTATGTCTCTATCAGTTTTGCACATCGAGAGACTGAAATCTTTGCCCATTCCTCCTTGCAAAACAGCTCGAGCTCAGTGAGGTTGGATGGAGATCGTTTGTGAACAGCAGTTTTCAGTTCTTTCCACAGATTCTCGATTGGATTCAGGTCTGGACTTTGACTTGGCCATTCTAACACCTGGATATGTTTATTTGTGAACCATTCCATTGTAGATTTTGCTTTATGTTTTGGATCATTGTCTTGTTGGAAGACAAATCTCCGTCCCAGTCTCAGGTCTTTTGCAGACTCCATCAGGTTTTCTTCCAGAATGGTCCTGTATTTGGCTCCATCCATCTTCCCATCAATTTTAACCATCTTCCCTGTCCCTGCTGAAGAAAAGCATCAGGCCCAAACCATGATGCTGCCACCACCATGTTTGACAGTGGGGATGGTGTGTTCAGGGTGATGAGCTGTGTTGCTTTTACGCCAAACATAACGTTTTGCATTGTTGCCAAAAAGTTCGATTTTGGTTTCATCTGACCAGAGCACCTTCTTCCACATGTTTGGTGTGTCTCCCAGGTGGCTTGTGGCAAACTTTAAACGACACTTTTATGGATATCTTTAAGAAATGGCTTTCTTCTTGCCACTCTTCCATAAAGGCCAGATTTGTGCAGTATACGACTGATTGTTGTCCTATGGACAGAGTCTCCCACCTCAGCTGTAGATCTCTGCAGTTCATCCAGAGGGATCATGGGCCTCTTGGCTGCATCTCTGATCAGTCTTCTCCTTGTATGAGCTGAAAGTTTAGAGGGACGGCCGGGTCTTGGTAGATTTGCAGTGGTCTGATACTCCTTCCATTTCAATATTATCGCTTGCACAGTGCTCCTTGGGATGTTTAAAGCTTGGGAAATCTTTCTGTATCCAAATCCGGCTTTAAACTTCTCCACAACAGTATCTCGGACCTGCCTGGTGTGTTCCTTGTTCTTCATGATGCTCTCTGTGCTTTAAACGGACCTCTGAGACTATCACAGAGCAGGTGCATTTATACGGAGACTTGATTACACACAGGTGGATTCTATTTATCATCATTAGTCATTTAGGTCAACATTGGATCATTCAGAGATCCTCAATGAACTTCTGGAGAGAGTTTGCTGCACTGAAAGTAAAGGGGCTGAATAATTTTGCACGCCCAATTTTTCAGTTTTTTATTTGTTAAAAAAGTTTGAAATACCAATAAATTTCGTTCCACTTCATGATTGTGTCCCACCTGTTGTTGATTCTTCACAAAAAATGACAGTTTTATATCTTTATGTTTGAAGCCTGAAATGTGGCAAAAGGTCGAAAAGTTGAAGGGGGCCGAATACTTTCGCAAGGCACTGTATGTAGCAAACACTCTACACATGCCATGGAAGGCAACACCCATTACAATCAGTTAATAAAACATACAAATATCCATGAAGGAAAATAGAGAGTAAGTGAACAAGAGAAAGAAATAGAGGCCATTTAAGAGACTCTCACTATCTTTCACTGCAGCACATTGACTCAACGGAATATTAGAATAGTGATTTTGCCTTTTTTTTTACTTCAGGCTAACATTGCAAGTATGTGACAGCTGCAGAGGGTGTGTGGTTACAAAACAGAGCACATACACAATCACTGAGTAAATACTCCATGAGCACAAAAAATACCATAAATACTCTCCAGGGAAATATTTAGCAAGCACTAGCAAAACAACACCATAAGGGTTTGGGGAGAATAGAAACCAGTTATAGAGAAAAGACCAAGCTCTATCGTTATCAAATAGTGGGATAGCAATTATCAATTTTCCATATTAATGATAACAGGAATTCAAGGAATGTAGCTCTAGTGTAGCTTTTGCACAGTTGAAGTAATTAATAAATGTGGTCAGTAAAAGCATAGTTTTCAGCTGCCCATAGTTGGACTACCTCAGTAGGCAAGAACATGTGTGGTTTCCACAGTTATTTCCATAGCCATTAGGCTTATTTTGCATAAAAACATACATAGCAAGGCTATTCAATGACTTATTGGCAGCTGTACTTTACATGGAACAGTTTAAAATGCCCTTACGAAAATTGAGAGTTCTAGTAAATTTGCCACTGATTTATTCTCACATGCTAATGAGATATTACGGCAAACACTTCATTGTTGTCACAGGTTTGCCACAGAAGTTTTTGCCAATAGCAATAAATTGTCCATTGTTACCAAAGGTTTTATGCAGATTTACCACTACTGAAAAGCTACAAACTTCTGGAAAACATATGCAGCAAATCGTAAGCTCAATTGCATGTGAAAATAATGAGCAGCAAATTTGTGGCATGTTTGCAGCTAGTTTGCGGAACGTTTGCCAGAACTTTTTTGTAAGGGTGACAAATCAGGGTAAAATAGAACAGTCTACATGTTTATAATTGAATGTTTTTGGTTGAATGCATTGCTTCACCCTCAACAAAATATTTTCCAATATTGGGAAATATAGGAATACGTTCTTCATCAAACATTTGTATGTATTACATATTTTGGTCCTTAGTATAGTGTTGAAGTTTGTTTAGCTACATGCTATTATCTTCCTTACAAAAAATGTAAAGTTCTGACAAACTTGTTGCAAAGTTTCCACCCGTTATTTTCACATGCAAATGAGTTTGCAGCAAACCATTAGCGACAATATTGAATTTGCTGCAAAACTCAGTTGCATGTGAAAATAATGAGTGGTGAATTTGTGGCAAATTTGCAGCAAGTTTGCCAGACCAAGGATTTTTGTAAGGGCTATAATCTGTGAATCAACTATAAACATCGGTTTTTGTGTAGAGTGTTATCTGCATGGTAAACTGAATATTATCTGATAAGATGTTTAAAGGTTATATTTAAAGAGAAATGTTGTGTGTGTGTGTGTGTGTGTGTGTGTGTGTGTGTGTGTGTGTGTGTGTGTGTGTGTGTGTGTGTATGTATGTATATATATATATATATATATATATATATATATATATATATATATATATATATATATATATATATATACTGTATTAGCCTATGTAGTTGGATTTTTATTTGTATCTTATAATGTAACTAACCCATTTTTAAAAGAGTTTGAGAGTAGTTACATTTTAAGAAGTAGCTTGTTTCAATTTTCAGCAGTTTCCAAGTTGCTTTCCCAATACTGTCAGTTTGAAATAATCTCCAATTGTGTTGACATGATAGTGTGAAAGTTGCTGATAGTGTCAATGATGGCCATGTGAGCACACTCTAGGGACAATTATGGCCTCTTTGAGTGTCTTTAGGCCATATCAAGTATACTGTGATATGTTTCTTAAGAGATCCACACTGTAAACATACAATATTTGTGTGCATTGTTTTAGTCCTTAGTAGAGTGCTGAAGTTAGCATAGCTACATGCTAACACTTATCATCTGTGAATCAACTAATCATTACTCACATCTATTTGTGTGAAGTGCTGTCTCCATGGCACATTGAATAGCTGTAAACCAAGTTGCTGCCCATGAAGAGCCTCTGAAATCAGTCAATTTTGAGGTTCCATTTCAGTTAGGATGCTATCTAAATAGACTGTGAGTCAGCTCACTATGATAACTCATTTTATTTTCTGTCATTATCAATCGACTTCTGGCACGCTTTTTCTCTCATCGTGCTGATTTGCTCTTCTTAATTCTTCATATGGCTATGACTAGCTATCAAACTCTTTGAGCGAGAATAAAGTGCCATGAGTTCTGCAAAACTAGCCGCAAATTTGTCACTTGTTATTTTCACATGAAAATGAGCTTGAGATTCGCCTCAGATGTTTGCCAGAAGTTTGCAGCTCTTCACCAGTAGTCGTGAACCAGCAGCAAGCCGACCTCCCCCAATGGAGATGCAAAAAAGAATGAAGCAGTTAACTTCTTCTGCTCTGCATACTCACCCCCTACTCTTGCTCCTCTGTGTTATTCTATAATTATACCATGTTTGTTTTAATGACTAACCACCAACCTCAACAGATGCTTGCTCCTCAAATTTTGAGAGCATTTTGAGACTACCTCAATAATGTTTAATCGTATACAAACATCCCAGTCTACACAACTCCATTCTGATCTAGGAAAGTTGGGTTCAGACAAAGAGGAATGATATTGGCAAGAGGATTGTTGTTTACAGTTTGTGATTTCACATAGATTTAAGAGTATTTTTATATATAATTTTTTTAACAGCAGTCCCATATTTTGGCCCAAATGAAGGCATCCCATGTAGGATGATTTTAATCACATACATTATTTAAGCAGCAAAACATTAAAGGTGATGAAACGCTCAAGAGTTTGTCTAGGTCACTAGTGTAACCCCCGTTCCCTGATGGAGGGAACAAGACATTGTGTTGATTGTAGTGACACAAGGGGCTTCTTTCGGGAGCCTTGGATACCGCTGAATATGAAAAGGCCAAACAGGCAAATTGGCGAACAGAATTTGCATGTCCCGCCCCCGGACATACGGGTATAAAAGGAGGGGATTGTGCATCTGTGTTCAGTCATGTTCTGCACTCACTCGACGTTGTGTCAATTGTAGTGACACAAGAGGTCCCTATTCAATAGTGCAACCTACACTGAACCATGTTACGTGATCTGCTGATGCTGATGCAGCAAGCTGTAGCATGCCAAAGGAGCATGAGCATCAGACTACATGTAACCCTCCCCGACGTCCCACTAAGACGTCATATTTGTTTTTATTAGGTTCGCGGCATCCGACCAAGGATTCCCTTGAGGGGTGAGAACAAGCGACGTGGCAAGCCACGCCAGCTCAGAGTAGTTAGTACCCATTGTGGGTCTGGTCAGGAACTCCTCCACTGAATTTGTGGACCAGAGTGCTAGGGGGGAAAGACATCCAGGGAGCGCTGAGTTCTACATGCTCTGACCTGACAAAACAAGGGACAAAACCGAATCAACCCAGAGATTGTAGGATCTCACAAAGGTATTGGGTGTCGCCCAGCCCACTGCTCTACAGATGTCTGCTAGAGAGGTGCCGTTGGCCAGGGCCCATGAGGACACAACACTTCTTGTAGAGTGTGCTCAAACCGCAAGTGGGAGGACATGGCCTGGGTCTTATAGGCCAATACGATGGTGTCAAATACCCAGTGGGCAAGCCTCTGTTTGGAGACAGCGTTCACTTTAGGTTGGGTCTGCCTCCTCCCAGGGCAGTGTTTGCAGGTTCACAACCTGGTTCCTGAAAGGGATCATAGGAACCTTGGGCACATAGCCCGGTCGAGGTCTTAGGATGACATGAGCATTTGCCGGACCAAACTCCAGGCAAGTGTCGCTGACAGAGAACGCATGCAGGTCTTCAACTCTCTTGATGGAAGCAAGCGCAATCAGGAGGGCCGTCTTCTAGGAGAGGGCACTTAGCTCGACTGATTCTAGAGGCTCAAAGGGGGTTCTCCTGAGACCCGTAAGGACCACGGAGAGATCCCATGAGGGGAATAGGCATGGCCTGGGAGGGTTCAACCTCCGGGCGCCTCTTAGAAACCTGATAATCAGGTTGTGCTTTCCTTGGGACTTACCGTCCACCGCATCATGGTGGGCCGCTATAGCAGCAGCATATACCTTTAAGGTGGAGGGGGACAGCGCCCATACAGCTTTCCCTGTAGGAATGAGAGCACTGACCCAACTGCGCACCCCTGCAGGTCTTCAGATCGGGAAGAACACCAATGATGAAGAAAGGGCTGTAGAAACCTTTCTCATTCTCGGCTGGAGGGACAGGCTCTATCGCATCCTTTTGCAAAAGTGTAGCGATTTCCGCCCTTATGGTGCTGGCATTTTCGCCATGCACTGAGGTGGGGCGGATGCCACTGAAATGGGGCAGATGCCTGGCAAACTGAATTGCGTAGCCGAGTCGAATGATCCTGACCAGCCAGCATGACTGGTTGACAGCATAAGCCACGCATCCAAGATCTGCGTGAGGGGCTCTAAAGGGACAATTGTTTTTGCCATACCCGGTGGCGGTGGGGAGTGGGTAGTGTTGCGTTGGGTGGCAAAGTTGTGACCTGAAGCTGATTGCAAATATTGTATGTTTACAGTGCTGAGAAAGAGCTCAAGGCACATACCTTGCTCCACGTACCTGGTAAGTGACTGAGGAGGAGGTCCTAGTAAGCCGAATAGGCCAAGCTGGGAGATGGGGGCGTTGAGAAAGCAAGCTTTGCCAGTTTCCTGCATCTCGACTAAGTTCAGCCACAGATGACATTCCTGGACTACAAGGGTGGCCATCGCCTGTCCGAGTGCCCGCGGTGTGAAACTTTGTGGCCCGGAGGGCGAGGTCGGTAGCTAAGCGCAGTTCCTGCAGCACATCAGGATCAGGAATACCCACATGCAGATCTTTAGTGCCTTGGCCTGGTGAACTTGCAGGAGGGCCATGGCATGCAGGGCAGAGGTAGCCTGTCCGGAGGGCCTGTAGGCTTTCGCTATCAGTGACGATGTTGTCCTATAGGCCTTGGAGGGAAGTGCTGGATGATCCTGCCAAGTGGTTGCACTTTGCGGGCACAGGTGCACCACTTTGCCCACCTGGGGGACAGCCGTGGACCACCCCAATATCAAGGGTTGTGAGAGTGGACGAGTAAGGAGGTTGGTTCCGGGTAGTAAACGGTGCCCTCCATGAACTCGTCATGCACCTCCGGGAAGAAAGGAACAAGGTGGGGGGCTCCGAGCGGCACCCTGACCTGAGGAACCAATCGTCTAGCCGTGAGAATTGAGGGGAGGATGGAGGGTTCCAGTCCAGTCCCACGCTCATGGCGGCCCAGGCAAGCATATTGGACATCTGAGCATCAGACTCGGACTGTACAGGCCGCAGCCCAGCTGAGTCCTCCGTGTCAGACGCCGCAATGCTCTCTGATGCAGCGGCGACGTCATCATCCTGCCCGAACGGAAACAATCGAGCGTGCTGTGGGGCAGGTGGTTTGTGGAGATTTACCCGGTGAAACCGCGCCCGCTGAACACCCCAAATCGCCTCCATTGCCATCGGGTCCTCCTCAATCCCATGGGAAGAAAGAGCAATGCGATAAAGGAAAGCCGCGACTGCAACGATGCTATGGTCAGGTTCTCGCAATGAGTACATGAACAATCCACAAACGCTGCCTCAGTGTGATCGCGACCCAGACACACAAGGCATCGCCTATGGCCGTCAGAAGCGGAGAGGTATCTGCCGCATCCAAGAACAACGCAAAGGCAGAAGGGCATCTTAATAAATACACCTCTTTAAAAAGACATTGGACGCCAGTGCATTAACTCTTTTAGAGGAAATAATATTATATTAGAGGAGTTGCTTGCTCTTTTAGAAAACTGTCAATGCGCCCAGGGGTGTGGACTGCACTGGCATGCAGAGGAGGGAGAAAGCCATTGGCAATATGCTGTAGATCCAACAGGAAAGCTCTCTTTTAGAGGTGAGTAGAACTGAAGTGAGATTTCAGCTTGATGAACACACACAACCTCCGAAGCAAGAATCTGACTGAACAGATGCACGATCCCTGCCTTTTATGCCCGGGGGCGGGACATGCAAATTCTATTTGCCAATTTGGCATTGGCCTTTTTCATATTCAGAGGAATCCGAGGCTCCCGAAAGAAGTCCCTAGTGTCACTACAATCGATGCAATGTTGAGTGAGTGACAGAAGGGGAACCCTATGTCTATGCCCCTAGAAACATCTGACAGACAATGTGCAATTCATACCCTTCATTGAGTGCAATGAGTCGTAATATAACGTTGAAATTATACCATTTACAAGATGAGAGACAGTATTTACAGTGGGAAACCCTTTTCTTTGTTTTTTTAATCTCCAACATTTCTAGTTGTGGGGCAGGTTAATTCCAGAAATTATGGCAAAAGCTAAGGAAGCACTGCATCTGAATGGATTTATAGATTATTATTGATCAAATTTTAGATATTGGACTATCAAGATACTGTACTATTTAGTTTTGAATCATGTAGTGTACTTTTGACGAAGAATAGCTGTAAGGATTGCCAGTTAATACTTCTCCTTTATCCATTTTATAAGGCAACAGGCTTGTACAACAAAAGTGCATAATATCATTCTCTGGTGTAATTATGTATGCTTTATGAGGCTTCATTCAATTAGTAAGCTGCCATAGAAGGCAGCTCCCTATGTACCACATAAATGGCATCAAGGCATCTTAATATGTTTTGGAACATTATGTCACTTCACTTCATGAGCACATGTATTAATTTGACTAGAGGCCATTTAAAACCTGTCTTTTTATTCTTCGTATTTCACTGTCTTTCCTCTTGGTGCAGATACTGTATATTGGCATTGTAGCACATAGCAATTGTGGTACCTGATTATAGGCGCTGTAGCCTAATGCAGTGCTCATTAAACATTGAAACAAGGAATGATTCTGTAATATTCCAGAACATTCTTTCAACTTACTTCTTGCATCTGTTGAGAACACCTAGCATGTGTTTAGATCCTTAGAACAATCATTGGGGCCAATTGTCACAGTCAAACCACAGCCTAAGTCACTTGTTCAAAATGAAATGGAGTTGGAATAAACATGTATTGATTCTGTCCATGTTCTAATGCTGTCTTCACGTGCTATTGGAAATATGAGTTCCCTACTCTTAAGTTGCACATGAATGTCCTCTCAAGTCATTATTATGACTGGAAAACACAGGGATAATTTTAATAGCCGATTTTTCTAGTTGGGAGAAGACATTAACTTTCAAGATGGTAAAGAAGAGTAAGATTTATGTAATGAAAGATTTACGTTATTAATTTTTCTAAACACAGATACCCTGTTATCATTTGCTGTTTCATCCGTAAACTGTTATGCATATCGGTAACCATTTGATGCATATTGTACATTTTACACAGAGAAAATGTATGCATGTATTTGACCAAAATTCCATTGTCATCAGCAAGCTGACTAATATGCATTACAATGTCAAAATAAGAGTTTCCCAATAAATATGCAATACTTGAAGTTATCTATGTGCACACAGCACTTGAATGTTATGTACTTGTAATTATGACTTCAGAAATGGGAAGTAAAATAATTTTGATAGCACAAGAAGGTTGCATTAGAAGCTCATAACAGGTTATAGCCCAGTCTGGAATGACTGAAATACCAGTTACATTAATCCCGGTTTTATTTTATTCCATTTGCAGTTAGACTATCCAAACACCATCTGCCACTCCAAAATTCTATACTATGATTGGCCATTTCCAAGTCAGAGTTTGGACTTTCAATAAAACCATATTATCCATGATTTAAATCAAAGTGGGAAGCAGTTTTGACATTCTGAGGTACCTTGTGATCCAATTTATCAGACAGCTATTTGTGTCACTTGACACACCTTAAAAATGTAAAGATCATAGCATGAGATATTTAAAAAAAGTGAGATGTGATGCATTGGCAACAAGATATCTGTCTGTCACACCCTGGTCAAATAAGTCTGGAAACGGGACTAGTTCATATTTAAAGAACAGAGAACTGACAATGTCCTTGTAAATTAAACCCTGTCTTGCTATTTCTCACATAGTATGCTGGGTCACACTAGAATGTAGGTGATCTCATCCCAGCATGTTGCATTAAGATCAGATCTGGCTGGCTGTGCCAGGCCTGGTCCGAACTTGCCCAGAAAGAGGTGTGTGCGAGATGTGCCAGCCGTTCCAACAACTGACACCAAAGAATTGGCAGATTAGATGAGCGAGGACATACCACACAAGGTCGTTGGCATATGGCAGAGGGTGACCACACATGCAAGCCTAAATTAATGCTTAAAAATATTAACAGCCACACATATTAGATTAGATTAGATTAGATTCAACTTTATTGTCATTGTGCAGAGTACAAGTACAAAGACAACGAAATGCAGTTTGCGTCCAACCAGAAGTGCAAAAAAGCAGAAAAGTGCATGCGATATTCAAGTATAGAAAGATGGTGCATAGGCAGGACAGGAAATATATTGCAGTGTTTATAAGAGCAGAATAAATATGGCAATGTAATATAAACAGTGTATGAACAACATGTACAGATATGTGCAATGTAGTAGCAGTGACATTAAAATAGTAATAGAATAATATTGATATATGCAGTGTGTTAGCAGAATATGTAATAAGAAAAACAGAGTAAATATGGATATTCTGTATAAACCATATAGACAGATATGGACAACTATGTGCAGTGTGGTAACATTATAAGAGCAGTGAGAATAAGTGTATGTGCAGGATGGATAGTATGAAGAGTAGTAGAATATGGCTATGTATAGGTGTAATTACAGTATGTACATTTAAATAAATAAATAGAACAGAAAGGGGGGGGGGGGTCAATTGTCACCGGGATGCAGAGCTAGAGTTCAGTAGGGTGACAGCTACAGGAAAGAAGCTTCCTCTGAACCTGCTGGTACGGGTGCGGAGAGCCCCGGAGGGGAGTGGGGCGAACAGTCTGTGGTTGGGGTGGGAACAGTCTTTGATGATGCTGTGCGCCTTACGCAAGCATCGCTTACCCTGGATGGTCTCG
The DNA here is from genome assembly GCA_032164185.1 of Moxostoma hubbsi. Lineage (NCBI taxonomy): Eukaryota > Metazoa > Chordata > Actinopteri > Cypriniformes > Catostomidae > Moxostoma > Moxostoma hubbsi. The sequence continues at coordinate 47,497,892 of JAVLUX010000011.1, read as the reverse complement.
ATGGAGGGGAGTGAGGAACCGGTGATGCGTTGGGCAGTTTTCACCACCCTCTGCAGTGCTTTCCGGTCATGGGCAGAGCAGTTGCTGTAACAAACTGTGACACAGTTGGTGACGATGCTCACGATGGTGCAGCGGTAGAAGTTCACCAGGATCTGAGGAGACAGGTGGACCTTCTTGAGTCTCCTCAGAATGAAGAGATGCTGGTGAGCCTTCTTGATCAGGGTAGATGTGTTGAGGGTCCAAGAGAGGTCCTCAGAGATGTGGACACCCAGAAACTTGAAGCTGGTGACACGCTCCACCTCAGTCCCGTTGATAAGAATGGCTGTGTGTGCCCAACTTTAGACTTTCTGAAGTCCACAATGAGCTCTTTGGTCTTCTAAGTGTTGAGAGCCAGGTTGTTGTCAGTGCACCACGAAGATAGGTGCTGGACCTCCTCACTGTAGGCCGTCTCATCGTTGTTACTGATGAGACCGATCACCGTAGTGTCGTCTGCAAACTTGACAATGGTGTTAGAGCCATGTACAGGTGTGCAGTCGTAGGTGAAGAGGGAGTAAAGGAGAGGGCTCAGCACACATCCCTGTGGTACACCGGTGTTCAGGGTGATGGTTGAGGAGGTGTAATTAGCTACCCTAACAGACTGAGGTCTGTTGGTTAGGAAGTCCAGAATCCAGTTACAGAGGGAGGAATTGATGCCCAGTTCACTGAGTTTGGTGATCAGTTTGGAGAGGATGATGGTGTTGAATGCTGAACTAAAGTCAATGAACAGCATTCTCACATAGGTGTTGCTATTGTCAAGATGGGACAGGGCAGAATGAAGTGCCGTAGAGTTGGCATCCTCTGTGCTCCTGTTCTGACGGTAGGTGAATTGGAAGGGGTCCAGTGAGAGTGGTAAGCAGGTCTTGAGATGGGCCAGGACCAGCCTCTCGAAGCACTTCATAATGATGGGGGTGAGTGAAACTGGACGGAAGTCATTAAGGTTTGTTGCTTTGGAGTGTTTTGGCACCGGCACGATGGAGGTGGTTTTAAAGCACGCTGGGACAGCTGCTTGGGATAGTGACAGATTAAATATGTCAGTCCAAACCTCAGTCAGCTGCACAGCACAGGCCCTGTGTGCGTGTCCGGGGATACCATCAGGACCAGCAGCCTTGCGTGTATTAATCCTGCTCAGTGCCACACCCACATCTGTGCTGGAGAGTGTGAGGGGCTGGTGATCTGCAGAGACCACAGCCTTGATGGCCACTTCCTTGTTTTCCCTATCAAAGTGGCCATAGAAGTGGTTCAGCTCATCAGCCAAGGAGGTGTCGGTGACAGGGGGGGTGGAGTTAGTATCTTTGTAGTCTGTGATGGCCTGGATGCCTTGCCACATGCGTCTGGGGTCAGAGTTGTTCTTGAAGTGATCCTCAATCCTTAGCTTGTGGTTGTGCTTGGCCTTTTTGATGCCCCTATTCAGGTTAGCCCTGGATGAGTTATAGGCTTGAGAATCACCTGATCTGAAATCAATGTCTCGTGCCTTCAGCAGGAGTCTGACCTCACTGTTCATCCATGGCTTCTGATTAGGGAAAGTGGTAATCCGTTTGAGGGTGGTGACACTGTTGATGTTTGAGTTGATGCAGTCCAGAACGGAGGAGGCATATGAATCAATGTCTGTGTGGGAGTCGTGGGTGGCCTGAGTTGCGAACTCTCTCCAGTCAGTGTTTCCAAAACGCTGCTGAAGTGCCGAGTCAGCTCCCTCTGGCCACACTTTGACTGTCCTTACTGTTGATTTCACACGTTTGATGAGTGCTAAATACTTGGGTAGTAGAAACAAAGAGAGGTGATCTGAGTGTCCTAGATGGGGGAGGGGAGCAGCTTTGTATGCATCAGCTATATTTGTGTAGACTTGGTCTAAAATCTTTCCTTCTCTTGTGGGGCATGATACATTCTGATGGAATTTAGGCAGTACAGTCTTTAAATTTGAGTGGTTGAAGTCACCCGCGACAATGAAGGCTGCCTCTGGATGCAGAGTTTGTTGTTTACTAATAGCAGAATGCAGTTCTTACACGTCAATCTTGGCATTAGCATCCGGTGGTATGTAGGCTGCTGTTATTACAGTTGATGTAAACTCTCTGGGCAAATAGAAAGGTCTACACTTAACCATGATATACTCAAGATTAGCTGAGCAGTGACTCTCGGTGATGGTGGTGTCCGTGCACAAGGTTTTGTTAACATAAATGCACAAACCTCCACCTCGGGTCTTACCGCAGTCATCAGCTGTTCTGTCCGCATGGAGGAGGCAGTGTCCAGCTAGCTCGATAGCGCTATTGGGTATTCCACTGTTAAGCCAGGTTTCTGTGAAAATCATGATATTGCAGTCCATAATCACTCTATATGTGGTGATCCGCAGCCGCAGTTCATCTATTTTGTTCGCTAGCGAGTGAACATTGGTGAGGAAAAGGCTTAGAAGAGCGAGTCGATGTGGAGTTCGCTTTAGCCTCGCTCGAATTCCACCGCGTGACCCTCTTCGGCATTGTTTTTGTGTCCATCTGAAGAGCCCTCCAGTTGGTGTGGGGATGTTCGGAGGTCCCATGGTTTAGCGATCTCTGGAAGTACGCTAATAATGGTGTCAGAATTGCCGGAACCGATGTCCAAGAGTTCGTGTCGGGTGTACGATATGTACGCTAAACTGTTTTTACTGAAAATACTTGAGATAAACAAGCATAAAACCACTAATTTGCAGAATCTGGAGAGACACTGAGCATCGTGATGTGTTCGCGCCGCCGCCATCTTCTCATATAATATGCAACTGCATAAGCATACACACACTGTGTATTGGAGTGAGGTCTTTCAAACTGACCTCACGTTGCTCTTGAGATGGATTTGTTTTGAGCTTGACACTCAGAGTGAATTGTTTGCCCTTTGGACTCCAGAACAGGATTGGGTCCAAACATCTGGAGCACATTTCACGGATTGAAAACAAATAGCTGCTACCAGTCCCGGAACTACTGCCACCGAACTTGCTGCAAGTTCAGGGGATGAACGTACAGGAGAAATATTGTTCTGATGCCAAACATATCAAAGGCTGAGGATGTGTGTTAAAAACATTTGAAATTGTTCATTGCACTGAATAGAACTGAGGAACAGGGATTAGAGATAAAATGTTTTACATTTTGGTTAGTTTTTATCAGAATTTTTATGTTTCTGCTCTAGCGTTCTGCGGCCTCCTTTTCCATTTTTTTTAAAAGAAATGAAAGAAACTGTATTCGCTTGAACTCATGAAAATTATGTGACTTTGACACATTTACATCCCTTGCATGTATACTAGTACACTATATGTATACTAAGAATGAAATGTCTGCTATGTGGCACTAAAAGTGAGTTAAATGTTCTCCCAGAAAGATGAGGCTTTTAAGGTTAATTCTCTGTTTTAAATCAAGAAAAAATATCTTCCTCCTAGTAGAAACATTAAACATAAACCTAACCGATAGTAACATAATATCTAATGTTAGATGAAAAATACAAATGCTGAAGAAACCACGTCCTTTTGTATTGCTTGGAATACACTTTAGGCTAACATGTTGTCGACTTGCATGCTCTTTAGGACTCATGCCCTGGTCCTTCGCATCGCAAGTGCAACACTCGATACTACAGAGGCTGGTTCACTCTCCGTCTCTGTTGCGGATGTAACCCGATCCTTTCGACGGGTGAACATTCGTAAAGCCGCGGGTCCAGACGGCATTCCGGGCCGCGTCATCAGAGCATGAGCGAACCAACTGGCTGGTGTTTTTACGGACATTTTCAACTTGTCCCTATCTCTGTCTGTAGTCCCCACATGCTTCAAAACATCAACCATTGTGCCTGTACCGAAGCAATCAAAAATCACTTGCTTAAATGACTGGCGTCCTGTTGCCCTCACCCCCATCATCAGCAAATGCTTTGAGAGGTTGATCAGAGATCACATCTGCTCTGTTCTGCCCACCTCTTTGGACCCATTGCAGTTTGCCTACCGCAACAACTGCTCCACTGATGATGCCATTGCATCTACAATACACACTGCTCTTTCCCACCTGGAAAAAAGGAACACATATGTGAGAATGCTGTTTGTAGACTACAGCTCAGCATTCAACACCATAATGCCCTCCAAGCTTGATGAGAAACTCCGGGCTCTGGGCTTAAACAGCTCGCTGTGCAGCTGGATCCTGGATTTCCTGTCAGGCAGACGTCAGGTGGTTAGAATGGGCAGCGACATCTCCTCATCACTGACCCTCAACACTGGAGCCCCGCAGGGCTGTGTTCTCAGCCCACTCCTGTATTCCCTTTACACACATGACTGTGTGGCGACACATAGCTCCAATGCCATCATTAAGTTTGCTGACGAGACGACGGTTGTAGGTCTGATCACTGACAATGATGAAACAGCCTACAGAGAGGAGGTGCACACTCTGACACGCTGGTGTCAGGAGCACAACCTCTCCCTCAACGTCAGTAAAACCAAGGAGCTTGTGGTGGACTTCAGGAAGAAAGACAGAGAACACAGCCCCATCACCATTAATGGAGCACCGGTGGAGAGAGTCAGCAGCTTCAAGTTCCTCGGTGTCCACATTACTGAGGAACTCACATGGTCCGTCCACACTGAGGCCGTTGTGAAGAAGGCTCACCAGCGCCTCTTCTTCCTGAGACGGCTGAGGAAGTTTGGAATGAACCACCACATCCTCACACGGTTCTACATCAGCACCGTAGAGAGCATCCTGACTGGCTGCATCACCGCCTGGTACGGTAATAGCACCGCCCACAACCGCAAAGACCTGCAAAGGGTGGTGCGAACGGCCAGAAACATCATCGGAGGTGAGCTTCCCTCCCTCCAGGATATATATAACAGACGGTGTGTGAATAAAGCTCGGAGGATCATCAGAGACTCCAGCCACCCGAGTCATGGGCTGCTTTCACTGCTTCCATCAGGCAGGCGGTATCGCAGCATCAGGACCCGCACCACCCGACTACATGACAGCTTCTTCCCACAAGCAATAAGACTTTTGAACACATGATCTCTCACGATCAACAATCAGCACTGCACTTTATTAATCATCACTCTGTCAATATATTCTCCCAATTCAATTAGTGTTTATATATATTTATACCCTTATCTAGTGTATGTGTATTCTACATTGTGTGTATTGTGTACATTTGTTATGTAAATTGTTGTGTAAGTACGTGTACATTTGTTATGTAAATTGTTTTGTGTAAATATGTTGTTTATTGTAAAGTGGTTTATGTCTCGTCACTGTCATGACTGCTATGTTACTCGGAACTGCACACAAGAATTTCACCTACTGTTGCACTCGTGTACACAGTAGTGTGACAATAAAGTGATGTGATTTGATTTGATTTGATTTGACTCTGTTAAGCTGCTGAGCAATTTGATTGAATACGTTTGTAAATATAGTAAATTACGTAATGAAAATGTTAAAATGTTACACAACAAGTCACACACTGTAGTTAAAGTGTTTAGATATCATAAGAAAGCATTGTGTGAGGAAGAAGGTGAAAAGTAAATTTGTATTAACTGATAATATGATGTTTAACTCGTGATTTGATTGAAAGTGAAAAAAGTAATTGTTGTTGTAGTGACTTGTTCCTGTTGCTGATAGTGCTTGTGTTTGTAGCCTGCTAGCCTGCTTAGCTATGCTTATCTTTCTATTTTCAGCATTTAATCTTTATCTCTCCCATTTTTTTTGTGTGCATTTTACCACACACACCCGCCTTTACACTTTTATCATGATTAAACTGCTTGCTTTACCACATGCATTTTTACACGGATCATTGTATCAGTCTCAGGAACCACCACAACAACAAAAAAATACGGTAAGTCATGGCATCCACTCATATTATCGCTTCATGCATTGCATGCCACATGTGTAAATAGCTTCTTCCATCAGCAGTGTGGGATTCACATGTGATAAAAGTAGGAATTAGTCAGGTTGATGGAGAAGGTTAATGAGCTAGACACATGCATCCAAATGCTAGTGGAGATCAGTGAGAAAGAGAAGCCAGTAGATACTGTTTCAGATGAGGGTAGTACAGCAAGCAACACACACATTTTGGTTCTGGCTGTAGAGCCCCCACAGAAAGGCATTTGGGCAACATCTTGGCGGCATACTCATAGGGCAAATCATCACTGCCCTCCTGTTCCTGTTAGGATTTCCAATTGATTCTCCCCAATCATTGATGCACCCACTGAGAATCATGTTGAAAGTGCCCTTGTTACTGGTGACTATTTTAAGAAACGTGGAAATAGAGACTCCAGCTACTATTGTTAAATGCATGTCCAGTCAGAGATCACTAAAGATAATGTTAAAGAGGTGTGTGAACTTGCAAAAACTACAGGTATGTCAGACAATGTAATATACTCTGGCCCCCTCCATGCTCATTGTGGTGATGAGGATTAGTGTAACTGAATGTCTGGATGTCTGGAGTCGAGTGATGTCTGGAGAATAGCATAGGATTCATAGATAATTTGAAGAGTTTTTGGGGAAGACCTGATCTGCTAAAGAGAGTTGGACTCCATTCCTCCAGGGAAGGTGCCACTCTCCTCTTTAGTAATATGGCTCATACTCTTAATAGTGATAGTATTTGACTAACTGGGGCCCAGGTCAGGAAGCTAAACCAAACATCTGTTAGCTTCCTTGAGCCATCACACAGGTCACATAAACTACAACACATAGAGAATGAATCACCTATATATCATATAGAGACTTTGTCTGTTCCCCGAACTACCAAACACAAAACCCTCATTAAGTAATTTAGGAAATTTTGTGATTGATGTCAATCTTGGAAAAAAAAAACTGAATATATAAATTTACTCCCTCATCATGAAGCGTTTATTATTATAAACTTGAGCCTCTTCTGAAAGGTCAAGGAGGTGGAGTTGCTACAATTTACAGTGATATTTTCAGTGTTACTCAAAGGTCTGGATATAAGTTTGAAGTGATAATTCTTAATGTGACATCAGCAGATATAAATAAACAATCTTTGTCTTTTGATCTTGCAATAGACCACCAGGGCATATTCTGAATTCCTTCAAGAATTTGCTGATTTTCTCTCAGATCTAGTGGTTGCTGTGGATAGAGCTTTAATCGTTGGTGGCTTTAACATCCACAAAGATAACGAAAATTAATAACTGGGTTTAGCATCTATCGATATCCTCAACTCTGTTGGTGTTAGACAAAATATGACAGGTCCAACCCATCGCCAAAATCATACACTAGATCTCATTTTGCCATATGGAATTCATGTTGATAATATAGAAATTCTGCCACAGAGCGAAGATATCTCATTTCTTGTACTCTACGCTTAGCAAAGGTAACTCAATCTATCATTCAGATAAAACTATTCTTTGAACTACTAAAGAAGCTTCACTAATAAAGTTCCAGATTTGTCTCAAATACCCAGTTTGCGAAAAAGTTCAAAAGAACTTGATGTTGTCATAGAAATGATGGATACAGTCTTCTCTAGCACTCTAGATAGTGTCACCACCTTTGAATTAAATAAAGATAAAGATAAATATCCTGCATCATGGTACAATGATCACACTAATGCTCTCAATTGAGCTGCTCGGAAAATGGAGTGTAAGTGGAAGAATAAAAAATGTGTGGTATTTTGTAGTGCATGGAAGGATAGTGGCTCTAACTACAGACCGGCTCTAAAAGACTGCCAGGTCTGCATATTTGAGAAAAATCATAGAAAATAACCAAAACAATCCTAAGTGTTTATTCAGTACAGTGGCTAAATTGGTTAGGAATAAAACTTGTATTGAACCAGATATTCCATCAAAGCATAGCAGTAATGGAATTACTGATAAAATCGAAAATCATCAGAAACTAAATTGGAATTACGCATCCGTCTGCCATAGCACACCAGAAAACTAAAATTATTCCCTACGAGCAACTTCAATCCTTCACTGTTATAGGTTCTGGAAGAGCTAACAAAAATGATCAAATCATCAAAATCATCAACATGTGTTTTAAAAATCAACATGTATTTTAGATCCAATACCGACTAAACTCCTAAAAGAGGTGTTTCCTGTAATCTCAGAACCTCTTTTTAATATTATCAACTCCTCATAATCCTTAGGGCATGTCTAAACAAACTTTAAACTGGTTATGAAGAAACAACAGCTTGATCCAGTAGAACTGTCTAATTATAGACCGATTTCAAATCTCCATTTATGTTGAACATACTAGAAAGGAAGTGTCCTCCTAACTATGTTGATTTTTACATAGAAATTGTATATATGAAGAATTTCGGTCAAATTTAGGCCCCATTATAATGCAGAGACTGCACTTATCAGACTTGTCAAATGACTTGCTTTTATCGTCTGATCATAGCTGCATTTCTCTTCTAGTGCTTTTAGATCTTTGTGCTGCCTTCGTCACCATAGATCATGACATTCTCTTGGATAAGCTTGAGAATTATGTTGGCTTTTGTGGATAGGCATTAGATCGGTTTAGGTTTTATCTCTCTGACCACTACCACTTTGTCTGTGTAACTGAGGAAATGTTAGATCAAATTAAAGTTAAATATGTAGTTCCACAGGGATCAGTTTTAGGGCCTCTGCTTTTCTCCCTGTATATGCTCCCCCTGGGTGACATTATCAGGAACCATGGAATTAGTTTTCACTGTTATGCTGACAATACACAATTTTATATTTCTTCGAAACCCAAGAAAATTTCACAATTTTCTAAATTAGCAGAGTGTATAAATTAAGAGTTGATGGCTAGAAATGTCCTTCATCTCAATTACGATAAAACAGAAGTACTAATTTTTGGATCAAAAACGTTAAAAAAAAATGACTCTAAAATAGAATCTGACTCTTGATGGATGTACAGTAATGTCAACTTCTGTAGCAAAACATTGAGGTGTTATATTTGAAAACAATCTAACCTTTGAAAAAAAAAAATATTTTCAGAACTGCATTATCCACCTCAGAAATATTGCCAAGTTACAACACATGGTATCTGTTTCTGATGCCGAAAAAACTAATTCACGTGTTCATGACCTCAAGACTAGATTATTATAATGCATTACTTGGTGGATGTCCTGCATGTTTAATAAATACAATTAATTTGGTTCAAAATACAGCATGGACAGTGCTAACTAGAAGCAAGTAATATGATCATATCAGCCCCATTGTATCTGCGCTACATTGGCTACCTGTTAAGTTTCACATTAATTTTAAAATGCAGTTAATTACTTACAAAGCTTTGAATGGTGTAGCTCCAAGGTACTTAAGTGACTTTCTGTAATGCTATAATCCATCATGCTCATTACAATCTCAAAACTCATGCCTGTTAACAATACAGAGAATATCAAAATCCACAAAAGGAGGGAGATCATTTTCATATTTGGCTCCTAAATTATGGAATAGTCTTCCTAGCAGGATTTGGAACTCAGACACTCAGTTTAAGTCTAGACTGAAGACTTATCTATTCAGCCAGGCATACATCTAATTTATCCCTCAGTTCATAGCTATGCTGCTTTAGTTAGGTCTGCCGGAGCCGAAAACACATCTCTTATTTTTTAAACCTGCTTTAAATTGAATGGCATCTACGCTAATTGTATTCTATTTCTTTCCCTTTCTAAACCAGATCCATCTCCAGTCCTGTTTGATGTCTGATTCCCACTGTTTCGCTGAGTGATGATGACATACTGTTGCATGTGCCAGCCAGTCTTAGTTTACTAAACTAAACTAAGACTGATTTCATAGAGGATGAATTGATGCAAATTCAAAGACATGGGATTCTTCATGAGCCACTGCCTAAGTATGGGCTCAGGATGGAGTTCACCAAAATGAAGTCATAAGTTTCCAGCTGGACTGTGATGCTCCTCACTGAATGATACCTTTATCAACTTGATCAAAGGAGGGACAACACTTTCCTAAACTATATAGAAAATGAATTAACCACTAACAAAAATGTTAACAAAAAACACTTACATAGTTTGCTAATTTTAACCACTAATAGTACTTAACAAAAATAACTACTATTGGCATTAGATTCATACTTTTTTTGTTGTAACATAATTTAATCTACAGTTGCTTTGAAACAATAAATTTGACTTGAAAATAAATTTAAACTTAAAAGGCTGTAATGCCAGATACCAACGAGTGATCCACGTGTTAGCATACTTCATACAATGAAGCCACTGGAGCGGGGAATGATCTGAACAGAGGGTGAAGGCTCACCCCAACAGGTAGTAATGGAGAGTGATGACGGCCCACTTGATGGCCACCTCCATGGTGCTGTATTAGTCGCTCTCAAAGAGAGCTTCCGACTAATGTATAGCACTGGCCATTCCTCCCCCTCCACCACCTGTGAGAGCACTGCCCCAAACCATGTCTGAAGTGTCCGTTTGTAAAATAAAAGGGAGCGAGTAGTCAGGTGTATGTAAAAGGGACCTGCCACAAAGTACAGCTTTCACTTGCATAACCGCTTGTTGACACTGCTCCGTACACTGGACCAGATCTGGTACTGCCTATTTAGTAACATCAGTCAGCAAGCTGGTGACAGCCAAACAATTAGGTATAAATCTACAATAGTAGTCAGCAAGCCACAGGAACTGTCTTACCTCCTTTTTAGTCTTAGGTCTCGGGCATGCTGCAATCGCTGCGGTTTAATAAATTTGGTGCTGCACCTGCCGTGGCCCAATTGGAATCCCAGATTCCATAACTCCACCCACCCAATTGTGTACTTCTTTGGGTATGCCGTGAGCTCCGCTCGCCTCAACAACCTCAGGACAGCCCTCAGATGTTGCTGGTGCTGCTGCCAATCATTAATGTAAATAATGATGTAATCTAAATAGGCAGTGGCATAAGCACATTGCGGTTTGAGGACTCAGTCCATGAGCTGATGGAAAAGAGCTGGAGCCCAAAACAAACCGAACAGAAGAGTCACGAATTGGTGAAAGCCAAACGGTGTGGAAAATGTAATTCTCTCATGGGATATTGGGGTTAAAGGGATTTGTCAATAGCCATTTGTCAAATCCAATGTCAAATAAAAATGAGCTGTGCCTAACCGATCGAGCAGTTCATCAATACGAGGCATTGGATATGCTCCAAATTTAGGCACCGTGTTTACTTTCCGATAATTCACACAGAACCAGAATGACCCGTCGCTCTTAGGAATCAGCACTACAGGACTGGACCATTCATTGTGGGATTTCACAATTTCTCCCATATCGAGCATTGCATCCAATTCTTCTCGTACCACTTTTTTCTTGTGCTCGGGAAACCGGTAGGACTACCCCAGAGCAAATTCCCGTAGCTGAGTGCCCCTTTCATACAGTCAGCTTTAACATTTTTGAGCTTGGAGCAAATTCTACTGTGTTAGTCGGCCCAAAGTGTGGAGTTTTGCTCAATGTACTGAATTAAATTTTTACTGTTTGAAGGTCCCTCCTCCCAAGCTTCTCACATGACGTTGAGCCAACAGCCATACAGAAGCTCAAATAGGGAAAACCTTGTGGAGGCTAGGGGGACTTCTTGAACTGTGAATAATTGTGGTTCAAGCCACTTATCCCAATTCCTAATGTCCTCGTGCACAAACTTACTAATCATATTTTTCAGGGTTTTAATAAATCGTTCCACCAACCCATCTGTTTGTGGGTGATAAACACTGGTGCAAATCTATTTAATACCCAATCATTCATATAGTTTGCGTAGTGTGCGTGACATGAAAATAGTGCCTTGATCTGTGAGGATTTCTTTCGGATTCCCCACTCAGGAGATAATTTTGAAGAGTGCTTCCACAACACTATGTGCTGAGATGTTGTGCAGAGGCACTGCTTCAGGGTATCATGTTGCGTAATCCACCAGACGAGGTCCATATCAATTCTTTCGAAGGGGACCTCGATCATTGGAAGTGGGCACAATGGCGCATTTGGGGTGGCCAGGCAGATTCACCAGCAGACATTCAAGGCATGCCGCACACACCTGTGGTCATCCCTATGAATACCTGGCCAATAGAAATGGGACAATAGACGGTTTAATGTTTTATGCCTTAAGTAACCCGCCATCGGTTTATGATGGCCTGTCTGGAATAGCATTTCCAGGCAGCTTTTCGGTATCAACAATTAGGTTGTATCCTCTTTTGTCTGGGTGTCCTGCGTCACTCGATACAACCTATCTTTAATTATTGAAAAATATGGATATGCGAGTGCAACATCTGGCTGGAGGCATTGACCATCAATCACTTTCATGTGTGTCTAAGGGTCTTGTCTCATGACTGCTCCAAAGGGAAATCCCCAACAGGATACCCTTAAGGGCTGTGGAAGCCAAGACTTCCCCCTCCCTTTCGTCATCCTGATGGGGTTAGGCATATTGCAAGATGGCTTTGTTTAGGTCGTCATACACCAAGCAGTTCGCTAAAGGCAGATGTTGGGCTGCAATCTGTGCTTCCCCAGACAACAGTGGAAGGAGGAGGGCCACCTACTGTGACTTTTCCCTTTTCCACAGCTCTGCCGTCCACTCTACCATCTCTATAAATTACTCTGATTCATCTTGCAGGGATATTTTCATAAGGGTGAGTGGGGGCATGGAAGCTGTTGGGACCGGGGTTGCAGCTGAGACTTGCGCCTGATGTATGAAGCTCCGGAGTGCCTGCCGGTCCTCTGCTTGAACCCAGAGAATCACCTTAAAACACTGGTCTTGGTCTCAATGTAGCTTAAGCAGGGCCTGGTCTTGTGCCTGGTGCATGCTGGTGAGGGATTTGATGACTTTGGCCATCAGACACAGATCACCATAATGGTGACAACAAACAAAACAAATATTTGCAACAAAACAACATAAATAATACTACATAATACCTAAAAACCTCTATGAATTCTTAGGAAAATATTTAAATGCCCCATTTATTTCCTTTGACCAAGAAAAAAAAAATTTAATAATTGGCTATATGTATTCACCTTAATCTTAATCAACAATTAAAATCTAGTCTATTGATTTTTAAGAAAAATTAGTTCAAGGAACATTATGAGGTATGAGCAACAAAATTTACATTTTAAGTCATTTTTAATTAAGACAACTTGATATTTCCAGTAATGACAACATTTAAGGTCTAGAGTGCAAGCTTATTTCAAGATCTATGCATTGTATCACATTGTGCTTTTTTTTCTCAGGCTTTTCCTCGATATATACTGTATTTAGTTTTTGAGTGCAACAATATTTGTTGTATTCTACTCAAGAAAGTTCAAATCTGTGTGATGTTTTGATAGTATTTTTGACAGTATGGCAAACATTCAATAATCATATTCTTATGTTATGAAAACAAAACACACCTAATTTGTGAGCAATTTAAAAAGAACTTGTTCAGAGTTTGTTACAGTATATTGCCTATATGTATTGTAAAATCCAGCTTCTAAACTTTAAAATAACACTTATTTTGTGTTGGTCTAGCAAGTAGTTATTAATTAAATTGATGATTTCTACTTTTTTCAGCAAGGGGCATCAAAGTATGCCAACATTTATTAATTCTTTTTTAAGTTAACTTAAGAGCAAGCATATAGTATATACCTGATTTATTGATAAAAGCATGATTTTCTTTGCCTGTTGTGTGCATGGGGCAGCTAACAGGTCAGAGCCAGTGCAGGGCACCACACAAGCCAATGCAAAATGTGCCCACTTGGACTGATACCAATCCAGAGCATTTGAGAGACGGCTGATAGAGAGGAGAACATTTGTTTGTGATTGAATAAAACATACTTTGACAAACAATATGTAAACACTCCTACATATAACCTGGCACACACACAGGCCCATCTCCGCACCCCTGCTTGGGAAGTGTCCTTGGCTTGTTGTTGTTTTTTACGGTGAATCCCAAAGTCCGCCCACACTGCCCACCATGCAGAGACCTTCTGTTCCGCCACAAGCTGGCCACTGCAATACAACACACACATACTGTATATAGAAAAAATCTGTCTCATAACCATGTATATACCCTCTAACATTCAAATAGATCACATGCATTCATGCATACAGTTTTTCAAAGCATACAGACAACAAATGAGAAATTTACTGTATCCTGTTTTTTCAAGATTATAAATTGAGGAAAAAATCTAGTAAAAATACTGAGTACGTTTCTTTTGTAGTATAGATATGATCAGATTTGCGCAGAATAAAATAAAATGTTATCACACCAAGCAAACTAGTGTATGCTACATCAATTTCAGGGTGCAATCAGTCAATTCCAGATTAACCAGTCCAGATGACTGTACACTGATGCAATTGAAGTAGTCATCTGATATCACGGATTGTGTCATTTCTGCACTTGTTCATTCACACATGTAGAAAGGGTGGGTGTGGTGGGGGTGGTTTGAGATTAACTGGTGGTCTTGCTGGTTTGTAAAGTTGAGCTACTACAGAAGAACAGTTTTGGTAAATCTGCATCAAACAGGCACAATAATTGCATGTCCCATAGTTTTTTTTAATTTTGCAGTGTGGGAGTGTTCTTAAATTTGCAGTATAATGTGCAGGTTCTTACGGCAACTGTTCTTCATGACGCTTCTTTAATAGCCGTCAAACCACTGATTCCCTAATCTCGTTCTCGTTCTCCATCTTCCTTCTCGATTCTCTCCCTCCATGTGCATGCAGACGGCGACTGATATCCTGTTTTGACCGCAGTCGACTGCACTTCATAACTCCACCCTACAGACACATTCATGCAGCCTGACTATCTGGAAGTGAAAGAGGGAACATGTTTTGAGCATCGGGTTTCGTCATTTTCATGTGAGCGATGCTCAAGGATGTGTGTGTTTTTTGGTCCATTTATATTACACTGAAGTTACCATGGAATAAAGTCATCCACTCTGACTAGTTAAAACCAGCTCTAGTCTGCCTTGGACTTGTTATCATGTGTATCTGATCCGGTAAATACAGGTTCTGTTCTTGAATTTGTGTTGAGTGTCCTAAAATTCCCAGTGCCCTATATGCAAACCTGTTAAAGAAAAATCATGAAAAGAGATGTAAATTGTTTCTCCTAGACAGAATTTAGATTAAATGAAGAGCAACTTGAGACTTTTCTCATATCCTGCTTCTCAGATGTTTCTCCTGAGAACAAAGCCCAGTATTCTCATTTGCTTCAACTACAGTTCCCCGTCTGTCGCTCACTTCGACGTCGTGTCGAAGAAGCGACACTAGGGGTCTCTCTTGAGCGCCGAAAGATACCTCTGATCTATGAAAAAAGGCCAATGGAGTTGGCGAACAGTATTTGCATACTCCGCCTCCAGATATGGATATAAAGACGAGAGAAATACGCTCGTTCATTCAGTAATTTTCTTCGGAGCCGAAGGTCGTGTGTATGCAGTCAGCTGCGAGTAACACAACTGATCCTGCTTCTGATCCTCTGACGCTCTGCTTTGCTGTTGGATTTACGGCGCACTACAGCGGCTTTTCTCTTCACTGCCGGCGTGCAGTTTGCCCCTGGGCGCTTCGACAGCGCAGAGTTAAGAGTTGAAAGAGTGATTCTCTCCGTAAAAGAGTTTATTTCTCTGAAAGAGCATTACACAGCGGCGTTGAACGTCCTTTTCAGGACGCGTCTTTATAAAGATGTAATTTCCGCCCCTGTGTAGTTTCTGGATGCGGTGATTTCTCCCCACCTCTCTCGGTCATAAAACACTGTCTTGCATGCCTGGGCTGCGATCACACGCAGGCAGCGTTTTATGAATGGTTCATGTTCTCAGTGCGAGAACATAGCCATGGCAACATTGCGGTCGTGTGGCTTTCTTTTGTAATGAGAGAAAGCCGTTTCAGCCGCCCCCCGCGCCTCGCCTCCTTCCTACGGGATTGACGCAGGCGCCGCGGTCGATGAACACGATTTGGGGACAATGACGGGCTCTGTTTGCCGGGTAAACCCCCTCGAACCTCCCGCCTCCCCGGCACGCTTGTTTGCTTCCGTCTGAGCCCGGGATGAGCATTCTCTCCAATGGTTCATCTTCTCAGTGTGAGAACATGGCCGTTATAGCATTGCGGTCGCACGGCTTTCTTTTGTAATGAGAGAAAGCCACTTCAGCCGCCCCCCGCGCCTCGCCTCCTTCCTACGGGATTGACGCAGGCGCCACGGGCGATGAAGGCGATTCGGGGAATATGACGGGCTCTGTTCGCCGGGTAAACCCTCTCGAACCACCCGCCTCCCCGGCACGCTTGCTTGCTTCAGAATTGGATGACATCACCGCTGCATCGGAGAGCGTTACAGCGGCATCGGATGCTGATCGCTCGCCTGGGCCGCCACCTTCGGGTCTGCCGCCCAGCCTGAGCCTGATGCACGGAGATCCGCTATGCTTTCCCGGGCTACTTGATCGGTCCCGCGGGCAGGTGCGCCACTCACAGCCACGCCCCCCCCATTCCTTTCTTCCCGGACGTGCACGACGAGTTGAGCAAAGCCAAGGCTTCTTCGTTCCTCCGCTCTCACTACCCTCGCGGTGGAACGGTCCCAGACCGCTTCCACTCTGCACACCACGGCCCTTCCTGCAACCAACGCCAGGCCAAGGCGCTTCAAAACTTGCACCTTGGGTAGTCCTGTTCTTGATGTGCTGCAGGAACTGCGCTGGATGACCAACCGCGCCCCCGGGCCACGGAGGTCAGAAGCGCCGGCACTCGAACAGGCGATGGCCACCCCTTGTGGTCCAGAAATGCACCTGTGGACTGGACCTGGTCGAAATGCGGGAGGCAGACAAGGCACACCTTCTCCCACACGCCCGTCTCCCAGCTCCGTCTATTCGGCGCCACCGTTGACGACTGCCCAGCAGTCCTCAGCGGAGAGGCAGACGGAGGCCACTGCACATCCTGCCCCGCCGCAAGCCTGCCGCCATGGGCCATGCCCCGTCTGCTCGCCGAGGGCGTCTTCCTGCGGCTATGAAACACCCTGCTCCGCCTCAACCCGGGCCCAGCTCTCAGCCCCAGCGTCGAGCACTCCGCAGGAAGCGGACGCCCCCGTCTCACGGACCCCCTCAAGGACCCGAAGGCTCCCAGGCTGTCCGTAGACGCTCAACCCAGGGACCAAGATGTTAGCTCCGGAGGTGGTAAGACCGCTCCGTCCCTGGTGGAGGGCCGAGAGGAGAATTTTTTGTCGAATTAGTTTTCACATTCTCATATTCTCTGTAACGAGCTATTTCCTTTTGTCTCTGGGTCACCTGGCCCGCAAATGCCGTTCCCACGGCACTCTGCCACCAGATCTCAGCAGTCCTGGCTTCCTGGACACGGACCACCCATCTCCAGCCCCACGACTGCCCCCCCCCCCCCCCCCCGGCCGGCCGGTTCCGACCAGTCTAGCGGACGCCTACCCGCCTACCCAACGCTGCCCTACCTGCTCCGCCCCGCTGTGAAGCCCCGCCGGGTACGTCCAATTAACCGTCCCCTTGGTGCCCCTAGCGCAGAGGTTGGACGCGTGGCTTTCACTTCCCAACCCGTCTTGCTGGCTGGCCCGGACCATCCGACTCGGTTACGCAATTCAGTTTGCCAGGCCCCTGCCCCCCTTCATGGGCGTCCGCTTTTCCGCAGTACACGGCAAACACGCCCACTCTCTGCGCGCGGAAATCGCGACTCTTCTGGCCAAAGACGCGATAGAGCCCGTCCCTCCAACCGAGATGAAGAAGGGTTTCTACAGCCCCTACTTCATCGTACCCAAGAAAAGCGGCGGCTTACGACCAATCTTGGACCTTCGAGTTCTCAACCGAACGTTGCACAAACTCCCATTCAAGATGCTCATGCAGAAACACATCTTAACCTGCGTCCGGCATCTAGATTGGTTTGCAGCGATAGACCTGAAGGATGCGTACTTCCACATCTCCCCTCGGGGCAGATGCACTGGCACACAGCTGGCCGGTGGGGCTGCGCAAGTACGCATTCCCCCAGTGAGCCTTCTTGCACAGGTGCTGTGCAAGGTCAGGGAGGACGAGGAACAAGTCACTCTTGTGGCTCCTTACTGGCCCACCCGTGCCTGGTTCTTGGACCTTGTACTCCTCGCGACAGCCCCTCCCTGGCGAATTCCCCTGAGGAAGGATCTTCTTTCTCAGGGACGGGGCACGCTCTGGCATCTGCACCCAGACCTTTGGAACCTCCACGTCTGGCCCCCGAATGGGATGCAGAAGATCTAGCTGGTCTACCACCCACGGTCGTAGCCATGTTCAACCAAGCCAGAGCCCCTTCTACCAGGCAACTCTACGCCCTGAAATGGCGTCTGTTCGTGAATTGGTGTTCTTCCCGGGCAGAAGACCCACAGAGGTGCGCAGTTAGGTCTGTGCTACTGTTCCTACAGGAGAGGTTGGAGGGGAGGCTGTCCCCATCCACCTTGAAGGTGTGTGTTGCCACTATCGCAGCTCACCACGACCCAGTAGACAGCAAGTCTCTGGGTAAGCACGACTTAATCGTCAGGTTCCCAAGAGGTGCCCGGAGGTTAAACCCCTCCCGGCCAAACCTGTTCCCCTCCTGGGATCTCTCGGTGTTCCTCTCCGGTCTTCAGAGATCCCCCCCGAGTCGCTAGAATCAGTTGGCTCAGGGCCCTCTCCTAAAAAGACGGCCCTTCTGATCGCGCTCACTTCCATCAAGAGGGTCGGGGACCTGCAAGCGTTCCCTACTAACGACACTTGCCTGGAGCTCGGTCCGGCAGATACTCATGTGATCCTAAGACCTCGACTGGGCTATGTGCCCATGGTTCCTACCACGCCCTCCGGAGATCAGGTAGTGAACCTACAAGCGCTGCCCCGGGAGGAGGCAGACCCAGCCCTCTCACTGTCGTGTCCGGTACGTGCCTTGCGTGCCTACCTGGAACGCACCCAGAGCTTCAGGCACTCTGAGCAGCTCTTTGTCTGCTTTGGAGGACAGCAGAAAGGGAACGCTGTCTCCAAACAGAGGTGTCTCACTGGGTGGTGGATGCCATTCAGTTGGCCTATCACACCCAGGCCGTGCCCCCCCCTTTTTTTTTGCGGGTTCGAGCCCACTCTACTAGGAGCGTGGCATCCTCATGGGCACTGGCTAGGGGCACCTCCCTAGCAGACATTTGCAGAGCTGCGGGCTGGGCAGCACCTAACACCCTTACGATCTCAGGTTTGAGTCAGTCTCGTCCCGTGTTCTCTCAGGTCCGAGCCCGTAGAACTCGGTACATGTCGACGATCTGACCGGGTGAATCGCTTGTTTCCAGCGCCGTTTCCCTCGATCGAGGTAAAACAGTGTGCCTTCTTTCCCAGAGAACCTAGCTCCCTGGTTGATTCCTCCCTAGCCCTTCGGGCCCGCAGCAGTTCAGCGGAGGGACTTGCTGTTCCAGTCCACTACGGGTACCCCAGGCTACCCCTACTGGAATAGGTGCTCCACAGATCAGGCCTCCTACGGGACTCCTCCTGTGTGTACTTCCGCGGTACGGTCACCTTACGAGCTGTCCCGCGTCTCCCTTAGGCAGTCTTTGGCTGCACTCTGGTCGCCGTGTTGTAGCAACTCCCCCCTCCTCGAGGCGGGATCTACCACCGCGCCATTTTTCCCACATGTGACCCAAGAGGCCATGTGATGTATTTCGCCACCTTTACCTCCCCTTTCGGGTGGGTGTGGCCTCCGCAGGGTCTTTTCCCCCTAAAAGAATAGGGATTCGGGAATAAGACCCCCTTCCCTCGATGCGGTAAGGGCGTCGTGACTTCCCGGCCACGTTGCTGAGCCGAGCCGCTGAGGTGCCGGAACACTCCCGGCTCCTTAGAAAAATCCTGAATGAACGAGCGTATTTCTCTCGCCTTTATATCCGTATCTGGAGGCGGAGTATGCAAATACTGTTCGCCAACTCTCATTGGCCTTTTTTCATAGATCAGAGGTATCTTTCGGCGCTCAAGAGAGACCCCTAGTGTCGCTTCTTCGACACAACATCTCGTTCCCTCCATCAGGGAACGGAGGTTACATACGTAACCGAGACGTTTTTGAAGCGATCTCAACAATAATCATGTTTCCATCCAAGGGTTTTTTAGTGACAAAAGGTGTAGCGCATAAAAAATGTAACGATATAGCTGATGGAAACAAATTATCTATAAATTTCACAAGTGTCGACATAATATTTTCCCTATATTTAACTCATACATCAAATGTTGCAAAAAAAAAAAATAAAAATTGGGAAATTTATTTTGTTGAAAAAATAGGCATTAATGCAAAAATATATTGTCACATGACTGAATTTGTTATGGATTGGTCTTAACACCATATCTGCACAGATCCAATGCTGCAAACACATCTGCGTCATGATACATTGAGGACTCCCAACACAAATATCTTGTATCATGCACCTGTCATCGACATGTGAACAAAAATAAATACACAATAGTAAGAGAAAAGCTTCAGTGTGCTTTTTGGAACACTAACATAGCCCAATTCTAGAATTTTTTGTTTAGCTTACTTTTGAAAAAATGCTGGCAGAATTCTCTGTATTAAATTAAATAAATTACAAAATGCAATTGCATTTTTTTTACACAAACTTAAATGAGCCTTTCCCTGTTCTGTAGATGAAAAGAGTCGGCTGAATGACATTCACTGAATGTTCTACACTTTTTTCAAGAATATAAACTATCAGAACAATTTGTCCAATGCTGAGTTCACTTTCAGAAAACTAGATTTTGAACATTTTAAAACCTTTAAATATTTTAAATCTAACCCTCTTTATCTCGGATCACATTTGCTGAGCTTCTTCAGAAACCTTTAATTGCATTAAGACTCTAAAATAAATTGTATTTTAGATGACAATCAAGATTGGTCATTAAAAGTTGCTGTAAAAATATACGGGACATAACGCAGTTGTGTTGGCATTGCTTTAGATTAGATGATTGTTCAAAATAGCCTATTGAATATCAGGAATGTATCATATATGTAAACCATGATATTTCACCGCATCAATTTTTCTTTAATAGCTGTGCACACAGCATATACACAATGATGGATGGTCGTTATACTAAGACTGAAAGTTTCCCCCACTACTGGTGCAGCTTTCGGGTCAGAACTGGTGGCAACCTGCGATAGGCGCAATATCAGGACCAATATTACAGTCTTATCAGAAGGGCAACTGTTCCCTTTTCATTGTAATTCCTCATCTTCTGATTGCATTTATTTGTGATATTAAAATTACAGTAAGCTGGCTGATTTTAATGAATTATCTCAATACTCTCCCCATTTTACCAAAATTTTGGGTGAAAAAAAACGAGGTACATACATGTGATATACATACTTTTCTGTATGGAAATGGCTTAAGGGCAGATTTCTTTTGTAATAAATATATTTTTTACGCATTTTCACATTGTTGATAACAAAACAGTGTGAAAAGTAGATGGAAATTAGGTTAATGTCTCAAACTGTGATCTAAGATACCCAAATCTGCAATCAAAAGCCAAAGATTTCTACAGAGCCCCTTAAAGGACAGGGAAAGAATTTCTTTTCAGAAATAGTTTCGTGTTCCCTTGCAATAGTTGTCATTCCCTCCCATTAAGGTTTGAGTTTCCTTGCAATACCATCATCCCTTATGTAAATTAACCATGGTTTTATTACAGTAACCATTATTGCGAGGGAACACAAAACTTAATTCAAGGGAAAAGAAAACATTTAAGGAGGGAACACAACTATTGGGATAGAATGCAAAACTTTTTGCAAGGCAATGCAAACTATTGCAAAGGAACACAAAACATTTTACGAAGGAACATAAACTATTGTGACACGAAACTTATTACAAGAGAAAGAAATTATTGTGATAGAACGTAAAACTTTTAGGAGGGAACACAACCATTGGGAGGGAATGCAAAACTTATTATGAAGGAACGCAAATTGTTGTAAGGGAACGCAAAACTAGTTGCAGGGGAAAGTTAAATATATTTGTGGCAGGGCAGAGGGCGGGGCCGAGTCGTGATGATACACACCCGGTCCCGTATCAGGCTAATCAAGCCTCCGAGAGGGATAAAGGCCGATCTCAGACGGTGGTGAGTCCTCGACACTGCTGTCCACCCAGTGGAGCACCGCTGCCATCCACCGGGGGAGGGAGTAGACCGACCGCCCGGACACGGTGAACGGCCGCCGTCCGCGAGGCGAGTGGGGACTGGTCTCCCTGACCTCCTGGAGCGGTAGGGCCGCTGCCAGGGGCGGAGGAGTGTCCCCACGAGTCGCCGAGAACACAGAGGGGCGTTCTGACCAACGGGGGTCATGAGTCTAACTCCGGTCCGCCCGGGGAGAAGTGGCTGTCATCCGCCGAGTGGGTGGAGAAGTGATTGAGGACCATGCGACAGTGTATCGGAGAACCGGCGAGTAGGTTTTTTTTTTTATTCTCTCTCTCCTCTCTCTCTCTCTCACTGCCACTCTCTGTTCGCCTTTTCCCTCTCTTTAAAATTGTAGTGTTTTTTTTTTTTTGGGGGGGGGGGGGGGGGGGTACTACACTGTTACAGGAAGTACCCCCCCACACATTTTCATTATTTGTGTTTCCCTCCCCTTGTCCCCTCCCTCATCCAGGTAAATGGGGCAGACGGCACGGAAGGCGTGCCCCTCCCCAGGGAAAGAGGGGGGTGCACATCAGGCCGGGGGATCCCCAGCCTGAAAGAACAAGGGAGGAATGTGGCAGGGTGGAGGGTGGGGCTGGGTCGTGATGATACACACCCGGGCCCGTATCAGGCTAATCAAGCCTCAGAGAGGGATAAAGGCCGATCTCAGATGGTGGTGCGATGAGAGAGAGATCATTTAGGGACATGTCCGTCATGTGTGTGTTTGTCCTTTGTTTTAAGTTTATTATTAAAACCTTATTTATATTGTCAAGCCGGTTCTCGCCTCCTCTTGCCCGTCAAAATCCCTTTACAATATTCTAGGGAACAAAACCAAACTGTTTTAAGAGAATGCAAAATTGTTGCTAGGGAACACAAAATATTTTACTAAGGAATGGAAATTTATTTCAAGGTGTGACAAGGAGGAAGGTGTGGCCGGGCCATAATGATGGATCAGCCCAATAAGCTGGGAGAGGGATAAAGAGGAGCTGGGGACACCAGTTCGAGAAAGACGCACAAGTTGTGTGCTTGCATCAATTTTATGTTGTGTTTTTTATTTTTTTTTATTTGTGTCATTATAAACTTACGTTGACTGCTCAGCTGGTTCTTGTTCTGGTTTTGTCTCCTTGCCCATCATGTGAATCTGTTACATTGGTGCTGAAACCCAGGAGGAAGGATTCGATGTCGGAGAGCCCTCGCTGCTGATGGAGAGTCACAACGATGAGCAGGTACGGTCCAGTGGTACTGGAGCAGTTCGCGAGAAGGCAGAGGAGCCCGCTGTCATCTGCCAGGAGATGAAGGAGCCGCTGCCAGCTGCCAGGGGGTGGAGGAGCCACTGACGTTTGCCGGGAGTTGGCGGAGCCCGCTGTCATCGGCCAGGAGACGAGGTCCAGTTACATCGCCTGGCATCGGAGGACCGCAGCACAGCTGGCTGAGTACCAGTTGACAGTGTGTTTATGGAACGGTGAGCCAGTTTCTCTCTCTCTCTCTCTCTCTCTCTCTCCAGCTTGCTCTTTCCCTCTCCCCTCATCCTACTCAGATTCCCAGGAGGCAGGGAAGACTTGCCGGCAGAAGGATGGCTGAAAGGTCAACACCGCCCCTCTTGGAAGGGAGGGGGCAGTAAGTCAGGCTGGAGGTTTCCCCAGGAGAGGGATAAAGAGGAGCCGGGGACACCAGTTTGAGAGAGAGACGCACAAAGTTGTGTGTGTGTGCGTCAGTTTTATGTTTTGTTCATTTGTGTCATTAAAAGTTTATGTTGACTGCTCAGCCAGTTCCACCTTCTGATTGGCTCTCCGTGAACCTGTTACAAATTATTGTGAAGGAACGCAAAACTATTACAAGGCAATGCAAAAGTATTACAAAACATTTACAAAGGAATACAGACTGTTTAGAAAATGGAATGCAGAATATTGTGAGGGAAAATTATTAAGTTAACACAAAACATTTTACAAGAGAACATGAAATGTTTTATGAGGACACGCAAGCTATGGCATGGGAACGTAAAACTATTTATGAGAGATTGCAAACTATTATGAGGGAACGTAAAACTGTTACGAGGATAGGCAAAACTTTATTAGTTAAACTGCTGTAAGAGAACACAAAGCTGCAAAAAAAATTATGGAGTGTAAAACTACTGTAAAGGAACACAAATTATTGCGAGGGAATGCAAAACTATTAAGAGGCAATGCAATACTTTTTACAAAGGAACACAAACTGTTTTGAGAGAACACAAGACTATTGCGAAGGAATGAAGACTGTTGTGAAGGAAACCTTAATTGCAAAGGAACTACTGCAAGGGAACGCAAAACTTTTTATGAGGGATTGCAAACTATTATGAGGAACACAAAACCTATTGCTAAGGAATGCAGCATTATTACAAGGGAACACAAAATTGTGGGGAACATAATACAATATCAGAAAATAAATCACCAAATAAGGACAAAATATGCCATTTCTCCATTAATGCCCTCACGTTCTCTGCAGCACAGGCACTTTGCCATGGGCATAACCTTACACTGTCTGCAGGGGTATGGATACCTGCCAGTTAAGCTGTGTTCTTACCAGCCGCCCACCACATACACAGTCTAGGACTTTTTTTAATTTAGGCAAGCCATAGAGAGTCATCATGCCCACCAGAATTTAGATTTACCCTCTATCTTGACAAATCAAACCTATGTTCCTCCATGTCAAGTTTTTATAGAGTTACTGTCATGAACCTCTGCTGTAAACCCCTTCCCCCACCAGTCATTTCTGCGGTATCACTCTTTCCACTGTTTGACATAGAGAGACACTCAAACACTCTCACCCTGAGCTGTGACAAATTTGCAGTTCTTAGTAGTCTTTGAGAACAGTGTCACACAAAAGTGCTGAACTCCTGAAATAATGAAAGGAGACTCAGGATTTCGTAACTCTCATTAACCAATTCTTCCATGTCCATGTGAGTTAACTGAAAAAAGGGAAGCTACTAAAAACAGATGAGAAGAAGGTAAGGAGGGAACTAAGCAACAAAAAGTAGAGTGAGATTGTGTGTGAGAGTAGACAGAGACAGACAGTGAGCATTCTAAGGCACACATAGGCCTATTATCCAAGTCCTCTGACACACTTTGATGACAGGCAATACCTTGCAATGACAAATTTGTCAATTTGTTAAATATAGCAAATTAAATCTCAGTATTAAATCTATTCTTGATGTGCGACTGTAATCTGTTCAGTCTATCTGTAGCAAGTTCACTTTCCACCAGTGGCTTAGCCACGGGTGTGCAACTGCCACCCAAAACGTTAGCTTGAACTAGTATGTAGGGGTGTAAAATGCATCATTATTATGCCAAAACTTCAATGCATCGATTACGAAATTTAATAATCAATTATAAAGACAATAATAATACCCAGTGTGTTACAGAGGCAATCTCATATTACACACATACTCTCACAACTGATGCCGGGCACTTGACTGAGGAAACAAGTGCACATTTTAAATTAAGAAAGTTTATGCTACTGAGTTCGGATTTATGACTCATTATTCATAATAGCAAATCTATTACACACAATCAGTGGTCTATTTACCATCTGTTTGCATCTTGTCAGATATGGTATTATCTTTTATTTATATAACAATATTATTTTTCGATTTTAATTATAAACCAAACCTCCCTGTACAAATACAAATAATATTCAAAAAAGGTATTGAATCTTCTTACAGATGTGCATTCTTCTGTTCAACACTTATCCAGTATTAAAACAATTAATGTAACTGAAACCTGGTGTATTTTTTTTTTTTAAATGTTGCCGGTGGGTTGGAAACAATCACCACAGGATGCAAAAATATTTTTCTGATGGTTGTTAAACAAAAAAATTAAAAATAAAATATTTAAAAAAATAGATAGATAGATAGATAGATAGATAGATAGATAGATAGATAGATAGATAGATAGATAGATAGATAGATAGATAGATAGATAAAAAAAAAACTTCAGTCGATGGCTGTATGTGTATATATAAAAACTAAATAATAATGATAAAGTCCATCACAATGAAACACAATAGAATGAAAAATGGTCAAATGAAAACCGGAAATGAAATACACTAGATGCTAATGTTAAATGAAAATCAAACAGGGCATTTACCTACCAATATGCTTCATAGAGTACATCACCTTAATACAAGCCATATCATTCACAGCATTTTATGCATTTAAGTACTTGCTTAAATCACTCAAAGCATTTTATGCATTTTTAACCTGGTTTTAAGGACACATATAACCATTTAAAACAAAATTCTCATTACACATGTTCACTTAATTGGAAAACACTCTTGGCTATAAATAATTTTTTTGTGTATTGATTTATTGTAAATTTACATACCCAGTCCTTGCACAAAACGTGGTCAAACCCCACACATGCAATCCATATGCATACTTCAAAAATAACCCATCAAAAATATTCAGTTTGTTTATATTACTCTTGTGAACACATATTTAATGAAATATTTCAGCATTTTGTATGAAATTGTATATTTACCCAAAGAATTGTCAAACGATGAACAAAACCGGGAGCTCTCTTGAGCAATACATGTTCTCTCATCTCTAACCAGCACACACACAACACGAGAGAGTGCTGGAACACAAGTGTCGCAAAATTCTGGTTCTTAAAGGAGCCAATTCCAATTTATGCCTAGAGTTATTTTTCATGAAATGTATTTTCATGAAAAGTTTTTTCAAACACAAGTTTTCTGTATTGTGCACATTCTACCACCATGTATATTTGTGTCTTTAGTATATTTTGGAAAATAATGATGAATCATATTATTTTTTTTTTGACGAATTATTAAACCTCATATTTTGATATATTAACAGGGCTACTTACTCCACTTAATTTTTTAAAATAATTTAAACAACACAGAGATTAAAATATTTTGTTTTTAATATATATTGTTAATATGAAAACTTGCCATTTTGTGTCCCTCTGTAACGGAGTGTCAAGAGGAGACGTAGGAGAAGTAACTTCAAGTTCTTTAATAATAACACTTGAGCAAACACTTGAGCAAACATAACAATACCAACATTACCGTTAAATCAAGGACTGACAAACAATGAACAGAACTAGAAGGTCTATATACACTTGGAGCTAAATGAGTGGATGACATACAGGTGTGGATAATGAAGGAGTGATTGAAACAGTGACTTATGGGAAATGTAGTGAGGGAGAAAACTTCAAAATAAGAGTCCATGAAAACAGCTGCAGACAGAACGTGACATTACCCCCCCCCCTCTTTAAATGGGTGACTCCTGGCGCCCCAAGACAGATGACAGGAGGGAGACAGAAAAGAGTGATCAGGGTCTGGGTGGTGGCTTCAGGGCAGGGAATGGATCTGGAGGCATGGGAGGGGGCCGCAGGACAGGGGGCCTTGGAGGTGGTCGCAGAACAGGGACAGGGTTTGGAGGCCTGGGAGGTGGCCACAGGATAGGGACTAGGTCAGGAGGGACAGGAGGCCTGGGAGGTGGCCGCAGGATAGGGACTGGGTCAGGAGGCCGGGGAAGAGGCCACAGGACAGGGATCGGGTCAAGAGGGACAGGAGGCCAGGGAGGAGGCCACTTTAGGGGAGTGGGCGGAGCCACGGGAGGAATTGTCTCTAGGGGAGCCCAGGAAGTCTCTGTTGGTGGAGTCATGGAAGGCGAGCCAAAGAGGACTCTGTGGGCGGAGCCGTGGAAGGTTCAAGGGGAGTAGCCGTGCAAGGCGGAGCCAAGGAGGACTCTGGGGGCGGAGCCGTGGAAGGCAGAGCTGTGGAAGGCAGAGCCAAGGAGGGCGGAGCCATGGAAGGCAGAGCCAAGGAGGGTGGAGCCGTAAAAGTTCAAGGGGCGGAGCCGTGGAGGGAGGAGCCATGGAAGGTGGTGTCATAGAAGACAGAGCCATGGAGAACTCTAGGGGCGAAGTCGTGGAAGGCGGAGCCAAGGAAGGTGGAGTCGTAGAAGACGGAGCCATGGAGAACTCTAGGAGCGGAGCCGTGGAAGGCTCGGGAGGCGGAGCCCTGGAAGGATGAGCCATGGAAGGCTCAGGAGGCGGAGCCATGGAAGGTTCGGGAGGCGGGGCTCTGGAAGGAGGAGCCATGGAAGGCTCTGGAGACGCGGAGGGCTCTGGCAGAAGCTGGGGAGAAGGTGCCCACTTCCTTCGCTTTCTCCTCTTTCCAACAGGGGGCGAGGTCACAGTCGCTGGCTCTGGGACGGTCAAGTCTACAGGCGCTGGCTCTGGGACGGTCGAGGCTACAGGCGCTGGCTCGCTGACCGTGGCCGGCATGGGCTCTGGCTCGCTGACCGTGGCCGCTACTGTTGACTGCCGTAGTGAATCGGCCACTGGAGACAGGACAGGATTAGCCCCCCCAAAAAAATCATTTTGGGATGTTGGACAGTGTAGAGTTGCCTTGGTGACAGGGGCCGTGGAAGACTTGCAGACAGGGGCCGTGGAAGGCTTGCTGACAATGTCCACTGTGGGAGGAGGTCCCAAGTCCTCATCCTGCACACCCACAGTAAAAGGAGAGCCGCTGAGTTGCAGTGCCACCTCCACAAAGTCACAGAGCATCCAGTGAGGACCCACCGGAGGCATCTGCTCCTTCAGTGCACCATTTAGACCAGCTCTGAAGAAATAAACTAGAGAGCTGTCCTCATAGTGCACCAAAGTCGCAAGATGCAGAAACTCAAGCACGTGATCCTCGACTGCACGATCTCCGTGTTCGAGGAGGAGGATTTGCACCGCTGGTAAATCCATAGTTGGTCAGTCCTTCTGTAATGGTTGGTGTGCTTGAGTGTCAAGTGGAGACGTAGGAGAAGTAACTTCAAGTTCTTTAATAATAACACTGGAGCAAACATAATAATACCAACATTACCATTAAATCAAGGACTGACAAACAATGAACAGAACTAGAAGGTCTATATACACTTGGAGCTAAACGAGGGGATGACATACTGGTGTGGATAATGAAGGAGTGATTGAAACAGTGACTTATGGGAAATGTAGTGAGGGAGAAAACTTCAAAATAAGAGTCCATGAAAACAGGTGCAGACAGAACGTGACACCCTCGAACAAATTTGCTCTGTAAATCTGAATAAACATTAAAACATTTTATAATTTTGTTTCCATTTTATGTCTGGTAGCATAAAAACAAATGAATAGTTTTTCATTTGTTTTTAAGAGTTTTAAACAATTTTTTGTGTGAAGCATCTTGCAAAAAATTTCAAAATGGTCAAAATTGATTTTTCTACTTTTACCAGCTATTGAGGCCAAAAAAGTAAAATTATTATATAAAAAAGTAAACTTATATAAAACCTCAAGTGTCATTTCATTACTCATGGGTTTTTTTCTTAATATTTGAAAGCACGCCTCTCAGCCGCCCCCCACATTGCTCCTTCTTCCCACGGTGATGGAAGCAATCTGGGGATGGCAGCGGGTGCAGCTCCACCATGTATGCCCACTCGGACCACTCGCCCCCCAGCACACTCGATGACTCCCCTCCATGCTCGAGGCAACTGCGGCTCGCCTCACAGCCAGCCTGCTTATCCTCTGGCGCTCGAGGTGGATAAGCTCGCCGCTGCATCGGAGAGCACGGCATCTGACGCGGATGACTCCCCTGAGCTGCCGCACAAAGCCTCGCCCCCCCGGTCCCATTTTTCCTGGAGGTGCATGATGAGCTGACATCATCATGGAGAGCACCCCTCTCCACCCGTCACAAAGTCACTTGCTCATCCGTTCTCGCTACCCTCGACAGTGGAGCGGCCCACGGGTACATGGCAAATCCCCTGGTGGATAGGGCTGTTGCGCTCCACCCGTGTTCCGGAAACCCTACCACCTGGCGGGGTCGCCCTGTGCTCCCTTCCAAGACCTGTAGGACAACATCCTCGCTGACCGTGAAAGCCTACAGCGCCGCCGGACATGCTGCTTCCGCCCTGCACGCCATGGCTCTCCTGTAAGTCCACCAGGCCAAGGCGCTCAAATATCTGCACGGGGGTAGCACTAATCCAGATGTGCTGCAGGAATTGCGCTCAGCGACCGACCTCGCCCTCAGAGCCACGAAGGTCACAGCGCAGTCACTCGGGCAGGCGATGGCCACGCTCGTGGTCCAGGAACGTCATCTGTGGCTGAACTTGGTCGAGATGCATGAGACCGACAAGGCTCACTTTCTCAACGCCCCTGTCTCCCAGTTCGGCCTCTTCGGCGACACCGTCGAGGACTTCGCCCAGCAGTTCTCCACAGTGAAGAAGCAGACGGAGGCCATCTCTCACATCCTGCCCCAACGCAAGACTGCCGCCATGGGCCATGCCCTGTCTGCTTGCCGAGGGCGTCCTCCTGCGGCTAGGAAGCACCCTGTTCCACCTCATCTGGGGCACAGCTCTCAGCCCCAGAGTCGAGCACCCCGCAGGAAGCAGACGCCCCCCGTCTCACGGACCCCCTCGAGGACCTGGAAGGCTCCCAGGCACTCCTGAGGCGTTCGACCCAGAGCCCGAGATGTTAGCTCTGGAGCTGGTAAGACCACTCCGTCCCCCGGTGGAGGGCCGGGAGGAGAATCTTTTGTTGAATTTATTTGCCCCCCCCCCCCACACACATGGCTGCGGTACCCACATTCTCAATAACATAGCTATTTCCTTTGTCTCTGTGTAACCTGGCCCGCAAATGCCATTCTCACGGCACCCTGCCTGCCAGATCTCTACAGTCCTGGCATGCTGGACGGGGACCCCCCGCCTTCAGCCCCACGACTGTTCCCTGGCCGGCCTGTTCCGACGAGTCTAGAGGATGCCTACACTGGACCTCCTCCTCAGTCACTAAACCGCCCCCTGCCGGGTGTGTAGAGGTAGGAAAGTGCTTTGAGACTTTTCTCAGCACTAGAGCCTCGGGATGCGTCTTCGCCTCCTGACGCCATACTACCTGCTCCGCCCCACTGTGAAGCCCCTCTGGGTACGTCAAAAATAATCGTCCCCTTGGTGCCCCTAGCACGGAGCTTGGATGCGTGACTTTCACTTCCCAACCCGTTATGCTGGCTGGCCATCCGACTCGGTTGCGCAATTCAGTTTGTCAGGCCCCAGCCCCCCTTCACGGGCGTCCGCTTTGCTGCAGCACACAGCAAGCGTGCCAAATTCCTGCGTGCGGAAATCGCTACTTTTTTACTAAACAAAGATGCGATAGAGCCTGTCCCTCCAACCGAAATGAAGAAGGGTCTCTACAACCCTTACTTCATTGTACCCAAGAAAGGCGGTGGCTTACGACCGATCTTGGACTTGTGAGTTCTCAGCCGGGCTCTGTTCAAACTCCTGTTCAAAATGCTCACGCAAAAACATGTCTTAATTTGCGTACGGCATCCAGATTGGTTCGCAGCGGCAGACCCTTAAGGACGCATACTTTCATGTCCCAATTCTGCCTCAACACCGACCCTTCTTATGGCTCGTGTTCGATGGCAAGGCATATCAGTACAAAGTCCCCCCCTTCAGCACGTCTCTGTCCCCTCATGTCATCACGAAAGTCGCAGAGGCTGCCCTTGCCCCACTCCGAGAAGCCGGCATTCGCATACTCAATTACCTCGATGACTGGCTTATCTTGGCCCACTCATGAGAGTTATTATGCGCTCAAATAGACTAGGTGCTCAGGCACCTCAGAGTGGACTCCTCCTGTGTGTATTATCCATGGTACGGTCCCCTTACAAATGGACCCACATCTCCTTTAGGCAGTTGCAGCTGCCCTCCGGTCGCTGTGTTGTAGCAACTTCCCCTCCTAACGAGGTTGGATCTACCACTGCGCCATTTCCACAAGCCGCCTTAAAAACCCATGTGATGTATTCACCACTCTTACCTCCCCTTTAGGGCAGGGGTGGTCTCCACAGGGTCTTTTCCCCCTGAAAGAATAGCAAACTGGGTAAGACCCCCTTCCCTCAATGTGTGTAAGGGCCCCGGCCGTCTATTGCTCTATGCGGAGAAACATAGAGAGTAAAGAGGCCCAGCCAGGCTTGGCCCGTTCCCAGGTTGGTAAGCGTCACCTTGTTCCCCTGTTTAGGGTAACCAGAAGGATTCCAACGACTTTTATGGGGCATTGGGGAAGGATACGTGCAGTCTGACTCAGTCTGGTCGCCTCTGCATGTAAAATACCTGCCCGCTCCTGTGTCAGCAGACACGTACACGGCTCAGCGCATGGTGTGATTTAAATTGGACCCCTAGTGTCGCTTCTTCGACACAACGCTGATGGAGGGAACGAGACGTTGTGTCCTCCCGGCCATGTTGCTGAGCCGAGTCACTGTAGTGGCTGAATGAACTCGACGTATTTCCCAGCTTTTATACCCGTATGTCCGGGGGCGTGGTATGCAAATACTGTCTGCCAACTTCTCATTGGCCTTTTTTCATAGATCAGAGGCATATTCGGCACTCAAGAGAGACCCCTAGTGTCGCTTCTTCGACACAACGTCTCGTTCCCTCCATCAGGGAACGGAGGTTACATACGTAACCTAGACGTTTTCTATTTATTCTACTGATAGGTAGGCTGTACTGATATATACACTATCAGCGCATTGGCTTCTTTATTATAAGTTATTACATGAAATAGGTTACTGTAAAGATACATTATTTATGTATTTGTATTTTATTATTATGATTTTGTTAGGATACCTCTTTCTGCAGCTGAAAAACAGCTCCAATATAGACAAAGTAGAGCTGCTGATCCCAAGAGATGAGAAGCATATTTAGAAAAAGAGAGGGCAAAATGAAAAAAGGACAGAGACACCGAGAAAAAGCTGTCTGTTAGTGAACTAAATGACAATGAAAGAAGAGCCAGGAGATGTTATTGGAGAGCAGCACAAGTGAAAAGAAGAAGAGCCAAAGCAGCATTAGCAGCAACCATAGATCAGTGCGTAACACCACCTCTAAGCCCAGAGCCAGATTCAGAGCCAGCACCAAGACCCTCAAGGTTAGAGTTAGAGGAAAGAGAAGTTAGGGCTTATTTTCAATGTGGTTGCAGTATATGGTATCTTATAGCATTTTCTGAATTTAGATTGTGTGTGTGTGTCAGTGCGTGGGCGGGTTTGGGTGATTTATGAGGACATTTTGTTTAGGTTACAAACTGTAATTACAAGGGTATTATGCTATAAATGTGGTTTATGAGGACATTTCTAGTGTCTCCATAATTCAAATTGCTTAATTATGTTTTTTTTTTTTTTTTTTTTTTGAAAATGTAAAAATCCAGAAAGTTTTTGTCAGGGTTAGGTTTAGGTGTAGGGGATAGAATCTATAGGTCATACAATATAAAAATTATTTTGTCTATGGAGAGTATTACATGCCCTATATATTGATGATAGTTTGATTTTCTGCCAGCAACTATTTGACTAATCAATGCTTCACTTTGTTGCAGGCAATGTAATCAGGGACATTTAAGAGGGAGAGAAAGAGGCTCCACCATGATCTGGGGAAATTGAGGCAAAGTCTGGAAAAAGAAAAACAAAAGAAAAAATAACTAAAAAAGAGCTACTTCTGCCTAAAGAATAAAATGGCATTCCCATCTTCTGAAGTCAAGCATCAACTGAGAACCCCAACTGTGCAGCACAAAAAACACTATTTCACATTTCATATTGCACTGTTGAGGGACTTAAAAAGCAAATTTAATGCTTCACGTGATGAACAGGAGAGGCAGGTTATCTCCCAATTGGTATCTGGAAGATAGTAAAATTACCATATCCAGAAATATGGACAGAGTGCCATTGGTCTTCCAAGTAGAAGGTAGAAGACTTTAGATAGAAATGCACTTTCTTTCACTCGTAAAGAAAAGCAGAGACTTATAAGACTGAGATGATGTCAGTCGGGTCACAACTAGAAGTAAACAGACCATATCACAACACAAAGTTTAAAAACAAAAGACATTTCTTGTTGATTCACTGTTAAACCTTCACAGAATGTTCCTATCTGAAAATCCAAACAGAGCTTTGTCCTACACTCTCATTTGCAGACTTTGTCCAATCTGGGTTGTACAGCCAACAATTCAGGACAGAGAAACTTGCATGTGAAAAATCCATGAGAATCTCAGCTTTGTGGATGACAACATGAAGCAACTAAGTTTGCTTACCAGCTCAAACCTTGAGAGGCTCAAACAGAGGAGGTCTCTTGCAGCACAAACATTAAGGAGTGCATGTATGGAGAGTGTCCTACATGCAAACTGAAAAGCTTTCCACTGGCTACTGGTCATGATGCCTCAAAGCGTTACATACACACAGTGGTTAATGGAGGAGAAAGAGAAGATCATTCCACAAGAAAGCTTTGTCATTCAAAGTGACCTTAAAAACAAACAAAAAAAAAAATAAATCAAAAGCTCTTTAGATGAGCTCATTGAGCATTTCACTTGTCTGCTGCATAAGTTCAAGTAGCATGTGTTCAACATCAATCAGCAGTTCTCACTCTCCAGAGAACTAAAGAGAAGTCTGTCCTTGCACAAATTAATTATAAGTACATAGCACATAGTTTTTTTAGGTGGGCACACTATTGTCAGATTGTTGTATCGTTGTTCCACTGTTATTAACAGAGGTACCACTAATTGCATTTGAAGGGGCACAGCAGCTACAAGATTAGGCTTTTGTTTATTATGTTAAGGCCAAATATGTTTAATAGATCATTTGTAATATAATTTTAATATTCTTCATGTTTTGAATAAAATAATTGATTTACCTTTACAGCCGCAGTATCATCATAATTTTTCATCATCTTATATGATAAAACCTCTCAATAAATCTGTCTCCTAAATATTCTAATTAGTCATGTTGAATTAAAAGTTTACGTATGTCCCATTATAACTCCATTACACCCATAACAATCAATTAAACAAGCAGTATAAACAATACAGTAACCGATGTCAACCCTTTTACTGAGGTGTCAGCCCTGTTACTTGTTTAATATTCTAATATAATTTCAATAATGAAAAGACAAATGTAAAATCAACTAATTTTCCAGTAATCCACTCAAAGAAACTGGGGTATAATTCCATGAATTGTCTTAAAACAGAAGATGCTGTGAAAGTGTCAATTGTAGATGAGCATATTCATCCATGGAATAAGTGAACTCCTTAATATTCTCACTTTACAAAAACACTTGTTTGTAGTGTAACAAGGGGGTTTTCATTTTAGTATATCAGATTTGTTCTAAATGTGTATTTAAAATCTTTTCAAACAATACTTGATATGTCAGTAACAGGATTGATGAAACACACATTTGCATGTTGATTATATGTTAAAAAAATAAGATGGCCTGAGATGGCACATTTTTCTGAGAAATATGGATCTACTTAATCCAAAAAAGGGCTTAAAAGACTTTTAAAACAGTTTAATATTAAAACACTTTGCAAATCAAACATTAAGAATGGGAAATGGCACATTTTCGTATAATGACCCATTTATAGCCAAAAAGATACTGATGCAAAGGTTGTTACACTTTTTCTTGACCGATTATACACATTTCTCCAAACTCAGGTCACTGCTCTCAAAACAATTAACACAGCTGTCTGAACACTCTATAATTGTCCTAAACTTACTGTTCATTTTTCTTGATTTTTATCATTTTCTCAAAACACTAAACACAATTTTTTCTGATCCAAGATTCATGCTTTCAAAACAGTTAACACAGACAACTAAATTAAAGTCATATTCTCAAACGAACATGCCACGTTGTCATACCCCTTTGTAATGAATACACACACTCAATGGTGGTGGTAAACCCAGAGGTTGTGTTTATTGATATAAAGTGATTTGATGAATGGAATGCAGTCAGCGATGTGATGGTAAGGGAACCTGGGAAAGGAGAGTGGAACTTGAACTATCGTCACTGGTGAGAGTAGTAGTAGAGCAAGGATTAGTGTGGAGCTTGGGTTGTAGCCGCTGGAGTAAACAAGCTTGGAGCTTGGGTGAACAACACTGGAGTGAAGGAACGTGGAGCCAGGAAGATCGTCGTGGGAGTAAAGGTGAGTAGAGCTGGGAATCGTAATGGAGATCAGAGTTAGGGTAGCAAGGAAGTGAGTCTGTATTCATGATCAAGACCAGACGAAGAGTGAGGGGTGAACAGTGCTTTTAAACATCCTGCAATATTTGCCAAAAACGCCTAAAAAAGGCCTACCCAAATTAAAATGCATGCTGTTCTTGAACCCTTTGGAGTATATGCATGCTTTTGGTCTCTTTTGAAAGGGGAGACTTTGAGGTTTGTTCCTAAATGGTCAGAATCACTGTAAGTCTTACTTGTATTGAGTAATTGAACTTTGAACACACTCAAAAAGGGGAAATAAACTCCGCCTACATTTTTTTTTTGTAAAAAGATGCCTGCAGATAACTACAGCTGGGAGGACATAGCTGGAAAACACAATTAGATCATAGCATGAAGCCTTACCAAACCCAATATAAAATTTGATAACAATACATTAGAAAATGAGTGTTTTACACATGTTTATCCAAGTGTATGTATAGGCTTCAAGGATATTGATACCTGGCCACACCTCTAAAATGCACTGACTGGCTAAAATGACCTGTCCATCTAAAGTCCAGGGGTCAGCGGACATTTTGACATAAAAATATCTGTAATGTTTACATGTTCAAGGTAGATTCATCAAAGAATACAAAGTTGTGTCAGCTCTGTCGGTTAGCTCGAAATGCTACGTGGGTGTTTATTGATATATAAATGTGTTATGGACCAAAAACTTTGTTGAATTGGATTGTATGGACCCTTTACAGTGTAACTAAACCATTTTTGATGGAATGAAGTGGATCAGTAGAGTAAGATGAGCATTATAAGTGAGTTTCTACCATTTTGGATTCGTTTATTTTGCTGTAAGTGGTCTGATAAATACACCGATTGTACCCGCTGTGTTAAGTGTATATTAAAATGGTTTACATCGTTCGAATCACAAGAGTCTCAGCTTTCCAACGATGTAAGATATGTGTATCTTTTAATTTTTGAGTTTTTGCATTTCGTGAAGATATTGCGCAATAGTCGGCCGGGCCCGCAGACGACACATCCCCGTTGGGATGTTAAAAGGTTAAGGAGTAGAGTCGATACAAATGACAGGTGCAGGTAATCAGTAATCAGGGGAGAGGGATCGTTGATTGTTATTGCAGGGAGAGACAGGATGATCAGTGACAGGATGATCTGTAACACCCTTCATATTGGTTTCTGCTGAGTTAGTCATATACACAGCAAAGAAAATGCAATTTACTAATTTTCACATAACTATCATGACTTTTCTATCTATAAAATGGATCAAATATGAAAATTAAATTAGGAAAAAGAAGAGGAAGAACAAGACAAAAAAGAGGTGAAACTGAGAAGAGGTAGAATGGGTTAAGGAAAAGGAAATAGGAGGAACAAGTGTTAAGGAAACGGGAAGGTTTTCTCAACTCTTTCAGGGGTGAGCATTGAAAGAGTTCAGAAAAGACCAAATCTAGATGGTGTAATGATGTCGAACAGAGAGAAAGAGGACAGTAGGGTGGAAGAGTAGAGTAAAGAAGACACAGAAGTAGTGATGTCCACTTCGTGAACAAATTGTTCTTTTGAACCGGTTCTTTTTAGTGAACGAGTTGAACCAGTTCACACAATCTGACTGAATAATTTGAAACAGTTCACATCTCAAGTCAACACTGATCCACAAATTACAGAAACGTTTCAGTCAAGAGATGTAAACAAATTTTACTATTGATTTTTTTGCATGCAGATTATATCCATAGTTGTGATGAGCTGGATCATGGTTTATGGAAAAAAAGGTTTATTAAGACTAGTTTATTTACTTTATATGCTTTAGACATGTGTAGAACATCCACATTTGTATATCATTGTCAGTATTGGGTGCTTTAAGTGCAAAACTTTAATGTAGGTGTTGTATGATCACTGAATGAAACACTGATGACAATGGGCAGATTCAAACTGCAGACATCTTTATTAAAATGAATCAATTGATATAGTTACTGAATTTAAATATTGGTATCATTTTAGATTTGAATCTTAACTTCAAGAAGCACATCAATGAAATGGCAAAAACTATAAAATATAACTTGGCAAACTTAAGACAGGTTAGATCGTCCCTATGGATGTAGCCAAAATATTTATGCATGCTTTAATTTTTTCACATATTTCATACTGCATTATCTGTTGGGGACAGGCCAGTGAATCTGCCAGCAGACCTCTAAAATCATTATATAAGCAAGCTATATTAATATAATAAAATAATAATGATAAAAAGCCATTTCATTACCACCATTGCAAGATCCTAGAGAAACATAATTTATTGAGTTTTGACTCTTTTCAAACTTGACTCTAGTGTATAAGATTCTACACGGCCTGGTCCCTGCATGTTTACTGGTTTTTGTTTGTAATAGCCCTGCAATTTCTGTAAAATCTACCAGAATAGCTTCTATTTTTGACTGTAACATACCTTTTTGCCGTTCAACCTTTAGAAAATCTGCTTTTTCTTTTAAAGCCACTACACAGTGGAATGCAATAATAGATGACATAAAGAGCTGCAGTTCCATTAAGAGTTTTAAATCACAACTGAAATCTTTTTTGAAGACCACACAAAAAGTGTTTTGTGTATGTGTGTGTATGGGATGGGGGGTGGGGTGTTTTATTTGTTTGTTTGTACCCTACCTGGGGACCGCAGATGTAAATTAGCCTGTGGCTAACTCTGGTACAATGCATCAAATTGTAATATTTATGTTTGAAATTGTGCATGGTCCCTAATAAATAAAGGAAAGAAAAAAAAATATTGAAATGAACTGGTCAATCGTTTTTTAAACTGGTTCAATGAAACTAATTGTCCATAAAGAACTGGTTTGTGGAAAAGAATTGGACTTTCCATCACTACACCATCAAATTATCTGAGAGTCCCTTTCAGTCAAGTCACTTTTATTTGTATAGGGCTTTTCACAACACACATAGTTTCGAAGCAGCTTTACAGATCATGCTTTACTATAACAGAAAATTAAGCTGTTATATCTATAAAGTCCTATAAAAAAATATCTATGAAAATGAATCACACAAAGAGTTAGGCCTAATGAAAGCAGATCTACATGATTTCAATCTCAACAAAAAAGAAGAGGGAGAAATGTCATTGTGACATGCAGACAATCAATGTCATCTAGATTTCTAGTGTAACCCCCGTTCCCTGACGGAGGGAACGAGAATCTGTGTCGATTGTAGTGACACAAGGGCTTCTTTCGGGAGCCTCGGATGCCTCTGAATATGAAAAAGGCCAATGTCAAATTTCCAAACAGAATTAGCATGTCCCGCCCCCGGACATAGGGGTATAAAAGGCAGGATGTGCCTCTGTTCAGTCAGGTTTTGCAGGTTCAGGCGAGAACAAGGTTCGACCATTACAGCGGCTTGGTACAGTGTTGTGGCAAGGGGAACACAACGTCTCGTTCCCTCCATCAGTGAACGGAGGTTACAGTAGTAACCTAGATGTTCCCCTTCTGTCACTCACTAGACGTTGTGTCGATTGTAGTGACACAAGGTGTCCCTATTCAATAGAGCCACCTACACTGCCTGTGTTACGTGATCTACTGATGCTGGTGCAGCAGGCTGTAGCGTGCCAAAGGCGCATGAGCATCAGACTGCACCTCCCCGATGCCCCACTAAGACATCATAATGTTTTTATTAGGTTCCTGGCATCTGGCCAAGGATTCCCTTGGGGGGTGGGAACAAGCGACGTGGCAAGCATGGGAGCAGGCCAGCCAGGAAACTTTCTCTATGTTACTCCTCATAGAGGGTTAGATGAGGCTGGGGCAATCTAGCTATAACATGCATCGAGGAAGGCATTCTTTTCCAACTCCTATTCTTTCAGGGGGAAAAGAGCCCACGGAGACCACATCCTGCCTAGGCTTGGGGGAGATTAAATGTGGCGAATACCTCACATGAGTTTTTTAGGCCACATGTGGAAGTGGCACAGTGGTAGATCCTACCCGCTGAGAGGAAGGAGTTTCTACAAGCACAGTGACTGGGGGGCAGAGGGAACTACCCAAGGGTGACTATAATGATTTAAAACCAGGGACTAAGACCTGGAATGTTGTCTTTGGTCGGATTTGAACCCCGGTCTCCTGGACACAGAGTTGGTGTACCTCCTGAGTGAGCTAATTCAAAAATTTCAAGGAGACAAGCAGCATAAACTCCAAGTAACTTTTACTCTTAGTATGAGTCAAAAAGCAAAGTACAAACAATAAAACAAGAAGCAAAGCTTCCAATGGTTACAAAAAGGCAAACAAAACAAGCACAATGGCTTAGAACAAACTCACGTGGTACACCAGTAGGTAGGCTCAAGACTGAACAAAAAGCAATGACAAAAGGCAAACTTAAATAGGGCCCTACACAGGTGAGTATCATCAACAATGATTGCTAACTAAAACTGAGAGTTCTTGCCAATGGTTTCCCCCTGGCAACTGGGAGGGGGATTGCAGGCAAAAGACCTCCTGCGCCCCCTAGTGACTGGGAGCCATACTGCTGGTCATGACCCCTAGTGGTTGGAGGACGTAATGCCTGATAAAGTCTTACAGTGACGCGG
The DNA here is from genome assembly GCA_032164185.1 of Moxostoma hubbsi. Classification (NCBI taxonomy): domain Eukaryota; kingdom Metazoa; phylum Chordata; class Actinopteri; order Cypriniformes; family Catostomidae; genus Moxostoma; species Moxostoma hubbsi. The sequence continues at coordinate 47,457,360 of JAVLUX010000011.1, read as the reverse complement.
ATCTGCTGGTAGGGGGACCGTACCCAGAAAATACACACAGGGGGATTAATCCAAGAAGGCGAACCCTGTGGGACACCTATTCCAGTACAGAGTAATTAGTACACGTAGTGGGTCTGGTCGGGAATTCCTCCACTGAATTCATGCACCAGAGGGCTAGGGAGGAAAAGACATCCAGGGAGCGTGAGTTTAGTGGACTCTCCTGGGAGACAAAGTGCACATGCAGGTGAAGTGAAGGGGAAGGATGCAAGCGGCACACTGGTCAGTCGTCCTGTGTTACCAAGTTCTACATGCTCAGCCTGACAAAACAAGGGTCGAAACCGACTCAACCCGGAGATTATAGAATCTCGCAAATGTATTGGGTGTCGCCCATGCCGCTGCACTACAGATGTCTGCTAGAGAGGTGCCGTTGGCCAGTGCCAATGAGGATGCCACACTTCTTGTAGGGAGTGCTCAAACCCAAAATGGGCGGGCATGGCCTGGGTCTGATAGGCCATGCGATGGCATTGACTACCCGGTGGGCAAGCCTCTGTTTGGAGACAGCGTTCCCTTTCCGCTGTCCACCAAAGCAAACAAAGAGCTGCTCAGAGAGTCTATCAGCTCAACTGATTCTAGAGGCTCGAAGGGGGTTCTCTGAAGGCCCATAAGGACCACGGAGAGATCCCATGAGGGGAACAGGCATGGCCTGGGAGTGTTGAGCCTCTGGCACCTCTTAGAATCCTGATGATCAGGTCATGCTTTCCTAGGGACTTACCGTCCACCACGTCATGGTAGGTTGGTATAGCTGCAACATATACCTTCAAGGTGGAGGGGGATAGACACCCTTCCAGCTTTCCCTGTAGGAATGAGAGCACTGACCCGACTGCGCACCTCTGCGGGTCTTCAGATCGGGAAGAACACCAAATTTGCAAACAGGCGCCACTTTAGGGCCTGGTGGAGGGAGCTATGGCTTGGTTCATGGTGTCTTCATCAGCTGGTGGTAGACAACTCAGATCTTCCGCATCCCGTCCAGGGGCCAGACGTGGAAGTTCCAGATGTCTGGCCGTGGATGTCAGAGGGTGCCCCAAATCAGTTGATTTGCTATTACATGCACCTTGTTTGATTGTAAAGTTACACCAAATAACCACTTTAATCCACAGTAAGTGCACATGACTCCATTCAGACTGATCTCACTGAGAATTTGGCGACAGTAGGATGAAACGCTAACAAAATCAGGATCACTTGGCATGTCATGTCACGCACAATAGAGGATGTAAATCAGGGGTGGAAAAGTTGTTTGGTACAGGGGCCATATGGTGCTTTAAAGAAATAATTCACCCAAAAATAAAATTCTCTCATCATTTACTCAGCCTCATGTCATCCCGGATGTGTGACTTTTTTTCTTCCTTCAGCAGAAAACAATTAAAAATTTTTAGAACAAAATCTTGGTCCTCACAATGTAAGTGAATGGGTGCCAGCATTTTGAAGTTCCAAAAATCACATAAGTGAGCATAAACGTAATTCATGTGACTCCAGTGGTTAAATCCATATCTTCAGAAGCGATTCAATAGGTGTGGGCATCCGAATCGCCAGGTAATTTTTCCGGGGCTTCGGCACCGAATGTTTTGACTGTAGCCCTGAATGTAATTTTAAATCTAGGCAACACAAGTTGCAGCTTAACAACAACAAAAATATTTCTATATGAATATGCAATAATCTTTTGTTTGAAGTTCACATGGCGTGACACCTTCCCCCTTCACCTCCCACTACTAGAGAGAGGCAAGTTGTGTCTCTCTGGAGGAAAAATTAAACGTCAAGAAAAAAAGCCTTTTGAACTTTATTGAAAAGAAAAGTAATGGTGAAGATTTACTGATGTTACCTACATGTTTAGCTTAATGTTTTTAAACTTGTGGGCTGGTCAAGGATGTCCAAATGTAGGGTGACCATACATCCTCTTTTTCCCAGACATGTCCTCTTTTTCTGACCTTAAAATAGCATCTGGCCGGGATTTCTAAATTTGCGAAAATGTCCAGGATTTGGCTTTAGTTGCATTATGATGTGCACCTGGTCTAATACTTCATTGTGTGCGAGTGCATATTTGCATTGCTGTAACCCCTCTTTGTAAGTCCCGCCTTCTAGCACACCAATTGGTCGATTATCAGGAAATTAGCCATTTTTGAGATATGCATTGAAATTTCCAATGGACAACACATGTACTTTAGTGTTTCCCATTAATTGACTAGACTCTGGCGGCCTGCTACAGTCTCATTTGCACTACCACGGTCTCATAATGAAACCCAAAAATTTTACACTTCTCATCTAAAATATTTTTGCAATTCTCAGTCTCATAATAACATAAAATAAAAGGTTGTGTTTTGCGCTCTGCTCACCCGCTGCTGTAAACTTACATGCTCACACACACACTCGCAGATACAGTATATGCATTGGAGTATTCCTGGATCAGTATAACGTTATTTGGTTGAGGAGGTAATCTTTGAGGTAATTAACGTTAACTAACATTAAATGTATCCACAGCACAATTCATCATCAGTGTACAAGAGCAAACAGATAATATTATTGCCGAAGTTAAAATCATGATGATTAATGTAAATTAACGTTAGTGTTACTAGTTTTACAAGGTTAATTGGCATAACGTTACACTACTTATGGCGAGGTAACATTAAAAGATAAAAAGCTGAAACTGACATCCCTAGTTTTTACCCTGCTTTTCAGAATGAGCATACAAAAATATTTTAAGAGATGTCAAACCCCAGATGAGAAAGATACATGGTGTCTAAGTTAAATAAGGCCCTGTGAGATTAATTAGCACCACAGACTCTAGCTCTGAGTGAAAATTGTGGGTCGGGTAGTGTCAATCCATCTAATTTTAGCCAATAGCTTTTGGGAGGCAGGCCTTGGCTCTGTCAATTAAACCCTGGCTGTGGGTGAAGAGCATCATGTATATGTGAAAGAATTGGGGGCGCTATTTCTCACAATTCAATTTATTTCAATGTTGCCTAGTGCAGCTTTAAGAGCACAAAATTGTTTACAAGAGCACAACACAAGCCTCTTAATTTTGCTCACAAAGTGCACCAGATGCAAGTAATTAACTTTAAAATGTAAAAAATTTCTTAAAATTTCGGGGAGCATGTCCCCGAACCCCCCTAGAAGATCGGAGGTCCGCCCCCCATATTCTCACAAAATCCTGTGGGAATCACTGTACTTTCATTGCAAGTAAGGTGCCAGAGTGCAGAAAAAAACCTAAAGGTAGAGTATGTTTATTTAAAATAGATGGGGGGTCACCTAAAGCCACACCCGCTTTAATGGGGCCGGGCTAAGCCCCAAACCACCTCAAGTCCTAGAAATGCCCCTGGGTGGGGGAAAAAACTGATCAATATTTAAGTCTGTTTTTACTATTTATTCTCCTCCCTGCTCAGTCAATCTCCACTTTCACATTCCACAGTTTTTGGTGATTCACATTCTTCACACATTTTGCCACCTACTGGGCAGGAATAAGAATTTATAGCAAAAATGGACTTAAATATTGATCTGTTTCTCACCTACACCTATCATATCACTTCTAGAGTCATGGATTTAACCATTAGAGTCATATGGATTACTTTTATGCTGCATTTATGTGCTTTTTGGAGCGTCACAATTTTGGCACCCCTTCACTTCCATTGTGAGAACCTACAGAGCTGAAATTTTCTTCTAAAAATTATGATTTATGTTCTGCAGAAAAAAGAAAGTTATACACATCAGGGATGGCATGCGTGTAAGTAAATGATGAGAGAATTCTAATTTTTGGGTGAACTATTCCTTTAAGTATTACATGGGGGGGGGGCCACATTGTACTCCTTTTGAGATACAATGTTCCACATTGATTTAATTATTGTATATTTTAAGCCCAGAAATAGTTATATTCTCATTCTAATGAATGATGCACAGTGTTCTGAAGTTTTATTACTGGTGGAATGTTCTGCCTGAAGTATTGCTCTACAAAGGTTGATCATTTTCTATCAGGCATAAGAAAAAAACTTGATAAAGGCTAAGCATAATAATAAATTATTGTATCATATCAAATATCGTGGTAATTTATTACAAAAATGAATAAACTCTCTAAATCAGGGGTCAGTATAATAAAAAAAACTAACAATATTATTTAAAAATATTATTATTAAAAATATCACTCATTACATTAATACATTTAAAGCTACTCAGTTATTCAGCCAAAATTAGTGTGTGGCTTTCTCATTTTCTTGATATTGTTGTTTGATTAATAGCCTTTTCATGACATACTAAACCATTCTCTGTTCCTTTCACTTGAAGTCCGATATTTTGATACAAATACACTTTTTGTCCCACTGTTTATGTTCACTTTAGACATAACCGTCTGTGTTAACATTATTAGTGCTCTCAGAACACATGTGCATGTAAAGCGCAGCACACAAACATAATCCGCCTGTCAATCAAACAATGTGCTGCTACAGACACCAGTCAATCTTTTACAATTTATCTAGATCAACCTACCAGTCTTGCTATCGCGATTGATATAATGAACACTCCTGATCTAGATGTAGAAAATTGGCTAAGCATAGAAAATTACTAAAAATTTTATCATCGATATTGAGAACATTTATTTATGTATTTATTTTTCTAAATATCAAGATCATTCAGTCCTATTGATAACATTGCATTAATCTCTAACAGAAACCCAATAAACTCAGTGATAGAGAGATAAATTACACAATATGTTATAGACACAGAATATAGTAAGCAGAAATATGAAATTGATATCAATATGTTTCTTCAAATTAGAGGCAGAATTAATGCTGATATCTGGCTTGAGCAAGCTGAATACATGACACGATCAAGCAATTGGCCTTTTTCACTGCGAAAAGCCCTTTCATGTGCAGCTGTGGATGTTCAGGTGTTGAACTGCGCTTGAGGCATTCTCCACAGTTAACTTACCTACAGCTGCCATTCAAGTTTTTTTACGTGTGTGTGAATTGATTTGATGGGAATCACGAGAATCTCTATAGACAATCACATTGATTAATGAAAATAAAATCAGTAACAAAGACGGAGAGAAAATTCCACAGTAAAAGTACAGTTACAGCACTTAAAATGTACTCAAGTAAATGAATACCATTTTTAAACTACTTAAAAAAGTACAAGTCTTGGGAAAAACTACTTAAAGTAATGAGAGTATTTGAAACCCTTTGTCACCAGAGCGCTTTGTCACCAATCCTGTTTGTGATATTCATGGACAGGATATCGAGGCGTAGTCGGGGTGGAGAAGGTGTGCGGTTCGGTGGGCTGGGGATCTTATTGCTGCTTTTTGCAGATGATGTAGTCTTCATGTCATCATCGGTCCTTGACCTTCAGCTCTCACCGGATCGCTTGGCAGTCGAGTGTGAAGCGGCTGGTATGAGGATTAGCACCTCTAAATCTGAGGCCATGGTTCTCAGCAGGAAACCGATGGAGTACGTACTCCGGGTAGGGAAGGAGGTATTGCCCCAAGTGAAGGAGTTGAAGTACCTCGGGGTCTTGTTCACGAGTGAGGTGACAATGGAGTGGGAGGTTGGCCGGAGAATCGGGGCAGCGGGGGCGGTATTGCACTCGCTCTATCGCACTGTTGTCACGAAAAGAGAGCTGAGCCGGAAGGCAAAGCTCTCGATCTACCGGTCAATTTTTGTTCCTACCCTCACCTATGGTCATGAAGGCTGGGTCATGACCAAAAGAACTAGGTTGCGAGTACAAGCGGCCGAAATGGGCTTCCTCAGTAGGGTGACGGGTTTCTTCCTTAGAGATAGGGTGAGGAGCTCAGTCATCCGTGAGGAGCTCGGAGTAGAGCCGCTGCTCCTTTGCATCAAAAAGAGTCAGTTGAGGTTGTTTGGGCATCTGGTAAGGATGCCCCCTGGGCGCCTCCCTAGGGAGGTGTTTCAGGCATGTCCAGCTGGGAGGAGGCCTTTGGGAAGACCCAGGACTAGTTGGAGAGATTACATCTCCACACTGGCTTGGGAACGCCTCGGGGTCCCCCAGTCAGAGCTGGTTAATGTGGCGCGGGATAGGGAAGTTTTGGGCCCCCTGCTGGAGCTGCTGGAGCTGCTGTCCCTGCGACCCGACTTCGGATAAGTGGTTGAAGATGGATGGATGGATGGATGGATGGATGGATGGATGGATGGAGTATTTGAAATTTGTTACTTTACATCTCCTTGACAGAATGGGATCTATGTCAGCATACAGAAATGCTCTGTCACATTATGTCGACATACCATGAGATCATGTTGGTCCATTTAAGGATACTTTTTGACAAATAATACAACTCTTATTTATGGCACATTATGATTCAGAACACTCTACAGTACGGAAATACTCCTTTTTGGAAACTCTTAAATTTAGTAGCATGCAGTCAGTCCCTTAAAACCCTTCAGAGTTGGGTTGACATAAACTGAGATGGAAACATGATTAAAATTATGAAACATTCATTCCCCTGTTTATTTCACAATGATGTGTATTAAAAAAAAAAAAAACATAAAATATACAAATATTCAACTTTAAACATTTTTTTTTATGTAAAGTAGACCATAAATATAGTAGCATTGTTCCTGTTTGATGGAGTATAAGCAGGTTGTGGCACTGACATACTGTGTCACACTTAACATGATATTCTGAAGGGTTCTGTTATTCATTTGAATTAGCAGAGTGAATGAAAATCTGACAAATCAAATTTATTATGGGGCTGGCTGTCAGCTATCTGCACCTTCACAGCTCATGTGAGAAGGTGTTACGTATTAAACAAATGTAAATCAGAAGCGTTATCCTTCCCGCATCTGCACTTTCATCTCTACTTGAAGCAGTGATGAAGAGCAGAACAGGTCCAGCTACAGACAGAGCAAGCAATCTTAAATCTGTGGAGAATTTTACAAAAACTACAAATGTACAAATCCATATAACAATAATATATATATATATATATATATATATATATATATATATATATATATATATATATTCACACAATCTGACTGTGGCACGGTGGAGGGCGGGACCGGCGCGTGATTGCGCACGCCCGGTCCCGTATCTGGCTGATTAAGCTCTCTCTCCCGATCGCCGTCTGCGAGTGGCCTTTAACCCTCTTGGCTCAATCAGCCAGATACGGGACCGGGCGTGCGCAATCACGCGCCGGTCCCGCCCTCCACCGTGCCACACTGACTAATTGACAACTTTTCTGCGCCGCGTGCAAGCGTAATTTTTTGCCATGTAAAAGAAGCTTTGTTCTCACAATTGCTGTTTCACTTGGATTGAAGTGGAAATGTGTTTACTCAGGGCTTTAATTACTTCTATTTTTAAATAGTTTCATTAGATTTTTGCTCATGCTCTATACTTGGAAGCACATGTAAATTAACCCATCCTCAGCAAGAGGTCACAATGTTAAAATGCCAAACAAAGTGTTTAAAAATGCAACAAATTCATAATTATAAATATGAAATGAAAGGTATCATGGCATTTTCCATTCACCTCTACTGGCGATAAGCACTGCTGTTGGATCTACGACGCATTCTAGCGGCTTTCTCCTCTCTGCGCGCTGTGCAGTCCATGCTCCTGGGCACTTCGACAGCGCTTTCATTGCCTGAAAGAGAAAGATGACAACGATGACATCATTGACAGCAAACTAAATTATATTTTCCATAAAAAAATGGCCTATCAAAGTGTCCTGACTTTACATCAACTCCGTCAGGTTTGTTTACAATCCTGAATAAATCAGACAATGTCATGGTCACCTGTAACTCTGAGAACGTCATGGTTACTGTTGTAACCTCCGTTCCCCGATGGAAGGAACGAGACGTTGTGTCGATTGTAGTGACACAAGGGGTCTCTTCTGAGAGCCTCGCGTACCTCTGAACTTGAGACAAGGCCACTGTCAAGTTGGCAGACAGAATTTGCATGCCCCGCCCCTGGACATTATGGGTATAAAGGGGAGCGGGTGAGCGAATGTCAGACAGGTTTTCACGGAAGACCCGAGAATAAGGTTACGGCGCATTACAGTGGTAGGGATAGTGACGTGGCAAGTGGAACACAATGTTTCATTCCTTCCATCGGGGAATGGATGTTACAACAGTAACCATGACGTTCCCCTTCTATCACTAACTCGACGTTGTGACAATTGTAGTGACACAAGGAGTCCCACTTCAAAACGCCATGCACAACCCATGTTACGTGACTGCCAAGCCAGGTGCAAGCAGGCTGCTGTGTGCTAGAAGCAGCTGGGTCAGCTGCACGTAACCCTCCCCAATGCTCCCAATGAAAGGTGTCATATACCGCGCTTAGGTTCCCAGCACCCATACGGGAACAGGCGGCATGACTTGTATGGGAGCCAACTGGCCAGCCGCGCCATTTCTCTCTCTATGTTTCTCATCATAGAGTTAAAAAGTGGCTGGGGCTATCTTAACGCGGGGAAGGCCTCCTTTTCCGTTCCTATTCTTTCAGGGGGAAAAGGCCCTGTGAAGACCACAACCTGCCCAGACTGGGGGGATGTAATTTGTGGCTAATACACACAGGGTTTTCAAGCCACCCATGGACATGATGTGGTGGTAGATCCTGCCTGAAAAGGGAGGAGTTGCTACAGACATGGTGACAGCGAGGACTGCCCAAGGGAGATGTGGGTCCTGCCAGCAGGTATGTCGTATCGTGGAAAATACATCAGAGGGAATTGCCTGAATTGGGAACTATGCATGTGGAGCCCAAGCCCAACATGGAGCACTCGACTCGTGGTGGGTCTGGTGGCGAATTCCTCCGCAGAATTCGCCGGCCAGAGGGCTAGGGAGGAAGAGCATCCAGGAAGCGAGAGCTTAGTGGCTAACCTGGGAAAGAAGGCGCACTTAATCAACTTGGTGAAGGGCTCAAGTTGCAAGCAGAACACCCTGTCAGCTGTTCCGTATTACCGAGTTCTACCAGCTTGGACCTGACAAAACACAGGACGAGACCAACTCAACCCTGAGGTTGTAGAATCTAGCAAAGGTGTTGGGTGTTGTCCAGCCTCTGTGGATGTCTGTTAGGGAGGTGCCATGGGCCAGTGCCCATGACGAAGCCACACTTCTCATAGAGTGTGCTCGAACCCACAAGGGGGGCGGCACAGACTGGGTGTGATTGGCTAGGGGATAGGATCAAAATCCCAATGAGCTAACCTCTGTTTGGAGACGGCATTCCCTTTCCACTGTCCACCAAAGCAGACAAAGAGCTGCTCAGAGCATCTAGAGCCCAATGTGCAGTCCAAATGGATACGCAAAGCACGTACCGGAAACAGCAATGGAGAGGCTGGGTCTGCCTCCTCCCAGGGCAGCTTCGAATGCAGGTTCACGACCTAAAACCTGAAGGGGGTCGTAGGAACCTAGGGCACGTAGCCCGGTCATGGTCTTAGGATGAGGTGAGCATCTGCAGGACTGAACTTCAGGCAAGTGTCACTGTAAAAGAACGCTTGCAGGTCCCCAAACCTCTTGATGGAAGCAAGCGATCAGGAGGGCCGTCTTCAAGGAGAGGGCTTTGAGCTCGACTGAATCAAGCGGCTCGAAGGGGGTCTCTGAAGACCTAAAAGGACCACTGAGAGATTCCGGGAGGGGAACAGGCTTGGCCGGGAATGGTTCAACCTCCGGGCACCTGATAATCTAGTCATGCTTACCAAGGGACTTGCCGTCCAATGCGTCATGGTGGGTTACGATAGCAGAAACATACAACTTCAAGGTGGAGGGGGACAGCCTCCCCTCCAAACTATCCCGCAGGAATGAAAGCACTGACCAAACTGCGCATCTCTGTGGGTCTTCAGATCTGGAAGAACACCAATTTGCGAACAGACGCCACTTGAGGGCGTAAAGCTGCCCGGGGTAGCTCTGGCTCGTTTGATCGTATCTATGACTGTAGGGGGTAGACTGCTTAGGAGGTGTAGGAGGTGCCCTGCCGAAGTGGCCCAAAATCAGCTGGCCCACCTGGGGGTGGAGCCTCCACTCTCTGCTGAGCAAGACCTGTCGCAACCTGTCCACCATCGTGTTGTGGTCGCCCGAGATATGAGTGTCGAGCAGTGACCTGAGTCTCGGCTGACTCCAAAGGAGGAGATGGCGGGAGCGTATGCCACCTTGCCGATTTATGTACGCTACCATGGTGGTGCTGTCAGAATGGATCAAGACGTTCTTGCCCCGAATCAGCGGGAAAGACCTCTGCAGGGCAAGGAGTACAGCCAACAACTCGAGGCAGTTGATGTGCCAACACAGATGAGGCCCTGTCCAGTTGAGAGGAGTCTGTGGTGACCACGACATGTCTGGACACCTGCTATGTAACACACGGTATGTGCTATGCCCATCTAGGGACTCGGGAGTCTGAATCCAGTGCTGAAGTGGTCTCATATGCATCGACCTGAGCGGCGCGACCGTGGCCGAGGATGCCATATGCCTCAGGAGCCTCTGGAACTGTTTGAGAGGAACTGTTGTGCCTGGTTTGAAGCGAGTGAGGCACCTGATCACTGACTTGGCATGCTCAGTAACTCCAAGCTGGGAAAAGAGATGCTCTGATTTTTCCCAGTTGACCTGGAGCCCCAAACAGCTGAGGTGCATGAGCGCCTGGTCCCTGTGGGCACATAGTAACCCTCGAGAGTGTGCTAGGGTGAGCCAGTCATCAAGGTAATCGAGTATGCGGATGCACACTACACGTAGCAGGGCAAGGGCTGCCTCTGCGACCTTGGTGAAGACGCGAGGGGACAGGGACTGATACGCCTGGCCGTTGGACGTGAGCCGTAGGGAGGGTCGATGCCAAGGCAGAATGGAGACGTGAAGTACGCTTCCTTCATGTCTACTGATGCGAACTAATCTAATGCAAACGCAGGATATAATTTGTTTCTGTGTGAGCATTCTGAACGGGAGTTTGCGTTGAGGAGGCGGCACAGCATGATGTGAGATATAGCTTCCATCTGCCTCTGCACCACCGAAAACTGCTGGCCGAAGTCATCGATGGTGTCGCCGAAAAGGTCGAACAGGGAGACGGGGGCTTTGAGAAAGCGTACCTTATCAATGTTGTGCATCTTGCCACAAATGGCGTTCCTGGACCACGAGGGTGGCCATCGCCCGCCCGAGTGCTTGCGCTGTGACCCTCGTAGCTCTGAGAGTGAGGTTGGAGGCAGGGTGCAGTTCCTGCAGCACATCGGGATCGGAACTACCCAGGTGCAGATCTTTAAGTGCCTTGGATTGGTGAACTTGCAGGAGAGCCATGGCATACAGGGTGGAGGCAGCCTGTCCAGTGGCGCTGTAGGCTTTTGCAGTCAGTGACGACGTTGTCCTACGGGTCTTGGTGGGGAATACCGGGTGGTCCCGCCAGGTGGCGGCATTCTTGGGACACAAGTGGATCGCAACCGCCTTGCCCAACTGAGGAACCTCTGTGTATCCGTGGACCACCCAACCGTCCAGGATAGTGAGAGTGGACGAGCGTGGCAATGAGCGGCGCCCTGGGCCGAGGCACCAATCAAGTAGCCATGGGGGGGGCGGAGGTTTCGGGTCCACCTCACGCTCGCTGCGGCCCGGGAAAGCATAGCGGACATCTGTGCTTCAGGCTCAGACTGGGCGAGCAGACCCAGATGAGTCAACAGCATCAGACTCCTCTGTGATGCTCTCTGATGCAGCGGCGAAATCGTCATCCAATTCCGGGGGCTTGAAGGAGAATGCTGGCTGGCTGCAAGGCGAGCCACACTCATCCTGAGCTCGGACGGAAGTAAGCAAGTGTGCCGGGGGCAGGTGTTTCATGGGGTTTTACCTGGCGTAACAGAGCCCGTCGACATCCCCGAATCACCATCAATGCCAGTCAGGTCGTCCTCAATCCCGTAGGAAGAAGGAACTACGCGGGGAGCGGCTGAAGTGGCTTTCTCTCATGAGAAAAGAAAGCCGCAACCACAATGTTGCCATGGCTATGTTCTCGCTCTGAAAACATGAACCATTCATAAAATGCTCGTGTGTTCGCAGCCCAGGCACACGAGACAGCTTTTTATGACTGTCAGAAGTGGAGAGAAATCTACCACATCCAGGAACTACACAGAGGAGGAAGGGCATCTTAAAAAAGAGGTGTCCAGAAAAGGACGTTCAACGCCTGCTGTGTATTGCTCTTTTATGAGTGGAAACTCAAACTCTTTGGGGAAATAAACTCTTTTAGGAGGAGAAACACTCTTTCAGGCAATGAAAGCGCTGTCGAAGTGCCCAGGGGCGTGGACTGCACAGCGCGCAGAGAGGAGAAAGCCACTAGAATGCGTCGTAGATCCAACAGCAGTGATTATTGCCAGTAGAGGTGAGTGGAACAGTGGTGAACTCAGCTTTGCTGTTGCACAACCGCTTGGCTCCAAAAAAAATCTGTCCTACATTCGCTAGCCCGCTCCCCTTTATACCCGTATGTCCGGGGGTGGGGCATGCAAATTCTGTCTGCCAACTTGACATTGGCCTTTTCTTAAGTTCATAGGTATGTGAGGCTCTCAGAAGAGACCCCTTGTGTCACTACAATCGACACAACGTCGAGTGACTGACAGAAGGGGAACAGAGCAACTGTAGGACACATGGTCTGGTAAATTTTATATATATATATAGATATTTTTCTGATTTTAAACAATATTGAAGTCTCTATGGTCACAGCTTCAACATGTCAACTCCGTCATACATAATTCTCATAATGATGATTTCTGTTAGAATTGCTAAATCATTTTGGCATTTTAGTTTAGGTTATAGAGTCAGCTTCAACTGAGGAAAAAAAGGGCTCTAGTGTACAAAACGTGGTTAAGATAGAAAAATATTCAATTTGTTCAATTTTCAGAATAGTGTGAAAACAGAAAAAAATATATAATGTATTTTATTGCTTAGCTCCTTTACTGAACACAATTATTATATATTTAAAGATTTTACACTGTTGTTGGATGGATTAAATTAAAATAGTGTGTGTTTAGTGTATTGATGGACAAAATGTACCCTCCTATTTACAAATATTAACATGATTTTTTTATCTGATTTTTCCTGGTGAATTAAACATTCATATATTGGCCAGAGCAACTAACCCAAGTCTTTGATGTCAGTCATTGGCTGTAGTGAAGTGTCTTGAGCGAATTAAATTCTCTAGAGACTCATTCTGATTATACAGTATGACATCATTAACAGCAAAGCTAATTCAGCACAGTTGATTACAATATGCTGTAATAGTCACAACATGGAACTAAAAATAAAGTAATAAAGCTTTTCCATAATTGCTTGCTTTTTCGTGTATGTCTGAACACACTTGTATGCACACTTGTATTATATTTAAATGAGGACATACCTTAAAGTGTTAGTTCCTCCAAAAATGAAAATTCTCTCATTTACTCCCCTTTATGCCATCCCAGATGTGTCTTTTTCTGCAGAACACAAACGATGATTTTTAGAACAATATTTCAGCTCTGTTGTTCCATAGGGAATGGTGACCAGAACTCTGAAGGCCCAAAAATCCAAAAGACCCCAGTGGTTAAATCCATATCTTCAGAAAGAATATGATAGGTGTGGGTGAAAAAAAAGATCAATATTTAAGTCTTTTTTACTATAAATCTCCACTTTCACTTCCACCATCTTCTTTTGTTTTTTGGCGATTCACATTCTTTGGGCATATTGTCATCTTCTGGTTGGGGCTGGTCAAAGGTGGAGACTTAGTAATAAATAACTTAAATATTTATCTGCTTCATAACAACATCTCTCATATCACTTCTGGAGATATGGATTTAAACACTGGAGTCGTATGGATTACTTTTATGCTGCCGTTCTGTGATTTTTGGACCTTTAAGAGTTCTGATCACCATTCACTTGCATTGTATGGACCAACAGAGCTGAAATATTCTTGTGTTTATCAGAAGAAAGAAAGTCATACACATCTGGGATGGCATTAGGGTGAGCAGGGGGTATAGATTCCAGTAAGACCCCAATAATCAAAACAAGCAAGTACAACCCACCCATTTCTATACCATGATCAATGTAAATATTCAAGCCAAATCTCAAGTAAACATAAGAGAATTGTAATTTTTGGGTGATTCCAGTATACTTCAGTTTTCTACACACACACACACACACACACACACACACACACACACACACACACACAGACTAAGCCATTTCTCGTCAGAAACCTGCTGATGTTTTATTTTTTTATCATTGATGAATGCTGTGGAAATTACAGTCATGTTACTGTCACATGCTCCTAATTTCAATACATTTTATTTTCATATTGCACCACAGTTGCAAGGAAGTAAACCTGGAGCAAAGTTACTAAACCTTTGTGGTTCCACATTGCTGCCAGTATTATGCCCTGATTAATTTAGATATTTAAGGGTAAATAATTTCCATTAACTGCAAAGTACAACCTATCTTGTCCATACCAGTATTAACCCATTTAATCACAAATTTTCCCTAGTTAATTGAAGGTGCATATTTATTTTAGACACCCACTGAAACAAATGGCATGTCTAGTCAAAATCCACAATAAACAGGCACAGGTCAAAAAAGCAAACTAGAATAAATGCTCAGAATTGCAGACTAGAAAAGAACTGGCAAGACTTAGCACAGAAAGATGGAACAACAGGGTTTAAATACACAGATAACGAGCAACAATGAACAGGTGTGAGAGAAAATAGTGGGAGGCAATGTATTATGGGAGTTGTTGTCCAGTAAAGGATTAGTATGCAGGTGATGAAGATCGTGTGAACTGGCTTCCAGAAGAGAAACTGTGAGAATACAAGTTATTCACCATAACATGTGTAATTGTTTTTTAAATATGTGTAAAGAGATTATAGTTGTAAATCTTTTGACAATTTTATGCAGACTTTCTAGAAAACTGTTCAAATGATCCTAATTAAAGTGTGATGATCAGAATGAAATACTACAGTCAGACTATAGATGCATCCCAAACCGCACCCTTCTTTACTATTTTAGGTCACTTTGAAATGTAGTGCAAGTAGTATGTTTACACTGAAAACACAATAAAAAGAAGTGTACTACGAGTTCCCGGATGATGCACTTTTTCAGCCATCAAAATGGAGTGTGGAATGTTGGACACTTTGTGCACTCAGCGTGCACGGCTTTTCATACATAAGGGTGGAGTAACTGGCAGCGATGCTGCTCTGGCAAAACAATTGTAAATAATGGAGAATATGACAACTAGCAAAACTTCTGTGAAGACAGAACCTTATAAAAGTGAGGTTTTACCATCATACCATGCAGTGTGAATGTGTATATTATTGAGATATAAGTGTTGAACTGAGGGTGGATAGCGTGCTAAAGCTAGCGGCAACATAACATTTGGATTTGAAACGCATTTCCGTCAGCTGTAAAACAGTGAATGTTTCTGTGTAGTAAAAAACATTAGTGTTCCATTTGGGATGATACTACACTTTTAAAATTAATACACTAAATGGCTAAGTGCATTGTCTATAATGTGTCATTTGGGATGCAGCTTATGTAAAACTATGCATTAGACAACAATAAAAATAAATAGTATGCTACATTGTTGTCACATTATGGCTTTATGTCTTCAACTGCTTATGTAATTGTGATGAAATATTGTCACAATGCAAAAAAAGACAAAACAACTCACTGTTCCTACAAATAGACTTATTTTTATTAGTGTGAAATATGACAAGGACATATTCTTAACAAGCTTTGTGTGATTCTGTCAGTTATGAAATACTATTTGGTGACAGTGTTCAATTTTTTACAGTATTTCACCATCAATACTGTTGACAGTAAGGAAGGTCATATTAGGCTAAACCTAGTTAAATATACAGGTATAAACTGAATGTGTATATATGTGTGACGGTTATATATATATATATATATATATATATATATATATATATATATATATATATGACTACTTTCTGATGTATAGAGAGAATAAGAGTCATAGATGAATCAGTGTCTCTCTCCCCCCTCATTCTCTGTAAAGATGTTGTAATCAAGAGTGATCTGTAATTAGGGCATGCTTATTATTTTAAGTTTAGAGAACACAGTAATTACCAGCGCACACTACCCCCAAGAGAGAGAGAGAGAGAAAGAGAGAGCGCACGAGAGAGAGAGAGAGATTTTTTGAATTTTAATACACCTTTATTATAACAATTTAGTTTCGAGTTATTCACACTTCATCCAAACATTTTTTTATATACACATATATATTTAAAAACTCAACAACAATTCATTTCTCTCACATAAAGTGCACAATACCTCATTAACACACCAGATTTCTACAAACTTTGGTAAACAGTCCACCAATTTATAGTACGCAAACTCTACTTTTAGTCTAGCTGCCACAAGCCCCAAAAACATAGGAACCACACTTATTGCATCCTGCCCTAGAAGTTTATTCTTTCTTGTTTTCCATATTACTAATTTTGCCATGCCTGATAAAAAATTAATTAAAACCAAAGTCCTTTTCCTTTGAACGGAATACCTAGGACCATAAATAAACAATTTGAAGGAAAAACCCTCACCCAAAGATAAAAACCAATTACTTAAAAGGGAAAAAAGATCCCCTAAACATGAGCACTGCACAAATAGATGGAACACTGATTCTACCTCTAAACAAAAAGGACAACCCACTCCAACGCTAAGATTAAGATGCGCCACATGTCTGTTCATGTTCATGCGCCACATGTCTGTTCATTTGTACAGAGCATGCCAGCAGCCTTTAGGGGAAGAGTCAAGTCCAAAAAAATCTATCCATTTTGTAGAAGAGACGCCTGTCAATAATCTGGCATTAGACACTTTTGAACAAGTCAAGTACAAAGCCTTCTTCCCAGTTGATTCGAAACAATCCAAAACCGGGGTTTTAAATGTCAACACACATTGATAATCCTCTTCCCAATTCTCCACAGCAGCACTGACTATGAGTGAAGGAAATACATAGTCATGCCCTTCTGTCCACTCATGGATCGTCGTTGTATTATCCAGAAAGTCTCTATACTCCTCTCCTAACGCCCCACGTACTTCTGCAACAAACTGCTGTATCGTTCTTGTGGATTTCACTTCAGTCCTTTGGCTTATATCTTCCACACTGCTACTCAATACATGGCCCAACTTCATATATCCAGCAGCCAGCAACCGTGTGCGTAAGCATGCAGATGATAAAAGTCTTGAAGAAAAGAGAGGGTTAAAAAACAAAGGTTCTTCCAACAGCCAAGGGCCGGCTGACAAATCAGGTGATCTTGACACATTAAAAACATTCCAAGCTTCCAGCATAGATTTATAATATGGGGTAAGGTCTACCAACTCAGACTCTTGTAAATCCATAAGAAATAAGTGTTTATCGAGTCCCATTCCACCTGCCCTCCTCATTGCAGTGTCCATCCAAGCAAAATTGCTGTTGTATAGCAGTCTTTGAACCGTTTTTAATCGAAAAGTCATTAGTCTTGCCTTAAGGTCCACCAGACCCTGTCCCCCTTCATGTATAGACAGATACAGTACAGCAGATCAGACCCAATGGTATCCGGACCAGAAAAAGTTCACTAAGTGCCTTTGAATTGCTTGAACTAGACCTGCCGGTGGTTGCAGTACGTTGAATTTATGCCACAGAGTGGACGCCACCAAATTATTGGCCACCATAACTCTTCCCCTGTATGACTACTGGGACAAATTTTTGAAACTCATTAGAACCAAAATAAATACCCAATATCTTAAAACCTTCTAATTTCCATTTGAGGTCTCTAGGCAATTGTGGGAGGTTCTCTGAGATTCCTTGACCTACCCAGAGAGCTTCAATTTTATTCCAGTTCACCTTAGCTGTTGAAGCCTTCTCATAAACATAAAGTGTATTAGACAAAACCTTGACATCTTGTGTATTTTTAACAAATACAGTAATATCATCGGCATAAGCACTTAAAACTGTTCTTGAAGTCTTAAAAACAGCAGGTATATGTAACCCAGACATTTTTTCTCATAATTTGCAAAGTAAAGGTTCAATTGCTATACTATATAGCTGTCCTGATAAAGGGCACCCCTGTCTTATGCCACTTGTTACAGAAATGGGACGGCTCAAACCCCCTCCCACCTTGACAATGCAAGAAGCCCCTGCATACAACAATTTCACCCATTTTATAAAACCTTCCCCAAAACCAAAAACATTCAAAACATTGAAGAGATAGTTCTGGTCGACACGGTCAAACGCTTTTTCTTGGTCCAGGGAAATTAAACCAATTTCTATTTTAGAAACTCTACAATGTCCAAAACATCCCGTATCAAAAACAAATGATCTGATATTGTCCTTTCTGGAACACAATAGGTTTGATCACTGTGTACTATTAAATGGAGGTACTTTTTAAGCCTATTTGCAAGGCATTTGGTAATATATTGTAATCAGTAGTCAGTAGGGCGACTCCAATTCTTCAAAAGAGACAAATCCCCCTTTTTAGGCAACAATGACAAAACAGCCCATTGACAGGACACAGGCAACATGTCATCCTTATTACATACACAAAAAACTTCAAAAAGATCCCGTCCAAAACAATGCCTGGAGATTTTCCGGAGTTAAGTTGGCCCAAGGCAGCAGTTATTTCTTGATAGGATATATCTATATCCAAAGCAGTCTTTGAGTCAGAGTCTATTTGAGGAAGATCTTGAAACAGTTGTGCAGAACAGTTCGCATCACAATGCTCAGCAGTGTAAAGATTTGAATAGAAATCCACTGCGTGACGACACATATCTTTTTTATCATATGTCATCCTTCCATCAGGAAGACGTAAACAGGCCATCTGTTTGTGCTTTGCAAATTTACGCTCCAAACTAAAAAAATATGCGCTTGGAGAATCCATATCTGCAACAGAAATGAAACGAGACCTTACCAAGGCCCCTTTTACTCTCTCATTTAAAAAAGATCCCAACTCCATTTTTTTCCTCTGTAACTTACTACTTAAACTAGGATCATATCTGTTAGTTAATTCTGCTTCTATAGATGATATCTCATTTTCAACAGACTCAATCGTTTCTCTTAACACAATAGTAGAATTGGCAGTATATTGCAGACAGGACATCTTTATATTCACTTTTCACAGTTATCTGTACAATTCCAATCTCCCCCAATTATGACATTTCCATCATTAAAGCATTTTTTAAAAACATTGTTTAACACACCAAAAAACATTAATCTTTCAAACCCAACATTTGGTGCATACACATTGATGAAATAATAAATGTTGCCATCAATGTCAGCTTTAACAACAAGAAGACAACCATTCATTGGTTCCTCTGTACTCAAAACAGTAACTCTTAAATCAGGAGAAAAAAGGATTGCCACTCCTGCACTCAAATTTGTTTTATGGCTTAATTTATACTGCCCTTTCCACCACAACCCCCACTCAACTTCATTTCCTACATCACTATGTGTTTCTGGAAGATAAATAACATGCAACTTTTTCTGCTCTATTATTTCAGATACTAATGCACGTTTGTGCATATCCCTCCCCCCATTTATATTAAGAGAACCTACTCTTAAAGCTTCCATATGTAGGTTTAGGAGGAAAAGGAAAAAAATAGATAAAAGCAGCATTACAAAAACAGACACCATGTGATGCATGAGATGGTTAACTAAAAGCTTTTGACAGTCTCTTTTATTCCACATTTCTATACTTTCTAATTGCTGTTACATGTTTCTTCAAACGAAACCTTTTCTTTTCACTTAAGATCTCAAGATTCACGTTCTTTTGATGTACTCGATATCTGGAAAAAAATCTATCACATTAACTTGCTTTCCAAAAGTATCATCCAGAAAAGCATTAATCAACTCTAATGTATACAATGATAAATCATCTTGTGAGAACTCTTGGGAGTCCATCTCACCACTACACATAGAATCTCCCTGTGAACATAAATCAATGTCATGTAAAAATGCATTCTCATCTGACAAAGTTTCATCCATGCCACTCTTATCACCTTCCTTGCCTTCTCCTCAACACGCTTTAAACTACAAAACCTAGCCTGAATACCACTCGTACTTGGTACAGAATGCAAGACATTTTCAACATTCAGTGTTTCAGAATTTTCTCTGTTCATATTAACAATCACAATATTACTAGGATCAGAGACGGTCTCTGTTGTTCTCACTTCGCTACGTGTTTGAGTATTCTCGGGACCAGTAACACTAATTTCTGAAACTCTTACCTCAGGAGAACCCTCAATCTCACCCTGAACTCCTTGGGTAGGCACTTGTTCAACTTTGCGTACTTTATGTGGGCACGCATGTCATTTATGCCCAACATCACCGCATTCAAAACACTTCATGTTGCCGGTTGTTGCGTAAACCATATATGTTTTCTCTTCATGTTTAACACGAAAAGATATATCCAGCGTTCTCTCCGGAGAATCCAAAACCATATTGACATTTCTCCTGAACGACATCACATGTTTTAAAGCCGGGTGTTTACACCCTAGAGAGATCCTTTTAAATGGACTAACAATTTTTCCGAATCGAACGAGTTCACACTCCAACACTTCATTAGTTATGAACGGCGGGACATTTGAAATCGTGATTTTAGAAGAAGCCGCAAAGAGTGGAGTGACTTGCACTAAATCATCGTTAATAATAAGGCCATTTTCGATTATCTGATTGACAAGATTCTGCGCTTTCAGAAAAACCACAACAGCCTTATTCATACGAGAGGCAGAAGAAATATTTTCGTGACCTACCGCTTCACCTGTCGCAACAAGCACATCCTCCACCATTACCCCATCAGGAGGCACACACCTGAATCCATTGCGTAAGGACAGCGCCTCAACCTGAGACGCCATCCCTCCGCACAAAAACTCGCCTTAACAGCAACAATAAAATAAAAAATAAACACTTACCAAACCATGCAGAAACAAGATGAAATGGGAAAGAAAAAATAAAGAGAAAAAAGAGATGAAAAAACTACACTCAGTCTTCAGCCCTCCACCACCACTCTCGCACGTGCAAACTCCCAGAATTCCAGAGAGAGAGAGAGAGAGATTGAAGGAAAGCAGACAAGATGTTTAGCAGTAGACGGATATCAATGGATACATGTGACGATATAAAGAGAACGTATCGGGTTACTTAACTGTAACCCCCGTTCCCTGAAAAAGCAGAATGAGATGCTGCGCTGATTTAGCGCTTTAGGAACGTCTTTCAGGAGTGACCAGCTATGAATATGTGTGCAACATGTCAATGAAATTGACAAAAATTTATAAGCTCTGCCGATGACATCATCATGATGCGCTGGTACCAGGGACTATAAATAGATGCGCCACAGGTGCATCATCAGGTATTTTATCTGAAGAACAGTCCTGGGGCATCCTCAGTGCGGCAATGAAGCGCAGCATCTCGTTCCACTTTTTCAGGGAACAGGGGTTACAGTTAAGTAACCCGAGACTACAATTTGATGCTGCACTGATTTAGCGCTTTGGGAATGAGAATACCCATGTTTCCGCACTGCGGGTGTCTGGACCCCTTACGGTTGTGTAGTTGTGCACACAAGAGCGCGAGAGGTCTCAGACATGAGCTTGTGATGTTGACTCAAGGACGTAAGAGCCCGGAGTGTCATGAACATCCAAACTATAAAATCTTATGGATGTATGCGGAGAGGACCAGCCTGCTGCATTACAAACATGCTGTAGAGGGACACCTCTAGCCAAAGCTTTAGAGGAAACGACCCCCCTGGTAGAATGAGCCCTGATACCTACTGTTGAAGCTTGACCGCGCACCTCACAGGCCAGGGGAATAGCATTCCTCACCCAGTGTGACATTGTTTGTTTGGTGGCGGCCACCGCTCTGTTACAACCCCAATGGCAAACAAAGAGTTGCCCTGACTTACGCCACTGGCTAGTGTGGTGGTTGTAAGCCTGAAGTAAGCCTGATCCGGCGTTGTAAATGGCGGGGAACAGAAGGCTTCAAGAGTGACTGGATGTATGGCCGAGAAAGGAACCTTAAGCAGGTAGTCAGGATGAGGGTGCAAAATTGCTTTAGCCATTCCTGGGGCAAAATCTAAGCAGGATGGCAAGACAGACAGAGCCTGCAAATCCCCAATTTTTTTTAAAGAAGTTATCGCCATAAGAAAAACCATCTTGAGAGTCAGAAGTTTATCAGACGCTGACTCTAAAGGTTCAAAGAGGGTCTCAACCAGACCCTCAAGGACTAATGCTAAGTTCCATGAAGGGATCCTGGTCCTAACAGGAGGTCTCAATCGCATGGTTCCACGAACGAAGCGAGTGAGCAGAGGATGTTTCCCCAATGGCATACCGTCAATCAAGGCATGGCAAGCTGATAGGGCGGCCACATAAACCCTGAGTGTATGTGGCGGGGTATGTGCCTGCTGATAATTTTCCCTGCAGAAAGTCCAGAACTGAAGCAATCTGGCAATTAACTGGATCTGCATTATGTGCAATGCAGCATATTTCAAAGACACCCCATTTATTGGCATAACTTCTTCTAGTAGAGGGAGCCCTAGTGCACAGAATGGTCTCGATGACTTCAGGTGAAAGCCCAGTGTCCCTCAGTTGGTACCTTTCAGGGGCCAAACATGAAGGTTCCACAGCTCGGGCCGGGGTTGAAGTGTCGTCCCCTGCGCCTGACACAGAAGGTCTCTCCTGTCCGGAATTACCCATGGCGAGCTGTCTTGAACTTGATTGAGCGATTCAAGCCTTGAATGTCTAAAATCGGACGCAATCCCCCATCCTTCTTGGGAACCAGGATGTATCTGCTGCAGTAACCTGACTCTCTCTCTGGAAGGGAAACATGTTCTACGGCCCTTTTGACCAAGAGATTTTGCAGTTCCTTCCACAGTAGACATGCTTGTTCTGGTTTCACGGTAGTGGGAACCATGCCGTTGAAACGTGGAGGATGGTGAACAAATTGAATTCTGTAGCCTTTTTCTACTGTTCTTAGGACCCACATAGAAACACCTGGCAGTAGCTTCCACGCTGCCTGGTTCTCTGAGATGGGTATCAATTTTGACACTTCCTGTTGAGGGGATGTCGAGTGTTCTGTTTCCTGGACTACGGCAGGAAACAATGGAACACCCAACATTTTGCTGGAAACCGCTAACTCCCAAAACACCAGAGGCGGAGGGAATGGAGAGGTTTCGTGGGGGTATCGGGAAGGTACAGGTGGATGATTCACATGCTCCATCCCGAGGGGGAGGGGGCTACCCCCACAAGTTTGGGTGCAAGACCGTCAGGGCTTTCACTTTCAGGAGATAATGGTCCTGAGGTCTTGCTTTGGAGGCTGTTGAGGGCGACGAGCCAGTCCCCAGTCTTTACGAGGGGGAGCGTGATTCACCACACTTGAGCCTCCTTCTAGAAGGACCGGGGCAGGGTTGGGTGGCCCGGCGGCCCCTCCCCCTGAGTGTGGCGAGGAAGGAATTGCCCGAAGGCTTCCTCATGACTTTTTGCCTCCTGAAACCTGGTGATGACTGTGTTCATCGAGTCACCAAACAAGCCAGAAGGTGAAACCGGGGCATCAAGAAAGAATACTTTGTCCTTATCTCTGATGCCCGAAAGGTTCAACCATAAGTGTCTCTCCGTGCTGACCAAAGCAGCCATCGACCGGCCAATGGCGTGAGGCGTCTGTTTAGTTGCCCTGAGAGACAGATCTGTGGCTCAACGGAGCTCTGAAAAAGCCTCATCTTCGACCGTACTGCCCTCACTCAGGTCCTTCAACAGGTCAGCCTGGTACGCCTGTAACACTGCTATAGTGTGCAGGGCAGCACCAGCCTGACCTGCTGTCTGATAAGCTTTCCCCATGAGCGTAGAGGTGGTCCTACACGGCTTAGTGGGGAGAGTAGGTCTCTTTAGTGATGATGCCGAGCCTGGCAAGAGAGAACCCGTGAGTGTCTCTTCTATGAGACAAGTGTGAAGCATTTTGACTGAGAATAGCTTGCAATGCTTGCGCCTGCCCCAACGCAAGAGCAACATGCTATTCCACCAAACACACAAAATAAAACTGGTGTGTGTCCGTTTCAGCCATATGGCGTAAACATGGTAACACACACCGCTTGCCTTGTTTATTGCTCATTTCAAGAAAGAGAAAAATTTTCTGCACACTGCCTAACAATTCTAACTCCTAATAGAGGAAAGTAGAAAGTTTTGACAGGGTTGAGAAGCACAACACACACAGAATGGTCTGAAGACAAAAGACCTGACGGTGCACCTGTGGCACATCTATTTATAGCCCCTTGTACCGGTGCATCCTGATGATGTCATCGGCAGAGCCAATAAATTCTGGTCAGTTTCATTAACGTGTTGCAAACATATTCACATCTGGTCACTCCTAAAAGATGTTCCCAAAGCGCTAAATCAGCGCAGCATGAAAGTGTAGCTTTTAATAGGGAACCACAATTTAAAGGAAATTTGCTGAAAAAAGATTGTGTAAATATTCCTGAATATGCATTGGGAAAGGTGTGACAAACAAGACATGGAAATCATTATTATGAAAGGGAAATGTCCATGAATAATGAACAAAATCAAGATATTTTTCTTTCTTTTTTCTGTACACAGTTTTCTCCTTTCAACTTAAAGGGGCCACATTTATTATCCATGATTTAATGTAATAGTAAAGTTTTCGAATTGTGGGAACATATTAATCTCTCTGCACTTTTCTCAACCAACTTCATTTTTGAAGTTCACATGTATGTTAGTTGGCTGCTTTTCCTTCATTCTCTGCCCCAACTCAATATTTTTTTATACATCATTAGTTTAATGACAAACATGATATGTTTCATTATTTTGCGCTTTTGTTCTTCATATTTTCATTTTGGTGCAATGTGTTGAAATATAGCTAAAGTTCTGAAGTTGCCCACCCACTTTTTCAGCCATTTTGAAGTATTTTTGCCATTCATTTCTTCCAATGAGATTTTGTAAAATCCTCCATAAAAGAGTTGTAAAGCATAAACCAAACCAATCAGCTTGCAACATTACAAACGTTGATTGGAAGCAAAAAAGTTGTTGAAAGACAAAAAAAAAAAAAAAGACAAAGTCTCAAGACTGTGTATTCCCATAATTTATCTGGGAATGGACCCCATGAATCCCATGAAGCATTGTGAATGATGTAAGCAAATTGAAAACAATGTAAAACTATTTATTTAAATTTGTTACATTTTAGGTATAGAAACAATATAGTTTATGTATTGCAATATATTCAGATATTTACAAATATTCAAGTAGTTGAGAATGTAGAGAGAGCGAATTGATTGTATCATGGGAGTGGGCAGTAACTGTGCTTTTGGAGCATTATACTATATATATTGTTACAGCTTTTGCGTTCATACACAAGTAAACAACTTAAAGGTGCTGTAAGCTATTTTTCATGGAAAGGTATCAGGGTTTGATGTGGGTTTGGCCCTCATCCCTGGCCAATGAGCCAAATGCAGGTAAAAATTGGCAGTGGCTCTTACTAGCCACTTTGGCAGGTGATGATTTCACTGTTTTTCCTCCATAAAAAATTGATTGACGGGCAACTGATTCACTTGTGATTTAATAGTGAAACTTGGGTGATTCAGTCGGGCTTCACTCGAAATTGATGCGGCTGGTATGAAGGAAGTTAAATCTCTCCATCTGCTAGACCCATTGTTATAAACAGCACTGACGAGGTAAAGAGGAGACAAATACACAGCATCAGGTTTTAAAACACACATCATTATCCTTACACATTATTATCAATATGGTTTTTACTGCAGTAAATAACTCATAATTGGTACAGATTCATATAATATATCGATTACATTATAGTTTATATCTCTTTAATTTGATTTGCTAGTAACTTACATCACCAATCCAACTCAATCCACCCAGAGTGGGAATCAAACCGGCGATCCTTGGCATGGGAGCCAGACATGCTAGCAAGGAGGTTTGAAAAGCCATGGCCTCTTGCCTCAGTCACTAGTGTGTCTCTTAATTCAGGAGAGTGTGGTTTAAATAAAATGTACTTATTTATATGTAAAATTTACTCTAATTAGCAAACAAATATTACAAGAATTTTTTACTTTAGGTTTGATAAATGATATTGTAATGGGAGCCAGCTGCTACGTGATAGCTGTGCGGTATGTGTAAACCTCACTCCCCTGGCCTCAAGTCTCCCCTGGCCTCAAGAGGTGCTCTAGTAACTGACTGTAATGCAGTTCATTGGAAAGGAGGCGAGAACTGGCTTGAAGATATAAATAATATTTTAATGAAAAACTTAAACAAAAGACAAAACACACACATGACGGACATGTCCGTAAACGATCTCTCTCTCCCGCACCACCGTCCGCAATCGGACTTTACCCTTCTCCGAGGCTCAATTAGCCCGATAAGTGACCGGGTATGTATAATCACGACCCGGCCCCGCCCTCCTCCCTGTCACATTCCTCCCTTGTTCTCTCAGGCTGGGGAGCCCCCGGCATGACGTACACCCCCCCTCTTTGCCTGGGGGAGGGCGTGCCTTAAGCTCCGTCTGCCAGCAGGTCATCCCCATCTACCTGGATGAGAGAGGGGACAAGGTGAGGGAAACAGAAATAATTAAACTGGGGGGGTACTTCCTATAACAGTGTAGTACCCCCCCCCCCAAAAAAAAAACACTAAAATTTAAACGAGAGGGAAAACACACACATGACGGATGATAAATGATCTCTCTCTCCCGTACCACCATCCGCAATCGGCCTTTATCCCTCTCCGAGGCTCAATTAGCCCGATAAGGGACCGGGTGTCCCTTGTCACACTGACGCTAGGGGCTGTAGCCTTTAGCCTCCTTGACAGCGTGCCCACATCCTATGCCAGCTGACGCTGGCTTGAATCCTACTCAGAGAGGGTAGAGCAGGACCAGTTCTAGCGGTACCGTGACCTGGATGGGAGTGAGATTTAGAGGAGTGAGTGTACAGTAGCCAGTTGGTACATAATAGCTGTGGATTGTGTGTAAACCTTACTCCACTGGCCTCAAGAGGTGCGCTAGCATCTGACGCTAGAGGCTGTAGCATTTAGCCTCCTCGTAAATGCTCCCGCCTCCCATACTGGCTGATGTTATTTGAAATCCCGCTCAGAGCGGGTTGAGCAGGACCAGTTACAATGACACATTGTAAAGACAACAAACAACCATAAATAATATTTACTTAAAATCTATAATGTCTACATGTTTGAATTGAATACACATATAATTTACTTACTATTTTAAAGTTTATGCTTAAACTCACTTATTTAATGTAGAAAGTACTGCTATATTTACTTCACCTTCACTCCACTGCTTTAAGCTACCAACCCTTCTACATACATGCTCATCCAGACACGAGTCAACCAGAAGTGTTCCCCATGCTATTTATTTAGCTGCATGTGGTATTAAAGTAAATGCATAGGCCTGTGAGGGAAGGGTAAAAAATAGAAAGAGGGAAAAATATAGGCACAGAAAGATTTAACATGTCATTCATCTGTAACTAAATACTTTCTGTAAATACAGCACTTGAGACTTTTTCCGAAAAAAGTGGAAATCAAAATCATCTGGGGATGAAGCCACAGACATAACAATTATTTTAAAAACTAAACACAGGCTCTACAGAATGAGTGTATTTTACTATGGACCAATTTTCACTCCCAGCACCTCAAGCTAAGCCGTACATTAGCTCAAGTGTTAGAGGCAACCAGCGTGAAGTTTAGAAACCAGGGCATCATGTTTTCCATAGGGAGAAGCCCATCACAATCCCCCAGGAATATGAGCATGAGGTTATAATTATCCCACGCCAGTAAAATGTAACGACAATCTAACCTTGTCCAATGTCTCACCTTGTGCAGCCAAACCCTCCAATAAATGCATTTGAATATAAAGAGTGTTTGTTTAAGAATGTGCTTAGCTGTGCCTTCTAAGCAAAATCTCAGAATATCCACTATCAGGACTCTTCTTACCACCACAATTGTGGGGCTAAAATTGCCTTAAGGATACCTTATCTATTGATCCTTACTTTGCCTTTTATTGCACATCTGTGACCTCTGAAGGTCGGGAGTCACCACTATCAATCTATAAACTCTTAAAGCTGGCCAGAGTTCAAAGAGAGCTCAAAAGTGCGTAATCCAGAGGCAGCCCTATCATAAAGTGAAAAAAAAACTTGCTGTTTCTCCTTGAGTGTAATGGGATTAAAGTTCACCGTCTGTCGCTCACTTCGACGTTGTGTCGAAGAAGCGACACTAGGGGTCTCTCTTGAGCGCCAAATATGCCTCTGATCTATGAACAAAGGCCAATGAGAAGTAGGCAGATAGTATTTGCATACCCCGCCCCCGGACATATGCGTATAAAAGCGGGGAAATACTTCGAGTTCATTCAGAAATTTTCTTTGGAGCCGATGGTCGTGCATGCAGTCAGCTGCAAGTCACACACCTGTTCCTCTTCCTCTGATGCTTTGCCTGCTGTTGGATCTATGGCGCACTTCAGTGGCTTTTCTCCTTCTCTGCACAGAAGTGTAGTTTGCCCCTGGGTGCTTCGACAGCGCAAAAAACTTAAAAGAGTTTATTTAAAAGAGTGATTTTCTTGATAAAAGAGTAAATTCCTCTAAAAGAGCATTACACAGCGGCATTGAACATCCTTTTCAGTACGCGTCTTTCTAAAGATGCCTTTCCGCCCCTGTGCATTTCATGACCATGGCTACGTTGTGGTCGCGGCTCGCTTTCAACAGAAAGCATGCCACTCCAGCCGCCCCACACATTGCACCTTCTTCCCACGGGATTGAGGACGATGTGGCTGGTGATGGAGGCGATCTGGGGATAGCAGCGGGTGCAGCTCCACCGGGTATGCCCCCTCGGACCACCCGCCCCCCAGCACTCCCGTCCGTGCTAGAGGCAACAGCGGCCAGCCTGCCTATCCTCTGGAGCTCGAGGTGGATGAGCTCGCCGCTGCATCGAGAGCGCGGCGTCTGACCCGGATGACTCCCCTGGTCTGCCACCTTCGGGTCAGCATGCCTAGGCTGAAGCTGACATGCAGGTGTCCGATATGCTTGCCCAGGCCGCCATCAGTCATGGTCCAGGAACGTCATCTGTGGCTGAACTTGGTCGAGATGCATGAGACCGACAAAGTACGCTTCCTCAACGCCCCTGTCTTCCAGTTCGGCCTCTTCGGCGACACCGCCGAGGCAGTGCTCAGCAGTTCTCCGTGGTGAAGAAGCAGACGGAGGCCATCTCGCACATCCTGCCCCGCTGCCATGGGCATCCTCATGCGGTGAAGAAACGCCCTGCTCCACCTCAACCCGGGTCCAGCTCTCAGCCCGTGTGTTGAGCACCCCGCAGGAAGCAGACGCCCCCCGTCTCACGATTGAAATTTAAACGAGAGGGAATGTCCAAAGGGGAGGACTTTGTACTGATATGCCTGGCCGTTGAACACAAACCGTAGGAAGGGTCGGTGTTGAGGCAGAATTGAGACGTGGAAGTACGCGTCCTTCAGGTCTACCACTGCGAACCAATCTAGATGCTGGACGCAAGTTAAGATGTGTTTTTGCGTGAGCATTTTGAACGGGAGTTTGTGCAAAGCCCGTTTGAAAACTCGCAAGTCTAATATCAGTCATAAGCCGCCGCCTTTCTTGGGTATGATGAAGTAATGGCTGTAGAAACCCTTCTTCATCTCGGTTGGAGGGACAGGCTCTATCACGTCTTTGAGTAAGAGAGTAGCGATTTCCGCGCGCAGGGATTTGGCATGCTCGCCGTGTACTGCGGTAAAGCGGATGCTCACGAAGGGGAGCAGGGGCCTGGCAAACTGAATTGCGTAACCGAGTCGGATGGTCCGGGCCAGCCAGTGTGATGGGTTGGGAAGTGAAAGCCATGCAACCAAGCTCCGTGCTAGGGGCACCAAGGGGATGATTATTTTTTATGTACTCGGCAGGGCGGAGCAGCGGGGTGGAGCAGGTAGTACGGCATCGGGAGGTGAGGGCGTGTCCCCAGGCTATGGTGCTGATAAAAGACTCGAAGCACTTACCTTGCTCCGCACACCCGTCAGGGGGCGGGTTAGTGACTGAGGAGGAGGTCTGGTAGAGGCGTCCCCTGGACTCATCAGAACTGGCCGGCTGGGGAACAGTCATGGGGCTGAGAGAGGAGAGTCCGCATCAAGCGTGTCGGGACTGTTGAGGTGTGGTGGCAGAGTGCCGTGAGAACGGCATTTGAGGGCCAGGTGACCCAGAGACAAAGGAAATACCTATTTTACTGAGAATGTGGGTACCGCAGCAAATGAAATAATTTCAACAAAAGGGGCTGCGCAAGAACGCATTTCCCCCAGTGAGCCTTCTTGCACAGGTACTGTGCAAGGTCAGGGAGGAAGAGGAACAAGTCACCCTAGTTGCTCCCTACTGGCCCACCCGGGCCTGGTTCTCGGACCTTGTACTCCTCGCGACAGCCCCTTCCTGGCGAATTCCCCTGAGGAAAGACTTTCTCAGGGACGGGGCATGCTCTGGCATCTGCACCCAGACCTCTGGAACCTCCACGTCTGGCCCCTGGATGGGATGCAGAAGATCTAGCTGGTCTACCACCTGCCATCGTAGACACGATCAACCAAGCCAGAGCCCCCTCTACCAGGCAACTTTACACCCTGAAGTGGAGCCTGTTTGCAAATTGGGGCTCTTCCCGGGCTGAAGACCCACAGAGGTGCGCAGTTAGGTCAGTGCTCTTATTTCTGCAGGAGAGGCTGGAGGGGAGGCTGTATGTTGCTGCTATCCACCCCCTTGGTTGCTGTGTCCGGTACGTGCTTTGCATACCTACTTGGACCGCACGCAGAGCTTTACACGTTCTGAGCAGCTCTTTGTCTGCTTTGGTGGACTTTGGTGGGTCCGGGCACACTCAACAAGGGGAGTTGCGTCCTCATGGGCACTGGCCAGAGGCACCTCCCTGGCAAACATATGTAGAGCAGCGGGTTGGGCAACACCTAATACCTTTGTGAGATTCTACAATCTCAGGGTTGAGTTAGTATCGTCCCTTGTTTTCTCAGGTCCGAGCCGGTAGAACTCGGTACACGCTGACGGACTGACCGAGTGGATCGCTTGCATGTAGCACCCTTTCCCTTTTCCCGAGGTAAAACTGATTAAATAAAAGGAAATAATCAACTTTACATACCTGAGATCCACCCGCATGCCTCTGCTCAGCCATGATGATTGATCCGTGTCTCAAGCTACTTCCAGGTAGGCATCCCTGAGCCCGTTGTACACGCCCCAATCCCCAGACTGCACCACCAGGTCAAAACAGTGCCATAAAGTGAAACGCGCAGAAAAGTGAAGCGCAAAGGCAAAACGGTATCATGAGCTCACACTTGATGGAAATGCAGATTAAAAGGAGCTGAGAAGAATCCAATGTGCTCTATAACCAATCAAATCTTAACTTTATTGTATAAAATGTTGAATGACACATGCTATTACTCAAAACTAAATAAAAACAATGATACTTGAATCACAGATGAGTGAAGGGTATGTTTAACTAGTTTATTGTACTTAAATATTTAAGTTCACTTTACATGAGCCAAATAAATTCATTTACTTATTTACTTAATTCATTAGTGGTTAGCACTGTCCCCTCACAGCAAATAGGTCCTGGGTTCAAATCCTGGCTCAACTGGGCCTTACTATTTGGAGTTCACATGTTCTTCCATGTTCACGTGGGTTTCCTTTGGGTGCTCCGGTTTCCCCCACAAGTATAAAAACATGCAGAATTGGAGAATTGGAGACTCTAAATTGCCTCGTAGGTGTGAGTGGTGCATCAGGAAGTGCATCCAGCATAAAACCTGTGCCAAGTCAAATATGCATATCATCGATGGTGTGCTGTGGCAACATATTTTCGGTGGTAATCAATGGTATGTCACAAATTCTGTCAAAAAACCTTACGCCCGTAAACATTTATTTTGCATTTTGTTGTGTTTGATCCAAAGGTGGAGCGGGGCATAAGGAAGTGAGAGAGAGAGAGAGAGAGAGAGAGAGAAAGAGAGAGAGAGAGAGAGAGGGAGTGTAGGTGACCAGGAGGGGGACCGAGCCTGGCTGATGCCACACTAAAGCAGACACCTTCCCTCTCTGTTGACTCAGCACTTGGCCTCGGGCTCAGAGAGACAGCCAGAGCTGCAGGGTCATGATGTCTGACTCCCTGTCATGTGTACTAAAAAGGAAGAATTAAAAAAAAAAATTACTTGACAATGACATTTACAGCATCAGTCAGGCGTAAGAAGCAATAGATGGGCATTCTTGACAGGTCAAAAGGGTCAATCACACTTGAAAGATAAGGTTTGGTTGGATATTTCCCATGTCCCTGCTTTAACCCGTCTGATTGGGTTTGTTGGAATTACTTTGGTTTAGCCTGGTCTCGCACCAAGCTAAAAAGTGCCCAAAATATTAAATCAGTCAAGAGACCAGCCTGGATAACACCAGGCTTTAACATTATATTCCGCAATTCCAGGGCCAGTTACTTACAGTCAAATGATTCTTCACACGATCTGTATTTGCAAGACTTTTCTCTAAAGGCTTATAGACATTACAGTTCTTGACAGTTAAATCAGGCGGATAGTTGTGTCACTAGCTACCTGCCCTCAGGGAGTAGCTCCTCGCCTGAGTAACAGACTAAACAAACAATCAGCAGTTAGCCTGACTGTGGGAACCAGTCAGAGGTTCTGGGAGTGTGTCCAGTAGATTGGCATGCATCTTTATCATTAGCGGCAAAATATTACTCAAAAGAATCTGACCTTTATCAAAATTTCAAGTGGACCAAAAACAAAAATGGGTCATCAATATAGACTTTGGATAGTAGGACATCTCAAACGGTCTGTACTTATATCTCACACAGTGTCCTTTTCATTAATTCAGATTAAATATGGTATCTAACTTGACTAAGGTTTATTTTCTGTAGAGAAGAATCTTCGTGCACCACAATATCATGAGACTTGTAAACATTACTCTTTAAGTGCAGGTGTACTGCTGGTCCTGGTGAAAATACAAGCATGTATTGTGCTTTGGATGCTGGTTGCTACCAAGGGATCCTTGTGTGCTGTTGTTCCGACAAAGCTGCTTCACTAGCAATACTTAATTTGTCAACCAGCCAATCCACAAAAGCTATGCTGGTTAATGTTGAGTATCTTCTTGTGTTGTTAGTGGGAGGTGCTCTTGGATCGCTAAGAAAATCTCAAATAAGAAACCCCCCCAGATTTATCTGTTAAATCGGTCTACAAACGTGTGTAAAACCATCATTGTTTTTAGTGTCTCTAAACAGTGCTTCACTTGTTGTAGAGTATTATTTATTGCTAAAATGTAGCATAATTTATTTGTAGTGTACTGTCTGTCCCTCCAACCGAGATGAAGAAGGGTTTCTACAGCCATTACTTCATCATACCCAAGAAAGGCGGCGGCTTACGACTGATCTTGGACTTGCGAGTTTTCAAACGGGCTTTGCACAAACTCCCGTTCAAAGTTGTGTTTGTTCCCGCGCTTGTCAAATTGCAACCATTAGTTTCGGTTGCCCATTTGACTAGCTTTGTTGTGCTAAGTAGCATTAAGGCGTGTCCTGCTTTTTTCACTGTATGAATTGTTAGCATCTTGTATATATTTGACTTGAATGCTGATGCGGAAGTGGTAGCCCTCATGTAAAGCCCTCCTCGTGTGAAGACCAGCGACTCTACCCGTGCTAGTCCACTGAGCACTGACACAGACAAGGTGCCACTCATCATAGCATTTAATTATCTTTTTATTTTATCTCTTTTCTTATTTTCCTTCTGCATACTAGCATGTCTACTTCATGAATAGCATATAACCTTTTACACATTATAGATGCCAAACAACACACAACGCACAGAATCTACGACCACTTTGCACTTAAGCACCTGCTTTGCTGTCCTTCTCAGTTGGACTCTGCCAGTCAACTGTGAACAAAGCTGAGTTCGTTTCAGCCTTTGCCACAGAGTCCACCCTCAGCATCCTGGCACAAACATGGATACGTCCAGAGGATACAGCAAAACCTGCTGCTCTCTCCAAGAACTTCTCCTTCTCTCACACCCCTCGACACACCGCTAAGTGTGGGGGAACAGGTTTGATTTTTCACCACACTCTATGTAACAATAGTACTTTTGAATACCATGCTATTACTACAATGCAACCCACAAAAAAATGTTCCTATCGCCCTCCAGGTCAACTGACAAACTTTCTTGAGGAGTTGGATGTCCTGCTGTCCTCCTTCCCGGAAGATGGTAAGCCACTTGTGGTTCTTGGTGATTTCAACATACACCAAGACAAGCCCCAGGCCGCTGAACTGAATGGTCTTCTGGCCTCATTTGACTTGGAAGGACTAAGCACCACAGCAACTCACAGATCGGGCAACCAGCTGTACCTCATTTATACATGTAACTTATGTACATTACACGTACATTAAAACATGTACATTAAAACAGACTCCACATTTGGTTTCCACCCAGCCCTTGGCTCTCTGACGTCCTTCGTGAACATCGAACTGACCTCAGGGCAGCTGAGAGGAGATGGCAGAAATCTAAATATCCAGCAGTTCTAGGTAAGTATCCTTCTCTGCTTGCAACTTTTTTAGATAACATTAAATCTGCAAAAACAAGATCAACAGTACCACAGACACTCGCAGCTTGTTTTGAACATTCAACACACTTCTCTGCCCTCCCCCTCAACCACCTGACACATCACTGACAGCAGATGACTATGCCAAATTTATTACTAATAAGGTTACAACCATCAGCAATACATTCTCAGAACCTCACCCATGTCAAACACCCATCTCCTGTATGCAACTCCTCTGTCTCTATCTTTTGTCCTCTGACTGACACTAAAGTCTCTAAAATCCTCCTCTCCAACCACCCCACCACCTGTTCCCTTGACCCCATTCCTTCTCACCTTCTTCAGGCCATATCTCCGTCTATCCTGCCTGCACTCACACACATAATTAACACATCTCTACTTAAAGGCTCTTTTCCCACTACATTTAAACAGGCTCGAGTAACCCCGCTGCTGAAGAAACCTGCAATTAACCCCACACAAATACTACAGACAGAGTCTTTCTCATCCCATTCATGGCAAAACACTTGAAAAGGCAGTTTTCTGGACTGCCCTACTGTTTGTCACTGAGTCGCTGCGACAGACGAAAGCTGAATCCAAATAATCCTTCCTGATTCTGCTGGACCTTTCTGCAGCCTTCAACACATTTAACCATCAGATCTTACCCTCCACCCTCTCTTCGATGGGCATCACAAGAACTGTGCTTGACTAAACATGTGCTTGGTTTAATTCTGGTAGGTCCTTCAAGGTAGACTGGAGTGGTGAGGTGTCTGTGTCACATCAGCTGCATACCGAGGTACTTCAGAGCTCGGTTCTTGGGCCACTTCTCTTCTCTATATTCACAACATCACTGGGACCCATCATTCAGCAATTCTACTTGTCTTTCAAGCCCAATGACATTACAGTGACTGCCAGGCAGACATCTTAGCCTGGATGAAGGAACACCCCCTGCAACTTAAACCAGCCAAGACCAAACTCCTCAGCTTTCCAGCCAACCCTGCTGTTTACATTTACATTTTTACATTTTTATGCATTTGGCAGACACTTTTATCCAAAGCGACTTACAGTGCACTTATTACAGGGACAATCCCCCCCGGAGCAACCTGGAGTTAAGTGCCTTGCTCAAGGGCACAGTGGTGGTGGCTGTGGGGTTCGAACCAGTGACCTTCTGATTAGCAGCCCTGTGCTCTAGCCACTACGCCACCACCACCACCTCCTGCTGTTGAACACAACATCACCATGCAGCTGGGTGCAACTACAATAACAACTTCCAAAATGGTCAGAAATCTAGGAGAAACCATCGATAACAAACTAAATTTCAAAGACTGCAAGATCATGTAAATTTACACTCTACAATATCAGGAAGATAATACCATTCCTCTCTGAACATGCCACATAACGTCTTGTTCAGTCACTTGTCATAAATAGACTGGACTACTGTAATGCTCTCATTACAGGCCTCCCTGCATGAGCAATTATACCCCTGCAAATGATCCAGAATGCAGCAGCATGTCTGGTCTTTAATCAACCAAAGAGAGCACATGTTACACGATCTCTCTTCACTGGCTGCCAGTTGATGCACATATCAAGTTCAAGGCTCTGATTCTGGCATACAGAACAGTCACTGGGTCTGCTCCAGCATACTTAAAATAATTTCTGCAGAGCTACACGCTAAAACTAAAAACACATATTTTCCATGAGCACTTAATTTTTGGATCCCCTTGCAGATGAACTCCTCTGGTCCTTGTTCTTTTCAGAAAAAACATTATAAGATGTAATATGATTTTACATCAGTCTGACATAGCAATCATCATTTGTAGGCTTGATTTACTGCATATGTATGCCTGTTATGGTTTAAAACTTTTATTTGTGAATCAAATCTTTTTTTTTTAGTTAGAGCATTCAGTAGCTTAAAAAGGACAAGTCAATGTGAATCTGAAATGAGTGTAGATAACTCATCTTACTTGAAGGAACTTAATTGTAAGAACGGCTGTAGTATCCGGTATATCAGCTACATTTAAGATGTCATGTGATCAACCTTACAAAAGGTTGATTTGAACAGTAAATCAGATCTGGGCCACATTCAGTTGCAGTATTAATGCAGTCTATATCAGTTTCTAATTTATTTTTCAAACTTTTGTTTAAACTTGTGTGAACAGTTTAATTTGGTAACTCATTCATTAATTTAACCTCTATACCATTTTTAATTATAAACTTGTATAGAATGTGGGGTGGGGTTTGGCAAAAAAAAAATGAATACCTATGAAATCTGGAATCTTTAAATATAACTCATGTCTTTAATAAATGCATATCACACCAAACATGACACAAAGCAGTTCCAGATTTGCAGATCATCACACACACACACACACACACACACACACACACACACACACACACACACACATTTGCATAAAACCACATTCGGGAAACTTAGAATTTCCACACTCCAATGTATGAAACCTGTCACTTTTTGGTGACATAATTAATACTCTTGAAGTTTGCATGATTGATGACTAGAATTGCACAATGACTGAATTATGAGAATTATAGCACTTTTAAATGTATGCATTTAACAAATCTTCTGTATTTGCATAATGGTTTGTAATGCACAACTTCTTCAACATAACTTTAATCATGCCAGACTTTATCTGGTGAAAACTCTTTCCTCCAAACTTTCCTTTAGTGTGGAGGAATGTGTGTATGGTTTTTCTGATTAATTGTGACAAAAATGAGCTAAAACAGAAGTAAAATCAGGCTTTATACACATTGTAGTAAGCCTAATTTTAAGGCTCCAAGGTTAGCAGAAGTACAATTTTTAAAACCACACTTAATGTGAGCAAAACAATCAGTTAAATCAATAGTTTTCAGTTACAGATGCCCTTGTAGAAATTCAGTATTCACAATCAACCATGATTAATTTAATCCAAGAGTAAAAGTGTCAAGTAACAAAATGGTAAGTGAGATTAAGCACATATATGTACAGTAAAACATCTCGGTTTCGAGCTGAGGAGCCGAGTGTAAGGTCCCGGCCCTTTCAGCAGCTAGTTCAGTGTTGTAGCAAGAGGGACACAATGTCTCATATCCCCCATCAGGGAACGGAGGTTACGACAGTAACCGAGACATTCCCCTTCTGTCACTCACTCAACGTTGTGTCGATGTGGACTGCTGATGCAGGTGCAAGCAAGCCGCTGCATGCATAAATAGCAGGTGTATCAGACTGCACGTAACCTTCCCCAATGCCCCAAAAGACATATATAGTTCCCCACATCCCTGAGGAGAAGAAGCAACGTAACTAGCATGGGAGCAGGCCACGTCAGATGCTGACTTTTCTCTCTCTATGTTTTCTCTCCATAGAGTGTTAGATGTGGCTGGGGCCATCTCATGATATTACACACATCGGGGAAGGCATTCTCTTCCTATCCTATTCTTTCAGGTGGAAAAGACCCTGCGGAGACCACATACTGCACAGCAGGGGAGGAAACATGCGGCAAAGTACGTCACATATGGAAGTGGCGTGGTGGAAGGTCCTGCCTCGACGGGGAGGAGCTCTACAAACACAGCAACCGGGGGGCAGAGGGAGTTCTGCCCAAGGGAGATGCGGGTCTGCCGACAGAGAATATATCACAGGAGATTATTGGAATAAACAACAGTGTCCGTGACTTGTGGACTTGACTGGGGAGTAGAGCGCACATCATCACTTCAGGGGGTGGGTAAGGCGCTATGCGTAACGATACACCTAGCCAGCTGTTCCGTATTATGAATTATACGTGTTTGGACCTGTCAAAACATGGGACGAAACCGGCTCAACACGGAGATTGTAAAATCTTGCGAAGGTATTGGTGTTGCCCAGCCCGCCCCTCTGCAAATATCTGCCAGATATATCTGGTAGGCCAATGCAATGGCGTCCACGATCCAGTGGGCAAGCCTCTGTTTGGAGAAGGCGTTCCCTTTCTGCTGTCCACCAAAGCAGACAAAGAGCAGCTTAGAGTGTCTAAAGCTCTGCATGCGATCCAAATAGTTGCCCAAAGCATGCACCGGACATAGCAATGCTAAGGCTGCGCTTGCAGGTTCACCACCTGATCCCTGAAAGTGGTCATAGGAACTTTGGGCACGTAGCCCAGTCGGGGTCTCAGGATGACGTGAGAGTCTGCCAGACTGAACTCCAGGCAAGTTTCACTGACAGAGAACACTTGCAGGCACCCAAACCTCTTGATGGAAGTGAGCGTAATCAGCAGGGCCATCTTCAAGGAAAGGGCCTTTAGTTCGACTGAATCTCAAACGGGGCTCTCCGAAGGCCCAAGAAGACCACGGAGAGATCCCATGAGTGGAACATGCATGGCCTAGGAGGGTTCAGCCTCCGGGTGCCTCTAAGGAACCTGATGATCAGGTCATGCTTCCTTAATGACTTACTGTCCACTGCGTCATGGTGAGCCACTATGGCAGCTACATAAGCCTTCATGGTGGAGGGGGACAGCCGGCTAGAGGGACAGGCTCTATCACGTCCTTGCGTAGAAGGGTTGCGACCTCTGCACGAAGGGTGGAGCCGTTTTCGCCCAGCACCTAGGTGAAGCGGATCCTGCTGAAGCGGGGTGGGCACCTGGTGAACTGAATAGTATAGCCGAGTAGGATAGTCCTGGCAAGCCATCACGACGGGTTGGAAGCATAAGCCACGCGTCCAAGCTCTAGGTGAGGGGTACTAAGGGGACAATCATGTGTGATGTACCTGGAGGTGATGCCTCGGGGTCGGTTGGAGCAGGCGACATCACGTCAGGGAGCGTTGCTTTGTCCCGAGGTGGATGTGCTGAGGAGAGGCTTGAAGCTCTTAACTTGTTCCACGTATCCAGCCTGGGGTGGGTAGGTGACTAAGGAGGAAGTTCTGTAGTGACGACCTCTAGACTCATCAGCACCATTGCCTAGGGTGCGAGTGTGGTGCAGTTGGGCACGTGAAGGCGGGAGGTCCACGTTCATGGGGGCCCGACTGCCAGTGCTTTGTGTCTTATCAACGTGAGAACGGTGGATGTGGGCACTGGCTAAGTGACCCAGGGAGTGAAGAAACTGCACTTTTTTTGACAATGTGAGAACCGCAGACCGTTGGGGGGGCAGCAAACAAAGAAAATTAAACAAAGGATTCTCTACCTGGCCCTCCACCTGGGGATGGAGTGGTCTGAATACCAGCTCCGTGGCAGATGTCTCTCTCCCTTGGTTGCCTGTCTCAGGAGCATGGCTCAAGAATGTGTGGCTGTGAGCGGCGCCCCAAATCCAGGAACCAATCATCTCTCCCTGGGTTGCCCGTCTCAAGAGCGTGGCTCAAGAAAATATGCCTGTGAGCGGCGCCCCGAACCCAGAAACCAATCATCTAGCCACGAGGGCTGAGGGGAGGATGGAGGGTACCAGTAGAGCCCCACACATGCGGCGGCCCAGGCAAGCATAGCGGAGAACTTGGTGTCGGCCACAGACTGGACCGTCACACCTGTAGGCGCAAGCTCAGTCGACTCCTCAGTGCCGGAGTCCGCCAAGACACTATCTGATGCAGGGGTGAATCTGTCATCCAACTCAGGGGCTCCGAAAGAGACATCAGACTTGCCATAAGGCAAGCCGGTCTCATCTCGGGACTGGACAGCGGCAGACGAGAGTGTTTGGGACTGGGTGGTCCGTGTGGATTTACCCAGCAAAACCGTGGCTGATAAATTTCTAAAATAGCCTGCAGCGCCAGACGCGCTGGCCCTATATCTGTGTGTAGAAGGCGCGGCGCGGGGGGTGGCTAGAGTGGCTTTCCTGTGGAAGAAGGATAGCTGCGACCACAACGTTCGCATGGTTATGTTCTCGCAGTGAGAACATGAACTATCCACAAACGGTGCCTCGGTGTGATCTCTGCCCAGACACGTGAGGTGGCGCCCGTAGCAATCAGAAATGGAGAGGTAACGACTGCATCCAGGAATGACACAAAGACGGAAGGGCATCTTGAAAAAGATGTGTCTTTAAAAAGTCAATGTGTCTTACTCTTTCAGAGAAATATATACTCTTTTTTTTTAGAGGGCTGTGGAAGCGGCCAGGGCCATAGTCTAAGAGAAAAGTCGCTGAAATGCGCCGTATCACCAACAGCTTATGCTCTTTTAGAGGTGAGTGGAACAGCAGTGGATTTGAACACAACCGGTTGGCTCCGAAAAAAAATCTGTCTGAACAGACACACGCTTCCCTCCTTTTATACCCATATGTCCAGGGGAGGGGCATGCAAATTCTGTTCGCCAATTCTCGTTGGCCTTTTCTCAAAGATAAGAGGTAACCGAGGCTCTCAAGAGAGACCCCTAGTTTCACTACTTTGACACAATGACGAGCAGCTTTTAATTTTATCTAGGTTAATGATATGACTAGAGTCCTCATCTCATGAGTGGTCATTAGTATACATATGTTTCAAAATTACAATCCATTTCTTTAGGAGTAAAACATTTTTAATAAGGGAAAAAATGCTGAGTGCACATTTAACATCCCAGCAATGGCAAAGAGACATAACAAGTTTATAGTCAGCCCATAACAGCATTGGCAATGTTAAATTAACATTGCCTACGGATAGCATGATAACCAATTAGCCTTACAAAACTATTCTACTGTTAGCATGCTAACCAATTAGCATTCTTATCTATCATATCATTGTGGTTAGAATGCTAACTATGCTAACCAGACAATTTCATTTTAAACTATAGGTGTTGTCATACCTTAGGTAGAGTCAAGACATGATATCAATGGCAGGTATCAATTTTAATCTATTATAGCATTCAAAAGATACATCTATTTATATTAAAATTCAAAATGGTGAAGAGAACCCTCACAAAAAATGTATAGTTCTGGGAAACTAGCTGCAAACTTTTCAAACACTCAATATTTTCAAAAGCAAATGAGCTTGTTAAATTTTTTTACCAGAAGTTTAGAGCTCCTCACCTGCAGCAAACCTTTGGCTACAATTAACAATTTGGTGCAAGTTTGCCGCAAAGCTCATTAGCTTGGGAAAATGATCAGTGACGAATTTGCAATGAACTATTCTGTATGACCCAGTGCATACAAAACGCCAAATTCATGATTTTAGATAAACAATGCAAAAGTTATAATTATAATTTTTTTTTAGCCGTAGGAGGTGCTTTAACCAAACTCGCTATGTACCCTCAGATCATGATTACAATGATGAAAACCAAGTTTTGTTTTAAGCTGAGGAGCCGAGACAGGGTCCCGGACATTTCAGCAGGTAGCTCAGCATTGTGGGCAAGAGGGACACAACGTCTCGTTCCCTTATTCCCTTTCTCTCCAGGGAAAGACACCACACTGCCCGAAGGGGAGGTAACGTGTGGAGAATACATCACATTGACTTAACGACTGGCAGTATCGCATGTGGAAGAAGTCCCACGGTAGGTCCTACCTGGAGAGGAGGAGCTCTACAAACATAGTGACTGGTGGCATAGGGAGTTCTGCCCAAGGAAGACGCAGATTTACCAACAGGGAAACTGTACCACAGAAAATACATCACACAGGGTTACCCACGGGCAATCATCACATGTGGAGCACCTACCCCAGTGCAGGGCATACTAGCGCACATACTGAGCCAGCATCGAATTTCTCTGCCAAATTCACCTACCACAGGGCTAAGGAGGAAAGAGATCCAGGGTTCACAGTCTCTTGAACTCGCATGGGGGAAAAACCACACGTCTTCCCCTCCAAGATGGTAAAGTCATTGTAAGCAAGCGGTACACCTGGCCAGCTTCCCCGCATACTTGCCTGCTCGTACCTTACAACACATCGGACGAAACCGACTCAACCCGAATATTATAAAATATTGTGAAGGTATTGGGTGTTGCCCAGCCCACTGCTCTACAGATGTCTGCTAGAGAGGCACCATTGGTCAAGGCCAAGGAGGCCGCCACAGTTCTAGTGTAGTGTGCTCGTAGTCCCAAAGGGGGCAGCATATCCCTGGCTTGGTGAGCAAAAGAGATGGCATCCACGACCCAGTGGGCGATCCTCTGTTTGGAGACAGCCCTCCCTTTCCACTTTCCTCCAAAGCAGGCAAAGAGCTGCTCAGAATGTCTAAAGCTCTGCGTGCAGTCCAAGTAGATGCACAAAGCATGCACTGGACACAGACCACCTGGATGTGGAATCTCCACTTTCCCCTGAGCGTAACCTGCCACGACAGCACATCCACTGCATGGTTGTGGTTTACCAAGATGGGAGTGGCCCACCACTACTTCTGTCACTGCTGACTCCAGAGGAGGAGCTGGCAGGCATGTTGCGACATTCGGCACAAGCTTAAGCCACCTTGGCGATTTATATATGCTACAGTCGCTGTGTTGTCCTTCTGGACCAACACATGCTTGCACTGGATCAACGGCCGAAGCCTCAGCAGGGCCAGCAATACTGCCAGCAACTGGAGGCAGTTGATATGCCAAGGCAGTCGTGGCCCTGTACAGGACACAGGGCGCCCCAGCCTAACTTGTAGGTGTCTATCATAACAACGACACACCTGGACACCTGCTCTAAGGGGACACCTGCCTGCAGAAATGCAAGGTCCTTCCAAGGGCTGAACACACGGCAGCAGATCAGAGATGCCATGCCCATCTCGGGACTTCAGTCTAAAGTCAGTTCTGGAGCGGTCTCATATGCATCAACCCGTGTGGCGTGACAGCCGCCGCGGACATCATATGCCTCAGGAGCCTCTGAAACTGTTTCAGTTCTTTGCCTGAACGACTTCGCCTGAATGACTTCAGGCAGTTCAGCATCGACTGTGTACGCTCGTTCGTGAGGCGTGCTATCATTGAGTCTAACTACATCCTGAGAAAAGAGATGCTCTGAACCGGGGAGAGCTTGCTTATTTCCCAGTTGACCTGAAGCCCCAACCAGCTGAGGTGCCTGAGCACCAGGTCCCTGTGCGCACACAACAGGTCTCGAGAGTGAGCTAGAACCAGCAAGTAATCGAGATCATTGAGGACGCAAATGCCCAGTTCATCACTCGCTAGGGCTGAGCAATAAAACTATATCAATATTCATCGCAATAAAAAAAACTCCACGATATTGATGATAAGCTTTTGAGTAATTTTCGATATTTAGCCTTCTACATCTAGACATGCGTGTTGCTAAAAACATTAGCAGTTTTGCTTTCTTGTCGTATGTTTCCATTGGCGCTTGGTGAGCAAATGTGAGCGAGCACTTTCAATTCCTTTCTATGGAAGCCGAAGCATCAAGCTCGCGAGGTGGATTGTAAGCGGTTCCCTAGCGTCGGGAGTGGCTTTGTGCAAATTTCTGAATGGTCCATTCAGACTTTTACATTTTCAAAAGTTTATCTCAGGAGATACCCCTGAACCCCCATACAGTATCATTCCTCATGGGCTTCTATGCACCCATACTTGGATATCCGGATGTAAAGAAATATGAAAATAATTTTAATGTAAAAAAAAAAAATTATATATATATATACTGTCATTATGATTCAAAATGAACATATCATCTTATAACATTCATATCCAAATGCT
The DNA here is from genome assembly GCA_032164185.1 of Moxostoma hubbsi. Taxonomy (NCBI): domain Eukaryota; kingdom Metazoa; phylum Chordata; class Actinopteri; order Cypriniformes; family Catostomidae; genus Moxostoma; species Moxostoma hubbsi. Next base: position 47,413,365 of record JAVLUX010000011.1, on the reverse strand, counting down.
CTCAATTGATAAACTGAATTTTCAGTTTGTCACCCTCATAAAAAATATTGTAATATTTTCATAGAAGATCCCTCAGACACCACTGCATTGGCTGTGTCTGGGACACCAATGCAGTTTTGTAAAGACTATTTAGACTTTATAGGATTTTGATTTCTCAAAAAATGTGCAATGTGCAAATGTGATTCAATATTGTGCTAAATATCAATATCGAATATTATGAAAAAGAATATCATGATAATATTTTTTGCCACATTGCCCAGCCGTAGCACTCGCAGGTCCAAGATTGGCCACAACCCACCACCTTTCTTTGGCATGCTGAAGTAGGGGCTGTAGAACCCCTTCTTCAATTTAGCTGGAGGGACAGGCTCTGTTACATCCTTCTGCAGAAGTATTGAGACCTCCGCACTCAGGGCAGTGGCATTCTCGCCCATCACTGTGTTGAAGCGGGTGCCGCTGAGCCCAGGCGGGCGCCTGGAGAACTGAATCGCATAGCCAAGTCGTATCATCCTGGCCGCCCAGCACAAAGGATTGGAGAGCACTAGACACGCCACCAAACACCGAGTGAGGGGAACGAAGGGGACAGTTACGTGGGGCCTTGTGGTGGGACAGAGCATGAGTTGCCATGTCAAGGAGCCTCATGTCCTGAGACCGTGGCTGTGCTGAGAGAAGGGTCAAAGCACTTACCTTGCTCTGCATGCCCACCATAGGACCAGTCAGCGACAGGGTGGAGGGTGAATGTCCTTGTGAGATGTCACAACCGCCTGAGCGTGGGTGTGTGCTGCAGCTGGGCACGCGAAGGCAGGGAACCCGCTTCCGCAGCACAGTGCCTGCCGTGAACGAACGGTGTCCGATATTGACAGCTGTAAACACCAGCTGTGTGACCCTCACATCCCGAAAATTAGGAAACCGCTCTTTTTTTGAAAATGTGGGTGAAGTCAAATTCAAAGGAAACAAAGGATTCTCCTCCTGGCCCTACACTGGGGGATGGAGTGGTCTGTCCACCACCTCCAAGCAGGATGTGTTGGATAGCCTCCATCTGCTTTTTGACCGCCAAGAACTGCTGGTCAAAGTCCTCGATGGTGTCGCCAAACTGGCCAGCCTGGAAGTAAGGGCCATCAAGGAAACATACCTTGTTGACATCCTTCATCTCGACCAGGTTAAGCTACAAATGGTGCTCCTGGAACACCAATGTGGACACCGCCTTCCCGAGAGCCCACACCATGAACTTGGTTGCCCGGAGGGTGAGATTGGTCGCCGAGCACAGCTCCTTCATCACTCCTGGGTCAGAACTATCCTTGTGCAGCTCTTACAGTGCGTTGGCCAGTATAGTTCTCCGCTCTCCACTCGCAAACGGCGATGCAAGAGAGAAAGAGATCGTTCACGGACATGTCCGTTGTCTTATGTGTTGGTCTTTTGAGTTTTACATTAAACCTTTACGTTATATGTCAAGCCGGTTTCTCGCCTCTTCCTTGCCCTCGAAAATGATCTGTGTTACACTCAGAAATAAAGATAACTTTGTTGCTGTCACAATAGAGCTAAAAACAATTATTTAATTGCATGATAGAGTCAAAATTGACCTTATTTACTCTTTTAATGCCCATTCCTGGTTTTACTGTAAATAATTAATTGGTCAATTTAATACCAAAGACAAAATGTTATAAACCGTCTAAAACGCCCCTGAAATTACTTATCTTTTCAGCTGACATCACCAATCCCTCTCACTTTTCAATCGTTTTGCTATAACCACCTGGCTCCATTCTAGTCTTCTGTCCACCTTTGACGAGCCAATAAATTCTAGATAAAAAATATAGCTACAAGCAGCAATTACGGAGCCAACACACCAATGGTGACAAAAGCTAAAACTGCTTAGGTACCCTCAGATCCTGGTTGTCATGACAAATGCCAAGTTTGGTTATACACTGAAGTTTTGCTGAGATGTACTGTAGCTTTGCAACTCTTTTGTGTGCTTGCCGTTATATTCGCTGAAGAATATACATGAGATGGTTTGATCAATCAGAAAGCGTTTGATAAATATTTGTCATGGGTGTCCCTCAATAATACACAACAAATTTCTTGCAAATCAGACGGACAGCCTACATTGTAATCAGAGGAAAAATAATTTAGTTTTTAGTCAATTCAGTTCAAAAGTTAATAGCAAAATCATTAAAACATTAAAACTTTAAAACAAACACAATAAAACGTTGGTAGCACTTGAGGGGTTGAGTTAGAGACTCCTAATTTGCTGCCAGTAATGTTCAGACTCTCCCCTACCATTGTGCCAAATAATTTAACTTTATACCACATGGTTCTATGGGCTGCCATAGACTCCCAGACAGAAATGGAAGAAGAAGAAGAAGAAGAACACTAACAGAAACAATTGGTGCCTACACACCTTGCTTGGCCACTTACTACATTCAGCTCTATTTTTTTTAATTATTATTATTGTTGAATATACTTTTTCACTCTCTCATTTTTGTAATGTGACGTCACTTTCTGAAGACCATGGCAACATTGCTCAGAAGAATTCAGAGATATTGACACTTGCACTAGTGTACTTAAGTGCTGTAACTTGGATTTGATCTTGCAACCTTCTGTTTATTAGTGTGAGGACACTTCTAAGTACCACAATAATGAGTAATAAAAAGTATTTTCAATTGAAAATTGATTTAATTGTTTACAGTTAATATGGCAGCTTATAAAATGGCTTTTGTTGACAGTTTTCAGACTTATCGCACTGTGAATTTAGCGACAGTATGACTTAATCTAAAACCAAATCTGAAGTCATGAATCTGCCTCCAAATGCTGTACATAGAAGTAGGAAGGGATCAAGGCACGTCCAAATGCAATGTTCATGTCACATCCTGTCGTCTGAGATACCTTCATCTGATCGATTTTTGAATATGCTGCCTTCAAAAAGAGCCTATATGTGTATACATTTTATAGTGGAGTTTTTTCCACTTTTGATTCCATTTCTAGCGAGAAAGTAGTATAGTAGTTATGAAATATACACTTAGTTATAGCCAAAACTCTCTTGAGTTTGTTCTAGATTAATAGACCACTGTGGTTTGGTTGGATGAATGAAGCAGACGAGTTACCTTTAGTGGACACCAGATGGCGATAATCAGTTGCTGGTATCCCAGCAACGATGTAACATTATGCTGCCTCAGTAGCCTGTCCAAAACCAGTTTCTGGAGGTTCCTTTGTACGCAAACACTGTCTGTTGATTCATTGACTGATAGAGCAGCGAGGCAACAAGACAGCTACCTTTGGTTTCAGACAGAAGCCTATATCAAAAATTATTGTGCACAAATCGGAATGTGCTCTCCGAAATTCAGAGCAATGACCCCAGTGGTTGAAGCTGGAAGTGTTGCTGAACGGGTCAGCTCCAGTTCCAAGGTAAAATGTCCACAGGGTGGCATCAAAAGTAACTTGTTTTTAGTTGTAAATTATGTAATATAGTCAACAGCAATGCATAATAATTATATGCCCTAACCATATCTCTAAACCTAACCATTAGTAGAATAAAAATATGATCTTAATATCTTAAATTATTTCATTGTCATTCCTTTCAATGCAAATATACAGTACATTGCACTTGAGTCACAAAACTCTTCTTTTTAACTCTTCTACTTTTCAGGCGTAATAAATACTGTGCTTTACCGCCAAAGAAAAGCGTTATGAATTGTATTAAAATAAAATTCTATTTATCATTTTAGCATCTATTCACTAAATTAAATGATGAGAAGAGTATCATAACCTGTCATGGATTCAGATGCATGGTGTAGTCATGCACACTTTTGGCATGTTAAAGAGATGATTCAGGTGTCTGCCTTACAGCAGTGAGATTGTCGGACCTGCATAATTATCGGGCACTGTAATTCTTTCATAGTGAATTCCCCCATTTTGTCTTGACCAAATTTTAAGGTAGCCTCACATCTATCTTTTGAAGATAATGAAATCAGTGAAGCTAAGTGAATTTTTTTCACACAAGAAAGTGGATGAAATTAAAGATGGTGTGTGTAATTTCTGCGCCATTAGCACCACTGAACAGAATTGCAAAAATAAACATTGTTTTTAATCAGCCTTCCGAACACTCCCCCATCTGCAGTTGATCTATAAACAAATCCTGCCACCAAACTCGTGCCATTGGTTGAGCCAATGTTTTTGTATCTGTCTGGAGAGGTTGCTCAAAGCAAACTTATTCTTGTCTCTGCATATTAAGCTGGGATAGGAGGAATATTTTAATACCAAACCAATAAATAAATAGCTCCATCTAATAAAAAATACACTATTTTACCCAAAATGTATGCACAGATTTTTTTTTTTAAGTTTTTGTGTTCATGTGTTCAACGAGTTGTTGAGTTGAGTTGTTAGCATAGCAACATGACAATTTCTGACTCAATTGCATTATTCATGTGCTTTGCATGAGGACTGCTTTGTGTAGCACCTGCTAGTAAATATTCCCTTGCAAAAATATGGAGTTCATTGCAAATTTGCTGCAAATTCAACTCTTATCATTTTCTTATACAAATGAGCTTTGCAGCAAACTTGCAGCAGATTGTCCATTGTTACCGAAGGTGTGCTGCATATTCACCACTACCAGTGAAGAGCTGCAAACATTTGCAGTGTACCACAAGCTCATTTGCATGTGAAATGAACAAGTGGCAAATTTGTGGCAAGTTTGCAGCTAGTTTTCCAGAACGTCTAGGTTACGGATGTAACCTCCGTTCCCTGATGACAGAACGATACGTTGTGTCGAAGAAGCGACACTAGGGGTCTCTCTTGAGCACCGAATATGCCTCTGATCTACAAAAAAAAGCCATTGAGAAGTTGGCAGACAGTATTTGCATTCCCCACCCCCGGACATACGGGTATAAAAGCGGGGAAATACGTCGAGTTCATTCAGGATTTTTCTGAGGAGCCGGAAATGGTCCGGCCACAACAGCGACGTGGCCGGGAGGACACAATGTCTCGTTCCCTACATCAGGGAACAGAGGTTACATCCGTAACCTAGACGTTCCCCGTTTGTCGTTCACTTCGACGTTTCTCACTTCCTATTCTTTCAGGGGGAAAAGACACTGCAGAGACCACACCTGCCCTGAAGGGGAGGTAAGAGTGGGGAATACATCACTTGAGTTTTTATGCAACATGTGGAAAGTGGCACAGTGGTAGATGCAGCCTCAAGGAGGGGGGAGTTGCTACAACACGGCAACCGGAGGGCAGCTGGAACTGCCTAAGGGAGACGCGGGTCCACTTCGTAAGGGGACCATACAGCGGAAAATACACACGGGGGAGTCCGTGTAGGAGTCCTGCCCTGCGGAGCACCTATTCCAGTACAGGGTAGACTAAGTACCCGCAGTGGATTGGGTCGGCGAGTTCCTCCCCTGAACTGCAGACCCAAAGGGCTAGGGAGGAATCATCCAGGGATCCGAATGAGTGGGATCTCGTGGGAGCGAAAGCGCACAGTTTTACCTCCGCCGAGGGAAAGGACGCTAGGCGCAAGCAATCCACCCGGCCAGACCGTCGGAGTGTTGTACTGGCTCGGACCTGAGAAAATTCGGGACGATACAGACTCAACCCGGAGATTGTAAAATCTCATGAAGGTATTAGGTTTTGCCCAACCCGCTGCTCTACATATGTCTGCTAGGGAGGTGCCCCTGGCCAGTGCCCACGAGGACGCAACACTCCTTGTTGTGTGTGCTCAGACTCCTTGGGGGGGGGGGGGGGGCACGGCCTGGGTGTGATAGGCCAATGAAATGGCGTCCACTACCCAGTGGGAAAGCCTCTGTTTGGAGACAGCGTTCCCTTTCCGCTGTCCGCCAAAGCAGACAAAGAGCTGCCCAGAACATCTAAAGCTCTGCGTGAGGTCCAAGTAGGTACGCAAAGCATGTACCGGACACAGCAACGAAGGGGCTGGGTCTGCCTCCTCCCGGGGTAGCACTTGCAGGTTCACTACCTGGTCTCTAAAGGGCGTGGTAGGAACCTTGGGCATGTAGCCTGGTCGCGGTCTTAGGACCACATATGTGTCTGCTGGACCGAACTCCAGGCAAGTGTCGCTAACAGAGAATGCTTGCAGGTCCCCAACCCTCTTGATGGAGGTGAGCGTGATCAGCAGGTCCATCTTTAGAGAGAGGGCCCTGAGTCCAGCTGATTCTAGTGGCTCAAAGGGAGGTCTCTGAAGGCCCGAGAGGACCACTGAGAGGTCCCATGAGGGGAACAGGCTTGGCAGGGAGGGATTCAACCTCCGGGCGCCTCTTAGGAACCTGATGATTAAGTCGTGCTTACCCAAAGTCTTGCCATCTACTGTGTCGTGGTGGGCCGTGATGACAGCAACATACACCTTTAGGGTGGAAGGGGACAGCCTCCCATCCAGCCTCTCTTGCAGAAATAAGAGCAATGACCTAACTGCACACCTCTGTGGGTCTTCAGCCCGGGAAGAACACCAATTTGTGAACAGGCACCACTTCAGGGCCTGGTAGAAGGGGCTCTGGCTTGGCTGATTGTGTCTACGATGGAAAGTGGTAGACCAGCTTGATCTTCCGCATCCCGTCCAGGGGCCAGATGTGGAGGTTCCAAAGGTCTGTGTGCGGATGCCAGAGTGTGCACTGTCCCTGAGAAAGAAGGTCTTTCCTCAGGGGAATTTGCCAGGTCGGGGCTGTCGCGTGGAGTACGAGGTCCGAGAACCAAGCCCGAGTGGGCCAATAGGGAGCCACTAGGGTGACTTGTTCCTCCCTGACCTTGCACAGCACCTGTGCAAGAAAGCTCACTGGGGGAAATGCGTACTTGTGCAGCCCCACAGGCCAGCTGTGTGCCAGTGCATCTGCCCCGAGGGGAGCCTCTGTTCGGGTATAACAGTGGGAGGTCTCTTGGGAGGCAAACAGGTCTACCTGGGCCATGCTGAACTGTTCCCAAATCAGCTGGATCGACTAGGGTTGAAGCCTCCACTCTCCACTGGGCAAGTGTTGTCATGATAGCGGGTCCACTACCACATTGAGGTGCCGGGGATGTGAGTGGCATGCAGCGACTTGAATCGGTGGTGCTGTCTGACCTGACTAGGACATGTTTGTCCCGAACTAATGGGAGGAACTTCCGCAGGGCAAAGAAAACAGTCAGCAATTCTAGGCAATTGATGTGCCTGCGCAGCGGAGCCCCTTTCCAATGGCCCGGAGCTGCGTGCCCATTGCACACAGTGCCCCAACCCAATCTGGAGGCGTCGGTCGTAACCAGTATGCGTCAGGACACCTGCTGCAAGGGTACGCCTGCCCGTAAAAAGCAGAGGTCTGTCCAGGGTTTGAATGTTTGGCGGCAGGCGGGGGTGATCGTCACACGGTGTGTACCGCGGCGCCATGCTCGTCTCAGGACTCGGGTCAGAAGCCAGTGCTGAAGCGGTCCCATATGCATCAACCCCAGCGGAGCCCCAGGAGCCTCTTGAAAAGTTTGAAAGGGACCAATGTGCGTGGCCTGAGAGTCTCAGCACTGACTGCGCATGCTCGTTGGTGAGACGTGCTGAAATTGAGACCGAGTCTAACGAGAAAAGAGATGCTCTGAACAAGGACGAGCTTGCACTTTTCCCAGTTGACCTGTAGCCCCAAGCAGCTGAGGTGTCTGAGCACCTGGTCTCTGTGAGCGCATAGTAACTCTCACGAGTGGGCCAGAATAAGCCAGTCATCGAGGTTATGGAGTATGCGGATGCCGGCTTCTCGGAGCGGGGCAAGAGCTGCCTCTGCGACTTTCGTGAAGACGTGAGGGGACAGAGACATGCCGAAGGGGAGGACTTTGTACTGATATGCCTGGCTATCGAACGCAAACTGTAGAAAGGGTCGGTGTCGAGGCAGAATTGAGACATGGAAGTACGCGTCCTTCAGGTCTACCTCTACGAACCAATCTAGATGCCGGACGCAAGTTAAGATGTGTTTTTGCATGAGCATTTGCATGAACGGGAGTTTGAGCAAAGCCCGGTTGAAAACTCGCAGGTCCATGATTGGTCGTAAGCCACCGCCTTTCTTGGGTACAACGAAGTAAGGGCTGTAGAAACCCATCTTCGTTTCAGTTAGAGGGACAGGCTCTATCGCGTCTTTGAGTAAAAGAGTAGCGATTTCTGCACGCAGGGATTTGGCAGGTTCGCCGTAAACTGCGGTAAAGCGGACGCCCGCGAAGGGGGGCAGGGGCCTGGCAAACTAGTGGCCAGTGTGACGGGTTGGGAAGTGAAAGCCACACATCCAATCTCCGCAGCAGGGGCACCAAGGGAACGGTTATTTTTGATGTACCCGGTGGGGTTTCGCAGCGGGGTGGAGCAGGTAGTACGGCGTCGGGAGGCGAAGACGCGTCCCGAGGCTCTGGTGCTGAGAAAAGACTCAAAGCACTTACCTTGCTCCGCACACCCGGCAGGGGGCGGGTTAGCGACTGAGGAGGAGGTCCAATGTAGGCGTCCTCTGGACTCATCGGAACCGGCCGGCTGGGGGAAAGTCATGGGGCTGAAGGCGGGGCGTCCGCGTCCAGCCTGCTGGGACTGTAGACATCTGGCAGCAAGGTGCCGTGAGAACGGCATTTGCAGGCCAGGTGACCAGAGACAAAGGAAATAGCTCTGTTATTGAGAATGTGGGTACCGCAGTCCGTGTAGGGGTGGCAGCAAATTAAATAAATTCAACAAAATATTCTCCTCCCGGCCCTCCACCGGGGGACGGAATGATCTTATCAGCTCTGGAGCTAACATCTCGGGCTCTGTGTCGAGCGTCTCAGGAGCGCCTGGGAGCCTTCCGTGTCCTCAAGGGGGGCATCTGCTTCCTGCGGGGTTCTCGAAGCTGGGGCTGAGAGCTGGTCCTGGGTTGAGGCGGAGCAGAGCTTTTCTTAGCCGCAGGAGGACGCCCTAGGCAAGCAGACAGGGTATGGCCCATAGCGGCAGGCTTGCGATGGGGCAGGATGTGAGATATGGCCTCTGTCTGCTTCTTCACCGCGGAGAACTGCTGGGCGAAGTCCTCAACGGTGTCGCTGAAGAGGCCGAACTGGGAGACAGGGGCATTGAGAAAGTGAACCTTGTCAGTCTCACGCATCTCGACCAAGTTCAGCCACAGATGACATTCCTGGACCATGAGCGTGGCCATCACCTGCCCGAATGAGTGCAGCATATCGGGATCAGGGCTACCCCATGCAGATCTTTGAGCTCCTTGGCCTGGTGGACTTGCAGGAGGGCCATGGTGTGCAGGGCGGAAGTGGCATGTCTGGTGGTGCTGTAGGCAAGGCAAGGCAAGTTTATTTATATAGCACATTTCATACACAATGGTAATTCAAAGTGCTTTACATAGTAGAAATTAAAAAGAAAAAAAACAAGAATAATAAAATAAGAATAATTAAAAAAAAAAATCTAATAAAACACAGTACAAACAGTCGGACACACAGTGGCACAGTGCTCATTCAGTAAATGCACAGCTAAACAGATGTGTTTTGAGTCTGGATTTGAATGTGACCACTGTAGGAGCACATCTGATCTCTTCTGGAACCTGGTTCCAGCTGCGGCTGGCATAATAGCTAAAAGCAGACTCTCCTTGCTTAGAGTGAACCCTTGGTATTTCTAGCTGATGTGATTCTAATGATCTGAGTGATCTGTTGGGTTTATATTCAGTGAGCATGTCTGCAATATATTGAGGTCCTAGCCCATTGAGTGATTTATATACCAGTAATAATACTTTAAAATCAATCCTAAATGTAACTGGGAGCCAATGTAAAGACCTGAGGACTGGTGTGATATGTTCATATTTTCTGGTTTTGCTCAGAATTCTGGCAGCAGCATTCTGTATGAGCTGCAACTGTCTTATGGTCTTCTTGGGAAGGCCCGTGAGGAGTCCATTACAATAATCCACCCTGCTGGTGATGAAAGCATGCATAAGTTTCTCTAGGTCTTGACTGGAAACAAAGCATCTAATTCTTGCAATATTTTTCAGATGATAATATGCTGATTTAGTTATTGCATTGACATGACTACTGAAACTAAGGTCTGACTCTAGAGACACACCAAGATTCCTGACTTGATTTTTAGTTGTTTGACCCCTAGCATCAAGGTATGCATTCACCTTGAGAACTTCATCTTTGTTTCCAAATGCAATGACTTCAGTTTTGTCTTTGTTTAACTGAAGAAAGTTTTGGCACATCCAACTGTTTACTTCATCAATACATTGGCACAGGGAGTCAATGGGGCTGTAATCGTTAGGTGATAGGGCTAAGTAGATCTGTGTGTCATCTGCATAGCTGTGGTAAGCCATTTGGTTCTTTCTCATTATTTGGCTAATTGGGAGCATATACAGGTTGAACAGGAGTGGAGCAAGAATTGAGCCTTTGAGGGACTCCGCATGTCATGGGCGTCCACTCAGACTTATGGTCTCCTATACTCACATAATAACCTCTCCCTTCTAAGTATGACCTGAACCATTTTAGGACCATCCCAGAAAGCCCCACCCAGTTTTCCAGCCTTTCCAGAAGTATGGTGTGATCGACAGTGTCAAATGCAGCACTGAGGTCGAGTAGTACCAGTACTGATAATTTGCCTGTATCAGTATTTAAGTGAATATCGTTTATTATCTTTATGAGCGCTGTCTCTGTGCTGTGATGTGATCGGAAACCAGATTGAAAATTGTCAAAGTATCCATTCGAGTTCAAGAATTTGTTCAGTTGATTGAAGACAACTTTTTCAATGATCTTGCCTATGAAAGGAAGATTTGAGATCGGTCTATAGTTGCTTAATATGGTCTTATCCAGATTGCTCTTTTTCAAGAGGGGCTTGACAACTGCAGTTTTCAGGGAGTTTGGAAAACTCCCAGAGAGAAGTGAGGAGTTTATCACTTCTAGGAGATCTGCTTCTAAACAGTTGAACACACTTTTGAAAAAACATGTTGGAAGTGCATCAAGGGCGCAGGTTGATGTTTTAAGGTGCCGTACGGTTTCTTCCAAAATTTTGCCATCAATTTCTCTGTAGGCCTTCGCGGTCAGCAAGGATGTTGTCCTACAGGCCTTGGAGGGGAGCACAGGGCGACCCTGCCTGGTGGTAGGGTTTCCGGGGTATAAGTGGAGCGCAACAGCCCTATCCACCTGGGGAATCGCTGTGTACCCGTGGGCTGCTCCGCCATCGAGGGTAGTGAGAGCGGATGAGCGAGTGGCTTTGTGATGTGTGGAGAGGGGTGCTCTCCATGATGACATCAGCTCATCATGCACCTCCGGGAAAAACGGGACCAGGGTGGCGAGGCTGTGAGCGGTGCCCAGACACCAGGAACCAGTCATCCAACCACGATGGCTGTGGGGAGGACAGAGGGTTCCAGTCCAAGCCCACACTGGCGGCGGCCCAGGAAAGCATGTCGGTCATCTGAGCATCAGCCTCAGCCTGGGCGTGCTGGCCTAAAGGTGGCAGCCCAGGGGAGTCATCCGCAACAGACACCCGCTCTCCGATGCAGCACCGAGCTCATCCACTTCAAGCTCCAGAGGATAAGCAGGCTGGCTGTGAGATGAGCCGCTATTGCCTCGAGCATGGACGGAAGTCAACGAGCATGCTGGGGGGTGGATGGTCCGAGGGGGCATACCCGGCAGAGCTGCACCCGCTGCCATCCCCAGATCACCTCCATCGCCAGCCGCATTGTACTCAATCCAGTGGGAAGGAGCAATGTGGGGGGCAGCTAGAGTGGCATGCTTTCTATTGAAACCTCGCAGTGAGAGTGTAACAGGGGCCAGCTGGTACATAGCTGTGCAGTGTGTAAACCTCACTCTCCTGACCTCAAGTGGTGCACTAGCGACTGACGCTAGAGGCTGTAGCCTTTAGCCTCCTCGTTAGCGCACCCGCCTCCCACACCGGAGACGTCGGTTCGAGTCCCGTGCAGAGCGGAACGGGTAGAACCGGCTACAAGAGCATGAACCATCCACAAACACTGCCTCGGTGTGATCGCTGCCCAGACACACGAGACAACGCCTGTGGCCGTCTGAAGTGGGGAGCACCCTACCTCATCCAGGAACTACACAAGAGCGGAATGGCATCTTTATAAAGACGTGTCCTGAAAAGGATGTTCAACTCCACTATGTATTGCTCTAATAGAGGAAAAACACTCTTTTAAAAGAAATATCACTCTTTTAATGTTCTCAGCACTGTCGAAGCACCCAGGGGCAAACTGCACTTCTGTAGTGCGGCGTAGATCCAACAGCAGAGAGCACCAGAGGAACAGGAACAGGTGTATGACTCGCAGCTCGCTGCAGTACAACCATCGGCTCCGAAGAAAATTTCTGAATGAATTCGGTGAATTTCCCCGCTTTTATACCCGTATGTCCAGAGGCATGTATGCAAATACTGTCTGCCAACTTCTCATTGGCCTTTTTTCATAGATCAGAGGCATATTCGGCACTCAAGAGAGACCCCTAGTGTCGCTTCTTCGACACAACGTCGAATTGAGCGACAGACGGGGAACTCTAGACTTTTTGTATGGGTTAACAGAGTTTCTGCCCATTTAGAGAGTTCCAAATCAATCATTTATTAGGTTCAATTTCATTAAGGAAACTGTCTTAGAAGCTAGCTGTAGCAGCAGACAGAGAGGCAGCTCACTAGGATTTGTAATAGAGAAATTGTGTTGTGAGGTCTTTTTTTTTCAGTTCCATAAAGAAAACAGTGTACAATTGGAGACATGCCTCTTTCATTTATCAAGATGTACTGTGTCTTTTCTCAAGGTATGAATGCACACACTTTACATGATTTGTCTTAAAATGATGATTTGGACGTTCCTTCTTTCCAGCACTATGTGTGTGTGTGTGTGTGTGTGTGTGTGTGTGTGTGTGTGTGTGTGCATGTGTGCATACAGGTGGGTGTGTATATGTTGTGTGTGGAGTTGTATGATGGCATCATAATGATTTCTCGCATTGTTAATTGAGAGTCTCTCGTCTGTGTTGACTTCTGCTAACACAGACACACACACTCAATGACACCAGTCAAACCTACAGCACATCATCATCTGTCTGGAATCAGTGTGTGTGCCTAACTCAATGTATGCTCTCCTGCATCACGCTGCTGAGTGTTTTCAAGGTGTGTGTGTGTGTGTGGGTGGGTGGTTTACCGGGAAAAAAGTAGTTCTAGTGCCCCCACAATTCAAATCACTTAAAAAACATAATAAACAGGTTTTTTTGTGAGGGGTAGGGTTAGGGTTAGGGGATTGAATCTATAGTTCGTACAGTATAAAAATCATTATGTCGATGGAGCGACCTTATAAGAATAGCCGCACCAACATGTGTGTGTGAATCCACATTCACCATAAAGAGGTTAATTCTGTGCTAACTGAAGATATTAGTGTGTCATGGCCTGCAGCAGTGCTTCGTGCACACATGCGTGCGTGCTTGTGCACACACACATTATTAATATCAATTGTGCTCAATTCGGTAATTGCAAATTACTTCAAAAGTAAAACAGTCTGGTAGATCTATTAAAATATTTAAAGCTAAAAAAAAAAATAACAATACATTTGAAAAATAATAAAATATTAACTCCACCCGGGTCTCCTAAGCAACCAAATTGACCCGGTTGCTAGGGAGGGTAGAGTCACATGGGGTAACCTCCTCGTGTTCGCTATAATGTGGTTCTTGCTCTCGGTGGGGCGCATGGTGAGTTGTGCAGGGATGCCACGCCGCCACCACCACCCGGATTGAGGCGAGTCACTACACCACCATGAGGACCTAGAGGGCATTGGGAATTGAGCATTCCAAATTGAGGAGAAAAGAAAAAAAAGAACAATAGTATAAAGAAATACATGTATTTTGTAAAGATAACAAAATAATAAAACCCGCTGCAATAATAATCTTAATTCACTATCTTTGTCAAACAAGAGATCTATTTGAAATAAATTCTATACATACAGAGTTAAGTCAAGGTAAAATTGTAGTTGTGTGAATTTCTGCAATTGGTGATGCTTTTGCGTCTGTTTGTGGTAGGTTCATTCATTGCTGCATTTATGTTGATTGATATATTTACAATTTATCAGATATTACTTTTTTTGTTTATGCACACATGCTTTTCATCATAAAAGTTTGTCAATTCCATGCCACATATATTTGCAAAAATATAAAGTATTGCAAAAGAAAATAAAGTTTTGCAAAAGAAAAAAGTATTGAGCAAAAAAATTTTTTTTTTTTTCAAACAAAAATTAAGTATTACAAAATTACAATAAAGTATCGAGGAAAAAAAATAAAGTTTTGCAAACAAAAATAAAGAATTGCAAAATATAAATTAAATATAGCAAAAACCAAGATATAATTAATTGCAAAAATCAATGATTGTTGTAAAAGAAACTTAAGAACTTTTATCATTTTTTTATCTCTGTAAAAGATTTTTAGGCAGCATTGATTTTGCCACACATATTGTTCTTTGCAATGTCTACTAATTATTTTGCAACGCTCCTTTTAATCTGCACTTCCATCAAGTGTGAGCTCATGATACCGCTTTGCCTTTGAGCTTCACTTTTCTGCGCGTTTCACTTTATGGCACTGTTTTGACGTAGGGGTGGAGTCAAGGGATTGGGGCATGTACAACGGGCTCAGGAATGCCTCCCTGGAAGTTACGTCATTAGTTTGAGACACGGATCAATCATCATGGCCAAGCAGAGGCATGCAGGTGGATTTCAGGTATGTAACGTTGATTATTTCCTTTTATTTAATTAACATTAAATGTGTATTAACAGCGTTTGCTTCAGATAAATATGCTAGAGATCAGTTAAAGCAGTGGATTTATAAGCCATACTCTCTAACGTTTGCCATCAGCTTTGGATAATGTACATATTTGTAAGGAATTATTAGTGTTAACAGATAATTGACAATCGTGAGAGGATCCTCTGGTGTCAAACAACAAATACGCTGTCAACAAGTCATTTTTATAGCAGCTATAAATTAAGTAATATAACAAACTTATGCTGTCATTTCCATAATATCTTGTCAAAATATCATACAAACCTTATTTTGCGTTTTGTATATGTCAACTTGCTTTCTGACTTCTGTTGAGTGCAGAAGATAGCGAGTCTTACTATATTGACGAAAACGGGTTTATTTAGTGTTTGTGATATGCTGGTGTTTACTAAAGTTTACTATATTAAGTAACATTGCATTTACATATTACATATTATTAATTTAACTTTTCTGCCAAGGATATCTCACTGGCATTCCTATGTACCTTGTAATAAACTTTAAACTGTAAATCCTGTAGGTCAATTAAAACTGTAGTTTTTGAGAAAATTAAAGGCAAAATCACCCCAAAATTCAAAGTGATCCTAGCACTTACATCATGTCCCATATTCAAACGCCATTAAAAAAGCTTTCCTTTAGAGGTTTGCTGACCTATTCAATGGATTATATGTAAGAGATTAAGATTAAGATTAAGAGATAACATTACTGTTATTGTCTCCATTTTCAAGTAATTTTACTGTAAAGTGTTTGAAAAATTAAAGGCAAAATCACACCAAAAATTCATCCTAGCACTTGCATCACTTCCTCATGTTCAAACTCATCATAAAAAGCTTTACTTTATGGGTTGTTATTAATATAATTAAAGGCAAAATCACCGCAAAAATCAAATTTTGTCCAGGCACGTGGATCAGATCCTCATATTCAAACACTCGTAAAAAGTTTCATTTTTGAGTTCTTGTTCAAACATGCCATGCTTATTAACATTAAATTTAAACTCATTTAATGTAGTATTGGACAAAATTATAGGGAGATAATCTCCTGACATCATACACAGAATGTCTTCTTACATTTTATGTTTTATATGGTATTGAGATTAACTTTAACTTTAAAATGATCTATCTAAATGAAAATCCATATACAACAGATACAAATCAGAGAGATAAGGAAAGAGAGCTGGTAACACAGAAAAATCTAAGTGATTCAGTGTCATGTACTTGTTTTAAAATGATAACACTTTTATAAATGATTGCTTTTCTTTTTTCAAATAACAGCCAAGTGCATCTTAAAGAACAACAGCACTTTCGGCATGCTGTTGTACTCATGCACAATCCATCAGAATGCACAACAGTGTCTACTGTGTCTTCTGCACCTGTGGATATTTTTGACACACTGATGCACATTGATATACACACCTAATAAAATTAGCTTCTCATATTAGGTTTTTGTCTTATTAGTTAAAAATTACATATTTGCATACTGTGACATGTCATAACACATGTTACATAATACTTATCACATCATCTTTTTAAACTCTTGTTTAAATTGCTTTAGGTTGAGCTGCAGTATTCTCATTATCAATCAATACTGTGCTTACGGTGTCACTGTCTTGAAAGGCACATATAAATAAAATGCATTATTATTATTAATAATTATTATAAATTAATACAGGAATAAGCTGGAGCAGAGGCTGCAGGTGAATGAAACCAGGGAGTTCTGCAGACAGAGGCAAGAGGACCATCACTGGTTACAAGCTTTCTGGACAATAAAAAATAAAAACAAGGAAAGGAAAACGTCATTTCATGTGCACAAGCGACCAACTATGTTTCAGACTGCACGTACCCTTCCCCAATGCCCCAAAAAAGTCGTCGGAATCCTTTTGGTTACCCTAGAGGGGAACAAGGCGATGCTTGCCAACTAGGGAACTTGCCAACTTTTCTCTCTATGTTTCTCAGCATAGAGTAAGAGCAGCCGGGGCCCTTACCGCATCGTGGGAAGGGGGTCTTACCCGAATTCCTATTCTTTCAGGGGGAAAAGACCCTGCGGAGGCCACACCCGCCCGAAAGGGGAGGTAAAGGTGGCAAAATACATCACATGGCCTCTTCGGTCACAAGTGGGAAAGAATGGTGTGGTGGTAGATCCAACCTCGAGGAGGGGGGAGTTGCTACAACACAGCGACCGGAGGGCAGCGAAGGACTGCCTAAGGGAGACGCGGGTCAGCTCGTAAGGTGGCCGTGCCGCGGAAGTACACACAGGAGGAGTCCGCTTAGGAGGCCTGATCTGTGGAGCACGTATTCCAGCAGGGGTAGCCTGGGCTACCCTTAGTGGACTGGGTCGGCGAGTTCCTCCGCTGAACTGCGGACCCAAGGAACCTAAAAGGGGTCTCCTGGGAAGAAGGCGCACTGTTTTACCTCAGCTGAGGGAAAGGGTGCTGGACGCGTTGCAAAATAAATAGTAGGCATTGCAAAGAAAAATATGCGTGGCAAAATCAATGCTGCCTAAAAATCTGTTACAGAGATAAAAAAAGGATAAAAGTTCTTAAGTTTCTTTTACAACAGTCATTGATTTTTGCAATTAATTATATCTTGGTTTTTGCTATATTTAATTTATATTTTGCAATTCTTTATTTTTGTTTGCAAAACTTTATTTTTTTTCCTCTATACTTTATTGTTCTTTTTGTTTGAAAAAAAAAATTGTTTTGCTCAATACTTTTTTTCTTTTGCAAAACTTTATTTTCTTTTGCAATACTTTATATTTTTGCAAATATATGTGGCATGGAATTGACTCCATAATTTTGGATTTTTTTTCTAAATGGTTCTCCATATATAAACAACCCCCCCCCCCACACACACACACACACACACACACACAAACACACTCACAGGCCTTGCTGCATCACACTGCAGTGTTTACCTTTAATTACACACATTAACACACCTCTTCAAACCCTCAATAATCACTGCATTTTACTCCTACACATACATGAGCTCTCTCTCTCTCACTCTCTCTCTCTCTTTCTGTCTGTCTTATAATGTGTCTATTCATGTGATTACCTGCTGTTGCAATCTCACAATTGCATCTCTACTGATGAGACTGCACAATTTATCCTGAGGTCTCCTTTCTCTCATACTCAAACACTCTCACAAGACAAACAGCTCAGAAAACAACTAATGCAAATCTATGTAATGTTAAAGAATGCATTAAAGAATTAAAGCAGTGAATAAAGGTACTAATGCTTGCATACATTGTGATATTTAATGACACTGGTAGGAGTATGTCAAATATGTCTGATGGTCCCCTGTCAATCGCAAGTGACATGGGTTTTGTCTGTCTGTCCATCTTTTATTATAAATCCAAAATACTTTCATACCCGAGACTTGTTTCTGACAGGAGAGAATATGTTCTCTGGATGTTTGTTTTGTCTGTCTGTCTGTCTGTCTGTCTGTCCTTCCAACCATCCCTGTCTAGCTATCTCTGTCTGTCTGTCTCTCTATACATCCATCCATCCATCCATCCTTGTCTGTCTGTTTGTCTATCTCTATCTGTCTGTCCATCCCTGTCTGTCTGTCCATCCATCCGTCTGTCCGTCAATCCATCCATATATTTATCTCTAACTTTCTGTCTGTCTGTCTATCTGTATGTCTGGCTCTCTTTGCCGTCATTCCATCCCTGTCAGTCTGTTTCCCTCTATCATCCATCCCTCCATCCATCTCTGTGCTAAAAAAGAGAACGTATGATAACCATCTGAAAATTACCCTTAAGCTTTAAGGATAAAGGAGTTTGGCTTGCTGTCTCTGTCGAAGGGGCTTGAGATTGGGACTCAAATTGAGCTCCGAGCAACAATGAATGTTCAGGTTCCTACCAAACTTTTGGTTAGAACTTAATTAAAAGATGAAGACTAAAACTTGAAGAAACATACAAATCAAATCACTTTATTGTCACACTACTGTGTACACGAGTGCAACAGTAGGTGAAAGTCTTGTGTGCAGTTCCGAGCAACATAGCAGTCATGAGAGTGACGAGACATATACCAGTTTACAATAAACAACATATTTACACAACACAATTTACATAACAAATGTACACATAATTACACAACATAGTACTGATATACAATACACACAATATAGAATACACATACACTAGATAGGGTATATAAAAATATAGATAATTTTGGATAAAAGCAACTGCCAAATGCATAAAATGTAATTTAAATGTAAATATACACTAAGTGAATTGGGGAGAATATATTGACAATCCAGTATGTGATACAAGATGAAGATTAATAAATTGCAGTGCTGATTGTTGATCGTGATCGATCAAGTGTTCAAAAGTCTTATTGCTTGGGGGAAGAAGCTGTCATGTAGTCGGCTGGTGCGGGTCCTGATGCTGCGATACCGCCTGCCTGATGGAAGCAGTGAGAGCAGCCCATGGCTCGGATGGCTGGAGTCTCTGATGATCCTCCGAGTTTTTTTCACGCACCGCCTGTTATATATGTCCTGGAGGGAGGGAAGCTCACCTCCGATGATGTGTCTGGCAGTTCGTACCACCCTTTGCAGTTCTTTGCGGTTTTGGGCGGTGCTATTGCCGTACCAGGCGGTGATGCAGCCAGTCAGGATGCTCTCTACAGTGCTGGTGTATAACCGTGTGAGGATGTGGTGGTTCATTCCGAACTTCCTCAGCCGTCTCAGGAAGAAGAGGCACTGGTGAGCCTTCTTCACAACGAAGAAGTGTGGACGGACCATGTGAGTTCCTGAGTAATGTGGACACCGAGGAACTTGAAGCTGCTGACTCTCTCCACCGGTGCTCCATTAATGGTGATGGGGCTGTGCTCTCTGTCTTTCTTCCTGAAGTCCACCACAAGCTCCTTGGTATTACTGACGTTGAGGGAGAGGTTGTGCTCCTGACACCAGCATGTCAGAGTGTGCACCTCCTCTCTGTAGGCTGTTTCATCATTGTCAGTGATCAGACCTACCACCGCCGTATCGTCAGCAAACTTAATGATGGCATTGGAGCTATGTGTCGCCACACAGTCATGTGTGTACAGGGAATACAGGACACACAGAACACAGGCCTGCGGGGCTCCAGTGTTGAGGGTCAGTGATGAGGAGATGTTGCTGCCCATTCTAACCACCTGACGTCTGCCTGACAGGAAATCCAGGATCCAGCTGCACAGCGAGCTGTTTAAGCCCAGAGCCCAGAGTTTCTCATCAAGCTTGGAGGGCACTATGGTGTTAAATGCTGAGCTGTAGTCTACAAACAGCATTCTCACATATGTGTTCCTTTTTTCCAGATGGGAGAGAGCAGTGTGTATTGTTGATGCAATGGCATCGTCAGTGGAGTGGTTGTTGCGGTAGGCAAACTGTAATGGGTCCAAAGAGGTGGGCAGAACAGAGCAGATGTGATCTCTGAACAACCTCTCAAAGTATTTGCTGATGATGGGGGTGAGGGCAACAGGACGCCAGTCATTTAAGCAAGTGATTTTTGATTGTTTAGGTACAGGCACAATGGTTGATGTTTTGAAGCATGTGGGGACTACAGACAGGGAGAGGGACAGGTTGAAAATGTCCGTAAAAACACCAGCCAGTTGGTTCGCGCACACTCTGATGACGCGGCCCGGAATGCCGTAAGGACCATACAGTATATGCAAAAATAAAAAAGAGATTGAAGAAAGATTTTATTCACTTGCATAACCTTTATTTGCAACTTGCAAATGTACAATTCGCACGTTTAAAATATGATCTAAAAAGTTATTTGAGGGATGGTGTGGTATTACAGTAATGCTATTATGACATCATAATCCAGACTCGTGTCATCGCAGAGACAGATGGACCATGACTGTGAGTGTCATTACTGAACAGACACAGTAATTGTAATGTTTGAGACAGTGTAGAAACCACAACCAGCCCAAGAGTGTGATAGATCATTGTAAATAGCCAGTCTTGTATACATCATAGTGTATCCTGGTGTTTTCATTGTAATGTAAATATACATTTAAACTGAATCAATTGACACTCTTTGCATTATTGTTAAATTTGTTCAGAACTGTGATGATCAAGTATTTTAATACATCATGTACTGCTATATACTGGTAACACTTCACAAACAGGTTCTATTTGTTCATATGTGTTTTTTTTTTCCTGAATTAAACACTTTGTACTGTAGTAAAGTCGTACTGTAGTTTGCACACAAATGTGGATTTATTCATATTTTCTATGACTATTTAGAGTACATTTTATCAGTACCTATTTAATTTTCTGTTTGTTTCACCCTGTGTAATAATATAGAGTTCCTTATTTCAGCTGTCAATTTGATATGACTTATTAACCTGTTGAGTCTGACACAGTGATTTATCTAGAGTCACTCTGCAAATACTGCACTCCGAAAAGACACGTGTGTATGTGTGTGATGAGGGGGCGGGTGGTCCGCTGTGTTTTCATTTCCCAGTGAACCAAAGTGAGAGTATTTGTGAGGAGGGGTAATGTGGGCAGTCTCTCTCTGTTTCTTTCATTTTTCCTGGAATGATCCAGAGGAAGAGCTGAGTGTGGAAACATCTGGCCAGAGCTCCACAGAGAAACACATCTCTCTCTTCTGTTAGCGCTCCTCATCTCAGTACTCTCTAGTCTTTTCTCTAGTCCACTGTTCCCAATGTTACATTCCCTCCTCAATGAAATCCTCACTACCACAACACTATAATACTCAAAATATTGAGTAATATGCATCTAAAAGGCAGAGATTGTTAATTTACCTGAAATTATATTTGTGTTTACTTAAATGTAATTTTTTTGACTAGCTAAAAAAGTTAAACAGATTTTTTTTTTTTTAATGAAACGTAAGGTTTATGTTAGAAGTCCACCCATATTATTAACAAAGTTAATAAAAGATCCATGCTCACTTTCCAGCAATATAAAAATAAAAATAAAATATTTCAAGCCTAATTTTATATTTATGCATTTTATTTTCATAACAAAATTCCATCAAATTGAACTGTGAAATGTTCAAATAAATTCAATTTAATTGAATTTTGTAAAAAAAAAAAAATGAAATGCCTAAATCTTAAAATGAAATTTTTTGTGTATGTGTGAAGGAAATAAAATGATATGATACAAATTTCAAAATTTTAATGTATACATTTTTATTTGCTATCGATTTGCTATTTGTTTGTTTTTTGTTTTTACAATTTTAAATTAAACATATGTGTTTTATTGCTTCAAACAAACATTGCAGTTCTGCTACACTGGGTTGGTATCACTTTACAATAAGGTCCCATTTGTTAACATTAGTTAACTACAGTAGCTAACATTAACTAATGACAGAAAATACTTTTCACTTGGTTAATGTTAATTTCAACATATGCTAATGCATTGTTCAAACTGGAAATCAAAAGTTGTATTAGTTGTATTTAGTTCAAGCAATATGAACTAAAATGAACAAACCATGATCAATGAACAAACTTTAAATTAAATATAAAATAAAATATATTTGTAATAGTTTGTTCATGATACCTGATGCATTAACTAATGCTAATGAATTGAACCTAATTTTAAAGTGTTTCCACTGGTCTCTGATTGTTCATTTTAGAAGTTTTTACTTATGTAATCAAAATATTCAAGTTACAATTAACATTTGACAATTTTTAATTAAAACTTTAAACTGATAATCTGAATGGCAAATAATTGAACTTTTTTCTCTCTTTTTACTCTCTCTCTCTCTCTCTCTCTCTCTCTCTCTATAAAAATGGGTGAGATGTTCTGTTGACAATGAAACAGGAAGTCCCATAAAGGCCGAACAGGAAACAGGATGCAGTGAGGATGTGCCGTGTCTCTTTCCCTTTCATTCTCCTGCTCACTCTTTCTCTCATTGTTCATCTAGAGCCATGTGCCATCACCACACAAACCTGAAAAAACAACCACATGTGACCACAACAAGCCAAGTTAATGAACTGAAAAAGAAAAGACAAAATGAATGTTGAAAAAGAGAGTGAATATGAGCAGAATATTGCAGGGAAAATGAGAATTGAAGAAAAAAATTTTAACAACATTTGCAGTATAGATTATGAATAGTGTTAAAGTTTTGTTTTCGAGGCTTTGGTTCATGACAAATCAAATGCTGCTGATTTCTCTCATTACACATTACGCTCCATAAACTTCCATTACTTGTGAATGTAGGAAAATGGAAACGCAAGAATTCACAATACAGTATGCTTATAGAGGATGCAAGAAAAGCAGACCAATCCAAATTCATTGTGCAATTATTACAATGACATCATCGCAATCAATCAATGCAAGTCAATCAGAGATTTTCAAACATTTAATTTACATTTCAAGAACAAATTTTACAAGAAACAAATATAGATAGTGTTTATAATGCTGTAATTATCTAATAAAACAAAGTTTGAATTTCAGGTGATTCAGGTGAATTCATTGCATAAGTTTAATAGGGTTTGGGGTTTAGAACAAACCCCAACCAGAATGTTTGAGGAATCTCAGTACTGTGCCGCCCAGCAAACACTGTAATAAAGGGAGAAAAGGGGAAAAGAGTCAGTGCAAAAGA
The DNA here is from genome assembly GCA_032164185.1 of Moxostoma hubbsi. Classification (NCBI taxonomy): domain Eukaryota; kingdom Metazoa; phylum Chordata; class Actinopteri; order Cypriniformes; family Catostomidae; genus Moxostoma; species Moxostoma hubbsi. The sequence continues at coordinate 47,390,127 of JAVLUX010000011.1, read as the reverse complement.
AGATGGGACAATAACAAGGCAGATGGAGTGAATGAAGTTATAAATGTACATTCAAAGCTGAGGAGAGAGAAGAATGATCATACTGTAACTGGTTTTGTGCAGTGAAGTCACATTCCTGAGAGAGAAGCAAAACCTCAAGTCTACTGTAGACCACACACTGTCCACACAAGCACAACTCAACTGGCCCTGCCTTAACCAGCTTTATCTCATCAAAATAATGTGGCTGTGGCAACTTTTTGCAAAATGATATTAAACTGCTCATAACAATTCTCACGGCAGCCCCCAGGTGAAATGTCCACTGTTTGGCACCCATTGCAAATTAAATGTTCTCCTAAACAGATGAGGTTTTAGATTAATGCTCTATCGAGTTTTAAATCAACAAAACCAACCTCACTACCCTAAACCTGAAATCTAACAGATACTGATAAAAAAAAAATGGTGATGGTGCTTCTACATCACTTTTGAGTCATGTGTCAACTCTCTTGCTATTCAGGACTAAGATTCTTTAGATTTGAGCTACTGCACAATTTTATCATGCTCTTTCACGCTTGTAAATGTAGTTGGTTAGGTAATGCAAACATTAAAATGTTTCGCCAAACATGTCATGCACTATAGTAAAAGTGTTTAGATGTCACAAGATAGCATTGTGTGAAGAAAAGGGTTAAACGTAAGTGTTTATGAACTGATAGTCTGCTGTTTTGCTCATGATTTGTGTGAATGTGAATAAAAGTCATTGTTGTTGCTAATGTTCATGTCACCAGGAAACGGCAGCGACACGTACAACAAACTGTGTATCAATCATTTATGTGATGGAACAGCATGCCCCTCCCGTAGATCATCGTCACCTCGCCTCTTCAGAGGGTCATTCTTCAGCCAGGCTCACGACTGGAGCGGGCAGAGGAGAGAGAGGAGGGGCGCAGTGACTTTTCCCCGTTTGGCGGTGCATGATGGTCTCTACCTGCTGGTGTCTACGTAGGTCCAGGAATGGAGTGGGGTGGTCCGGCGCAAATTAAATGCATCACCAGACCCGCAGTTCAGACCCCTGGTGTCACATCTAGTTCGAAATTAGAGCACACGTTGTGGCCGATGGGCAGAATGCCGGGCCTCTATTCCCCTATAGCACTGAGGCCCAGGGAAGCCGGGCTGCTCTAAAGAAGCTGCCGGACCCCACCCAAGACCTTACCCTTTCCTGCACATATCCCCATGCACTGCGAGTACACCAGAGTCCCTTCTAGTTTTGACACTTTCCCCTTTGAACTCTTTATTCCACTTTTTCTGTTGTTATTATTTCAATAAACGCCTCTCCGAAGCTTGATGCCACACCCACTGTGACTGTCTCTTGCTCACTTTGCCACATTTAGCAAAAATTTAAGTATAGTAATGTGATTCTACAAGACCAGGTTGGCCTTAACCCTCTGATCTATAAACAATTAAATGAATGTAAAAAGAAATGAGTTTCTTTTTACTTTAAAACAAGAACATAATCAATACCGAAAGTTATTTTGAGAGATTATGCATCTATCTATTACAAAGAAAATAAAAACAAAGAAGGTAAAGGCTAATAGTCCTGATTTATTTGGGACATTATGCATTGTACATCACACAGCGGTTTCTGATCTTTAATAAAACATTGTGGTTATGTGTGTGTGTGTTTATTGTGAAAAGATAAGGATAATAATAAAACAAGTGCATAAGTGTGTTATAGTGTGTAAGGAACAGGATCCTGTAGATAAAGTGGTTGCATGTCCTCATGATACTGCCCCTCACTGATCTACACACAAACAGTAGATCCTCCTTTTTGAGATATTTTATAATATTAAAGTTATTTCCAGTCTTTTAAGCCCTGTTCCACTGTCAGAGATTTTGTCACTGGATGCTACAGGAAAACATTGATTTTCAATGAGAGCTGGCTACTTCGGTCGACTGTGACTTCAGTCGACTGCGGGCGACCTGAGCGACAGAGACTGTTGGCAACAGGATGTGTCAAGAGATGTGACAACTTAAGAATAGTTTAACTAAAAACTTTAAATTGTGGCGTGACAGAGAATACAGTGGAGCTCACGTCATCTGTCTCCTGTGTTATTATGGAACTGAATGCAGGAAAGATGGAGGAATTGTTGTTGTTGTTGTTGTTGTTGTTATCAATTTCACTGTTATTTTGCATTTGTCTGTAACCACATGCAGTACATGGATATAATAAAAATAAATATGCCTGGGAAACCATGTCAGAAATTTACAGCATTCTGAGTGAATTTCATTGATATATTGAAAGATCGTTCGTTGATATGATTGAGCATTGCTGCAGTTTATAACACATTCCTGAATGCTAATTTTTAGTGGGAAGATGGAGATAGAATGATGTACCAAAAATTTTAGACATTATGAGTGAGTAAAATTAATACATCAACAGATTGTTCATCTTTTTCCTGATATGATGCAATAAATTATTAGTGAAAGCTCTGAGGTGAATCACCCTTGAAGCAAAAAATAAGACTGTATACTGTACATAATACCATGAAGCATTGCAAATGGCAAAATCAAATAAAAAATTTTTTTATTAGATTTGTTATTTATAAGTAAATAAACAATATATTTAATTGTATTGCAAAATATAGAGAAATATAAAAATATATAAGTAAAGTAGTTTGACAATGTTGGGAGAGAGACTCGATTGCTTCATTCACAGTAGGTGAAGAGTAGGTGGTCTCTGCAGAGCTCTTTCAGCACATTTTGTTCACCACAGTCCTCTGATTGGTCGGTCTTGTTCTTCAGGATCATGGATAGTGTAGTTATTCACCGGAAAGTATGCTATTTTACATTTATTTAATTTTTTTAAGTAGTAGTAACAGAGACTTATGGCTTCGACAGAAGCATTTATTATCGATTAACAACCTTGGAGCTCACAGTAGGTCTTTAAAAGTTTTTAGCTTATCAATAAGAAAATCAGTTAGTCTATGGAGAAAGAAAAAGATTTTTACACAATATATATAATGAGCATACCAACCTGCCTGAGATTGCAACATTGATTCAACCAATGACATGAGTTTAGACCAATGACTGTTTGCCCAACCAATGAGAGTTGGGGGAGTGTTCAAAAACCTCATAATTCTTTTCAATGGAAGCTTTTCACAGACTTTGATGCCGTGTATCCATCTTATTAAGCATTTATTATGGCCAAATCTAGCAAAAAAAATGTATATGATCAAAATGTTAAAATATTTAGGGGGAATTCACTATGAATTGAATGAATTATGGCCGACAAAAAGTGCTGAATATTTGTATGTATGAAAAAGTAACTAGATAATAACTAATTAATTGTAGTATTGTAAGGTAATAAATTAATAGTATTAGATTGCATGTACTCTATGTGAGAACGAGCACATGCTGGCATGTAAATTATCATGTACTGCATGTGTGGGTGTGGGTGTACAATGTGCATGATGTGTTAGTGATGTGTTAGTGTTGCGTGTGTGTGGCAGGTTTCTATCTGTATTCACAGAAGATAATTCTATGCTAAGCCCTTAAGTGATGTGTCATGAATATGGAGTTTAGCAGCTGAAATCCCTAGGGACGGCGTCAGCTAATAATAAATACATATACAGACACAGAAAGCGGGATTAGAGGAGTGAGATGAAGATACATAACGAACACCTACTTAAGCAGATTAAAAAAGGAGTAACAAAAGATTCAAACAAAAGATAAAAAGAATCCAGAAAGCAAGTCCAGGTGTCATTTGTATACCTTTAGAGGACACTGTGAAAATTGGGGGCAATAAGTTGTGTCTTTCCAGAAGAAAGTAAGCAAAGTAAGGTAGGTTCTGTCCTTTTAGTTTAGAGTACAGCACACTTAAGTGTACACTAAGAATCATGAAGTGAAGTGTTCTTTAAATAGGTAATTTTGTCCTGGATGACTCTGACACCTCTCTGAAACCTGAATTTGTTTACTTTAAACCTTACGTGTGATTTCAAAACTCTATTGTGCTCTCATGTACAAAAGAGCTATTTTATTTTATTAATTTATTTGTATAGGGAAAGTACAAAAACATGATTTCAGCACAAAAACTAAAAAGATGCATAGCACATGGACAAGGGCATAGATCTAACTATAGATGTAACTATATGCTGTGCACAAATAAACAGCTTTTAGACGGTGAGTAAAATAGTATGCCTATTGTATTCTATTCATTCATTAACATTAGCGACTGTCTATCTGTGGAATTTTCTGACATAAACCTGACATAATTTCTGACATATTTCTGACATAACCCCTTGGGTGGGGGCCAGCAGAACTTCCATTCTTTTCCTGAATGATATTCTAAAATGTACTTAACTGCGCTTTAGGACACTGTGTCAAGTTAAAAGTAGTTGAAACTACTATCTCAAGATCCCTGCTTTCTGTTGTGCCTGGTTTAGCTGCCTTGAATGTGTCTGGTGTGGCTGCACTGCTTGTGAGGTCTGTTGAGGTTTTTTAAATATGTAATGCACACGTGTGATGTAATGCTCTGCACCCTTAAGAGTATATTCACTTCTACCCTACAAACTGAGTAGGCCATAGGACTGGGATTCACTGTAAGTTTAATGTTGTGATAAAATGGCACTTTTTCAATGCACGTTATGGTTCGACTCACCTCAAATATTTTCTGAGCTTGCATTTCCACTGCAGTTTAGTGCCCCCTCAACATGGGTGGTATTATAGGCTGATCGTCATAGTTGCGCCGCCTCTACTGCCATGACATCATCTTAAACATGACACAAACTGACCAAAACAATAACACAACCGCTAGCTGTTAGCTACTAGCTCGTTGTGCTGCATAAAGCAGTTGTTGCATGGTGATTTTACACAAATGTAACAGATTAATTTGCCTGGTTGTTTTAGAAGCAAACTTCCAGTGGCTGGTCAACTAAATAAAGTGAAACTTTCAAGCAGAGTATAGAGTTAATGTAAAAAAACATACCATCCTCATCGTGGCTGAGTCCAGGGAACTCTCCCTACCATTGCTTGCCAGTTTAGATAGCGTCCATTTGGTTGAACCACTTCCACTATTCCTTGATAGTTTTGTAGTCACTTTTAAGTTTTTAACTTTCCCTACACTGTTGGTAGGGCGGCCAACAGCTGATACACTTCCTGAGAGAAGCTCATCGCTAATGAGTAGGCCGTCTGCACCTCGTTTATTAACCATGGTGTGGTTTTGCACACATCCATTTAATTTCGAAAGTCGCAAGAACAAATGATACTGTTATCACTGTTGCTAACTTTAAAACTAGCGGGTTGATGTCACATGTTGGAAATCCATTGCCGCTGGTAGTGACAATTCTCTCAGAACAATCAGTGATCTGCAGAATTTTGACATCACATTTAGTTTTGGCTCGGCTCACTTGGAACCTCGAACGAGGTGGTACTAAAAAAAGTATCAGTTACTAAGTACTATCGACAGTGGAAAACCCCCAAAAAGTGAGCAGTGTCGAGTTGAGTCGAGTTGTACCGTGCAGTGGAAAAGCCCCAAAAGTTATTTGCTCTATTTCCTCTTCCTGTCTGTCATCAGTAAAAATTCTCCATTGGGGAAACTTGTTTCTTGGACTTTGAACCATGGAAATGCATATTACTTTCTCTCTGTGTCTTTATTTATGTATTATCTATAGTTTCTGAATCCTCTGTGGGCACCCGTGTGCATGATTTATGTGTATGAGTGTGAAGCCTGTGCATGCATAAGACAGCAAACAGGTCAGACGGGTTATTGAGGAGTGATGCTGCCCAGAGGGAAAAACTAGAGAGAGATGGGGGTAAAGGAGAGGAATAAAGGAATGAGAAATAGAAGGATGAGATATGACTAAACAGACAAAGTAAAAAAAGGAATGGGATGCAGATGTTAAATAGAGGGTGAAGATTTTCACACATTATCCTGGACAGAAAATTCACTAACACCCTGCAGTCTGATCTTGCTTATACTGTAGTGAACATATTGTTATTAATGGGCCATTAAGAGCAGCCTTGTAATGACTTAATAGTAGAATAATGAAAGCTAATTAACACAGACAGATGTTGCAGAAAGATATTTTTATTTTATTTTATATTTAAATAGGAAGTTTGAATATTACTAACACCTTCGTTCGATGACTTGGAATCTTAAAGGAATAGTTCTCACAAATACTGCTTTCCTTTTTTCTCCATCATGTTGTTCCAAACCTGTATGACATTCTTTTTTAAACACTGTGTCTCGTGGCACTATCAAAACATTGCTCTGTTCAGCCTGATCTTTTATAAAAAATAACATGACTGTTTTTAAATTTTTGCAAAATGATATTACGTGGCTTCTTACACGTATCACAGCAGTTCAGAGGTAATATGTCCACTGTGTGGAAGTGCATTCAAAATACTGTGTGCAAAAAAGAACAATTCATTGTTATATGAAAACTTTTGTGGATTATGTGTTAATCTAGTTAATGAAAGTAATAACCAATATTGTATTTTTTTCATCGATAACAAAGATGACATGAAAAAGAAGATCATGTTGATAGTTTAATTCTTTTAATTAAAACTTATTGTTTATGACATTGTGACAAGTAAAAAATTATACAGAAAATATAAAAGTAAGTTATTCGAAATATTCAGTCATCACAGCCTTTTGGGGATTTCCCCGCTTGAGCTTTGTGAGTTGAAAGAGTGACACTGGTTAACCGAACCACTTTATTAAGGGTTTAATAACCCCTCTCCCATGCATCCTATAAACTGCATGCGATTAATCATCTTTGTCTACCACGATAACATAATATAACAGTTTACATTTGCACAGACAATGTATACAGTACATGGGTAAACTATTCAGAATGCATTGTGAATTTACTGTTTCCATAAAAACGGGCTACACACCAAGCAATATCCTAAAATGTCTAAATGCGTGTAACCAAGTGGAAAAATGTCATGAAATTTAGCTCTATACGTAAATTGGGCATGGCCCCTTTAAAAACGTAAAAAAGTTTTGCCATGCTTTCTGGCACTCTCTGATGTGCATGTGTGCTGGTTAGAAACCTGAGAACATGTATTGAGCAATAAAGCTCCCAGTTTTGTTCATCGGTTGAGAATTCTTGGGTAAATATCAAATTTTACACAAAATTATAATAAATTGCATTAAATATTTGTTTAGAAGAATCGTATATTCAAATTGAGTGTTTGTTATGGATGGAATGCATTTTTGAAGGATGCATATGTTATACATGTGTGAAATCCACATTTTGTGCACATGCGAGGACTGGGTATGTAAATTAGTATTAATCATACTTCACTTAAATGATTCACAGCTCGGTGTTTTCCAGTTGAGTGAATAAGTGTAAAGTGTGTTATATGTGAACATATGAGTGGTATTTTTAAAACTACATGTCCTTAAAGCATGTGTTAAATGCATAAAATACTTTGAGTGATTTAAGCAAGTACTTAAATTCATAAAATGCTGTGAATTAAATTAGCATGTATTAAGGTGATGTTGTCACACCTTGAGACTTTTGCCCTAGCGGCCACCAAAGGTTGCTAGGAGTTTAAGAGACTTTAAGTTTGAAGTTTTGTATATCTTGTTGTGTCTCTGTTCCTGGTTCCTGCCCTGATTGTTCCCAGCTGTTTCTCATTTACCTTGTTTGCTCCAATGTATTTAATGTCCTTGTGTTTGCCCAGTCTTTATCAGGTGTTGTTTTCTGTTATCACCATGGATGTGATGTTTGTTCTGTTCCCAAATTTTAGCTTTCTTTTGTTCCTGTTTTTTCCAAGTTTTGAATCTGGACTAATTTTCTAATTAAATCCTGCTCTCTTGACTGAAACTGCCACAACACACACAACATGTATATAGTAACATGACTGTTTGAGACCAGGTTGGAATTTTCAAAAGTAAAATTCATTTCTTCAAGAGTAAAAAAAAAATACAAATTATAATAATTAGAGCACCTTTAAAGTATTTTTGAAAGGATAAGTCACAACGACTAAGGTAAGCCACACTAAATAATTCTCTCTCTCTCTCTCTCTCTCTCTCTCTCTCTCTCTCTCTCTCTCTCTCTCTCTCTCTCTCTCTGAATACTTATGTCATGTTCTATCTTGTTCATGTAACCCATAAAAACTTGAATATCTCAAATACACATGCAGAGGTGCCCCACACATATTCTCAAGCCTTTGACTCCTTAAAACTTAGTTTCAATTTCCAAAACGTATTCACAGTACCTTCTTGTTCTTCCTACATCTATATTTTAAATTACAACAGGAACATGTTGATCTGGCTCCTGAGGCTTCAGGGAGAATCCAGGGCCTGGATTTGGAGCCGGCACTGGGTTGGATTCAGGCCTCTGTGGCACAGGTGGCGAGGGTAGGGGAGCAGCAAGCCGCAGAGACAATGCTACCACAGATCACCTTCAAAGAGCTTCAACTCTCAAAGGAGAAAGAGAGTGAGAGAGAACGAAGACTAAACGTGTGTGGCTCCCCCTCCCACCCTCTCTCCCTCCCGCCTGTGGCATGTGATCAACACAAGCATGCATGCACTTGCCCTTCCTAAAGTAAGGCACGTGAAATAATCTATTTGTGGGCTGCGGCAGGGATTCACAGAGCATATGACACAAAGGCGTCCTTGTGTTTCCTGTAGATGCTCTGGAACTGGACTGGTCAATGCAACTGCGCTATTAGTTCAATCAAATATCGTAATGCCAATTACGACAATCTTTCTCAAACTTTGTCACCAATATGCAGTTGTTTTACAGATCTGCATTTGTGCACATGTGCTTTTTCTAGTATTTGCATGCATGTGAATGCATGTTCATGCATTCATGGTAAAATCAAAGATACCAACAACAACACTCACTGTTACCCAAACATGTATATGCGTTTGTCACATAATTTGCAGGGTGGCATGCAGGAATATGCATGCTCAGGCTGGTGTGTGTGTGTGTGTGTGTGTGTGTGTGTGTGTGTGTGTGTGTGTGTGTGTGTGTGTGTGTGGACAGGACCTTGAGCCGTGCTCTGGGTCAGCAGTTTGTTTAGCATCAATTAGAGGCTCTGTCTTCATCAAGGCAAGCGTGAAGGAAGAATTAACACACGGAGGCAGATTCCCACCAATGTGTTATTACACACACATCATCTCATCTACTACAGCCCCACTGCAAGAGTGTCTGGATGAGATGTATGTGTGTAATAATTAAGAAATAAAAATGGTTAAGATGTTTCCCCCTCTTTTTAGAGTGCATAAATTGCTCATCAAAAAAATTCTAACATTCCAGTTCTTTCAGAATTAACTTCATAACTAATTTTACAAATGTTGGTAATTTGACCAACAAATGTGGGTTTTTGGGTTTACTGATAACACTTCACATTAATGTTCCTTTTGTTAAGACATAATAAAGGGGATCACTAATGACTAATAATTAATTTACAAATGCATTATAAATCTTTGACATGCAGACTTAACAACATGAATAAAAAGGACGACTTTCATGCAATACTTGCCAAAGAGTGGCCATTATAATGTATAAGTTATTAATGCTTAACAACACTTCTTAATACTTACATTTAACAAAAACATAAAATTCATAATTTATATCAGCAAAAACAGACTATCAAAGGGTGATTCATGGAGGGATTATGTTTATATTTAGGGATTATGATTATATTAGTTTTCTTAATCAATATTTTTATTATTATTATTGTTGTTGTTGTTGTTTTAATCATCCTTAAAACAAGATAAATACTACTTTTTGTACTAATTTGTGTTAGATTGGTTTTCAGAGAATGCAAGAACACAAATCTATTTTTTTCCTGGAAAACCAAACAAAAATACTGAATGAGAATTTTACTTTTTGCAGTGTATTGCTGAATCCTGGTAATAGAACTTGAAACATTAAAGGTGCACTCAGTAACATTTGTCTTTGTGTCATCTTGGACTTACAGTGACACCTAGCAGCTTGGATGTGGTATCATTTAAAATCAGTTTTCATTTTCACATACCATTGTAGAAATGTGTATTCAAAGTTAGCCATGACTACTTTAATCATTGAGTGAAAGTGTCAAATAAAAGGACAGTTTATGAGAATAAGCAATTAGTATTTGGCGGGTCATGTGATTTTTACATGGCAGCCCCCATGTGCGGACCCTCTCCATGTAGAATAAAACAGCTTCAGTAAGGTTACTTATATGAATGGAGTCTTCATTTTAAATGTGAGTAGTCATGGTTTCCTACATATATTGCAAAATTACAATTCATGTCTTAAGGAGTTAAACTTTTTTAATGAGGAAAAATGCATTGAGGAAAGAGTGCAACTTTAAAGACTGCGGTTTGAAAAAGGATATGTACATGTATGCACACCATTATAAAACAGGGACGCACTCTCTCTCTCTCACTCTCTTCTGAACTCCTCCTACATTTCCCATTTCTCTTTTTTATTCACTTTTCCTCCTACTATTTTTCTCTGAAAACAGTTCTGCCACAGCTATTTCCCCTGTTCGTCCTCCATTCCTTTGTAACTGGGCATAGAACACACTTCAGTTAGAGCAAGGAAAGCAACAAACATGTATGTTTTTTTTTTTTTGTATGGAGGTCTATATTATCTTTACACTGAATGTTCTTCCATTGCTTCAGCCACACATATTTACTTTTGTTTTCATTTCAGTCTAGTTTTGGGAAGCCTTCGATGAAATTATTAATTGATCTTAAAAATATACTTACATTTTTAAATATAAGTTAGAATGCATTGTTATGTAAGCATTGAACACATTTCGTTTTGGAGATTGCATTATCCCTCTAATGCACACATTATAAAATATATATATATATTATTTTTTCTTTTTTTCTTTTTTTTTAAAGTTTGCTAAATTTTCTTGCATGAAATGGACGTCATTACTAATATAATAAATAGTAATTTAACATATAATTTTAGGTATGTTGCTTGGAGGCAACATTGTTCGACAATGGGAAAAAATAATCAATGGCAGTTTTTTTATTTATTTAATTATTTGAAGTGAAAATATGAAAATATAAATGACTATATATTTTGTGGATATCAGAATACTAAATAGGTTAATATTTAGTTCAACAATGCTGTTAAAAAAATTTATTAAGTCTATTAGTTTAAAAGACAACACCATCTCCTATGTGACATAATATCATAGAATGGTCTAGTAGATAATTTTGTACCTAAATTTAACTTAAATGTTGAGGAAATAAAAAAAAAAAATCCCTCTATTCTTAACCATTTTATTGTATTGCCGTCTTACATCTTCTTGTCTGCATATAAATAGGTGGATATTTTTACCCCACAGTTTTTGCATAAACACAGTTTGATTCAAGCTCTGCTGGCCTCTGGCACTTTTTCATGAGTCTTCCCTCTCCTCCTCCCCGAGAGCAGACACTGGATGAGAGTGGGAGTATACTGGCCCTCCTTTAACTCCTCCACATTGCATCTCTATATCAGTCCTCACAACAGTGAGAGCACACCAAATTCACAGAGATGGAGATCAGAGATCCAGGTTGGGATGATTCTAAGTGCCCTGCACAGACAGGAGGCCCAGCAGAACCCCCAAATCTTTTTCCTGCATGATTTTGTGATAAATGGCCACTTTGCACTGGTAAGGTAAAATGCAGACTGTTCTTACTTGATAATAAAATATGATCTAATGTGTGGATCTTCCCTAATGTGTTCAGTGGTTTAAAAGCAATAAATGTGCTTCCCATTTGTTTTGAATGCCTTCTTTTATTAACCCTTTTTATGTATGTTGAATCTACAATACACTGTAAGAGATATCCATACGCAAATAATATACAAATGGATGTTTTACAATATTTAGCACAGACATTATTTAAATAAACAAATAAAAACAATAATTGGCTATAATTAAAGAATAAAACCCTACAAAAAATAAAAATTTGAATAAATCTGATACGAAGGCAAAGATATACAAAATATAAACACATTGTGCCCATATCAATTAGGCAACACTTGTAAAACAACAAGTAATCATGCAAAAAAAAAGCAAAAAAAAAAAAAAAGTGTTTCATCCAGCTTTCATCTCATTTTAATGAGTGTGGCTCATTAACTTCAAAGATATATGTGCTATTAACTTTTACTTCCTCTAGACTTTTTCAGCTTCCATCTTGGAGAAGTATTTCAAAATAAGAGTACTGTTAGATAATTTTGTCATCCAATGTATTTAATTTATTTTCTTGATCTGCAATCCCCGTTTTGATACGGCTCAGCTGAGGGAAGAAAGACATGACACAGACACCCAATGCTATCAGATCCTTCTTCAACGTTTATTGTTCAGCACTTTGTTATATGGTCCAGAAAACCACATTCCACTGGACCCCCACCAATGAAATGGCTCATTACCTTATCTTGGGTTAACATACATTTGAGCTACGTGTGAAACGTGAGAGTAGAGATAAGAGACACATTTCTATAGAACATCCTTCGAACAGGGAACAGCTGCAGCAACACCAACAAAATTAGTTGAAAATGTGGCCTTCATTATTCCACATTGCCCACTTTGATCCTGAAAGGATCATATAACCTTCTCAACCAACTTCAGTATCAGGTATACTTAAATAATGGAACATGGTGATATTATGCCTGTTTATCATCACATTCAACTTTTGCATCAGTAATTGTAACAAACATGGGCCAAATAATAACATAAGTACAATGCATCCAGCAATCGATATAATGGAGGACATCCAGGGTGCGAACCACCCAAACATATTGAAAAATTGTCCTCATTTTCCTTGATGTTATCAGCTAATTCTTTATTCAACTTATCCATTTCCTTTCATACCTTCATAAATTCACCATCATCATCAGTGTGACCCGGGATGTATGTACAGCATTTGTCTCCAAACATTTTACATACTCCTCCTCCATCTTTAGTCAAAAGGTAATCCAAACATTTAATACCTCTTGGCTGTCCAACACTAGATATACTTCACGGTCACTTGAGGCATCACCTTCTAGGTACCTTCGTTTCCGGGTGTTTACCCGTACATTCATAACAGAAACACCTTCCTGTAACATTTCATAAAACATAAACCATCATACATTATTTCTAGGAATTGGAATGACACATGTGGCTCCTTGCTGTTGTGTTGATACTGAACGGGCATAGGCAAGCACGACCACCTGCCATATGCAGAGTGTCAGTAGGAATGTCTTCATGTTGACTGTTCCGGGTCCCTCCTCAGGTCCTCCTAATTCGCAGATTCCCGGTTGGGCACTGGCGCTGCGTGTTCAGCTCCTCCAGTGCTTTCACCGTTCACCCTGAATCAGTAAGGCCCTCCTCTGGTGCAAGCTTCACGCGGCTTGCGTGGATCCACTGTGGTTGAAGATCAGTCAGCACCCCCATTCTGGTCACTGGCAGTACAGTAGTTGGGCCCACTTTGGTTCTCCTAACTTCGTTGGTTTCAGACACTTTACCAGAACCTGCTGATTTGGAACAAATGGATGAGTAGTGCTTTCTGCAGGCAGAGGGAGAGAGAGAGATATCACCATTTATGTAATTTAATATTTTAATGAGGGAATCCACATATTCTGCAATCACCACCTCCGTGTCACCTGTGGAAAGAAAGCCTGCGCGGCCTTTGACCCAAAGGGTCGGGAAAGGCTTACCCATTAGTATTTCAAATGGAAAGATTAACAACAGAGGATGGTGACATTCTGAGCTCATTCAGCCGAATCTCTGTATTATTTATTTTGCCAAATTTTCACCATTTTATCATTTTACCTCACACACGGGAAAGCTTCTGTCTGTTAGAACAGCAGTTTCGAGTGTGGTTTTGAGTCGTGCTTCGTAGGCTTCTGTCTGTTGTACGTTAGACATGAGTCCAGGATACATTTTACTGCATTTTGTACCCCATTTATGCAATAAGTTTGATTTCTCTTAATTTGAGGCCCAATGTTGTCAGATTCAGATGGATTTGCCTGTAACAATTTAATGTCATTGTCTTTTACCAGTGTTGATTGCATCATGGAAAAAGTCTCTTCAGCCTGATTTAGGTCTGGACTTACCATACATTCCCTTGCAGCCCACTTTGCTACCATCAGCATACTTCAAGTCTGTGTATATATCAATCGCTGTAACTTTAGCCAAATGGCATGCTCTGATCAACGCAAACAACTCAGCAGCTTGTGCAGAATTATATGGGAATGAATAAGCTTCAATAATTCGATTCAGAAGAACTGTTACAGCATAATCAAACCAGTATAAGCAATTGTCTTGGATACGGCTTGGAACAGGACCCATCAAGTCAATGTTCAGTGTTCAATGTACCAATGGTCCCCCTCCTCCAGGGCGGATGATGAAACATCCGGCCTGCATAAAGTACATGTTTTTAGGCAATTGATGCAATCATGTGAATCGTTGGAAAATTCATCTCGAGTCAGCAATTTGTGTAATGATAATGTCGGGCCGTGTACAACGGAAGTTGGTTTATTTGTCCGATTAGCAGTAGCCAATAAAATAACTTCATACCCTGATCAATGTTGTTCTGTCATGTGGTAATGTTGTGTATGATTGTTCCTACCTGGTGAGAGGTGTGCACAACTAATGGATGTGAGAGAACAATACGTTCTGCATGTTTTACCATCAACGCTGCAGCAGTCACTGCTCGTAAACATGCAGGGAGGTCTTTGGCGACTGCCTCTAAAATATTTGACAAGTACGCCACTGGTCTATATGTTCCGCAATGGGACTGAGCGAGGATCGCTGCTGCTGCGCCTGCTGCCTCGTACACATACAAATGAAAGTGTTTATGATTTGGTAGCAATGTCCATTTCAGCAGTCCTCTTGATAGGTTCCTCAGCCCTTGAGAGTGTTGCTTCTCTCAGGATTTTGTCATATAACGAGCAGTTTGTCACCCATGCTCGACAATAGTTCACTAAACCCAAGAAACTTTGCATTTGAGCCTTTGTTTTAGGGCATTTGAAGGTAGTAATCGTCTTCACTCTGTCTGCGGAGAGACGTACTGTTCCTTTCTGTAGTTCATGATAGTTCAGTTTCACCCATTGCATCTTTTCTTTTGATGTCTTGAAGCCAGTCTTTGCTAATACATTGCACACAATAGTTGAAGCGGCTGTGCATGACTTGATGTTCGGGCCGGAAAGCAGGATGTCGTCAGCATATTGCAATAGACAGGTGGCAGCTTGGTGTCCTTCAAAGTAGCGTGCAATACAGCAGAGAACACAGCAGGCGAGTCTCTAAATTCCTGGGGCATTCTGTTACTGTTGGCCTCTATATGTGAATGCGAACAGCGGCTGCGTAACAGGCATGACTGACACTGAAGAATGCAGGACACAATTTAATAATAGTAAAATCATTGTTGTCTGCTGGAATTTAGTTAATAGTAGTGCACACATCCGGCACCACTGGAGACATTGGCATTAGTTTTTTAAACTCTTGCTTTAATCGCCATGTATTATTAGCTTTCTTCATATGATTAATTTGTCATTTATATGATGTGTGAATGGGTTTAAAAATTCATCGTTTCAGACACTGTATTACGTAATACCTTTTAATACCTTTGTTTTTGACAGAGGACACTGTTTGAAGTATAGTGGCAAGTTAGAGTGGAGTTTTGCAACATATGGTCCGATATCAATAAGGTCCGCCTCATCTTTGTGGGCGTCCCATAGCGCTGGGTCTACCTTGAGCATTTCCTGTTTCGCAGCAGAAGTGCTGACAGACGTTGAGCTGTAAACTTCTCCGCAATGACCTGTATACACAGACCGACAATATACTGAGGGAAACAGCAATTGTAATGAGTTAGAATCAAAAGTTATTTTTCTTTTCCATGCATCGTATCACAGACCAGTGGACAGAATGGAGAGTCAGGCAAAATCACGAAATCGTGCATTTTAAAGAAGTTTGTGTTATCTAGAGATGTTACGAGTGATTTTTGTGTCATATGACACTTCACAGGAATGCCGTTAATTCCAACACAGAGTTTAGGGTGCGTCCCGTAATAGAGCCCTTATAGCAATGCGCTGTTAATAAACTTTTAGATGTGCCCGTATCGATGATAAAGGTATGCGGTTTATATATGGTAATTCTTTTCATATAGCCAGCGTCTCTGACAATGTTAGTTAAAAGATTTTATATCTGTTTGGGCACTAGATAAAAGTAAATGCTGCTGTTGTATCTTCACTGGTATCTTTCTTTGAATCTGAATCAGATCCGTCCGCGGCTGTAGCGAATGAGTTGCGTTTAAATTGTGTTAAATCGGGTTATAACAGTGCGCATGGTGTCTTTGGGAGGTTAGGGGTTAAAGCTTTGTTCACGACGATATCATATTTAGGCGGCTTGTTTTGAAACAGAGAGCGCTGTGTGCATTCGATTAGTCTCTTTTCATTCAGGACCTTTGTCCCAGAATGGTTTTATTTTCTTCCACACCTCGTATGATTCTTTTATGTATTTATAATCCCACTGAGGATGCTTTCACCCTTTTAACCATAGATTTGATTTACTCGTGAATTGATCTAATTACGTTTTCTTTTTTTTATTCTTCTTTTTTTTCTTTCTCCTTTCTCTGACCACCCAGCCAAATTGCTGATATATGGCTCAGTATTATAATCTTGTTTATTCGTTCCATAGAGGACGGCTTTTTTCCTGTCCCATAATGTCACCTTTTTAGTAATAATAATACAAACAATTTCCCGATCGACACGGTTCATGCAGAACAATAATGCAGATCAAATTCTCTCCGTCTTTTCCATAGGACAATTCCCGTCCTCTTCCTATTCATACCAGAATAAGGATATCCTTAAAACTACTGCTGCGGTTGTGGGGTTTTCCCTATTTATAATAGAGCAAAACCCTCCTTCCTATTTATAATAGGGCAAATTCATCTCTTCGACAGAGGCCCCCGAGCAGAGTTATTAACGGAGTTAATATCGAGCCAAATTAAACTACGTTAAACTACGTTTTGTTCAATCTCTCATCAGACAGGAAAACGTGATACTTAAATCAGTCTTACCAGTCTGGAGAAATCCCGGACGAGCCCCCAAATTGTTAGATAATTTTGTCATCCAATGTATTTAATTTATTTTCTTGATCTGCAATCCCCGTTTCAATACGGCTCAGCTGAGGGAAGAAAGACATGACACAGACACCCAATGCTATCAGATCCTTCTTCAACGTTTATTGTTCAGCACTTTGTTATATGGTCCAGAAAACCACATTCCACTGGACCCCCACCAATGAAATGGCTCATTACCTTATCTTGGGTTAACATACATTTGAGCTACGTGTGAAACGTGAGAGTAGAGATAAGAGACACATTTCTATAGAACATCGTTCGAACAGGGAACAGCTGCAGCAACACCAACAAAATTAGTTGAAAATGTGGCCTTCATTATTCCACAAGTACAGATGGCAAATTAACTAATAAATGAGCAAATAAGAACAGAATAGGTGCAAAAGCTCACACTTTAAAGGCCGAAACATACATCACACGAGTATGCAAACGCTGACGTGAATGCTTTGCCAACGGGTAGTCCTGTTGTACATACAATACATGCGATCTTGCATTGTTCTGGCAGATACAAACCTCAGACCACAAGAGGGCAATAGATTTTTTAGTCATGACCACAAAACCAGTGGTCCGAAACTGGTATTTTATAGCTCCAGGAAAATGAGACCAGTTACTTAAGAGTTCTATTTTTTAAAAACAGCTGTCAGTTAAGCCATTAACTGATTAGGCAGCAAGTCAACTACCTATGTTTTCGGATGCAGCCCGGATGTGGTAGAAGAGTCAATAGTTGAGGAGTGGGGAGAGACACAGAGAAAAAACAAGTTGTTTGAATGGACTGGGGACAAAAGTCGTATATATTTTTAGAAAAGATTCAACTCAAATTAGTGCCTGAGTACACCATGAAAGTTGTTGACTGAAAGAAGAAAATCCGCTCTAGTAACCCTTGTGGCAACGCTGAGAATGCAGCGCGTACTTGCGTTGGGTTATCAATTGAGCACTGACGCATTTCAAAAGGCAATGATGCGTGAAATCTTCTTGCTTAGCAATGTGCGCCTGCGTTCATGTACTTGCGTAGAGTATGTTTGGGCCTTATGACTCTCAGTGCAGTGCTAATATAATGACTTAATAACAAAACTGTTAAAATAATTTTGAGTACCTCAACATGGAGTTTTTATGCTTGTCGTTTTTTCACATTGGTTGTTTAGGAGAGAGAGTTGGTGCTACACATAGTATCAATGTGCTACACATGCTTATATAGCCATAAATGTGTGTATAATAACACACCATCTGATTATTACGATTTTCTTTTTTTTTTTTTTTTTTCTTTTTTTTATCAGATTTCAAAGTATATTCTAAATGTTTTAATGAGTAAATGACATTCAAACATTGACTTTGTGGCACTATTAAAACATTGCTTTGTTTGTTTGAGCATCCCGACTAGCCCAACTCTATTGTCATTATTTTTGTAAATGATTTGCAAGCGATGTTAGGAGTCCTGAAATTACATATTGTGATTTTAACATTTTACAAATCCTTAAATATGTCCTTATCTTGAAAGTTAGTTGTGGTTAACATATTTGTTTAAAGTTAAAGCGATCTGTTTTAATTTATTTCTATTGCCTGTTATGCAACATATGTGTGAACACTGCAGTGGTTCTGACACCTGTTAACTGTCATTTCATCTGCACCATCGAGACTAGGCTAAGAGAATGCCGTGGGTGGGCTGCAAGGCTCATTAGTTGGAATAAGTGATAATCCTCCAAAATAGCATAATCTTTTTAATCCTTTCCCCTATGTAATCCCAATCTGCCCAAATTTCATGTGCAATTCAGGTCAATCCAGATTGCACTTACTACTCAACACACACACACACACACACACACACACACAGTGTATGAGGCACCATGTGTGGCAACGTAAGCAGCACTTCTGAGCTCATTGCATTTGACAATAAATATCGGCAAACTTGTGGCAAAATTAGTAGGGGTACAGAAAATTGGCTTTGCAGGGGAGAACCAGGGCTGGACTGGTAATCTGGCATACCGGGCATTTTCCTGGTGTGCCGACGCACTTTGGAGCCGATCAGGGGTAGACTGGCCATTGGGAGAACAGAGCGGTCCGGTGGGTCGGCCGCGAAAACGGGCCGAATGGGCCGCGTTAAACTAAAATGAGCATCTTAAATCAGCCAACAACTAACATAAAAAATCTTATGACTTACAATTCTACAAAACTTTAATTTGTCATTAAATGGTTCCCTATCGAATCAGTTCAATTGACATTGCCATAAGCACTATGGGGAGTGTCCTTCTTACATGACCTTGTTGAAACCCTTATACAATTACATCAATCCTCTGATTGGCAATGGTGTCTGAGCCATGCCCCCTTAGCTGAGCATTATGCCTATATAAGCAGGTGCTCATTCAACATTTCTTCAGAATTTTCTTCCATCAAGACTGCAAACTTTGTCTTCGTCTTGGAACCCTTCTGCTTCACCGTCAATATGCACTTACAGCAGACAGAACTCCTCAGTGAGATGCAGACAGGACGACTCATTGCCTGTGCTCAGTGCCTGTACAGAGAGGCTCTCCTCTCCCCTTTGTGTTCTGGTAAAGTGTTCTCCACAACACCATCGAATATGCTTGAAGTGAACAAGTTCTTCACTTAAGACGCTCGTCATTTATCAACACAGCTGTTTTCGCTGTCTGAGCCACACCAATGCATGAGCAGCTCTCATGGAGACAGACAGCACTTACAGTGAGGGCATGAATCTCTGGACATTGCACTCTAGAATCGACCTTGTTCTGAGGGAAGGTCATGTCTCTCATAACCTCCCACCCACCTCTTCTGTGTTAAGTCCCATTGGACCACATGAGGAGGCACGGTGGGGCAGTGAGGTTGAGCTGGAAGTCTTAGAGGAGGATCTCGTCCTGGAGCAAGCCCTGCGAGCCTCCCAAATGGTGCAATATGCACGTAATGAACTCTGGCCCCATATTAGGTGATGATGCTTTGTCACTCACATCATCACTGATGATGCTGAGATGATGTTGCCTCCTCTTTCCCAGTGAGTGTGAGCGTGCATATGCCACGGACAAGGAGCTTCTTCGAGTCCTCACAAGGGCAGATGAAGAGCTTGATCTTGAGTGGTCCCCTCCAGAAGATCCAGAAAATGTTGTCTGAATGAATGTTTTTTGCCAACTGGCTGTCATCAACAGATCACAGTCCAGAGGAGCACACCATTCTTCCCTGAGGTCCATGCAGAGCTCACTAAGACCTGGGTGTGCACCTTACTCTTCCCACATTCAGGTCGGAGGTGCTGCCATCCTCACTAAAGGGGACCACACCAATGAAAGAGGCTATTCAAAACTTCCCCCTGTAGAACAGGCGGTTGCAGCTCACCTCTGCCAAAATACTGTCATGGGATTGAAATCCTGCTGCTGGTTCAGCACTTCACTACATGTCGGAGCTCCAGATTTTTCAAGCTAAGCTTCTTCAACAAATTAATGAGCAAGACTCTGATCCAGAGCTGTTCAAAGAGCTCTGCACCACTACAGATTTGGAGCTGTGAGTCATGAAAGCTATCGCTCAGGCCATCGGCAAAGCGATGAGCAACCTGGTGGTTTTGGATCAGCAAATTTGGCTAACTCTCACAGAGATGCGTGACACAGAGAAAGCCGCCCTCCTCGACACTCCAGTGTCACCCGACAGTCTCTTTGGCTATTCAGAAGAAAGCTTTTCAGAGCACTTCATCACTGTGTAAAAGCAATCTCAAGTGTTAAAAGTCAAGTCATGTCAAGTAGTTTTTATTGTCATTTCAGCCATATACAGTTAATACAGTACACAGCGAAATGAGACAACGTTCCTCCAGGACCATGGTGCTACATAAAAACAACATAGGACAAACACAGAACCACATGAGACTACACAGACTAAATAAAATACCTATATAAATTGCACGTGCAAACGTGTGCAAAAAGTATGGGACAGTACAATATATTACTAACAATGAACAGGACAATAGGCACATTGAGAGACAGTGCAGCGCCGACCAGTACACAGTAGTGCAAAAAGATGACAGTTTCTAAAAATGCCAAATGTAAACATAGCATACTATGAGATAATGTTCTATGAACATAGCAGTTATTGAGGTAGCAGACAGTTATAAAGTGACAGTAATTAAAGTGCAACTCAGGACGTGTGTGTGTGTCAAACCAGTCTCTGAGTAGTGAGAAGTCTGATGGCTTGTGGGAAGAAGCTGTTTCACAGTCTGGCCGTGAGGGCCCGAATGCTTCGGTACCTCTTGCCAGACGGCAGGAGGGTGAAGAGTTTTTTATGAGGGGTGTGTGGGGTCGTCCATAATGCTGGTGGCTTGCGGATGGAGTGTTTTTTGTAAATCTTCTCTTGATCTTCTCAGCTGTCCTCATTATCCTCTGCAGGGCTTTGCGGTCCAAAACGGTGCAAGTCCCAAACCAGGCAGTGATGCAGCTTCTCAGGATGCTCAGTAGTCCCTCTATAGAATGTAGTGAGGATGGGGGGTGGGAGATGTGCTTTCCTCAGCCTTCGAAGAAAGTAGAGACACTGCTGGGCTTTCTTGGTAATAGAGCTGGTGTTGAGGGACCAGGTGAGGTTCTCCGCCAGGTCAACACCAAGGAATTTGGTGCTCTTGACGATCTCCACAGAGGAGCCGTCGATGTTGAGAGAGTGTTCACCTTGTGCTCTCCTAAAGTCAATATCCATCTCTTTTGTTTTGTCGACATTCAGGGACAGGTTGTTGGCCCTACACCAGTCCGTTAGCCGCTGCACCTCCTCTCTGTACGCTGACTCATCATTCTTGCTGATGAGACCCACCACGGTATTGTCATCGGTGAACTAGATGATGTGATTCGAGCTGTGCATTGCTGCACAGTCGTGAGTCAGCAGAGTGAACAGCAGTGGACTGAGCACACAGCCCTGGGAGACCCCAGTGCTCAGTGTGGTGGTGGTGGAAATGCTGTTCCCGATCTGGACTGACTGAGGTCTCCCAGTCAGGAAGTCCAGGATCCAGTTGCAGAGGGAGGTGTCCAGGCCCAGCAGGTTCAGCTTTCTAATCAGGTGCTGGGGAATGATTGTGTTGAATGCTGAGCTGAAGTCTATGAACAGCATTCAAATGTATGAGTCCTTTTTATCTAGGTGGGTAAGGGCCAGATGGAGGGTGATGGCGATGGCATCGTCTGTTGAACGGTTTGGACGATACGCAAACTGCAGTGGGTCTAGTGAGGGTGCAGCTAGGTCTTAATGTGCCTCATGACGAGCCTCTCGAAGCACTTCATGATGATTGGTGTGAGTGCAACGGGACGGTAGTCGTTGAGGCAGGACACTGAAGACTTCTTTGGCATGGGGACGATGGTGGTGGCCTTGAAGCATGTTGGAACGACGGCGCTGCTCAGAGAGATTTTGAAGATGTCGGTAAGAACATCTGCCAGCTGGTCTGCACATCCTCTGAGCACTCTGCCAGGAATGTTGTCTGGTCAAGCAGCCTTCTGTGGGTTTTCCTCACATCCACCGTGGTAAGACAGAGCAGGTTGTTGGGAGGAGGGGTGGTCTTCCTCACCACCACGTCATTCTTCAAAGTGAGCGTAGAAGTCGTTCAGCGCATCTGGAAAGGAGGCATCTTTGTCACAGGCAACTGATGTTGCCCTGTAGTTGGTGATGGCCTGGATACCCTGCCCATGCGCCGCGTGTCACTGCTATCCTGGAAGTGACTGTGGATTCTCTGGGCGTGTGCGCGCTTTGCCTCTCTGATGGCCCTGGACAGTTTGGCCCTCGCTGTTCTTAGGGCTGCCTTGTCGCCTGCTCTGAAGGCAGAGTCTCGGGTCCTCAGCAGTGTGCGCACCTCCGCAGTCATCCACGGATTCTGGTTGTGTGGTGATTTTCTTGGAGAAAGTGACATCATCAATGGACTTGGTGATGTAGTTGGTCTCTGATGCTGTGTTTTCCTCCAAGTTGGTAGAATCGCCATATGTTGCAGCCTCCCTGAACATGTGCCAGTCATTACACTCAAAACAGTCCTGAAGAGCAGAGATGGCTCCTGCTGGCCAGGTTTTCACCTGCTTCTGAAGCAATTTTGTGCGTCTGACGAGCGGTCTGTATGCTGGAATTAGCATAACAGAGATGTGGTCTGAGTAGCCGAGGTGGGGGCAGGGCTCAGCCCGGTACGCGCCTGTGATGTTTTTGTAAACAAGATCAAGCGCGTTCGCCACTCTCGTTGCAAAGTCCACATACTGATGGAATTTAGGGAGCACTGTCTTGAGATTCGCATGGTTGAAATCTCCGGTGACAATAAACAGTCAGTTGGGGTGAGCGTTCTCAGAGCGCTTCCTTAGCATTAGTGCTGGGGGGAATGTAATCTCTGGTTATGATAACAGTGGTGAATTCCCGTGGTAAATAAAAAGGTCTGCATCTAACAGTCACAAGCTCCACCAGCGATGAGCAGTAGCTAGAGACTAGCATAGAGTTCTTGCACCATTCCGTGTTGATGTAAACACATAAGCCACCACGTGAGTCTTACTGCAGTTTCTGTGGGCACGAAACGAGGCGAGACTGTCTAGCTGAATGGCGGCGTCCAGAACTCTGTCGCTGAGCCAAGTCTCCATGAAAACAAAGACGCAGTCTTAATCCCTTAGCAGTCTCTAGTCTCATGCTGCGTAGTCTGCTGGAGTCCGATGTAGTCCAGTTTATTGTCCAGGGAGCAAACATTTGAGAGCAGGATAGATGGGAGAGCCAGCCGGCTAGGTTTTGTTTTTAGCCTAGCATGGAACCCCGCCTTCTTGCCGCACTTCCTCTTTCTCGCACACCGCTTACGACGTCCTCTCCTCCACGCGACACCGAGGACTGGAGGCCTGGTCTCCGCAGCAAGCTAAGTATGCGTAGCGCCTCCTGTAGGTCATCATGCAGCTTGGTTGTTGCAAGAATCCTAAATTTGAGCAGTGTCTGGCGATGGTAGACACAAACACCGGTTGCTCCGATGTCCATGTGCTGCAAAAGTTGGGTTTTTTAACAAAAATAGCACCATTTTGGATCCGGAGTGGACGCTGCGTGCAACCGCGCTGCCATCTTGAATCTTTTTTTCTTAAAAAAATTATCTTTCTACAAAAGAGAAGTAGCACTTTACCTTTCCCAGCATTCTCCCGATCTTATTCTGGTGAGCACCTGGCAAAGAATACATTTCTTGCTGCCCCAGCGCAGCCGAAATCTACTAATGAGCCATCAGTGAAGCCATGCAAGCCGTGGTCCAAGTGTAAGCACCTGCCATCTCAGTGTGAAAACACGCAGACGAAAAAACTCTGCAACAGAAATGTTACTGACATGCCCAGCCCTGTGAAGAGGAGCCCAGAGAACACTGTAATTCACAGTACAGAGTCAAAGAAGGCTTGATTAGAGGCACACAGTGTTTCTCCCCTATGTTGCTTCTGTGTGTATTACTCATACAGAGATTACCCTCGCAAAGGAGAAAAAAAGCACCCGTTGTACAAACAAGGGACATTCACAGATTCTCAGAAATAAGGCCATTTTCTCTTTGCGTATCATGCACCCCACACGTTGTACTCAAATGCTTCCCTATGATGAGCAGTGCTTCATTGTCTATAGCAAACGAATCAATAAGCCCACTATCCCGCTTTGCGGACACTTGGCGAATATAAGCTGGAGGGAATGTAACTGCAAGGTGAGTTTGTCATGTGGAAAAAGGAAAAAAGAAAAAGGAAGTGAAGGAGAAATACAGCCAGACTACTGGTAAGAGATGGATATAAGTCAGCTGCCTGGCTATATGCTGTTTGTTCGTTGTCATGCATTGAAATGCAACAATTAGTTAGCTAACGTTATGCAGAAGTGTCCCATATATATATACATATAACTATGTATATAGTTATTTATTGTAATGTGCTACACATTGTGGGTTGTAAGTAAACAACACAGGATACGAAAAACTTTTCGGGGTTTAATCTAACGGCTGTCTGAAAACAAAAGAAAAAAAACACTGGTTGATTGGGCCTTATATATAATAAATTTAAAAAGTACAATCACATACAAAAATGAAATACAAATATGAAATACAAAAATGAAATACGGAAATGAAATACGGTAGAGGCTAATGTTAAATTGAAATCAGGCATTACCCTACCCATATGCTTCAGCATACATCACCTTAAAACATGCTTATAACATTCACAGCATTTTATGGATTTAAGTACTTGCTTAAATCACTCAAAGCATTTTATGCATTTAATACATCTTTGAATCACTCAAAGTATTTAGCTTATTTTAACCAGACTTTAAGGACATGTATAATAGTTTAAACAATAAAATTATCATAAGACATGTTCACTTACTTGGAAAACACTTGGCTATTAATCATTAAATGAGATATGATTAATTCTAATTTACATACCCAGTCCTCGCATGTGCACAAAACATGGTCAAACTCCACACATGCAATCCATATGCATCCTTCAAAAATGATCCATAACAAACACACAATTTTAACATATGACACTTTTGAACACATATTTAATTAAATTTATATGCATCTTTTGTGAAATGTTATATTTACCCAAATAATTTTCAAACGATGAGCAAAACCGTATGTTCTCGTATCACTAACACGAGAGAGTGCCAAAAAGCAGGTGCCGCAAAACTCCAATTTATGACTAGAGTTAACTAGAGTCATAAACTAGAGTCATTTATTTTTAAAAAGTAAATTTGTGTATATTTATTGTTAAATTGTATGCATCTTGTGTAATTAATATACAGTTATCCAATTTTAAGTTAATATAGTAAAATTGGTTGAAGACTGTATTGTGGTGTCCTTCTTGGGTGGGCCTGGATCTGAGGTGATTAAGGGGTTCTCAATGTAGGATTTTGCTTAGGGCCCCCCCCATATGCTCAAATACAGCCCTCAAAATGTTTGAATAAATGCAAACATGTCTGATGGGGAATGGTGCTTGTCAATTATTAAGCAGAATGGGGTCAATGTCAATTTCCCATTTGAGCATGTTGATGAATGTCTGGAGTTTTTGGGAGAGTAACTCCCCAGAAGTTTAAATGTATGCTCTGGTTACATCATAAACTTTGATGGCTGTCCATTGATTGCATATTAAAATGCTTGTCCATGTTTGGTTTGATCTGTTTTTATTTAGATTTTTATTTCTTTTATGTTTTTTTTTTTTTTTAAGAATATAGATTGAAAAGTTTAATATGTGGAGCAGAGAGGGCTATTAGTAAACAGCTTGAAATATGTCAATAGTTATTGATAGTTATTAAATAATAAATAGTATATTATTAGTTTAATAAATAGTTATTAAAATTCCACTAATGTGCAGAAAAGCTAATTGTTTATTCAGAGGCAATACAACGGATGCCACTGAGGTAAATATGGCAGTGCAGGTCTGTATCATGAGCATATTGCAATTAGTGGAGATGACAAATATAACATGGACGATAAACAGTGTTTGATTTTGAATAAATTGTGCATTTGTTAATTAAAACTGCACACTACACACAGACTGAATTGTAAATCATCCTTCACAAAAATCTTCCCTTCCACTGTCAGAGTTCTGCATATTCAAATATTACGAATCACATTCAGGGGCTGCATTACATTTACTTGGATGTACATCACGGCTTACATTGTGCAAGTGTCCACTACTGGCGGAAGACATACAATGGGTTTATCTGGAACACCCTTAATCCTTGATCACTAGGAACATGTTGATGGCTGATGTCAATTTGTGGAATTTTTTTGTGATTTTTGCAACTGAGATAATATATATATAATGTTTTCAGAGATAGATTTCAGAGGCGTATGTATAAATCTTGAATGTTTCATTTATCTTTTTCATTTGAATGAATTGTTAGAAAGGATTGAATTGCTAATCAAGATTTACACAAACGAAAATGTTAACATAACAATTAATACATAGGCTATAACTGTGTGATAAACAGTTTAAGGTAGCAACAAATATTATGCTGTTAAATTTCAATATAACTTTTCTAAACTGCTTAATTGACCTAACATCTCTGCCATCATATAATAGAGTTGTGTGTGGGTTTATCAAGTGCAATCTGCTGTTGCATCACTATCGTGTTGCATTGTGGAATATGGGGCTGCCTGAAGTGTATAGACTTGCTCCCTTGGCCAAAATCGAGGGGTTGAGGGTCTGTCAGTAGAAACTTCCCTCCATCACTTAACAAAGTGCAATGGACTTCCAAAATGGCGGTGAGGATTCCCTCGAGGGGAAGTGTATAGGGGAGTTAGCGAGTGGAAGTCAAAAGTGAAGTGGAAGGCAGCCAGAATGCCAAACGCCATTGGTTTTTGCAAGAACCAATGGCGTTTGGCATGACTGACTTCAAACCTGGTGCAACACATCTAAAGGTGGTATTTTTAACTAGATGTGCAAATGAGATTTCAGACCAAAATAAAGATTTTCATGATTTGTTTACTGAGTCTGAATGCTGTGTCCTCCCAGATATGGGTGAAATGTTTTTATGGACGACATGGACGGGTTAATCGGACACGTTGCGTACCGTCTCCAAGTGGGATCCAAGTTGTGGTGGCAAGTGGGGTGGCAAAGTATACTATACTGTGTTGAGTAAATCTGAGCATTTAGCTCGACATTTCGAACAAGTAATGTTTGGAATTCCACTTCTGTCACTCACTCAACATTGTGTCGAATGAAGTGACACAAGGGGTCTCCTGGGATGCCAAACATACCTCTGAACCTGAGAAAAGGCCAATGTCAAGTTGGCAGACAGAATTTGCGTGCCCCGCCCCAGACATATAAATGGAAGTGGGGCAGCGAGTGCCAGTCAGAATTTTTCTTCGGAGCCGAATGCTTGTGCAACAGCAAGCTGAAGTTCACCACTGATTCACTCACCTCTGTCAGCGAGAAGCATTGCTGTTGGATCTACGGCGCGTTTCCAGCTGGCGTTTTCTCTCTCTGCATGCTGTGCAGTCTATGCCCCTGGGTGCTTCAACAGCACTTTTCACTGTTAAAAGAGTGTTCTCCTCCTAAAAGAGTTCTCTAAAATGATTTCTGTAAAATAGATTGAGTATTCAACTCACAAAAGAGCAATACACAGCAGCGTTGAACATCCTTTTTAGGATGCATCTTTTTCAAGATGCCTTTCTGCCCCTGTGTTGTTTCTGGATGCGGTTGATTTCTCTCCACTTAATCTCCACGGTAATAAAAGCTGCCTGGCATGCCTGGGCAGTGATCACCCGCAGGCAGCATTTTATGAATGGTTAATGTTCTCAGTGCAAGAACATAGCCATGGCAACATTGCAGTCGCGGCTTTCTTTTCTCACAAGAGAAAACCACTTCAGCCCCCCCCCCCCCCCCCCTCCCACGGGATTGAGGATGACCCTGCTGGTGATGAAGGCAATTTGGGGATGACGATATATCCCAGTGAACCACCCGCCCCGGCATGCTTGCTTGCTTTCGTCCGAGCTCGAGATGAGTGTGGCTTGCCTCGCGGCCATCGGAGAGCGTCAGAGCGGCATCTGATGCTGATGACTCATCTGGGCTGCAACCTTTGGGTCTGCTTGCCCAGTCTGACGCTGATGCGCAGATGTCTGCTATGCTTTCCTGGGCCACCGTAAGCGCGAGGCTGGACTGGAAACCTCCGCACCCCCCCCCCCACGGCTATTCGATCTGTTCCTCGGGTCAGGGCGCTGCTCATAGCCATGCAGTCTCACAGGTGGACAGAGCGGTTGCGATCCACTTGTATCCCAAGAACGCCGCCACCTGGCAGGACCGCACAGTACTCCCCCACAGAGCCTGTAGAATGATGTCATCACTGACCTCGAAAGTCTACAGCACCACTAGACAGGCTGCCTCCGCTCTGTCTCAACCCGGGCCCAGCTCTCAGCCCCAGCGTCGAGCACCTCACAGGCGGCATACGCCCCCCTATCTCCAGGACCAGGAAAGCTCTGACGCGCTCCTGAGATGGGCGACCCAGGCAGTCAGACGTTCGCTCTGGAGCTGGTGCCAAGATCACTCCGTCCCCCGGTGGAGGGCTGGGAGGAGAATCCATGTTTCGTGCTCAGTCATCCACATTCTCAATAAAGACAGATTTCCTCACTCCCTGGGTCATCCAGCCGGTGCGGCAAAGCACTGACGAGTTCCGAAGACACCTCTCTAGGACCTCTTCCTCAGTCTCTAACATGCCCCCTGCCAGGTGCGCGGAGCAAGGTAAGTGCTTTGAGTCTTTTCTCAGCACCCAAGCCTTGGGACGCTCTTCTGACTCCCAACGCGCTATTATCTGCTCCCACCACAGCAAAGCCCTGCCCGGTATTTCAAAAGCGATCGTCCCGTTAGTGCCCCTCGCGCGGAGTTTGGATGCATGGCTTTCACTTTCCAATCTGTCGCGCTGGCGAGCCAGGACCATCCAACTCGGCTACGCGATTCAGTTCGCCCGGCTCCCGCCTCGTTTCAGCGGTGTTCGCTCCACTTCTGTGCGCAGCAAAAAAGCCAGCGCCTTACAAGCAGAGATCATGACCCTGCTCCTCAAGGACGTGATAGAGCCCATCCCTACAGCAGAGATGGAGAAGGGTTTCTACAGCCCTTACTTCATTGTACCCAAAAAAAAAGTGGCGGTTTGTGACCAATCTTGGACCTGCGAGTTCTCAACCGGGCCTTACACAGACTCTCGTTCAAAATGCTCACGCAGAAACAGATTCTTACCTGCATTCGACAGCAAGATTGGTTCTTGGCGGTAGACCAGCTCGGGTTGATGCATATGAGAACGCTTCAGTACTGGCTACGGACTCGAGTCCCGAGATGGGCATGGCGCCACGGCACATACAGTGTGACAATAACCCCTTCTTGCCGTCAGACTTTCAACCCTTGGACAGACCTCTGTTTTCTGTGGACCGGAGTCTCTTTGCAGCAGGTGTCCAGACATGTCGTGGTGACCACAGACACCCCTAGGCAGGGTTGGGGCACCATGTGCAACGGGCATGCTGTCGCTGGCCTCTGGACAGGACCCTGGCAGCGTTGGCACATCAACTGCCTAGAGTTTTTGGCTGTATCTCTTGCCCTACTGAAGTTTCTCCCACTAATCCGGAGCAAGCACATCTTGATCCATTCAGACAGCACCGCGATGGTAGCGTACATAAATCGCCAAGGCAGCATGCGCTCTCTTCATATGTCACAACTCGCCCACCATCTCCTCCTTTGGAGTCAACCACAACTCAGGTTGCTGCACGCCACTCACATCCCTGGCAACTGCAACATGATGGTGGATGCGCTGTCGTGGCAGGTTTCGCCGCTCCACCCCCAGATGGTCCAGCTGATATGGGACCAATTTTGCAATCACAGATAGGTCTCTTTGCCTCCCAAGACAACTTCCACTGCCCGCTCTGGTACTCGCTGACAGGAGCTCCTCTTGGGACAGACGTGCAC
The DNA here is from genome assembly GCA_032164185.1 of Moxostoma hubbsi. Classification (NCBI taxonomy): domain Eukaryota; kingdom Metazoa; phylum Chordata; class Actinopteri; order Cypriniformes; family Catostomidae; genus Moxostoma; species Moxostoma hubbsi. Next base: position 47,359,716 of record JAVLUX010000011.1, on the reverse strand, counting down.
AGCTGGCCCCGGGGGCTGTGCAAGTACACATTTCCCCCAGTGAGCCTTCTTGCAACGGTGCCGTGCAAAATCAGGGAGGACGAGGAACAGATCATCCTAGTGGCCCCATACTGGCCCACCCGGGCCTGGTTCTCGGATCTTATGTTCCTCGCGACAGCACCTCCCTGGAAAATTCCCTCTCTGGCTCCCACACCCAGACCTATGAAACCTCCACATCTGGCCCCAGGATGGGATGTGTAAGATCTAGTGGATCTACCACCTGCAGTCGTAGACATGATCAAACAAGCCAGAGCTCCCTCCACCAGGCAACTTTATGCCCTAAAGTGGCGCTTGTTCACAAATTGGTGTTCTTCTCGAGCCGAAGACCTGCAGAGGTGCGCAGTTTGGTCAGTGCTTTCATTCCTGCTGGAGAGGCTGGAGGGGAGGCTGTCCCCCTCCACCTTGAAGGTGTATGTAGCTGCTATCGCAGCCCACCACAACGCAGTAGATGGCAAGTCCCTAGATAACCATGACTTGATTATCAGGTTCCTGAAAGGCACCCGGAGACTGAACCCTCCCTTCAGAGACCTTCCTTCGAGCCGCTTGATTCTCCCTGATGACGGTCCTCCTGATCGCGTTAGCCTCCATCAAGAGGGTTGGGGACCTGCACTTCTCTGTCAGCGACACCTGCCTGGAGTTCGGTCTGGTACATTCTCACATTATCCTGAGGCTGCGACTGGGCTATGTGCCCAAGTTTCCTACAACCCCCTTCAGGGACCAGGTCGTAAGCCTGCAAGCAGACCCAGCCTTCACGTTGCTATGTCCAGTTTGTGCTTTGCGTATCTATTCGGACCGCACGCAGAGCTCTAGATGTTCTGTGCAGCTCTTTGTCTGCTTCGGCGGATGGCAGAAAGGGAACGCGGTTTCCAAACAGAGGCTAGCTCACTGGGTCGTTGATGCTATTTCCTTAGCTTATCACACCCAGGCCATGCATGCCCCCTTGCGGGTTCGAGCACATTCTACGAGAAGTGTGGCATCCTTGTGGGCACTGGTCCAAGGCACCTCCTTAGCAGATATCTGCAGAGAAGCCAGATTTTACAATCTCAGGGTTGAGCCGGTAGAACTCGGTAACGTGGCACAACCGACTGGGTGTTCCACTTGCACACAGCGCCCTTCACCAAGTTGATCCAGTGCGCCTTCTATCCCAGGTTAGCCACTATGCATCGCTCCCTGGATGTTCTCCGCCCTAGCTTTCTGGCCGGCGAATTCAGCAGAGCAATTCGCGGCCAGACCCACTACGATTCACGGGTGCTCTGTACTGGGGTCGGGCTCCACGGGCTTAGTTCCCTTTTCAGGCAAACTCCCGTGATGTATTTCCCGTGGTACAGTCCCCCTGTTGGCAGACCCGCGTTTCCCTTGGGCAGCCCTGCTGGCCCAGTCGCCAGTTGTAGAGTCTCATTCCCCCCCCCTCATTAGGCTGGACCTACCACTGCGCCATTTCCCATGTACGGCTTCACAACCCTCCTGGTGTATTTGCCACATGTTACCTCCCCCTAGACTGGGCAGGATGTGGCCTCCGCAGTGTCTTTTCCTCCTGAAAGAATAGGACCGGAAAAGACCGCCTTCCCCAACACGTTACATAGCTTATGATAGCCCCAGCCACTTCATGTCCTATGTGAGAGACATAGTGAGAGAAAAGGCTGTGGCTGCCTGGCTTGCTCCCATGCTAGTCATGAACATTTACATTTACATTTACATTTACATTTATTCATTTGGCAGACGCTTTTATCCAAAGCGACTTACAAAAGAGGAAAACATAAGCAAATCATCTTAAGGGACAGTGGTACGAAAAGTGCCATACTACAAAGTTTCACTATTATCAGAATACTATACAAAACAGATTTAAGTGCAACAAGATTTTTTTTTTTTTTTTTAGTGACTGGTCACTTGGAAAATATGTGTTTTAGCCGGTTTTTGAAGATAGAGAGTGAGTCAGCTTCACGGATTGAATTGGGAAGGTCATTCCACCAACATGGTATTAAGAATCTGAAAGTCCGGGAAAGTGTTTTGGTGCCTCTTTGTTTTGGTATGACAAGGCAACGTTCCTTAGCCCGACCGCAGGCTTCTGGTGGGAACGTGGCTCTGCATAAATGTTTTTAGGTATGCTGGAGCAGACCCAGTGACTGTTTTGTATGCCAGCATCAGGGCCTTGAATTTAATATGTGCATGAACTGGCAGCCAGTGGAGAGGGTCAAAGAGTGGTGTAACATGTGCTCTCTTTGGTTCATTAAAGACCAGACGTGCTGCTGCATTCTGGATCATTTGCAGAGGTCTAATAGCACATGCAGGAAGGCCTGCAATGAGAGCATTACAGTAGTCCAGTCTAGTTATGACAAGTGACTGAACAAGCAGTTGTGTGGCATGTTCAGAGAGGAAAGGTCTTATCTTCCTGATATTGTAGAGTTTAAATCTTCATGATCTGGCAGTCTTTGAGATGTGGTCTGTGAAATTTAGCTCGTCATCAATGGTTACCCCTAGATTTCTGACCGTTTTGGAAGGCAACACTATAGTTGTGTTCAACAGCAGGGTTGGCTGGAAAGACAAGGTGTTCGGTCTTTGCTGGGTTGAGTTGCAGGTGGTGTTCCTTCATCCAGGCTGAGATGTCTGCCAGACAGGCAGCGATTCGAGCGGTCACTGTGGTGTTGTTGGGCTGGAAAGACAAGTAGAGTTGTGTGTCAACAGCGTAGCAGTGGTAAGAGAAACCATGTGACTGGATGATGGGTCCTAATGACGTTGTGTATATGGAGAAGAGATGTGGCCCAAGCACTGACCCCTGAGGTTCCCCAGTAAGTAACTGATGTGGCTTGGATACCTTCCCTCTCCAGGCTACCTCGTAGGACCTATCTGAGAGATAGGAGTTGAACCAGCCAAGCACAGTTCCGGTGATGCCCAGTTTAGAGAGGGTGGAGAGTAGGATCTGATGGTTGACTGTTTCAAAGGCTGCAGAAAGGTCCAGCAGAATCAGAACGGATGATCTGGATTCAGCTTTCGCCTGTCTCAGCGAAGACAGACAGCAGGGCAGTCTCAATGGAGTGTCCACTTTTGAAACCTGACTGATCCTGGAGAATAATGTTGAATTGAACAAAGTAGTGATCAAAAAAGCACATGTGTAACAAGAATATTTGAGGTGGTACAGTAACGTGTAAAAATGTAGCGCCTGTTCCCTCAGGGGTGCGGGGAACCTAAGGTCTGTACGTGACACCTCTTTGGGGGCGTTGGGGAGGGCTATGTGCTGCCTCTAGCATGCAGTAGCCTGCTTGCACCTGTCTCGGCAGTTCACATAACACGGTCAGTGCGTGCCGTTTTTATATGGGTCCTCTTATGTCACTTCATTCGACACAAAGTCGAGTGAGTGACAGAAGGGGAACATCATGGTTACTGGGAAGAACAAGACGTTGTTTCCCTCCTGCCACAGCACTAGACCTACCACTGTAAACGGCCGTACCTTATTTTCGGCTCCTCAGTGCAAAATCCTGACTGGCTTCCCGCTTCCCATTATACCCGTATGTCTGGGGCGGGGCATGCAAATTCTGTCTGCCAACTTGACATTGGCCTTCTCTCAGGTTCAGAGGTACGTTTGTGTCCCAGGAAAAAAAAAAAAAACACTTTCTTGACATGATTAAAATTATATGACACAATCCAGGCTCAAACCCTGCTAAAAATATAATCATGTGTACTACCACTGCACTACAACTCTGTAGAAGGTGTCTGATGTCATATATACTTTACAACCAATTGCTGAGCTTACACTGCAGCTGTTGAGAAATTGTCAGGGCAATTTGCCAAAGTTTTTAGTCTAAAATTTTTAGAACAGACAATTGTCACTAGATGTTTTTTTTTTTTTTTTTTGCTTCTTTGTTTGTTTTGCAAGCCAAACTAGAAATTATTTTATTTTTTAATATGTTATTATTATACAATGCTTTATTATACAATGCTTTATTATTATATTATATAACATTTAATTAATTATATAATTATATGAATTATATTATTATTCTTATCAAAACATTATTTAGTGTGGGCAGGGAAGGGATTTTTATTTTTATTTTTTTTTATCCTGATGAACTGTTATATTGAACCTATTACATATTATGTGCTGTCTTAAATAGTTTCTGAAATGTCAAGTTGGATGAACTTAAAAGAGGCAGCACAGAAGAGTAAACTAGAGTATGAGTAAACAGCAGTGCAGCAGTACAACAGACCTGTGCGACCCACTGATATGAAACCAGTATAGACACTCATTGACTATTTTTTCATGTAGACAAGCAATTATCTGACTATCGGCCCCACCTAGATAAACTGAATGAGAAACTTCCATGTAAAAAGCAATGGATTACCTTAAATTTAAAGTTATATTTGGAATAAGCTTAAATCAATAATCAATAAATTATTGAAGAACTGTTTGTAACTTAATTGGAGTTTTTCCATGCCATTTTATACCATATCAAAATACTTCATTTGCAAGTTGTCTGATTATCACTTTATTTGTCTTACTGTGTAAAGCAGTGTCTGTATCTGATCTGGTTGTGTGACTGTACAGCATGTATGCATGCAGGCTTGTTCTTGGCTGTGTCATGGTTGCAGGATTCGTGGTTGCAGGTTTTGCAAGTCTGTGTAGTTTGATGCATACGACTGTTCTATATAAATTCTTGACACTCATGCCACTAACTCTTTATTGTCTGACTAGTAGTGTGAGAGAGAGAGAGAGAGAGAGAGAGAGAGAGAGAGAGAGAGAGAGAGAGAGAGAGGACGTGTGTTTACGTACTGTATGTGACTCAGGTCTTTCTAATGCACCAGGTTCAATATGTCAATGTCAATGAATTTGATCATTATTTTTTCCTTCGTTCTTTCTCACTTGTTCTTTGTACTTTCCTGTTCTTTTTATTTCTTTGCACATCTTTACATATCTATGATGCATTCATACTGTATAGTATTGAAAAACAAACAACATGGTAGACAGAAGATAAAATAACACTTTATAAAAAGATTGTGTAAGATCACATTAGTTAATGCAGTAGTTAGCGTACAAACAATAAAAAATACTGTTACAGCATTGATTAATATTGGATAATGTTCATTTATACATACTAATACATATTTAACATTAATAGATGTACATGTAAACATTGCTAATGCATTATGCACTAACATAAACTAGCAACAAACCATAGGATATTTATAAATTAACATAAAATAAGATTAAAAATGCAGTAAAAGTATTAATTGTTCACAACCCTAATGCATGAATATTAAAGGTATATTCACCAAAAATGAAAATTTCTCACCCAAACTTATCATATAACATCAGAAGACAGATTAATCCACTGGAGTAATATGGATAACTTTTATTCTGCCTTTATGCCTTGTTTGAAGGTCCAATGTTCAGATTACCATCAACTTGCATTGTATAGATCTACAGAGTGGAAATATTCTTCAAAAAAATCTTAATTTGTGTTCTGCATAAGAAAGAAAGTAATAAGCATCTGTGATGGCATGAGATTGAGTAAATGATGAGAGAATTTTCATTTTTGTGTGAACCATCCCTTTAATATATAGAACGTTGTCATAAAGCATAACCATAGAATATTTTTTTAAATAATAAAGAAAAACTAAATCAAGAAGCAACATCCTGTCCGTTCCAGAGATAAGTGTACATAAGAGGCTAATAATAAGATTCCATAACAAAAGCAACAGTGGGTGTACTTGATTTTTTTCTATTGACACTAAAATGTTATAATAATTGAGCATTTAGCTCACTACAGATTGTAAAGGTTTGCTATTTGTTTGGCTTCTTTTACAGTATGACTATGTATGCTGATGTTTACCATGGTCAAATATAATTGCAGCAAATGTTGAACAATATACTCATAAAAGGGTTCACTCCCTGCTATTAGCACATGAGCACTCTGAAGGAAACTGGAGGCAGACTGGAACATGTCTTATGTTTTATATCAGTCACTCAAGCGTATGGACTGCTATGAAAAGTGTTTCAGGTGTAGCTAACTTTTAAGAATTACTTTACACAACAAGAAGTGCGTTTATTATTATTATGGGTTTATTGTGCATTAATGTGACCTCTCATCCATATAGGTTATTGTGTGACCTCTGCTCTTGGCTCAGTGTGGTATCTGGCTTGGCCCTGGATGCTTTGCTCTGCCCTTGAGATTGTGAAGACACATGGAAGATAATGCTCTGACACCAGAAAGTGAAAACCTCCAGGAAATCCTAACAACAGCCCTGAAGAACAGCGGCAAAGCTCAAAAATACACTTTACCATTAACCATTATGACACATTATGCTTTTATTTGATATTTTTCATTTTTGGGGGCAAATTTTACTTAAAATCATATTGCAGAGGGTACATAACTGCAATGTTATTGTAATTCTATTATAAGTAATAACTATTAATAATAGCAATATGTAATTAGGCTTCAAGCTGTTCCACAAAGTAGGCTAATTACACATTAATTACACGTATATCAATATTACACAATATTTATCCAGTTACACAAATGCAAGCACTTGTGTACATATTGAAATTCCACTAGTATTGGGGGACAATATTTTACATATATGAATACTGACATATGTGTAGTATTATCAAATATATGTTGCAAATATAAACAGGTAGGCTGTGCATATGCAAGTATGTATGAGTATACAAGTGTGCACTTTTTAAATCAGTGAAAACCATGAACATATATTTCCTATTTGTTTTTTTTCATATAGTGTCATACAACCCCAATTCCAAAAAAGTTGGGACAGTATGAAAATGCTAATAAAAACAAAAAAGGAGAAATTGTACATTATATTCACCATTTGCTATATTGGAAGCATGTGATGTTTTACCGTGTGAATTTCATTGTTTTTTTTATTTACAGTAATTTCAAATCAGATGATTGCAACACACACCAAAAAAGTTGAGACAGAGTCGAGTGTTTAACACTGTAAAACATCCCCATTTCTTCTAATAACACTTATTAAGCCTTTAGGCACTGCAGACACATGTTTGCTAAGTTTAGAAAGTAGAATTTTCCCCCATTCATCCATTATGCAGATCTTCAGCTGCACAACTGTACTTGGTCTTTGTTGATGGGTGGTCTGCTTAATAATGCGCCACACATTCACAATTGGAGACAAGTCAGGACTGCAGGCAGGCCAATCTGCAGGACCCTGAAAAAGATGGGGCTGGATGGCAGTATATGCTGCACCAAAATGTGTACATATCTGTCTGCATTAATGGTGCCCTCAGATGTGTGAGTTACCCTTGCCATGGGCACTGACTGGCCCATACAAACACTGGCTTTTGGACCTGATGCTAATAACAGCTTGGATGGCCCTTTTCCTCCTTGGACCGGAGAACACGACCACTGAATTTTTCAAAGATGAGACCAAGTAATAAAGTTTTACTAAAGTAATCCCAAACCCATGTTCATGATATTCATTACAGATGAATGATGCTTTTTAAGACAGTGACATCTGAGAGATTGGATGTCACATGCATTCAGAAGTGGTTTTCGTCTTGCCCTTTACGCACTGAGATTTGACCAGATTCCTTGAATCTTTTAACTATATTGTGCACAGTATGAAATGACCAAAATCCTTCCAATTTGTCTTTGGGGAATGTTGTTCTCAAAGTGCTGGATTATTTGCTTAAGTATATGTTGGCAAATTGACAAATCTTGGATGATCCTTGCTCATGAAGGACTAGGCTGTTTTAGGAGGCTCCTTATATACAGTGACACAATTGCCTCACCTGTTTAAAATCTCCTGTATCAAACTGCCTTCGTCTTAAATTGCCTGTCTCAGCTTTTTTGGAAGGTGTAGTTGTAATCATCTGATTTTAAATAACTATACATTTACAAAAAAAAAAAAAAAAAAAAAAAAACATTGAAATTCACAAGGTAAAACGTCATGTTATGTTTAGTTGTAATGCTTTCAATATAGCAAAGGGTAAATAAAGAGTTGTCACATGTGTTGTGTTTTTAATTTGATTGAATTTTGTATTTACAATTTATTTTGGTCAAATCATAGGGCAGATTATTTTGTAGGCCATGTTACCATTTTTAGCTGTTTCATGAATTGTCTTGCATTTCATAATTGTTTTACTGACTGTTCAAATTTCGCGAAAAAGCCTATGATAGGCTATTTAATGTCAGTTCCCATCAGGTGTGAGTGTGACAACGTATACCAATATAGTATGCGTTTAGTGAACCGTAACTTTATAAATGGTGAATATGTTCAAAAGTATTTTTACTAAACCTTGCGAAATATCCATTAGCGCAAAGAGGGTATAAGCACCAGTCTCCCTAGATGATAGATCCAAATCAACATATTCGTGCTACCTGTCAAATTAGTTTGAAATGTGAACTTGTTGGTTGTAATAGGCGGCTGGAGGGTTAATTGTCCTGTTCCCACAGCCTGTGCTTTGAGCTGCAAGGTCAAAGATCTCATTTTACCGAGCGCGCATGCACGCTGCATTTCTGCTCTAGTCAGCATACAAGGCGCAGCAAATTCTGCAGGTCGAGGCACAGCTGAATGCCTAAACACATAGAGAAAGAGAGAGAGCCTTAAGAGAAGCTTCTGCTTTTATGCATTTTCTGAAAAATGCATAAATATATAAAATGAGTTAAATGTGTACATCTTAAAGGCCTACATTTAAAATATGCGCTCATATACGAGATATAAAATACATTTGAATTAGAACATGTTAATTGGACTGTAATTTTTCCTTATCAATATACAATTAAATAAAACGTCAAACAGCTTGCAGTCTTAAAATAATGAATTTATACTTGGAGCGCTGCCCATCTGCCTCATATTAGCGCAAAGTTCACCTCACAACAACAGCGAGATAAAGTCTGTACGCCAAGGCCTGCTCAAAAATATTAGCCTATACACCCGTAAAAAATTACATTTTTATATAAGGTTGACTGACAGGATACCATTGATGAATGATCTAAATCAATGCGGCATGCTGTAAGCCCTTAAAGTTGCATATCTTGGACAGACACAGGAATTGACACATTAAATGACTGGCTGCCAAATCAATGTCATTTCACTGACTTTAATAAGCAAAATAGGAAACAATTTCTTCCAAAAACAGCAAAAATGAAACAGAAACCAGCCTGAATGAAACAGTCCGAATGGAACTCTATTCTTTTTTTCCACTTATATAAACAGTTTTCCAAATTGATCCCCACATAATAAGTGAAAGTAACAAACAAACAATACAACAACCCGCTGCTGCAGTTTACATTTGATTTCAACACAGTTGAATCAGTAATAAACCAAGAAAAAAACAACAAAAAAAAGATTGTTAAATGCATGACTTTTTAACAATATTTCTTAGATGCAAGCACCATGCTTATTCAATGTGATCGGACAATTTGTTAATTTAATCATTAAAATAAAAACTATGCATCTGGCCAGCAGAACCAGAATCTAGACATTATAATAAAACAAACAAAAAACAGAACAATAACATGAAACGTAATTTTAATTTTGAGATTATATGCAGAACCTGAATCCCTTATTTTTTTTACTGACCGGCAGAAAATAAAAATAAAGATGTGACATTTAACATTGAATCATTGAAACTCTCCATTGAAATACATGCGCAGTTTTCATGTTAGCCAATAATACACAAACCCCTGATTTAGGAATCCCTCGAGCTGGACTGATTATAGAAACTATTCTTTGAAATGTTAAGGTTTATAAAACTGGCAGGCAGCTCATGTCACAAAAATAAAAAGTAAAGTAAATGTTGATGAAAGTGTGCCCATTCGTTAAAATTAAATCCATCAAAAGTGAAACGACACGACATAAAGGCCCAAGTATTGCTTATATTATTGAATAGATAATGCACCAGCCTAAATCAACAAAACTGGGTTTCTTAATACAACCAGATTTGAGCAACGATGTGATATGTATCATATGTGTCCCTTAAAGGAGGTATCTGCTACAAAAAAACAAGAAAAAAAAAAACACTTTTAACTCCATATGACAACTGTAAATACCAAAATCATTACCCAAAAGTGCGCTTTACAAAGTTAAAATGCAACTACAAAAATGTCCATTACTGGAAATCCATCTCCCCAAAAAGAGCTAAAGGTCAAAAACATGATATTTTATGATACATAACAAACAGAAAGAAAGAAAGAAAGAAAGAAAGAAAGAAAGAAAGAAAGAAAGAAAGAAAGAAAGAAAGAAAAGGGTTAGGGTATACAATAGAAATGATTACCATACATGTCCAGCATGCAGGATTAATATCTTAATGCAGATTTATGTGTTTTTGTAGTTTTTCTTTTTCTTTTAATATATATCTATATATAAACAAGCAGGCAATAAACCAATAAGATGTTGCATAACGTTCCCCCTGTCGGCTTAATACAGGAGAAGTAGAAGTTTTTGCATATTGTGGTGCTCTCAACACTTGTCTTTTTTGGCCAAGTGGAAAAAGTACAAAGTTCCTCTCTCCGTTCAGCCCAAACATAGGTCTTTTTGTCCTCCCCTTTTTCCTGAACAACCGAGAACAAATCAAATGGAAAGAAGGCTCTGATCTGAAGTTACCCTAAATATAAAACCCAGTTCTTGGCTTTCTCTTTTCTTCCTAAAGTACTACGAGCAACTAATCTACAGTTTCCCCCAAAGATAACATTCTAACATGTTCATAGTATTTCAGTTGCCAGGTTCTGTGGCCACGATAACATATGATATTATTATTTCGTGTGGATTATTCTTCTAATGTAAATATATCTGTTGTTGTTATTAGAATGATCGTAGCAGGTCATGTGGACTGCTCGGATGTCTCTCAGTCATAAGAACGGCACTCACATGAAGAACTCTGGAGAGGACGGGTTGTCGCTGGTGGATCCCGCCTCGCGGAACCCGTTCGCTCCGGTCAGTTTCTCGCACTTCAGTTTATAGACGTCTCTCTCTCGGGCCAGCCGATTGATCTCTTGCTTGAGCTGCTCCACCTGATTGATGAGTTGCGTCTTCTCTTTCTCCAGCACATGCTTCTGCTGCACGCGCTTGTAGCGGCAGGACTGCGCGTAGCCCCGGTTCTTCAGGGTCCGGCGCTTCTGCTTCAGACGGATCACGTCGTCCTTAGTGAAGCCTCGCAGGTGTCGGTTGAGCTCCCGTACCGACATGGACACCAGCTGGTCGTCGGAGAAGCGGTCCTCCACGTTCAGACCAGCCCCCACGCCATGGTGACCCTGTTGGCCCAGGTGGTGATGGTGATGATGACGGTGGTGGATCTGCTGGTGGGACTCAGGGGAGGTAGGAGAAGGGCTGTCGGGGTCCTGGACGTGATGATGGTGGTGCGGGTGGTGGCTGTGCGCGCTGGGGTGACCCGGCAGCTCATCCGGGTGATGCGGGATCCCGCCGTATTGGTGGTGGTGGTGGCGCAGCTGCGGGTGGCCGTGGTGGTGATGCGCTCCCCTGTAGCCATCGAACCCTCCCGCTTGTAGCTGCTGCTGAACATGAGGGGGTGGAGGGTGCCCGTGGGCTGTGGCCCCGATCAGCGCCTCTACAGCGTCCTCCGGCGTCAGGCTTAACGTCTGAGTGTCGATCTGCTGCGGGTACGCACCGCTGGGCATCCAGTACAGCTCTTCCAGGTGGTTCTTCTGTTCCGTGGGGCTAAAGCTCGGGGAGGACGGGACTGAGCTGCACGGGGTGCTGATCGGGGTTGAGGATACGGAGCCCTGCGGCTGGAGGCGATTGCACTGCCGTATGTTGGAGCGGTCGAGCCCCGCCATGGCCTCTTTCTTCACCTCGAATTTCATTAAATCAAAGTCGTTGACATATTCCAACGCCAGCGGGCTGGTGGGCAGCTCGGGTCCCATGGCGAGATCGGTGCTCATCGTGTCCCTGCTCTTCAGCAAAGTGTTTACCAGCGTCGCAAAAACCGACTCTTGCTGTTCTTCCCCCTCTGTTCCCATGCAATGTTCTCAACGAGTGTCCAAACGCGACACACTGGAGCGCTGGGGCATCAAAACAACAAACAAAGAAAGTAAAATAAAAACTTTCTGGACTAATGCACTGCGAACGACATTTGCTTCATAAGGGCAGGCAGACCTCGACAGCTGCAGTCGTCTTCAGACTCTACTCAAGACTGGAGAAAGTCAAGTCTCAGTGCGCAGTGCGCGTCCTCTCGCCAGACTTAAAAACATAAATACAAGAAACAGACGACAGAAAAACAGTACGGATACTCCAAATACTGTCCTTAAGCCAGTAAAGCTGCGTTGAAGTTGATGTGTGCTGTGTTGTTGTTGTTGTTTTGTTTGTTTTTTCTAGCTCTGCACCGCAGAGATTTCGACCAGCACTCACTCCTGAGTATTCAGACTGTAGCGGGACACCAGACTGCTCGCTGCTGTTATAGTCTACGCGAATGCGACGTCACATGGGGATGGTATCCAATCAGAACTGTACATTTAGCATAATGAGCGGTGCGTGTAGTCAGCTGGCGGGATGAAGAAAGGGAGAGTGGTTGAGCTAACATCCAGATAAAACTAATTTCGTTGTATTGACTGATTAGGTGTGTGCGCCGAACGAGAAACCATGCATTCTGTGCTTTAAATAACGAATAATTTAAAACATCATATTATTTTGGAAAGTGTTGGTCCGTTTACGCCTTTGTATCCAGATGCTTTTCCAAGATTTTATTTATTTTATTTTGATTGTTTTCTGGAAAAGCAATACATGCCTACATATAGGCTATATTGCGTTTCTGGATATTAATTAAATTCTAAAATATAATAATAATAATAAAACACTCGAAAATACGTAGGCTATTATTATTCTATTTTAGTTTATATATGTAACATGCACCGGGCTATGCCTTTAATTAATCCACATTTACGCTATAATTCAACAATTAAACACGACTATGATTTAATAGTTTCAGGTCGTATCTACTAAATAAATAAATAAAATGGTCAATTAAATAAGCATGCAAGTTTTTGGTGAGATTTACAAATATGTTTTTATATTAATGATAAAGCCAATATAGTCTTCCACATGTTAAATTATAGCCTACACAATGATATTACATCTCATAAAAAATGGAGCTACTCAAGTCCGTCATTATTATTATTACTATAGTTCAAGACCCATCAGGTGTAGCCTATGGTTTTGGTAGGCCTACGTTGTTGTGTTAGTTATCTTTTATTTATTTATTTATTAACACGATAGGCTGGGGTAAAAAGGCTGGTATTTCTTGATAAATAAATTCGTAGCGAGGTCTCATTTGAGTCAAGAAAACTCACCCAACGCTGCCCTCATGTGGCACATCAGATCACTTCCCCGTTCACATGCCGCGCGATTCTGCTGCATTTTATTAAAAGTGAGTTAGTCTGTAATAGGTCTACATAAAATCAAATTATGAGAGTAAATACTTATTTAGCATATCTGTAAATTTGAGACCTAAATCTTATTAATTAGAATAAAATACTTTAAGAGTAAAAAATATAGCGTTGACGAGATGATCGTAAAATAAGTCATAACAAGCACAGCGTGCATTTAAGCGTAGGCTATTTGTGTTAGGCGCGAATCGCATAAAGTAGCCTATGTTATTCTTGCTTGCTTGGTTTCTTTCTTTCTTTCTTTCTTTCTTTCTTTCTTTCTTTCTTTTTTTCGCCGTAAATATTTCATATGTGGTCTCATAATTAATGTCATTTTCCTATTTTTTTACACTTGATTTACGTTCGTTTTGTGGTGTAATTTGCCGACTTATATTTTCGGTTTTAATAGTTATTGAGAAAATTAAATCAGTTTGAAGAGAATAATAAAAAAAACCCGCGAATGTTGTCTTTCTAAATTTTTGTCTTTCTATTTAACTTGTTTATACAGGAAAATGTGAACTGCACAAGGCTGTCTTTACCTCCGCATTTAAATAGGCCTACCTTTATAAATTGTATTTGCATTCTTTTTATATTACACATTATCATGAAAAGTCATCTTTTATATTTTCGTTATAAATAAGGCTATCATTAAACTAAAAATTGTACTTGCTCACAACATAGCCCTTGTATCACTGCACCGCAAATAGGCCCTACAATGTCAACCATTCAAATTTTCAATTGATAACTAGAATAACAGACCCTAAAAACCAGTCCATACCGTGTAACTGCCGCTCAGTTTGGTGGTACCGGGCTCGAATCACGCGCCACCGGGGCCGCACCTTGCAGTTAAACGCGTTCTGATTTACTCGGAGCCGCCGGTGCTGGTTTCTCCCTCTCTTTAATGGAGAGGAGGTGTTGAAAAACTCTCATGTCAGCAACATATTGGTGGTTAATGATCTATTAAGTGATCCTCTTGTTTATGGACAGCGGAAAAACTGTTGATGCACGCTTATTTGGCCTAATGAGATTCCCATCCTACGATTTTTCGGAATGAATAAGAGAAATGACATACGCTCAGAAATGTTTCATGAGACGCCGTGGACTGTTCAGTCGCGGGCCTAAGATGCTGGATTCTGTGATTTGACCCCTTATAAAGATATAAGACATTCAACCGAGGACATTAAGATAAGTATAAAATATATTGGTCACTGTCTGTTCGTTATTCTTGATACAGCTGCATTTTTGCTTCTTTTTTTTTTCTTCTTCTTCTTCTTTTTTTTAGTTCATATTGCGTGAAATGGCCGATACTTTCTAAATGCAAAAGGAATGACACATAGGCCTATTTCTTCAACGAATTAACACGGATGAAAAAATTCAGGAGTGTGTGTGTGTGTGTGTGTGTGTGTGTGTGTGTTAGAGAGAGAGAGAGAGAGAGAGAGAGAGAGAGAGAGAGAGAGTACTGTCTCTTGTCCTCGCTGTATCCTCATTGGGACAAGCGCAGGTAATGGCTGGTTGCGAAAACGTTTGTTGCATTGCTTTAGTAAAGTGGAAAACGGAATATATAATCTATTAGGTGAGGTGGTTATTAATATGTTACAGACTTTACTAGTAGGCTACTAAAAATCTTGAACTAATTTAGACCTACAGATGCCATCACAACAAACTCTCTGACAGGTTCGTGTTGACGTTAATCAACGGGAATAATATGAATGGAATGCTTAAATGACACGAATAATGCTTATAGGCTATAGTTTAGATTATATTATATCATTAACCTATTTAACATAATTTTGTCTCAACTATACAATCTGTTGGGCAATAAACACCTAAAAATGAAGGTGCGCAGATTTGATAAAGTTTACAAACAGTGATTAAAAAAAAGATAGCCTATAGTTTACACCAAAAAATGAATAATCCAGTAAAGGTTTGAGTTTAAAAACGGTGAATTAGTCATGAGGTTTAAGACTGAAAACTTTACCCTGTCAAACACAGCATACTTATTTATTCAAAGCAGAAAGATTGTAAGCTATATAAACATATTATGAAAGCACAATAGGCCCCTACATATAAAACTGTTTTAAAAGTATCCTTAAAAGTCTCTTAAAGGCAAACGGCGGTACAATTATGCCTCGTAAATTAAAATAAATAAATAAAATGAAACTGAGGCAGGACAGCGGTTGTTTGATGTATAGCTCATTCAGCCATATACACAGTTCAGAATGATTGTTCTGGTATATTGGACTAAAGTATAGCGTTAAAGAAGGCAGAAGAAACAGAGTGGGGTTCATTTTACATAAATATGGTATAGTGACGCTGGATCAAGCCAGAGTGCGACACACATTTTAAACATTTCCAAGATTGTGGCGCCCCTATTGTACAAAACCTGTGCAGGAGCCACACAGTGCGCTTGGAAGAGATCCTTTTCCTGAATACCATCGATGTATACAAATTAACCAACTAACCAACCAACCAACCAACCAACTAACTAAAAAATACATCATGTCCTGGGTGAACAAATTGCGACACATGCTCTATTTGAAAAAGTTTATACTTGTGCTGTGTGAAACTAAATAACCGAAGACACAGCAATTAAGTTGTGAATTAGATTCATTTAAAGATAATCATTTCGAGTTTAAAACTTGTAGGCCTATATTTTGCTGATATCAAAAGTAGTCTATGTTTGTTATAGCGTTAAAAACACTTTTGATCAGTTAGTTGTGTGTAGCTACATTGTTTGTGGTCCACTTAAAGAGATTTAAATATGAATTACCCACACCTAATTACAGTAAACAAGCAAATGCATATATAATATGTTCATATATCCATAGACTGAAGGTGGTTTTACATGGGACTCGGTCACTGCGCATTCCCTATTCGTTTCCAATGAGAGAGAGGCGGCAGGTGTTAAAACGGAGGAGGCAGTCCTAGCGGCACCACTTTCCAAGCGCGTTCACGAGAAACTTGCGGCTTTGTTGTGCACGACTGCTTGCGGCGCACACTGCGCAAAATACAAATATTTTACCTCTGAGGCTGCCGCTTGTCACTGACCAATTAGAGCTGAATTTATTCACAACCAATCAAACGACACATAGCTTTAATGTAGTCAAAACAACATGGAGACTCGCTGTTGCTGAATTTCCTCCTGATAAATAATGGTTTCTTTGAGCATTTATAGAGACATAAATAAGAAAACAGCCTCATGGAAAGATGAGTGGATGAGTCGGTGTACCAGGTGAAAATAGAACACAGAAACATTTATAGATTATGTTTGGAAAATAGACGATTTTTATTACTTTAATTTTCTCTTCTGCAACAGGTGTCTGAAACATCAACTTTCAAATTTGAAACATTAAATTTGAATGTTCATTTGTAGCACTCCCATTTTAATTACTGATGTGATGCAAGGGCATGGATTTGGCTTGAACATTGGAGTTTACATTAATATAAAACTAACTTATTCCAATATTTTTGGTTATAACACATTTTACGAAAATGAAATTTCTTTAAATGCAATCACTTACATAACAACTAATACAATATTTACAGTAATAGACCTCATAGACAGTATCTGAGCTGAAGCAGTGGGTGCCATTATTGCACATTACTGGTGCGTTTCGCACCACTTCTTGTGTGAATGGAAAATGCCTGTACAAACGAGAAGCTGCAAGATCGCAAGCAAAGCCTGCCTCCCACTGTGTCCCGTGTAAATCGCCTTAAAAAGTTAGTGGCCTATGCGATTCGGGCATCGCCTAAGCGAAATTCGCATATGCATGTTGAAAACATCTGAGGCTGTTGTCAAATAATGCTTTAAATTACACTATATAGCTACTAGCAGTGATTGATGAAAGAAAATTGGAGGATATTGTAATTAGAAATGGGATTATGTCTTGTGCATGGATTTAGGATTCTGTCTGGTTTACATGATAATCACCAACTCATTATCATTAATCATCTTTATGAAGAGACTATATGCATACTTATATTTTACAATATTCTATCCAGAATGTACACCTAATTGTGGGATTTTAGAAAAAATGAATGGATGAAAAAAAAGAAATTAATCATTACCAAGCATAGAATTGCTGAACGCTCGACTTTGTGTAATTATATGGGCCTGTGGGTCTTTGGTTGGCCTACTCGATGTGATTCCACAGAAATTAGCCATTGGAGGATGGTTCCCATTTGGTTATTTTTAAATTGTTTATTTTCTTTTGGAAACCAATTCATAATATTCCAGGAATGTTCTCTTTAGGTTCTGTTTCAGAACCATAAAATAACGATCCCAGAATGTTGAAAGGAAGTTTGTGATAACCTAATAAAAACATAAACACAATGTTCTCCTTTGCTAATTTTTATTTTGGTTTTATTTGTATAACCATAAAGTAGCCTTCCCAGAAGGTTGCATTGAAGTTTTGTGTGACAGCCTAATAGAAACTTACAGTATACACAACATTCTCTATTGGTTATTTTTAAGTTTTCATTTTATAACCATAAACCATACCTTCCCAGACATTGAAGGGAGGTTTTGCATGGCAACCTAAAAAGAACTAAAAGAACACAGAGCGTAATGGTCATTTTTAGGTTTTATTATTTTTCAAACTTCATTATTTTTCATTTTCATTTGCTCCTTGATTATTTTTCATAAATGTTTCAGAGAGGCTAATGGACAACAATGACTGAAAATAGTGCAGTCCAGCGTTTATTTAAGTGTAATGAAGATTACAGTGTATGGGATGTGAATGCATTATAATCAATAGATGTGAAAACCATACGATAATCATGTAGCTAATACAATGCATGCCTTATTTAGTGTAAAGCGTCAGAAAAAAAAATTGTCAAATAAATCAATACAAATCATTTATTTAGTTGTTCTCCCAAAAGTAAAGAATGACAACTGTTTAAAAAAGTTTTGTTTACCTCAGTTCTTGCAATTTTAAGTAACTATTATGGACTTTCACATGTTTAAAGCACAAAGAATAAAAATGATAGGCTTAGTTTTATTGCACATGTGGTGCATAGATCAGATCCTCCGCTATCTTGACGTTGCATCAAGTGCAGAAATGTGGTAGCTATGATTGTGTTGCGAAAATGAATGCTGTGCGATTGCCATAAATAACGAATAAAAATGACTGCGTATGCAGTAGTGTGACTGACAACACTTTCGACTTAAAATGGACTTTATTGTAACCGAGCTAGAACGTGAGCATATTATAATATTTATATACTTTGCTTGTGATGGAGCAAGAAAGAGAGCCAATTCACCCCGACATGGATAACGGTAAAGAGTTGAGTGTGACCGAGAGTTTAGGAGAGGATGTTCCAGGCAGAGATGAAACCTTAAACTCTCCTAACGTGAATAATCATGAGCCGATGGGAGCTTGTGAGAGCGGAGAAACAGAGCCGGATGAGCAGAAGAGGAGGAGAGGGGAAAGAAAAAAAAAGAGAAATGGTTGCTAAAAATCATTAATCTTGAGGGGATCTGTCACGGCATGCCGGCGACACAAAGAGGGTCCAGAGAACCGGAGCAGTGAAGTCAGTGACCCGCTGCCAATTGCTTGTGAAAAGCCCACCAGCCTTTAATAGACTTTTGCTGATCCGACACTTGTTTGTGGGCCGGCACAAAGGGCCGATGTGAGCACCTGACAGCATCCCGCAGGCTCCGGGCTCCACTCCGGCCCCGTGATGAATGACCCTGAGCCCGAGAGGAGGGTGGGCAGAAACAGGCTGGGGGTGTAAACAGAGATGGCAAGGGTTTTAGGACTTTCGTGTTTAAAAGCAAGATTGTTGTTTATTAACAATTCTGTGAGATGTTTTTTTTTTGTTTGTTTGTTTTTTTTTTCTAAAAGTTTTGCCTATTTAAAATGTCCATTATTTATTTAGGCTACTTATTTAATGAATATATGTTTGTTCTTAATTAATTATAGCAAGTTAGATTCTAATATTATAGCAAATTAATTTATTTTAAATTTAAATTTTAAAGTCATATTGAGGCCCCCTTGTGGGCTCCGTCCCCCTTGTTGAGAACTAGCTGTTTAAACCATTGGGTGTGATCATTTCATATATTATTACTAAAAGTTTTGGATTACGAGATCGTACAGTACATACCTCTTCTCTGCTTTCTGCAGAGAGAGAGAGAATGTGAGAGAGAAGAGGAGATAAAGATTCCTTCACCCCAAGACAAGTTTGTTTAGCCTTGATATATTGGAGTCTAAATGCATCAAATTCTCTTACCAAAGTTTCAAATGATTCACTTCATTCCTAACCACACCATGCTTATGTAGACTGTTCCTTTCCACTAATATATTTCACTCCACATATCCACCATGGAAAAAGTTAGATATCTTATTATTGTGTCCCCATTACAACACTTACAGTGAGGAAAATAAGTATTTGAACACCCTGCTATTTTGCAAGTTCTCCCACTTAGAAATCATGGAGGGGTCTGAAATTGTCATCGTAGGTGCATGTCCACTGTGAGAGACATAATCTAAAAAAAAAAATCCAGAAATCACAATATATGATTTTTTAACTATTTATTTCTATGATACAGCTGCAAATAAGTATTTGAAAACCTGAGAAAATCAATGTTAATATTTGGTACAGTAGCCTTTGTTTGCAATTACAGAGGTCAAACGTTTCCTGTAGTTTTTCACCAGGTTTGCACACACTGCAGGAGGGATTTTGGCCCACTCCTCCACACAGATCTTCTCTAGATCTGTCAGGTTTCTGGGCTGTCGCTGAGAAACACGGAGTTTGAGCTCCCTCCAAAGATTCTCTATTGGGTTTAGGTCTGGAGACTGGCTAGGCCACGCCAGAACCTTGATATGCTTCTTACAGAGCCACTCCTTGGTTATCCTGGCTGTGTGCTTCGGGTCATTGTCATGTTGGAAGACCCAGCCTCGACCCATCTTCAATGCTCTAACTGAGGGAAGGAGGTTGTTCCCCAAAATCTCGCAATGCATGGCCCCGGTCATCCTCTCCTTAATACAGTGCAGTCGCCCTGTCCCATGTGCAGAAAAACACCCCCAAAGCATGATGCTACCACCCCCATGCTTCACAGTAGGGATGGTGTTCTTGGGATGGTACTCATCATTCTTCTTCCTCCAAACACGGTTAGTGGAATTATGACCAAAAAGTTCTATTTTGGTCTCATCTGACCACATGACTTTCTCCCATGACTCCTCTGGATCATCCAAATGCTCATTGGCAAACTTAAGACGGGCCTTGACATGTGCTGGTTTAAGCAGGGGAACCTTCCGTGCCATGCATGATTTCAAACCATGACGTCTTAGTGTATTACCAACAGTAACCTTGGAAACGGTGGTCCCAGCTCTTTTCAGGTCATTGACCAGCTCCTCCCAAGTAGTTCTGGGCTGATTTCTCACCTTTCTTAGGATCATTGAGACCCCACGAGGTGAGATCTTGCATGGAGCCCCAGTCCGAGGGAGATTGACAGTCATGTTTAGCTTCTTCCATTTTCTAATGATTGCTCCAACAGTGGACCTTTTTTCACCAAGCTGCTTGGCAATTTCCCCGTAGCCCTTTCCAGCCTTGTGGAGGTGTACAATTTTGTCTCTAGTGTCTTTGGACAGCTCTTTGGTTTTGGCCATGTTAGTAGTTGGATTCTTACTGATTGTATGGGGTGGACAGGTGTCTTTATGCAGCTAACGACCTCAAACAGGTGCATCTAATTTAGGATAATAAATGGAGTGGAGGTGGACATTTTAAAGGCAGACTAACAGGTCTTTGAGGGTCAGAATTCTAGCTGATAGACAGGTGTTCAAATACTTATTTGCAGCTGTATCATAGAAATAAATAGTTAAAAAATCATATATTGTGATTTCTGGATTTTTTTTTTTAGATTATGTCTGTCACAGTGGACATGCACCTACGATGACAATTTCAGACCCCTCCATGATTTCCAAGTGGGAGAACTT
Organism: Moxostoma hubbsi; assembly: GCA_032164185.1. Lineage (NCBI taxonomy): Eukaryota > Metazoa > Chordata > Actinopteri > Cypriniformes > Catostomidae > Moxostoma > Moxostoma hubbsi. The sequence continues at coordinate 47,338,394 of JAVLUX010000011.1, read as the reverse complement.
GCAAAATAGCAGGGTGTTCAAATACTTATTTTCCTCACTGTATGTGGGCAAACCTCTCCTCCTCATAAAATGCATGGTATTATGTAAATGTGTTACAAGGATCAGGCAGAGGCCAAAAGATGGGTTAAGAAAGTTATGCATCATTCGAAACTATTAGTTATTGATACAATTATGTTCACCTCCCCACACATACACAAGCACTCAATTCAATTGAAATGTATGTCTAAGCATGTAAGCATCATTTAAAGTTATTATCATAGCATCATTATAATATTATATCAGTGTCACTTTTTTCATGCAAATGACTCGTGTTAGCATTTGGTACCTCACAAAAACCTGATGACAATACATGCAGAACAATTATTTATGATAAATGTGATCATATATGGTTTTCACCAGTATAAAAAGTCACATACTTGAATATGCAACATACAGGATATTTCAGAAGACTGCAAAAAATATCATTTTCATGTACGTAACATATGTTTTCCCAAATGGAATTTGAAAATGTTCATACATACAAAAATATATGAAATACTGATTTTATGTATGTTAATATATGGCCATTTATCAGATTCCCCTTTGTTAAGGGTTTATGAAGGGGTTCATTAATTACACATTTTATAAACGCATTATAAATCACTGATATGCAGTTAAAACAACATGCATATAGATGGTGACTTTCAAGCAATATCTGAAAAATAGTGAGCCATATTGCATCCATGTGTTATAAATTCTTAATAACACTTACTCAACATTAATAACCTATGAAAATTTACCTTAATGTAAAGTGGGCACCAACAAATAATATATTAAGCAGTTGCAAAAATTAGAAACCTGTGCATAAAGTTCAGTCTTGTTTAATGGTCATCAGGCTTAATTATGTGATACTGTATATGCTGTGAATGAGCATGAAGAACTTAAAGGTATTTTTGCAGAGGACTGTAGGTAACAAGGACTAATTAAGTTGGGACAGCACTCGGAGTAGCACCATTATTTTAGCATCAATGTAACAAGGAAGTGAGTCAAGACAGTATTGAATATCAACACAACATAATGTAATCCTTAATCTCAATAATCTAAATCTATTGACGGTAATCATGAATTAGGGCATTTAATGTTTTATTAAAAATGAATACATGTATTTATTGAGCATTTATAAATACATGCCAATTATATATAATGCATTTGTAAATTAGTTATTAGTCACTAACAAACCTCTTTATAAACCATTTACAATGGGGACATTAATGTAGTTTTAGAAAGCTTTTGTTCTGCTTTCTTTCTTACTGTTTCCCACTAACATACAACACAGGCCCTGTGAGTCATGTAAACTGATCTTATTTATTAACCACATGAGTATGTATGACAGAGTTATACCGTAAATATTTATTTCACAGCCAAACACACAAATACAAATTCACAAGTCAAACAGACTCACTCAGACAGAAACTAATATTAAGATGCATATACAGTAGATAAAACCTGTGTATGATTGAGAGAGAGATAATAAAAAAAAGACGAGCAAGGAAATGGGGGGTTGACTATAGAAATATGGCTTGTAAATAAATCTGTTTGGGAATTGGGGGTGTGCAGATGAAATATGGAGGCCAGGATGTAGAGCAATGTGAAAAACTAGGGAACGCCAGGGAATAATAAATCTCCCCACGTAGCTCCCCGGAAAAATAAATACATGGCTGTGTAAGAGCCATCCATCTGGGATACAGATCACAACAAAGACGTCCCTGAGCACCCATCCTCTAGAACCTCCTCGCCCTACACCTCCTCATCTACTCCTCTTAGTTCTGCTTATTTATTCACACATTTTTATTCTTATTTATTTGTATGTTTGTCAAATCAAGTGGAAACCGCCAGTGGGGGGGTCGGGGGAGTTGTTTATTGGTTTTAAAAATTAAATGTAATTTTTCTCTCTCTTAAATGCTTTTAGTGGTGACGGGGAGGGTGTGTTTGTAGCTCTAAGTAATGACTGCACACAAGGGATTTTATAAACAAGTACCACTGGTGACCATTTAAAAGTCTTGCATATTGGATTGAACAAGCCCAAATGAAAAACATACTTCATAAAGCCAGAGCCCCACATGCATTAATTTTGTCCATCACAGAGTGCATTAAGACTTGGCATCTTTGACATGCCATAAATTTGTGGGATATTAAAGATCTTATAGGAAAAGTATTGACACAAATCGAGAAAAAGAATGGCTAGTGTTCAGTTTGCTAATGCACATTTTCTGAAGCAACTGTCATTTTGTGTCACTTCTATGACACTTTGGTCTCACATGTCAGCTTGCATGCTTGGCTTGGCTCGGACCACAGATATCTGAGTCCAAAGACATGCGCCCTATCAGGTGAGCTTCCGTTGAAGCTAATCACATTGGCATAAGTGTGTAAATATTGGTGGATAATTTGGAATTTTCAGACGTAAAAAAAAATATAATTTTTATTCCTTATGAAAACTAGAACAGATATTCGACAATGTCGCTTTGTGAATGCAGTGATGTGAAAAATCCTAGTAACTATGTTTCTAGGATTCTAGTTTTGATTAAACACCAGGGGAGTCATATATATATATATATATATATTTTATTTTTTTTTATTTTTTTTTTTGGCCTTATGGGGGTCCCTTAATGGTTAATGAAGGGACCAAGATCCCTCAGCCCCTCTTCAGTTCAAACTTTTGAGTTAATTTAAGAGGTCTTATACATTTTTTGTTCATTAGGTTTTTAATTTCTTAGGATATTGCTTGAATATTTGAGTTTGAGTACTAATTGAGTTAAGTACATTTTAGGGTGCATTTAAAGTAAATGTGTCTGGTTTGATTGAAAAGGAGGGTTAATTTATGGATATGCTTGACCTAGGTGAAGTCTTTTAATGTCCGGTATGAATCCCAATTCTGCCCAGCAGGCATTATTGTCTGTGATCTGTTTCTTTTTCACCTTTCTTTTACAGTAATTGCTCTTTAATTGCTTTCTAATCAGGCAAGAAAAAAAAAAAACTTAAAAAAGCATAAGCCTTGTGTCCTACGGATGAAATTGACTTGACTTTTTTTTTTTTTTGCTTTGGTTAAATCTAAATCTATTTTATGGTTGACATAAGCTGGCTTTAATCAGTTTCAGTTGTCCTTTGTTTTAGTTTTTGTCTGTTCATTTAGTTAATATAAAGGTTTTTAAAAGTAAAGGTAATTCGCAGTTCTATTATCTGATTTTCTGTTTTATATTGTTGATATAATATGGTCAAAGTGGCCTAGGTTTGGACACTGAAAAAATTGCATATTAGTTTATAAGCCATTTTTGTTCATAAATAGGTGATGTATTGCACCCATATTTGCTGTGGTGAAAGTTACTAAGAAATTTCCCCTCTTTTATCAATCGCGAGACCAAACCATGTATCACTGCCAACTCTGCCCACGTGCCACATAAATTAAATCCGTTTCTCTTTGTGCTCTCACCAGCATGACATTGTTGCTGTATCTGTGTTTGTAGCATCAGCTTTTGTAATTTTATCACTACCACATTCTCGTAATGTACGTCCACTACACATCATCCATGTCTCCCTCCATTTTACTGTTTAATTCTCTGATTTCATAGTTTGTGTTCAATGAAACACGGATCTAACTTCTACCAGATTATTTACTGCTGCAGCAGTATTGGGTGAAATCTGATTATAAAGTAATTAGTTACTGTAACCTTATTACTTTTTATTTAAAAAGTAGCGATATCCATCGTATTTTAAATTAATGCAATAAGATAAGTTACTGACTTTGAATTAAGTTAAATACGTTTAAGTACATTACTTGGGTTATACATTTCTAAAATAACATTTATTTTAATGTGTGCTAATATGCAGAGTCACTGTAAGGGAGAAACGTGCTGCTGAGTGTTTAGGGGAAATATCAAGACATTAAACATTTAAGTTAGTAATTACAATTTTAATGAAGTCATTTGTAATAGATTAATTTTTTCTGTAATTTCAGTACACCCAACACATATCTGAAATATTCAACCTTTTACCCCTTTTTCTCTCCTTCTATGGGTGTGACTATCATGAAACCTGTCAAAAACATGTCTGGGTCAAATTTCCTCCCAAAATAAAAAAAAAAATACAAAATAAAATTATACTAAATAAAATTATGCCTTTTTATATGCTTTATGTTGTTATTTCTACCAGAAAGACTCGGGAGAATAAAGCTAGTGCAATTATCCATTTATTGACAGCTCAACAAGCAATATAATGATAAGTTCTTTGGCGTAGGCCCCGTCCGAAGCTCACAGTCCGGGGGACCGGACTCTGCTTTTCCTGCCTTGTGGTGGAGGCAGGGGCGCAGCCGATCCCAGTGAGGTATGAGAAGGGGCCATCCTGGTGGTGGTGGGGAGGATGGAAGGGAAGAAATCGTCTTGGTGGTGGAGAGGGTGGAGGTGAATGGAAGCGTCAGCGTCTGCGAACTCAGACAAGTGTAAGTAACTATCTTTTATACTGCAAGAGTTAGAACGTGATTGGATAAAAGAGAAGGAATGAGTGACGTAACAATTGAGTCTTCCTGGCAGAACTTATGCTAGAGCTACCATTTCTACCAGAAAGACTCGGGAGAATAAAGCTAGTGCAATTATCCATTTATTGACAGCTCAACAAGCAATATAATGATAAGTTCTTTGGCGTAGGCCCCGTCCGAAGCTCACAGTCCGGGGGACCGGACTCTGCTTTTCCTGCCTTGTGGTGGAGGCAGGGGCGCAGCCGACCCCCAAAGAAGGTGGAAAAATAATTCCACCGGGACATAAACCTACCCCAAAGAACAGTAAAGAGAAGTATACCCACCAGTTGAATATCTTGGAGAGCCTAAACATGGAGAGAGAAGAGGATTAATAATGAGCATGACATAACGCCTTAAAGACAAAATCTAATTAGAAAGAGATGACTTAATTATAAGAAGGCAAAAAAAAACAAAAAAAACATAAAGCATTAAAAATACTGTTGCTGTATATACGTTAGCATATATCTGTTGCTGACGCTTTCATACAAGCGACTTGATAGGTTTTTGGGATGTACAGCAACTGATCAATCAGTTAAACACTGAGAATGAGTTGAAGGGAAAGTGAGCATAGGAGGGATAGAGATAAAACTGTGAATTGGCTAATTAGTATATGAAGAATCAATGAAAACGAGCCGTTATAGGCACATGAAGACAAGGACACACAGAGACAGGCCACCTTGGGCCACACAGAACAGGGCCACCTTGGGCCACACAGAACAGGGCCACCTTGGGCCACACAGAACAGGGCCACCTAAGGCCACATAGATCCGGCCCTAATGACCACAAAGCGGGGCCACACTGGCCACATGGCCTTGCTAGACCACAGAGACAAGGCCGCACAGCCACACGGCCTTGATAGACCACAGAGACGAGGCTGGCAAACAGCCACAACGGCGCCTAGTGCCGCACATAAAACAAAGTAGACTGGACGAGGCCGCGAGGCCACATAAAACCAAACACGAGGGCCACATGGCCATCTTTTAGTGAGGCTACAGTGCCTCGAGGCCACTTGGCCATGCAGACAACGGCCGCTAGGCCACATAGAACCGATGCCACTAGGGCCACGAGACCACTTGGCCATTTTTTACATATTAGGACAAGGCAACGTTGTGCCACAAGGCCACTAAAGACCACGCGGAACAAGCAACGTAGACAACGGTCGCTTGGCCACATAGAACCGATGCCACTAGGGCCACGAGACCACTTGGCCATTTTTTACATATAGGACAAGGCAACATTGTGCCACGAGGCCCGTAGACCCACACAGAGACAAGGCCCGCTGAGCCACAAGGCTGCTAAAGCCACGCAAAGACAGAATCACTCAAGGACACGGCCTTAGGCCACAAATAACCAATGCCATAACTGGCCACGAGACCACGGGACAAGGCCACATTAGGCTACACGGTCACAGTAGACCACACTGAACATAGAATGGGGCCGCGAGGGCCGCAAAGTCGGGTGCCCACACTGAGACGAGGTTGGACAGAGACAACGGCCACGCCGAACTGAGGCCGTAAGGGCCACAAGACCACGTAGGCCACACGAAGGACAGGCAACATAATGCCACGAGGCCTTAAGACCTACATGAAGACAAGGCCCGCTGGGCCACAAGGCTGCTAATGCCACACAGATACAAGGCCAACGAGACACGGCTGCTAAGCCACATGAAACCGAGCCGTAACGGCCACAAGACCATGGGACAAGCCACGTTGGGCTACACGGTCACGGTGGACCACACTGAACATAATTATTATTTTTTTTTTTTTTTTTTTTTTTTTTTTTTTTTTAATATTAATAATATATATCACCACCACCAGTAATTGCATAGGTATTTACCTGGATCGTTAAAGGAGAGCTTGCTGAGCTTTGAGGATAGTTTTTGAGTCAGGTCTTATGTAGGACTCAAATGCAGAGGAAGACCATCTACCCAGGATTTTAATAGCTGACGTAGAGATGCCACGTTCAAAAGCTGAAGTGGCTGCCCCGATCCTGAAGGAATGACTGGTATACTGGGAGGAAGGTAGACTGCAGCTTTTGAGGACAGAAACTAGATGAGTCCTGAACCAGGCTTTAGAGAGGGGTGCTCCGTTAGGTAGTAAGAATAAGGGGGAAATATGAGGAGATTTGAGACGAATTTTAAGAAATTTAACCATAGATAGGAATGGACAAAAATTATTATTAATTTTTGAGATTGTTAGTGTGATGCCGGACCCTTTGGAATCATTCTTAGAGTGCTTAAGGAAGAGGGTAAAGAAATTGGGTGAAAAGTGTAAATCGGAGAAAGACAGATCGCGAGCGGGATCGAAATGATTGGTAGCGGATGCAAATTCCCCTGGGCGCATAAAGCCGTAGAAGGCAGTGAGAAACAGCTTCTAGCAAAATATTGATGTACGTAGAAAAAAGGCCTTGGCGAATAGAGGAGATTAGTCTTTGTAATAGAGGCAAAGTAAATGGTAACCGTTTATCTGGAGAATTAATAGAGGATTTGCTTATGCCTTTGAGCAATAAACGGATAGGGGAAGCGGTGAATAAACTTGGAAAATCGGGGTTGAAGTATTTGGCGTAGAATTGAATGCCTGCTAGAAGTCTACGGATGGAGGAAGGTTTTAAATTGCGTTTCTCGAAATTGAAAACGAGAAAGGAGCAAACAGTTCAAATCGAAATGGGAAAAACGGAAATCTGGAAGGAAGAACAGAACATTAAAAAGAAAAACCAAGCGGAAGTGTAAGCTCTGTAAGTTGAAGGAGCTACTCCTTTAGCCATGTAATATCTGGCTGAATTAAGCAGATCGTCTAATTTAGCATTGTGGCTGATAGGGGAGGGCACGGAGTTGGATCCGTAAGGGCTGAAGGGCAAAGCCGTCTGAAAGTCTGGAAACGAAAACGAGAGAGCGCGTCAGCGATAACATTGGAGTGACCTGGTATGTGAGCAGCTTTAATAATAAAATTAAAGATGACTGATTGCCAGATTAAACGTCTCACGAAAGGCATCATCGACTGGCAGGAAGACCGACCTTTATTAATAATGGCGACAGTGGCTTCGTTATCGCAAAACATCATAATGCGCTTCCTTGACCATGCTGGACCCCAGATGAGGCTGGCTACAACTAATGGGTAAATTTCGTAGAGTGCAGAAGAAACGGAACCAGAAGTAGACTCAGGAAAACCAGTTGGCCATTTTTCTGCGAACCATTGCCTTTGGAAGAACCCCCCGAAGCCAATAGAGGGGGCGGCATCGGTAAATAATTGAAGTTCTTCTGATGATTCGAAGGCGTCATTATAGAAAAAAGAAATACCGTTCCAATCCTTTAACAGCTGAGTCCAAAATTTGATATCGGATAGGCAGCCGAGAAATGAAAGCCCTACCTTGAGGAATTATGCTCATGGCGAAATTGAGGTGACCGAGCAACGAAAGCACGTCACGTTTCGAAACAATGCCGAGACATGAAAACATTTCCAAGAAGGATCTAATCCTTAAAAGCTTTTCATGAGGGAGAGAAGCTTGCATGTTAACAGTGTCTAGGAAAATACCTAGAAATTCGAGCGAGGTAGAGGGGCCCGATGTTTTTTCCGCCGAGAGGGGAATGCCGACGTCGCTAGATACCTGTTTAAATATGTCGAGGATAGGCGTTTGGGAAGACGGAAAATCAATCAGCAAAAAATCGTCGAGAAGATGCAGAACGAAGGGAAGCTTGCAGACATTCAACAGGATCCAGCACAGTGCTTCGGAGAAACTGTTGAAGATGTGAGGGCTACTTCGACACCCGAATGTGAGCCTAACGGCGAAATAGAATTTAGAATTCCACTTGACTCCGAAAAGTGGCCAGTCGGAGGGGTGAATTGGCATAATTTTGAAGGCGTCTGTAATGTCAGCTTTGGCTAACCAAGCACCTTGGCCGGCTAACTTGATTAACTGAATGGCATTGTCGACAGAAGCATAAGATAAAGAGAAGGGGGCGAGGGGAATGCATTCATTAACGCTTGCTGTGATAGAAGAATGGGGGGAAGACATGTCAAAAATAAGACGTTTTTTACCGGAATATTTGCATGTAGCGATACCGATAGAATTAACCCGAAAAGGGGAGAAAGGAGGAGAAGCAAAAGGGCCAATAACATAACCTTTATTAACTTCGTTCTCTAGTAGTGCTGAAACCATGCCGGGATCATTCCTGGCTGATTGCAGGTTTTTTGCGACAAAAGAATCAGTGATGTGAGAAAGGACACCCACCCGAAACCCTTGGGACAAGCCGGTGATTAAATAGTCAACAAAAGTTGTATCGGGGTGAGAAGAGAGGTAACTAGAAAGATTTAGAATATTAATAGGAGTGGATGGGTGGCTGTTCAGAATTTTTTCCGAAATGGGACTTTCCCGCGGGTGGCAGGTTTGTACCGGCGTGGACAGACAGATTTCGGGTGTGGATCCTTGCATGCACTACAAACATGAGCAAATTTGCAATTAGAATAAGAGCAGACAGATTCATTGAAGAAAAGACATATAGGGACGCCATTAAATTCTGCCATCCGGTGACCTCTGCTGGATGAAGAGAGTCTTACGTTTTCAGCACCGTGGTCAGCGGCCGGAGCGTTGCATGCGAACGCTTTAGGGCAAAATGGAGCCGAGTGGCCGTGAGCGCTGCAAATAGTACAGGCTAGAGTTTTTTGACCTCCGAAATGGCGAACAAGCAGTTCGATGTCTGTAACTGACCAGTCTAATCTTGAATTGAAATTAGTGATGAAGGAGGCGGATTTAGCGGAAAATGCCTTATGGTATTCGTAGAAAAGCGTGCCCCCGTATCTTTGGCTAAAGTCTGCAATCATGGCTAGATAAAGATCCAACTCTTCCCTTCTCTCTGGGTAACTTTGACACAGAATGTCTCTGAAGATGCTAAAAGCGATCACAAATTCGCCAAACGAGAGATTACGTTGGAGGCGAGGATCAGAAGTTTTAAGCAGGACTGCCACGTCACCACAGTCAACCATTTTCCTGTCAGCCGCAGGTGACGGAAGCAATAATGAGGCAAGGTTAATGTCCTTACCTTGAATAATATTAGCTCTTAGGTGTGGGGACACTGTTGCGGCGGCTGGTGAGACGTAACGCCTGCCAAAAGCTGGAGCTGGAGTAGCTGAGGATAATGTAAAATTAGGGAGAACCGGTGGCACGGAGACTTGAGATGGCGTCTGGATCGTATGAAGGGAAGCAGGCAGAGTGGAAGATGTAGAGGGCATGTCCGAAGGGCCGCCCAGTCCAGAAGAGAAAGGGGGATGAAACTGAGGAATCTCTGCCGAGTTCGGGGCCGGATCTGAACCGAAGCCAGGGCCGATGAATGAGTGTTCAAAGGCCGACATTTTGGATTCCAAGCTTTTAACTGTTTGAGAGAGGCTTTGAACAGCGGAGAAAATCTGGTCATTAAAGACTGTAGGTTCGGTAGACGGCGGAGGAGATGGCATCCGAGCGGGCAGCGATGATCTTTTTGATGGGCGCGGAGAAGATGATTTTGCCGATCTTTTCTTGCCTGTTGGTTTAGGCTGAACTGTCGAGGTTGAAGCTTTTGGAGCTTTTCGGATTACCCAGGGTGGTTTGGGCCAGAAGGAGCAGATTATCTCTGGAGAGGCCTTGGCTGACCGGTATACCGGCGTCCTCGAGAGCGATGACCGTGTCTTCAGATGACCACTGCGCCCAAGGAGAGGTACGACACTGGATACGAGAGCTGCGACGAGCAGGAAGAGGAGACGGCGGGACGAAATCGTCATCAGAATCAGAATAGACGCAAATAAGTTGCGTATTCTTAGACATTTTGGTCGGCGACTGACACGAGCACTGAATGGAAGCGTCAGCGTCTGCGAACTCAGACAAGTGTAAGTAACTATCTTTTATACTGCAAGAGTTAGAACATGATTGGATAAAAGAGAAGGAATGAGTGACGTAACAATTGAGTCTTCCTGGCAGAACTTATGCTAGAGCTACCATTTCCATTACAATTAAGCATGTTCCCTTTACAAAAAGCTTCACTTATGATGCTGCACTGAGAAAAGCGCTTTGGGAACATCTTATAGTTGTGACCAGCTGTGAATATGTGTGCAACACGTCAATGAACATTGACCGGAATTTATAGCCTCTGCAGGTGTAATCATTGGATGCACCTGGGGCAGGGTTATAAATAGATGCATCACCGGAGCATCGTCAGATCTTTTGTCTTCAGATCACTCTGTGTGTGTGTGCTTTCACGAGCCTGTCAGAACTTTCTTTCCTCTGTTATAAGAAAAAAAAGGGGGAAAAAAAGAAAAAAAAAGGAAATATGACAGAAAGTCAGGGCAAACGAAGTGTGTTCCCCTGTCTCCGCTCTATGGCCAAGAGGGTCACGCATAAGTTTTGCTTCGTTTGTTTGGGGGAACATTGCAATCTGCTTTCGGGCAAAGTGTTTCGTGCTCGCCTCGCTTACTTCCGGGAGTCAGCGTCCACACTTCATTCGTGGGGCTCTCGCATGGATTTGGCTGTTGAGCGAGAGATGGGTTCGTCCCTTTCGCTCGCTCTCTCACCAGACCCAGCTGGTCCTTCCCGTGATCTCGAAGCGCACACCGGTGCCTCTTCGGTTCATGAGGGGGACCTCGAATCTCTACCCACCTCCGAGCATTCTGTCCATGATAATAAATCAGCGGAGGAATTACTCGACGTGGTTACTCGTGCGGTTGCCAGGCTTCACTTAGACTGGCCACGCCAACAAGAGACCCCCAAACGCTCCAAGTTGGAGGATAGATTTATGTCTGGTGGCCAGGGAAAGGGAACGCCTCATGAGTCCCTTCCCTTCTTTAATGGCCTCCATGACGAGCTCTCTCGCTCATGGAGGAAGCCTTATACTTCCCGTGTCCACGTACCCTAGACGTCGATATATTCAACTATCGTGGGTGCTGAGACACAGGGGTATTCGATGATGCCGCCGGTTGAATTGACTCTTGCGGGTTATCTCTTGCCGGGTTCGTCATCTTCACTTAAAATACCCTCTCTCCCCGCAAAGCCTTGCAGAACTACCTCCATCTTAGTGGGGAGAGCTTATCAAGCTGCGGGTCAGGCTGGTGCTGCTCTGCACATGATGGCAGTGTTACAGGCATACCAGGCTGACCTGCTGAAGGACCTGAGTGCGGGCACCGCGCTCAACAAAGATGCTTTTTCTGAGCTTCGTCGAGCCACAGATCTATCTCTCCGTGCGATTGGCCATTGGCCGGTCTATGTCTGCCTTGGTCAGCACAGAAAGACACCTTTGACTCAACCCCATCAATGACAAGGATAAAGTTTTCCTCCTTGATGCCCCCGTTTTGCCTACTGGCCTATTCGGGGACACTATGAACACAGTCATCTCTAGGTTCCAGGAGGGAAAGAGCCACGAGGAAGCATTTGAGCAGTTTTTTCCTCGCCGCACTCAGGGATGGGGCCGTCGGCCACCCAGACCTGCCCCGGTCCTGCTAGAAGGGAGCCTCAGAAGCAAAGCGTGGCGAGTCGTGCTCCCCCTCGTAAAGACTGGGGACAGGCTCGTCACCCTTGACAGCCCCCAAAGCAAGACCTTAGGGGAGTCATTTCTAAGAGAAAAAAACCCTGACGCTCTTGCGCCCAGCACTGTGGGGGTAGCTCCCCTCGGGGCGGGGCGCGTGTACCATCTACTTCGCCCCTCCCGATACCTCCACGAATCCTCTCCATTCCTGCCACCTCTGGTGTTTCAGGAGGCAGAGGCTTCCAGTGAAAATTTGGGTGTACCGCTGCTTCCTGCCTTAGTCCAGGACCCGGAACACTCAACATCCCCTCAACAGGAAGTGTCGAAATGAATACCCATCCCAGAGAACCTGGCAGCGTGGAAACTTCTGCCCGGTATTTCTATGTGGGTCCTAAGAACAATACAAAAAGGCTACAGAATTCAATTTGCTCGAGGCCCGCCGTGTTTCAACAGCGTGGTCCCCACTACTGTGAAACCGGAGCAGGCATGTCTACTGTGGAAAGAACTGCAAAATCTCTTGGTCAAAGGGGCCATAGAACGTGTTCCCCTTCCAGAGAATGAGTCAGGCTATTACAGCAAATACTTCCTGGTTCCCAAGAAGTGTGCTGGTTTGCTTCCGATCTTAGATCTTTGAGGCTTGAACTCAGGGTCAGGGTGTTCAAGTTCAAGATGCTAACTATCAAGACGGTCATGTCACAAGCCCAACATCACGTTTTGGCTGGTCACGATCGATCTCATGGACGCATATTTTCATATAGAAGTTCTGCCACAGCACAGGAAGTTCCTGAGGTTCGCTTTCGGGGGTGAAGCCTTCCAGTATCGGGTTCTTCTATTCGGTCTAGCCCTATTACCCCACACATTCACGAAATGCATGGATACAGCACTGGCTCCTTTGCGACTCCGCGGTACCCGCATTCTGAATTACATAGATGACTGGCTGATACTAGTGCAGTTCCAAGAACTGGCAGTTCAGCACAGGGATATCGTCTTAGCTCATCTGGTTTCTCTGGGTCAGAGACTCAATGTCAAAAGAGCATTCTCTCTCCCACCCAGGAAATTACCTATCTGGGAGTTATATAGAATTCAATCACGATGCAGGCACAATTGTCTCCCACTCGAATCATTTCCATTCAGAACACCCTGAGCAAAGTCAGGCTAGGTCAAGGTTGCACTGCTCGTCAGTATCAACGAATACTAGGTTTCATGGTGTCTGCGTCCACGGTGATCCCTTTGGGCCTTCTGCACATGAGACCATTCCAGCTGTGGCTAAAAGCCAGGGGGTTTCATCCAAGGGCCAGTCCCCTAAGGCAAATATGGGTTACGTGCCGCTTCGTTCCCTTTCTATGTGGTTAAGACCCCGGTTTCTTACCTTGGTCCCACTCTAGGCTGCTAACGACAGACGCCTCCCTGATGGGCTGGGTGGTGGTCTTAAGTGGTCGTCCAGCTCAAGGGGAATGGGAGGGTCATCAGCTTGATTGTCACATTAACTGTCTCGAGTTGATGGCTGTATTTCTGGCCCTGAAATACTTCCTCCAGAGGTTGCCATGTCTTGGTGCGGGTGGACAATACAGCGGTAGTCTCTAACATAAACCATCAAGGAGGTCCACGTTCACGTCAGCTGAATTTCTGGAATGTCGGACTCTCGTTGGGGCCCAGGGCAAGCTCCTGTCACTCAGGGCAGTTTATATCCCTTGATGCCCATATGTGGGAGCGGATTTACTGTCCAGACAGAAAATAGCGATGGGGGAGTGGAAACTCCACCCCGAGGTAGTGGAACAAATCAGGGTGAGATTTTACAAGGCAGAAGTGAACCTCTTCACCTCTTCTCAGACAGCGCAATGTCCCCTCTACTTCTCTCTGAGTCACCCAGCCCCCTGGGTCTGGACGAAATGGCGCATACATGGCCCAGAATGCGTCTGTATGCATTTCCCCCGGTTTCTCTGCTCCCAGGAGTCTTGGCCAGAGTTTGCCAGCAAGGGTTTTGCCTCTTACTGATAGCGCCACCCTCATCCTGACTACCTGTCACACTCAAAGTCTTCTGCTCCCCGCCGTTTACAATGTCGTAGCAGGAAAGACTTCACAGACTTTGTCCAGTCTGTGCCCTTCAGACTTATGTCCACCGTACTAGCCAGTGGCATAAGTCAGGGCAACTATTTGTTTGCCATGGGGGCCGCAACAGGGGGCGGCCGCCACCAAGCAGACAATGTTGCATTGGGTGAGGGATGCTATTGCCCTGGCCTATGAGGTGCACGGTCAAGCTTTGCCAGTAGGCATCAGGGCTCACTCTACCAGAGGGGTCGCATCCTCTGAAGTCTTGGCCAGAGGGGTCCCTCTGCAGCATATTTGTGATGCGGCAGGCTGGCCCTCTCCAAAACACATTCATTAGATTCTATAGTTTGGATGTTCATGCCACTCCGTCGCAATGCGGGCTCTTATGTCCTTGAGTCGACATCTCAAGCTCATGTCTGAGCCCTCTCATGCTTTTGTGAGCACACTACACAACCGTAGGGGGTCCAGACAGCCACAGTGCAGCAGCGTGGGTATTCTCGTTCCCAAAGCGCTTTTCTCAGTGCAGCATCATAAGTGAAGCTTTTTGTAAAGGGAACATCTCAGGTTACTTAAGTGTAACCCTTGTTCCCTGAAAAAAAGTGGAACGAGATTCTGCGCTTCACTGCCACACTGGGATGCCCCAGGACTGCTCTTCAGACAAAATACCTGTCGATGCTCCGGTGACGCATCTATTTATAGCCCTGCCCCAGGTGCATCCAATAATTACACCTGCAGAGGCTATAAATTCCGGTCAATGTTCATTGACGTGTTGCACACATATTCAAAGCTGGTCACAGCGCAGCATCTCGTTCTGCTTTTTTTCAGGGAACAAGTGTTACACTTAAGTAACCCGAGACATTTGCCTTATATAAGCACATCACAATTAATACACATATTAAAAAATATTATATTTTACACATATTATACACATTTAACACATATTTCTCCTAAAAAAAACAGTTTTTTTTTATTAAGAACTGGGAATTACAACTCAAAACGTCTAGGTTACGTATGTAACCTCCGATCCCTGATGGAGGGAACGAGATGCCGTGTCGAAGAAGCGACAGTAGGGGTTCTCTTGAGCGCCGAATATGCCTCTGATCTATAAAAAAAGGCCAATGAGAAGTTGGCAGACAGTATTTGCATAACCCGCCCCCGGACATACGTGTATAACAGTGGGGAAATACGTCAAGTTCATTCAGGATTTTTCTGAGGAGCCAGAAATGGTCAGGCCACAACAGTAGCTTGGCTCAGTGATGTGGCTGGGAGGACACAACATCTCGTTCCCTCCATCAGGGAACGGAGGTTACATACGTAACCTAGACGTTCCCCCTCTGTCACTCACTTCGACGTTGTGTCGAAGAAGTGACACTAGAGGTCCAATTTAAATCACGCCATGCGCTGAACCGTGTACGTGTACTGCAGACACAGGAGCGGGCAGGTAATTTACGTGCACAAGTGACCAGCTGTCTCAGACTGTGCGTACCCTTCCCCATTGCCCCAAAAAAGTCATCGGAATCCTTCTGGTTACCCTAGGGGAAAAAGGCGACGCTTGCCAACCTGGGAACGGGCCAAGCCTGGCTGGGCCTTTTTTCTCTCTATGTTTCTCTGCATAGAGCAAGAACAGCCGGGGCCCATACACGCACCGAGGGAAGGGGGTCTTATCCAGTTTCCTATTCTTTCAGGGGGAAAAGACCTTGCGGAGGCCACACCTGCCCGAAAGGGGGAGATAAAGGTGGCAAATACATCACATGGGTTTTAGGCAACATGTGGAACGTGGCGCAGTTGTAGATCCAGCCTCAAGGAGGGGGGAGTTGCTACAACATAGCGACCAGAGGGCAGCTGGGACTGCCTAAGGGAGACGCGGGTCCACTTCGTAAGGGGACCGTACCATGGAAAACACACACAGGGGGAGTCCTTGTAGGAGTCCTGACCTGTGGGGCACCTATTCCAGTACAGGGTAGATAGAGTACCCACAGTGGACTGGGTCGGTGAGTTCCTCCACTGAACTGCGGACCAAAGGACTAGAGAGGAATCATCCAGGTACCCGGGTGGGTGGGATCTTCTGGGAGAGAAAGCGCACAGTTTTACCTCGGCTGAGGGAAAGGGCGCCAGGTGCAAGTGATCCACCCGGCCAGTCCGTCAGCGCGTTACCAAGTTCTACCGGCTCAGATCTGAGAAAACATGTGACGATACTCACTCAACCCTGAGATTGTAAAATCTCGCAAAGGTATTAGGTGTTGTCCAACCCGCTGCTCTACATATGTCTGCTAGGTAGGTACCTCTGGCCAGTGCCCACGAGGACGCAATACTCCTTGTTGAGTGCACTTGAACCAACATGGGGGCGGGCATCACGGCCTGGGTGTAATAGGCCAATGAAATGGCATCCACCACCTAGTGGGAGAGCCTCTGTTTGGAGACAGTGTTCACTTTCTGCTGTCCACCAAAGCAGACGCACCAAAGAGCTGCTCAGAACATCTGAAGCTCTGTGTGCAGTCCAAGTAGGTACGCAAAGCACGTACGACACAGCAACGAAGAGGCTGGGTCTGCCTACTCCCGGGGAAGCAATGCAGGTTCACTACATGGTCTCTAAAGGGCATGGTAGGAACCTTGGGCACGTAGCCCAGTCGTGGTCTTAGGATCACATATGTGTCTGCTGGACCAAACTCCAGGCAGGTGTTGCTAACAGAGAACACTTGCAGGTCCCCAACCCTCTTGATGGAGGTGAGCGCAATCAGCAGGGCCATCTTTAAAGAGAGGACCCTGAGTCCAAATGATTCTAGCGGCTCGAAGAAGGGTCTCTGGAGGCCCGCAAGGACCACTGAGAGATCCCAGAAAGGGAACAGGCTTGGCCGGGAGGGGTTCAACCTCCGGGCACCTCTTAGGAACCTGATGATTAAGTCTTGCTTACCCAAAGACTTGCCATCTACTGCGTCGTGGTGGGCCACGATAGCGGCGACATACACCTTCAGAGTGGAAAGGGACAGTCTCCCCTCCAGCCTCTCTTGCAGAAATAAGAGCACTGACCTAACTGCGACTTGAGTCGCTGCTGGCTCCAAAGGAGGAGACGAAGGACGAGTCGTGACATGTAGTGGGAGCATATGCAGCCTTGGCGATTTATGTACGCTACCGCGGTGGTGCTGTCTGACCTGATCAGGCCATGTTTATCTCGAACTAACGGGAGAAACTTCTGCAGGGCAAAGAAAACTGTCAGCAACTCCAGGCAGCTGATGTGCCAGCACAGCGGGGCCCCTTTCCAATGGCCCACAACTGTGTGCCCGTTGCACATGGCACCCCAACCCAATCTGGAGGCATCGGTTGTGACCAAGACGCATCTGGACACCTGCTGCAAGGCTACTCCTGCCCGTAAAAAGCAGAGGTCTGTCCAGGGTTTAAATGTTTGGCGGCAGGCAGGGGTGACCATCACACGGTGCATGCCGATGCGCTATGCTCATCTCGGGACTCGAGTCTGAAGCCAGTGCTGAAGCAGTCTCATGTGCTTCAACCCCAGCGGCACGACCGCCGCGTAGGAAGCCATATGCCCCAGGAGCATCTGAAAAAGTTTTAAGGGGACCGCTGTGCCTGGCCTGAAGGTAGCGAGGCATTCCAGCACTGACTGTGCACACTCGTTGGTGAGACGTACTGACATTGAGACTGAGTCTAACTCCATGCCGAGAAAAGAAATGTTCTGGACCGGGGTGAGCTTGCTCTTTTCCCTGTTGACCTAAAGCCCCAAACGGCTGAGGTGCCTGAGCACCTGGTCTCTGTGAGCACATAGTAACTCTCGGGAGTGGGCCAATATAAGCCAGTCGTCGAGGTAATTGAGTATGCGAATGCTGGCTTCTCGGAGCGGGGCAATGGCTGCCTCTGCAACATTCGTGAAGACGTGAGGGGACAGAGACATGCCAAAAGGGAGGACTTTGTACTGATACACCTGGCCGTTGAACACGAACCATAGGAAGGGTCAGTGTCTAGGCAGAATTGAGACGTGGAAGTACGCATCCTTTAGGTCTACCGCTGTAAACCAATCTAGATGCCGGACACAAGTTAAGATGATTTTTGCGTGAGCATTTTGAACAGGTGTTTGTGCAAAGCTTGGTTGAAAACTCGCAAGTCCAAGATCGGTCGTAAGTCGCCGCCTTTCTTGGGTATGATGAAGTAAGGGCTGTAGAAACCCTTCTTCATCTCGGTTGGAGGGACAGGCTCTATCGCGTCTTTGAGTAAGAGAGTAGCAATTTCCGCGCGCAGGGATATGGAATTCTCGCCGTGTATGGCGGAAAAGCGGACACCTGCGAAAGGGGGTGGATGCCTGGCAAAATTAATTGTGTAACTGAGTCAGATGGTCCGGGTCAGCCAGCAAGACGGGTTGGGAAGTGAAAGCCACGCATCCAAACTCCGTGCTAGGGGCACCAAGGGGACGATTATTTTTGACGTACCTGGCGGGGCGGAGCAGCGGGGCGGAGCAGGTAATACTGTGTTGGGAGGCGAAGACGCGTCCCGGGGCTCTGGTACTGAGAAAAGACTCAAAGCACTTAACTTGCGCCGCACACTCGGTTAGTGACTGAGGAGGAGGCCCAGAGGAGGCGTCCTCTAGACTCGTCAGGACCGGCCGGGGAACAGTCGTGGCGGGGGGTCCGCATCCAGCATGCTGGGACTGTTGAGATCTGGCGGCAGAGTGCCGTGAGAACGGCATTTGCGGGCCAGGTGACCCAGAGACAAAGGAAATAGCTCTTTTACTGAGAATGTGGGTAAATGAAATAAATTCAACAAAATATTCTCCTCCCGGCCCTCCATCGGGGGATAGAGTGGTCTGCTTACCACCTCCGGAGCTAACGTCTTGGTCCCTGGGTAGAACGTCTCAGGAGGGCCTGGGAGTCTTGCGGGTCCTTGAGGTTGTCCATGAGACGGGGGGCGTCTGCTTCCTGCTGTGTGCTTGACGCTGGGGCTGAGAGCTGGGCCCGGGTTGAGACAGAGCAGGGTGTTTTTTAGCCGCAGGAGGCCGCCCTCGGCGGGCAGACGGGGCATGTCCCAAGGTGGCAGGCTTGTGGCAGGGCAGGATGTGCGAGATGGCTTCCGTCTGCTTCTTCACCGCAGAGAACTGCTGGGCGAAGTCCTCGAAGGTGTCGCTGAAGAGGCCAAACTGGGAGACAGGGCCATTGAGAAAGCGAACCTTGTCGGTCTCACGCATCTCGACCAAGTTCAGCCACAGATGATGTTCCTGGACCATGAGCATGGCCACGAGTGACTGCGCTGTGACCTTCGTGGCTCTGAGGGAGAGGTCCGTTGCTGAACACAGTTCCTGCAACACATCAGGATCAGGGCTACCCCCGTGAAAATCTTTAAGCGCCTTGGCCTGGTGGACCTGCAGGAGGGCCATGGCGTGCAGGGCGGAAGCGGCATGTGTGGCAGCACTGTAGGATTTAGCAGTGAATGACAATGTTGTCCTACATGCCTTAGAAGGGAGCACAGGGTTACCCCGCCAGGTGGTAGGGTTTCCGGGGCATAGTTGGAGCGCAACAGCCCTATCCACCTGGGGAATCGCCGTATATCCGTGATATACGATATGAGGCTGTGATCGGCGCTCAGACCCCAGGAACCAGTCATACAACCGCGATGGCTGTGGGGAGGACGGAGGGTTCCAGTCCAGCCCCACACTGGTGGCGGCCTGGGAAAGCATGTCGGTCATCTGCGCATCAGCCTCAGCCTGGGCATGCTGGCCCAAAGGCGGCAGCCCAGGGGAGTCATCAGCATCAGACACCGCGCTCTCCGATGCAGCGGCAAGCTCATCCACCTCAAGCTCTAGAGGATAGGCTGGCTGGCCGTGAGGCAAGCCGTTGTTGCCTCGAGCACGGATGGGAGTCAACGATCTTGCTGGGGGGGGCGGGTTGTCCGAGGGGGCATAACCGGCGGAGCTGCACCCGCTGCCGCATCATCCTCAATCCCGTGGGAAGAAGGAGCAATGCGGGTGGCGGCTGAAGTGGTGTGCTTTCTATTGAAAGCGAGCCGTGACCGCAAAATTGCCATGGTCATGCCCTCGCAGTGAGAGCATGAACCATCCACAAACGCTGCCTCAATGTGATCGCTGCCCAGACAACGCATAAGGCCGTCTGAAGCGGAGAGCACTCTACCGCATCCAGGAACTATGCAGGGGCGGAATGGCATCTTTATAAAGACGCTTCATGCCGTTCAACACTGCTGTGTAAAGCTCTTTTAGAGAAATATACTCTTTTATAGAGAAAATCATTCTTTTACAATAAACTCTTTTAAGCTTTCTGTGCTGTCGAAGCACCCAGGGGCAAGCTGCACTGCCGTGCAGAGAAGGAGAAAAGATGCTGAAGTGCGCCATAGATCCAACAGCAGGCAGGGCATCAGAGGAACAGAAGCAGGAACAGGTCTGTGACTCACAGCTGACTGCATACACGACCATCGGCTCCGTAGAAAAATTCTGAATGAACTCGACGTATTTCCCCACTTTTATACCCATATATCTGGGGGCGGGGTATGCAAATACTGTCTGCCAACTTCTCATTGGTCTTTTTTCATAGATCAGAGGCATATTCAGCGCTCAAGAGAGACCCCTAGTGTTGCTTCTTCGACACAACGTCGAAGTGAGCGACAGACGGGGAACTCAACTCAAAAGTGAAACATCTGGATAAATTTTCTAGAAGCAAAGCTTAATGTATCTTTTTACCTCTTTTAATTATTTTCTTCTTTCTTTCTTTTGATTTCAGGTTGAAATGTGCAGACTGATCTCACGGTGAAATCGTAAATAGTATGTTGACTTTTCTTTCACTAAAATCAGTCTGTGCTTACAGAAATACAAAAAACTGCCCCCAGTGGCCAAAGCTGTAAGTGTTGTTGGGTGTATGTGCACTTGTGAGCTCCAATTTCTGGGTGCAATGTGCACAGAGGGGCGCCAAAAGTGATTTATGAAGTGAGTGGTTTTCAGCTGTACAGGCTGTAATACAGTGAAGAGGAATTCATATTTCAGAAACTGTATAAACCTGACCATCAGTGGAGTAAAAATGTAATGTTAGAGGGAAAAACCTAGAGAATCATGCTCATCACTGATTACTCAAACACTGGTTTAACTAAGGGTGTAACGATTCATCAATCTGGATCAATCTATCAATCAAATAACCAAAGATGCGACAACATCGATGCAACGTGTAAACATCAATGTGTATTTTTTAAGATGCACCTTTATTTCATGTCAGCCATGTCCAAACGCATTTATATCCAAGTGCATGAAAGCATCAGTCGGTGCAGCAATCTAAAACTTTGAGCAATGGCAGCCAAGAAATAGGCATGGATAACTTATAGATTAACAAACATTCCAATTCAGATTTCCTGGTTATTTTGGCATCACTGAAAAAACAAAACAAACTGCTGTCTATGGGCTCTTTCCGAAAGATTATTGGAGGATTTGGCTTCTTTAAGTTCCCATCAGGATCGGTGGATCAGTATAAATGCTTGCTCTATATAGACCCATTCACCCTGCAGCTGCTGTTGGTAGATTTGAACTTTTCACAAAATCAATCCCAAAGTGCAGTTACTGTGATGGATATGAGGCCAAATAGGATCTAACGATGATCTTGTATGAACAAAACCCCTGTAAGATCTAATGGAATGAATGGCAACCCTGTCTCCACCACCACAGCACATAGACTACTGTTTGTGAAAGGATATGTAAAAAAAATAATTTAATAGTAGTAAAATCATGTCTGTGCATTAATTTTGATTAAGTAACTTTTTCAATCAAAATCAGCTGTTATTAGGTTTGTATATTGATGATCAACTGTGTGACATTATTATTTATGGTTTTTATTAGTTTTCAACAACTGAAGTACCTTATTGTGTAGTGAACATCCCAGTTTGGATGCTGGATTTACACTTTTCAGATAGCTCGATAAAATTTGGAACTACACCAATGGTCTCTTTGTCTGATAGGGTTTTAAAGTGAATGAGTCATCAAATCCTGAAAGCATATACAGGATTAAAGAGATAGAAAGACAGACAGAAAGTGAGAGAGATTATACACTGTTTATTTTATTTATTTATAATATATTTTTATATATATATATAATTTACTTTATTTATTTTTTTATTTTTCCCTGTTTTTCCACACTTGTTTAATACAGAATTTGTTCTACCTTGTTAATTTTGTATTTTTCATGCTCATATAAATGCTTTGGCAATACAATGTACAATTTGTCATGCCAATAAAGCTAATTTTAATTGAATTGAATTGAACTGAGAGAGCTTGAGCATGTTAATGTGATGCTTAGAAGGTTTGATAACTGGAGGGGAGCGTTACTGAATAAATCCAGCCTAATTTATTATAGGTAAAACAAAAACAATGTTGAGCACTATTACAGTATTTTGGTTGTGAGCGAGGCAACCAATCTGACCTAATTTGTCATGTAACCCAGTGTGTGAGAGAGAAGGTATAAGCTTTTAGAGTCCGTCACTCCGCCCACCCACTAGAAACCACTTACTGTGGTAATGGACTGTCCAGACATCTCTATGATCTGAGTAATAAGGTGCAGCATTCACTCATGGCCACACATCACTTGTAGTCATTTTAAAAATAAAGTAAAATAAAAATATTACTTTTTAAAATATGCCCTGGATGGTTCCATTGCATGGCTATAGGGTGTAGTACAGAAGATGAACAGAGTCTGTTTGGGCCATATTTATGTCTCACACAAGTGTATGTGCGAGTGCATGAACAATCGGAAGTAAATACAGGACCTACAGCCCATTTTTTCTTGAGCCGATGGTGATGCATGGTTGTGCAGCATGTAGCACATTTGTCACCAGGCGAGGTGATTGTGTCTTAGCACATCTGGGTTTTTCTCCTAATATCATTATCAGTCAGGTGTCTCAGATGTCTGACTGGTGATAGCTGCCCAGTAAGCATATGCATGATGCCGAGACATCTGAGAAAGAATGCACAATTTAGAAGGCATCTATTTTAAGCACCATGTCTTTGAGTGTTTTAAAAAGTAGATTTTTTTGTTTATCCCTGTTGAAATAATATATATTTATGACAAATAACTTGTCCTACCAGACACAATGCGATAAGATTCCAGCGACCAGCAATCTGTCTTTCCACACCAGGCACGACGCAACACCACACTATTAATACACTAAAATGAGGATAATTGACAATAAAATGTAGAAAACAGAGCAATTACAGACGGAACAGTCTGTTTATTGAACGCAACTAATTTTCTCACGCAAGTTCCTTTACGCTTTGTACGGCAAGCCCACAGGGGATAAATACACAATCACATGCATACACAGGGCAAAGTTCTGTTAGGAATCACATCCTTATTTTTAGTCTGTTTCGATTGTTTATGTTCACGTGGTACTCCTGTTGTTATTTCGCCGATCTCCACGTGACAGGGAAGTGAAGAGAAAGTCAGAATTTGCAGGTATGTCTCCCCTCTGCCATTCTGAACCAGTGTGTGTGACAGAGGTCCGGCTGAAGAAAAAGAGACCTCAAGCAGAACATTTTCTAAGTTTGTGACACCCTTGGCCAAAATCAAGTTGTTTTGAACCAGCTAGTGAGATGCCAGCTTTAATATACTTTAAAAAGAATTATTTTAGACCCATAAATTGACTGCGCTGCCTGGCTTAATGTCGCAGAAATAGAAACTTTTCCAAAAATAGAAAGCCCTGTCACTGTCGCTCATCGTGTGTCACGGCTGGGTAGGACAAAAACTCTGATTAACATGGAAAAGATTCCTTTTATCACATGTCGCGGCACCGCGTTGCTTCTGGTTAGGACACAGTGTAAGGACAAGCCAGATTGACCTGTTTAGATGGTTTTAGAGGGTTTTTGGGCACTTGATATTTTTAAAGGCATTTTTTGCAATTAATTACGTAATGCTCAGTCCAACTGAAGTAACTGGAGAATGGAGGTCCCCCTCGAGTATTTTCCTTAGATACGGGACAAGATACCTTCAATACAGGACATTTCCGACCTAACGATTTTGAGTGTTTAGCTGCTAAAATATGGGACAGCAGGTGCCACTTATGGGACAAATGGAAACTTGTGTTTAAAAAGATCTGTGAGGAAGGTTAAAGAAAGATCACAAATGTAAATATAGATTAACGCAGGATGTTAAGGTATGCGTAAGCCACTCAAAATAAACAAAGAATGATGATTCATAAATTCTTTCAGATTATGTACTCTCTCATGGCCCTGGGGATCCACAGTGTTTCACATGCTTTAATTTAGCACAGGCTTAGAAATGAGCACATCTAATGGGGCCTCTTAATCCGGATGACAGGTTTAGCGGTGCTAAGTTATAGCAGTGCCCAATGTTCACTTGTTAAGACCCAATGGCCTCATGCTGGCTAAGGGTAATATACCTTACCACCTCACATCTGTCTTACTGTTTTCCATTCCTCTAATTTTTCTTCTGTAAAAACTTGTTTTAAATTTTGTGATGAGTGAATAATGAGCAATAGCTACATGTTCACATTTTTTGGAGAAAAAAGAGATGTGATTGGTGGTCGTCCATACCAAAATCATCACGAAGTTAGGGTGCATTGCTAATGTGCTGGGTGATTTTTAGTGTGTTGCTGTGTGTTTACTTGGATGTTCTGGGTGGTTACCGGTGCATTACCTACAGTAGGTTTTTGCTAGGGTGCTGTGGGTGGTTGCTAAATGGCCCGATATTAAAAGAGAACACCCCTGTGTTAAGTAGTTTTTTTTTTTTGGGCACATCACTGTTACACCTGGTTGTATGTATGCATCTCTTTTGACTCCTTGTATTTGGATTTCAGGGGAGGGTCTCTGATTTTGTGATAACACACAGTACATCAATCATGGTGTCAGTGTGTGCTACTACATTAAAATAATGTGGAAAAAGGAAAAGGAATAAAGAAAGTGCTAAAAAAGCAGAACAATGTTTCTCCCAAATAGACTAACATTTAATCTAAGCACAAGAGTGAAGAGCAGAATTTGTTTTAGTAGATAAACAGAGAATTAACTCATCTTCAGATGTTTGTGTTTCTTGTGTTTGTCTGATCAGGTATGTAGGTAGTGCTTTGCTGCTGTTTGAATGCAAGGGTACACATCTCAAAAGGTTTTGGACCCTGTTTACAACGGATCACCAAAAATCCATCTTAAATGAATAGATCGCCCCAAAATTTAAATTCTATCATCATTTACTCACACTCATGCCATCCCAGATATGTATAACTTTCTTTCATCTGCTAACACAAACAAAGATTTTAAGAATAATATTTCAGCTCTGTAGGTCCTCACAAAGTGTATGGGTGCCAAAATTGTGAAGTGCCTAAAATCCACATAAGGGCAACAGAAAAGTACTCCAGATGACTCTGGTGGTTAAATCAATGTCTTCAGAATTTAGGTGTGGGTGAGAAACAGATAATATTTAAGTCCTTTTTTCTATATATTATCCTGCCTGCTCATTCAATCTCACTTCAGTTTCATGTTCCCATTTTTCTTTTCTTTTTTTGGTGATTCACAGTCTTAATGCATATCATCCCCTACTGGGCAGAGAGGAGAATGTATGATAAAAATGACTTGAACATTGATCTGTTTCTCACCCACACCTATCACATCACTTCTGAAAATATAGATTAAAACACTGGAGTCATATGGATTACTTTTATGCTCCCTTTATGTGGATTTTGGAACATCAAAATGTTGGCACCCATTCACTTGCATTGTGAGGACCCACAGAGCTAAAATATAATTTTTAAAATCTAAAGAGTTTTAAAAAGTAAATCATGAGATAATTTTCATTTCGGGGTGGACTATCCCTTTCATATTAGGTTTAAAAGGGCCCTAATATATTCAGGTCTCTAAATATGATCCAGGTCCCTCTTTCAAAGTCTATGGGGATTTTTATTTATTCCAAGCATAAACAGTAATTCAGATCACTTTGAAAAGTAATAGCAAACCTCCCCTCAGAAAGGCACATGATTTGAAGTATCATTCATGGGACAAATTACATGCAGAAGTTTAACTCGGCAAACTTAATGGACTGAATTAGATCTATCATTGCTAAATGTGCTTGCATACAACACAAGTAAATCAGGCAAAACAGACAGAGCATTTAACTTTTAAATCAAAGAATTGCAAGTTTAAGGGATACAGGTTTGAAATTAGTATTTATGTATTTATGTCATAATTAAAATTATTGGGTGAACTATTCATTTAAACACTTTTTTACTCATGAAACAAATTGTTGTTTTTTTCACCCCGTTTTTGCATCCTTTAACTACACCCTCTTTTTCTTTCTCACTCTCTTTCTCACTTTGGAGACTCCAGTGGCCTGGTCAAGCATGATGATCCATCTCTGTCAGCATGCTAAAATGATAATGCCAATTAAATGAGATGGGTAATTGCTCTGGATCCCAGCAGAGCTTCAGAGGAGCAGAGAGTGCGGAACAGGAATGAAAGGCAGACCTGCGGAGCCAGTCATAGAGCAGAGTTGAGACCAATAGGTGCAGAGATGTGATATGCAATTTTTAACCTCTACTGATCATCAGCAGGTGAAGGGTCCATTGGGGAGACCTGAGACACACAGTGGCACATATTCAGCACACTCAGGCGTGGACATACTGAACAGTACATCCAGACAAGTAACAAGTTTGTAGAGAATGAACCACAGTGGAAGATATGTTCCTCATTAATTAGACTTCCATGCTATTACTGGCAAGACAAATACAGTAGTTATCTTGATTCACTGTAATTTTATTTTAGCCACTGTAGGTGTTATATCATTGGTGAGCTGTAATTTTAAAATTGTATTATTACAAAGATATTCATATGACAACAGCAACATGTGTCTGTGTTAAGCAGTGAGTCTCCCTGTTTCTTAACCCTCCTGTTGTGTTCGGGTCATTCTGACAAGATGAACTAAAAAAATTCAGGTTGATTCAGTTTCTTACCAAATTGGATTCAAATCCCATGGCTTAGTTCACACAGGGGATCTGAACTTAAAGAAATTTAGACCATTTTCATATAGTTGTATTGGTTTTATTCAATTTTATCTTGCACATAGAGTTGTGTGCTTTAGGGTGCTTTCAGACTTGTTTCAATTGCTTGGACTGAACCTGAGTTTGTTTCATCCCCATCTCCCTGCCCCCGCTGGTCTCTGTCCACATCATATTATTTGGGTCTGAACCACGGTCAGATTGCATCATCAACGTGAGTACAAGTAGTAACTGTTTACCACTGTAACTAGGTAACAACTCAAGAAGACATCAGCTTCAATGTGTTATTAAAGTATTCGTCTCGATTTACCACAAAAGAATTATATGCCCAAAATGGCACTTGTGATTGTCTGTCACAGATGCATTGAATGTGCAATGATGTGAAGAATATTAGCAGTATTGAAAGCAAGCAGTAGCAGGGCCAGATAGTCTGTGATAAGACATTTTATAGTTTCTTAAGGAGCAACTTCTAAAGAATTTCCATCAATCTTTTACTTAGAAATGAGAGCAACTCATCTGTAGTCCTTAAGGTTGCTAGAATGGCCTATCACTGAAAAGACGGTATGGACCAGCATGAATTCCCATGCTGGTTATTGCTGGTATGGTGCTGGTCTATAGCCATGCTGTTCACCAGGTCAACCTATATTGTCCTTCTAGTGATACTGGTTGACCAAGGTAGCCTTGCTGATTAACTTGTTGGGACACCAACAAACCATCATCCCATGATGGGAACCAGTATCCAAAGCATAACATACTGTATGCTGGTCTGTCTTTAAAAACACAGAAAGACCTCCTGAGCTGCAGCACTTTCTACATTATTGAAGAACCCCTCAGAGCTAGTTGGTGCATATCTGCATCACCCTGAAGCAGAAAAAATAAGCTGTTGTCTGTCCTTAGTGTGGTCACTATTGGAATTTACAGCTGTCCATAGTCCCTTTTCCAGGTGCCTAAACAGAAAGCAACTCATGTGCTGATGCAACACACTTTCAGTTGATGGACACCCCATTCCTATGTATGCCACATTGATCCTTAAAGAGATTGTATATACAAATATAATTTTGTGTGAATCAATCACTATGAATTGTATTCCTTACATTTTTGACTGTTGCATCATATGTTAAAGACACTGAATTAAATAACTTTGGATTTTCAAATACCTTCTCTAAACTCATAAGACACGGAAACAAAGGCTGATGCTGCATGTTTATTCAACCTAGTTTCCTAAAATAAAGTAACTATACCTAATGTGATAATACAATGGTGTCTTATGACATCTTAATGCTTTTACTATAGCGCA
This sequence comes from Moxostoma hubbsi, assembly GCA_032164185.1. Classification (NCBI taxonomy): domain Eukaryota; kingdom Metazoa; phylum Chordata; class Actinopteri; order Cypriniformes; family Catostomidae; genus Moxostoma; species Moxostoma hubbsi. The sequence continues at coordinate 47,310,035 of JAVLUX010000011.1, read as the reverse complement.
TGACTTGTAAGATTATACATTTACATTAAACAACCAACTACATTTACAAGCTTGTTCGAGTGCAATGAAATTGCACATTAGCTTAACTGGTAGAGCATTGTGCTTGCGATGTAAAAAGATTGGGGTACGAGTCCTGAAGAGCACGAGTCGACGCGTAAGCCAAAAAATCTGCAGTAATAGCATTTTTATCTTACATTTGCTTTTATTACACTTTCAGTTAGGATTCGTTTTAAGCAAAGTCTTTATAGCAAGTCAGTCCACTGTCGGCCATCTTTGGAATGCTCTTGGGAGGCTATTTCCAGTCATGACAGTGCAGCTCCTCTATCTACTTGAATGTAGATGTTTACACTGTCAGGATTTTCATGAGATCTCTGTTTATATGTGGGCTGGTTATATAGTAGAATGGTCAATTGTGTCATCGTTTGGCTCCAGCATAAGCACCATTTTGGTGGAAAAGGGGTTTGTGTCCACCCAGTCAATCTTGCAAAGTGCCATTTGCATCATTAATCCAGGTTCTAATGCAAACCAAGCTCAATAGATCTAAAGAATTTCACCATTTCACACATAACTCCATAACCATTATTCAACTACCCACTAAAATGGGGTGGGCGCCAACAATGCTTGCTGTTTTGTTGATGAGATTTATGGTACGGGAGAGCCAAAATGCCTGTGCAATGCCTACATCACAATGTCTCTTCCCGCTGCTAAAAAAAATGTTAACAACAATAATAGCAATACTAAAAGCAAGTCATTGATCCTCTGCTGTAACCTCCCTGGCCGCTTTCCAGCAGTGCTTGCCGTTGACTTATTGTGAAGTAGCAGTGTGCCAAGTCCATAATTAGACTCTTTTGTTCCCCCCATTGTTGTTGGAAACGTAATTATGAAAGATGAAACACAGCCTTCAGTGAGATTGCTGTAAAATAGCATAATTAATACAGGGTTTTGTGTGAACAATTCCAGTTTACAGAGACCCCTGCATTGCCAGCAAAATTAATTAAGTGTGCCAGAATTTATGAGGGAGGTGCCAGAATGAAAAGAATTAATCAGAGTTAGAAGATGGATGGGTACTAGAAAATGACTAAGATCTAACTGCTTTAGGGGCGAGCTTCAAGGGATGGCCAGGATGGCGCTGACGCAATTACACTCCTCTCACTAACAGCTGCACCGGGCCTGGAATTGTATAATTTTTTTGGCCGTGGCTCTTTATTATTCCAGCCATCAGAGCCCACCAGTGGCCACCCCTTCTACTCTAAATAACCTAAACCGCTTAGACCTTAGATGAATTATTCTCGCATGTCTCTGATGCAGCACAGTGTATGGTTATTTATATTTTTATTATACTAGTTGTAATCATTTTTGGACCCCATTTATTTGTCAGCGTACACTTTTTAAATCACAGATGGATTTTAAAACTCTACATCCCATTGTAATCAGTTACTAAATGCAAATATGGCAATATGCAAATTACACATCATTACAATACATATCAATATAATTTAAGTGAATCCATGTAATAACTAAACTAATCATGTTACCACATGTTCATATATTGTAATCTACGGTTTTCTTTTTTTCTGCTAATGTCAACAGATTTGATACTTTTATCCAAATAACTAGTTACACTATTTATTCTCACAATATTATTAACAAAATCACACTGTGTTCTCAATAAACAAAAGTTACAATGAACCATGTACCCAAAAATGACAATTGTGTCATCTTTACAAATTGTTTTTGTCATCTTAGACCCATACGACTTGATGTTGATATTTTTTAAGAATATCATGGCTGCTCTTTTCCATATAATGGAAGTAAATGGGGACTGGGACTGACAAGCTCCAAAATTACATAAAGATCACAATTTGGCATTATAAAAGTATTCCATACAACTTGTGCACTATCTTCCACATCTTCTAATGCCAAACGATAGCAATGTGTGAAGAACAGACAAATAAGTTGTTACGAATTAAATTTTTTCTGGAAAATCTGGATATTGCAAATAATATTCATGAATAAAGCAGCAAATAAAGCAGTTTAAAGTGGCTCTTTAAACCTCTGGGGTCTGATAACAATGTATTCAGCACAAACTGGGCTACAATAATATGTGAGCAACATGTGTGTACATGTTTGTATTTTTGAGAAAATAACGTTTATGCGTGGTTTTTTTTAAAAAAATAATTTTTTAAGTCATTGAAATAAGGCCATATAACATATACTAAAAATTTGTCCACAAGCCTTTTGAGAACTGGATCTTGTAGCCTATAGTTTTTGCTACAAAATGATGTGAAAATCATCCTGATCACGCATTCATACAAAACAATATAGTAATTTAACTTTTTTAAGACACTTTTAGTGTTAGAAAGGTCATTTGCGAGGAGGCGTGAACTATCATGAATATGGATTGTAATTCACACCTGAGGAGACAAAGACCCCTCCTCTGGGCCTATCAATGAAGAATGTGACAGAAAGACAATGAATGTGAGGAGACTTAATGATCAAAATCAAGTTTTAAGTTAAAAGAATAGGACTATACATTTTCTTAAAGACTTTACTTAATTTTAGACCTACACTACCATTTAAAAGAAGTCTCTTTTGCTCACCAAGGCTGTATATATTTTGATCCAAAATACAGTAAAAACAGTGATATTTTGAACTATTTTTACAATTTAAAAGAACAGTTTTCTATTTGAATATATTGTAAAATGCAGTTTGTGATCAAAGGTGAATTTTCAGCATCATTACTGCAGTCTTCAGTGTCACATGATCCTTCAGAAATCATTATAAGATGGTGATTTTCTAATATGGACATATTTAAATTGCATTTTACTCATTTACACCTGAACAGATATTTGCAAGCACAAGCTTTGTTGATGATAATGAGGCAGCATAAACACTAGTTAAAATATCATCTAAACATTCATATTATTTTTATATCATATTACATATCATATTTATATAATACATCATACAATTTAAATATCTGCTTTAGCCGAAACATTATTTACATGTAACTAAACTTGCTTATTAGGACATATTTCAAATGTCAATACTCTGAATCCTGGCTGGCAAGTCTGGAAACAGTCCCACTAGAAAAAAATATGTACATGTTTATATAAAATAGCATGTCAACTAATTAAAACTAAATGACTTACTCGTCTGAAATTGTATCCTCGGCTGGATCAAGTCTCTCATCAAAATATAAACGTTCATCGCTCTCCTTCTGAGGAAAAATGTAACTCTTCGTCACTATCCAGGAGTTTTCTCACTTGTGCATCGTGCTATCTTTCAAACGCCCAGAAAAATGAACAAACTTGTTGTTTTTAAGACAAAGTCAGGGGTCATTGTCACAAAGTCATTTGCATTGATCGCATCAGCACATTAACATATGAATAGCACACTCTGCTGGTGGATGTAATCACATTAGAGATAAATTAGCTGAGCCAGGAAAACTGTACATCGCTTTGTTCCACACAGATTACATTGCAGGAGAATATTTGATTTAAATTCGAATTGTTTTATTTAAAAGTAGACATTTTAAGCTTTCTTTAGACATATGTTTCATGTTTGTGTGATAAGTATTCACAGAGTTTTAGTTGAAAGCACACCCTTTTTATTTTCTTTATTTTACAAAAGCACAAGGTTTTGTTGTTATTGTGTGTACACAAATAAAAGTAGACCCTTTATAGTCTCTAATGATGTCTTACACTTATCTGTATGCCCACAAATTACAGAGAATTTTATGTTGTTTCCTCTGTAATGACGAAAAAATCCAGCAGAACACGCCGGCGCATCCGTCAACCCCACAGGGTTAATTAAATGTAATAAATTACTTGTGGTTTAAAGCGTGCCTATCGTTTTCATGATATGCTTTCACTCTGGCATTTCATATTAATAATAATAATTTATAATAATAATAAATAATTTTTAAATTAATCATTTTAATATGCACTTTGGAAACTTCACCTAAATCTTGTTTTATTCCATTTTTTATGCAATATCCCCAAATTTCCATAAAATCTATAGGATGATATGGGCTGAAGAATTACTTGAATCCAGGATGTAAACTGATATTTTCTTCCAAGCTATAAAAACTTAGACACAGGGACCGTCATCCACAATTAAATTTCTCAACGTCATCAATTTATAGACTCTGCCAAGATGGTGCCTTAAAGTCTGAATCAACCTTGTGTAAGAATGCACATCTGTTTATTCTCAACTATCGTCTGAACAAAGGAAACTTTTCAGGATAGCACATAACCTTCCTCAAACCCCTCCTCACTCATGTTATAAATCAGGAAATACCCCCACACTTAATGGTCATCACATGACATGGCCATTTCGACCATCTGCAAGAGACTTTGCCAGGAAACCCTCAGGATTGCAATGGAAAGCATAAAATCATAAACTAAGGCTTCTTTGTTCTTGGACCAGTTTGCTACACTTTATATTAAAATTCATAGGAGATCACTTCATTTTCCTGCAAACAGCAGCCAAAAATATATGCACTATAACACTATCAAAAGACTCAATTATATAATAATTATTTGATAGTCTATTTTTGATAGTAAAAATATATCTTACACAAATTAGTATAGCCTGATGTGACCTTTATAATATGTATAGTGTCTTGTGTGACGACCTCTGCTGTTGGTTTCGGGATTCGCAGTTTGGTACCTGTGCCCACTAATTGCCTCAATTGGCAGTCAACTGGAAACACCTGTGACCGTGCCTTAGATGCTTCTTAAGAGATCACCAACTGAGCCAAGAGTTAGGGAACTTTGGTTTTGGACTTTTGCTTGCATTGTATTTTGGTTACCCTTTGCGTTTGCATTTCAATCTCAACATTGCATTACACTTTCAACCATGCATCTTGCTTTACACACTGATCTTACTGATGAATACAGAAACACTGTTATTTTCTTTAATTGATTTCATTTTATTATTGTTGCTTTATTTTGTAATTAAATAAACATTACTTTTGAGCTTATAATTTGGTTTACGTGTGTCCCTTGTTTTTGTTGCTTCCCTTGAGCCAAGGGTCGTAACACTTGTAATCACTTTTATATCTGAGAAATTGTGATTATGAATTTTAATCTTGTATTATCCATGTTGAAATAGTTAGTTAACTATTTTTCAGAGCAAATGTATCATGTTTGGTATGTAAGAGTTTGCCTTTGCATGAGGAGAACAATTTTATTATTATAATTTGTTTGATTTAAGATATAAAATGTATACCACTCACCTCCACTACAAATAGGAAAAAGAGGCTACAATTTGCAAGAGCTCACCAAAATTGGACAGTTGAAGACTGGAAAAATGTTGCCTGGTCTGATGAGTCTCGATTTCTGTTGAGACATTCAGATGGTAGAGTCAGAATTTGGCATAAACAGAATGAGAACATGGATCCATCATGCCTTGTTACCACTGTGCAGGCTGGTGGTGGTGGTGTAATGGTGTGGGGGATGTTTTCTTGGCACACTTTAGGCCCCTTAGTGCCAGTTGGGCATCATTTAAATGCCACGGCCTACCTGAGCATTGTTTCTGACCATGTCCATCCCTTTATGTCCACCATGTACCCATCCTCTGATGGCTACTTCCAGCAGGATAATGCACCATGTCACAAAGCTCGAATCATTTCAAATTGGTTTCTTGAACATGACAATGAGTTCACTGTACTAAAATGGCCCCCACAGTCACCAGATCTCAACCCAATGGAACGGGAGCTTCGTGCCCTGGATGTGCATCCCACAAATCTCCATCAACTGCAAGATGCTATCTGTAACAAAAGCGTCTCGACTGGGCAGGGAAGAAGGACACGGCGACAGGCTTTCCAATGCAAAGGTAAGGGTTTAATTTAATTCTCCAAAATAAAGTCCACAGGTTTTTCCAGTACCAAACATAAACTTCTTCTCATAACAAACATAAACTTCTTCTCATAACAAACATAAACTTCTTCTCATAAACATAAACTTCTCCTCAACTATATTCTTCGACTGCCAACACTGGACTGGCGTTTTTTTCCCCCTTACTGGCGGTGCTGTGTCTCCTTTATGACGCTCTCCCCGTGCTCACTGAAATTAGAGACAGGTGTTAGACATATTTTGGCTCAGGTGTAAGCGCCCTTACCGCTCCCCCTCTCCGGACGGGCGCTTGACCACGCCCCCGCTGCCACATACCCCCACCGCCCGACTCAGGCCGGGGCGCCATCCGGCCTGCCTACCACTCCCCCCCCCATTTCTGGAAAGGAAGTCGGCGACAGCCATCTGTACCCCCGGTCTGTGGATCACCTCGAACTTAAAAGGCTGGAGAGCCAGATACCAATGGGTGATCCGGGCGTTAGTATCCTTCATGCGGTGGAGCCACTGCAGTGGGGCATGATCCGAGCAGAGGGTGAAGGCCCACCCCAGCAGGTAGTAGCGGAGTGTGAGGACCGCCCACTTGATGGCCAGACACTCCTTCTCCACGGTGCTATACTTCGTTTCCCTCAAGGAGAGCTTCCTACTGATGTATAGCACCGGGCGCTCCTCCCCCTCCACCACCTGCGAGAGTACGGCCCCCAGCCCCCTGTCTGAAGCGTCCGTCTGTAATAAGAAAGGGAGAGAGAAGTTAGGTGAATACAAGAGCGGCCCCCCACAGAGTGCGGCTTTAATTTGTGTGAACGCCTGTTGGCACTGTTCCGACCATTGGAACGGATCTGGAGCCCCCTTTTTAGTGAGGTCAGTCAGCGGGCTGGTGACATCCGAATAATTAGGTACGAATCTTCTGTAGTAGCCAGCCAGCCCCAGGAACTGCCTCACCCCCTTTTTGGTCTTGGGCCTAGGGCAAGTCGCAATCGCCGCGGTTTTATCAATTTGGGGACGCACCTGGCCATGGCCCAAGTGGAACCCCAGATACCGCACCTCCACACGCCCAATCGCGCACTTCTTAGGGTTTGCAGTGAGCCCCGCCCGCCGCAGCGACTTCAGGACCGCCCTCAGATGTTGTATATGCCGCTGCCAGTCATTACTATAAATAATAATATCGTCTATGTAGGCAGCGGCGTAAGCAGAGTGCGGTCGGAGGACACGGTCCATTAAACGCTGAAACGTGGCTGGGGCCCCGAACAAACCGAATGGAAGTGTCACGAATTGGTGTAATCCAAACGGCGTGGTGAAGGCTGTTTTTTCTCGGGAGATTGGTGTCAAGGGGATCTGCCAATAACCCTTCGTTAAATCCAATGTCGAATAAAAGCGAGCAGTACCTAACCGATCGAGCAGTTCATCAACGCGGGGCATCGGGTACGCGTCAAATTTAGACACCGCATTGACTTTTCTGTAATCCACACAGAACCGCACCGACCCGTCACTCTTGGGAACAAGAACGACCGGGCTGGACCAGTCGCTGTGGGATTCTTCTATTACCCCCATATCAAGCATGGCATCCAATTCATCCCGAACAATTTTCTTTCTATGCTCGGGGAGGCGATAAGGGCGGCAACGAACGACCGCCCCCGGCTCGGTCTCGATATGGTGCTCGATGAGGTTCGTGCGACCCGGCAGGGGAGAAAACACGTCCGCAAACTCCTTCTGCAACCTGGCAACCTCTGCTCGCTGGCATGGGGAGAGGTGGTCTCCGCAAATGACCGGGGCATCGAGATCTGGTTTTGGATTCACCTCCGGTCCAAGCTCCGCCCTCTCTGGGACCACCGTAGCCAACGATACAGGGACCGCCTCCCTCCATAATTTAAGGAGGTTGAGGTGGTAAATTTGACGCACATTCCCCCCCTATCGGTTCGCTTATCCTCATAATCGAGATCACCCACTCGTCGTGTGACCTCGAAGGGCCCTTGCCACTTGGCAAGTAATTTGGAGCTCGATGTGGGAAGCAATACAAGAACTTTATCTCCCGGTGCAAATTCCCTCAGCTGCGCTCCCCTGTCGTACAGCCGGCATTGACGTTCTTGAGCCCGGAGCAAATTCTCCTGTGTTAGTTTTCCCAAAGTGTGGAGCTTTGCTCTGAGGTCAAGAACGTATTGAATTTCATTTTTGCTATTCGTAGGTCCTTCCTCCCAGCCTTCTCGTAAGACATCTAAGATGCTGCGCGGGCGTCGCCCGTACAACAGCTCAAATGGAGAGAAGCCGGTTGAGGCTTGCGGGACCTCTCGCACTGCAAACAACAGGGGATCGAGCCATCTGTCCCAGTTTTTAGCATCCTAGTGCACGAACTTACGAATCATGTTTTTGAGGGTTTTGTTAAAACGTTCCACTAGGCCATCTGTCTGCGGATGATACACGCTAGTGCGAATCGATTTAATGCCCAACAGATCGTAAAGTTCGCGAAGTGTGCGTGACATAAACGTTGTGCCTTGATCGGTGAGGATTTCTTTCGGAATCCCCACCCGGGAGATTATTTTGAAGAGCGCCCCAGCAACACTACGTGCTGAAATGTTGCCTAGAGGCACTGCTTCCGGATATTGCGTTGCGTAATCCACTAGGACTAACACAAAGCGATGTCCCCGTGCTGTCCGCTCTAATGGCCCGACGAGGTCCATTCCAATTCTCTCGAAGGGGACCTCGATCAACGGAAGAGGGCGCAATGGCGCTTTTGGGGTGGCCGCTGGGTTTACCAGCTGGCATTCGCGGCACGCCGCACACCACCTGCGGACGTCACCGCTAATGCCCGGCCAATAAAAACGGGCTATTAGTTGGAGAAGTGTTTTTCTTTCCCCTAGGTGACCCGCCATGGGATTATAATGAGCCGCCTGGAATAACATTTCCCGGCGGCTCCGTGGAATCAAAAGCTGTGTCATATTTTCTTTCGTTTGAGTGTCCTGCATCACTCTATATAGTCGGTCATTTATAATTGTAAAATAGGGGTGTGCGAGAGCGATGTCTGGCTGAAGACGCTGTCCATCGATCATTTTCACCTGGTCAAAGGCATGCTTGAGGGTTTCGTCCCGCGACTGCTCCAAAGGGAAATCCTCGTCAGGGAATTCCCTGCGGAGAGGAGGGGCGGAAGCCTCGCCCCTCTCCTCGTCATCCCGATTTGGAGCAGCCGAGGACAGCCCCGGCTCCGCCTCCCCTGTCAAAGCATCGCACATCGCACATCTCCCCATTTTAGTGCAGGACCCATCCATACAAACTCCCCCTAGCACATCTTTAAACACTGGCCAATCGGTCCCCAAAATCAGAGGATGGGTGAGGCGGGGACTAACCGCTGCCTCCACTCTATGCTTTTTCCCCCGGAATTTCACTATCAAGATCACCATCGGGTACTTGTGAATATCCCCATGCACGCACCTCACCCTCACCCGTCTAGCTGTGCCCAAAGCCCCGGGTTGAACCAAGCGTTGATGGATGGTGGTCTGATTGCAACCGGTATCCAGCAATGCTTGGTGTGTACCCCCCTGGATTCTTACCGGAATCCGGTACGCTCCAGCCCGATCGGGGGCAGCATGCGGGGGATCGGAGACCCGAACCACCGTCCCCACTTCCATCATCGGACACTGATCATGGAAGTGGCCCGGGTCCCCGCACCTCCAACAGGCTGGCCCAGACGCCACCCCCGTACCTGCGTCGGCGGGCGCCCCCACCTGAGGGGGAGAGCGGCTGAATGTTGGGGAGGGGGTGTGCGACGCCACCGTGGGTCTTTGCCAGGCTCCTCGCCTGCGGGGGGCAGGAACGGACCCTGGAGAGAAGACAGAGCGAGAGGGGGGAGGGGGATGGGGAAGAGCGGAAAAAAACACAGGGGAAGGGGAGGGAGAGAGAGAGGGCTCATCCGTCCTTGGAATCGCCGCCATGTGGTCCTCCGCGAGCTGAACGGCCGCCTCCAGCGACGCCGGGCGGTGGCACTGGACCCACTCCGCCGTTCTCCTAGGCAATCGCTGGATGAATTGCTCCAGCACCACCTGGTCGATAAGTCCCTCAACGTCGCGGTCCCCCACTAGCAGCCACCTCCGGCAGGCATCACGGAGCCGCTGAGCAAACGCAAACGGGCGGTCGGCTTTTTCCAGCTTCATGGCCCGGAAGAGTTGGCGATTTTCCTCGGGACTCCGACCAACCCGTTGCAGGATGGCTCTCCTCAAGTCCGGATAGGCCAGGAGGTTCGTTGCCGGCAGTTGTTGAGCCGCGAGTTGGGCTTCCCCGGACAAAAGAGGAAAGAGGCGGGCTGCCCATTGTTCGCGCGGCCAGCCCCAAATTTCGGCGGTGCGCTCGAACAAGTCTAAAAAGGCCTCTGGTTCGTCCGTCACCCCCATCTTCTGTAACGTGGGAGGGGGCAACAGGGAATGATTGTCCGGGGTCGCGGCTGTGGCGGGAGCGACCTCCCGGCTGAGGAGGCTCCGGATGGCGTGTCGATCCTCTGCTTGAGCCCTCAAGATCTCAAAGAACCGTCGATCTTGGTCCTCTCGGAGCTCAAGCAGGGAGTGCTGGTGGCTTTGATGTAATGCAGCGAGGGACTGGAGGACTTCGGTCAGCTGGGAGGACTCTACGGGACGACCTTCCATGCTTCTGGTAATAACAATCCCGGGTTTCGGCACCAGTGTAACAAAAGCGTCTCGACTGGGCAGGGAAGAAGGACACGGCGACAGGCTTTCCAACGCAAAGGTAAGGGTTTAATTTAATTCTCCAAAATAAAGTCCACAGGTTTTTCCAGTATCAAACATAAACTTCTTCTCATAACAAACATAAACTTCTTCTCATAACAAACATAAACTTCTTCTCATAAACATAAACTTCTCCTCAACTATATTCTTCGACTGCCAACACTGGACTGGCGTTTTTTTCCCCCTTACTGGCGGTGCTGTGTCTCCTTTATGACGCTCTCCCCGTGCTCACTGAAATTAGAGACAGGTGTTAGACATATTTTGGCTCAGGTGTAAGCGCCCTTACCGCTCCCCCTCTCCGGACGGGCGCTTGACCACGCCCCCGCTGCCACACTATCCTATCAATATGGGCCAACATTTCTAAAGAATGCTTTCAGCACCTTGTTGAATCAATGCCACGTAGAATTAAGGCAGTTCTGAAGGCGAAAGGGGGTCAAACACAGTATTAGTATGGTGTTCCTAATAAACCTTTAGGTGAGTGTATATATATATATATATATATATATATAGAATAAAAACATATTCAGATAATTAAAATGCATTACATTCTTGAGGCCGAAGAGTTAATCATTGATAAGACAATACAAAAAGCGGTTTTAGAATACAATGTACTGTTTACTACCATATTATTGAACATAAGTCAATCATTGGCATACAGTTCACTGCAATCCATTTCACAAGTGAATTTGTCAATCAGTTGGAGATTTATTATGAGGGCTTGTTTAAGGACCATCAATGAACAGCTGCGTCAGACATGCTTGTGTAGCGTCTTGAATACGTTGCGTCATAAACATAAAATTTTTAGGTCACTGTGTCAAGTTAATTATAGTTTAATACTTAGAACACATATTGAGATACCTTAGTTTTTTGCACTCCATCAAGTGTTTTGAACGCAAGAATGTAATGCACGTCTGTGTTGCTCTGCTGCTCTAGGGTGTTTTTCTTCACTGTATAAACTGTGCGTTGCCATGCAGCTGAAGTTTCACTTACTGCCCTCTGCAGTAAACAGGTGGTACTACAAGCTTGCATTTCTCAGGAATCTTCCATATTACATTCCGGGGGCATTACGATTAATGGCGTTATTTTTTTGAACGCGTTATTTTTAGTCAAATTAATCACACTGAATTAACGTGTTAAATCGACAGCCCTATATATATATATATATATATATATATATATATATATATATATATATATATATATATATATACACATACACACACACAGACACACATACATGCATACACACAAACACACACACACACACAAACATACATACACACATACACATATGTAGTGCAAATCTAAATACAAATCTGTTATATACAGTGCAAGGGAATGTAAAGTTAGAAGAGGTTGGGTGTGTTGGATAAATATAAAAAGACTAGTCTGTGAGTTGCACATAATTATTGCTCAATGGGGCAGTTAACTGTTCATGAAATGGATAGCCTGAGGGGAAATAACTGTTGCTGTGGCTGACAGTTCTAGTGCTCAGTGCTCTGAAGTGTTGGCCAGAAAGCAACAGTTGAAAAAGGTAGTGGGCAGAGTGAGTGGGTTCCAGAGTAATGTTTCCAGCCTTTTTCCTGGAAATAGTTCTTGAAGGGAGGGCAGGGGGCAATAATCCAGCAGTCCGAACTGTCCTTTTGTAGTCTTCAGATAACTGATGGTATGATGGTGGTTGAATGCGGCCAAGATTCCTAAACTATCCTACATATTATTGGTGATGAATGCTGGCAGTTGGATATATACCCTGTCACGAAGTTGCTAATTTCCTACAAAACCTAGCTAGTGACTGCAAACACTATTGTTTTTTTTGTTTTGTTTTGTTTTTTTTTGTTGTTTGACGAAACATCATTGATCAAGTGCACCATATTTATTTGACAGCTATAGAGAAATTGAACATTTTCAGTTAATAACAATTTGAATTTTGATCACTTTTTCACACAAAATTATCATAGGTCTTCAGAAGACTTGGGACATAGTGCACAAGTCGTATGGTCAAGTTTTATGATACTTTAATAGTGTTTTTTTGTTAATTTGGATCTTGAAAGACAAAATCCTGATTCACTTTCATTATACAGAAAAGAGATATTCATTTACAAAATAAAAAATATATTCTTAAAATAAATGAATGAAAGAAAACTGGCTTGGAATGTCATGAGAGTTAGTAAATGATGACTTTCAATTTGGATCTTCAGAAGAGGGGGAGGACATCTTAAACTGACCCTTGGCATTGCATTTCACATGACACTTTCCATCACTGGCAGTGGAAATATATTTATTGACCACTCCTCCTCTTCCTCCCTCCCTACAGATTAACTGGAGCCACTGACCCATATAGCAGATTATTAGGCCTTCAGCGCACCCATGCCTTGAGTTTATGTGAGGTTTCCTAGAGAGCTTTGATAGCCTTAATGGAAGACTAATTGGCCAACTCCACTGTTCCAGACCAGTGCCATAGTATCCCTAAAGAAGACTAGCAATGTGACACAGTGTGTGGATGTGTTAGTATCGCATTAATTAGCCCCCTTACAATCAGACAAGATAAATGAAGTCTTGGAAGGCGCCTGGCTGCAGAGCAGTTGATTGGACAGGTAGGACAGGAGAGTCTGTGGCCACACAAGTGTGTCCAGTCCTGGTAATTACCAAGCTTAGTGTTTAAGACAACATTCCCCAGCACGGAAGTGTCCTTAGCTGAAAATTGGCATCTATTGTCAGGCTTGTAGAGTGGTTATGAAATATTGTTTAATTTGTTGGGCAGCAGAGATTGGAGTTGATTTTGATTAATTACATGTTTTCATTTCATCATATGTTTATTGTCTTGTGGTAAGAGACCCAGCACCAGGTGCTTTGTGGTGCTTAGGAAAAGAGAGTGGGAAGATTGAGATGGGTACACACTTGTTCAAATAAACCAACTATGGCTCATCCTAATAACCATCATAATGGGTCACCTTCGTTTCTCACTCCTAAATTCAAAAGTCCAAACTCTTGTGCAGAAAACTGAAGAAAAAACATAAACAAAGGTGGCAGAAAATATGATTTTAAATTTAAATAGCTGCATTGATGGCTTAGTAGGAATGTTTATTATAGGAATATTCTGGGTTCAATACTAGTTAAGCTCATTTGACAGCATTTGTGGCATAATGTTGATTGCAACAAAAAACTTGTAAAAATACTGTATATGTATATAAAGCAAATGTTGCATTTATAGTGAGACACTTGACAATGGAAGTCAATGGGGCCAATCCATGAATGTTAAAATACTCATTATTTCCAAAGTGTAGCCACAAGATGTAACCAGGGGGTATAAAAATTGCTTTCTAACTTTATCTGTGTACAGTTATGTCCAATATTACAACTTTGTTGTCATGACAACATAACACTGGTATCCCTGCAACCTGGTTATTGCTCATTTATAGTTATTTATTTTTTTTAGTGTTCCCTTACGACTTCAGTCCACTTGACATTGCGTTACTAACGCATATGGGGAGTGCCTTCATACACTACCTACTTGAAACCTCTCTACAATAATGCCAATATTCTAATATTGAATATCGAAACTGGCCACTCGTTTCGGCGCGAACTGACCACTATAAAACAGGTGCACACACACCATTTCCTCAGAATTTCTTCCTTCAAGACAGCGATTACCTCTTGTCTCGAAGCCCTCTACCTTCACCGTCGATTCACACCAGTCAGCGGACGGAATCTTCACAGCAGAGAAGAATCTCCGCTCCCCTGCAGTGCTCCGGCGAACATCACTCCGCCTCGCCGCTTGACGCTTCGCTGGTGAACGGACCTCAGCATCCTGATTCTCCGCAGCGCGTCGGCAGGTGTAGAGTATCCTTTTAAAATACTGTGTATAAATATAAGTTATATTAGTTATATAAATATAAATATATATTTATATTTATATATCTAGAAGAGACACTTACGTGTTCGCGTCTTTTTCAAGATGTCATTCCGTAGGTGTTCCTTGTGCGAGAGACACATCCCGCCGTCAGATAAGCATGAGAGCTGTGTTTTCTGTCTGGGCCGCGCCCATGCAGAGTCAGCCCTCATAGAGACAGACTGTCCTCACTGTGAGGACATGAGTCTCAAGTCGCTTCGCTCATGAATCGCCCTCATTCTGAGGGACGATTCAGCCTCTCGCGCCCTCCCACCAGCCTCTTCTGTGATTCCCAAGGGTTCACACGAGGGGACACGGCGGGGCCGCGAGGTCGAGCAGGATGAACTTGAGGTGGATTTAGTGCCGGCACATGCCCCACGAGCCCCTCAATCTCCACGAAGCGCATATTTCCCCATACGCTATGTGTGAGACGAGCTCCGAACCTCTGAAGGAGCGTGCGGCCTCGTCTCGTTTGGTGGATCTGACGCTGGGGATGATAAGGATGATAATGACGATGTCATGTCTCTCGCTGCATCAGGTGACTGGTCAATGGATGATGCTACCGCCCCTCCCCCCAGCGAGGGCGAGGACCGTGTGCGCACCACTGACAGGGAGATGCTTCGCGTCCTTGCAAGGGCGGTCGAAGAACTCAATCTTGAGTGGTCTCCCCCAGAGGTACCTGGACAGTCTCGCCTTGATGAGTGGTTCTTGCAGTCCAGACGCCGTCAAGAGGCTGCGCCCCGCAGAACTGCCCCGTTCTTCCCTGAGGTGCACAGCGAACTATCTAAGTCTTGGCACGCGCCCCTCTCAGCGCACACGCGCAGTGACAACGTTCTCTCAAACGTGGATCACGGGGAAAAGAACGGCTATGCTCAACTACCCCCGGTGGAGGAGGCGGTAGCAGCACATCTCTGCCCAACGAGTAGCAGGGCATGGAAATCACGCCCCATTCATCCTTCTAAGCCATGTAGGCAGACATCCATACTGGCGGGGAAAGCCTACTCAGCGGCAGGACAAGCTGGATCAGTACTCCATGCAATGGCAGTGCTTCAGGTATTCCAAGCGAAGCTCCTCAGACGGATGGACGAGCAAGGCTTTGATCTGGAGACTTTTAAAGAGCTTCGGGCCACTACAGACTTGGAAGCATGCAACCACGAAAGTCATGGCGCAGGCCATCGGGAAGTCCATGGGTAACCTGGTCATTCTGGAAAGGCATGTATGGCTGACACTCACAGAGATGAGTGACAGAGAGAAGACATCTCTATTGGCCACCCCAGTGTCTCCAGCCGGCCTCTTTGGCGGCGCAGTAAGTACGTTTGCGAGCGCTACGTCACGACTCAGCAGCAGTCACAAGCCATAAGGCACTTTATGCCCAAACGGAGCATACCGCAGACGGCTCGCCCCCGCTCTGTCTCAAGCCAGCGCCCGGCTAAAAGATCCATGCCCGCTAACTCAGCTCCTGCACGGGCACCCGCCAAGCCAACAGTGAGGCCACGCAAGCCTTGGCCCAAATGGAAGCAGCCACATCAGCGCCCACCTCGCGCCGATGGGAGGAAATCCCCCGCGCAGCGGAAGCGCTCCTGACAGGCGCAACGCTCTGAAGAGGAAAATGGAGCCCGTCGTTCCCTCCGGTGCTCCGAAGAAGGCTCGATTGGAGACACAGAACACTGTTCCCCACCTCCCCACTGCTGTTCGTCAGGAGAGGAATATTGCTGTTCACAATGTTTTAAAAAATGTTGTTTCTGTGTCATATGCAATAAAAAATGCAATAAAGAATACAGCACTCGTTGCAAACGCACAAGATGCTCATACATTCTCAAAAAAGAGCCCTTTTCCTCTTCAAAGCACACACATTATGCACAACCGTTTCCCTGTGGTAAGCGACGCATTATATCATATCATAACATCCATTATCAGTTGACAATTCTTGTCTGGATTTTGGCCCCGGCCTGTCAAGAGCCACTGTCAAACCCAGGAAAGGCTATGTATCCAAGGTTCTGACCACACCCTTCAAAGCGCAAGTGGTTCACCTCCAGGCATTCTTCCCTCCCCCATTTAATTCAGATGAGGAACAATCATTGCATTTGTTATGCCCTGTGTGGGCACTACATACATACGTTGAGCGTACTTGCCAGTTCAGACTGTCTGATCAGCTCTTTATATGCTATGGAGGATGCACAAAAGGAATGTCCATCTCCAAGCAAAGACTTTCTCACTGGATTGTCGATGCAATTACACTGGCTTACGAATCGCAGGGTCAGACTTGCCCAATTGGTGTTAAAGCACACTCAACTAGAGGGATAGCCTCCTCATGGGCATGGACGAATGGTGTGTCTTTACAAGACATATGTTTTGCAGCAGGATGGTCCTTTCTTCACAAGTCCTCTCTGTTTAGAGCGCTTGCTATTCATGGGCTAGATAGATAGATAGATAGATAGATAGATAGATAGATAGATAGATAGATAGATAGATATCTATTTACTTATGCCCCTTTTTAAGTACGGGCTCTGCATCATTTACACAACCGCCTGCATTCAGGCTGTTATAATTCCATAAGTCACAAGCACTTCATTATAAATAATGAAGTAAATAATGAAGTGCTTCATGAGGAGTAATTCATACTATATGGCTATAGCTCATATATCCATTATGAGTGCTCTCCTCCATCATGAGGAACACTCACTGCGGCATACTCATGTCGGTCGTCGTCCCATAAGACTGCGCCGCCATGTTTCCTCTTTAGGAAGTTATGTCATGTAGTGCGGCGTGATGGGATTCTGTTCCCCATATACTTTAGTAACGCAATGTCAAATGGACTGAAGTCGTAAGGGAACGTCTCGGTTACGTATGTAACCTCAGTTCCCTGAGACGAAGGGAATGAGACATTGCGAACGCTAGCCGTACCATAAGACTCAGAGTTCTTGAGGCACAAGCAATGCGCTCCTTGTTCTCAGTCAGAAATTCTGAGGAAATGGTGTGTGTGTGCACCTGTTTTATAGTGGTCAGTTCGCACCGAAACGAGCGGTCAGTTTCGCGCCAAAAACAGCTGGCTCAAACACCATAGCCAATATTAGAATATTGGCGTTATTGTAGAGAGGTTTCAAGTAGGTTGTGTATGATGGCACTCCCCATATGCATTAGTAACGCAATGTCTCGTTCCCTTCGTCTCAGGGAACCGAGGTTACAGACATAACCGAGACGTTATTGCTCATTTTATCACATCTGTAAAATTGTATGATACTAAAATCATATGACAAATGACAAATTAATCGCAAAAAATCTTATATGGTCAATGATGTGACGCTTATTTAATTGTCCATACCTATTAAATCATTCAAAGATACATGCAAATGAAATTTATTCATAACAATTACTTGAATCCACCTCTTCTATTTTAATGACTGACTTCAAAGTCAATTTTTATATTTTTCTGGTGCTTAAAGCAAAAAATGTCATGTGGTGTAACCGTCTGTGTAGACAATAACAATATTTTAACAAGATATTTTTGACTTTTTTCTTTCAGACAGTCTACAGCAATTATTTTTGCAATTCAATTTGTCAATCTGTCTGAGGTAGACTGACATGTTTATGTGTGTTTTTGTCTTGATTTTCTTGTCTTTTATTTTGTAGTTTGCTTACCCGGGTAAGTTTACTCGGCTAAGTTTTTGGAACTGAAAGTTGAGGTTATCCGGTAACTCTGAGGTAGCTTTCAGGTTATGTTAGTAGCCATAGCAACTTACTCTAGTTTATTTCAGGCAGATGTCAGTAAGTTGCAGATGTTGTCAGCGCATGTGTGCCTTTTTAATAGTGACACAGTGGGTGTGGAAGTTCTCATTAAGCACTGTATTATACTTATAAAGCAATATTACGGTAAAATGCAAACTTTACCTCTCAAATCTTCTTTGCGCCGGCATTTCCAGTCTCATACACCGCAGATTCACATTCAAAAGTGAACAAATTGTGTACATTGTGCTTTAACTTTTAATGAGAAATTTTTAATACTGTAATATTTTTAATATAGAACACATTGGAATGTCATGACATCATAGTCCCAGCGATCATTCAGTCAAAAGCGACACATGTGGGGATAAAGTCAACCAACACTAGACCTCGTAACAAACCATTCAATCACTGTTGGAACGCTTGTTAAAGATTGTTTGGAAAAGCAGCAGGGTATCAGCTTGAGATTATTGGGTTATGTCATGACCTATTCAGTATTCAATATACAAAAAAACGTGCTTGGTTTCCATTAATGTAAAATTCACGAGTAACCACGTCCTGATGATATGCTCCTCCATTGATTTGAATGATAATGTTGTAAGGAGCTTTCAAATCAAAGAGAGCAAGCACTCTTATAAATAGTTGCTGAAACTGAAATTACACACCACACACAATGCCCTTGACCCGCTAGAACATGACATGAATTTTCAATTGTAGTATCGTAGCAAATGGAACTAGCGTTACATGGAAGCATTCACAATTTTTCAGCTGACAGAACTGACATTTCAAATGTATGCTATATGTTGCCGCTAGCTTTAGCGTGTTAGCCAACTTCAGTTTAACATTTGTATCTTAAATAATGTGCACATCCACACAGTGTGGTGTGATGGTAAAGCATTCAACTCTCAGTGGAAAGATACTGCCTTCATAAAAGTTTCACTAGTTGCCAAATTCACCATGAATTTCAATTGCAGCCAGGTAACTCTGCCCTTTATGCTACATAGTGCAAGCCATAAATGCTGACAGTATGACATGTCCAACATTCCACAATTAGTTTTTTTCGATTGAGGAAGTACTATGTACATCATCCAGTTACTCGTAGTACTCTTCCTTTTATAGCAGTTTTCAGTGTGAGTTTGGGATGATGACCAGCAATGATTTTGTGACTTAAATGGTCATTTTGAAGAAATAAGCTACTGGTAAATGAAGACTGCTCTTAGCTCTCTGACATCTAGTGTATAGCAAAATTGCAAAGTTTGATTAAAGCAATGAAATAAGTAAGAAATAATTCAATCCAACCTGTTAAATTATTTTAAAGCAATGTACACTATGAGGTGGTAATTTGGTCACGACACGCAGCAGGTATGCATTATTTTTCAATACTCAATGGGCCAGAGTTCTGCTTATACCACTGTTTCCACACATTAAGATCTTGTTCAGGGTTTTATCTCAAGACATTTTCTGGTGTTCATCCCTAAAACGTTCTTGTGACTAGAGGTACTTTCTTCCTCCACAGATTCCCAAGCTCGATAGTTTAGATCTACCAACGGTGGCTTGTGCTGCTTTACTGGAGCACGTACTGAAGTAAGAAGTTCGTTTGTTTGTGTGTGTATGTGTGTGTGTGTGTGTGGGGGGGGGGGGGGGGGGCAGGTTTGGGTGGTTTAGGAGGAACTTTTTTTTAGGTTACAAACTGGTAATTACAAGGATTTTATGTTATAAATGTGATTTATGAGGACATTTGTAGTGTCCCCATATTTCAAATAGCTTTAAAAAACATGCTAAACAATGTTTTTTTTTTTTTTTTTTTTAATGTAAAAATTCAGAAAGTATTTTGTGAGGGTTAGGTTTAGGGATAGGGTTAGGGTATAGAAACTACACATTTTAAAAATAATTTTGTCTATGGAGAGTCCTCATAATGATAGCGTGATAATGATAGCATGATGATAGTGTCTGTCTGTGTGTGTGTGTGTGTGTGTGTGTGTGTGTGTGTGTGTGTGTGTGTGTGTGTGAGAGAGAGAGAGAAAGAGAGAAACCGAGAGAAACCGAGAGAGATTGTGTATGGAATTACCTCTGTTTGCTACGGCTCTCGTCTGCAGTAACATTGCTTCAAATTTGTAAGATTTAAGCTTATGTTTACTTCTCATTAGCAGCGAGTGTTGCCATTCTTGTATACAGCTTTTCTGTTGCTAAACAACTGTTTACAATCCCACTGAGATGCAGGGGTGCTCTGAAACGAGGCTGCATGAACAAGTGTGTGTCTGTGTTTGAGTGAAAGCGAAAGAGGGGAGAGGGGGAGTGTGAGGGTTCTTTCCACTTATATTAAAAGTTATTTGGGATAATATAGAAACTGTTGAATTGATCAAGTAGCGGGTATGCGTTTACATAAAGTTTCTGTTTGCAGTAGTGTCTCAGAGTCATGTTTTCTGGTGGGGCACAAACAATCACTTAACCCAATTTTAACAATATTTTAAACATAGACAGCATCTGTCTGTCATTTTGACATAAAAAACAAAACAAGAAAAACATTTTAACATAGTGCATCAGTTTTGGCTTTAATCTCTCTCTCTCTCTCTCTCACTCACTGATATACACTACCAGTCAAAAGTTTTGAAACACTTTCTCATTCTTTATTATAATAAAACCCTAACTTATTGGCTGCTTTTCTTTATTATTTGGTCCAAGTCATCAATTTCAAAAACTTTTTTTTTTTATATAACATTTTAATTTTATAATGAAATAAATTAATATGGTGGCACAATTATATTTTTGTCTTCAAAACTATCAAAAGAATTTTAAGATCATGAGAAAAATTGCAGTCGAGTGTTTCAAAACTTTTGACCATTAGTGTATATATTATATATACCCACAAATGTGGGCTTTTTGTTATCCCAAAACATTACACTTCAAACCCATATCACTCCATCAGGTAGTTAGCAAGAGATGGCCATTCCTTTCTCTACCTCAATCTTTATTTATGATCAAATGACACATACAGTAAGTCATAAGTGAGTTATGATATACTGACTTCTAGAGGCAAGCACAAACAAACATGTCCTTGACATTCATCTTTAGATCTAAAGAGTTCAACATGCACACAGATCTTTTCCTTTGTCATGTTGCTGGTGTGATATGATAGACATCTCAGTTACTGTTGTAACCTCCGTTTCCCGAGGGAGGGAACGAGACGTAGTGTCGAAGGAAGTGACACAAGGGGTCTTCTCGGACGTCGAATCGTACCTCTGAACCTGAGAAAAGGCCAATGTCAAGTTGGCAGACAGAATTTGCATGCCCCGCCCCGGACATACGGGATTTTGCACTGAGGAGCCGAAGAATGAAGCACGGCCATTTACAGTGGTAGGTCTAGTGCCATGCCAGGAGAGACACTACGTCTCGTTCCCTCCCTCGGGGAACGGAGGTTACAACAGTAACCGAGACGTTCCCCTTCTGTCACTCTCTCGACAAAGGAAGTGACACAAGGGGTCCATATAAAAACGCCACGCACTGACCGTGTGACGTGACTGTCGGAGCAGGGGCAAAGCAGGCAACTGCGTGTTAGAGGCACCTGAACCGAATGCACGTCGCCCTCCCCAACGCCCCCTCAAAGAGTTTTAGCATATCCACCTTAGGTTTTCCCGCACCCCTGGGGGAAAAAGGTATTACATGCTAGCATGGGAGCAAGCCCAACAGCTGCAGCCTTCTCTCTCACTATGTCTCTCACATAGGATGTAGAGCGGCTGGGGCTCAACCTATGTCGGGGAAGGCGGTCATTTCCCGGGGGGGAGCAGGAGAGCCTGGGTGGTGCCGAGAGAAGACTTGAAGCATTAACCCTGCTCCACGCACCCGGCAGGGGGCGGCTTAGAGACTGAGGAAGAGGCCTAAGGAGGCGTCTTCAAAACTCGTCGGCGCCGGCAAGCTGGGCGCTGAGGCAGGACCGGAGGTAAGGTAGCTGTCCGGCCTGCAGATTTCCTATTCTTTCAGGAGGGGAAGACCCTGCAGAGGCCATACCTTGCCCAGTCCAGGGGGAGGTAAAGTATGGCAAATACACCACGAGGGTTGTGAAGCCGGATGTGGGAAACTGCGTGGTGGTAGGTCCAGCCTAATGAAGTGGGGACTCTACAGACACGGGGCCGAGGCAGCGGGGCTGCCTGAGGGAAATGCGGGTCCACCGAGAGGGAGACCGTACCGCAGAGGATACATCACGGGGAGTTAGCCTGAAGAGGGAACTATGCCCGTGGAGCCTGACCCCAGTACAGAGCCCTAAGACTCGTACTGGGTCTGGCCGCGAGTTGCTCTGCTGAATTTGCGGGCCAGAAGGCTAGGGAGGAAAAAGTATCCAGGCAGCGACACTCAGTGGCTGGCCTGGGACAGAAGGCGCACTGGATCACATTGGTGAAGGGCGCAAGATGCAAGCAGAACACCTGGTCGGTTGTGCCGCGTTACCGAGTTCTAATGGCTCGGACCTGACAAAACACGGGACGAGACCGACTCAACCCTTAGATTGTAAAATCTGGCAAAGGTATTGGGTGTTGCCCAGCCCACTGCTCTGCAGATGTCTGTTAGGGAGGTGCCATGGCTTAGTCCCCGCGAGGAAGCAACACTTCTAGTGGAGTGTGCTCGGACCTGCAGGGGGGTGAGCACGCCCTGGGTGTGATAGGCTAAGGCAATAGCATCAACGACCCAGTGGGCTAGCCTCTGTTTGGAGACGGTGTTCCCTTTCCACCGTCCGCCAAAGCAGACAAAGAGCTGCTCAGAGTATCTAAAGCTCTGCGTGTGGACAACATAGGTACGCAAAGCACGCACCGGACACAGCAACGAAAGGGCTGGGTCTGCGTCCTCCCAAGGCAGTGCTTGCAGGTTCACAACCTGGTCCCTGAAAGGGGTCGTGGGAACCTTGGGCACGTAGCCCAGTGGGGTCTCAGGATAATGTGAGAAAGTGCCGGACCGAACTACAGGCAAGATTCGCTGACAGAGAACGCCTGGTTGCAGAGTTGCCTGGTTGAGGGAGCTCTAGCTTTATTGATCGTATCTATGACAGCAGGTGGTAGATTTACTAGATCTTCCGCATCCCATCCAGGGGCCAGACATGGAGATTTCAGAGGTCTGGGCGCGGATGCCACAGGGTGCCCCGTCCCTGAGAAAGAAGGTCCTTCCTCAGGGGGATTTTCCAGGGAGGGGCTGTCATGAGGAGCGTGAGTTCCGAAAACCAGGTGCGGGTTGGCCAGTAAGGGGCCACCAAGGCGACCTGTTCCTCGTCCTCCCTGATCTTGCACAGCACCGATGCAAGAAGGCTCACTGGGGGAAATGCGTACTTGCGCAGCCCCCGGGGCCAGCTGTGTGCCAGCGCATCTGTCCCGAGGGGAGCGTCCATCAGGGAATACCAGAGCGGGCAATGGGAGTTGTCCTGGGAGGCAAAGAGGTCTACTTGTGCCTTGCCGAATCAGTCCCAAATGAGCTGGACCACCTGGGGGTGGAGCCTCCACTCTCCGCTGGGTGAAAACCTGTCACGACAGCGCGTCCGCCATCGTGTTGCGGTTGCCAGGGATATGAGTGGCGAGCAGCGACCTGAGTCGTGGCTGACTCCAGAGGAGGAGATGACAGGCGAGTTGTGACATATGACAAGAGCGCACGCCGCCCTGGCGATTTATGTACGCTACCGTCGCGGTGCTGTCTGAGCGAATCAGAACGTGCTTGTCTCGGATTAGTGGAATAAACCTCCATAGAGCAAGAATAACAGCCATCAACTCTAGGCAATTGATGTGCCAATGCTGCCGGGGACCTTTCCAGGTGCCAGCGGCAGCGTGTCCATTGCACACAGTGCCCCAACCCAGTCGAGAGGCGTCTGTGGTTACCACAACACGTCTGGACACCTGCTGCAAGGGAACTCCGGCCTGTAGGAAGCACAGGTCTGTCCATGGGCTGAAAGTTTGATGGCAGGCGAGGGTGATTGTCACACAATGCGTGCCGTGGCGCCATGCCCATCTCGGGACTCGGGTCTGTAGCCAGTGCTGTAGCGGTCTCATATGCATTAACCTGGGCGAGCTTGCTCTTTTCCCAGTTGACCTGAAGCCCTAGACGGCTGAGGTGCCTGAGCACCTGGTCCCTGTGAGCACATAGTAAATCTCTCGTTCTGGCCAGTTGTCGAGATAGTGGAGTATGCGGATGCCCACTTCACTTAGAGGGGCAAGAGCAGCCTCTGCGACCTTGGTGAAGACGCGAGGGGACAGGGACAGGCCGAAGGGGAAGACCTTGTACTGATACATCTGGCCATCGAACGCGAACCGTAAGAAGGGTCGGTGTCACGGCAAAATAGAGACGTGGAAGTACGCGTCCTTCAGGTCTACCGCTGCGAACCAATCTAGCTGTTGAACACTGGTGAGAATCTGCTTCTGCGTGAGCATTTTGAACAGGAGTCTGAGCAGGGCCCGGTTGAGAACTCGCAAGTCCAAGATTGGTCGCAACCCACCACTTTTTCTGGGTACGATGAAGTAAGGGCTGTAGAGACCCTTCTTCATCTCGGCTGGAGGGACGGGCTCTATCGCGTCCTTGAGGAGCAGTGTAAAAATCTCTGCTCATAAGGCACTGGCTTGTTGGCCACGCACTAGAGTGGAGCGAATACCACTGAAACAAGGTGGGAGCTGGGCGAACTGAATCACAGAGCCGAGTCGGATGGTCCTGGCCAACCAGCGCGACAGGTTGGGAAGCGATAACCACGCGTCCAAACTCCGTGCAAGGGGGACTAAGGGGACAATCACATTTGATGTACCGGGCGGGGCTTCGTGGCGGGAGGGGGGAGCAGGTAATAATGCGTCGGGAGGCAAAATAGCATCCCGAGGCTGAGTTGCTGAGAAAAGACTCAAAGCACTTACCTACCTCCGCACACCCGGCAGGGGGCGGGTTAGAGACTGAGGAAGTGGTCCCGAGAGGGCGTCTTCGAAACTCGTCAGCGCTGGCCTGCTGGGGTTGGACAGTCGCAGGGCCGGAGGTGAGAGAGCTGCGTCCGGGAAACCGGGACTGGAGAGATGTAGGGCCGGGGTGCCGTGAGAACGGCACACACCGGCTGAATGACCCAGGGAGTGATGGAATCGCTCTGTAGGTACCGCAGCCCGAAGGCGGTGTGGCAGGTGAAAACAAGGATTCTCTTCCCGGCCCTCCACCGGGGGATGGAGTTGTCTTGAAACCATCTCCGGAGCGAAAATCCGACTGCCTGGGGTGTCCGTCTCGAGCGCTTCGGAGCATTTCCAGTCCGAGAGGGGGTCCTGGAAACGGGGGGCGTATGCCGCCTGCGAGGTGCTCGACGCTGGGGCTGAGAGCTGGGCCCGGGTTGTGGAGCTACCTGTTGTTGCTTTCTCATCACGGGGGGGACGCCCTCGGTGAGCATGCGGGACGCGGGTGCGCTGACTGGGTGGCGCCATGGCATGATGTGAGAAACTGTCCCCATCTGCTTCCTCACCACCGAGTACTGCTGGGCAAAGTCGTCGATGGTGTCTCCAAAGAGGCCGAGCTGGGAGGCGGGGGCGTTGAGAAATCGTGACTTGTCAATGCCATGTATCTTGACCGTGTTCAGCCAGAGGTGGTGCTCCTGGACCACGAGTGTGGCCATCGTCCACCCGAGTGCCTTAGCCGTGACATTCGTAGCTCTGAGAGCGAGGTTGGAGCAGAGCGCAGTTACTTTGAGTGCCTTGGCTTAGTGAATTTGCAGGAGAGCCATGGCATGCAGGGTGGAGTCGGCCTGTCCAGTGGTGCTGTAGACTTTTGAGGTCAGTGATGACGTCATTCTACGGCTCTGGAGAGGAGTACCGTTCAGTCCCGCTAGGTGGCGGTGTTCCGCCATCCAGGGTAGTGAGAGCGGACAAGCGGAGGGCGGTTCCGACCGCGTTGGCTCGTCATGCACTTCCGGGAACGACGGAACCAAGGGGGGGCGTGGCTATAAGCGGCGCCGTGACCCGAGGAACCGATCGAGTAGCCGAGAGGGGGGGACGGAGATCTCCTCGTGCTAGCGGCGGCCCGGGAAAGCATAGCGAACATCTGCAAATCAGCCTCAGACTGGGCAAGCAGACCCGGAGGTGGCAGCCCAGGCGAGCCATCAGCATCGGACGCCGCTGTGATGCTCTCCGATGCAGCGGCGATGTCATCATCCAATTCCGGGAGCTCAAGGGAAAATGCCGGCTGGCCGGGAAGCGAGCCGCACACTTCCCGAGCTCGGATGGAAGCAAACAAGCGTGCAAGGGGGCGGATGGTTCGTGGGGATTTACCCGGTGAAACCGAGCCCGTGGTCATCCCCAAATCGCCTTCATCGCCAGCCGGGTTGACCTCAATCCCGTGGGAAGAAGGAACGATGCAGGGGGCGGCTGAAGTGGCTTTCTCTCATGACAAAAGAAAGCGCGACCGCAATGTTGCCATGGTTATGTTCTCGCACTGAGAACATGAACCATTCATATAACGCTGCCTGCATGTGATCGCAGCCCAGGCACGCGAGGCTGCTTTTATGACCGTCAGAAGTGGAGAGAAATCAACCGCATCCAGGAACTACACAGAGGCGGAAAGACATCTTTAAAAAGACGCGTCCTGAAAAGGACGTTCAACGCCTGCTGTGTATTGCTCTTTTATGAGTGGGAACTCAAACTCTTTTAGAGAAAATATACTCTTTTAGGAGGAGAACACTCTTTTAAACAGAAAGAAGCACTGTCGAAGCTCCCAGGGGCGTGAACTGCACCGCGTGCAGAGAGAGAGACGCCAGCTGGAAATGCGTAGTGCGGATCCAACAGCAATGCTTCTCGCTGGTAAAGGTGAGTGAAACAGGAATGTGTTTCAGCTGCTTGCGGTACAACCATTCGGCTCCGAAGAAAAATTCTGACTGGCATTCGCTGCCCCGCTTCCCTTATACCCGTATGTCCGGGGCGGGGCATGCAAATTCTGTCTGCCAACTTGACATTGGCCTTTTCTCAGGTTCAGAGGTACGATTCGGCGTCCGAGAAGACCCCTTGTGTCACTTCCTTCGACACTACGTCGAGAGTGACAGAAGGGGAATCAGGGTTCAGTAACTTTTTTGACAAGGAGTGACATTTTTTTATTTTCCTGGTCAATGGCTATCCCACAAGTTTGAGCCCACTTGTGAAAATGTTTCTATTTTGCATTTTTCTAATATAATCATTTATTTTTAATTACAAATTATATTATCAGCATAACAGTTTGAGTGAAAAATGTGTGCAAAATCCACATGTGAATTTTCAGAGCATCTTGTGAAAGTGCTTTAATGAAATAAAACCTGTCCTTTTGTACAAAATGAGTTAACATAGATTATGTCACACATATGCTTATTTAATTACTGATCACAAAATTGTTTGGATTCTTAAACATTTCTTATGTCATTGTAATCATGTAATCACTAGCATGATTAGAGAAGCAGGCTATTTCTAAGAAGTTTTTCACACCTGCATTTCAATCTACATCTTGATGTAATCCTTCCTCATGATCATGCAAGACATTCACGCTTCATAAGCCGATCAATTATTTAGCCCTTTCCTGTGAATCGCACCTGCAAAATCCTACAAATATTTCCAGGTTTAATTTACATTTTGAATAGACTCACAGTTTTGAACCCCATCATGTGGGTTTATAAAAACCACTTGACTTGATTTTATGTTTTCTCTTTTAATGTAATCTTGAGTGTGACTACTGTTTAAGGAGGGTGTACCTGTATGCTGGGTTGGAAATCTCAAGGATTAATAGTGGTGTTTTCCTTATTACATGACGTGTTGTTCTGAAAGCAAAAAGAAACAAATGAAACACGAAATGTAGGCTGTCATCAGCACAGCCTGACCAATGCAAAGCAGCGCTCTTTTACTTGCACGATTAACCAAAAGTGAAGCGCTGCCGGTTCGTGATGCGCACATGGCTTAAACACACTGCACAAGTCTGTTGGGTGTACAGCAGTTTCGTCACATTTTAACTTTTCAGCTCATGAAAACATGCTGTGTGATGATGAGAAGGATTACATCAAGATGTAGATTGGAATGCAGGTGTGGAATTTATATAAATAAAACAGTTTACTTCTCACTGTGCTAGTGATTCCCCTCCACAGGTTGCCGACCCATGAGATGAAATGAGGGGTCTGGTTGAATAGTTGGGTGGTGCAGATAGACACTTCATCCCACAGTCATGCATATATCAAAGTAAATCAATTAC
This sequence comes from Moxostoma hubbsi, assembly GCA_032164185.1. NCBI lineage: Eukaryota > Metazoa > Chordata > Actinopteri > Cypriniformes > Catostomidae > Moxostoma > Moxostoma hubbsi. The sequence goes on along the minus strand of JAVLUX010000011.1, from coordinate 47,281,659 downwards.
TAGTCAATAGTGCTTTTCAGTTATAAGAATTAAAGTGCACAGTGAGGCGTTTGCCTATTACACTTCTCTGTCACTAACAGTCATGAAACCTTTGTCTTTCCCACTTTTCTGCCATATCCTGTATCTTAATAGAATAGTTCATCCGAAAATGAAAATTTTGTCATTTTTCACACTGATGTTGGAACCATGTGCAATTTTCTTTCTTCTGTGAGGCAGAATGTCTGTTTGAGATACAGTGCAATGATATTCACAGTCACATGATTTTTTTCTATATGTGCATCTATATTCCTATAAATTCTATAGTAAAATAGTCGGTAAATGTGTTTCTATTGTATTTTATGCGCATGTCTCCCTATCAAATAAAAAAAATTATCCACCTCAAGTAAGCAAATTTGTTTTTTATGTGAAATGTGGACATTTATTCACATCTTAGTCTTTCTATCAAGCATTTTTTATGCAATATCCTAAATTTCACATCAGAATTCATGAATGGAAACCCAGCCACTAAACACAAGAAGATGAGTCTCAAACCCTTGACCTATAGAAGTATGCAAAATGTATACTGTGCACAGTATGTTAATCCATCCATCCATCCATCGACAACCGCTTATCCTGTACAGGGTCGCGGGGGGCTGGAGCCTATCCCAGCTAACTTTGGGCGAAAGGCGGGGTACACCCTGGACAGGTCGCCAGTCCATCGCAGGGCCCAGTATGTTAATATTTTTATGTTTTTATGTATGGAATAACCTGATTACATTTTCCAAAATATGTATGCAGTGTGCTCGACTTGACCTTTCATTTCCAGAGTGACGAATGAACAAGATGAAATATGAACCTTGATATTCATCTTATGATTTATTTAATCAGATTGCCAAAAATTAAGGCATATTTTAATTTGTTTTATATTTTTGGAAATGGAAAATAAATAAAAAAAATTCTTAAATAATTTTTTAATATAGTAAGCAGTAGTACACTGGTATTCCATTAGTAATGTGGCCATAATTTCACTGCATGTGCTTATGAACACATAAACATATTTGTAAACATGCCTGAATCAGGGGCAACATGCACAAATGAAAGACATTTGCAAAATTATATGAAAATTTGATATTCATAAACTGCACAGTTCTGTTGGGAAAACCATAAGAGGGTGTCAGCATCAAATTTCAGTTGTATTATTTCCAGTCCAATGTATTTCACCCAGTCACAGGTCCATATAGTGCTGCAGTAATATGCCGTCAATCATAGCACGACCGTTTTTGGCACGGAGTTAAAGTGCACACTGAGAGCACTGCTCATGATGACCCATCCAGAAATAAATAAATCTCAACACAACCACACACACACACACACACATACTATATGCAAATACACTAACAAATACACTAACAACACTCATATTTAAGTACAAAGGCCGGTTTAAGCATACATTCCCCCTGATGTGACTTCAAAGACAAATGGCCCATAAAAACGCCAGCCATGTTAACATATATGTTTCCAGCGCAATCAAATCAATTTGCTTTAAGTAGCCATAAATGTGTTCACTTTTATAAAGCCCCCCCCCCCCTCCCCCCAGCACCCTCCTCCCACTCTGAAACAAGGGTCACAACTCTATTCTGACATATCTCATCACCCCAACCAACTGGTCTTGACCACTGCTGACGAAAACAAGAGACGGACAATTAAAATATTTTGTGTGATTTTTGTCTCATTAATCACTGCTTCCCATGAAGCCCCTTGACTAATAGAGCAGGGGGAAGGGTGAGTTAGCTCTGCAGGGGGTAAGTTCCAGAAATCTGACTCTGTTTTACCCCAGACCCTAGGCTGCCCTTTGGGCCTATTGGGCTTCAAGACACAAGAACGATCATATTGTACCTACAGTAACATACTTAACTGAGCTGCTATGAGCTTAAATTATTTACGGTTCCTCTGCTTAAACTATAAAATCTGTCATATCTACCTCTTTTTCTGTTGTTCCTTTTTTGTTTTTGTCTATGTTCCTCATTATCATGCAGTGACTTGAGTTTTACGGGGAGGTGCATGGATAGCAATTGATGTTGATACGTCCCCTACTGTGGCTGATTGTAATTGTAATTGACTAGAACAACTCTTAACATATGAAGCTTCTTTAGACCAGCCCCACCCCTGTTTAGGCCGAGCTTTGTGATCCATCACTTTCATGGGAGATGGCACTTTGCCCGAAATCCAGTTAATATTCAATGACTCATTAAAAATAGATTGAGAGGGCTGTAAAAAAAAGGAAAGAAGGAAGGAAAACCAGGCACATATGAGAACACAAAATCCTTGCATTAATTTTTAATTATTCTTTATGTCTCAAATTTGGTTGGATGGCTCCCCTGGTCCTCATTCTCAGCCTCGAGGACATAGAAAGCTTAAACATTAGGACAAGAGGGTCATAAAGAGTAAATTGTAGCAATCCAAGGCTGGATTGGTCCAGCGAGACCATAGTTCATGTCCACTAAATATTGAAGAGCATCTTCGTGCACCAGTAGACACAGGAAGACATCTCAGGTTCTTTGAATTGACCAGGTTTAGTGGATGCTACTATGCAACAAAGTTTTGGTTTATAACTTTACCACAATAGCTACTCAACAGTATGTTTACATGTTCAAGGTGCATTTCAGTTGGACTAAAACCCTAATTCGTCTTTTTAAAATGTCATGTAAACGCATTGTACCAGATTGATTTTTGCTAAATCCGTTTGCAATACAGTCCTAGACAGAAGATTGTTGCTTGGCTTCATTCAGTGTGTATACAAGTAACTAATGAGTGCAGCAGTCTGGCTCCATAACAGTTCTGAAAGTAAAAATCCCATTCCTTTTCTTGATACTTAATCTGTTTTTTAAGGATAACTTTGAAACCTTTAAAGACAGTTTAAACATGAGTTCAGAGGTTGTTAATTAATTGTATATGCTTCTGTTAAAGCCATCAGTCTGCATTATTTCAACACATTTTTTAAAATTATTTTTAATAGTTTAATAATTTATAGTAGGGTAATTACATATTCCTGAACAAAAACTATCCACCAATCAGAAAATCATGGCAAACAAAGCACTCAAAAAAAGCTCTGCAGTGACCGCCCACTTCCATGACACAATATAGGAATATAGATGCACATATAGAAAAAAATCATGTGACTGTGAATATCATTGCACAGTATCTCAAACAGACATTCTGCCTCACAGAAGAAAGAAAATTGCACATGGTTCCAACATCAGTGTGTAAAATGACAAAATTTTCATTTTCGGATGAACTATTCTATTAAGATACAGGATATGGTAGAAAAGGGGGAAAGACAAAGGTTTCATGACTGTTAGTGACAGAGAAGTGTAATAGGCAAACGCCTCACTGTGCTCTTTAATTCTTATAACTGAAAACACAATCGAGTCTGTCTTCCTACACCCTCAAACTACTTGTAAATTTGCTAATATCTGAAAATGTATCAATAAATCTAAATATACAGTTCCTGTACTTATTATCAGCAGCTTGAAATCAATAGTTTATATTGCTTTTAATTTTATTACGTCCTTTGCAGTCCCACATGGGATTCATGCTCTTAATAAAGATGTTCAGTACATGTTGTAACTTTATTTTTTGTCAGATTTTCAAACACTTTTATACTTGAAAACAAAGTTTGTAATGGTGCGATTCACACATGAAACAGTTGGTATGGTACATGGCTTAGAAGTTTTTTTTTATGATGGATTTCATGAAATCCCTATAGAAGAAATGAAAAATACCTTCAGAACCAAGATGGCAGAAATATTAGGTAGGCACTGTTGCGCACTATTGGATCTGGCATCTTGTGCATGCTCTGAAAAACAGAGATGAAGTGCAACCTATATTTAGCACTTCTTCAACTGATGTCCTTTAAACATTTGATTACACATTGTGTCATGAATATAGACAGATGAAGACTCTAGCTCGACTATGCAAAACCCCATTGTAGCTCATTTGTAACTACACATCTAAACACACTGACTGTTGGGGAGTACATAACTAAAAGTAATGACTACTTACTTAAGGGTTAAGTTAAGTTTCTAAGTAGCATGTTAATAGCTCTTTTCAAAATGGTATAGCATTTCCCAAAAAACAACCAACAATTTCTGGTTGATTCCTTGACCACAGGTGCTGGAGCCCCATGAAGACACCAAGGATAAGTAGCATTTTAAAAATACAACTGACCCAGGATACACAACCAGCTCTTGGGACATCACCGCAGAGATGGTGCAAACACAATTTCTCTAATATAATTTGTGGAAGTGAAGCAAAACCCCAGACCTGTTGTTGAGAATCAGCTAATAGCCAGAAAATGAAGACTGACAGATAATAGATTCTTGGGTTTTTACAAACAAACAGCTTCCACACACCCATAAACTCACCCCTTCACAACATCAACCCTCACCCCCACCATGTCTGTGTAATATGGGCAAAAATTAATACATTATTAACTCGCCAGAAGAGGTCAGGTAATCTCATCATAATCTAATCTAATCAAGTTAGGAGGGGCATGCATGATTTCAGCGATTCGAAGAAAAAACAGACATGCAAGGTACTCTGAGTGGAGTTTGTAAGCTGATGAGTTGGTCTTTTCTTAAGAGCTAAATAGATTAGCAGACGTTGTGTTTTAGAGCATAGGCTGCTGGTGTGTCCACCATCCTCCTCAACTACCTAAACAAGCAAGTCAAGTCAATTTTATTTGTACAGTGCTTTTCAAAATACAGATTATTCCAAAGCAGCTTAACAGAATGTTTTAATTTCTTAAAGCCTGCAGATAGCAAGCCAAATGGGAATGATGCAAGGAATAATAACTAATAACTAAACTCCATAAAATTATAAAAAGTGGCAAGTAGCCCATCCTCATCTGGCAAGGCACATATTACAATAAGTGTACAAATGTGAACCAAAAATGAGCTGTATTTTAAGTAGTAAATTATGAAGTACAGTCAACAGGAGTGCATATTTTAATAACTCTTAACTTTATTACCCCCAGCCCCAACCCTAAACCTATCTGTTACTGGAGTAAACGTATAATTTTTGTGTGAAAATGCAACCTCTGAATCACACTCGCCATTGTTTATATGAACGTGTTTATGTCCTGGTTGCCATAGGGTAGCATGTGTCTCGAAAGTAATTTCTGCAATGTTCTATCAGTAGCGCTAGAGGGAAATATCTTCATAAATAAATTGATGCAAAAATGTCTGATGGGGGATGGCTCTTGTAAGCTGATTTCAGTGTGCATGAACTTTCAGAGGAAACAGGTTGATTTCCTGTGTTATCATGTTGTTTGAAGGCCATGCTTCAGCTTTTAGGCTTCAATTGTCAACCAGCTTCACTTGTCAGGTTTTGGTGTCAAACAGCATGGATGTGCTGGTCCACCAGCTAGACCAGGATCTAACCAGCCTGGACCAGTATGGAAATTTATATGGAGCTAAGCTGTTCTCTTTCGCAGCCTTACTTGAGGAATTTGCCACAATTAAGGCTGTGGACCCTCAATTTCTAAACTCCCACACTTGATTGATCACTGCATTGATTGCATCAGTGATCTTGAAGACTGAGTTTTAGATTGAATACTGGTGCAGGAGGTGCTGACCTCAATAATAACCTAAATTGTAAGTGTACAGGAATTTGTCTACGTTTGTAACCTGTGTAATTGTGTTTACTACTCCAATATTATTATTTTTTGGGTGGGGGGAGTTTTGAAAAACAATATTGGAAAAAATGTATACCTCCTTAGCCTTTGTTTTTCCATCTAGATGCAACACAATTTAGACATATTTAGTATAGAGCTTATTTGTTAGTTTTCGGGAGTGACACCTGTGTTTCAAGAACATTTCTGTATAGTTGTCATAACACATCCTTTCACAAGTTTGATTGGTAGGACCTAGCTGGCTAATTAAGTCAGAGTATTTCTTTAAGTGACCTTATAGATCACTCCCGTTATTATGAATGAAACTGTGCAAGTCACGTGCTTGCAGTGTTCACAGCTTAATTGATTATGATTAAAGCGATAAAATATTCCAGACCTTTCTGCTAAGGAAATAATTATAAACATTTAAACTACATTAAACTTACATCTCCTTTCATGTAGATGCATTCAGTGTCAAAAAGATAATGGTATCTAGCTTAAGCTGGTAGCTGTGTTTTGTAACATGGCAGCTGGTTTCCACCTTGTCAATGCTGGTAACGAGCTGGTCCAAGCTGGTGATTAATTGTTTATTAGCTAGTCGACCATCTACCATGTTACAAAAACCAGCTTGACCAACTTAAGCTGAATTTTTATGTCCTTTGAAAAAAGTTGTTGCCTCAAAGTCCAGACGGATTTCAGTGAGACTGCAAAGAGTAGGTCTACTTTTATTTAGTTAAAATTGGTGTATACTTACCGAATTTCAAAACACTGCCCCATGGCCAAAGCGGCAAATGTTGTTGGGCGTATGGGCATGTGAGCTCCATTTTCCGGGTGTATTGTCCACGTAGGTACGCCAAAAGCAAGATGTGACGAGAGTTGTTTTCAGCTGTACAGGCAGTAATAAAGTGAAGAAAAATGTTTTATAAAGTCTACCACCCAACCCAAACCTACAGTATTCCTAAACGTAACTAACTGGAGTAAAAATGTAATGTCAGAGGTAAAAATGAATCACACCCGTCACTGATTATGTGATCACGATTACTCCCTCAATGCAGGATCCAAACCCTGGTCTACCCCGCTGTTGACGCGATGTGTTTCCAGGTGTGCCACAGGGGAAAGCAATCACACTAGAGCCGATGCAAACATATCTGACTGGAGATGACAGCGATCCGTGAGTCAGCATAATGTCGCCGATCCTAGTGTATCAGGACTTTCGGAAACAACATGCCGTCTTCCCATGTGATCATGCTTCAAAGTCTTTTCTAAAGGAACTGATTGTGACACCTCATTGTTTATTTATTATTTTTTTTACATCTTATATATTTAATTATAGCTATATTTTAAAAGTATGTGCGAGTAGGTGTCTTTTGACAGTTCTGGCTTATAAAAATGCTGCTACAGGAAATGCTACAGGACCAGACATTCAGTTGCACTGTAATTCCCTGAAATATCTACTCAAACAGAGTTTGAAGTGGGTTAGCACTCACTAGTACGCAGTACAATTCTGTGCTACTCTGTTCACTGTCTGCTGCATATTGTAGCTTATTTTTACCAGCTTAGGGACACAGGCTTGACTCAGTCTCTGCCAGTGAGTAGGATGCCATTGGGTTAAACTTTAACCAGGACCATTCCAGCTGTGATTCCCCAAACCTCTGTTAAAGACATCCATGATAGATAGCTTCTGTCACAGTGTTCAGTGGAGGGTCTGGGGCTCAGTGGGGATGGGGCCTTAATCTTTCTTTTCTATCTAATGTGGACAAGCAAGAGTAATGTTACGACAACCTCCATACATGACGCAGAAAGAAGGCTAAAAATGGAATGCAACCTTCAGGAAGGAATTGTTTGCAAAACTGGATAAAGGTCCAAATATTCAATTTGGATCAATCAACACAAAAGGCTTCAAATGTATGATTCCAAAATGTGGAAAAACTGGTAATCAAAGATGAGTCATTCGTCACCATCTTAGATTTTAAAAAAAAATCCATAGATAATTTCAGGGTACGGTGGAACACTGTTGAGCTCATGTAACTAATTGTCTTTTGGTGCCGCATGGCAGCTAGCCTTTAAATGAAACAAACCAAAAATTTTTTTAGAGCTGTCAATTTAACGTGTTTAAAAATTTTGTGCAATTAATCATGTCCCCAGTCCCTGCAATTCAAGCTTGAAGTACCACTTGTTTTGTCCAGGGAGCAGAAGGTGCTGTACTGTATCGGGAATGCACAGCTTATACAGGCAGTGAACAAACTACACTTACCAAGGGTAGACAACACAAGATGACAACGTGTTCTTGCGTTCAAACAGCTTGATGGAGTACAAATCCGAATGCAAGTATCTCACCTAAAAAAAATTAAGTTTATGGCACGATGCAACAGAGATATTCCAGAAGTGTCCATTTGATGCAGGTGTACAATGACATATCATGCCCTTGTAGTAAATCTTGGACTGATTGAAGAATTAAATTGTATAATGCATTGCTATGAATTGTAGGCCAATGATAGGCTTATGTTGGAAACAAACAATATATTGCATTCTAAAGCCACTCTTTGTATTATTAAAATAATGTAATGTATTTTAATTATCTGTATTATTATGTTTTATAATATATACTTTATATATTTTATTTATAATTATTTAACCCTTGTGCCTCGTTAGGGACATTTTTGGTCATTTGCAGTTTAATTTCTTTGACCATTTTGGCTGTTTTAATGCAAATGGTATGTAATTTGGCAAAATTGTGACTTTTTGGATAAATTTTAAAAATTCGATCGCATTTTGCAAAATATGTATAACACACACTGTGTAGAAAAAAAAGCACAATTCAGTACTATAGAGACCAAAAATGGCCCATTGAAACCCATTAAAACCTCGTTTAAAGCCGGGGCCGTCATTAATGCATGCATAATTATTTCTGTCGAAACACCGTGTCAGTACTTAGCCAAAGGCTTCAAATTTCATAATATAGTGTATTCCACCAGATGGCGTCACTACATAGGTATTCCATATGGGCACTATTGACTGTGTTATGAAGCATTTTCATGGCTAATCGATCTAATATTATATTTATAATTATGTGTGGATGTCTGAGAGCAATGTGTGTCTGCGTTGACAAAAGTGTGTGTGTGTAGGGCCTAAATATAATACATGGTGTATAGGCGAGTGAAATATCGCAATATTCCCACTGCGTCATATTTTTCCATTTTATCTCTCTCTCTCTCTCTCTCTCGCTCTCTCTCTGTGTGTGTGTGTGTCAGTGGTGTAGGATGTGTGTGTAGATGTGTGTGTGTGTGTGTGTGTGTGTGTGTGTGTGTGTGTGTGTGTGTGTGTGTGTGTGTGTGTATGTGCGCGCATTTAGCAAGAGAACGCACTTCTACTGCGGTTTTATTTCGGTTTGATTCATGCATATTTTACGCACAGATTTGAACCTTTGACACAGCGTTTTTTTAGCAGTCTATATTTCAAAGTTAAATTGCTAATTTCTCACATAGAGGCTGTAGTGGAAATTTTACATTGATCAGCACAAAATGTTCTTTTCTTGACTGTCCATGTGTGTACGTGCAAGAAGTGTGGCGCTTCAGGAACAGATGAGACAGGACCTTTTGACCTTAGGAGAGCAGCTATGGCCTTAAGTGGAAACTAACTGGTTCGGACCTGTGAATTTAGACCTCAGTGCTTTAAGTAGAACTAAAACGTACAGGGGGCACCTTATCTGGAAAAGGCCAATAGTACAGCTGCTGGGAAGGAACCTTGAAAGAAACCACTATAAAGGGCTGCTCATCTCTTCCTGGGGTGTGTCACTCTCGTACACAGCTCACTTGCTGTGGATCAGACTGAACCTATTCTTGCAAGAATAAATACTCTTTTTTTATTAATTTGACTCTGAGTGTCTCTTATGCAGCGATGCTGTCTTAGTGAATTTTAGCCACAACAATTTGGTGTCAGAAGAGTGGGATTCCTTGGAAGTGCCTTCTGGACCCTGAGAGCGGACGGTGTTTGGCCACCTGGACTGAGAAGTTCCAGCTCTACCTCGTAAGCTTTAGAGAGAGAGACCGACCGCATCAGGGTCAGGAGAAACTCCACTGGAATCAAATGAAAACGAACCCGTGGCAACAAGAAAAGCATCTTTGGTAAGAGACGACTAAATTATTTCCTTTTGGGATAAGAGAGAGTGAACCATAGTGGCTGAGACTGTTGTCTGTGGTGTGAGGGTAAGAACAAAGCACTAGCGTATAGTGCGCCCTTTCTGATTTTGGGTTATGAAATCAGGTCCCTTTCTGATTTTGGGTTATGAAATCAGGTCCCTTTCTGATTTTGGGTTATGAAATCAGGTCCCTTTCTGATTTTGGGTTATGAAATCAGATCTGTTGGAGACGTCTGACAGATTATAAGACACGTGTTGAACGGTAAGATCCAGAGAAACAGAAACAGCCAGTATGGGGAAGTCTCAGAGCAAGCTTGCCAAATTTGATACACCGGTGTTTTGAAAAATGAGAAAACGTTATGGGAAAAAAAAAAAAAAAAAAAATGCATGCAGGACATAGGAAAATTAATACAGCACCATGATTTTCCTAGGGAGGGAACACTGAGCACTACTAGATTAAAAATAGTGAAGGAATCAGTGGAACAAGGCAGCTAGAAAACAAAGGGTTGTTGTGGCTGCGTTCAACATGGGTGTAAAAAGTGTGAGAAAACACTAGATTGTTGGCTCCAGGAAGCTGACAAGAGGGAACGAAAACAAATGCAGAAAGAATTAGCATGTAGGACTGAGAAAGAAACGGGTGAAAGATCTGTATGTGTGTCAGCACCACCTTTAGAGACTAACAAAATGAGTGTTTGGGTTTCTCCACATGGAACGGTGACCGGGCCGGCGCCGCCGGCATATAAACATCACTATCCCGTAGCGGAGCTGAAAGCCCTGAAACTGAACCCCGACCTCGACTGCTCTCCGCCCAGAAGACCAGCGCAATTGCAAGCACACGCAGTGGCAGCTCCACCCGTCTTCGATGAAGAAGAATCTTCGGAGGACAGTAATGAAGCGATCCCCAAGACGCCTGATCAAGACACTGGAAGGGCCGGTGGACAACTACGGACAAGATCACAGGTGAAACAAGAAAAGGTCAGCTTTACAACTCCCATGGTAGAGGTGGCGGGGGCAGAAGGACCAATGATGGTCTACAGACCATGGACGGTAGCCGATATGAAAGAAGCCATGGCCCATTTGTCCAACCCTGATGACGCAGGTGACAAATTTTCGAATGAACTAATTGTTTTCTGTCAAGAATTCAGTCCCACTACACAGGAGCTGAGACGGTTGCTTGCCGTGAAACTAGGGGCCACGAACTGGCACAAAGTGAGCGGATCGATTGGACAGGGAAATGTGCGGCGAGTGCACAGAGACTGGGATGATGAAAACAATGCTCCGTACGCAGTGGCGGTGGAGAATCTGCCAAGGGCGGTGAAGGCGGCGTTTCCAGCACGAGTGGACACAGCAAAAATTAACAACTGCTGTCAAATGAGAGACGAGTCTGTCCAAGACTATTACACCAGACTGTTTGAGACATTTCAAAGGCACAGCGGCTTGGAGGAGCCGATAGAAAGAGGAGCCCAACCAGGCACGTGGGAATGTCATTTGCAAAGTTGTTTTTTGAGTGGACTGAGACCTGAAATAGCGCAAGCTGTGAAAACAAGCTACATTGAATGGAAGAATGGGCGGCTGACCTCCACAATGGCACATGCTGTGCACGCAGAAGAACGGCTGTTGACAAAGAAAGACAGGACCAAGGCAAGGGATGAAAGAGAGCTTCAGCTGGCGGTTATTAGTGCCTCCTCTAATAACAGAGCACCGCAGCAGAAGTGGAAAGGAAACGGATATGGGAAACAGTGGAGATGCAGGTTGTGTAACACCGATAAGCATGAGTTCAGAAATTGTACAAAGTGTAGACTGTGCAAGCAAGAGGGACATTGGGCTACGGACTGTCCGGAGCAAAAGAAGGCGGATTGAAATGAGGCGAGTGGAGAGCACGAAGGTGGGGGTCAGAGAGAGGGCGATCAGCTGCCGACTACAAGACAGGGAAGTGAAAATTTTCTAACCACACACACACACCACAAAAGCACATACACTGACCTACATACTGCTCTCTGCAAAGAAGAAAATGCTTGCAAACCTTTTTGTGTGACTGAGAGAATTACGTGTAATGAGTCTGTTGAATGTTTAAGAATGTACAAAAGTTCAGGATTTCTAGAAATGCCAAAATATTCAATGTTAGTTGATGGTACATTAGTGAATTTTTTAGTGGACTCCGGAGCGGGCCACTCCACAATACGACCATGTGACTTGCCATGTGTCCCAAAGCTGACAGAGAGAGTGCAAAAAGGCATGTCAGCATCAGGCCATGTATTCTCTGAAAAATTTACAGTGCCCTTAGCTTGTGAGACAGGAACGGGGAAAAAATTAACACATGCATTTCTGTGTTCATCGTCCTGTCCGGTACCACTAATGGCTAGAGATCTAATGTGTGAACTAAATTTGACCCTCACTGCTGATTCCGGCGGAATCCGCATTGAGGAGAAACAACAAACATGTTGCTCGAAATGTGAGCCGCAATGGGCATACGAATGGTGTGTCACAGATTTGAATTGGGGAGAAATGATTTTGAAATTGGCAAAAGATCGAACAGTGTCATATAACACAGAGAATATGATGGCTGACAAATTACATTGCACGTCACATGTCGTAATTGAACGTGAACCACAATATGAGGAGGGGTGGTTTAACGGGGTAGAAAATGAGACTGTGAAATTTGATAAGATTTTCTGGACAGAAAATGTGTGTGCGCTTTCAGCTTGCCTAACAGAAAAACAAAGAGAGCTGTTTTTGCTAGCTGGGGACATAGCACCACATTTATCAGTAACCAAGGCCAAAGCACAGGCATGGGAAGAATTAGGGCTTTTTGTGAATAAATGTATGAAAACAACAGATTGGGCAGACAGCTCAGGAGGGGTCAAACACAGCACAAGTTTGGGGGCATCTATGTCAGAATGTGATTTTGAGGTCAAAATGCAGAGAACTGTGACGCCGATTGTAAGGAGTGTGGTGGAGAAACATGTGACAGGGGCTATTTCTGCCTCAGACATTCACCCTGCTCTGGCAGAAATACCTTCAGAACTATGGGCAAAACACAAATATGATGTGGGCCTAATAAAGGGATGTGAACCAGTCGTAGTCACTCCTAAATCTGATTACAGGCCACGTCAAGCGCAATACACCCTTAAGAGGGAAGCGCTGGAGGGAATTATGCCAGTTTTTGACTCTTTATTGAAAGAGGGCATTATAATAAAATGCAATGATTCTCCAGTTCGCACTCCAATTTTCCCTGTGAAGAAAATAAGAGACAAGGATTCACAGACTGAGTGGCGATTTGTGCAAGACCTTCAGGCCGTAAACTCAGCTGTCATCGCAAAGGCTGCTCGGGTTCCAAACCCATATACGATTTTGTCACAAATTCCACAAAATGCAATGTATTTCACTGTGGTGGATTTGGCTAATGCTTTCTTTAGCGTCCCAGTGGACGAGAAGAGTCAATTTTGGTTTGCATTTGATTTCAATAATGAGGGCTACACCTTTACACGACTTTGCCAAGGGTTTTGTGAATCCCCAACAATATATAATGAGGCTCTTCGAAGGAGTCTGGAGACCCTGACACTGACAGCTGGGACGGCTCTGTTGCAATATGTGGATGATTTGTTGATTTGTGCATGTGATGAAGCTACATGTGTAGCTGACTCTGTGACTCTCTTGAAGCACCTGGCAAGAGAGGGCCACAAGGTCAGTCTTTCAAAATTGCAGTTTGTAAAACAGGAAATTACATTTTTGGGGCATGTCATTAAACCAAACAGCAAATCCATCTCTGAAAAACGAGTGAGGGCCATAAAAGAGGTGCCAAAACCAGTTACAAAAAAACAATTATTGTCATTCTTGGGAATGTGTGCTTACTGTCGTACATTTATTCCTAATTATGCAATCCTTGAACAGCCCTTACGAGCCCTGACAGCAGGGAAAGGGTTGAGGTCATGTGATAGGCTTGTTTGGACAAGCGAGGCGGGGGAAGCATTTGGGAACTTGAAAATACAACTGGCCATGGCCCCCACGCTGGGCCTGCCCGTCACAGATAGACCGTTTGTTCAGATGGTGGATGAGAAAAGTGGGTTTATGACTTCTGTTCTTTTGCAGACTCATGGAGATAGACTGCGACCTGTGGCATATTTTTCAACCAAACTTGATGCAGTAGCAGCAGGTCTACCACACTGTTTGAGGGCAGTGGCAGCTGCTGAAATGGCAGTACTGGCATCCAGGGAATTTGTGGGGTATTCTGATTTGACTCTAATGGTCCCACATGCAGTCTCCATGATTTTGCAAGAGCAGAAAACATCACATTTATCCACAGCCCGATGGCTGAGGTACCACACAATTTTATTGGACATGCCAAACATAACTGTTAAAAGATGCACAACTTTGAACCCTGCCACACTTCTCCCCACAGAGAAGGATGGAGAGGAGCATCATTGTTGTCTATCAGTGCTTGAACAGGTGTGCACACCGCGTCCAGACCTTTTAGACATGCCACTGGACAATTGTGACAATGTCCTGTTTGTGGATGGATCAGCTTCAAAAGATCCACAAACAGGAAGGAATAAGGTTGGTTACGCGATAACCACTGAATTTGAAGTCGTAAAATCTGGCAAATTGCCATCAAATTATTCGGCTCAAGCAGCTGAACTAGTCGCTCTGACAGAAGCATGTAAAATTATGACTGACCAGTGTGTAACGATTTACACAGATTCGCGTTATGCTTTTGGAGTCACACACGATTTTGGTGCCTTATGGAAGCACAGGAAATTTTTGAAGTCGGACGGACGCCCAATATTGAATGCATCTCTTGTGTCTGAGCTTTTGGAGGCCATTCTGCTACCAGACAAGGTGGCGATTTGTAAGTGCGCAGCACATTCTAAAGATAACAGCTCTGTATCAACAGGCAATGCCAGAGCAGACGCGGCGGCGAAGGCCGCGGCAGCACAGGAGACAAAAGAAGCATCATGTGCCGTCGTATCTAACCCTAATCTTGACATTCCTTCCTGTTTACAGGGCATGCAGACCTTTTCAACAGAGGCTGAAAAACGCAAATGGAAGGCGTCTGGCTGCAGCCTTGTAGATAATGTGTGGATGAGTGTGGAAGGCATGCCTTGCTTACCCAAGCACTTCTTTCAACATTATGCTAAGTTGACTCATGGGTTAGACCATATGTCAAAGGGAGGAATGGTGACAATGATGAAAGAATTGTGGTTTACCAAGGGCTTCACAATATGTGCTGAAAATTTTTGCAAAAGATGTGTCATTTGTAACACACACAATGTAGCAAGGGGAATCAAGACAGACATGGCATCCCAGCCACCCCCAGGGGGTCCCTTTGAGTACCTGATGATTGATTTCATAGAGTTAACCCCTTGTGGAAAACAGAAACACTGTCTGGTAATGGTGGACATGTGGTCCAAATGGGTTGAGGCCTTCCCAACCTCGAAACAAGACTCGGCAGCAGTAGCGAAAGCTCTTTTAACCGAGATTGTTCCGAGATGGGGAATTCCAAGGAAAATCAGCTCGGACAACGGGACACACTTTGTCAATGAGGCAATAAAGCAGGTGGGTCAGTTTTTGGGAATTGACATGAGAACACACTGCAGTTACCACGCTGCTAGTGGAGGCGCTGTTGAGAGACAGAACCAGACAATTAAGAACAAATTGGCTAAGTGCTGTGAGGAAACTGGGCTCACATGGGTTAAAGCGCTCCCAATTGTGTTAATGTACATGAGAATGAGGAAAAGAGTCAAACCAAATTTGAGCCCATTTGAGATACTTTTTGGTAAACCACCGTTCCTGGGAATGGGTGAGGGGAAACGAAGGCTGCCGTCAACAGATATGTGTGAGAATGACATGTTGAATTACTGCAAAGAAACTGCACTGTCTTCTCTGTTGTCCAATGTTTCTGTGCAGGTGAAGGCTGCTCAGGGGAAAGTTGCTGAAACATTTCTGCATAACATCAGGCCTGGTGGTTTCGTGGTGATTCGAGATCTGAGGAGGAAAAGCTGGGGGGGGAAAAAGGTGGCTAGGACCTTTCCAAGTGCTACTGACGACACACACAGCTGTGAAGGTCGCAGAGAGGGCTACGTGGGTACATGCCAACCACTGTAGGAAGGTCCCGCCTACGTCACAGGAGGAGACCCAGACTGAACAGCAATAAGATCAAGGCTGAACACCAAGTACCGTTATCAGTGCAGGCATAAGGACATTCAAAAGAACTGACAAGGCCTGTGCGCAGAGCGAGCCCCACCGTGTGGCCACAAGGAGTCATCGTGGGGGTGGTGGAAAAGAAATATTCATATTTACTGTGTATTTGCCTAATTTTCTTATTATGTGCCTTATTATGTGTTCATAATCAAATAGGTTTTAGAAATGTTACCTAAAATATCCTAAGCCAGGGATTGTGGGATTGGTGAGAGGGTTTATTTGGCTTTTATTTATTTAATTTTTTGTTGTTATCCAGCTTTGATGAATGTGGGAACTTCTGTGTATTTGCCAAATCACATGCCTGGGGGTGGGAGAAGTAAACAGAAAAGAAATGTTGAAATTTTGCCAGGGGTTTTGCCAAAACATTATGCAGGGTACACATTATCTGATCCATGGACCACGCCCGGAGCGAATGTGGGGTGGTCATTGTTCTTAGGGGTGGGTGCAACGGTAACGATTAATAAGATAAATGGGTTAGCATGGACTGTGTTGGCAATAGCGAAAAACACAGAAAATGCTTTGACAATGATAAATGATGAGATGAAACAGTTAAGAGATGCGGTCATTCAAAACAGGTTGGTTCTTGATATGTTAACTGCAGAGAAAGGGGGGGTTTGCAAAATGTTAGGAATGTCTTGTTGTTTCAATATTCCAGATTACAGTACCAACATCACAAATGTAATTGAACACATGAGAAAGGCTGTACGGGAGCCTGAACAGGCCAATGATACGTGGGTTGGATGGTTCATGAATATGTGGGGAGGTTGGGTTTATTGGATATTTCAAACAATACTGCCAATTGGGGCAATAGGGTTGTTGATACTGGTTTGTTTGCCATGCATTATGAAGTGCATTTCCAGCTCAGTACAGAGACTGGTTAAAGCAGGAACATCTGCTCATCTGGTGAAAATGACAGCCTATTCAACTAATGATGAAAAATATGATGATGATGATACAAGTAGCGGAGGCTACAGTATGGATTGAATATGTTAAAGCATGTTTTTATTATTTTTTCCTTTTCCCTTTCTGAAGAGAGCAATGATAAGAGATAAGGGTCGAAAGCAGCGGTCATCCGTGTTACGAGATGACGTACAGGGGGAGGGTTAGAAATGAGGGTTTATTTTTACTTTTTGGATTATTATAACCTGTTGACATAACCCAGAGTGTTAAATTGATGTGTTTTCTTTTCTTTCCTACTTAATCTATACACTATTTCTTGTTTATACTGAGGAGACTGAGGGTCTGACTATGTCAGGAGTGCAATAACAGTGTTTATTCATTTAGCCCGGCTTCAGATATAAAGTCTTTTACTTGCTTGCTAAAATAGAAGGGATTATCCCAATAAAACAGCCTAAGCTTTCTTCTTTTAAAATCTTAATTCACAAGTTTAAGAGGATGATCATTTATGCAAAAATCAGAGAGGAAGAGCATGGGTGTGATGTGTAGACTTAAACTTGCATTACCATTGGTGTTAGTATTATTATATTGGACTGATCAATTATCAGAGAATGATAAACAGGAAGGATTGTAGTGGAAATTTTACATTGATCAGCACAAAATGTTCTTTTCTTGACTGTCCATGTGTGTACGTGCAAGAAGTGTGGCGCTTCAGGAACAGATGAGACAGGACCTTTTGACCTTAGGAGAGCAGCTATGGCCTTAAGTGGAAACTAACTGGTTCGGGACCCGTGAATTTAGACCTCAGTGCTTTAAGTAGAACTAAAACGTACAGGGGGCACCTTATCTGGAAAAGGCCAATAGTACAGCTGCTGGGAAGGAACCTTGAAAGAAACCACTATAAAGGGCTGCTCATCTCTTCCTGGGGTGTGTCACTCTCGTACACAGCTCACTTGCTGTGGATCAGACTGAACCTATTCTTGCAAGAATAAATACTCTTTTTTTATTAATTTGACTCTGAGTGTCTCTTATGCAGCGATGCTGTCTTAGTGAATTTTAGCCACAACAAGGCACAAACAGCCATGCAGTCAGTCCTTAGGCAACAATAACACTTTTCATCTCGCTACATCGCAAAACTGGATGCTTTCCAAAAGAAAAGTCTGTCTTTGTTTTTGTTTTCCACGTGCGTTTGATGCAAAAGATATAAAGCTGTGCACATCTTTGGTGCGGTAATTTCAAACTCGACAAGATGAAGAAAAGCTACACGATCACCGAAGCAGTGGACTACGTTACTGAACCAACAGACAGCGAGCCGGTGTCCGGTGACCGGCGTGGAACGAGGGCGCGTCTGAAGATGATTTTGAGTTACAGCTCAAAATCGGACATCGGATTCTGACTCCTCATCTGACCCAACTCAGAGTGAGGAACTGGATGACACACAGGAGCCACCCGATCCTATGTGGACATCACAAAATGGACTTCACTGGTCACCCACTAACGCCGAGACGCTCCGCTTCGCGCCACCCAAGACAACGACACCCGGACCGACTTATTACGCAACAGCTCGCATCGTGGACCCTAGGTCTGCATTCCAGCTACTGTTCACGGAGGATATGGTCAAATTAATTGTGGACCAAACAAATCTCCAGGGGAGACGGTCAAAGACCGATTGTATTAATGTGGATGCAACAGACGTCGAGGCTTACCTTGGGGTGCTAATTCTGGCTGGAGTCTACAGGTCCAGAAATGAGTCCACCCGGAGCCTGTGGGATGACCACACAGGCCGGCCCATCTTCAGGGCAACAATGCCCCACTGCATTTTCCACGTCTTATGCATGGAAAATGCAAAGCTCAAAATGTTACATATGTAAGGAGCATGCATTGCAATTCTGCAGCTCCTGCAAATGAGCTGTAGAATGACCCCCACAGTTTTAATATGTTTTATGTTTATAGAAATTTGATAGTTAATAAAAATTAATGTTCATGGTGATCTTGTATAGTTTTGCTTTCTTTCTAGAGCATATTGTGTTGTTTAGTGACAGGCACAGGTTGTATTCACCTATAGAAATAAGGAAAATGTTTGCAGTACTACAGATGTTTGCAGTAGGCTATGTCAATTATATGAGAAATGGTACCAACTGGTGTAAAACAGTAAAAAGCAAATATTTTACCCCAAGGCTTGGTAATGACAGGGTATTTGAATAGAAATTATGATTTTATGATAATATGACAGTGGGTTCAAAAATTGATATTTTAATGGGTTCAAATAGGACCAAATTTGTCCTTAACATACTCAACTGGGTTTTTTAAAAAAAATCTGACATAGAACAAAAAATAAAAATGCACCAAAAATAATGTTGCTGCTAATCTTTGACATATTCAAGACTGTGATAATCCAAAGCTAAAGTTTTCACTTTGCATTTAGTATATGGAAAATAATTACATTTTTGTGTTTTTTCTCTAATACAAATTGATGGTATCGCCACCAAAACTGGCATTTAAAGGGTTAAAATCCTGAAATTAAATAAATATTTGGTAGTTATGATGAGGACAGATGCTGGTTAAAAGATTTAACTCAGTATTTGTGGAAAATAATAATAATATATAATATTTTAGGCAATGTTTATTATGTGGACATTTTTGTCCCTTAACATACTCAACTGGGTTTTTTTTTTTAATATGACATAACACAAAAAATAAAAATGCCCCAAAAATAATGTTGCTGCTAATCTTTGACATATTCAAGACTGTGATAATCCAAAGCTAAAGTTTTCACTTTGCATTTAGTATATGGAAAATAATTACATTTTTGTGTTTTTTCTCTAATACAAATTGATGGTATCGCCACCAAAACTGGTATTTAAAGGGTTAAAATCCTGAAATTAAATAAATATTTGGTAGTTATGATGAGGACAGATGCTGGTTAAAAGATTTAACTCAGTATTTGTGGAAAATAATAATAATATATAATATTTTAGGCAATGTTTATTATGTGGACATTTTTGTCCCTTAACATACTCAACTGGGTTTTTTTTTTTATCTGACATAGCACAAAAAATAAAAATGCACCAAAAATAATGTTGCTGCTAATCTTTGACATATTCAAGACTGTGATAATCCAAAGCTAAAGTTTTCACTTTGCATTTAGTATATGGAAAATAATTACATTTTTGTGTTTTTTCTCTAATACAAATTGATGGTATCGCCACCAAAACTGGTATTTAAAGGGTTAAAATCCTAAAATTAAATAAATATTTGGTAGTTATGATGAGGACAGATGCTGGTTAAAAGATTTAACTCAGTATTTGTGGAAAATAATAATAATATATAATATTTTAGGCAATGTTTATTATGTGGACATTTTTGTCCCTTAATATACTCAACTGGGTTTTTTTTTTAAATCTGACATAGCACAAAAAATAAAAATGCACCAAAAATAATGTTGCTGCTAATCTTTGACATATTCAAGACTGTGATAATCCAAAGCTAAAGTTTTCACTTTGCATTTAGTTTATGGAAAATAATTAATTTTTTGTGTTTTTTCCTCTAATACAAATTGATGGTATCACCACTAAAACTGGTATTTAAAGGGTTAAAATCCTGAAATTAAATAAATATTTGGTAGTTATGATGAGGACAGATGCTGGTTAAAAGATTTAACTCAGTATTTGTGGAAAATAATAATAATATATAATATTTTAGGCCATGTTTATTATGTGGACATTTTTGTCCCCTAACATACTCAACTGTGTTAAATATATAACGAGGCACAAGGGTTAAATATAACTATTTATTATTATTATTTAAGGGGCTTTCTCTGCAAATATATATCTATGCAATTAATTGTGATTAATTCAACTATTTAATCGGCATACCATGTAATTAATTCAATAAAACATTTTAATCAATTGGCAGCCCTAGTTTTATGGGATATACTTGTGATATTTAAATCTATAATAGTGTAATAATGACAGGACTTCAGTTTTGTCTATTTGCTGTTCAATACTGATGTTGTGTATTACACCCATAATGGCAAAAGGGATCCTTAAGTGGCTTTGTTTTTGGATATAGCAAAGGTTCTGGTTACTTTCATAACCTCTGTTTCCTGATGGAGGGAACGAGACTAGGGGTCGCACTTGGGAGCCCCAAACACCTCTGATCTTTGAGAAAAGGCCAATGGGAATTGGCGAGTGGAATTTGCATGCCACACCCCTGAACATATGGGTATAAAAGGAGCTGGCCTGCGACCACTCATTCAGGTTTTGTGTTGAGGAGCCAAGACAAGGTCCCGGCCATTTCATCGGGTAGTTCAGTGTTGTGGCAAACCCTACAAACATGGTGACTGGGGGTGGAGGGGCCTCTGCCCAAGGAAGATGCGGGTTTACCAGTGGGAAAACCCTATCGTGGGATATATATCACACAGGGTTACCACAGGCAACCAGCACATGTGGAGCACCTACCCCAGTACAGGGCCTAGTTAGCACACGTACTGGGCTGGCAGTGAGTTTCTCCATAAACTCGCTTGTCACAGGGTTAAGGAGGAAGGCCATCCATGGTCCACGACTTCGTGAACATTACAGGGGTTAAAAAGCACACATATTCACCTCGAGGAAGCTGGTCAGCTGTCCCAGAACTTACCTGCTCGTACCTGACAACACACGGGACAAGACCGGCTCAACCCGGAGATTGTAAAACCTCGCAAATGTGTTGGGTGTTGCCCAGCCCGCTGCTCTGCAGATGTCTGCCAAAAAGGCACTGCCACATCCCTTGCAGAGTCTGCTTGTAGCCCCAAGGGGGGCAGGAGGAGCCCTGTCCCTGAGAAAGAAGGTCCTTCCTCAGGGGAATTCGCCAGGGGGCGGGGGCTGTCACAAGGAGTGTGAGGTCCAAGAAACAGGTCTGAGTGGGCCAGTAAGGTGCTACTAGGATGACCTGCTCCTTGTCCTCCCTGACCTTGCACAGCGTCTGTGCAAGTAGGCTCACTGGGGGGAACGCATACTTGCATAGTCCCAGGGGCCAGCTGTGTGCCAGCGCATATGTGCTGAAGAGAGCCTCGGTCAGAGAATACCAGAGCGGGCAGTGGGAGGATTACCGGGAAGAAAACAGGTTTACCTGTGCCTGACCGAATTTACTCCAAATCAGCTGGACCATCTGTGGGTGGAGTTTCCACTCTCACCTGAGCGTGGCCTGTCATTGTGTTGTCCATGCAGACCAACATGTACGTGCCCTGGATCAACAGCCAAAGCCTCCGCAGGGCAAGCAACACTGTCAGCAACTCAAGGCAGCTGATGTGCCAGCACAGTCGCAGGCCAGTCCAGGGGCTACAACGCACCTGGAGACCTGCTTTAGGGGAACCCCTGCCCTTAGAAAGCCAGGTCCGTCCAACGGCTGAACAGACGGTGGCAGACTGACGTGATGAGCACGCGGCGTGCCTTGTGGCACCATGCCCATCTCAGGACTCGAATCTGAAGCCAGTGCTGAAGCGGTCTCATATGCATCAACCTGAGTGGCGTGACCACCGTCGAGGATGCCATATGCCCCATGGAGCCTCTGAAAACTTTCAGTGGGACTGCCGTTCTCCACCTGAACGCCTTCAGACAGTTCAGCACTGACTGCGCCTAGTCACTCATGAGGCATGGCATCATCGGGACTGAGTCTAACTCCATGCCGAGATATGAGATGCTCTTAACCGGGGAGAGCTTGCTCTTTTCCCATTTCACCTGAAGCCCCAGCCGGCTGAGGTGCCTGAGCACCAGGTCCCTGTGCGCACACAACAAATCCCGCAATTTAGCTAGAGTCAGCTAGTCATTGAGATTCGTCATTGCGAATGCACACTTCCCTTAACGGGGAAAGACGTGAGGTGACAGTGACAGACCGAAGGGCAGGACCTTATACTGGTACGTCCGGCCCTCGAAAGCAAACCAAAGGAAGGGCCTGTGTTGAGGAAAAACTGAGATGTGGAAGCACGCGTCCTTCAGGTCTACCCCTGTGAAGCAATCTTGATGCCGGACGCTCGCTAAAATGCGTCTTTGCGTCAGCATCTTCAATTGGAGTCTGTGCAAGGACCGGTTAAGAACTCGCAGGTCCAAGATTGGCCGCAACCCACCAACCTTTTTTCGGTATGATGAAGTAGGGGCTGTAAAACCCTTCTTTATCTCGGCTGAAGGGACAGGCTCTATCGCATCCATTCCATAAAAGGGACACGATCTCCGTGTGCAAAGCTGCAGCTTTCTCGCCCCTCACTGAGTTCAAGCGGATGCTGATGAACCTTGGCGGGTGCCTGGTGAGCTGAATCGCATAGCCAAGTCGGACGGTCCTGATAAGACACCGTGATGGGTTGGAGAGTGCAAGCCACGGCCCCAAGCTAAGGGTGAGGGGGATCAAGGGGAAAATCACTTCAGACATACCGGCTGGGTGGGGCCTCATGACGGGGCGCTATTCGTGGCTGTGCTGAGTCCAGGGACATTAAAGCACTTACCTGGCTCCGTATAACCACTTTAGGAGCGGTCTGGGACTGGGGAGGAGGAAAATCGTCCTTCCGGCCTGTCTCAACCGTCCTGTCATCATAGGGATTGTGCCACAGCTGGGGGCGTGGTACCCACCTCCGAAGCACCACACTTGCCATAAAGGAACGGTGCCTGGTGGTCATGACAATGATGGCTGTGGACACCGAATGTATGACCTAGGAAGTGAGAAAACCGCTCTATATCTTGAAATTTTGGGTAGCGCAGCCCCTTGGGCATGCTGTGAAATTAAAAGAGAATGTAAACAAGGATTTCCCATCCGGCCCTCAACCGGGGGATGGAGTGTTCTTCTTACCAGCTCCTGTGTAGCGGGTCTCTGACTCCCTGGTCCGGCCTACTGGGGCGGACTGTGACGGAGCCAGTGTTGCTGCTGCAGGGGGATGCCCTTGGCGATGAGCAGACGGGGTGCGGAATCTTGAGCCATGCCGGGGCAGGATGTGTTGGGTGGCCTCCTTCTGCTTCTTAACCATCGAGAACTGCTTGGCAATATCCTCACTGGTGTCACCTAATAGGCCAACCTGGGAGATGGGGCCTCAACCAGTTCCACTCCAGCCTGATGCTCACAGCCACCCAGGCAAGCATGGCCATCAGCTCCACATCATCCTGCGACTGGGCAACCAAATCCGAGGGTGGGAGCCCAGCCGAGTCCACAGCATCAGACTGGACGAGCCCACTCTCCGAAGCTGCAATCAAGAGCTCATCCTCTTCATGAGCTCCGAAAGAGATTGCGAACCCGCCCTGAGATGAGCCGGCGGTCTAATCCCATAACTCGACCTGGGCACATGAACGTGCTGGAAAATGGGAGGTCCGTGGGGGGTTTCCTGGCAAAGATGCTCCCATTGAGGTCCCAAAATCACCCCCAGTGCTAACAATGCAAATTCCACTCGCCAATTCCCATTGGCCTTTTCTCAAAGATCAGAAGTGTTTGAGGCTCCCAAGGGCGACCCCCTAGTGTCACTACATCGACACGAGTGAATGACAGATAGGGAAATATTTTTATCACTACATTAATTAATACTCACTCAAACACTTGAAAATTCTGTTAAAACCTTATCAGAATGTAATATTAAAACTACTATATTTAGTCAACATTGGGGTCCTAAAGTCTGTGGCCAGAAAATGTGAAATTTACAATGTCATTTAAACCCAGAGATAAATAGAAATGTTTATTAAAAAAATAGAAAATAGAAAAGATACATAGAAAGATTTAGAAAAATATAAAGCAAAGAAAAACTGTGACTTTAAATAAACAGTAAATATTTAGGATTCTTCACTATTTCAGGATCACCAATCAAATGTAAGCAAATATACTAATTTGCATAAAAGGACATATTTCCTTGTTTAAGTTAAATCAAGATGCTCTGTGGAAACTTCTCCAGAGTCTCAAGGAATGTGTACAACATGGTGAAATTTTTTATTCAGATTCACACTAACCATATCGATAAAATGCTTGCATCACATTTTTGCTTACCTCCTATCCAACACTTTCTTTAAAAAAAGGAAACAACTGTGAACAAATCTGGTTACTCATTGTGCAATAAAAAGACTGATGTACTGTATGTTAATTACCTGTTATACACCTTCCTTGTCTCCTTCCAAGCCACTTTTTTTTGTTTTTTTTTTCTTCCGTGATACCCAATAGTGATTTTGCCTCATAAAATCATGTTCAGATTTAGGCAGAATTACACTTTATGGTTAGGTTTAGGTTTTGGGTTAGGTTGTTAAACTTAATATAATTGTCAGGACACCCAGCTGTTTCTCTTCCTTCCATGGTACAGAACACTAGAAGTAGTACGTTTTGTACAAGCCTACTTCATGATTATTTACTTTCTCTCCCTCTCATACCATTCTCACGTCATGAGATTGGGTTGGAAAAATCATGCTGTATAACATATATAATCAGGTTTTGCAAAAATTTGTGGAGTCCATGTCCCAATTAGTTTTAAATTCAAAGTTCCACTCAAGTTTTTTGTCTGATTAAAAAGTATTAAACTAGAAAAATGCCAAATAGTAGCATTTTCACTGCTGGTCTCAGACTTTTGGACACCAGTAAATTTTAAGACCAGCTCAAACCAAAAGTTTTGAATTAATTTAATATTTTCATTACTTAATTACTTCAGTAATATTACTTAAGTACCCACTAACCCCCACTATACTTCACCATAATATGTTGCCATTATATAGATGCTTCTTGACCATGCCCATTGACACATTACATGGAAAATAAGGCAGAACTTCAGAAATATGAGCTCACATAAGACTGAATCTTATTTGTACAAATAATATGATACACAGTATTCATGCAATTGTATATCTGTATAATTGAAATATATTGAAACATCTTTCTCTGTCCCTACAAGCCACACATATGTAGAACCTCTTTGGCATAGGTCAACATGAACGTGTTGCTCAGAGGTTGTGTTTGTGCCCAGACGGAAAACGGGGAGCAGGAGAGGTAAAAAAAAATATCCACAAACCCCTTTTGCTTTGTGCCCTGCTTGAGACAAGTCCATGTAGACTCATCCATCAAGTGGACCGAAATACAGCCTGCACTGCTGTTGACGTGAGGTTAACAACTTGACACTGACAGCTAGTCAGGCATGGCTGCAGAGCAAGGAAAGGGCAAGGTGGAAGTGGTCATTTATCTAAAAATAAACAGGTATAAATCTGGCCACTAAACAAACACTGGCCACAAACAAACTCCTTATTACTTTCAAATTTAGATATTTCTTTGATTGGTTTCCATTTAAAGTATGCTAATTGATATGTGCCACTGAGAATCAGTTCAAATGAAGAAGTAAAAGCAGGTGTTGGAGATGGATATGGGTGCTGCTGACAAGGTCTCTAATGTGTGGTGGTCCAAAACACAGAGGTAAATTCTTTTTAATCCAACCCCCCACTGGTTCTATAAAATGAGATGTGGTTTCAAACGCAGGCCCATTTTTTAATTGCACTTAAAGTTGGCAGAACATCAATCTTGATGAGGGGATCTGCATCCCCATTCTCCCAGGCCAATTTATCACCATCCACACCTACAAACACACACACACACACACACACACACACACACACACACACTCCCATTACATCATCCCATCTGCAGATTTCTCATGAACTTCCCTCCTCTTTGGCCCTCAAGTCTCCATCATCACAAACCTACTGCAGTCTTCATTCAACAACCTAAATATCACTACTAATTAGGGCCATAACCACCATAGACATCAAGGTGTGCACATATCCTCCAATATGGGTTTTTCAATTGCAGATTCTTAAACTTTAACTCTCAGTCCCCCAAATCTTGAACACTGGGCTACAGCCTTGCTTCAAATAAATACAGATTTGATCAAATGGGCATCACTTCACTATCTATTTATTCAATATAACAGTTTGTAAGGTCAAGAAAAGCATTTCTCTGTAAAGGAAAAGTGACTCCTGGTTGGTTTATACTGGGCTGGTGCTGGTTTAGCTGGTAGACTAGCATACCCATGCTGTTAACCAGCAACATTATGGTTGGGGGCATCAGCACACAAGCATCTAAAGCACATATTCTGATGACCTACTATGCTGTCCTTTTCAACAAGCTAATAATGGAGATTTCACATCTTGCAGTGCAGTTCCTCGCCCAGGTGCAAGAACCTGTTCAGGTATTTCACTGAGGTACAGCAACTGCACAGATGTCTTCTAGAGTCAACAGGAGTTTCAGAGTTTATGTAAGCTGTGTGCCCTCTATAATGAGTTAGCCTACTGTAAGAAGAGCAAATAAAAGTAGCATACAATAGTTGCTCGCCTATGTTGTCTCTTTGGATGACAGTGTGCTAGTGTCCAAATCAGGCTGCTTAAATAGTTTAACCAGCAAGAGCAGGGTTCAAAATTAACTTTTTGCCCACCTGTCACAAAAACAGCTAAGTATTATGATTTTGTTCCACATATATTAATTTTGGTAGCTAAATGCAAGGAGATTTCCACATATGGGCAGCCCCAAGGTGTTCTGGAGAAAATAAAGGCATTCTAAATAAACTGTTTGCACATTTTACATTGAAGTAAAACTGTTAGAAGACACAAGTCGATGACACAAGTCGTGGCATATGTTTGCTTTGGTTGATTTGAATCTCTCATGTCACTTAGATCAGCAAGGGTCTGGTCAGCATTCTTACAATTGGATTTAAATCATGTATTATGTTATAGGGTAACAGTTTATAATAAATACACAGTATATGCAATAACTAAAGCATTAGTTTATAGCTAATTGATTATTCATAAAAAGAAATTCCTACATTGTAAATATATACAAGTGTATACAAAAAAAAATATGTTATTCATTTTTATTTACTGTTGCAAACCATTGATTATTGTTTAATAAGTTAATGTTTAATAAATTAAGAAACTGCCTACATATGAAATTATTAAACAATAAAAAAGTGTTTGCTACATTTAATAAAATGAATAACATATATAGCTTATTAATGTTTTAATAATTTCTAAATGAACAATTAACTATAAACGAATGCTTTACAAATCCTTTTTTTTTTTTCGTGGAGTTTATGTAAAGATGTTGCAGTTCCTAATAAAGTTACTGGTGAGCAGGGTTGGGCAGTGACTATATATATATGAGAGAATATATGTAATGGGATTACGTTTTTATAATACAAAATATAAGTAACTTCATTCCACTGGTAATTAGAATACGATTACTTTGAATTTTATTGTCATTTGTTTCAATGGATATTTAGTCCTTTCAGATGGTAAACATTTCTACATATAAATGATGTGATCCAAAGTGCAGTTGAACAACGGTGAAACAATTTCTTATGGCGCGTTACATTCATACGAGCAGACAGAGAGTAAGTTTAAAGTAAGTTTGGAGCAGAAGAAATAGAAATAAACCTTGTGTAAATTGTCAGCTTTATGCTAAAATAAAATGCTATTTCTAGCCATTTTACATGCACATGTTGTAACATATACGCTCAGACACAGGAGTAGTGTTAAACCCGGATGTTGTGTTTATTCAAATAAGAGTGTTAAGGGAAGGAGATGAATATCATAAGTGGGTGGAGCTTGGGTTGACTTCACTGGAGTGAATGCGCGTGGAGCTGGAGAATGAGCGTAGAGCTTGAGCGTGGAACTTAGGCTGACGTCACTGGAGTGAATGAGCATGGAGTTGGAGAATGAGCGCGGAGCTTGGCGTGACGTCACTGGAGTGAATGAGCGTGGAGCTGGAGAATGAGCGCGGAGCTTGGCGTGACGTCACTGGAGTGAATGAGCGTGGAGCTGGAGAATGAGCGCAGAGCTTGGACGAGCGTGGAGCAAGGGGTGACGTCACTGGAGTGAATGAGCGTGGAACTGGAGAGCGAGCGCAGAGCTTGGACGAGTGTGGAGCTTAGGTTGACGTCACTGGAATGAATGAGAGTGGAACTGGAGAATGAGCGCGGAGCTTGGCGTTACGTCACTGGAGTGAATGAGCGCGGAGCTTGGGCAAGCGTGGAGCTTGGGAGATCGTTGAGCTTCCGAGATCGTTGAGCTTCCGAGATCTCCGCTGGAGTAATGGAGTGAAGAGCTTGGGTTGTAAGCACAGGAACGTGGAGATAGGAGGATCGACTAAGGAGCGTGGAGACAGGAAAAACACAGGAACGAAGGAGTGAGTCTGTATACGATAAAATATTAACGATAGACGCTTAACGAGACCAGAAGAAGAGTGAAGGGAGAACAGAGTATTTAACGAGTGGAAGGAAACAAGAGACAGGTGCAGGTGATTAGTGATAAGTGGAGAGGGAGCGTGGAGCATAAAAGCAAGGAAAGACAGGGAGATCTGTGACATTACCCCCCCCCCCCCCCCCCCCCCTTTTAAATGGGCGACTCCTGGTGCCCAAAGAAAAGAAAGGGAGGAAAACAGAGAAGGAAAGACCCCAAGAGAAAAGGTTAGAGAAAGAGGCGGCCTAAGGGCAGGGAAAGGTTCAGGAGGCCTGGGAGGTGGCCGCAGGACAGGGTCAGGAGGCCAGGGAGGCGGCCTAAGGGCAGAGAAGGAATCAGGAGGCCTGGGAGGTGGCCGCAGGACAGGGTCAGGAGGCCAGGGAGGCGGCCTAAGGGCAGAGAAGGAATCAGGAGGCCTGGGAGGCGGCCGCAGGACAGGGTCAGGAGGCCAGGGAGGCAGCCTAAGGGCAGAGAAGGAATCAGGAGGCCTGGGAGGTGGCCGCAGGACAGGGTCAGGAGGCCAGGGAGGCGGCCTAAGGGCAGAGAAGGAATCAGGAGGCCTGGGAGGCGGCCGCAGGACAGGGTCAGGAGGCCAGGGAGGCGGCCTAAGGGCAGAGAAGGAATCAGGAGGCCTGGGAGGCGGCCTCAGGACAGGGATCGGGTCAGATGGCCAGGAAGGTGTCGTGGAAGGCGGAGCTAAGGAGGACCCTGTGGGCGAAGTCGTGGAAGGCAGAGCCAAAAAAGGTTCCAGGGGTGGAGCCATGGAGAACTCTGGGGACAGAGCCGGAGAAGGTGGAGCCAAGGAAGGGTCTGGAGGCGGAGCCGTGAAAGGGTCTGGAGTCGGAGCCGTGAAAGTGTCTGGAGGCAGAGCCGTGAAAGGGTCTGGAGGCAGAGCCGTGAAAAGGTCTGGAGGCAGAGCCGTGAAAGGGTCTGGAGGCAGAGCCGTGAAAGGGTCTGGAGGCGGAGTAGGCGCAGACAGAGCCGTGGGAGGCGGAGTAGGCGCAGGCAGAGCCGTGGGAGGCGGCGTAGGCGCAGGCAGAGCCGTGGGAGGCGGAGTAGGCGCAGGCAGAGCCGTGGGAGGCGGAGCCAAAGCAGTCTTCAGAGGCGGAGACCTGGGAGTTTCTGGAGGTTTTGAAGGCTCTGAAGGCTTGGAGGGTAAAGCAGACGTAGGCAGGGTCGTGGGAGGCGGAACCATGAAGGCCCTCTGGGGCAGAGCCGTAGAAGGCGGAGCAGGCGGAGCCGTGGAAGGGTCTGGAGGCGGAGCAGGTGCAGGCAGAGCCGTGGGAGGCGGAGCCAAGGCAGTCTTCAGAGGCGTGGAAGGCTCGGGTGACAGAGGCGTGGAAGGCTCTGGAGGCAGAGCGCTGGGTGGCTCTGGAGGCGGAGCGCTGGGTGGCTCTGGAGGCGGAGTCATGGGAAGCTCGGGAGGCGGAGCTCTGGGAGTAGGAGTCGTGGGAGGTTCGGGAGGCGGAGCTGTTTAAGGCTCGGGAGGAGGAGCCGTGGAAGGCTCGGGAGGAGGAGCCGTGGAAGGCTCGGGAGGCGGAGCTCTGGGAGGAGAAGCCGGGGGAGGCTCGTGAGGCGGAGCTCTGGGAGTAGGAGTCGTGGGAGGCTCGGGAGGCGGAGCCGTGGAAGGCTCGGGAGGCGGAGCTCTGAGAGGAGCCGTGGGAGGCTCGAGAGGCGGAACTCTGAGAGCAGGAGTCGTGGAAGGGTCGGGAGGTGGAGCTGTAGGAGTCTCGAGAGGCGGAGCTCTGAAAGGAGGAGCCGAGGGAGGCTCGAGAGGCGGAGGAGCTGTGGAAGGCTCTGGAGGTGGAGCTCTGAGAGGAGCCATGGGAGGCTCGAGAGGCGGAGCTGTGGAAAGCTCTGGAGGCAGAGCTGTGGAAAGCTCTGGAGGCGGAGCTGTGGAAAGCTCTGGAGGTGGAGCTGTGGAAAGCTCTGGAGGCGAGGAAGGCTCAGGAGGGAGTTGGGAGGAAGATGTCCGCTTCCTTCGTTTTCTTTTTCCAATAGGGGTCGAGGCTACAGGCGCTGGCTCTGGGACGGTCAAGGCCACAGGCGCTGGCTCTGGGACGGTCGAGGCCACAGGCACTGGCTCTGGGACGGTCGAGGCCACAGGCACTGGCTCTGGGACGGTCGAGGCCACGGGCGCTGGCTCGCTGACCGTGGCAGGCCACGGGCTCTGGCTCGCTGACCGTGGCAGGCATGGGCTCTGGCTCGCTGACCGTGGCAGGCATGGGCTCTGGCTCGCTGGCCGTGGTCGCTACTGAGGACTGCAGTAATGAAACTACCACGGGTAACAGGATAGGGAGAGCCTCACTCAAAAAATTATTAAGGGCATTAGAAGGCCTGGAGCATCCGCTAATACCCTCTAGGATCGGAGCGAAGACTGGTAACTTAACCATGTCCGGGAAAAAGGGCAGAGAGGGTAAATGGAGGATAAGAGTGGTAGCAGCATATTCAACCAAGGAGAGGTTCCCTACCTCAGGAAGCATCATGGGCCGATGGAAATTTAACCCCATACCGAAGATGGGTTTGAGGCGGAAATCATAAAATCCAGTGATGGCTACGAGGCGAAGGAATTTGGTTGAATACTCCAGAATGGGCAGATCCTGTCTGAAGAGCTCAATGAATGAACTTGTTGGGTCCATATTCGAAGTTTTTGTATGAGGTCTGGTCTTCTGTAACATATACGCTCAGACACAGGAGTAGTGTTAAACCCGGAGGTTGAGTTTATTCAAATAAGAGTGTTAAGGGAAGGAGATGAATATCATAAGTGGGTGGAGATTGGGCTGACTTCACTGGAGTGAATGCGCGTGGAGCTGGAGAATGAGCGTAGAGCTTGAGCGTGGAACTTAGGCTGACGTCACTGGAGTGAATGAGCATGGAGTTGGAGAATGAGCGCGGAGCTTGGCGTGACGTCACTGGAGTGAATGAGCGTGGAGCTTGGACGAGCATGGAGCTTAGGCTGACGTCACTGGAGTGAATGAGCGTGGAGCTGGAGAATGAGCGCAGAG
Organism: Moxostoma hubbsi; assembly: GCA_032164185.1. Taxonomy (NCBI): domain Eukaryota; kingdom Metazoa; phylum Chordata; class Actinopteri; order Cypriniformes; family Catostomidae; genus Moxostoma; species Moxostoma hubbsi. Next base: position 47,249,562 of record JAVLUX010000011.1, on the reverse strand, counting down.
CTTGGACGAGCGTGGAGCAAGGGGTGACGTCACTGGAGTGAATGAGCGTGGAACTGGAGAGCGAGTGCAGAGCTTGGACGAGTGTGGAGCTTAGGTTGACGTCACTGGAATGAATGAGAGTGGAACTGGAGAATGAGCGCGGAGCTTGGCGTTATGTCACTGGAGTGAATGAGCGCGGAGCTTGGGCAAGCGTGGAGCTTGGGAGATCGTTGAGCTTCCGAGATCGTTGAGCTTCCGAGATCTCCGCTGGAGTAAAGGAGTGAAGAGCTTGGGTTGTAAGCACAGGAACGTGGAGATGGGAGGATCGACTAAGGAGCGTGGAGACAGGAAGATAACAGGAACGAAGGAGTGAGTCTGTATACGATAAACTATTAACGATAAACGCTTAACGAGACCAGAAGAAGAGTGAAGGGAGAACAGAGTATTTAACGAGTGGAAGGAAACAAGAGACAGGTGCAGGTGATTAGTGATAAGTGGAGAGGGAGCGTGGAGCATAAAAGCAAGGAAAGACAGGGAGATCTGTGACACATGTTACCAGGCATGATCATATTTTATTATCAAAAAAATTCACGCTGGATCATAATTTATTCTTGATAATAATTTTTGTATTGTTTTCCTGTAAAAATTGTTTTAGAAATAACACTGTATAAGATAGTTTGATTTTTCAGAGAATGTATTTTAAACATGTGTATTTTGTCTTACTGAGTTTTTATAGTCAAACCAAGTGAAAAAAATCTACCAGTGCTGAAGAAGTTATCCAAAGTATTTAGAATACATTACTGACCTTGAGTAATCTAATGAAATATGTTACAAATTACATTTTACAGCATGTATTCTGTCATCTGTAGTGGAATACATTTCAAAAGTAACCCTCCCAACCCTGCTGGTTAGTTATTGAAAAAGTTACAATTTTGACTCACATTTGGCACTTTCATGGATTCAAATTTTTAACCCGGCCTTCTTTGTCAGCCATTTTCAGCAGAAAGACTATCTCGAACAGCGACAATGTTGGTCTACACTGGTCTTTTTAGCAGTGCTTAATAGACATTTAAATGATATTTGACATTTATTCAAGAAATTTATACATAACTGATGAAAGGGTGAATGAAAAAGGGACCAAATGTAGCCTGAATGAAAAGTGAAATTCCTTAAAGAAAATTAGAAAACCACCAAAACATCGTATCTTAGACGGATCTTTGCAGAAATAAAAAAGACAGCTTAAACCAGTCCAAAGTGGTTTGCTGTCTTTGCTGGTTTAATTTGCTCTAGCTGGTCTCCCAGCCTCTCAGCTTGTAAAGTGTCCGAAACCCCTCTAAAACCATAAAAACAGACAACCCTAACAGTTTGACCAGGCTGGGAAACATTAGGCTGGTTCAAGGTTTTTTTAAGTAAATGAAGACAGTAAAAGAAGAACTGATAGGCAAGAGGAAGAGGGCTGATGAAAAATTAGTGTAGGATAGGGTGTGGGTGGGTGAGTGGGTCTGAGACCCTCTCTAGTCAGCTATTTTGAATAGAGTGAACATGACGGAGTGGACAGGTTATATGGGAAACCCTAAATGAGGCTTCTTCCCCTAACATAATAACTTTGATCCCTTGTGCCTTACACTGCAGTCAGCAATATTGACTAATGGGTCTGGGTTACTTTAACCAACACACAGCATGGGGCAGCAGGGATCACTCTGGCCTTGGAGATCTGCATCTCAATCAATGCAGCATACAGTACACAGAGGGGACTGAGCAGAGGCAATTCTGGGATTTCGATCTTAGGGGGGCTCAGCATCCAATGACACCATTAGAATTCCACTCTTTATCATGGATAGTGTTTGTTTCATGTTTTTACTGTATTAACATCATACAAGATTGCCAGCTGTACATTCAGGATGTTGTTATTTTCTTTATTAAACAATTATAAAGTTATAAAAAAAAATAAACTGAAACAATTTAAAGAACATTTAAAGTTATTTTTTTGTTCACAGCCAAAACAAGTCTAATTATACTTTATTAAAATCAGCATCTCTACTAAGAGACTTAATCAGTGTTTAAATATCAGACGCATTTTCCCTGCAAATGACAACAAAGCATTTCATTTTGTAACTCACGCTTAAAACAAGTGACGCTGTTTAAAACTCTTCCGTCTTGACTATAAAGTCACAGATAGGGAGCTGAGACTAATTTTAGGGTGGCTGAAGCCCCCTAAAATAGGGTCTAGTTAAGCCTATGGGACCAAGGAGTTATGTTGCTGTAAATGTGGGTTTATGCCATTGAATACGGTTTGGATTTTTAGGTAAAAAGGTGAAAAACTGACTTGTGAGATTTAAAAGAGTGGTGAGCATGAAAACTTACCTGCTAATTTATATTTAAAATATATATTTAGGGATTTAAACCAAACATTCAGTTATTTTAATGTATTTAATTGAAATAATTTTCTTTGTTATATTTTACATAATTTTTTTGCTTTTTATTGAAAATAAAATTTTGTATGAAATATAATAATACAAATACAATACAAATATAAAACTAAATGGAAGATGTTGAAGTATTTTAATTTAGGTAGTAAGATATGATATAATTTAACAAAATGGTTTTAAAATAAAAATGTAAAACTTTTTAATTTTTTAAATTATAAAAAAATATATTATAATTACTTATTTTACATTATTTTTAACTTTGTACTTTTAAAGATAAAGTCATTGCAATATTTTCATTCAGGTAATTATTATTATCATTATTATTATTTTTATTTTTATTTGATGTCCAATTCAGTCCTAATTTATTATTGTACATTATATAATATTGTCTATTATAAATGTAATGAGATGTATTCTTTAAAGTAATTTGGAATACAATCTAAATACCATGGAATTATTATTATTATTATTATTATTTATATTTTATTTTATTTCCCGATTGAGAAATCAGCTAGCTGTCATAGAAGTCAGAGTTTACTACTTGTACAACTTGTAGATGTGAATGGCTATTTTATTTCATTTTATTTTATTTGACAAACTCTATTTAAAAATCTAATAAATTATATTATTGAATGTTGTATAGTATATTCTTATTGTATATTCTATGTTTGTAGTTTTAAGTTTTTTTTATTATTATTTGTTTCTTTAGCTGAAACATAATTTGAATATGCATTGCATTCAACATAAATAAAAGGATAAACCGAGAGAGAGAGAGAGAGAGAGAGAGAGAGAGAGAGAGAGAGAGAGAGAGAGAGAGAGAGAGAGAGAGAGAGAGACTTTGAACAACTTTTATTACAAAAAATTTAAAAACAATCTTCAATCAATTATTTAGCCAACAAGAAAAAAATAAATAAATAAAAAACACCCATAAAACTTTTAACAAGCATTATCATCATATATAATTATACATACATTTGTAAATTACCATTGCAGTCAACATCGCAAATACAGTTATTTATAGCCCACTTAAACTTGAAATCTTCAATATTAGCATTCAGTCGATAATATTCAAATTCTATTCTTATCCTTGACTTCATCAAACCCTCATAAATCAGTACCATATCAGTTTGTCCCATACCACCTAATTTACTTTTACGAGAGAGCCAAACAGCTAACTTTGCTTTTTTGTTAATAAAATTAAGTAGATGATACAACTCCCTCTTGCTACGTTTATATTTAGGTCCATAGATATACAACTCAAGTGTGAAAACTTCTCCTAATGTCTGACACCAGCCTTCAAGAATTTCAGAGAGGCAATAATCTACTACAGTCAGCAAACAAATGAAAAACTGTCTCCTGCTGTTCACAGAAAGGACATCCCATCCCCACTAGTGGATCAAAATGTGCTCTGTGTCTGTTTGTAGCTATAATACCATGTACAACACGCCACTGCAGGTCTCCAGACCTTTTTTCAATGGGGGGCTTGTACATGGTCCTCCAGCTACCTTTCGGGGAAGATTCTGATCCAAAAAATTCTGTCCATTTAGACTCTTTTACATTTTCAAGTGCACGAAGATGAAGAACTTTTACACACAGCATATAGGTAGCTTTTTTCCCAATGTCTCTGAAACTCCCCAGTTGAGGTGTCTTAAAGGATAGAATACCATCTTCAATTTCTTGCCACAATCCAGTCTCAGCTGCAATATCCAGTTCTGGGAAAGAAGAAACAGCATTTTCTTTTTTGTGTAAAAATAAAGAGTCTCTATAGTCCACCGGCATGCACTCATATAGATTGTTCAACAGCCTTTGCACAACTCGGACTGATCTTATGCCAAGCTTAATAGCCAGAGTCTCTGAAGAAATCCATCCATCTTCAGTCAATAAGTGTCCAATCTTTACAATATTTGCAGACCATAAAGCACGCCTCACAGAAGTTGATTTTAGAACATCCAAATCAAATTTTGGATTAAAGATCAAGGGTTCTTCCAATAACCACTGACTCTGTTCACCAATTAGATCTCTGCAAACTTTTAAAAGAGTCCATGCTCTCAACATTGACTTGTAGAACGATGACAGACCAGTTAAGTCCAGCTTATTAATGTCCATTAAGAACATTTGACGATCATAGCCCATTTTACCTGCTCTTCTCAAGAGGCCACGGGCCACCCCACGCCAGCTCACTTCTTCACCATACAGGAGTCTTTGAGCTGTCTGAAGTCTGAAAGCTTTAATTCTAGATCTAATGTCAATGAGTCCTTGACCTCCCTCCGTCCTGGGCAGATAAAGTACTGGTGCTTTTAGCCAGTGATACCCGGACCAAAAAAAATCAACTAGTTTTTTCTGAATGTCCATTATCAGTTCTTCTGGAGGTTCTAATATCATCATTTTATGCCATAAAGTAGCAGCAATAAGATTATTACAGACCAAAACTCTACCCCTATAGGATAACTGGAAGAGCAACCATTTCCATCGAGACAACCGAGCACATGTTTTCTCCACTAGTCCCTCCCAATTCTTTTTCCTATATTCTTCAGATCCTAAAAACACCCCTAAATATTTAAAACCTTCTCTTCCCCATTGCAATTCTCCAGGAAGGATAGGACCATTATTGTCATGCCCACACCATACTGCCACACTTTTGCCCCAATTAACTTTTGCAGAGGATGCTTTTTCATAAGTTTCTAAACACTTTTTAACAACATTAACATCTTGATTACCTCTTATTAAGACTGTAAGATCATCCGCATATGCAGACATTTTAATAAACTGGGAAGAATCTATTTCTCTGATTTGCAGTCCCATTAATTCTCTTCTTAATTTACAGAGTAACGGCTCAAAAGCAATGCTATAAAGCTGCCCTGAGATAGGGCAACCTTGTCTAATACCCCTCTGAAAATTTATGGGAACACTGAGACCGCCACCTATTTTTATCAAACAAGTTGCCTCATTATAAAGCATTTTTATACATGAAATTAAATTTTCTCCAAATCCAAAAGCCTTGAGAGTCTCAAAAAGAAAATTATGATCGACTCTGTCAAAGGCTTTCTCTTGGTCCATTGACAAAAACCCAACATCAACATTATTGTAAAAAGCATAGTCATACAGATCCCTCATCAGATGTAAATTATCTGCAATAGATCTGCCCTTTACACAATATGATTGATCCGTATGAATAATTTCATGCAATACATCATTTAGCCTTTTAGCAAGACACTTAGAGAGAATCTTATATTCTGAACATAAGATAGCTACAGGTCTCCAATTTTTTAGTAGCGTCAAATCTCCCTTCTTTGGAAGTAATGTTAAAATAGCACGCTGACAACTTCTTGTTAGACATCCTTCACTTATACATTTCTGAGCAACTTCAAAGAAATCATGACCAATAACATTCCAAAAGCGTTTATAAAATTCGGCAGGAAGTCCATCAATTCCTAGTGCCCGCCCTGATGAGAGATCCATTACTGCTGAGGTCAGTTCATTAAAAGTAAGTTGTGCTTCCAAAAGTTGTTTTTTTTTCGTAGATATTTCAGGAAGATCTTGTAAAAGTTCATGTCTACATTGATCATTTAAGGAATCAGCAGAATATAGTTCAGTATAAAAATCCACTGCAAGTCTACGCATCCTTTCCGGGTCTGAAACAAGGTGTCCATCCTTATCTGTTAAAAACAACATATTTTTTCCATGTTTAGTTTTCCGTTCTAAATTAAAAAAGAAGGACGTAGGAGCATCTATGTCTCTTTTTGTTAGAAAAAGATTTTTTATTAGTTCTCCTTTGACTTTTTCATCAAGGATTAAATTCAAACAGTTTTTCTTTTCAGTCCACATATCCTTCAAGTTAGGGGAAGCATTTACAATCATATTCCCTTCAATAATCTTAAGTTCTTGCTCCAAACTCTCTAATGTTTTCTTTAAACACAAAGTAGAATGAGAAGAATATTGTTGGCAATACTCCTTAATAAACACTTTCCCAATCTCCCACCATTGAATAATATTATCATATCTTCCTTTCTCAGTCTTCCAAACTTCCCAAAAATTCTTAAAATTTTCACAAAAGAATGTGTCTTCCAACAATTTAACATTAAAATGCCAATAAGTACTCTTATAGGTTTTTGTTATGAGACTACATTCAACTGCGATTAGTTTGTGGTCTGAAAAAGGGACAGGGGTAATAGTTGAATTCAGGGTCCTGTTCTTCATATTATGAGATAGGTAAAACCTGTCTAAACGAGCAGCAGAAAAAGTATTATTACTAAAACTCACCCAAGAGTACTGTGTAACTAAAGGATTATTTTCTCTCCATACATCTGATAAATGAAAATTCTTTACCAATCTTGCAAGACAAGTAGCTGACATTTGATGTGGTTCTTCCCCAGTCCTATCAATTATGAAATCTAAGGTGCAGTTCCAGTCTCCACCAACAACAACAAAATCTCCATCATGTTGTTGTCTTAAAAACTGTTTTAATTTAGAAAAGAGCCTTATTCTCTCAATGCCTACATTTGGAGCATATATGTTCATGAAAATGAAATTCATATTATGTATTTCAGCTCTAACAGTCAAGAGTCTTCCAGGTTCCAATTCATTTTTCCACAAAATATTGAAATTGAGAGAAGGAGCAAAAAAAATTGCTACCCCTGCACTTAAATTATTCCCATGACTAAGAAAATGTTCTCCCTTCCACCATAGCCCCCAGTCAACTTCATTATCTAAATCACTTTGGGTTTCTTGCAAAAATATTACATTTAACTCTTTCAAATTAATAATCTCAGAAAGAAATGCACGTTTTTTCATATCCCTCATCCCATTCACATTTAGTGATCCTACTCGTAAGATCTCCATCAGAAAGAGAGAGGAAAGAAAGCAAAGAAAAATTAAAGAAAAAGTGAAACCCATCATGAGTCTTTAACTTTCCCCCTCGTTAGTTGCTCTTTTCCAAACATTTTCAATTTTTGTCTAGCAGATGTGATATATTTCTTAAGCAGAAACCTTTTCTGTTGAGAGAGCTCAGTACAATTACTCATTTTTCGGGCCCAAGCTACCGAAGAAACAAATTTCTCAAGATCAGGAAAAAAATCACCAATTTCTATTCCTGCTCTCCCTTTTGTTGCATCAAGAAAAACATTAATTTGTTCAACAGTGTACAAATCACTTTCGCTTGCTCTTTCCATCTCAGACCACTGTTCATTTCCCACACTATCTTCAGTACTCTGAGATAAACCATCCATTTCATCACCTACGTCCTCCTCTGAACATTTTGCCTGAGTCACTAAAGAGTATTGCAGCACCTCCTCTACACTGCATTCATTCACCATCCTATCCGTGGCACCACAAGCACCAGCAGGCTTTTCAACAGCATAACTACACCCAGGCTGATCATCACTCACGCTTTTAGAAACAAAACCACTCACCTCCTTTTATTCCTTTACCTCCTCCGTCACTCTGTCAATCTGCACAGTGTCTTGTTTATTCCTTTCAATCGCTTGAAATTCTCCATTTGATTCTTCAGCTCTAGATGCAATCATTAAAGGCTGAGGTTCATCGCGCACTTTATGCGGACACGAGAAGCGCTTATGTCCGACATCGCCACAATCAAAACATTTCAACTCTAAGTGCTCGCGTATACCATGTACGAATTATCTTCGTGTTTCACTCGAAAAGAAACTTCTAAGGATCGATCTTGGGAGCTTAGGAACATAAAAATTTGACGTCGAAAAGACAATACATGCTTTAGCGCCATATTTTTGCACCCTAATGGAATCGTTCTCATGGGGCTTGCAATTTTCCCAAATCGTAGAAGTTTTTTTATTATTGCATCGTTTGAAACAAACGGCGGGACATTTGAAATTGTGATTTTAGTAGCTGGGGCAGACAGCGGTGAGACCGGAACAAAAGCCTCTTTCACCCACAACCCGTCCACAGTTAATTTGTTCACTAACGCTTCAGCTTTCAAAAATACTACGACCGCTTTGTTCATTCGCGAGCCAGAGATTATGTTATCGAAACCAACCTTCTGTCCTACCGCCACCAACAAATCTTCGACTGTTACACCCACCTCTGTCACACACCTGCACCCATTACGAAGGGACAAGCAGGCCGTTCCTTGCGCCGGAACGGCTGCCATACCGGCACTCGATGCCTTTTTTTTTTTTTTTTTTTTTTAAATTATCTTAAAACACGTAACGTAGGGGGAAAAGAAACAAAATCAAAGAAAAAAGAAGGGAAAAAAACCCAAAAGAGAAAAGAGCGCTCTCCAACGCCACCACACCTGATGGACCTCACCCTCACCGGAAAGAGAGTCAGAAAGAGAGAGAGAGAGAGAGAGAGAGAGAGAGAGAGAGAGAGAGAGAGAGAGAGAGAGAGAGAGAGAGAGAGAGAGAGAGAGAGCTTGACACATCAGTGCTCTGACAGCAGGGGTAAATCCTCACTTCCTGTAGATGACAGAACACACAATAGTTTCACTGCTCATCTATACAGCATACAGAGTGAGGCAGGTTAATGATTCAGTACCCTCAACTGAGCTAGAGAGACTTACTGTTGCCATGTAAAACAGTATCAATTACCTCCACTTACAACATCATTAAGCTGACGTTAAGCTTTATTCAGTCGACAGACATTTTCAAACCTCTTCCAAGGATCATACTGAAATTTTATGTGGAGTAGGCCTATAGCAGGCATTTCATGTATACTGTACGTAGATTTCACCACCATACGATTAACTCATCATAGTGTAGCCTGTTGGGAAGAGTGAAATATTAATTTAATTGTATTTCTTTGTAATGAACTTCCCAAAACTATTTTACGGACATTTGGTTTCATTACGTATTAAATATCTATACGGGATATACAATGTTCTTGTTGGTAGGATCTATCGTTTAGGTGTTCTGTTCAAGTGGGACGCTTATCGGTGTTGCGCGCTATGCATTTGGGGAGTGCGTGAGTTACGTCAGCCTCAGACCGCGAATAGACGCTGGCGAGCCGAGATGCACATTTTCCCCTTCTCTTCTTCCAGTCATTACTGGTAAGTTTAAAAGTATTAATTCGGTTAAAGTTCATTAAATATCAAACAGAATGTGTTTTGAATCAAGTATACAATGTATTTTTGTGTATTGTTACTTAATGTGAGCTTTATGTAACTTTTGTTTGACGCACGTGTAGCTAACTAACTCGTGGTTTGTGCACAGTGTTTTAACACGGAAGACGTTAGCGCAATGGATGTTTCTCTGATCGATTGTCCCATATGTTTCCAGGTATGTTCAATTCTTTAACCTAAACAGTATAAAGTGGTTTAATTTGTGTAATTCAGATGACAATGCATGTGGATTGTGCTTTTGTACAGATTGTATCTTTATTTTATTACTTTCTCTTACTCTGTAATACATTCAATTGCTTTATATACAACTGTTATGCTGGTTTTTGAGGCTCTACAGAGTATAACGTGATTATGTATGATCGTTTTGAGGGAATGTTTGTATGTGGGTTTTTATGAACAATTTTCATAAATTCATTGTTTAATAATACATGTGGAGATTGTCAGAGCGAAGAATACACACCATCCATTTTATTTAATTCATTTTTTATTTAATATAACAGCAATGTTTTGTTATTTTACTTTAATGTGTTTTATATAATGTTAAACATATATAATTGTAATATTTAAGTCTCAGACCGCGAATAGACGCTGGCGAGGCAAGACGCACATCCCTTCTCTTCTTCCAGTCATTACTGTGTTTTAACATGGAAGACGTTAGCGCAATGGATGTTTCTCTGATCGATTGTCCCATATGTTTCCAGGGTCAATAAATGGAGGTGTATTCGAAGTCATCCTGTAGTCTCTGGACTGAAATTTCTTATGTGCAGTACTGGATCTGCTACAATAGCACATAATTAACTGATATCATTAGTCTTTTGCTTCACCAGAGGGACAAAGTTAACCACCGTCACAAATTACTGACATCAGCATATTATCTCAGTCTTAGACACACACACACACACAGAGAGGGAGAGAGAGAAAATTGTATTTTCTTGTTTATACCATGCATGAAAGTGGACCACTGAAATCACTGGACATTGTCCAAGCGACCTTCAGCCCCTGAGGTAAGTGAGCCAAAATAGAGGGTTAAAGGATAATGTGGACGATCATGCATTCAATAAGGTCAAATTCAATTAGTCTGAATATTTACTTGCACTCTCCATTACCAAACAGCACTCGGACCTCTCTGTCAGGAGGGTAAGCAAAGGCTTACAAATAAATGACAAGAGAATAGAGAAATCATACGATTATGTGCTGCATATGTGAGACACATACATTAACAAATAAACTAATTTGCACAAAGAGAGAGTGCAAATGTACCATTGTATTACTATTTTAATTTGGACACTGCCATAATGATTCTTGGAGTAACCTGGAGCCTCCATGTACTGTGAATATCATGCTATATGAATAAGATAATCAAACAGCATCATGGTATGCACCATGAATCATGATTCTACTCTTGAGACATTAACATCTTTGGACTGAAATTATTCGTGTCTGAGTGATGCTCGGAACGTCAATGAATCTGTGACTTTGTTGGTAATGACATCAAAATACTATATCAATACAGAAATTTGCTTTTTTATTTTATATTCTTTTATTTTATGTACTGTATTGTTATTGTACATTTTGTATTTTCTAAATTTAATGATGGTAATACCATGCAGTTCAATGTAGTAATTTGGATTACATGGAATTTGAAATCAATCAGTTTAATTTCTATTATTTATATTTTGTTTTATTTTATTAGCTGATACCATAAGTGAACAATGGTACTGACCCAGTACCTTTTAGTAAGGTAAATTACTGAGATTTCAACCAGAAATAAAAATTAAAGGAGATATTAAGTGCAGGTCTTAATGTTAGTCACAGAGACAGGCGGTTGATGTCATAGCAACATATTCAATCACTCAGAAAAACAGCTATAATGGGTTGGGGAATCCTCAATCATTCCTCTGTTGAATGAGTCATGAGAATGTCCCATTTCCACCTTTCCTGAATGTTTTTTTTTTTTTTGGTTCTTACAAGTTTCTTTTAACACCCACACAGTCCAGGGCCTTAGCTGGTGTAGAATGGAGGAAAGGCCCCCTATTACTGAGTGTGTGTTGGCATTCAGGTACACAGAGGTGGGAGGGCAGTGAGTGTGTGTGTGTGTGTGACAGAATAGGATGTGCTTCGTCACTTGATGCAAAGAGTAGACGCTTCCTATACATGGCAGCTGCAAGACTTTGGTAATGTATCACGGTCAGCAGAATCATTGATTACCGCTGGGGTTAATCATTGATTGAATGGGGGGGCTCCATGGGGACCCCGTCAGACTGACGAGGGGGCGGCAGTCCAGGGAGAGGGACGGTGGCACTTCCATTAGTGCAATGTGGAATTGTGGGGATATTTTCTATCAATCCTCATTGACTGTCAGTCGACTGGAGCCAAATGTACAATGAAGACCACCTCACATATTGACATAATGTTCCACTTTTAGTAAGTACTTTATACTTTTATAATTATTTATTATTTAAATAAAATATAGTATTTATACACTATATGGTCATTTTTTATGTATTTTCTTTCATTTCTGATAATGTAATTTGTAGGAGTTCCAAATTTATAAATGCTATAAATAAAGGAAACATAGATACTACCATTTTTCATTGTTGTACAAAATTGCCATATGGTAGCATGTCTCATGTTTCCATTTTTTTATTATTTGTTTATTTATTTATTCATTTTTCTTTTATATTTGTAACCTTTTTGTTATTAGAGCTTTATGTCAGAAAATCAAGTAGGAAAAAAAATATTCAACCGTTTAGTACCATGCAGGATTAAATAAAAAAAATTAAAATAAATGAAATAGAACGATTTTTATTACTGATTATCATGAGAATTGACCATGATAATAATAAAATTAACATTTTCAGAAGTAAAATATAATGTAATGTAATGCTATTTGTTTTTCTTTTGATTTTGGGGTGAAACATGAGCTAAAAATTTTTCCTGAGATTTACTCATGTATCGTTGATGACCACAACAGCTGCCAGACATTGCATGAAACATGTTCAATTGATATCATTAATGGCATGTTGATTATGATGGTGCAGGTGCATTGAAACTATTGTTAGACTTATATTGACATTTGCAGACTCTTGACTGTCCCATTACACATTTTGTCCATCTCTCTTTTGACCGAGTGTACTGCAGATCTGCTCTGAGAGCAAACAGCCATGCACAGCGAGCACAGGATGAGTTTAACATCACTATTACATGCCATTTGTGTGGATGAATAAAACCACACACACATGACATCCTCATAGTCACATTTACCATCCTAAAGGAGAAATGTTTCCCTCCACTGAATTGTTTAGACACAAATTACCTAGAAATTTATGTTCCACAGGTATACGATTGCATCAGGGTTATGCTCTCTCCATATCAGTGTAGATGCATCATTAACTGCAATGGGAAACCATATAAAAATGACTACTGACTGATTATATGCACTGTATTTACATGAATAGGCAAAAGCGTGATTACCTAAGAGAAAACATACATTGTAAAATCAAGGCATATAAAGCTCCTACAAAATCTATTGTAGCGGTGGTTCACTGATGGTGTTAGATGTAGGTACTTTTATACACTCTGTTTGGTACTGAAAGAAAACGTCTCGGTTACTGATGTAGCCTCCGTTGCTCCAGGATACTCCAAGGGAACGAGATATTGTGTCGATGGGTTGACACTAGGGGTCACTCCTGCTGAAATGGCCAGGTCTTTGGCTCGGCTCCTCAGTGCAATACCTGATGTGTGTTTGCAGCATCACTCCTTTTATACCCGTATGTCTGGGGGAGTGGCATGCAAATTCCACATGCCAATTTCCATTGGCCTTTTCTCAAGATCAGAGATGTCTGGGCTCCGCAGGAGCGACCCCTTGTGTTAACTCATTGACACAACGTCGAGTGAGTGACAGATAGGGAACAGATAGATAGAGAGATAGATAGACAGACTGATAGATATGTAGATAGAGAGATAACATTGAGAGATCAGAACCACAGCAACAGTGTGCCAGCACAGAAACACTCAACACCTCTCCGCACTAACACATCAGAAAAACACCACAACACCAGCAGTGTGTCAAAAAAACAAACACACACACTATCCCATCCCCTGCAACCCCGCAGGTTTCTCAGGTATCTCAAGCTTCTCAGAACTCCAATAGAAAAGACATCAACACCAGACAGAGATATCCACAGACTACATCAACATCCAACAAAGAACAGAAGAGACAACACAACATCATCCTCCTCTGTGACTCTAACAGCAACCACCTCGACCAGAGATGTTTGTTCCCTGGGAGAACTGTGATGAAACTCTGTTGTCCCACCTCTCACTCTGCTTTGAAGCTGCTGAGAGAGGATGTTTAGGGAACACCATCATACAGCACACTGGGACAAACAACCTCAGCACCAATAGAGTGGATGTCGTCAAAGCTCTCATCAATGTATTGAAAACATTTAGAGGAATCTACCCCAGTTCCAAAGTCATCATCATGTCTACACTGCTGCCTCGCAGATACATTCCACAAAACATCATCAATTCCATCAATGCAGAGATAGCTGATGTGTGTGCACTCATGCCGAATGTACATAGCAAATCATCAGCGCATCTCTCATGAGCACGTTTATGACCATCTCCACATTCATCAAGAGGGCATGAGAATATTTGCTAAAACATTTAAGGATGTAACACTGAAAAGCTCTGAGAACATACCCATGACAACGAGGAAAGGGTGAGACAGCATGCCAGCAGACAGACAGACAGCTACTCTGCTGTTGTGACAGGAAGAGGTAATTCACAAGTGACCTCAGCCAGATAAAAAATATGCTGGAATTTATGTGAAAATGTATTTGTTGATTAGCAAGAGCATAATTTAAGCATGTTCTTTATTTTTTATATTTATTTTACTGTCTTCTGTTTTTTTTATATAGTTGATTTTTCTAATGTACTTCATTTAATTCTGTATATTTCATAACATTATTAGGTCATGAATCATACATTCTTTTTTTCTGGTAAAAATCGCAATGTCATCACTTAAAATCACAAGCTACAACATTCAAGGAATGTTTTCTGCTACTTTTGCAGAAAAAAAGCCAGAACCCTGATTTGGTAAATGCTGTATTTATTTCAGATATCATAATATTACTTGAGACATGGAGTCGATTAGAATCTAAAACCTACACTCCTTCAAACTACTGAGAATGACATACAGTTTACCATCAGTGAAACACCCTCATTTTGAAAATGGAGGAGATTCAGGAGGAATTATAGTTTGGTTTAAAGAATATATTTTCCCTTACATTAGGCCTGTTAAAAAGAGAGAACACATACTTGGATTAAAATTAAAAAAGGAACTCAGTTGTACAGTTGAGGCTACTTACCTGTGTGCCACCTACATCACCCACATGAGTCACCCTATTATAGTGAGAGATATTCAACACATTACAATCTGAGATCATTGAGTTTCAGTCTCTTGGCTCAGTTTTGATAATGGGGGATATGAATGCAAGAACTGGGAAATAGCTGGATTATATTAGTTCATTTGGTGATAAGAATATTATTAATAATACAAATATACATAAAACAAACATCCTACTAAACAACATCTGAGCTATGATAACATGATACACAGAAATGGAAAGCAAATTATGCAGCTCTGTAAAAGCCTGGGTGTCTACATAGTGAATGGCAGAACAAAGAGGGATTCTCTGAGTCGATTTACCTACTTCTCTCTAGGCAGCAGCACAGTGGACTATGCCATCACAGATCTAGACCAAGACAAGATAAATGATTTCATATTGATGCCACAGCTACCTTTCTCAGAACACTGTCACATTGTCATTAGTCTGAAAAAGTCAGTCAGTCTTCTACCATCTTCAGATCAGAAGTCTAAACTGTATCCCTTAACAAACGGATTCTTCTGGAGGAATGATAGTCCAGCCTAGTATGAAGCTGAACTTTACAGCACTCAGGTTGAGAACATGACAGATGCATTTCTCTTCACCACATTTGGAGAAAATAAGAAAAGCATCAAAATGGAAACAAAACAATTAAATTAAATATTTTTCACAATTGTCATAAAAAAAACATCTAAATGAAAAGGAGTAAAAAAGAAAATTGTTAAAACTGACTGGTTTGAGAAAGAATGTCAAATGTCAAGAAAAGAACTACAATTTTTATCAAATAAAAATTTGCAATGAGATGTTAAAAGCATCTCATTGGTGCAAACTGAATGAAACCATTCTCAAATTATTCAGTTTGCTCTTAAAATCAGGACATTTTCCTGAGAACTGGAAAGAAAATCAAATCACCCCAATCTTCAAACAAGGTGCCAAATTTAACCCAAACAACTATAGGGGCATTTCATAGAGCAGCAACCTATAAATGGCAGATTAACCCAATACCTCCAAAAACACAAGACTTTAAAAAACTGTCAAATTGGATTCATGCCAAAATAGGGAACAACTGATCATATCTAAGCACTGCACACACTTATGCACAAACATGTCCACCAATCAAAACAAGGACAAATATTTGGTTGCTTCATTGATTTATAAAAAAAAAAAACCTTCAATTCGGTTTGGCATGATGGACTCTTCCTAAAACTGATTCAGAGTGGAATATGAGGAAAGGATTATGATTTCATTAAGGACATGTACAAAGATAACAAATGTTGAATTAAAATAAGCAACAAAAGAACTGAATATTTCAGCCAGAATAAGGGAGTGTGTCAAGGCTGCAGCCTAAGTCCAACTTTATTTAATATATATTTCAATGAATTGGCCACAATGCTTCAAAACCCATCTACCTTGGACTCACTCCAGAGGGCAGAGAAATCAAATGTCTTTGGTATGCAGACAACCTACTGCTGCTCTCATATACTGAAGAGGGATTACGAGAAAGAATCTAAATTCTACAAAATTACTGCAGTAATTGGGCCTTACTAATAAACATGGACAAGTCTAAAGTTATGATAAAAAAAAAAAAATTGTCTTAAAGACAAAACGTCTCGGTTACGTATGTAACCTCCGTTCCCTGATGGAGGGAACGAGACAAGGTGTCGAAGAAGCGACACTAGGGGTCTCTCTTGAGCGCCGAATATGCCTCTGATCTATGAAAAATGGCCAATGAGAGTTGGCGAACAGTATTTGCATACCCTGCCCCCGGACATACGGGTACAAAGGTGAGGGAAATACGCACGTTCATTCAGGATTTTTCTGAGGAGCCGGGAGTGTCCGGCCACCTCAGCGGCTCGGCTCAGCGATGTGGCCGGGAGGACACGACGTCTCGTTCCCTCCATCAGGGAACGGAGGTTACATACGTAACCGAGATGTTCCCTGTCTGTCGCTCACTTCGACGTTGTGTCGAAGAAGCGACACTAGGGGTCCACTTCAAATCACGGCATGCGCTGAGCCGTGTACGTGTACTGTTGACACAGGAGCGGGCAGGTATTTCACGTGCACAAGCAACCAACTGTGTTTCAGACTGCACGTACCCTTCCCCAATGCCCCAAAAAAGTTGTTGGAATCCTTTTGGTTACCCTAGAGGGGAACAAGGCAACGCTTGCCAACTAGGGAACGGGCCAAGCCTGGCTGGGCCTCTTTTCTCTCTATGATTCTCGGCATAGAGCAAGAGCAGTCGGGGCCCTTGCCGCATCGTGGAAAGGGGGTCTTACCCGAATTCCTATTCTTTCAGGGGGAAAAGACCCTGCGGAGGCCACACCTGCCCGAAAGGGGAGGCAAAGGTGGCGAAAATACATCACATGGCCTCTTCGGTCACATGTGGGAAAGAAAGGCGCGGTGGTAGATCCAACCTCAAGGAGGGGGAGTTGCTACAACACAGCGACCGGAGGGCAACGAAGGACTGCCTAAGGGAGATGCGGGTTAGCTTGTAAGGTGACCGTACCGCGGAAGTACACACAGGAGGAGTCCGCGTAGGAGGCCTGACCTGTGGAGCACCTATTCCAGTAGGGGTAGCCTGGGGTACCCGTAGTGGACTGGGTCGGCGAGTTCCTCCGCTGAACTGCGGAGCCAAGAGGGCTAGGGAGAAATCAACCAGGGACCTAAAGGGGTCTCCTGGGAAAGAAGGCGCACTGTTTTACCTCGGCAGAGGGAAAGGGCGCTGGATACAAGTGATTCACCTGGTCAGACCGTCGACGTGTACCGAGTTCTACCGGCTCGGATCTGAGAAAACACGGGACGAGACTGACTCAACCTTGAGATTGTAAAATCTTGCAAAGGTGTTGGGTGTTGCCCAACCCGCTGCTCTACAAATGTCTACTAGGGAGGTGCCCTTAGCCAGTGCCCATGAGGACGCAATACTCCTTGTTGAGTGCACTCGGACCCGCGGGGGGGGGGGGGCACGGCCTGGGTTTCGATAGGCCAGTAAGGTGCCATCCACCACCCAGTGGGGAAGCCTCTGTTTGGAGACAGCGTTCCCTTTGCGCTGTCCTAGAATACAGTCCAAGGCACATACTGGACACAGCAATGAAGGGGCTGGGTCTGCCTCCTCCTGGGGCAGCGCTTGCAGGTTCACTACCTGGTCTCTGAAGAGAGTGGTAGGGACCTTGGGCATGTAGCCCGGTCGTGGTCTTAGGATCACATGTGTGTCTGCCAGACCGAACTCCAGGCAAGTGTTGCTAACAGAGAACGCTTGCAGGTTCCTGACCCTCTTGATGGAAGCAAGCGTGATCAGCAGGGCTGTCTTTTTAGAGAGAGGGCCCTGAGCCAACTGATTCTAGCAGCTCGAAGGGGGATCTCTGAAGACCGGTGAGGACCACCGAGAGATCCCAGGAGGGAAACAGGCATGGCCGGGAAGGATTTAACCATCGGGCGCCTCTTAGGAACCTGATAATTAAGTCATGCCTACCCCTAGACTTTCCATCAACTGGGTCATGGTGAGCTGCGATAGCGGCAACATACACCTTCAAGGTGGAAGGGGACATCCTCCCCCCCCCCAACCTCTCCTGTAGGAACAGGAGCATTGACCTAGCTGCGCACCTCTGTGTGTCTTCAGCCCGGGAAGAACACCAATTCGCCAATTACCATTTCAGGGCGTAAAGTTGCCTGGCAGAGGGGGTTCTGGCCTGGTTGATCTTGGCTATGACCGTGGGTGGTAGACCAGCTAGATGTGGAGACGTGGAGGTTCCAGAGGTCAGGGTGCAGATGCCAAAACGTGCCCCGTCCCTGAGAAAGAAGGTCCTTCCTCAGGGAAATTTGCCAGGGAGGGGCTGTGGCGAGGAATACGAGGTCTGAGGACCAGCCCCGGGTGGGCCAATAAGGAGCCACAAGGGTGACTTGTTCCTCGTCCTCCCTGACCTTGCACAGCAACTGTGCAAGAAGGCTCACTGGGGGAAATGTCACAGCCCAGCAGGTCAGCTGTGTGCCAGTGCATCTGCCCCATACCGCTCTGGTATGCCCCTGTTTGGGCATACCAGAGCGGACAGTTTGAGGTCTCTTGGGAGGCAAACAGGTCTACCTGGGCCTTGCCGAACCGTTCTCAAATCAGCTGGACCGGCTGGGGGTGAAGCCTCCACTCTCCGCAGGGCAAGCGTTGTCGTGACAGCGCATCCGCTATCACACTGAGGTTGCCGGGGATGTGAGTGGTGACTTGAGTTGCTGCTAGCTCCAAAGGAGGAGACGATGGGCGAGTCATGACATGTGGCGGGAGCGTACGCCGCCTTGGTGATTTATGTACGCCACCGCAGTGGTGCTGTCTGACCTGATCAGGATATGTTTGTCTCGAACTAATGGGAGAAACTTCCGCAGGGCAAAGAAAACAGTCAACAACCCCAGGCAGTTGATGTGCCAGCACAGCGAGGCCTCCTTTCCAACGGCCTGTTACTGCGGGCCCATTGCACATGGTGCCCAAACCCAATCTGGAGGCGTCGGTCATGACGGACATGCGTCGGGACACCTGCTGTGAGGGTACACCTGCCAGTAGAAAACAGAGGTCTGTCCAGGGATTGAGTGTTTGGCGGCAGGCGGGGGTGATCGTCACACGGTGCGTGCCGCGGCGCCATGCTCGTCTCAGGACTCGAGTCTGAAGCCAGTGCTGAAACGGTCTCATATGAATCAACACCAGCGGCGCGTCCGCCGCGGAGGATGCCATATGCCCCAGGAGCCTCTGGGAATATGTTAAGGGGACCGTTCGTTGTGCCCGGCCTGAAAGCGGCGAGGCACCTCAACACTGACTGCGCACGCTCGTTGAGGAGACGTGCTAACATTGAGACTGAGTCAAACTCCATGCTGAGAAAAGAGATGCTCTGAACTGGAGTAAGCTTACTCTTTTCCCCGTTGACCTGAAGCCCCAAACGGCTGAGGTGCCTGAGCACCTGGTCTCTGTGAGTGCATAGTAACTCTCGTGAGTGGACCAGAATGAGCCAGTCGTCGAGGTAATTGAGTATGTGGATGCTGGCTTCTCGGAGCGGGGCAAGAGCTGCCTCTGCGACTTTCATGAAGACGCAAGGGGACAGAGCCATGCCGAAGGGGAGGACTTGTACTGATATGCCTGGCCATCGAACGCGAACCGCAGAAAGGGGCGGTGTTGAGGCAAAATTGAGACGTGGAATTACGCGTCCTTCAGGTCTAACGCTGCGGACCAGTCTAGATGTCGAACGCAGATTATGATGTGTTTCTGCGTGAGCATTTTGAACGTGAGTTGAGACGCTTGGTTGAGAACTCGCAAGTCCAAGATCGGTCGTAAGCCGCCGCCTTTCTTGGGTACGATGAAGTAAGGGCTGTAGAGACCCTTCAAACTGGATTGCCTGGCAAACTGGATTGCATAACTGAGTCGGATGGTCCGGGCCAGCCAGCAAGACGGGTTGGGAAGTGAGAGCCACACGGGGCACCAAGGGGACGATTATTTTTGACGTACCCGGCGGGGCTTCGCAGCGGGGCAGAGCAGGTAAAGCACCATCGAGGTTCTGGTGCTGAGAAAAGACTCAAAGCACTTACCTTGCTCCGCACACCCGGCAGGGTGGCGGTTAGCGACTGAGGAGGAGGTCCAGGATAGGTGTCCTCTAGACTCGTCGTAACCGGCCTGGCTGGGGAACAGTCGTGGGGCTGGTGGCAGGTGGTCCACGTGCAGGATGCCGGGACTGTTGAGGTCTGGTGGCAGAGTGACGTAAGAACGGCATTTGTGGGCCAGGTGACCCAGAGACAAAAGGAAATAGCTCTGTTACTGAGAATATGAGAATGTGAAAACTAATTCAACAAAAGATTCTCCTCCCGGCCCTCCACCGGGGACGGAGCGGTCTTACCATCTCCGGAGTTAACGTCTTGGTCCCTAGGTCGAGCGTCTAAGGAGCGCCTGGAAGCCTTCCGGGTCCTCGAGGTGGTCCGTGAGATGGGGGCGTCGGCTTCCTGCGGAGTGCTCGACGCTGGGGCTGAGAGCTGGACCCGGGTTGAGGCGGAGCAGGGTGTTTCATAGCCGAAGGAAGATGCCCTCGGCGAGCAAACGGGGCATAGCCCATGGCGGCAGGCTTGCGGCAGGGCAGGATATGAGATGGCCTCCGTCTGCTTCACTGCTGAGGACTGCTGGGCAGAGTCGTCAACGGTGGCGCCGAATGGACGGAGCTGGGAGACAGGGGTGTGGGAGAAGGTGTGCCTTGTCTACCTCCCGTATTTCGACCAGGTCCAGTCTATAGATGCGTTTAAAGAAAGGAACTGGGGGGGGGCGCGGCTGTGAGCGGCACACATGCACGCAGGACCGATCAAGTAGCCCGGGAAAGCATAGCGGACCTCCGTGCGTCAGGCTCAGGCTGGGCGAGCAGACCCGAAGGTGGCGGCCCAGGCGAGTCATCAGCATCAGACGCTACTGTAATGCTCTCCGAGGCAGCGGTGATGTCATCCAATTCTGAAGCAAGCAAGCATGCCGGGGAGGCGGGTGGTTCGAGGAGGTTTACCTTGCGAACTGAGCTCGTCATTGTTCCCAAATCGCCTTCATCTCCCGCGGCGCCTGCGTCAATCCCGTAGGAAGGAGGCGAGGCACGGGGGGAAGCTGAAGTGGCTTTCTCTCATGACAAAAGAAAGCCGCGACCGCAATGCTATAACGGCCATGTTCTCACACTGAGAAGATGAATCATTGGAGAGAATCGCTCATCCCGAGCTCAGACAGAAGCAAGCAAGCGTGCCAGGGAGGCGGGTGGTTCGAGGGGGTTTACCCGGCGAACAGAGACTGTCATATTCCCCAAATCGCCTTCATCACCCGCGGCGCCACCGTCAATCCCATAGGAAGGAGGCGAGGCGTGGGGGTGGCTGAAGTGGCTTTCTCTCATGACAAAAGAAAGCCACGACTGCAATGTTGCCATGGCTATGTTCTCGCACTGTGATCGCAGCCCAGGCACGCGAGGCAGCTTTTATGACCGTGAGAGGTGGGGAGAAATCACTGCATCCAGAAACTACACAGGGGCGGAAATTACATCTTTATAAAGATGCGTCCTGAGAAGGACGTTCAACGCCACTGTGTAATGCTCTTTCAGAGAAATAAACTCTTTTACAGAGAAAATCACTCTTTCAATGTAACTCTTTCAATTCTCTGTGCTGTCGAAGCGCCTAGGGGCAAACTGCACTGCCATGCAGAGAAGGAGAAAGCCGCTGAAGTGCGCCGTAGATCCAACAGCAAACAGAGCGTCAGAGGAACAGAAGCAGGAATCTGGTGTGTGTTACTCGCAGCTGGCTGCATACACGACCATCGGCTCCGAAGAAAATTTCTGAATGAACGTGCGTATTTCCCTCGCCTTTATACCCGTATGTCCGGGCGCGGGGTATGCAAATACTGTTCGCCAACTCTCATTGGCCTTTTTTCATAGATCAGAGGCATATTCTGCGCTCAAGAGAGACCCCTAGTGTCGCTTCTTTGACGCGACGTCGAAGTGAGCGACAGACGGGGAACATATGTTTTTTACACTTGGGGGAGAAATTCTTAGCCATGTTACCAGTTACAATTATTTAGTTATGACAATCTCGGCTTCTGGACAATTTGACATGGCTGTAAATGACCTAAAGGACAAGGCTCATAGGGCATTTAGCAATTTATTCAATTTTAACCCCCCAATCAAACTGTTGCTGAAAATATTTGACAGACATTCAACCCATACTTCTTTATGGCAGTGAAATCTGGGGAACCAAATATAAACTAAATTGTGAATTTGGGGACATAAGTTAAATTTAAACTTTCCTCCTCATTTGTAAAAACATCCTGGGAGTTCAAAGAAGTGCTTCGAACCTGAGCTGTCGGGCAGAAGTTGGCAGATTCCCTCTCTTGACTGACATTCAAAAGAGAACCAGTAAATTCTGCTTCCACCTATCAGACTCTTCCCAAGAAAATCACCATCACTGTGCTCTTGGCTCCAAGCTGCCTCTGTTTAGGAAGTCCGGCCATTCTGAGAAGGATTATATGGACTGTCCCCATCAATGTCGCACCGCCAGCTAATTACACCTTTCTCTCTCTCTCTCTCTCACGCTCACTCTCACTCTCACTCAGTTAAATTCAATTCAAATTAGCTTTATGTGCACGACCGTATAAAATGTACAATGTTGCCAAAGCATTCATTCACAATATATATATATATATATATATATATATATATATATATATATATATATATAAGATTCTAGGGGCACAATTACCTTGCTACAGCCCTGTATGTATGTTAATAATAATAATAACCATACAGGTAAGTGCACAAAATGTAAAGAAAAGTAACTACAGATAACAATTAATAACAGTAAATTAAACTGATATTTTCAGTGTTCAGTGAGGGGTCACCCTGTCTCCCTCGAACACATAATCTGATGTTAAATCTATACATTCAGCCTTCTTTCCTAGAACATAAGAGAGTTTCTCCTCATTACTCACTCTTTTGAATTCGGGTAGTGTCTGTCCTATGACTTTAAAGTATGTGTGTATGAAAGTCTCATATTTACTGCACTCAGTGAGGAAGTGAAGTTCATCCTCTATGACTCATTGAGTGTGTGAACACAGTCTGTCCTCTCTGGGCCTCCAGTTCTGCCTCTGTTGATCCATCTCCACAGCCAGACTGTGCTCACTCACACGATACTTTGTCAGAAGCTTCCTGTGATTGTAGTCTTTAATTTTGGTCAGATATTTGCCAATTTCCATCTTAATTGTTGGAAATAGATTTTTCAGTGCTAATGAAGAATATACTTCTTGAGTCGTGTTTTATATTTGTTTTCATTTTGACTGCTTAAATTGAATTGATACATTTAGCTGGTCCTTGTCCACTAAGTACTTTAAAGTGTCACTCTCTGGGTTTGATGCTCTGTGTATAAGAAGCTTGTAGCCGGATCTTCTCTCTGTCCACTCAGCATAAAGCATTCAGTCCCCTGAGCTGGAGTTAATAATTCAATAGCAGAGAAGTGAAAGATAGTATGTGTGAGAGTGACAGCATAAAGCTGGGCGGAGGAAGTAATTTCCAATGAAAGACGCAGAAACAGAATAGTTGAAAAAAACATCCTGTTAAAATTAGTAAAAAAGTGTTTATTTATTTATTTATTTTTGCCCTACATAAAAGGGAAAAGTTCAAGTGTGTAGACTGAAATGTGGAGAAATCACGTTTAATAATGATCCCCTTGAAAGGGACCACTCTTACTAAAATATAAAGGCAGCCATTTATTTTAATGTAGGCCTACAAAGTCCCAACAAGACAACATCTTGTTTGTAAAATGGAATAATTGACTTTTAAATTATTTTCACACTAAAGACAAAATAAATAATTTAAAATATTTAGAAATATTTACTCTGTGTTAAACCTACATTTTACTACACAGTATTGAGTAATATATAAACCTGAAGAGAAACATGTTCAATTCAATTCAAACTAATTTGTACAGAGCAAAATAACTATTCTTCCAAAGCAGCTTAACAGATAATATTGCTTTACAAGCCCCAGTAACCAAGCTAAAGGTGACTGTTGAGGAGAAATTCCCAAAAAAGATACAATATATGTACAAATTATTTTTGAAAGTGTGTACGGTGCAAGGAAGGATTTTTTTATTTATTACTGTTAAAAACTATTTATTTATTTACTGTACACTAACAAAAAGTGCAAAATTGACATGATACCATGGTATTCTAAGGGTGTTTTCAGACTTTTTCAGGTTCAATTGCTTGGACCAAACCTAAGTTTGTTTCCTTCCCCTCCCACTGCCCGGCTGGTCTCTGTTCTCGTCACATAATTTGGGTCTGAACCAAGGTCCGATTGCATCATCAACCTGATTACAAGCGACAGCTGTTTACTACTGTAACTAGGTAACAACTCGAGAAGACATCAGCTTTGTTGTGTTATTGAAGTATTCATCTCTTTGGATTTAATACCAAAACTTTACATGCACAGAGCGATACTTGCATTTGTCTGGCTCGGATGCATTGAATGTGCAATGATGTGAAGAATATTAGCATTTGTCTGTCGTGAGCCCACGTTGCAAGAGATGTGAAGAATATTAGCTGCTCTCTGAAGGTGATTTATATGGACACAAGCAGGTATGAGAAATGCATTAAACCATAATAATTGCAATTGGGAGCCTGCAAAGATGCCAATAATATCATCACGAGCGGTCCACTCCTGCGATTTGGTATGGTTGCATTCATATCAGCAGCAAACCGTACTGGAGATCACATGAACTGTACCCCAGACCACCTTTTCAAGCAGACTCAGGTGCAGTTCGCGAGTGCACACCTGACTTTAAAAAACAGCGTTCACATCATCCAAACAAACCGAACTTTGACGTAATTCGAACCCAGGTGTGTATCAAAAATGCTAGTGTGATAGCACCCTTAGAGTTCCATGTAAATATCCTCATTCTGTACCATTTATATCAAAGGACCATGGTATTACCATCTGATACCATTATTTGACTACGGTACTGCCATGTTTTGAAGGGGCATATCACAGTTCAAAGGACAATCTTCTGTTTTTGTACAGCTCATTTAAAATATAAAACTGATACATTACAGTACACATTAATGAATGAATAAATAAGACATGCATAATAATCGCTGTCCCTGTGACTGTTGCATGGTTTGTCCTCTCATGTCTTGACTCTTTCCCTGTTATCCTCTGACCCAGACTTGTGTTCTGCTGGAACTCCTCCCTGTCTTTGCGTCCCAATGGTCTGTTCGGCCATTACGGGAAAACTTTAAAGCTGTCCATACTTTCCCTATTTCTATAACTTTCCCGAGAAACTCTTGACAGGGAATGCTAAAAATGTGCACACGTGAGTCACGGTTTGGTAAGAAATGGCAGAAGATTAAGACTCATACAAGGGAGGGCTCAAAAACAGGGCTATAAAATGTCAAAGAAAGGAAAGAATCTGCTGATGGTACAAATACTGTAAATGTAAAGCACTGAGGAGTGCTCCCCATTATTGTTCTTCCACCTGGTTAAGGGTGCTCTCCACCCTGGAAGTTCAGGGCTGGTGTTAATGTTTAGCTTGGTATGCCAGCTAAATTGAAAGAGCTTCCCTGCATCCAGATATGTTGGTACAGGGTAGAGGTCTGCACCGGCCTTAAAATGAAACCCTAATAGAGACTGTGTGACCTGACCCTACCCAATCCAAACATTACCTTCAGATTTAAAGATAGAACCCAACCTGAACCCAAAATAACTCACTCTTTTATAATTTCTTCTCCAAGCAAGTATTGTTGCAATGGGCTGTATTTTATGTAAGCACTGTAGGCAAAATTTTTAGCAGTATTGTGAAAGTAAACATACACAGTTTTTGCAAGTCACTGCGGCAAATCAGCACACCAGAGCAGAAGGGGAAAAAAATAGTGGCTTATAGTTTATCAAACGGCAAAATTTTGCTTCATGCCGAATATCATGTGTAACATTATAAGTCACTTGAAGTCCTCTTTGTGGACAGACCTCCTTCAGAACATCTAATATTTGTGCCACCTGTGCAAAAAATATGAGAGACGCAGCGCAACAAATAAAACAGAACTCAGGTATTTTGAGATGCATTTTTAAAAAGTAAAGTTAACATGGCACAGTGTCTAAAAAATGTGGTGGTCCTGCATGAGATGCTGTATAAACAGTGAGACATGGTGAAACAGTCAAAGGAAAACAATGTAAAACAGAGCCGTTGTGTGAACGGCCCAAACTCATCTGTTCGTGCGTGTCTGTAGAAGAGAGTGCATGCGCGAAACAATTTATGTAGGTAGGCGTTTATTTTTCCATAAATTACAAACCCGAACCAAAGTCATACTAGAAAACTGACCAGAACCCAGCCCAAAGCCCAAGGGTTTCACGGGTCCCTTTGGGCCTGGGTCGGGTTACAGATCTCTACTACTCTACTATTTAACCCTCATATTGGCTTAGGGTCATTTTTGACCCAGGATAGTTAAATACATTATAAATTCTGCATAGTTTTTGGTACTGGAATGAAATGCTGTGACTTTGTCAAGATCACAAAAAACATCAAACTGTTCCTTCCACTGTCGTAACGGGTCATTTTTGACCCATATGAGAAGCAGCAATTCAGACCTTTCACCCTTGAACTTTCTAGATGTTTTAAAGCTTTAAACAGTTTTTTTTGTAAATCTATGAATCAAAGTTGACCTAAAAATATTTAATATTCTGAAATTTAGCCTCATACAGCTCTACTGTATTGTGTTCCACTGGGTACTGCATCTTTCCCACACATTGCATACTTTCTCTCAAATGTCTACACAGAGAAGCACACACACAGAGAGTTTTTTTATTTATTTATTTTTTTCAGTTTTTAACAGGTAATATGCAAGTACATAAGTTTACTAACTTGGTTTTATATCATGGGATACAATTGGGCTAAAGGCCCCCAAATGTTAAGAGACCTATTGGGTGTTATTTTCTCCTAAAACATTAGATGGTGAACAGAACTATTACAGCACCTTCTTAAACCCCTGAAACACTGCAACAAATAATTTGACATTAGTGGGAAGGAATAGATTTGTTGCAATTGATGTGCAAAGTGGGTCAATTTTGACTGCTGTAAAAGTTAATGGAGATTCATTTGTGAATCGGCGTGTACTAAAATCGGAACTCTAAAATGTACACTGTTGATTTTCTACAGAAGAATAAGTCAAACATTTTTGTAATATAGTTAAGACATTTTAAAAGTCCAAAAGTGATTGAAATAAATGTAAATTGAGACATATTTATATTTATATTGCTTATATTTTAATACTTGTTTATTATGTTTAGAGATTTTGTGACACGCGCCTACAACACCAAAACAAATTCCTTGTATGCGTAAAAACGTACTTGGCAATAAAGCTTTTTTCTGATTCTGATTCTGATTCAGTGTTTTTAATGAATCAGAGTTCCCAATGCTAAACATAAGGGGATCGTTTATTTTGTACATTAACTCTCCAAAAGAACAGATTCACATACATCATATGGTTTTCCCAGCATTACATGAGAGTGGATGGTTAAACTGAGTGTGTTTGATTACTTACTCGACTCCACTGCTGCATTCACAATACAATGTGACAAATTAAGTGTATTGTGACAATATGTATCATTACTGGAAAAGCTTCAGTATTTTGAAAATAGCTGAACTACTGTCACGGTACTAAAAATGTAGTGAAGTTAGTAGTATCGGTACTTTTAGTTAACTACTCCCAACACCGGAGCTGAGGACCCTTCATATTCAAAAAGCTGGAAAAAATGGTGAACTGTGAACCAGACAGCTCTTTCAAGTGTAAGTGCTATAGGTACCATGAAAGTTGTTCCTAGTGGTTAAACTTTACATGTTTAAGAACATTGTAGTAATTTGTCTACAATTATAGACTGGACAGACTAGTTTTTGTGCAGACTGATCTCACAGTAAGATCAGAAAGAGAATGCTGAAACTTCTTTAGCTAAAATCGGTGTACACTTACACTTATAATTATTGCACCCTGTGGCCAAAGCGGTAAGTGTTGTTGTGCATATAGGTACATGTGTGTTCCATTTCCAGGTGTAATGTCCATGTAGAGGTGCCAAAAGCAAGATGTGAGGCAAGTTGTTTTCAGCTGTACAGGTATTAATACATATTTGTATTATAAAGTCTACCACCCAACCCAAATCTATGCCTAACCCTAACCATTAATGGAGTAAAAATGCAACTTCCGAATCGTGCTCATCATTGATTATGCAATTCTGTTTACTCACTGGTATCAATGTGGGATCTGAACCCTTGTCTCCCCCGCTGTTGACGCAACGTGCTTATGGATGCAATGCGCTTTCAGGTGCACAACAGGGGTAAGCAATGAGCTTGAGCCAATGCAAACATCTGATAGGAGATGACGGCAGTCCGTAAGTCGGCATAATGTCACCAATCCTAGTGATAGTGTAGAACTATCATAAAAACATGTCGACCTCCAGTGTGATCAAGTTTTTTTGTGAATTCACTACATAAAAGTCCTTTGATGTAGTGACCAATATACCAACATAATCCATAACCATCATGCATTTAATTTCAGGCCAGTGTCGCTACACTTATCTGAGATCGGGCTCACAGTTCAAAGAATACACCGGTCAAAGGAGAACACGGTGGATGTAGTTTGTCTGTATTCATTACCAGTCGAGAAGTAAGTTCTTCAGCAAATTTAGTACATACTAGGAAAGTACAGTTGAATGACAGAACTGCAATCAAAGAGCTCCACACAGAGCCATTGTGAAAATCGTTCATTGCCACCTCCATCAGATACTCTTAATCTGCTAATGTGGCACCCACCGATAAAGCATAATGACACGGCTCTGTCAAACCATCAAAGTTACCTCAATCAAAAACCAACACTCATGCCTCGCTCTCTTCAAAGCTGTCTACCGTAGGCTACCCTCGCTTCATGTCAACGACTCACTACCTGCATGGTTAATTATTGAGCAGATCCTAGAGGAGGAGGCAAGAGGAGGAAGGTCTATGGCAGGACTTAAGAAAAGAGAAGTGACAGATCTGCATGTGTTGTCTCTTCTCAAAAGAAGTTAAAGAAGCTCCACCGTTGACAGTCGAGCGCAGAGAGAGCAGAATGGAGACGTTCAGTTGAAGAACTCTGTGCTGATTTGTTATTATGATGCGACAGGTTGTGATTTATGGCCTTGAGGGACACTATTGATCATACCAACTATTTGTATCTTCAATCATAACTTACCTTTCCTTCTATAGCAGGGAAGCATTGCACATGAAGTTTCACTTTTGAACATGCCGCAGTCGTAGAATTACATTGTTGTCTTTTTGTTCTACGACTAACGTATAACTGTGATTTTCAAGAACTTTCTAATGCATTTCTGCTTTGATTCTACTTCCACTACAGATGATACATTTGGAGGAACACCTAAAGCTATAATATAAAGACAGATTTGATCAATATCACAGGAGTTAAATGACACTCGCAGTCGTATGTTAGCAACTTTTGATCACACAATACAGTCGTCGCTGTCACGATTCTCAGTCAGGATGTAGCAGATGTCACTCAGGATCTCGAAAGTCTTATATGACAAACTGCAAAATGTAATTTAAATGAAAGAAAGATTTGCACAATAAAATTGCCAGTTCGGGTCTTATTGGCCTTAAATCTTTTTGCTAAACGTATGTGATTTTATTATATTTCTTAATTCTAAGCTTTTGTTCCCTGTACTTTAACATAAAAAAACTATAGAAACACTATTTCAGACAATGCTGATTAAATTGTATAATGTTAAAATAGCAACCTACCTAAACTATTTAAAGGAAAATTCTCTCATCTTTTTCTCACCCTCATGACATCCCAAATGTGTATGAATTTCTTTCTTTCTTTCAAAAACAAAAATTTTTAGAGGAATATTTCAGCTCTGTTGGTCCTCACAATGCAAGTGAATGGTGACCAGAACTTTGAAGGTCCAAAAGGGAGTATAAAAGTAATCCATAAGACTGCAGTGGTTAAATCCATGATTTCAGAAGCAATATAATATGTGGGTGAGAAATACGTAAGTCATTTTTAACTGTAAATCTACACTTTCAATTTCACATTCTGGTTCTGAAGTGACTTTTACATTCAGCCACCTACTGGTTAGCGCTTGTCCAAGCTGGAGATTGGTAGTGTAAAAGGACTTAAATATTGATCTGTTTGTCAACCATATTATATCTGAAGACTACACACTGGAGTTTTGTGGATTACTTTTATGCTGCCATTATGTCCTTTTTTGACCTTCAAAGGTCTGATCACCATTCACTTGCCATGTGAGGACCAACAGAGCTGAAAAATTCTCCAAAACATCTTCATTTGTGTTCTGGAGAAAAAAGAAAGTTATCTGGGTTGGCATGAGGGTACGGAAGCTCAAAGAGGCCTTGCGTTATTATTTTTTTTCTGTCTCGTTTTCTCATGATCACGACTTAATTTTCTCGTGATCTCGACATAAGTTGTTTTCACGTGATAACGACTTAATTTTCTCGTGATCTCGACATAACAAAAAGTTGTTTTCTCATGATCTCGACATAACAAAAAGTTGTTTTCTCGTGATCACGACTTAATTTTCTCGTGATCTCGACTAAACAAAAAGTTGTTTTCTCGTGATCACGACATAACAAAAAGTTGTTTTTGCCTTTAATTTTCTATACAGTTTTTAATTGACCTACAAGTTATGAAGGACAATGAGAGATCCTTTGCAGAAAAGTACAATTTATTATATATAAATGTAATGTTATGTTAATTCATTACACTTTAAAATATTCACCTGCCCTATCCAAGAGTCTTCTAACCAGTCACCTTTCACATAGGCTAAATCAAACATATTACTAAACGCCAGGCAGCACGTCACAAACACTTAATAAACGCTTTTTCTTCAATATAGCAAGACTCGCTTTCTTCTGCACTCAACGGGCGTCAAGAACTGCAATATGCGCGCACTCGGATCTAAATCGCTGCTGGCTTGACCGCAGTCATGCAGACATCCCGGTCCATCAAGTTGGCTGGCAATGAAATTGACCAAACGTTCAGGGTCACTTTATTGTCTACGACAAAGTTGTAGACGTAATAGTCTTCTTCTAAGGTGTCTGACACTAATCTGGAAGTTGTCAATGACAGAGAGACATACAGCTATTTCAGCTTGAGTGAGTAATGATGTATTCGGTCATCCATTATGCAACAGTGCGTTTAGCTGTTGCATCCAGAGAGCCTTATTGAAAACGACTTTTTGTTTTGTCGAGATCTCGACAAAAATTAAGTCATGATCACAAGAAAACAACTTTTTGTTATGTCGAGATCACGAGAAAATTAAGTCGTGATCACGAGAAAACAACCTTAGTTATGTCGAGATCACGAGAAAACGAGACAGAAAAAAAATAATAATGCAAGGCCTCTTTCAGCTTCCTTAGGTGAATAAATGATGAGAGAGTTATAATTTTTGGGTGAACTATCCCTTTAAGATGGGTGATTCTCATGAAACCTGTCAAGAAAATGTCCAGTTTATATAATCAATATAAAATTAAATATGAATATATATTTTGCACAAAAAAGGTCTACATTTAGGACCACTGTGTGTGACAACTGTATTAAAATTAAATAAAGATGCTATTTTATAATGATTTCTTAAAATGAATATTAGCAAAAATGAAAGGCAGTACTACTATGATGTATAAATTATACATATTTTTTGTTCACTTTAACCTAATAAGAATATAGTTATTTTTTCATGTAGCAGAAATTAGAATTTGGGGTAAAATGTGCATAATTTTTATGAAAATCAGATCATAATGTCAAAAATCTTAATGGCCCTAAAAGTGGCTTCATTTTCATTATGCAAGATATAATTTCTTATTTATTTATTTTGACATTGAGGTAAAATAGGGGGCCAGGACATTTTCTTGACAGGTTTCTTTAGAAACATCCTAATATAGATGGCCACATACTGAGACAGAGACACAATACAGATCCTAAAATAGAAGGCCACATTACACTTGA
This sequence comes from Moxostoma hubbsi, assembly GCA_032164185.1. Lineage (NCBI taxonomy): Eukaryota > Metazoa > Chordata > Actinopteri > Cypriniformes > Catostomidae > Moxostoma > Moxostoma hubbsi. The sequence continues at coordinate 47,217,150 of JAVLUX010000011.1, read as the reverse complement.
AGTCAATTATACAACCAACATGCAGAGCTTAATCAGGGTTACAAACGATACTAAATTAATGCAATAAACATCAAACGAGACAAACATGTGCAAAAAAACACCTAAATGTACATTACTGATACAAAAATATGAATAACTATTTACAGTAACTAAAATGTGATCAAATGTGATGGGCCTGAGAATGTTTTTTTTTTTTCAGTTTTTCGAAAAAAATTTTTTAATTTTTTTACTTTTTACTTCTATATATATATATATATATATATATATATATATATATATATATATAATTTTTTTTTTCAAAATTTTAGAGGAAATTTTAGAGGAAATGTCTATGTGCAATATCTTGTGTGTTATATCTTGTTAAATATAATGTTTCACTATATTTAATATAGTACAGTACCTTAAAGTAACATTTTTAAATAATTAAGCACTAGATTGTCCATTTATAAGAAAGGCGTTTTAATCAGGGTTGTAGATCTCATTTTAATGTGGTGAGGATAACATACAGGGAATTTTACTTACAATATTGATAAGGATACTGACAATTTTGTAAAGGTTGTGGGTGACATCCCACCTCTAACCCTTAACATACACCCCAAACATGACTGTACATGTTTAAAATCTCTCTCTTAAATGGTGATATCCTTCTCTCTAATGGCTTGGTAATTGATGTCATGGCAGGCAGATTCAAGGTGCTTTCACTGCTTTGACAAGTTAAGTGTGTGTGTTGGGGGTTGTCTTTCAAATGAGCTGTCTAGATTGGGCGTCCCATCAGCAGTTTTCCTTAGTACCTGCCTGTTAATAATTGAGCCGTGTGCTTGTGGAGGTGTATGCCACGTAACAGACAACTTATGTGCTGTGATTGACAGATGAGCTAACTGTGACTTTTTTTCCCTAAAGAATAAAAACATAGGCAGGAGACACACCGGTAATTGAAATCAAAGGAAAATGGGAGGTCTAAATAGCAATGATGAGAGAGTATTTGTGTGTGTTTCGATGGGTTACTTATTGTGTGCTGTCAGTTCTCGAGGCATTGTAAGCAAGTTCCTTTAGGGGCTGTTGTTGGTGATGAACTTCTTTTTCAAGCAGTGAAAGAAAGTTATCCAATGCATCAGATGTGCCTAAGAGAGCATAAGTTTCAGTTGCCAGCTGTCATCAATCATTGGTTGCGATGTGTATGCACTAACCTGGTTTATGACAGCCAGAACTACATTACACTAAACAAACCTATTTTATGGAGCTGGTGATTGATTTCCTCTCCATTTCCACAGTGTCCTTTCACCTGTCACACGTGCAAGAACTCCACGTCAAAGTAGATTTATCAGGACTACGGTTGGTATGGAGAACCAACCCAGTCTCATGACAAGTCGTAAGAATTTATACGAGATGGCAAAAGTGAAAGAAATTGTATGAGTTGGCTCGTACAAAAGCATACAGCTTTTACTCCCATTGAGAAAAATTAATTAACCAACAAATTTTCCCTGTGTTTAACCCATTACCCAACCCCGAACTTAAATAAATTGCTTGTCAGGAGGCTAGCTAAAATCTTATGCCTGTTTATATTGATTTGATATTGATTCTGTTTGTTGATTGGTTGGTCTAAAAGTGTTTACTATTTGTACGAGCAAAGTAGTAAAATATCGTACAATTTTGCCATCTTGTATGAATTATTACGAGTTGTCATCGAGACTTCATTGGGAGAACTGGTTGTTCTTTAGATCTGTTTCCATTTTGGAAAAGAAAAATTAAATTAAATTATTTTAATGGCATATGGTTCTGTTGACAGTTTCTAAATTTCTGCATTTGGATTTAAATATGGATCTGTTTCTCAACCGCACCTATCATATAGCTTCTGAAAACATTAATTTAACCACTGAAGTCATATGGATTACTTTTCTGTATTCTTTATGTGCTTTTTGGAGCTTCAAATTTCTGGTCACTAATCACTTGCATTGTATGAACCTACAGAGCTGAAAGATTCTTCTATAAATCTTAATTTGTGTTCTGCAGAAGAAAGAAAGTCAGACATATCTGGGATGGCATGAGGGTGAGTAAATGATGAGGGAATTTTAATTTTTGGGTGAACTATCGCTGTAATTGGCATCAGAATCAGAACCAGTCAAATTCCTTACAAATCCTATTCCTAATCAGAACAGTTTAACTGTGCTTGTGAATAAAAGAAAAGGACAAATATTTTTATAAAGGAGAATTCTGAAATGTATATTTGTCCTAATTAAAAGGAACACTTTTCCAGAGGCGGTACGGAGGTTTTATATAGCTGGGAGGAGGATTGGAGAAGCTGGCAGGCTCGGGATTAGAGAGGAGGAGAGAATTTCTCCCTAGACCAGGTTTTAGTCAGAGACAGCTGTGAAACACAGTTAGATGGTGATTTTGGAAGTGAAATTGCCTCCTCTGTTGGGCATTGAAGCCTCTGCAGCTCTAATTCCCTGCATCCCATCAGCCCCTCCCAGAGTCTTTCCCAGTGAGGCTTAAATTCAAATAGAAAAATTTATGTGGGAATAATAGCCCTGGGCCTCGCCCTGCCGAGATGCTTTCAGACACTCTCTCTATAGGAGGGTTGTGAACAAAAATCAGTTTTAATCCCCTCCTGAGCCTGGTATTCCATAGTGAAAGTGTTTCACTTTCAAATGCACAAATATGGCAGCATGCACACAGCATACAGTATATTGTGATCCTGAGATGCCAAAGTCATCATATCTCAATGTGTCAGAATTTACATACAGTTAGATATTTACAAACAGCTCCATAACATTATATATTTTAAGTTCTGTTGCCTAAAGTAACATGATAGTGCAAGGAACACAGGTAATTGTTCATAGTTTCTTACAGAAAGACTAAAAATGAAAGTCTTTATATATTCACCCTCAGTTTGTTCTCATCGCATTTGCGCTTTAGCATTTTCAAACATAGCATGACATGTGATCAGTTAAAAGACAAACTAACCAATGTCAATAGACATCATTAATGTCAAACCTTGCATGAAGCACCAAGTTTTCATATGCGCATGTGTGAAATAGATTTGAAGACTTGGAATGTAGCGCACAAGTCACGTGGTCTACTTTAATCAAATTTGACAATATACAGTGCATCGCCATGCATTTTCATATTATGGAGGAGAGTAGCTCAAACATTCTACTAAACATATTTTGTGTTCCCCAAAAGTAGGAAAATCAAACAGGTTCGGAACTAAAAATTGTGTTAAACTAAAAAAAAAAGTTTTTCATTTCATTTCATTTTTTCCCCTAATATATATCGAAGATGTTCTGTGAGTAGCTGAATAAATATGTAAAAGGCCCAATTTAAGGGTAACACTTGACATCAATAAACCCTTTAAAGGAACAGTTCTCCCAAAAATGAATATTCTCTCATAATTTACTCTTTCTCTCATGCCATCCCAGATGTGTATGACTTTCTTTCTTCTGCAGAACACAAATTAAGATTTTTAGAAGTATATTTTAGCTCTGTTGGTCCTCACAATGCAAGTGAATGGTGACCAGAACTCAGAAGATCCTAAAAGGCATAAAAGCAATCCATATAGTCTATATCTAGATATAGAGAAGTGATATGATAGGTTTGCGTGAAAAACAGATTAATATTTAAGTCCTTATTTAAAATAAATCTCCACCTTTGACCAGCCCCCATCTGGCTGAATGTGAAAATGGAGATTTGTATTAAAAATGTATTTAAATATTGAACTGTTTCTCAACCACACCTATCATATCACTCCTGAATATATAGATTTAACCACTGGAGTCACGTGGATTACATTTATGCTGTCTTTATGTCCTTTTTAGACCTTCTGAGTTCTGGTTACCATTCACTTTGTGCATTGTGACGACCAACAGAGCTGAAATATTCTTCTAAAAATCTGTGTTCATTCACAGCATATATCATATAATAAATCCTTATGACTTTAAACCATACTGAACATTGTGCATAGGTTTACCCTGGTGGCCAAAAGTTTGGAATAATGTACAGATTTAGCTGTTTTGGAATTAAATTGGTAATATAAGTGGAAGGAAGTATAGTCAGGACATTGCTGACGTGAAAAACAGCACCATCACTATATGAAAAAAGTTAATTTTGATCAAATCTAGACAGGCCCCATTTCCAACAGTCATCACTCCAACAACTTATCCTTGAGTAATCATGCAAAATTGGTACAGAAAATAATTATATCAAACACAGCTGAAAGCTATTTGGTTCATTAAATTAAGCTTGTCTTTGTGTTTGTTTTTGCATTGCCACAGTATGCAATAGACTGGCATGTCTTAATGTCAATATTAGATCAAAAATGGCAATAAAGAAACAGCTTGAGATTTGGCAAAAGATTTCCTACAAAGGTGTACACAACAGTCTTCAAAGACAAAGGACAACTGGAGCTAACAAGGACAGAAAGAGATGTGGAAGGCCAGATGTACAACTAAACAAGAGAATAAGTACATCAGAGTCTCTAGTTTGAGAAATAGATGCCTCACATGTCCTCAGCTGACAGCTTCATTGAATTCTACCCACTCAACACCAGTTTCATGTACAACAGTAAAGAGAAGACTCAGGGGTGCAGACCTTATGGGAAGAATTACAAAGAAAATGCCACGTTTGAAACAGAAAAACAAAAATAAAAGGTACACTGGACAACAGATAGTTGGAAAGGAGTGTTATGGATCTTAACCCCTTTGAGATTTTGTGGGATCAGCAAGACTATAAGGAGCGTGAGAAGTGCCGGACAAAACAGCTACATCTATGGCAATTGCAACAGTAAGCGTGGGGTGAAATGTCACCTGTGTTTCTGGACAAACTGACCGCTAGAATGCCAAGGATCTGCAAAGCTGTCATTGCTGCATGTGGAGGATTTTTTAATGAGAAATCTTTGAAGATGTTTAAGAAGTTCTGAAAAATTTTCAAATTTGAATAGTAATTTTTCACGTTATTAAAGTCCTGATCCCTTTGTGAACAATTGAGTATCAATTTATTTCCATAAGAGCAAAATCTGTACATTTTTCCAAACCTTTTGCCACCAGCGTATAATGTTGGCAACTCCTTAATAAATGTGCACAACTGTCTACTTAAATTAAGGTACATTTCTATATGTTGTTGATGTTGATCAAGTGTAATTAAGAATTTATAACATATAAGGCAAAATGGCTCTTTTTGGCATGTATTGCATGAATGTCACCCTATTATTTATGTTGTTATAACCGCATCAGTGATTTATAATGCATTTTTAAATGACAAGCATTAATGAACCCCTTTATAAACCCTTAAGAAAGGGAACATTAATGTAAAGTGTTACCAGATTAGTTCTGATCCCACTGACTTGAGAAAATAAACAAAATGTATAACTAATTTCAAAAGTCCGCATTTAGATTTGCTACATTTACACCTCTTATCCACAATTTCAAAAATGCTTTCTAGACCATACTTTGGAAAATGATGACATTTGGGGGGAAAAAAAGTAGTTTTGTTTTAACAAAATTGTATTTGTTTGCATGGCCTTAGTCTAGTTGATGGAAAATGGCAACAGTTAGTGTGCTATTGTAATGTCAGAACCAAACAATCGCAGAACAACCATAAAAAATTGCTTGATAAAATGCAGTACTGGTGAATATCTGCAACCTCACAGTAAAAGACAAACTGGAAAAGACAGGTTAAGGAAGATACATGGAGTGTCATCATAAAAATCAGTCCATATGGCATCTTTTCCACAGCCGCAGTGAGGTGACCTAATATCTGTATGACCTTCTACTGAGAACGATTACTGTCCATTTGACCATTATCCCCTCTCTTCTCTTTTCTTTCCTGGCAGTGAAATCTCCTCATACCCATCCATACCCAGACTGCTTTGCCACAGAAACCATCATATCATTTGCAGATACATTAAATGTGGTGAAGCAGACAAAAGCTGCGATTATAATCAAGCAAGCAGATCTCTTGTATGCCAAATTCCACAGCCCTCTGGCTTAGAGTGGATCACATTTCCTACTGGTGTCCCTCATGGTAACCAACTGATGATACAAAGCCTGTTACAGGAATGCTTGTGTGCATTCAGTATTTTCTTAAAGAACTCAACAGGTCATATGTGATTTTGAAAAAACATTTCTGGGTGTTTAAGTTATGGGATTTATGCAAAATCTTGTTAAAACTGTTTTCACACTCTCACAAATTTTTTACATTTTTCTACTTAACCTATAATGTCCAAAAGAATAAGTACATGCATCACAGGTTGTCATATTTCCACCATAGTGTAATTTCCAGCACATCTATATATTTTGTATTGTGTTTTGTAATTCCTCCTTTCTCTTGCTTAGGCTAATTTTATACTATAGCTAACATTATATGTACTCTAAATACACACACTATATATATATATATATATATATATATATATATATATGTACACAACAGTTAGTTTTTGAATCTGATTGGACAAGAGACATTCCATGAGCACTGATGATCTGACTGCATCAGCGCTCAGGCGCTTCACTGTGTGTGTAGCACTCCGCTTGTGTTTGTGTCATTCTAAACTAAAGTGTAAGAGCAGTGCATATGTGTTAGCAGAGCTACTGTAGGCTATGTGAATCTTTTTCATGTTTCTTTTACATTTAGTTTTTTTTACATTACATATGTTAGCCAGCAGGTGGTGGCAAAAAATAATTTTTGTGTGTAATATGAGCCAGTTGGTGACGTGAAGTGAATCCGTTAGTCATTGTTTACATAAAACAGTGCTCCTTGATCGCTCATATTACTATTATATGACTACAGCTAGAAAATAGCATTAAATGGCTTTAAACGAACAGCTTCAGCATTAAGGCTCATCACAGCTTTGGGACACAATATACTGATTGATTACAAAACTCAAGGTGCTTACCTCTTACCTGAGTTTCCATATTGGATACGTACTGTTTAAAATGGCGGAGGACATTGCGGTTTCTATAGGGAATGACTCTTGCGCACTGGCTACTGCGAAATAGAGAGGAATACCCCCGCTATAACAGCTATTGTACCACTGAAAAATCTGTTGAAATCTGTGCTTGGTTGTGGCAACAGGTGATCGCACACACTCCGTCTCTCTCTCTCTCTCTCTCTCTCTCTCTCTCACACACACACACACACACACACACACATCCATCCTTGTTTATCCAATAACTTGTTCGAAACAGCACAAGCCATGATACTATTTCTGAAGTGACATTTATATATATATATATATATATATATACATATATATATATATATACATACATACACACACACACACACACACAGCTGGCCAAAAGTTTGGAATAATGAACAGATTTTGCTCTTATGGAAAGAAATTGCTACTTTTATTCACCAAAGTGGCATTCAACTGATCACAATGTATCACAATTTGACAACAACAAAAAAATGTTCAGAACTTTTTAAACTTGAAATTACTTGAAATCCAAGAATCCTCCATGTGCTGCAATGACATCTTTGCAGATCCTTGGCATTCTAGCTGTCAGGTTGTCCAGATACTCCAGTGACATTTCACCCCACACTTCCTGTAGCACTTACCACAGATGTGGCTGTCTTGTCCGGCACTTCTCACGCTCCTTACAGTCTAGCAGTTACCACAAAAGCTCAACGGGGTAAAGATCCATAACACTCTTTTCCAATGATCTGTTGTCCAATGTTTGTTTCTTTACCCACTCTAACATTTTCTTTTAGTTTTTCTTTTTCAAAAGTGTCTTTTTCTTTGTAATTCTTCCTATAAGGCCTGTGCCCCTGAGTCTTCTCTTTATTTTTGTACATGAAACTGGTGTAGAATTTAATGAAGCTGTCAACTGAGGACATGTGAGTTGTCTATATCTCAAACTAGAGTCGACGATGTACTTATCCTCTTGTTTAGTTGTACATCTGGCCTTCCACAACTCTTTCTGTCCTTGTTAGAGCCAGTTTTCCTTTGCCTTTGAAGACTGTAGTGTACACCTTTGTAGGAAATCTTCAGTTTTTTGGCAATTTCAAGCATCGTATAGCCTTATAGGAATAGCATTCCTCAAAAAAATTATTAACTAATGAGTTTTTATAGAAAGCTGTTTCTTTTTTGCCTTTTTCGACCTAATATTCACCTTAAGACATGCCAGTCTATTGCATAGTGTGGCAACTCAAAAACAAACACGAAGACAATGTTAAGCTTCATTTGTCAGCATCACAGGAACTGTGCTTGGATGGGTTGAATCATACTTCATTGCCAGATCTTTCAAGGTCTCCTGGAGAGGAGAGGAGAGGTGTCCAAGTCACACCAGCTGAACAATGGTGTTCCTCAAGGATCAGTGCTTAGACCCCCTCCTCTTTTCGATATACACAACATCACTCGGACCGGTCATTGAGGCACATGGCTTTTCCTACCATTGCTACTCAGATGACACACAGTTCTGTCTGTTGTTCCAGTTTGATGAACCTATTGTCTCAGCTTGTATCTTTGCCTACCTCTAGGACATTTCGGCCTGTCTTGGGAAGCTCAACCTTGCCAAGACATAACTCATCGTGATCCCAGCCAACCTATCTGTTGACTACAACTTCACTATTCATCTTGGTTCAAATACACCAACACCACCCGGAACAGCCCAGAACCTGGGAGTGGTCGTAGATGACCAGCTTAATTTTACCGCCCATATCTCATGAACCAACTGGTCTTGCAGATTCGTACTTTACAATTTCAGGAAAATCAGACCTTTTCTGTTTGTATATGCTGCACAGCTACTGTATTACTGCAGTGCTCTGTTGGCTGGCCTCCCAGCATATCTGGTCTTCAATTAGCCAAAAATGTACTTGTAGTTGCCTGCATCAAATTCAAAGCTTTGTCTCTGGCTTTCAGGAGAGCCAATGGAACTGCACCCTATTACTTCAATTAAATTCTTAATGTCTATGCTCAAACTCACTCTCTGTGCTCTATGAATGAGAGGCACCAGGTGGTCCCATCACAAAGGGGCTTGAAGTTTATTTCACAATGTTTGCCTGGCAGTACAACACTGTAGATGTTGTTGAACTTTTTATAACAAATTGCATGCTATGTTCCTCATTTGTATGTCACTTTGGATAAAAGCATCTGCTAAATGACTAAATGTAAATCTTTAGCATGCTCTTCACTGACACTATAAACAAGTTCCATAACTTCTGAAAAAATTATATTATATATTAGGGGCAAAATTGTTTGTTGTGGTGGAAATTAGATACAATTATGGGACATTTTTGGAAGACTGATAGAAATCTTTTTCAAACAATAAATATTGAAATGGTGTAAGTTTATTTCACTATTTGTTTAGATTATCATAATTTTAAGCATGTAATAATTTGTGTTTTATTTTGGATTTTCATAGTTTAATATTGAAAGTCTGCACCTGGGACAAGGTGAAAACCGTAAAGTATATACAAAAACGTTTGAAAAATTACTAAAAATAAATGATGATGGCCTTGTAAAAAGTTTCCAATGCAGTTTTAGTAAAACCTTTATATTACAAAAAGAAGAAATCTGTTTTAATAAAAATCAACCCCTGAGACATGAAAGTGCCTGAAAATTAGTTTATTTTTCTTCTTTCTTTTTCCTATTTTTTAAAAGCAAAAGTAGAGAGACGATGTAAAATAGTGGAATTAGCTCTTACACAGTCTCAAGAGGCTTAATGGAGTTCTCTGTTCTGTTTTATTTAAGGTTCAACTTTGTCTCAGATGTTTCTCCACAAATTGTTATAGGAGGAATACAAAAGGCACAAATGAAATATTAATAATGTTAGTTTTCTTGTCAAAATTTGATACATTTTTCTTAGGAAAAACATCTGAGAAGCAGGAGGCTTTAGCAAAAGTGTCCAATTGTTCTCCTAATGTGTACTGTAATGTCACTGCTGCATTGTAGAAACAGTTGAAATATTAACTAGGGCTTTCGATTTAACCTGTTTATTTAGTGTGGTCAATTAAATAAAAAATAGCATGTTAGATAAAATAATGCAATTAAGCCTCCCCCCCTGACGCGCATGTAAATTCTGTTGTAAAAGTATGGATTTTCCTATCATCCATGCAATTCAAGCTTGAAGTACATATATATTTATGCACCGCGTCAATAGGTGGCAGCGCGCCTAAAAAAAAACTTGTAAGTAGCACAGCTACAAAATGAAAACCGCTTACTTAGGAAGTGCAACAGAATACAGGAACGCATTTAAAACACGTACATGTGAGAATTGAGTGAGAATTAAAAATTGTGCAGACGGAATGCGTACTGCATTAGCTACTTTTCCACCATCAGTCCGGACAGTTCTCATAGCAAAACCGTAACCTTCTGATCCAGGCCAGTTGGCAACGCCGTGAGAGGTAAATATAAGAGCAAGTACGGTGCGTTTTGGAGGATTATCGCATATTCCAGTTTTTAGGACTTATTTTTTCCCTTTTTTTATCATTTAATTTGCTAACAAACAGCAAAGTCTTGAACCATGTCACAAAAAGGAAAGTAAAGAGAAAAAGCCAAGCTTTACCATAACTTGCTGAAGGCTTGTGTTTACCACAGAACACAAACATGCAGAAAGGTAAAAGTTCCCAGACTAACTAATAAGGAAATTTCTTGACAAAATATATATAAGTATATATAATATATATATATATATATATAAGTATTATATTAAAATAGTTTATGAGAACATATTGATGCATTTTGAGTTTAAATGAGCTAGTAATCTACTTCCCTGACTAAAACTCGTGTAGAAAAATAAATGTAGGCTGCAATACTAGTTAAACTGACTAATAAACTCACGAAGATAACACTAAATGAGTTGCCATGTACTAAAGCCATTTCACCAGCACGGTTGAGAATGGTTGAGTACAGTTAGCTAACCCTGCCGAGAGTTCTGGGACGAGAACGGTTTATAATCGCACCATGCCGAACCATGCTAAGTGCAAATGATACTGTAACCATTTAGTACCAAGCTCCGAACCGTTCGACCCGATGGTGGAAAAGGGTCCATTGACAACTCAATGCAAAACAGATTGTGGTCAACTGTAGGCTTGGTCAATGAAATGAGAATAAAACAAACAAACAAAAATATATTGAGTTCTTAAGTTGGGTTGCCTCTCATCCCGTAATTATGGGATCATCCTTTTTTTAAAGATGAAGTCAAATTGCGTTCCGTTTTGATTCGATACGTGACCTGATTTGTCCCGTATTTTAAGATGGTGTCACAGCAAAATTGTTCAAGATCGTTAATTTAACCTTGATATTAGCTGAGTGTTCTTTATTCTACAGCCTCAAAAGTGGCAACCCTATTCTTAAGTCACTTTTCATATTGTCTAATCAATTCTTAATTTTTATCTGCCACAATAATGCAATTTATTTAAAACTGAATCTGTATTATATATTTATTTTAGGCCATACATGTTATTTTTATAAATATTTGAATTGTGCATTTATTTATTTTAATGAATTATCTTTATTTGGGGGCATTCTCAGGAAATAATGATATGCGATTATTTCGATTAATGAATGTCCTGTAATTAAATTGATTGGCAGCCCTTATATCTCATTTGTGTTTTTTTTTTTTTTTTTTTGGGCACATAGTTCCTGCATGTTTAGAGGTCATTGCCATAGTTGTTACATAAAAACTAATGTAAGGAAAGGTATCATGGTTTTGGAATGGTACCAAGATACAGTATCTCACATATTTTAAGGCTGGCATGGGGTAGAGGATGTTAATGAGTGTAATCCTGAAACCTGGTGTGTTGTAGGAGCTGATTCAGTGCCAGGTTGGTTTTAGGCATTCTAAAATCAAAGTCAAGACCGTTTCCCACTCACAGGAAGAACTGCAGGTCGGATGGCAGGATTTTAGCTGCAGAAGAGTCGGTGCAGTTTGAGTCTTGGAAGTTTGGGGATGCCTAATGGCCATTTCTGTTCAAACATTTGAAGGGATTAACCTGCCACACCACGTACACAGCACCAGGGCATGTGGCGGCATTCCTGTTTGGGGCTTCCTGTTTCTCCTGACGTTAAGGAATTTGGGCAGTGAGTGATTTCCCCATGCTGCAATCAAAACGCACATATATACCTGGATCAGCAAAACATGAAGCAGAGACATCATACTTTCCAGGCACAAATACATGATGATAAACACAGCACAGCCGCGAGTGAATATCATGTTAATCTGAACACATATTAAGAGGTACCCAAACAGCATCCATCCATCGTCAACCGCTTATCCTGCGTACAGGGTCGTGGGGGGCTGGAGCCTATCCCAGCTAACATTGGGCAAAAGGCGGGGTACACCTTGGACAGGTCGCCAGTCCATCGCAGGGCCACACATAGACAGACACACACTCACACCTAGGGCAATTTGGAGACACCAATTAACCTAACCTGCATGTCTTTGGATGGTGGGAGGAAGCCAGAGAACCCGGAGAGAACCCACGCAGACACGGGGAGAACATGCAAACTCCACACAGAATGGCCGGGGCAACCGGGGTTTGAACCCACGACCTTCTTGCTGTGAGGCGACAGTGCTAACCGCTGCACCACCGTGCCGCCCACATGGGCCCTTTTAGAGAAGCAGAACAAATCTGAGACAAAAAATCTTAAGCACCCTAGTTTCAAAGAATCACGCTACTGTACCCACATTTTTGTTAAATTATTTTTATATGGCTCAATGTACATGTTGCTGCAGCTTCCTGGTGAAATGAACAAGTCGCGAGACAGAACAACAATGACTTTTATTCACCTTTTCACACAAATCACGAGTAAACGGCAGATAATCAGTTCATAAACACTTTCGCCCTATTCCTCACACAATGCTATATTATGACATCTAACCACTATTACTAAAGTGGATGACTTGTAATGCGATACATTTTAATGTTTGCATTACATAAGCAACTTCATCCTTGTTCAAGCATGATCAAATTGCAGGTAGCACTTGCGATGCAAAGGAATGTGGTACGACTCCTGAATAACACGTGAGCTGAAAGTGTCATAGACGCACCACAAAATGACGTAGCTGCATTTTTCATCTCACATGTGCTTTTTGTGACACTATCGGTTAGGTTTAGGTTTAACTTCCTTAAACCTAGGCTGGCAATACTGGAATGCGTGTTGGCAATAAGGTCTGGTTTCAAGAGCTCACATCTGCTTATGTGTACTAACATAAAGGATGTAATACAATTATTATTTAATTATTTTTAAACACTATAAAGAATCATATCTTATCTAATTCCACAACAAGGCTCCAAACAAAAAATCAATTAAGGAGCCACTGGCTCCTATAGGGGGAAAAACAGGCGCCAAATATTTTCATTTTTAACTCCTTCCATTCCTTTTCGTCCCGCAGCTCGCATGCAAGAAAAACTGCACGTGCTAACAGTGTAGTCTGTGGAGCATTCTTCGCAATTATGTGATCACGTGCATTTTTTATGCTCGTTACTGTCACCGTGTTTTCTCACAGTCTCTTTTTTTTTTTTAAATGGTTAGTTCCTGCAATGAACTCCGTTTTCCCCGCTATTTCTTTTGATATAAACTTTTGTAATGTATTTCGGGAAATGTAATGCAAATTTTAAAATCAAAGGGAATAAATTTTTACTGTCGCCAATGGCGACCTTGACAGAAATTACACTCGCAAATAAATTTATTTGGTCATAAATGCGACCATTTTTAGTCGCAGTTTGGAGCCCTGCACAAGGATGATGATTTATCGACTTTATAGACATTACATTTTTATCGTCTGTTAATGCTGAACTTCTGTAAAGCTGCTTTGAAACGATGTGTGTTGTGAAAGGCGCTATACAAATAAAATTGACTTGACTTGACTTGACTTGACTTGATGTTTCTGGTCGTAAAAGGCATGTACTGTATAAAGCTATATTAGACCATTCTGAATTTGAACGACTTGTGTTTTCTGGATTTTTTGGTCTACTGAATTTGTAATTTTTTGGGAAAAATTATTATTTTATTTTTTTCCATCAATGGAACCATCAAAAATGTTTAAAACAACAGAACAACACATTAAAGAGATCATAAGTCTATTCCTCACAGCATTGTTTTCATTCTCTGCAAAAATACAACACGGTGCAACTCTGAATTTGGTCTATAGTGAGCTGTAGCTGTCAGATACCTATATTCACAGAGGTGAGATTTGTTGAATGTGTAGATAATATGAAGCAGTTTTGGATGACTAAACCTATGAGCTCTAAAAACACTTGAGCATGAGCAAAGTCTCTCTAGCAAGTCAGTCCACTATTGGCCATCTTTGGATCGCTCTCAGGAGGCTATTTCCAGTCATGCCAGTGCAGCTCCTATCTACTTGAATGGAGAAAACCACAATTTCAAAAACAGTTGGTCAAGATTACGATCAAAAAACATATTTCAAATCAGCAGTGAAATCTGACAATAACGGTATCATAAAATTGTGATGCTTTACCTCATTTTACGCTAAATCTACAATTTCCCAGGATAGCTAATGTGCATGCACGTTCTAAAGTTGATTGATAGGTGATGTCTGCATCTAAAATGTGATTGGCTCTTTTAACTGTAAGGTGGAACTTCCTTTCTGCATCCATTGTTGGGCACTCAGTTGCTCCTTGGTTGAGTGTTCTAATTTCTCCCATTCATTGTAATAGAAGTGGCTAAATAATCTCTGGCATTAGGAAAACACTCCCAACAACTCCAAAACTTGAAAGCGCAATAACATCAAAAATCTACTCTGGTGGTAGACAGTAGAGGGCTGCACGATGTAACAAGGACTGTATAGTCAGTAAAAAAAGAGGTACTCAAGTCATTTTTATGTTTACGTCATCTTAGACACTGACACCTAGTGGTGTGGATGCAGTGTCATTCAAATGCAATCCTTTTTAGAAATTCCCCTTTCACAGCCAGCCATGATTAATTTAATCCTCATTCTCTCCCATGGCACAAACCTCCAGGGGAAATGTAATGCTAATTGCCGCCTCTACACGACCCTGAGACTGAAAATCATTTCACATTCTCTCATCAAAGAAACCACATGCTCAACTTTATGAAATTTTCATTCAGTGTGTTCACTTCTCCTTTAAAACAACTGCCACCAAAAAAGAAGGAAATCAGGGAGAGAATGAGAGAGAGAAACTGTGTTTTACAGGACAACTTCCTTCCTGCCTGGAAGCCCTACAGTAACTCATTAGATCAAACTCAGACAACTTCAACAGCTGCCAGAAGCAAAAAAATTACTAAAAATAAATTATAATTATAATAAACATTGGAAAAGAAGAAAGTAGAAATTAAAAAAAGAAACGAAAAAAGAACGACATAAAGCAGGTTAGATCATTTACTGTGTAGCGACGCAGGAGGCCTGATGGAGATCTGGAAACTAATTACTGAAACAAGTGTGTGGGAAGGAAAGACAACAGACCTTAAGTCGAGCCATCTTCTGTCCCTGTGGACTGTGTAAATAAACTTGCTGTGCGCCGCTGTTTGCTGGGCACAGTTTCATCATAATGTCCCTTATCACTCACATAAAAAGTGCATTCAACTCATTACCTACACAAATCCCAATCAAATGGACATACAAAAGCAATATTGGTGCTTATTGAGAGCTTTTTGACTCAAATAATTATTTGCAACATCTTAGACTCAGCAAAGAAACCTTTTAATATAAAGAACCATTTTGCTGTATAGAATTCTTAAGTTGTATGCATGGCTCTTAAAAGTAAAAGAAAAGTTCAGGGTGTGCTGAGTGACTACAGGCAGGTCTCTTCAGCAACCAAATTGACATGGTTGCTAAGGAGGGTAGAGGCACATGGAGTAACCTCCTCATGGTTGATTAGTGGATCTCGCTCTCAATGGGGCGTGTGGTAAATTGCGCATGGAATGCGGAGAGTAGCATGAGCCTCCACATGCACATCCACGGTGTCATGCACAACAACACGGTGTCACCTTGTCCTCCACCACCCAGATTGAGGTAACTGTGCCACCACGCGGACCTAGTAAGCAGTGGGAATTGGGCATGCCTATTTGGGGACAAAAAAAAAAGGATAAAAAAAGAAAAGAAAAAAAAAGGAAGAAGAAATGTTCTTGATTTAGCATTACAGATTCCTCACATTGGAAGTTAAAGGTGCTATATGTAATATTTGCACTAAAACTGACAACTAATGAAAATCCTGAATTCAGTATCTCCGAAAATTAGAATATTACTTAAGACCAATACAAAAAAAAAGGATTTTTAGAAATGTTGGCCAACTGAAACATGAACATGAAATGTATGAGCATGTACAGCACTCAATACTTAGTTGGGGCTCCTTTTGCCTGAATTACTGCAGCAATGCGGCATGGCATGGAGTCGATCAGTCTGTGGCACTGCTCATGTGTTATGAGAGCCCAGGTTGCTCTGATAGTGGCCTTCAGCTCTTCTGCATTGTTGGATCTGGCATATCGCATCTTCCCCTTCACAATACCCCATACATTTTCTATAGGCTTAATGTCAGGCGAGTTTGCTGGCCAATTAAGAACAGGGAAACCATGGTCCTTAAATCAGATACTGGTAGCTTTGGCACTGTGTGCAGATGCCAAGTCCTGTTGGAAAATGAAATCTGCATCTCCATAAACTTGGTCAGCAGCAGGAAGCATGAAGTGCTCTAAAACTACCTGGTAGATGGCTGCGTTGACCTTGGACCTCAGAAAACACAGTGGACCGACACCAGCAGATGACATGGCACCCCAAACCTTCACTGACTGTGGAAACTTTACACTGGACTTCAAGCAACGTGGATTCTGTGCCTCTCCTCTCTTCCT
Organism: Moxostoma hubbsi; assembly: GCA_032164185.1. Taxonomy (NCBI): domain Eukaryota; kingdom Metazoa; phylum Chordata; class Actinopteri; order Cypriniformes; family Catostomidae; genus Moxostoma; species Moxostoma hubbsi. The sequence goes on along the minus strand of JAVLUX010000011.1, from coordinate 47,200,382 downwards.
CCAGACTCTGGGACCTTGATTTCCCAAATGCAAAAAAATGCAAAATGTACTTTCATCAAATAACATAACTTTGGACCACTCAGCAGCAGTCCAGTCCTTTTTGTCTTTAGCCCGGGTGAGACGCTTCTGACACCGTGTCTTGTTCAAGAGTGGCTTGACACAAGGAATGCGACAGCTGAAACCCATGTCTTGCATACGTCTGTGCGTGGTGGTTCTTGAAGCACTGACTCCAGCTGCAGTCCTCTCTTTGTGAATCTCCCCCACATTTTTGAATGGTTTTGTTTCACAATCCTCTCCAGGGTGCGGTTATCCCTATTGCTTGTACACTTTTTTCTACCACATCTTTTTCTTCCCTTCGCCTCTCTATTAATGTGCTTGGACACAGAGCTCTGTGAACAGCCAGCCTCTTTAGCAATGACCTTTTGTGACTTGCCCTCCTTGTGCAAGATGTCAATGGTCGTCTTTTGGACAGCTGTCAAGTCAGCAGACAGTTCCCAATGATTGTGTAGCCTACAGAACTAGACTGAGAGACCATTTAAAGGCCTTTGCAGGTGTTTTGAGTTAATTAGCTGATTAGAGTGTGGCACCAGGTGTATTCAATATTGAACCTTTGCACAATATTCTAATTTTCTGAGATACTGATTTTGGGGTTTTCATTAGTTATCAGTTATAATCATCAAAATTAAAAGGAATGAACACTTGAAATATATCAGTCTGTGTGGAATGAATGTACACATTATACATGTTTCACTTTTTGAATGGAATTACTGAAATAAATCAACTTTTTGATGATATTCTAATTATATGACCAGCACCTGTATGTATGTATGTATGTTTGTGTGCGTGTGTGTGTGTGTGTGTGTGTGTGTGTGTATGTATGTATGTATGTATGTATGTATGTATGTATGTATATATATATATATATATATATATATATATATATATATATATATATATATATATATATACACTACCGTTCAAAAGTTTGGGGTCACTTACTCATTCTTTATTTATTTATTTATTTCACATTTTAGAATAATAGTAGTCAGCAAAACTATGGAATAATAGAAATGGAAATATGGGAATTATTTTGTGACCAAAAAATCCAAAATAAATCCAAAACTATGTAATATTTTAGCATCTTCAAAGTAGTCACCCTTTGCCTAGATTTTGCAGACATGTACTTGTGACATTTTCTCAACCAACTTCTTGAGGAATCACCCCGGGATGCTTTTTAAACAGTATTGAAGGAGTTCCCATCTATGTTGGGCACTTATTGGCTTCTTTTCTTCATATTTTGATCCAAGTCATCCATTTCAAAAACTTTTTTTTTTTTAGGAAATTTTAGATTTGTAATTAAATAAATGTATATGTTTTGGCAGAATAATATTTTGTCTACAAAGTTAATTTCAAACTTTTAAGCATACACCTTCAGATCAAAAGATTTTTAAGATCATGAGAAACATTTCAGACAAGTGACCCCAAACTTTTGAACGGTAGTGTATATACACACACACACACACACACACACACACCTAAAGGATTATTAGGAACACCATACTAATACTGTGTTTGACCCCCTTTCGCCTTCAGAACTGCCTTAATTCTACGTGGCATTGATTCAACAAGGTGCTGAAAGCATTCTTTAGAAATGTTGGCCCATATTGATAGGATAGCATCTTGCAGTTGATGGAGATTTGTGGGATGCACATCCAGGGCACGAAGCTCCCGTTCCACCACATCCCAAAGATGCTCTATTGGGTTGAGATCTGGTGACTGTGGGGGCCATTTTAGTACAGTGAACTCATTGTCATGTTCAAGAAACCAATCTGAAATGTTTCGAGCTTTGTGACATGGTGCATTATCCTGCTGGAAGTAGCCATCAGAGGATGGGTACATGGTGGCCATAAAGGGATGGACATGGTCAGAAACAATGCTCAGGTAGGCCGTGGCATTTAAACGATGCCCAATTGGCACTAAGGGGCCTAAAGTGTGCCAAGAAAACATCCCCCACACCATTACACCACCACCACCAGCCTGCAAAGTGGTAACAAGGCATGATGGATCCATGTTCTCATTCTGTTTACGCCAAATTCTGACTCTACCATCTGAATGTCTCAACAGAAATCGAGACTCATCAGACCAGGCAACATTTTTCCAGTCTTCAACTGTCCAATTTTGGTGAGCTCTTGCAAATTGTAGCCTCTTTTTCCTATTTGTAGTGGAGATGAGTGGTACCCGGTGGGGTCTTCTGCTGTTATAGCCCATCCGCCTCAAGGTTGTGCGTGTTGTGGCTTCACAAATGCTTTGCTGCATACCTCGGTTGTAACCAGTGGTTATTTCAGTCAAAGTTGCTCTTCTATCAGCTTGAATCAGTCGGCCCATTCTCCTCTGACCTCTAGCATCAACAAGGCATTTTCGCCCACAGGACTGCAGCATACTGGATGTTTTTCCCTTTTCACACCATTCTTTGTAAACCCTAGAAATGGTTGTGCGTGAAAATCCCAGTAACTGAGCAGATTGTGAAATACTCAGACCGGCCCGTCTGGCACCAACAATCATGCCACTCTCAAAATTGCTTAAAATCACCTTTCTTTCCCATTCTGACATTCAGTTTGGAGTTCAGGAGATTGTCTTGACCAGGACCACACCCCTAAATGCATTGAAGCAACTGCCATGTGATTGGTTTAGATAATTGCATTAATGAGAAATTGAACAGGTGTTCCTAATAATCCTTTAGGTGAGTGTGTGTGTGTGTGTGTGTGTATATATATATATATATATATATATATATATCTCACCAATAGTAATTTGACACCGACAGGTTGCCAGATTTTAACAAGTTTGCTGGCAAACAACACAGCGTGCTGCAGCCATGGACACATGGATTTATGATGCGTTTTTGTCCATGGTCAATGGGGTCCAAAACTTTCAAGCTCCAAAAGGGGAATAGAGCCAGCATAAAAGTAATCAGTATGACTTCAGTTGTTTAATCAAAGTTTTCTGAATATGATCAGTTTGGATGAGAAACATGGCCCATCTTTATGCCCTTTTTGGAGTTTGAAAGTTTTGGATCCTATTGATTTAAATTATATGCCACAAATGCTGTCGAACTAACTTGAGGCTAACTTGTATCTAACTTGGAAAATTCCTATTAAATTACTTCTTAGGAATCATAAGGCTGTAAAACTCTTTTTTTTAAATCTTTATTTTTAAAAGTGATGAACCGGGCATCTTAATCAAAAGGTGAATAAGGTTTCTGGGCAAGCAATCAGAGCGGTCTCTAATACTGTAACCGTTGTAGTGTGCAGTTTGTCCTCCACTGCATTTAGTCATCCATCTGAGAGGTGGGTGTTGTTTCTGGCCCAACATATCTAACACAACAGAATAAATCACTCACAGTGATTTCAGGGTCCAGTGTTTAAATAATTAAAGAGCTTTAATTTATCAGGATTTAGCACCTTCAGGCATGAGAGCTGACAGTCTCTGGGGAGAGGAAATTTGGGAACACTGTAACCAAATTGAATTGAATGTCCATGCATTAAAAAATGGCTTAGATGTGGTGGGGGAAAATGCCTTTCACATACAGCATACAACCTTATTAACCTTAAAAGCAGTCACACAATACAGTACTTAGAAAAGATATGAGATTTTAAAAGGCTTTTTTAAAAAAAAAAAAAGGCGTTTATTAAGCATCCACAAGCAATTTTCACCAGCAACCTATATAGGCCAATAAATCAGTGTCATTAAGCACAAAAAACACATTAATTAAACAGGCTCCGGATATGGTATTCATAACATACGTACCTCCAGTCAGTTTATCCTCAGGACTGCATCAAACTTTGTGCATTCTAAAACCCAAAATAACTTTGTTCAACACAGAGCAGCTTATTAAACTTCTGCCAACTACAGGCATTATGACAAAAAAGTATTATGATATTGTTAGTATGCCTTCTACTTACACATTAAACAACCACAAAAAAAGAGAGCATTAGAGTACAGTGGTGGCTACTGGTCTTTCAAAGAGGGGAAGCTCATTTGTGTGAAATGTATTATGCAAATTGACTAGCAATTTCGCAAAAAAAATATCAAGAAATAGGTTGCAGCAGCTTTTTTTTTAATTTATTATTCAATGCCACAAGAACAAGAAGTATCACATATTAACAATATTACATTAACTGCCAGGAAATTAAAAATAATAATAATAATAATAATAATAATAATAATTACATAAAATCTAGTGCTTTCAAAGCATTACATGTTTTCATTGCTTTTTTGTTTTTAGTTTGTTCCAAAAGATGTACATATAATGTAAAGTCATTTATAAAATGTGGAAAATTTGGTTTACCTTGAGCCCACTTCTTTTTATGTAGGCCTATATGGTATTTTCCTAATAAAATCAATAACTGTATAATATGCTGTTCTTTACGTTCCAAATTGTCTTTCTGAGTATAAAAAAGCACATCAAAAACACAAATTTCCATCATACACTTCAGTTTTCTAATAATAAAGGTTTCTAAATCTTTCCAAAATAATCTTGAGTAAATACAGTGAAAAACAGATGCAAAATTGTTTATTTCTCTAGTGCACAAAATTCACAAGCTTTCGGCTACACTTGAGAAATCAGCGATGGGACTGAGCGCGAATAGCTTCAGCGACTTATTATAGTACAGATCCTCCAATCATTACGCGGAAGCCCGGAGTCCGGGCCAGCCCACTCCTCATTCACCCCCAGAGACGCTGAGCGTCCGTGGGAGGGACATAATCGCAGCATTTATCCAATGACCGTCTAGTTTCGGAGCACTGAAAAAAACTGTTCAAAGCAGCCCCATTGAAGTCAATGGACGCTCGGCTTCAACCAATAGTAACCAACTGCAGAACCGCAGAACCATACGTCATAGCAATGTGAGGACGACAGCGCCAGCCTAACAGTATGATGCCGGAAGTGGGCGGGGTAGTAGTCTGATGCCGGAAGTGTACGGAGTTCATGTTTAATTATGGCAGAGCACACGGTAGAACACGGAAAAGAAGAAGAGAAGAAGGTAAAAATAAGTTATATCTTTGATGGATGCAACATACTTAACGTTATACGCTTATACAAAACGGCTCTAAGTATTTTGTAAGTTAATATTCAACAATACTATTGATCTGTCATTGACACCATTATATGAGAACTGAACTGAGCTGGACGATGACATCACTGTTTTCTCCAGAATGGCTATATAGATTAATTAACTGAATTAATAACTTTTGTACAACAGAAATTAATCACCACTGACTTAGATCTGCAGAGACAAACTTTGTTGCATTATTTTCCTGTATTGTAAAAATGCTATATAATAATTAAATGTGACTATCTGTCGTTTCCAGTAAGTCCATCAAGTTGTATTTTATCTAAAACTGGAACAGTTATAAATGCAGTTACAACAAATGAATGAATCTTATGTTCCCCCCAGGATAACATAGGATCCAAGGATTACATTCTGCTCCCTGCTTGGATGCCAGGACACTGGATGCTATGTGTATGTTGTTCCCTTCATTTTTGGGTGAACTATCTCTTTAAGATTAAAGTAATATTAGGATTCAATATACTAACAACTGTATTTCACAGGTTCTGAAGCCTAAAAACAAGGCTATGTATTTTTTTGATTCAGCTCACCCCTACGGGATTGGTGATGTAAAATATGTGACTGTATTCAGGTTGCACTTACAAATATAAATATTATGTTCAGAGTTCGCAGTTCAAGGTTTGCTGTTCGAAGTTCGCTGTTCCAAAGTTTGCTCTTCATTGATGTTCACTGCTGTTTGTTCTGGGCATGATGTTAATTTGCATGATGATCTGCATGCTGCTTTTATATTCTAAATTTGAAATGTTGTTTTTGCAATTCAGTCAGTGGTAAATTTTTTGCTTTAGAATGAATAAACTTGGCTCCTTTGTCCAATTTGTGTGGTTATAATATATTAAAATATTTCTGTTTGATTTTGTTGCAGTAAATTGACAAACAGAATCGCTCCAGGACCATGGAAGCTGATCAAAAACAAGGTACGTTTTATTAGGCTTTCAAAAAACATAGGCTACTTATATAGATTGTGTGTTTTTATATGTTTGTCACATCCTTTCCAGGAATAACTTAATGATATTCCATTGTTTTAGAATGTTCCACAACAGTTGACTGGCTCTGTAGACTGTGGGATCTTCATGCTAATGGTGAGAAACAAGGGAAAGTTGGAAAAAAAAGTTAGAGGAATCATAAGAATGAAACCATGAAATGGTTGCCTGAACTTGACTGATTTCTTTCACTTTTTCCCCCCTTATGCAAGTCTGATTTTCCTCTTATTCGAAAATGGTGGTGCCTTATTCTGATGGAGTAGGTAACTCTCTCGCTCTCTCAAGTTTTTCTCTGTCTATAAATTAACTTAAAGATTAATTTGTCACAGGAAACATGCTGCCGTTGATGTGCAGGTGCCACCTAAAGCACAAGAGACTGAAATCGGCGACAAGGTATGTTTTTATCGTCTCAAACGGGCACATGAAAGAGCATAATTTCAAAACATTAATTTACACATCCTAATTAAAACATAATGTATTGTTGAGGACACTTCCAATCTCCCCAGGGACAACAGATGGAAATTAGCTAGCATCTAAATGTGGTGCAAACCATCTCTTCTCTTGTGAGAATAATTTATTTTAAATTAATTAAATATTTCATTCCTTTTTTGTACTCCTCTCTCATGAAGGAACCACAGATGGTCAAAGACCTGAGGACCGCAGTTGGATGGCTGCAGAAAAACTGCCACTCATTCAGAGTGTTTGTGGAAGAGCCGAGGTATCTGACCTTAAAGAAGGAAGACCAGGAAAAGGCCCTTCTTAAACTTGATCAGGCAGAAAGAAGGGATGATCTGGAATGGGCCAAATAGCCTTTCATGTTTCGGTTCCAGTTTAGAGAAGACATGGAAGTTTTTCTTTGCAAGTGTCATGATGAAAGGCACCTCAGGATTAACTCCATTTGTATGGAGTTTTTATTTATTTTTCTCTTGAGAATTATTGTTAAATGTGTGCCTGCATAACTTTTATTTATTTAATTACTATTATTTATTTGGAGCAGGTAGAGTCAGCTAGTGTGTGATTCTTTTGATATTTCAGAGGAAAAAAAATATTTTATTTAAATGAATCATTTTTGTTTTTTCAGTGCATCATATAATTGTTGTGTATGGTCTATGAAAAAAAAATGTTGGTTGAGTATTACAAATTATTTTCAATTAAATCAAATGTTCAAACGCTCAAGCTTTGGTTTCATTGTATTATTTTTTTGTTTTAAGCTTTGTTCAATTTATTTTGTTATTCATTTGACTCAACAAAACAAATGGATAAAGTATCATTTTAACTTTAAAAAACTATTAACATTTGTTAATAGTAGGCTAGAATATTGCCTTTTGTTAATAGGACAAAACATAATTTGTATCTTTTATACTATTTGATGTATATATATCTTAAATATATATTTTCAATTAAATCGTTTTTTAAAAAAAAGTCTTTGTAATAACGTTGTTTTAACCTTAAAAACGTCCCAAAACACGGAAGTAGCGTAATGCCTGGCCGCGCCCACTTCCGGCATCAGACTGTTAGGCTGGCGCTGTCGTACTCACACTGCTATGACGTATGGTTCTGCGGTTCTGCAGTCGGACCTATCTCGCTTCAACAGGGAAATGCACTGTGACCCTACGGGAATGTATGAGAATGAAATCGAGTCAGCCGACCTGCTATATGTAGCTGATTCTGAACGAACTCGTTTTCGAGATGAACATGTTCTAACGCATTTTTAGTCAATAAATTGTTTACACAATAGTACATATTTGACCATTATTTTTTGACATTATAGGGGAAGCCAAGCTTTCCTTGCAGTCTTAAAGAAATCCCCACTGTTAGAGTAAAAATGCCCATTATTAGGTAAATTATGCTGCATTAAAGGGAAATTTCAAAAAATTTCTGGGGGTGATTAATAAATGAAGTATTCTATCAGGATCCGTTTGTCTGGTTACGTTTTGGCCTAGCAAAGTAGGTATGTACTGGTCAGCATCTACATCTAAACTGATAAGAGCACTGAGATGAGAAAGATAACAGACAGTATGGTGGACTAATGATACAATTCTGCCCCCTGCTGTTATGAACACAAACTCTAGTATGTTGCTAATAGGTTTCTCACAAAATAAGACTAAACAAGCCTAAACAACAACAACAAAAAAAGCTTATTCTTACTGGCTCAGGATCAAACTGACCAATTGAAATGATGCAACATTTCTGAATAAACTCACTTTATAAGTGTTTAATACAGTTGATTATTATTGAATATAATATGGTCCATAAAACATTAAATTAAAATAAATTAAAATAAATCTACACTACCGGTCAAAAGTTTTGAAACACTTGACTGACATGTTTCTCATGATCTTAAAAATATTTTGATCTTAAGGTGTATGCTTAAATGTTTGAAATTAGTTTTGTAGACAAAAATATAATTGTGCCACCATATTAATTTCATAATCTAAATTTAACTCAAATTGAATTAAAAGGTTTTTGAAATGGATGACTTGGACCAAATAATAAAGAAAAGCAGCCAATAAGTGCCCAACATAGATGAACTCTATGTTCTGTTTAAAAAGATCATAGATCAAGAAGTTGGTTGAGAAAATGTCAAGGAGAACATCTTGACATACATCTGCAAATTCTAGGCAAAAGGTGTTTCAAAACTTTTGTTAGTGTATATTAGAATGGCAGACACCTTTCTGCTCAGAATGTGTATGGAAATATGTGATACATGAATGTATGAGATATATGGCTGAGAGTGTTATAATTAAACTGACACTTCACAGAGTTTGGCTGATTCATAATCAGCAATATTCAACCAAGAGGTTTTAGTGTAACCAACGAATGTTCATCGTGTCCACTATACGATATATGAATAAATTGATTTTAATAATGTAGCATAAAAAGCCCTGAATTTGTTTAATCATAAACATTGATTTTTGGTTGTGATTGATAAATCTTTTACCCAAAAATGAAAATTCGGACCCTCATGTTGTTCCGAACCAGTACGCTGCTTTTTGAGAGCACAAAGGAGAAATCTTTGAACAATATTTAGACAAGTTGTGCCATTTAACAATAAAGATTCTTGAAAGTTTCTACTTGCTTGCTCAACGTAAACAATAACAACATATGGGTTCAGAAAGACATGAGGTTGATCAAATAATAACAGAATTTCCATGGTTCTCTTTACTGGGTTTCATTTTAGGGTGAACTATTCCTTTCATTTTAGCAGGAGGTTCATGTGTCCCTCACATCAGTTATCCATGAGAGAGCGTTGCAGAGCTTCCTGGATCATGGCTTGCTCATCGGTGGCGTAATCCTGGGAAAATAAAAAGGGGATTTCAAAAAGCAGAAAGGACCCCTGATAGACATGCATAAGGTTTGGTAATAAGAAAAGCAAGGAGTAGCTTAACACCCGATGAACAGGGGTATATGTGAAATGAAAAGCCCAAAGTATACTTCAGTCAAGACACATAACACAGCTTTTGCCATTAGCAGAGTGCCCGAGCACTGAACATATGTGGCCTGATTTTTGTAACCAGGCATACTATGAACGCACCTGGAATTATTTGCAATACTTAATGGGTCCACAAGGTGGCAACACTCAACATTGAGCCATTGCTGTCATGTAGAAGCACTAGATGATGTAATCAGAGCTAAATAACAGGTGTCAAAGGTTGAAACAGTGTCTGTCTCTCGTTTGGAAGGCTGCGTCATCCGGAGGTCGCATTTGTCGGCCGCATGCGTCATCAAGGCTGTCTTGTTTCAGAAAAGCGAGTAGGACATTTCAAATGCAGCCTTCAAATGTGACCTCCTTTCACAGGAATTCGGAGGATGCATGAAGTGTATCCTTCGTGGGCACTAACAAACTCATATAATTAAAATAAAGTATTTTAAAGAACACCTGTAAAATCTATTTACTTTTCTCTACATCATAACTCTCCTAAAATGTACCTCATACATTCCCTTCTAGAGGGACTTTGTCTACTTCTCACTCAAAGCGATCGCGCTTGTTAAAGAGTGGCATGCTGTCATAGCAACCATGTATGTATGCCGTCTTGGTTAAAGGAGGACGCTTTGTATAACGCAGCCTTCAAAGGATGCATCCTACCTAGCACACAACCCCAAACGAGACATAGCTAGTGTGTGTGTGAGGAGGTCAGGAGATACCTGCAAGAGTATAACTCAAGTCAGAAGGACTATAAAAACATCTTAATGGGTCTAAACTCCAGAAGAGATTTAGTCCAGTATTTTATAACAGAGGTAGCGTGCATGTAAAATACTTTTGAAAGACTGAGCATTAGCGTCAAAAAAGAAGTATGATTTGGGCTTAATGCATCGATAAATAATTCAACTGTACTTGTCTAACACAAAAATTTACCTATTTTAATAACCTTTAGAAGTAATAATCGTTTGAAATTGAATATTGGTACTGCACTGAGCAGAGGTCGAAATTTGAGTATTAGAATCGGACTTGAGTCACAAAAGACTTGAGACTTGATTTGGAACAACAGTCTTTATGTCTACAAGAAGAAATATGTTCTCTGAATATTGCAACACTAGTCGCTTTCGTATATATGGAAAATTAACACAAGATAGCAGATATGATACATTTACCAAAAAAAAAAGGCAATCCAGCAATTCTACTGCAATTTAACAGGTTTCATGTGTGGCCATTTTCTTTCAACACTTGAAAACTTTTTAAAACTGGAAATGTTTCAACCTACTTACAACAAAAGTATCGTAAGAAAAGGCATGTCTTATTTTGAGGTGCTGAAAGAAGTCGGCGCTCATGTAATTCGGGTCACCCCAGGGCATGGAGGCACAGATTGGACACACCTGCGGGAGGGGAGTGGTGCCGTTACACTGAGATTGCAATTTAATATAATTTAAAACCTAACTTATAACTTAGAACATATTGTGAGGTGGAATGGTCCATACAATTATGTCATTCAGAGAAACATACAATATAATATGCGACTCTCTAGAACTCTCTCTAGACTCTTATTGGTCAGTTGTGGCATTCTGCAACTGTATAATTGACCATTGTCTATTTACCAATTGACCAATGTTTATTTATTAACTTTGTAAGTAGTCATGTAATATGTGGGCTATTGTACAGACATCTTGTCGTTGTTGAAAAATAATGACATTAATGTAATAACAATTACGGATTAAACATTATACATCCTTTACTTCCCTAATCATTAAGTGCTGATGTTAATATAAAACCACAACTGCACTGAGTTAAATGAATATTCTGGCTTCAATGCAAGTTAATCTTAAAGGTCCCCTGACATGAAATTTTCACTTTGAGGTTTTTTAACATTAATATTAGTTCCCCATGCCTGTATTTGGTCCCCTCGTGTCTAGAAATTTCAATCGGTGTAAACCGAGCTTTGGCTATCTTTCTCTGCCTGTGAGAAAATGAAGCTCAAACGGGCTGATCTTGAATCTCCACCGTATGACGTCATACAGAGGAAAGGTTACCTCCCCTTTCTCTGCTTTGCCCGCCCAGAGAATTTGGCCCGCCCATGAGAAAACGAGCTAGGAAGTACGAACGCGCGCGCGCACGCGATTTTAGTTTTTCCTAGAGAAATATCATGGCGTGTGAACGAGCGAAGCACAACAGTTGCTCAATAATTGGATGCACAAATGATCACCAAAGTATTTTTTTACTTCCTTCATCCAATCCCCAGAAGGATCAATGGATTAATTTAATTTACTCTGGAAATGCACCAACACAACACACCAAAGATTTGCATGTCTGCGCCAAACATTTCACAGACAACTGTTTCCACAACATGGGTCAATTCAGAGCTGGGCATGCTGAACGTCTGAAACTAAAGTCTGGATCAGTACCAACTCTCTTTGGCTCAGCTACAAACCTCGGACAAGTAAGTCAACTAATGATATATAATTGTGTTGCTTTACTATTTATGGTTACCTAGCTTGTTACACGTAGAATGTGGCTGTAACATTAGCTATGCAGCTAACAGCCGAGTTACTGTCGCTAATGTAAAGGTAGATAGCATCAGGTATGTGTGTGAATACACATACTGTAACGCGAGTGTTGTACACTCCTTTGTTATTTGGATAACCGTTCTCCTGTTGGTGATATGGCGCGCGCGATATCCGCATTTCAAAATCGCAGAGCTTGATGTAATTGTAATAAGATAAATTAAATTACAGACGTTACAGATCTCTGCGTACTAGAATATCTAGGCACAAAAACAGTTTTTCCCCCATGCTATCTGCACACACTTGGCTAATAAAGCTCATTCTGATTCTGATTCAAATAAATTAAGATATATGAAATATAAAATATGTAAATAAATGATGTAATATCATTTTACCATTGATATAGATGCTAATACAGCGTTAGCTGTATATACTAGCGTTAGCTACATAACTGTAAATGCATACGTAAAACATCCGAATATGGTCAAGGCCACACCCACCCTACACCTTGCCCCGCCTTTCTCCTCCTCATTAGCATTTAAAGCTACAGACACCGAAACGGCACGTCTGAAGGAAAGCTCATTGTGGGTTGGCTTGTAATGGCTATAATTCTGTATCAAAAGAGTATTGGAAAAGAGATTTCAGATACAGTACTAGGGACCACTAAGGCCTATATCAAAGCATACAAAAAGAAGCATGTCAGGGGACCTTTAATCAATTGTGGCATAATGAAAGCATTTGTGGCATAATGTTGATTACCGTAGAAAATATTTTCGACTGGTCCCTCGTTTATTTAAAAATCTGTGTTACAGTGAGGCACTTACAATGAAAGTGAATGGGGCCAGACCATAAACGCTAAAATACCCACCATTTCAAAGGTATAGCCACAAGACATAAACATTATACATAATAAAATGTTTTTAATGTGGTAAAATTTCTGTACTATACGATTTTTGTGTGATAGTCACTTAAGCAACATGTCCATTGGTGCATGGTGAGCAAAGCTGGATTTCTGCTGGATTCAGTGCTTTAATAACAAATAGACTTCAAATGATGATTGCATGTATTTAATGTGGTAAAACTGTGGCTGGGAAAGCAAAAGTGAGACTTCAAACAGACTTGACAAGTAAATATCGAGAGACAAGTTTAAATGATTTCTGGTGAAAATCAATATTATGCCACAAACGCTGAGCTTAACCTGGAACATTTTTTAATGTAAAAGCTACAACCTAAATTGGTTTATTTTGGGTGAACTATCCCTTCAATAAACACAGAGACTTGCAGTGCTTTACAGTCATTGTTCAGTCCAGTTTATTGATGAATGTAAGGAAGGCCTCACCACTAAACGGGGGTCGTGTGCGTGTTTGGAGGTACAGTGTTCCACTAGACCGTCCTGGTCGAAGTTCTTCTGGTTACAGAAGGGACAGGTGAATGTGTAGCGGTTCGGCACTGAACTAAAGAACAGAAGCAACAAGAAACAATTGAAAATCTATGATCTAATCCCTGCTATTTTATGTTTAATGTGGTTAGAGGCAATGGTTATACAGTGCCCGAAAAAGTATTTGGACACTGAAGCCACAAACATAGTGACATTTAATTTAAAAGAAAGATAGCACAAACACACTTTAAAAGCAAAACATTTCACAAAAAGACCTTTGGTTGGTTTAAATGATAAAAACAATTAAAATACTCTTGAAAATTATGACAACAAGTCTTAGGACTCTTTGTGTTTTTCAAATATTGGAACATGCCCATTGTTAATGTGATGAACAATACCTGAACTGCCATCATACATTCACATAAATCACCTTTGGAATAGTCCGTTAGAAGTAATTACAAAATGACTAAGAAACATCTAGCATCATTTGTTTGCAGATGCGCTTAGATATTGTGTTGTCCAATGCACTGAAAACCCTATTAAGTTGACACTACTCAATTGATTCAACTCATTCCCTCAATTGAATTGAGTAATGGTGTCTCCAAAATCTATAAAATTAAGTTCACTTAACTTGGTGTTCATTTAGAAAGAACTATTTAATTAAGGTAACTAGACGCAAGTAGAATGAACTCAGAATTGCAATTTAAATGTTGTTGTTTTTACTTAATACATTTAATTGAATGGAATCAAATTTAGGTCATACAATAAAACAGCTTAATAATGAAGATTATAACCAATTCTAGGTCAATTATTAAATACACTTAATTGTCCTCAGAAATTGAAGTGCCCTGCACTTCAGTTACACATACACAAAGAGATTGAGTGAACAGGGTCAAACTTGATCAAAGTGGACACAGCTGAACCTCTATGAATTCTTAATAACAACTATTTAAATCCCACAATATGTTCCCTTTGACCAAGGAAACATAGTTAAATAATTCAAGTGCAAGGCATTATAGGTATTCCCCACAGCCTCAATTTTGTACTCAATTAGTTTGAAGTCTATGGATTAAAAAATAAATAAATAAATGACTTCAAGTAAGTTAGGTATTTGAGTCATGAGCCCAAAACTTGACATTTCAAGCTATACTTATAATTATGACAACATGATGTTTCCAGTAATGACAACATTAGGGTTTACACTGTACAAAGACATATAGCTATTTTAAAGAGTGATGCTTTCTAAGGCAGCTGAACTGGATGTGTACACAGTTACATCACCTGACAATAGAAGGCTGCTTCTGGGAAATGGACTTCATACCCTCCTTGACATAGTCTTGATACTTGGAGCAGGTCCCCGTGTGATGCCTCATCTGGGACAAAGCAAACTGCCAAAGGGTAGTGGATGAACATGTTTTTTTTCAGTTAAGAGGGCTATCAACAGTAAAACATTAGTTACATATCATGCCTCCACTCACATTATTTCCACAGCCTTTGCATTGTCCAGAGGATTTGTCAATCAAGTCCTCCAAATGATCTGCTTTAGTCCACTTATGCAGATCAGACCTGCAGACTGCGCACACTGGTTTCTGAGGTCGCAAGCATTCCTGAAGGCAACTATGGCAGAATCTGACCAGAAGAGGGGGAGACATTTTAATATTGTCAGCATAAAAGGTTTTCCGAGATCAAGAGCACCGGGTTTTAATGTTGTATGGTTGATTCTGCTTGACACAATGTGTAAAAAATAATTTTACAATGAATAGCTTAAGCCAACTGTTAGTAGGTATTATTATAGACATTTATATTTATAGACTTTAAAAAACAACAACAAAAATTCACTATATATTTTTTTTACCTTACCCTAGTGTTCCCACAAGACTTCTATTTTCACAGCCCTGTTGAACTAATATATATACACTACCGTTCAAAAGTTTGGGGTCACCCAAACAATTTTGTGTTTTCCTGAAAAGTCACACTTATTCACCACCATACGTTGTGAAATGAATAGAAAATAGAGTCAAGACATTGACAAGGTTAGAAATAATGATTTGTATTTGAAATAAGATTTTTTTTACATCAAACTTTGCTTTCGTCAAAGAATCCTCCATTTGCAGCAATTACAGCATTGCAGACCTTTGGCATTCTAGCTGTTAATTTGTTGAGGTAATCTGGAGAAATTGCACCCCACGCTTCCAGAAGCAGCTCCCACAAGTTGGATTGGTTGGATGGGCACTTCTTGCGTACCATACGGTCAAGCTGCTCCCACAACAGCTCAATGGGGTTCAGATCTGGTGACTGCGCTGGCCACTCCATTACCGATAGAATACCAGCTGCCTGCTTCTGCTCTAAATAGTTCTTGCACAATTTGGAGGTGTGTTTAGGGTCATTGTCCTGTTGTAGGATGAAATTGGCTCCAATCAAGCGCTGTCCACTGGGTATGGCATGGCGTTGCAAAATGGAGTGATAGCCTTCCTTATTCAGAATCCCTTTTACCCTGTACAAATCTCCCACCTTACCAGCACCAGAGCAACCCCAGACCATTATATTACCTCCACCATGCTTAACAGATGGCGTCAGGCATTCTTCCAGCATCTTTTCATTTGTTCTGCGTCTCACAAACGTTCTTCTTTGTGATCCAAACACCTCAAACTTGGATTCATCTGTCCACAACACTTTTTTCCAGTCTTCCTCTGTCCAATGTCTGTGTTCTTTTGCCCATCTTAATCTTTTTCTTTTATTGGCCAGTCTCAGATATGGCTTTTTCTTTGCCACTCTGCCCTGAAGCCCAGAATCCCGCAGCCGCCTCTTCACTGTACATGTTGACACTGGTGTTTTGCGGGTACTATTTAATGAAGATGCCAGTTGGGGACCTGTGAGGCGTCTGTTTCTCAAACTAGAGACTCTAATGTACTTATCTTCTTGCTCAGTTGTGCAACGCGGCCTCCCACTTCTTTTTCTACTCTGGTTAGAGCCTGTTTGTGCTGTCCTCTGAAGGGAGTAGTACACACCGTTGTAGGAAATCTTCAATTTCTTAGCAATGTCTCGCATGGAATAGCCTTCATTTCTAAGGACAAGAATAGACTGTCGAGTTTCAGATGAAAGTTCTCTTTTTCTGGCCATTTTGAGCGTTTAATTGACCCCACAAATGTGATGCTCCAGAAACTCAATCTGCTCAAAGGAAGGTCAGTTTTGTAGCTTCTGTAACGACCTAAACTGTTTTCAAATGTGTGAACATGATTGCACAAGGGTTTTCTAATCATCAATTAGCCTTCTGAGCCAATGAGCAAACACATTGTACCATTAGAACACTGGAGTGATAGTTGCTGGAAATGGGCCTCTATACACCTATGTACATATTGCACCAAAAACCAGACATTTGCAGCTAGAATAGTCATTTACCACATTAGCAATGTATAGAGTGTATTTCTTCAAAGTTAAGACTAGTTTAAAGTTGTCTTCATTGAAAAGTACAGTGCTTTTTCTTCAAAAATAAGGACATTTCAATGTGACCCCAAACTTTTGAACGGTAGTGTATATATATATAATTAAAAAACAAACAAATAAATGCAGTACAACAGTTGCAAATACCTTTTAATCTACACATTGTAATTTGAACAAATTGACAGTTATGATCCTTCAGTGTGTTCACATTATGTTGGAATTACTGTAATTCCAACAAGTAAAAGTTTGTGTCTTCATAGAAGTAGACTCAGAGTTCTGTAAAAAGCTTCGACTTGACAATTGTGACGTCATGTAAAAAAACTAATATGGCAGCGGCCTCAAACGACAAGTCATTTTTACAAATTTCTCTGTTTGATATTCTACAACATTTTGTTGATATTATGACATTGTGTAGTATTATACATGCAGAAGAATTGAAACAAAATTATTTGAATCTAGGAAAAACCCAACCTTTTCAATCCTGGAATTCTTCACAGTCATAAATTAAATGGCCCAGACATCAACATTATTCAGAAAGGACCCTCAGCATGACCTTCTGAACTTCCAAACAGAGTTAAAGCAGACTTCTCTTTGAAAGGTTTCCAAAAGACCATCAGATTTGCATGACTCGAATACTAACACATTTAATTGAATCAGGTACATTCTACACAAAGTCACAGTACTTTACCGATTTAACCGTCTAAAATGTACAGAATGCATTTAAATCCACGATTTATACAATACCTAGTCTTGCTAGGTAATTCTGACAATTGCTTTGAACTGTGGTAACTTGTATAACTGACAAATTAATGATTATTGCCTGCTGTACCTCTTTAAAAATATGTATAATGTTTTATCCATGTTGTATAATCAAGGAATTAACCAGTATGATTTGTAACCAGGGATTTTCATGTTTTGTTACATGCATGAACAATATTAATGAAAGAATGTCTTGTTTAGTATGTAAATGCTCGCTTGGTTACATGGAGGAAGCTGATGACAATGAATATCATGTCTCTTGTACCATTCTCAAGATATAAAAGTTCATGATTAAATATGCACTATTTTGAGCGGGAATTTTGTAAAAGAAACTGAAACAAGGACCATAAATCAACTGTCAGAAAAGACAGCCCAGTTGACCATGTGACTCTGAAAAGTCACTTCTGGTTGGCGCAGGACACCTTTGGGGATGCTGCCAATTTCAGTTCAAATGTTTCCAAACAGGAAGAACACGCTCTCTTCTCTTTTCATCTTCCCTCTCTGCTTGTCTCTCCTGCTCTGCTGACTGTTCAGACTTCGCTCTGACTCTTCCCTCGTGATCTTCTCTGGATCTCATCGGAACCAGATCCATGCCATGTGAGGTCCAAGGAAGCTCTGGACTCAAAGTCCCGAGGAAGCCTCTCACTCTCTATGGTTCATGAGAATGCCTCGCTTCAAAGCCAACCTCATCATTCATACAGACAATACAGACGATCTTACAAAGTTCCAAAACATAGACGGAATGAACTTTCAACCAAGAGCCAAGAACCATTCTGTCACGCTTCTCACCAAATTGTCTTATGTATATATGTGTTAGATTAGATTTATGTTTAGAATAGCAATAAAGTTTGTCTGTATTCAAAGATGAATGACTGTGGAATATTTTGATAAATAATCTAATCCCCGTTTCTAAAAGATTTAGTTTCAAAGCTGTACCTAAATACATGTGACATTAATTTCAATAAGCCATGAAAATAATATCACTCCAATAAGTGAATGAATCATAATTCACTTATTAAAGCTAATTTCTTACAGTAGAAATTGTGAACGGATACAATGAGACGTATTACGTTTTTAATGCTGGAGAAATTATTCAGACAAATAATCTAGTTATTTGTCATTTATCTCATTTATAATGGTTGTCAAACACAACTAATTCCATTATACATTTCATAACCTAATAATGTAAAATAAGGACAGTTTAATTTAGTTCATAACTCACATATTTCGAGACCCTAAATTCCCTTCTAAATTTAGCATACCAAATACCCTCACATATAATGGTGTGAGAATGAGGGCATATTAACAGTTCCCTTCTAAATGTCACATACCAAATATCCTACAATTGTTATCTGAAGTGCATACTTTTTCATAGCCATTTTGCAAAATACACCCTAATAACACACATACAACAACCAGACTTCTATTTAATGTGTGTTTACATCTGAAAGACATATTTATAGGTCCCGAACACCGAGGTGCGAGGTCCCTATTGTATATGCTCCGTTTATTAGGGCCCGAGCACTGATGGTGCGAGGACCCTATTGTTCTTCTAGGCATTTATTATTTTCTCCCAAATTAATCACATTTTTGGAGGGCGTAAACTCGAAAACTCATAAAACTTTGCATACGCATCAGAGGTGGTGAAAATGTACATCTGATATGGGTTTCAGAATTAGGTGTGGCAAAATGGCTCAATAGTGCCACCTACAAACTTTCAACAATGTGCACTTTACGCTATGTTTCACATACACTTACGAAAATCGGTACACGTGTAACATGCCAATACCTACAAAAAAAAAGTATCTTGGAACCATGCCCTAAACTCAATATAGGAAGTCAGCCATTTAGTTTTTTCTTAGTTTTTGCCATTTTCAGACCTCGTACTTTAACGAACTCCTCCTAGAGATTTCATCAGATCTACTTCATATTTGGTTCATCTAAAATAAATTAAATCTAAATAACAAAGCTTTTCAGTTGTCACTGCATGGCGTGGCCGTGACGGTCCGACAAAATTCTATGTTTCATCATGAAACAGGAAGTTGTTATATCTCATACATACAATATCCAATCTGCCCCAAACTTCAAGTGTTTGATAATAGTCCTGGCCTGAACACATCTACGTGCCAATATTCAGTAATAGTCATAGCGCCACTTACTGGCAATAGCCATTTTCAGGTCTTGTACTTTAACAAATTAATCCCAGAAATGTAATCAGATCAACATTATATTTAGTCTAAAGGCCTTGGTGATGTAAAATTACAAAGCTTTTGAGTTTTCTTTGAAGGGCGTGTCCATGGCGGCCTGACAAAGTTCGATATGAAACATGCTCGAAAACTCATGAAACTTTGGACACATCTCAAAAGTGGGGAAAATTTACATCCGATACTGGTTATCCAATTAATTGTGGCAAAATGGCTCAATATCACCACCAAAAAAAATTCAACGAAGCAGCCTTCACGCCACATTTTACCTACATGTAAGAAAATCAGTAGGGATATGTAACATGTCAAAATGTACAAAAGTCTCTTAGAACCATATCCTAAACCCAACAAGAAGTCAATCAGGATTTACATTTTTTTCTTCGTTTTTGCCATTTCCAGGCCTCCAACTTTAACAAACTCCTAGAGATTAAATCAGATCAACATCATATTCGGTCAGTCTAATCTAAAGGCCTTTGCGTTGCTAAATTGCGAAGCTTTTGAGATTTCTTTGAACAGCCTGTCCGTGTCGGCCTGGTTCGATGTTTCGCCATGAAACAAGTTGTTGTAACTCAAACATACAATGTCCAATCTGCTCTAAACTTGCTATAAGAGTCCCGGCCTGAACACTTCTATGTGCCAATATTCAGTTATAGTCATAGTGCCACCTACAGGTAAAAGGAAATTACATGTTTTACACTGTGATACACTCTTAACAACATTTAAGTGCTAATTTTTTTATTGACATTCCCCTGGCACAGCAGCCCCAACGTGCAAGGGCCCGTTCAACGCTGCTTGCAGCTTTAATTAGGGCCCAAGCACTGAAAGTGCAGAGCCCTATTGTTATTCTAAGGATTCTTATTATTAGGGCCCAAGCACTGAAAGTGCGGAGCCCTAAGCACTGAAAGTGTGGAGCCCTATTGTTCTTCTAAGGATTCTTATTATTATTATTAGGGCCCAAGCCTGAAAAGGCGAAGGCCCTATTGTTTTCCTTAGGATTATTATTATTATTATTATTATTAGGGCCCAAGCCTGAAAAGGCGAAGGCCCTATTGTTTTCCTTAGGATTATTATTATTAGGGCCCAAGCCTGAAAAGGCGAAGGCCCTATTGTTTTCCTTAGGATTATTATTATTATTATTATTATTATTATTATTATTATTATTATTTTATCGACTATTCGGGCACTTTTGGGGGCCTTAACATGCTCTAAAACTCTTGAAACTTTGCACACGGGTCAGAACCTGCGGCCATCAGGGCTGGGCTGAAGATGGTACCCGGGCGTGGCAGGGGGGCTCAGCAGCGCCCCCTGGAACGGGGTCCGAAACCTTGGTCCATAAATCAAACACACTTGCATGTAATAATATGAAAGTCGGTACACATATAGATCTCATCGTTTCATATATACTTCATGCTCTTACTTTTTACCTCAGCCCAACAGGAAGTCGGCTATTTAGGGTTGTTTGGAAAACGTATACAATGGAATTTGAAATACTCCTCCTAGAGAAATCATTTAATCGCCACGAATCTCAGTCAGCATGAAGTCAAGACATTGAGGATGAAAAATTGCCAGCGGATTTTTGATATCTCGAACGGTTTGGCCGTGGCGAGGAAACAAATTTATGGCGAGAAAAGTGAGACAGGAAGTGTGTTATAACTTCTGCATAAATTAACAGATCTTGATGAAACTTCAGCAGTGTGTTCGTTGTAAGAGGCCGATCACATGGATGTGACTATTGTGAGTCAAAGTTATAGCGCCACCAACTGGCAGCAGGAAGTGTGTCACTTTCAAAATGCTTTGAAATCACCCTCTTGTTTTTACCCGATTTGCTTCAAACTTTACGTGTATAATGTAAACACACGGCAGATTTAGACCTGTGAAAGGATTATTGATATCTTAGATACTGTTGCCGTGGCAACACTTCAAACTTTACTTTTCTTTATTGATGCTTTTGAGACTCTTAACATACTTGAAATTGCATGAAACTCGACAGAGACGTCACATTTATTAGCCAGTAGACATGTGCAAAGTTTCAGAAATGGGTGTGGTGAGGGGCTCAGTAGCGCCACCTTTTGACAAAAAAGTGGGGGGTTAGTTTCATCTACAGGTACAAAAATTGGTATTGATATAGTTCTCCTCAAGCCGGACAACTTTCTAATTTACAGTCATTAGCTCCGACCAACAGAAAGTCAGATATTTTGGTTTGAATGTGGAGAAAATGTCAGAATTTTGCAAGTCACTCTCTAAGACTTTGTGTGTGAGGAGTAGGAAGGGAGGGGGGCTTGTGAAGTAATACATAGGGCTATACTGCCCTCTTGTGTTCAACATAGTATGGGTTACATTAACTTTTGCACGATATTCTAATTTTTCGAGTTTCACCTGTATGCAGAGTTGACAGAAAAATGTTACACACGCCGTAGCAGGTGAATACAACAAAGAACTAAAGCCTAAAAAACTAAAGTTTAATCCACTGTCTGTTCATTCTCTGAGTGGCAATTACAAGAAATGTCCAATAGATGGCATCCAAGCCTCATTGTTCAATGATTTACAACAGGTCTGAGTCCAGAATGGGCAGGGACTGAGTTCAACAGTTGCTTGAGCTCTTTTGCAGTCGAATCCCAGAAAAAAGGCAAACAATGTGTCCCCACTCAATATATACATCAACTGAGTGGAGGATACAATTTTTAACAACCTTTAACCATTTACAGCCAGAGCGTTCAAATTTGGGAACAATTATTCCCATGGTTCCTGTCTCAGTGTCATCGTCGTCCGATCACCGATTTTATTTCTGAAGTCTGCCCAGATACTCATGACAATACAAGCTAAAGGCACATGTGATTGGTTAAGGGGTTACTGGGCAAGAATAATAACTGTATCGTCATCACCGTCTTCCTTCATTTCAATGGAAAGGTGATATCACGAGAGATTTACTCCAGTGTTGGATTTACTGCTTCAAATTAAATACTGAGGCGATTTTTGCAAGGTAAGAACGTGTGTTGTCTATATTTTCTATAGAAAGTCAAAACGTTTTAGTTACGAAGCATTTATTTGTAGGAGTATTGCTAGTTATTTCTGGAAAAAAATGACAAAATAACTCAAATAAATGTTTGTGAGCAGTTTTGTGTGAAACCGCGAGATGCGTCGCGTCTAACGCACGAGCCCCGATGAGAGATCGCATTCGCTTCTTCTTGCGTTTGAACGGACAATTTCATACTACAAAATGTCAAATTACATGATATATTGTCTGTTTTGTCCCAAGTGAACATAAACAGTTGATGAAGAAATCGCGAATCGAAATCTAGTATCAACACTTCCGAGAATGATTATCAGCGTTGTGCCTGACAGCGCATCTCATTTTTACTCGCATCTTCATGGAGGTTTGTCGGTTGTATGTAGTTTCACAATCTCAATCAAGTAATCTCTGAAATGAATACAGATGTAACAGCACGAAAATAATGAGACTTCACAGTTCTCAAAAGATTAAACTCACTAAAACAAGCCGCACAGACTGTGCCTTGAATGAGATGCGTTTAAAATCCTCTTAAAGAGACAGTAACAATTTTCCAAGTAAATAAAAAGTAGGCCTACAAATGGTTTTCACCCCAAAAATAAATTTCTCTCATCGTATACTCACCCTCATTGCATCCCAGATGTGTATTGTTTTCTTTCTTCTAGTGAACACAAATTAAGCTTTTTAGAAGATTATCTCAACCCTGTTGGACCTTTCAATGACTTGAATGGTGATCAGAACTCAGAAGCTACAAAAATCAAATAAATGCAGCATAAAAGTAATCCATACCACTCCAGTGGTTAAATCCATGCCTTCAGAAGTGATATTATAGGTGTGGGTTAGAAATAGACCTATATATATATATACTTAAAGATGACATCACTCTGAAGTACTGCGTAAAGAATATCCCACATTCGCCCTTAGGGGGCGCTACAGGCCATGCCCAAAATTCCCATTTTCTGGTCAAAAATGTTCTAATGTTGTATATTGATACTACAGGCCAACAGGAATTCACAAACCAAGAGTGGCCCACATTCGCCCTTATGGGGCGCTACAGGCCACGCCCTAAATTCCCATTTGCTGGTCAAAAATGTTCTAATTTGGTACATTGATACTACAGGCCAACAGGAACCCACAAACAAAGAATTGCCCATATTCACCATTAGGGGGCGCTACAGGCTATGCCCAAAATTCCCATTTTATGGTCAAAAATTTTCTAATTTGGTATATTGACACTACAGGCCAACAGAAATCCACAAACCAAGAATGTCTCACATTCGCCCTTAGGGGGCGCTAAAGGCCATTCCCAAATTGCACATTTTTTTGTCAAATACTTTCTAATTTGGTACATTAATACTACAGGCCAACAGGAACCTACAAACCAAGAATGGCTCACATTCGCCCTTAGGGGGCGCTACATGCCATGCCCAAATGTCATTTTTTTAAAGTGATTGTATTTCCACCCCATTTATTTAGTTTTCTGAAACCTGGTGAACATACCTCATTTCTCATTGTAAACAAAAAACCCTACAGGATCCATAAGGTCCGGCATGATGGATTTTCCTGTACACTGAAAATGTTTAGTTTAGGATTCAGACAGAAAGACATGTTTTTTGGATTTTTTCATTGGGAGGGTTTAACCCCAACCCTCTATTGATCAATTTTAAATGATTTGCCATTTTGAGGAGGAATCGCATTGCTGCTTGCAGCTATATTTTTGAGTTGTTGCTGTGTCCATCATCCTTTGTTTTCCGAAAGCCACCAAGTGGAAATGAGCCCGGTAACTAAAGGCACCAGGGTTGCGGTGCCACCGGCTTGGGCCCGTCATCGCTGCTTGCAGCTTTAATTATTATTATTATTATTATTTTATCGACTATTCGGGCACTTTTGGGGGCCTTAACATGCTCTAAAACTCTTGAAACTTTGCACACGGGTCAGAACCTGCGGCCATCAGGGCTGGGCTGAAGATGGTACCCGGGCGTGGCAGGGGGGCTCAGCAGCGCCCCCTGGAACGGGGTCCGAAACCTTGGTCCATAAATCAAACACACTTGCATGTAATAATATGAAAGTCGGTACACATATAGATCTCATCGTTTCATATATACTTCATGCTCTTACTTTTTACCTCAGCCCAACAGGAAGTCGGCTATTTAGGGTTGTTTGGAAAACGTATACAATGGAATTTGAAATACTCCTCCTAGAGAAATCATTTAATCGCCACGAATCTCAGTCAGCATGAAGTCAAGACATTGAGGATGAAAAATTGCCAGCGGATTTTTGATATCTCGAACGGTTTGGCCGTGGCGAGGAAACAAATTTATGGCGAGAAAAGTGAGACAGGAAGTGTGTTATAACTTCTGCATAAATTAACAGATCTTGATGAAACTTCAGCAGTGTGTTCGTTGTAAGAGGCCGATCACATGGATGTGACTATTGTGAGTCAAAGTTATAGCGCCACCAACTGGCAGCAGGAAGTGTGTCACTTTCAAAATGCTTTGAAATCACCCTCTTGTTTTTACCCGATTTGCTTCAAACTTTACGTGTATAATGTAAACACACGGCAGATTTAGACCTGTGAAAGGATTATTGATATCTTAGATACTGTTGCCGTGGCAACGCTTCAAACTTTACTTTTCTTTATTGATGCTTTTGAGACTCTTAACATACTTGAAATTGCATGAAACTCGACAGAGACGTCACATTTATTAGCCAGTAGACATGTGCAAAGTTTCAGAAATGGGTGTGGTGAGGGGCTCAGTAGCGCCACCTTTTGACAAAAAAGTGGGGGGTTAGTTTCATCTACAGGTACAAAAATTGGTATTGATATAGTTCTCCTCAAGCCGGACAACTTTCTAATTTACAGTCATTAGCTCCGACCAACAGAAAGTCAGATATTTTGGTTTGAATGTGGAGAAAATGTCAGAATTTTGCAAGTCACTCTCTGAGACTCTGTGAGTTTGTAGGGGAGGGGGGACGTTGGGTCTTGTGAAGTAATACATAGGGCTATACTGCCCTCTTGTGTTCAACATAGTATGGGTTACATTAACTTTTGCACGATATTCTAATTTTTCGAGTTTCACCTGTATGCAGAGTTGACAGAAAAATGTTACACACGCCGTAGCAGGTGAATACAACAAAGAACTAAAGCCTAAAAAACTAAAATTTAATCCACTGTCTGTTCATTCTCTGAGTGGCAATTACAAGAAATGTCCAATAGATGGCATCCAAGCCTCATTGTTCTATTATTTACAACAGGCTGAGTCCAGAATGGGCAGGGACTGAGTTCAACAGTTGCTTGAGCTCTTTTGCCGTCGAATCCCAGAAAAAAGGCAAACACTGTGTCCCCACTCAATATATACATCAACTGAGTGGCGGATACAATTTTTAACAACCTTTAACCATTTACAGCCAGAGCGTTCAAATTTGGGAACAATTATTCCCATAGTTTCTGTCTCAGTGTCATCGTCGTCCAATCACCGATTTTATTTCTGAAATCTGCCCAGATACTCATGACAATACAAGCTAAAGGCACATGTGATTGGTTAAGGGTTTACTGGGCAAGAATAATAACTGTATCGTCATCACCGTCTTCCTTCATTTCAATGGGACGGTGATATCACGAGAGATTTACTCCAGTGTTGGATTTACTGCTTCAAATTAAATACTGAGGCGATTTTTGCAAGGTAAGAACGTGTTGTCTATATTTTCTATAGAAAGTCAAAACGTTTTAGTTACGAAGCATTTATTTGTAGGAGTATTGCTAGTTATTTCTGGAAAAAAAATGACGAAACAACTCAAATAAATGTTTGTGAGCAGTTTTGTGTGAAACCGCGAGCAGCGTCACGTCTAACTCACGAGCCCCGATGAGAGATCGCATTCGCTTCTTCTTGCGTTTGAACGGACAATTTCATAACAACAAAATGTCAAAATACATGATATATTGTCTGTTTTGTCTCAAGTGACCATAAACAGTTGATGAAGAAATCGCGAATCTAAATCTAGTATCAACACTTCCGAGAATGATTATCAGCTTTGTGTCTGACAGCGCGAGGAATCTCATTTTTACTCGCATCTTCATGGAGGTTTGTCGGTTGTATGTAGTTTCACAATCTCAATCAATTAATCTCTGAAATGAATACAGATGTAACAGCACGAAAATAATGAGATTCACAGTTCTCAAAAGATTATATCTCAATAAAACAAGCCGCAAAGACGGCTTGAATGAAATGCGTTTAAAATCCTCTTAAAGAGACAGTAACAATTTTCCAAGTAAATAAAAAGTAGCCTACAAATGGTTTTCACCCCCAAAATAAATTTCTCTCATCGTATACTCACCCTCATTCCATCCCAGATGTGTATTATTTTCTTTCTTCTAGTGAACACAAATTAAGCTTTTTAGAAGATTATCTCAACCCTGTTGGACCTTTCAATGACTTGAATGGTGATCAGAACTCAGAAGCTACAAAAATCACATAAATGCAGCATAAAAGTAATCCATACCACTCCTGTGGTTTAATCCATGCCTTCAGAAGTGATATTATAGGTGTGGGTTAGATACAGACCTATATATATATATACTTAAAGATGACATCACTCTGAAGTACTGCGTAAAGAATATCCCACATTCGCCCTAAGGGGGCGCTACAGGCCATGCCCAAAATTCCCATTTTCTGGTCAAAAATGTTCTAATTTTGTATATTGATACTACAGGCCAACAGGAATCCACAAACCAAGAATGGCCCACATTCGCCCTTAGGGGGCGCTACAGGCCATACCCAAAATTCCCATTTTCTGGTCAAAAATGTTCTAATTTTGTAGATTGATACTACAGGCCAACAGGAATCCACAAACCAAGAATGGCCCACATTCGCCCTTAGGGGGCGCTACAGGCCATGCCCTAAATTCCCATTTGCTGGTCAAAAATGTTCTAATTTGGTATATTGACACTACAGGCCAACAGAAATCCACAAACCAAGAATGTCTCACATTCGCCCTTAGGGGGCGCTAAAGGCCATTCCCAAATTGCACATTTTTTTGTCAAATACTTTCTAAATTGGTACATTAATACTACAGGCCAACAGGAACCTACAAACCAAGAATGGCTCACATTCACCCTTAGGGGGAGCTACAGGCCATGCCCAAATGTCATTTTTTCAAAGTGTTTGTATTTCCAACACATTTATTTAGTTTTTCTGAAACCTGGTGAACAAACCTCATTTCTCATTGTAAACAAAAAACCCTACAGGATCCATAAGGTCCGACATGATGGATTTTCCTGTACACTGAAAATGTTTAGTTTAGGATTCTGACAGAAACACATGTTTTTTGGATTTTTTCATTGGGAGGGTTTAACCCCAACCCTCTATTGATCAATTTTAAATGATTTGCCATTTTGAGGAGGAATCGCATTGCTGCTTGCAGCTATATTTTTGAGTTGTTGCTGTGTCCATCATCCTTTGTTTTCCGAAAGCCACCAAGTGGAAATGAGCCCGGTAACTAAAGGCACCAGGGTTGCGGTGCCACCGGCTTGGGCCCTTCATCGCTGCTTGCAGCTTTAATTATTATTATTATTATTATTATTATTTTATCGACTATTCGGGCACTTTTGGGGGCCTTAACATGCTCTAAAACTCTTGAAACTTTGCACACGGGTCAGAACCTGCGGCCATCAGGGCTGGGCTGAAGATGGTACCCGGGCGTGGCAGGGGGGCTCAGCAGCGCCCCCTGGAACGGGGTCCGAAACCTTGGTCCATAAATCAAACACACTTGCATGTAATAATATGAAAGTCGGTACACATATAGATCTCATCGTTTCATATATACTTCATGCTCTTACTTTTTACCTCAGCCCAACAGGAAGTCGGCTATTTAGGGTTGTTTGGAAAACGTATACAATGGAATTTGAAATACTCCTCCTAGAGAAATCATTTAATCGCCACGAATCTCAGTCAGCATGAAGTCAAGACATTGAGGATGAAAAATTGCCAGCGGATTTTTGATATCTCGAACGGTTTGGCCGTGGCGAGGAAACAAATTTATGGCGAGAAAAGTGAGACAGGAAGTGTGTTATAACTTCTGCATAAATTAACAGATCTTGATGAAACTTCAGCAGTGTGTTCGTTGTAAGAGGCCGATCACATGAATGTGACTATTGTGAGTCAAAGTTATAGCGCCACCAACTGGCAGCAGGAAGTGTGTCACTTTCAAAATGCTTTGAAATCACCCTCTTGTTTTTACCCGATTTGCTTCAAACTTTACGTGTATAATGTAAACACACGGCAGATTTAGACCTGTGAAAGGATTATTGATATCTTAGATACTGTTGCCGTGGCAACGCTTCAAACTTTACTTTTCTTTATTGATGCTTTTGAGACTCTTAACATACTTGAAATTGCATGAAACTCGACAGAGACGTCACATTTATTAGCCAGTAGACATGTGCAAAGTTTCAGAAATGGGTGTGGTGAGGGGCTCAGTAGCGCCACCTTTTGACAAAAAAGTGGGGGGTTAGTTTCATCTACAGGTACAAAAATTGGTATTGATATAGTTCTCCTCAAGCCGGACAACTTTCTAATTTACAGTCATTAGCTCCGACCAACAGAAAGTCAGATATTTTGGTTTGAATGTGGAGAAAATGTCAGAATTTTGCAAGTCACTCTCTAAGACTTTGTGTGTGAGGAGTAGGAAGGGAGGGGGGCTTGTGAAGTAATACATAGGGCTATACTGCCCTCTTGTGTTCAACATAGTATGGGTTACATTAACTTTTGCACGATATTCTAATTTTTCGAGTTTCACCTGTATGCAGAGTTGACAGAAAAATGTTACACACGCCGTAGCAGGTGAATACAACAAAGAACTAAAGCCTAAAAAACTAAAGTTTAATCCACTGTCTGTTCATTCTCTGAGTGGCAATTACAAGAAATGTCCAATAGATGGCATCCAAGCCTCATTGTTCAATGATTTACAACAGGTCTGAGTCCAGAATGGGCAGGGACTGAGTTCAACAGTTGCTTGAGCTCTTTTGCAGTCGAATCCCAGAAAAAAGGCAAACAATGTGTCCCCACTCAATATATACATCAACTGAGTGGAGGATACAATTTTTAACAACCTTTAACCATTTACAGCCAGAGCGTTCAAATTTGGGAACAATTATTCCCATGGTTCCTGTCTCAGTGTCATCGTCGTCCGATCACCGATTTTATTTCTGAAGTCTGCCCAGATACTCATGACAATACAAGCTAAAGGCACATGTGATTGGTTAAGGGGTTACTGGGCAAGAATAATAACTGTATCGTCATCACCGTCTTCCTTCATTTCAATGGAAAGGTGATATCACGAGAGATTTACTCCAGTGTTGGATTTACTGCTTCAAATTAAATACTGAGGCGATTTTTGCAAGGTAAGAACGTGTGTTGTCTATATTTTCTATAGAAAGTCAAAACGTTTTAGTTACGAAGCATTTATTTGTAGGAGTATTGCTAGTTATTTCTGGAAAAAAATGACAAAATAACTCAAATAAATGTTTGTGAGCAGTTTTGTGTGAAACCGCGAGATGCGTCGCGTCTAACGCACGAGCCCCGATGAGAGATCGCATTCGCTTCTTCTTGCGTTTGAACGGACAATTTCATACTACAAAATGTCAAATTACATGATATATTGTCTGTTTTGTCCCAAGTGAACATAAACAGTTGATGAAGAAATCGCGAATCGAAATCTAGTATCAACACTTCCGAGAATGATTATCAGCGTTGTGCCTGACAGCGCATCTCATTTTTACTCGCATCTTCATGGAGGTTTGTCGGTTGTATGTAGTTTCACAATCTCAATCAAGTAATCTCTGAAATGAATACAGATGTAACAGCACGAAAATAATGAGACTTCACAGTTCTCAAAAGATTAAACTCACTAAAACAAGCCGCACAGACTGTGCCTTGAATGAAATGCGTTTAAAATCCTCTTAAAGAGACAGTAACAATTTTCCAAGTAAATAAAAAGTAGGCCTACAAATGGTTTTCACCCCAAAAATAAATTTCTCTCATCGTATACTCACCCTCATTGCATCCCAGATGTGTATTGTTTTCTTTCTTCTAGTGAACACAAATTAAGCTTTTTAGAAGATTATCTCAACCCTGTTGGACCTTTCAATGACTTGAATGGTGATCAGAACTCAGAAGCTACAAAAATCAAATAAATGCAGCATAAAAGTAATCCATACCACTCCAGTGGTTAAATCCATGCCTTCAGAAGTGATATTATAGGTGTGGGTTAGAAATAGACCTATATATATATACTTAAAGATGACATCACTCTGAAGTACTGCGTAAAGAATATCCCACATTCGCCCTTAGGGGGCGCTACAGGCCATGCCCAAAATTCCCATTTTCTGGTCAAAAATGTTCTAATGTTGTATATTGATACTACAGGCCAACAGGAATTCACAAACCAAGAGTGGCCCACATTCGCCCTTATGGGGCGCTACAGGCCACGCCCTAAATTCCCATTTGCTGGTCAAAAATGTTCTAATTTGGTACATTGATACTACAGGCCAACAGGAACCCACAAACAAAGAATTGCCCATATTCGCCATTAGGGGGCGCTACAGGCTATGCCCAAAATTCCCATTTTATGGTCAAAAATTTTCTAATTTGGTATATTGACACTACAGGCCAACAGAAATCCACAAACCAAGAATGTCTCACATTCGCCCTTAGGGGGCGCTAAAGGCCATTCCCAAATTGCACATTTTTTTGTCAAATACTTTCTAATTTGGTACATTAATACTACAGGCCAACAGGAACCTACAAACCAAGAATGGCTCACATTCGCCCTTAGGGGGCGCTACATGCCATGCCCAAATGTCATTTTTTTAAAGTGATTGTATTTCCACCCCATTTATTTAGTTTTCTGAAACCTGGTGAACATACCTCATTTCTCATTGTAAACAAAAAACCCTACAGGATCCATAAGGTCCGGCATGATGGATTTTCCTGTACACTGAAAATGTTTAGTTTAGGATTCAGACAGAAAGACATGTTTTTTGGATTTTTTCATTGGGAGGGTTTAACCCCAACCCTCTATTGATCAATTTTAAATGATTTGCCATTTTGAGGAGGAATCGCATTGCTGCTTGCAGCTATATTTTTGAGTTGTTGCTGTGTCCATCATCCTTTGTTTTCCGAAAGCCACCAAGTGGAAATGAGCCCGGTAACTAAAGGCACCAGGGTTGCGGTGCCACCGGCTTGGGCCCGTCATCGCTGCTTGCAGCTTTAATTATTATTATTATTATTATTATTACGCTTGCCATTAGGGCATGGCAGAGTGGAGAGGTGCAGAAGAGGCTCTTCGGTGCCACCTAGAACATGGGCATGTTCGGGGGGCTATCTAGCACATCCTTTGAGATACTGTCACTAAACTATGTACACATATAGACCACATCAAGCCGGACAACTTTTGTGCTGACAGTCATAAGGAAGTTGGCCATTTTGGATTGTTTGAAAACGCATGTTGAGGAATTTGATATACTCCTCCCAGGGATTTAATGGTACAGTTACCAAATGTGGGCGACATCATGCCAAGACATTGACGATCCTAAATTGCAAAGGGATTTTTGATATATCGAACGGTGTTGCCATGGCGAAGTGACAAATTAATGTAAAAAAAAAAAATGGAATAAGTAAAAGTCTCATATCTTCTGTGTGCAGAAAATTAAAAACATCAAAATTGAGCCAAATTTTTGTCCTTGTGGGTTGATCACTTTGATGTGACTAATGTGGGTCATGGTCGTAGTGCCACCAACTGGGGGAAGTGTGTCACTTTTAAAAGACATTGAAAAATCCCTATTATTTTCGCCTGAATTGCTTAAAAATAAATACAGATCAAGCCATTGCAAAATTTTAAATTCTGAAGGTATTCTTGATATCTTAAATATTGTTGCCATGGCAGTGCATTAAATGTAATCATTTATTTTTGTGCATATTCACATGTTTTGAGGTATTTGGCATAATTGAATTTTAAAAGATTAATGTTAATAAACATTTTTACTATATTTTATTTATATAAAATCTAATAAATATATCAACTGAAATGTAAAAATACAAGAAAACCCATGTTTAATCCAGTGTCTGTTAATTATCTAAGTGGCAATTACAAGAAAAGTTCAATAGAGGGCATCCAAGCTTCATTGTTGAATGATTCTCAACAGTTCTGAGTCTGAGTCCAGAATGGGCAGGGACTGAGTTTGTGAGTTGGTTGAGGTCTTTTGCAATTGATTCCCATAAAAAAATGCAAACAATGTGTTCCTACTCAATATATACATCAGCTAAGGTCAGGATGCAGTCTTTGTTAATCAAAACATGTAGTTTTATATGGATGGATTAGAACCTTAAACCCTTTCCAGCCGGAGTGTTCAAATTTGGGAACAATTATTGCCATGGTTCTTATCTCCATGTCTTCACCATCCAATCACCGATTTTATTTCTGAAAACTGCCAGATATTCATGAAGCTAAAGTCACATATGATTGGTTAAGGGGTTACTGGGCATAAATAATAAATGTATCATCATCATCATTGTCCTCCATTTGCATGGGAGGAGACAGAGGGGATATCCCGGGAGGTCAGTTTTACATTTGAAGCAGTAAGGCACGTTATTTAACACGTGTTGTCAATATTGTCTATTGAAAGTCAAAAACTTTGTTATGAAGCATTTATTTGTAGGAGTAATACTAGTTACTTCTGGAAAAAATGACATGGCCATCTGCGTTCATCGGACTGGCAGCTAGCCTCTATTTTTCTGCAAATTTCTGTGAAACTTGCTAAATAAACATCAGCTAGCAATCCTATGTAAAGTTTTAACAAAATATCAATAACTTTTTTGGCCAATTTTGTCGCTTGTGGAAGATGGTCAAACCTTTTTAGTTACAAAGCA
Source organism: Moxostoma hubbsi (assembly GCA_032164185.1). Taxonomy (NCBI): domain Eukaryota; kingdom Metazoa; phylum Chordata; class Actinopteri; order Cypriniformes; family Catostomidae; genus Moxostoma; species Moxostoma hubbsi. Next base: position 47,166,622 of record JAVLUX010000011.1, on the reverse strand, counting down.
TTTATTTGTCATAGTGCTAGCTATTTTCTTTCTGGAAAAAAACGTGACTGTCATCAGCGAGCCACTGCTTTTTATATAATTTTGTTTTTGGCAGTTTATGTGAAATTTGCTAAATAAACATTAACTAGCAATACTATAAAAAAAATTTAACTAAATATCAATAACTTTTTTGCCAATGTTGTCGATTGTGAAAAATCTACCTGAAGTAATGTGAAGCAGAGAGCAGATGCTGTTCAGACATTTCTATTTTTGTATTTTTACGCTGTACACATCTTTTTTTTTTTTCTTTCTTTTTTTTTTTTTGACACTGTTCAGACATTTTTTTTAAGCTGTTCAGACCTCCCTGGAAACTGACCTGCTAGTTAGATAAGTTATCTAGCTTGTTGACTTTCCCATGTAATAAAAAAAATTGTAGATATCTTTCTGTAGTTTAGCTGATAGCCTTACCCATCCATCAAACAGACATGATTTTAGATTGTGTGTAGCTTACCATTTCCCACAAGGAAAGTGTGAGAGGGCTGTTTGCAGTTGGACATTCTGGTTAGTCTGCAAACCTTTTTGGTGACCACTCAGTGTATGGATTAGTGAAGAACACACTATTGGCTACCAACTGGAAACTGCCGATTACAGAATTCAATTTATGTCTGCTCCTGTCGCATCAATGGTTTCTATTTACAAGTATTTTGCAGCAGTTGAGTATTCTAACCAATCACTAACATTGTGGTATGGTAATAGCGCCACCTACTAGTAACAGGAAATTACAAGTTTTACACTGTGATAAATTCTTAACAACAATTAAGTGCTACAAAATGCTACAAAAAAATAGGAGTGACATTCCCCAACATGCACCAGGGTGCGAGTGCCCGTTCATCGCTGCTTGCAGATTTAAGTTGTTTTTGTTTGTGTTTTTTTTGTTTGTTTGTTTTTTACATTGTTGTCAGATCTGCATCTGCATGAATATTTCAGTAGTTGTCTCGGATGTCAATAAGACAATTAGCAGATGACTTGACCTGAGACCTGGGCCAGTCTGTTGAAGCTACAGGGTAACCGGACATAGTCAGGAGCAGTGTCCAGTGATGGAGGTGGGGACACCAGATCCCAGACACTTCACAGGCTGCCCCCGATCGGGCAGGGTCATATTGGATAACGGTAAGAATAAAAGGGGATACACATCAAGCTTTGGTGGATACAGGTTTTCTCAAACCTCGATCAACCAATGTTTGGTGCAAGGCGAGGCACTGGATAACAATAAACGGGTGAAGGTGAGGTGTGTGCATGGTGACATTCACAAGTATCCAGTGGTTACCACTGAGATACGATTCATAGATTCGAGGCTGCGGTTAATTCACGCCTCACCAATCCACAAATTTTGGGAACCAATTGGCCTGGCTTTAAAAAAATATTGGGGGTAATGTGTGTGGATGGGTCCTGCAAAGTAGTGCCACGGTGTGTGACGTGCGACTCTATGGCTGTAGAGGCGGTGCCAGGACCATCAACATTGGCTCCGCATCAGGATGACTCAGATGAGGAAATTTCCATTTTCGGGGGCTTCCCTGTGGGGGATTTCCCTCTGGAGCAGTCACGTGATGAATCCCTCAAGCATGCCTTTGACCAAGTGAAAGTAATTGATGGTTGTTATGTATTCATGAGACAAACCACCAAATGCTACCAAACATACTTTACTGGTGTTCAGATCACAGGTAGATTACATCACATTCCCCCCACACGTGCAACTCACATCACGTGACTTAAATACCCGCTCCCAGGCATGAGAGCCAATGAATGCACATCCTGCATATACATTATCCCAATACACCACATTACCTCCCCCATTAAAACTAACACACCGCATTAGTTCAAATTCTAAATTTCTAAAACGTTGTGGTAATGTAATAGTCCGTTTAGAACGACGCAGACCCACTGGACTTGGGTTGTTCAATGATTGTTCAAAAGGTACCTCAGAGTCAAATGTACCTACTGGAGTTCCAGCAAATCCAGAATCTTGACCATTGAGTTCCGCATATTGAGCTAGATCATGTGGTTCAACATATTGAGCTTGATCATTTGGTTCAGCATATTGAGCAGTCTCCTTTTCCTCCTGTGGCATTGGAATCTCTGAGGATGAAGTGTGTGGTCTCAGTTGATCACCATGCCGTCTGTACACAGTATCCGATATTGGATCACGTACCTTGTACGAAACAGGTCCTGTCTGCTGTGTAATCACTCCAGATAGCCACTTTGGACCTCCTTCCACTGTACTTCGCAGGAACACAGAATCATCCACAGCAAAGGATCTCTCTCTTGCGCGATAGTCATGTTGATTTTTCTGCAAATACTGTTTTCTACGAACCATTTCATGAATGTTCGGTTTCAGGAAATCCAACCTGGTGCGAATGTGTCTCTTTAAAAATAAATCAGATGGTGACTGACCTGTGGTACAATTAGGAGTTGTGCGATATCGTAACAAAAATAAAGACAGTCTATCATCAATGCACATTTGTTCATTAGTCAATTTCTTCATACCTCTCTTAAATGTCTGGACATATCTTTCTGCCAATCCATTTGTGGCTGGGTGTTTGGGTGCACTCCTGGTATGCATAATACCATTCTGTTTCACAAATCTTTGGAATTCATCAGAAGTAAAAGTTGTTGCATTATCAGTCACTATTTGTTCAGGTAATCCATATGCAGAAAACAATCTCTTCAGTCTGGTAATTGTAGCTTGAGAAGTGATCTGTGACATACGAAAAACTTCTAACCACTTGGAATAAGCATCAACAACGATCATGAACATGTTGTTCAGGAAAGGACCAGCAAAATCCACATGCAACCTTCTCCAACACTCACCCGGGAATTCCCATGGATGAAGAGGGACGTGACTTGGCATCCTGTGTTCCTGTTGACAGATTTGACATTCCTTGCAAATTCTTTCTATGTCTGCATCAATTTTTGGCCACCACACAAATTTATGAGTCAGTGCTTTCATTTTAACAATGCCAGGATGTCCTGAATGAATTTCATGTAACACTGATTTTCGAAACTTGAAGGGTACAATCACTCGTGTGCCCCATAACAGACATCCCTGTTCCACTGACAGTTCATCTCTTTTCACATAGAATACTTTCACATCATCCGACACTTCAATTGGCCACCCCTCAATGACATAACGAAAAACCTTAGAAAGTTCTTGATCTGTTCTTGTCATTCTGGCAATCTGTGCTGCATTTAGAGGAGCTTCTTGAAGATGGTTTGTCAAAAGAGTGTTATATATATTTTCTGAAATGGCTTCGGTTCCCACATCCGTAATTTCAGGTAGTGGAATTCGTGACAGGCCATCTGCATTTCCATGACATTTTCTGCCTTGCGATACATGATATGATAATCACATGCCGACAAAATTATAGCCCACCGCTGAATACGAGCGGCAGCCATCATTGGAAAGTGCTTATGTTCTCCAAACAGAGTCACTAATGGTCTATGATCCGTTATCAAATTAAAAGATCTTCCCCAAAGATATTGATGGAATTTTATAACTCCATAAATCACACTCAATGCTTCCTTCTCAATCTGTGAATATTTCTTTTCAGCAGGGGACAATGTCCGTGAAGCATATGCAATGGGATGTTCTTCACCATTCGGCATAATGTGCTGAAGCACTGCACCAATTCCATAAGCTGAAGCATCACATGCTAAAGTCAAAGGCAGTTGTGGATCATAATGTACCAACACTTTGTCACTTGTGAGCAATTCTTTACACTTGTTGAAAGCATCTTGTTCCTTTTTCCCCCAACACCAAGTAGTTTGTTCTTTCAACAGTCTATACATTGGTGCCAACACTGTGCTCTGATTTGGTACAAAACGTCCATAATAATTTACCAAGCCTAAAAAAAGCTCGCAGTTCCTTTACGTTTGAAGGTGTTGGTGCATCTTGAATGGCTACCAAACATACTTAACTGGTGTTCAGATCACAGGTAGATTACATCACATTCCCCCCACACATGCAACTCACATCACGTAACTTAAATACCCGCTCCCAGGCATGAGAGCCAATGAATGCACATCCTGCATATACATTATCCCAATACACCACAATGGTCAACAGCTCCAGCCTAATGTTGTGCTCACATACCCATACTTATCTATTTTCAAAGAGTAGTTGTATCGAGTGACGCAGGACACTCAAACCAAAGAGAATACAACTCAGCTGTTAGTACCACACCGCTGTCGGGAAACACTCTTCCAGGCGGCTCAGTATATCCCAATGGCAGGTCACTTAGGTCACGAAAAGACTTTGAACTGGATTGTAGGGCTCTATGTTTAGGAGTGAGTTTGGTTATTAGCAATAATTAATAATTAGCATAGATAATTATTAGAGAACTATATTCAGGCAGCTGTTAGTTCATCACTCAGAGAGGCGGTGAACGGCTCGTAATCGGCTTTGATCCTTTAACCCTTTATCGGGCGAGGAACCATATTTGGTAACTTAATCGAGCATTCAAACTGACGCCCCCCTGCCTGTTTGCGTTGTTGTATGAGCACATATATTTCTCCTAGCCAATCGCCGAAGATCAGGCTACGTCACTGATAGTCACACCATGGCATCTGACCAATCAGAAGTTGCACGGAGCATTTCAAACTTCAGTGTCGTTCCGGATTTTGGAAAGTGAGGTTATGCGCGACTACCTATTCCCACATCAGCGGTAATAACTTCGAAACAAAAAATGGTAAGTTGATGAAACTCACACATTCTATGGTTGAATAGTTGTGCAACATGTTGAGATAGGTGTTGTTTGCATAGATTTCTTGAAAGTAGTGACATTTGTGGCATGAAAAATGGTGAGACCATATTTGATCATACGCCCTGTTCACGTAAAATTAGCGCAAGTGATAGCAAGTCCATATTTAGACATACGCCCTATGCGTATAGAAAGCCGTACTAGGGTATTTTTTCTACAAATAATGCATTATAACGTAGGACAATAGTATTTACTTGTGCATTGGATGTTATCACAGGTTTGCATAACATTATACAGTGATCCAGTGGGAAACGTAACACATTTATAGACATTTTCAAGCCATAGATATTGAAATATGTGTGGTTTTGGTCAGTTTTATGACCTTATAACAATTAATACAGTGATTTAATACGTATAATGTTATTTTGCACTTCTTATTATATATTTACACTTTATGTGTCAGTTTTATGCCCTTGCAACAGTTTTTATCATAGTTAAATGCCATGTATTGGTGTTTATTTTTACTGTGAGACTTATTACTGCTAAAATAAGTGGTACCACCAGTACTTGATCATACCAAATATCAGTAGTACAGATTGTGCATTTATAAAACATGAATCATATTAGATGTTCTTAGGAGCACAAACCATAAATGAATACCTTACTGTATATTGCACGGTGTACAAGATCTGCTATTTCATTAATTTGGTTTCAGATTATGTTAATGTATTAAAATAAAATTTTTTAATAATTTGAGTAATATTTCAAAGGATTTATATGTTTAGCACTTAGTGTTATGGCAGACCAGTCCAATGTTACTCACTTATTTTTCTTTTTATTTATATTTCAGTAGATCTGCATTTCAATGTTACTTAACAAATAACTCAAACTGGGCTTGATATTGACTCAAAAATGTACTCTCTGTTCTTTGCAGATATCTACGCAAATCTTTTATGGCAAGAGGGAGACTGTTGTGCCAGCCCACCCTAGCATCATTGATGATGAGGGCTCTGAGGAGGAAGATGATGATGTGGCAGACCCTGACTTCCTCCCACCCACCCACCCACAACCTAGACACTCCAGGCCAGAGTGATATAGGCCCCTCTGCCAAGAGGAAGTGTGTGCAGCCTGCAGTTGAGGTACTTGAAGATGATGATGATGATGATGGCCTGTCTTTAAAAAAATGTAGAATCCAGGTGTTCAGGGAAGCTAGCAGCCACAGGTCAGTCACATCTCATCCCCGAAGGAGCTCAGCATCTCCAGGCAGCCTCAGCACTTCTGATGACATCCCCACACCTGTCCGGGGACACCGCAGCATAAATCCGGATAGTTATGTGCGGTTTGACATGTCCCTGTTCCACGCCCCTGTCTACACTAACCGCCAGACCTGCAAGTACTGCAGCAGGAAGGGGAATATCATGAGGTCAAACGTGGTCTGCAGGGTATGCAAGGTCCATCTGTGCCTCAATGCTGGCCGCAACTGCTTCATTAAGTACCACGAAGCAGTGGCCTAATTTGCTGGACTTGAAAAAAAATGTTCTAATAATAATTTAAAATGTTCTTAATAATAATTTAAAATGTTCTTAATAATAATTTAAAATGTTCCTAAATAAATATTTTTATGTTTGTAACAAGTTTATGTGTTTTTATTATATTTTTATATATACACTTTTTAGGGAAAAAAATTACCCTAGACTGGCGAGGAACCATATATGGTAACTTCATTGCCCTTAATTTCCAACCTTAAAAAATATATTTTTTAAAAAACTCACAAATGTTTAGAAGTCTTATAATATCCTCCAATAACACTCTATCGTTGAAATTTAGAATTTCCAAGTATTTCAATGAGTGCCCTATAAAGGGTTAATGGATAAACTCTGTGTGCCGGTCTCATCCGCAAAAGCATAAATACACAACAGTCCAATGTGGTTGGATTACAGAACAGCAAATCTAATTTGTATTAGCAGTATGTTACAATAATACCTTAAGTGTTATTAGCAACAATGACCGGACTCGGCATTTTGTAAACTGTACAAGCAATAACATTGATAACACAAATAACACACTATATTATTCTATATAGGGCTGGGCGATAAAACGATATTGATATATATCACGATAAAGAAAATCCATGATAAGCTTTTGAGGAATTTTCGATATTTACTGCGTGTCGCTAAACCAAAAGCAGTTTGGCTTTCACAGGCTGCGTTTCCACTTGGGGCACATGAAATCCACTCAAAGGCGCTAGGAGAGAGCTTGCTCCACACTGCTGCCAATCCTACGATCCATCTTGCGAGCATGATGCTCGGCTTTTCATCGGTTTTCATAATTGAAAACGTTCTCAGCTTCGCTCATAAAATGCCAGTGGTAACGTAGGGTCAGACTGGATGACCTTGCTAATGCTTGCTGCCTTGCTAACAACTAGGTTACGTCGGACACCGGATTGATTCCATCCGCACCGCAAGACTTCATGACAATGGTTGCGCCCTCTCATCATCTCTAGTGAAGAGCGTGACAGAACAACAGTGATGTGGACAACAGCTCTTTTTTTTCTGTGCTGTAATATTGAATATAGTTCTCTAGCATCAAACATGCATCATTTATGCCCTGTCCCGCTCGGCACGCGTTGACTCTTTTCATGCATGTGTGTAGACATGAAGCGCAGCATGATTTAACCTTTAATAATAAACTAATCAAATAAACAAATCGATTTCTGTTCCAATTTTGTGAAAATTAATTAGATGTCTGGAATGGAAAAGGAATTACTAGTTGGTAGACTTGTCTCTCACTTTAATGAAAATATAAAAAAAAAAATTTTTTTTTTTTTTACTTTTTCTAAATTTTCTCTAGGGACACCCTTGAACCCACATTCAGCATCATTCCACAGTCACAAGGGCTACTATGCCCCATACTTGGGTATCTGAATCTAAAGAAATATTAAAAATATTTCATTTTACTGTAAAAATATTCCAACAAATACTGGACTGATGTCACTATGCTTCAGAACAAACAGATGATCTTTTAGCATACATTTTCAATTGATAAACGGTAAAAGAATTTTTTTTTTTTAACGAAGATGCGGATTTCTCAGTGGTCTCTTTCGGATCCGTTAAGAGTGATTGGTGGAACACAGAGTATTCTCAACTCGTCCAGCAAGATTGTATGGCCACAGTTTCAAGTCGTACGTACTTCCTTGTGTAACGAGGCAAACCTGAGAGCAGCGATGAGCTGCATCTATCCACGGCACAGCAAAGTCACTGGATTTCAGAGGTATTTCTACTCCCGATGACATCATGGCTGAGGGGCGTTCTGTTGAGCGCCTCATCCGACAGGAGTTGAGATATGGATCCTTTGGAATTTCACATAGGGGAAAAGTGAGCAAGGCTTCTTGGGATTTGTAGTCTGTTTTGTATTCCCTTTGTTTGATTTTGGCAGAGTTTTTATCAGTAAGATTTATGATTGTGTTTGTAGGCATTAGTCAGGCTTTGTCTTGTATCTGAATACATAAGGCCCAACATTCTTAAACCATGGAGGGAGGCGGTGCCTGTAGCCTTGGCGATGGTAGTTCCGGAGAGGGCAGAGCTCGGGCCAGAGGTATTCCCCAAATCAAGTTAATTCACCCCGGTCCCTTGTGGAGACCACCTCTCACTATCACTGCTTACAGACATTGACAGGTTGCAAGCGAAATTCGCGGACATGTTTTCACCTCTACCCAGTCGCACGAACCTCACAGAGCACCACATAGACTGACCTTACTAAAAAGGGGGCTCCCGATCTTGTCCAGTGGACAGAGTCACGCCAACAGGTCTTCCTTAAGGTAAAGTCCGCACTGTGTCCTGACTCCTCAAAGGATTCAGATCTCTTTTTTGTTAAATTTAGTTGTAATATATCAGTCCACTTTTCATTCACACAGCTATTTTTTAGAGCCCATCCAACTTATAACTATAAATTGTAAACAAATGATGATAATAATAATAATAATAATATTAATAATATATTATAATAGATCTCAATCTTGCACCATTAACTTTCAAACCCTGACGCTTTTATTTTGACATTCTGAACTCGCCAGGAAGTCTTGTATGTGTCTGTTTGTAGGCAAGTTCACAGTTAGCTTCTTATTCAAATTCTGGTAAAAATGCAGCTCCGGTGCTGTTCTAAATGCATATTATAAGTGAACCATACTATTGAGCATCTACATCTGAGATGTTGTTCTTGAGTAGCGCTCAAACATTGCACACTGCGTGAAGGCTAAAAATAGTTGTGAGTGTGTGTGTAAACAGAGTATGGTGTATTTCTTTGTGTGTTTCTCTAAAAACAGGTGTTTCTGTTAATTAGTCGTATCTTCTTACAAAGATACTTTTTGGTAAGGGAGTTATCATACATCCTGACATGGTGTCTGCCCTAACAAGCTGAATATATGATGAATATCTTTAGAGCTTGTACTCCCTTTCATTGATCTAATAATATTGTGTGTGTGTGAGCAAAAGAAGCCCCCTAATCAAGAGGGCACACTGACCTGTAGATCAAGGGTAAAGGATATGTGATGAGGACATGGCTGTTTTTCTCATATACAGGTGTTTCTTGATTAGGAGTGCCCTTTCCATGAACTATGAGATATGTCCAAAACATGAGAGGTAACTAGCTGAATATGAAAGAAATATGTTTTTTTTTTAAATAGATAAGTGAGGGATTTTCCACCAATATTTAATTAGTAAAGAACATAAAACATATTGGTGGCGAGGGAGAGTGACAAGGGCAATGACCCCATTGGCCAGAGATAATGAGTACAAAGATAACAAAAAGTTATATAACTGGGAATTTAGGATAATGAAGTCAGAACGGACAGCTGGCCGGTCTCATGTTGTTTGTTGGTGTTCAATAAACTACTACTTTGGCATCTGGAACTCGGGACTCAGAGAGTTTTCTTGCATTTTAGAGAGATTCGTCAAAGATTTTCCCCGACAAGAGCAGTGCCATTCACTGATGTAGCTGCGCGTGCATTATATATATTTACTTATAAAACAGCCTTTTGAGATTCACAGAGCTATTGCACATCTTCAAGTGGTTTTGAATAAAATGCACGAGTCATATGAACTACTTTAATTGTGTTTTTATGAGCTTGACAGTATCGAACATGACTAACACACAGTATCGGATTTGGATCTGGCTCATCGGACCGATACCCAATCTATTTAAAACGTCAGTATCAGAGCCGATCCTGATCCAGGTATTGGTTAAGTGCATCTCTACTTGAGGACATGGCTCATAATGTCAAATTATACTGAAAATGGTCAACACGGTTACCTTTCTAAAGTTATAATTATATCCCAGCTAGGGGTGTAAACAAATATCATATCGTATTCTATTGTACAATACAACGCTCAATACACAATACCATATGTATTGTACATTACATAAACAAACACATTATAATGCAATTCAAATCAAACAGCGCAATATTGAGAGCTGTAGAACAGTCTCCTCCCCGGAAACACTCGCAGGAAAAAAAAGAGCAACACACTTCTAGTACAAGTAGGGCTGGGCGATATGCCAAAAAAATTAAATCTCCATTTGTTTTTGTTTTTTCCAAACTTAAGGACGATTTATGGTTCTCGATTTGATTTTCCTATATTTAAAGGTATTTTTCAAAAGTAACTCAACATATTCCGTATTAGAATACAAGGCAACCTGGTTAGAAAAAACTATGTTTTTTTCATTATAGAAAACAAAGGTGTGTAACAGAATGTTGTCAACAGTGTAAAAGTAAAATGAATTAAAATCTAATTCATTTAAAATAACACTGATCTTCAGAAATAATAGTATAAAATAAGAAAACTACAAAATACCTCAAAGCCAATTTAGGTATTATTTTTATCTAAATCAAGTCCATCAAGAAAGTTGTCTAGAAATCAATATCTACAAATAGTCATGCTTATCTAGAAAGCATTTTTAGTATATCAATCAATTTGTATGTATAACCATAAACTCCTGCAGACAGAGTCCAGATATCAGAATCATTTCAGTGTAGTTGAAAACACAAAAAGCAAAATGCTCAGTTTGAAATAATTATGTCAGTCAGTGTTGTGAGCATGTGGCACCCTCTAGCAGTACACGCTGAGAGAGCAGCCAAATTAAATGATACCGCTGTTTGTCAAAATGATCGTTTTGCTTCCTATATGTTGGCTATAAATGCAGTACACTTGACACACGTCACAGAACAAAGCAATCATTTGCGATCTGTCTGAATCATCATGGTAAAAGGCGATGTTGATGATTCTCCCATTTATAGCCTATCTGTTATATGATATGAAGCGGACATAATGGTCACATATGTTCAAACACTTTATTATAAGCACATACATTTCTGTTCTACATCTCAGAAAATGTAGTGCTTCATAACTTACACAGAACATAGTTATTATTAGATTAAGCCGCTGTAAACATGCATGAAGAAAGTCTTCCTACAATCGTACTGGAAATATTACTGGCTTTTATATCGGTCCCTGTGTTGTTAACCTATGTTATGTGTGGAACATGTTGAAACCACACATTTTAGTTTATCAGATTGAGGGCGGCATCAAGACAAGTGTTGTGAACATTTGTTTTTCTCTATTAAATTCAGCCACTGGTGGATTGAGAGTGAATTTAATTTTTTATGCAAAACCTCGATTTCACGATTTTAAAATTAATTTCACGAAAATTAATCGTGTCAAATGCGTAAATAAGAACTCAAACAAATCTTCAAGCTCTGGCGAGAAGATCGATGGCAAACATCAATTAGACTGTACTGTAGTGGTACAGCTTGTCAAATTTGCTAAACAACAGTGTGATGTCCTGGTGATACAATACATTAAACATTTAGTTTTATTTGTGCTGACATCGTGCAAATAAGTGGATTGGTGATGCAGTAACAGCAGCATTAAGTTTAACAGCCGCCACTTCCAGCTGACACTGAGCATGACATGCCTAGCAAGATGCTCATAAGTTATGTCATAACTCTCAAAACACAGCTTATTCAAAAAACTGACAACGCAAGAAAGCTGTTTTTTACTAACAATTATCTGCTTTTGACTTCGAAAACAACACCTGCGCACAAATAAGCCACGTTTTAATAAGCACAGATTGACTGTCTCAGAAGCAGAGGCAACTGAGACTTGTCCTCTGCCACCCGGATTGAAGTGAGTAACCGTGCCAACACTAGTAAGCAGTAGTAGGTAAGGAATTGGGCATTCCAAATTGGAGAGAAAATGAGATACAATTTTAATTTAAAAATAAATAAATAAAAAAATACAAATAACCTTATCAATCTGTGTGTATGGGTTGCCTAATTATTTTATTGTTGTTATTATTATTATTATCATCATCATTATTAATTTAGATACAACATGGGCTATTTGTACTTTAAAATGTATTTTGTCACACAGCAGGATAATTTAAAGTGAAGTAGAGATGGGAAAGGTTATTAAAATAGTAAACAACTTGAAATTAAAATAAATGGTGACCAGTTTAGGACCTGAGATTGATGCTTTCAGTGACACATCCATATAAATTTAAACCTCAAATCTAGAACACTGTTGATTTAAAAAGTATAATGACACGTTATGTGTCAACTATCCTTATATCACAAGCTATAAAGAACAGTGGATGTAAGATAGTTCGTATGCCTGTGCTCGAACAAACTGAGCACTACATTCCCAGGAGTCCACACTGCAAAGTTTTCTACATGAGAATAACATCTGAAAGTAACATATTTATTTCAGCTGCGAAACTCAAATCACAACTACAATTCTGAAACTTTATTCGACTCAAACACAGTAAGATTTAATGACATGACATGCGAGCGTGATATCTGTTACACTTGACAACTGAATTCAAATCGAACTAATCAGCATGTCAATGGAGGAGTTACTGCTGGAAGTCACCAGATCTGAAAGATACTCACGTATGTCCGCACTGTGTGGTCATCGGACGGTTAAATATCTCCAGACACACGGGACACACAAACTGCCCCTCTCCAGCCTCGCTTGCATCTGTTTGATGGCTTGCTTTGAGCATTTGGCTTGCTTTGAGCATTGCCATGTCTGCTGTTCGTGTTCCGTGTTCTTGAACTCCGGTGAGATGCACTGCAACACTGATGGTAGGAGCGATAACTCAGCTGATCTCACAACAGTCACACAAATCACTCACACGAGCGATTACAGTAGGCCTATTATTACAGCCTTACCTGACTGAACCATGGAGGACATTACGACAAGAAGGTATTCAAAACAAACGAATGAGGGCAGATATATCTCCACATTTCATCTGTGTTGTATTTTAAAGTAGTGGTTCCCACTAAACATTGGACGTCGGATAGACGTGCAGATCATGTCTATATTGGGTCCGTCGGTCCATGACCAATTCTGGACATCTATTCGACGTCCAAACTAGGTCCACTATTTGGACGTCCAACCATGACCCAACTTGGACGTCATTTTGACGTTCAACATTTGACCTTTAACTGGGTAATTTTTTTTGGACGTCATTTGGACGTCTATGACAGTTGCAGGAAATTTACATGATTAATATGTAATATTTGTTTTATTTACAAATAGGGCCTATCAATATGATTAATACATATGAAAACAGATTATTTAAAAAAAAAAAAAAAAACACGATTTATTATCTGTATGGCTATTTATTTATTCATGTTTTTTTCTTCTTTTTTTATACTTTCCTGTTTTTCTTTAACAGTTTTTCTTTTATTTTAAGTAGCCTAATCAAGTTATTTATTTATGCATACATGTATTTTTGCATTTATCTATGTATTTATTTATAAATGCAATTTGTGGGAAATTATACTTCAGAAAATAATTTCATGGTAGCCTATATTAGGCCTATCCACCTTATTCCTATCTTAAAAAGAACCAACAGGAGCAAAAAAGTCAAGGACAGACAAAGACAGCTCTTTATCAAGGCAAAGAGTACAGTACAATATAAGCTCTTTCATCAAGGTCTTTGGATTTCAACCAAAGAGTCAAAAACCAGTCAACATCACTCTGATTGGCCGAGGCAGCACGACAGGCATTTGGCGCGAATCAGAGTCAGAGCCGTGTTCAAACATTGCTACTTGACGACACAGCTTTTCAGACGTTACATCGGTGGTGAACCGTGAACCCATCGTTTCTTCGTCTAAATTGAAGGTAAGTTCGGTCAGCCTAATGAATTCAATGTCCGTGTGTTCGTATAGTTTAGTGTATAGTGTATGTATATAGTGTATTTACATAGTGTATTTATATAGTGTATTTGGCGATATTGTCTTAAACTTCACAATACAGCCGCGAATGGTCAAGGGCGTTAGCATTCACGTCACACATTTTTTTGTTTTACGTTAGCTTGCTGCTCATGGTTCATGTTCAGTTTCGATATTATTTTAGCTGTACACGAGAGAACATGTCAATTTGAACAATTTGGGACACTAAACTGCACGTATATCGATAGCAGCATGGCATGGATTTCTGACTGACTAGCTCTTTGCTAACTAGCTTGCGTCCGTATACGGGGTTTACAGATGATGTTACCGTCCCTTCGTCACTTTCATCGTTCATGAAATCACATACAACGCAAAGAAAATTTTCACCTCGCATTGATCACGCGAGTTTGACCACTGGATTATAAATGTGTTTAAATTTGCGTTCGCACGAGTAATGGCGCGCTCACATACAACGGAAAGAAAATTTTTGCCTCACGCAAGTTTGACCGTTGGATTATAAATGTGTGTTTAAACTTGCGTTCGCACGAGTAATGGCGCGCTCACATACAACGCAAAGACAATTTTTGCCTCACGCGAGTTTGACCGTTGGATTATAAATGTGTTTAAATTTGCGCACGAGTAATGGCGCGCTCACATACAACGCAAATAAATTTTTTGCCTCACGCGAGTTTCAGGGTTCGTACGGGTGCTTGAAATCCTTGAAAATGCTTGAATTTTGATGTTGTGTTTTCAAGGTTTGAAAAGTGCTTAAATTTTGGAGAAAATGCTTGAAATTGTATTTTTTCCCCACAACAAATACCTATGTGACTGAATAGTCTGTTTATTAAATGGAGAAATAAAATGTTAGAGAGCCTAAAATGAAAACTGCGGTGCGCGCGTGCATGTGTGACTGGCACTGCGATCTGCCGCACGTGTGACTCCGCCGTCCGCCCCCATGATGAAACCACTACTGCAACATGCCGGGAGGTTGTCGTTGCAATGAACGTTGGCTGGAAGATGCGAAATTCAAATCATGGATTAAACGGGGACAAACCCCACGAGTTGCCTCGTGTAAAGTCTACAAAAAAGACGTGCAGCTTTTCACAATGGGCGAGTCTGCTCTCTCGAGTCACATGAAAGGTAAGTCATAAACTTTTCAATTAAGTCAACTGAAGTAGCCTACTGTACACATTAGCGCCTATTTGTTTACGCTAGTAACTGCTAACTTAGCTAGGAATTCGCATTTTGTGACAGAGTACTTGGTGTGATGTTGTAATGTTAGTATTGCATGTCCGTTACACGTTCATTTGTGAACATAGCCAAAGTTACAGCACAGTAAATGTAACGTTAACTACCCGCAAATTAAAACCTGCAAACGTTAGTCCATTGCATAACAACAATCGTTGATTGCTGAACAGAAATCGTGTCAGATGGAGTGTCATACATGCAATATTTACACTGCTCTATTCCAGTAGATAAATGTATATGTTTTGGCAATGAAATAATTTTTTATAATAATTAATTCATATAGGCTATTTATCAGGCAGGTGCACTGTCAGAGTCTTCTGGGTTAAAATGGAATTACAGGTTGTTGTTGCACTGTCACAGATTTTGTTAAAACCTTGTCTATATCAAGAATGTGTGCCAAAACCAAGGCCTGTAAAAAAAATTCTTAATTTTTTCAAATCCTGTCTTCTTATTTTCAGCCCTTGAAATTACTTCAGTTTTACAGCCTGGAAATCACATTATCTGGGAAGCAATATTTGTACATTAAATTAATATAATGAAAAGTATTATTCACAGGCAGCCCACATTTTGTAGGGTGGAAGACAAACATGTAAATATGACTGAACCATTACAAGTTTGTACGGCATGCCCTGGATTTGGAAAAAAGTGTGAAAAGACTGACATTCAGGGTAGCATAAACTTTGAGCAAAATCTAAGAGAGTGCAGCAACTGTTTTCCTGGATTCTGTCTGATTTGACACAGAATGACTCAGCTGCATGTCATTTGGCTCAAATCCTCCCATTCAGTGCTACTTTCCATAGCTGTCTTACTGTATGTTATGTTATGAACCATGAAGAGATTAAACATTTTAAAGGTGATAATTCAGCATTTATACAGCAACATAGTTAACTGACAACTATAATTTTCAGCATCTTACTGATAATTGTGTTGAGAATAAACATAATTAATAAAAACAATAACATTTCCCCCCTATTTTTGTTTGGGGTAAGTGTTTTTACATTGATTCAGGCAGGTTAGATAGTAAGCAAAGTCTACTTAGACACTGATACATTTTGAAAAATAAAACTTGTGATTTGCTTAAATATCTGATACTTCTGCTGCTATTACAAAACACAATTTTGGCTGTTTATAGCATTTAATGCAATAAAAACACTAAATATTAATTTTGACTATGTATTGGTATGTAATTAACGGTGGTGTAAGGTGCTGTAAAAAGCTGTAAAATGGACCTTGAAAGTGCTTGAAAAGTGCTTGAATTTGATCTTGGAAAAGATGTACGAACCCTGGAGTTTGACCGTTGGATTATAAATGTGTGTTTAAACTTTATTTTATTTAAAATACTTTATTGTGATGGTCCTCCAACAGACACTCTACTGACTATAAGTAATTTTGCAACTACATGTCAACTTAATCTAACCCTACCAGTCTATTAATATTCAACTAACACTCTAATGAGAGTTAGTAGACATGTAGGAGCAACATTACTAGTCAACAGAATGTGTTAAAGGGACCATCAAAATAAAGTGAAACCATGATTTCTTTTATTGGCTTAATGACATGTTTCAGACTTGTCTGGCTTAGAGGAGCGGAGTGTGCCAGTTCTTACCTTTTTGTTTAATTTCAATAATTGTACATCTTTGAATATTCTTTGTTTTCTTCGCACTCAAGATGCTAGTACAGCACCTCGGAGCAGAGACCTGTGGACACCCAGTGAGTATTCATCTCATCACACTTTAAACAGTCACTTTTGTATTTTGTCAGGTCTTGTGAAATTTAAGAATATTCTGTGTTTTTCAGGATCTCGTCATGCAGCAAGAGGTCATGCGAGGGATGGCTATCGCTCCAGGTAAAGAAGCAGGACAGGGCACAGTGTCAGTAGTGGCTGGCTTCTGGCATTTATTTATTAATTTCGAATGGTAAACAGTCAGTTTCACCAGAACTCCTTTACTAGGTGTCCTATCACTTTTTAATGGACACCCTACAGCCAATCAGAATCGAGTATTCACCCAGACCATGGTATAAAAGTGGTTAGTTAATGATTAAATAATCATTTACAATACATGACTATGCGTTTCATAAATGTTTAATAAATATGTTACTTTTTGTATGTTTTGCTCACATCAGGTGCACAGTGGTTAAAGACTCCATGTGTTTCAGAGAAGACAGCGGTCTATACCCTCACCAGTCAGCACTTACACTGCAGCACACACTACAGTGTTCAACACCTGTTATAGATGTGTAAACGTGTGAATTAATCATTTACAACACTTTCTGCATCCCCTAATCTAAAGTGTAAACTATTCATCACTTGTAAATGTCTTACACTTCATTTGTAGATAACCACTTCAAGAATCAATAAGATAAAAAATAAGATCTACGAATGATGTGTAACACATTTACAAGTGATGAATAGTTTACACTTTAGGGGATGCAGAAAGTGTTGTAAATTATTTATTCATGCATTTACACATCATTGTTGAACACTGTTACTAACCTGTTACAAATTATCTGTACATGTATACAAGGCATTTACAACACTCTCTGCATCCTCTAATTGCTACATGCATACATAAAAAAAAACATAATTTATTAAACATTTATGAAACGCATAGTCATGTTTTGTAAATAATTAGTTAATCATTTACTAATCACTTGTAAGTGACTTGTAACGGAATTTAAAAAACACAAAATATTAGTATATCACTTGCTAATCATTTATGAATGTTTTGTAAATGATTAGTTCATCAACTAACCACTTATAAATGACTTACAACTGAACTTTATTAGAAAGTGTTACCATCACGGTTAACATTCTAATGCACACATTAAGGATCTAAGCTTAATAAAAAAGTACAGTCTGCTTAGTCCCTTCTTGTAGACAGCCTAAGTGTTACAGTTAACAGTTGCTGAGATGGCTTTGTATTAATCCAGTATTGGTAGTGGATGAACAGGAAAAATATATTTGCTTACAAATGTGGGGACTTTGGTGAATGATTGCAGATTGCCTTTGCATAGATCTAAATAATTTCTGTTTCTGCTCGGTTACCAGGGTAATTTCCCTGTAGTGTGTGAAGCACAAAGAACAATGGACTTCCTGTGCAAGTTAAAATGGTCACTCATCTCATGCCCAGGGATCATGAAATACGATTCCGCCGTCACTGAGGAGTACATAAAGATAAACGTTTCTGAGCACCTCAAGCACGCACCGCAAAGACATGGAGGTGGAGGATTCACTACGCCCTGATGAGCCAACACTACAGGACTTGAATTAAAAGTTCAATTAAATTAAATTACTATCTAATTATTTGTTCATATTTGTGCTTGATATGTCTGGTGCCCTTCTGATGCCATTCAGGGCAATGTATTTTTGAATAAAGAGGAAAATGGTGACATTGAATTGTGATTTATTTGTATGTGTATAACTGTAGTGTTGTATGTATGTAGTCCCATGTTTCCGGAGAAACATGGGACTACAGTTATAGAAGTTATAAAAACGACGTCTAAAATAAGTCTAAATTTACGTTAAAAAGACGTCCACAAATGACCACATTTGGACTATAAATAGCCCTTATACGGCGGTCCCACAGACGTCAAAATTAGACGTCACCTGGCGTTACAAAACAACCCCTTCAGTGGACTGAAATTGGACGTCCAAAAATGACATGAAAAAGACGTCACGTTGCGCAGTGGGTTTGGTCGTGATCAGACTGGTGATATCCGAATCGCGAATGAATTGCTTTGTTGAACCGGTTCTTTTGAATATTTTGAACGAACCGATTCGAAACGATATACCTGATACTAACGTTTGAGAGTGTAGAGAGATTGACTCGATTGCGTCATGGGAGTGGACGGCTGTTATTTTTTTTCACAGTTTTTAGTTTTAGTCTTTTGACGTGAATGTCCTTTAAAATTGGTCAGTATTTCGTCATGTCATAATAATTAATTTAGTCGGGTTTACAATGACCAGGACCCAAAAAGTGTGTCAAACTTTCTATTAAAACTAACACAACTGGCAGTTGTAAACTATATTAAAAAAATAATTATAATGTAAACACGTATCAACATAAATATTAATACTGTCCTACTGAGCTGCTGAAATAATAACGTATTAGCATAATGAAGTATTAGCTACTTATTAGAAGTTAGCCTGAATTCTTTATTTTTCATACTTCAGAGACGTATTAATTTTCTGTGAAAAGATATTACATTGCGTGTAGTGTATTTCTTACGGAAACAGCATATTCACAATGCAAGTTACGAAACAAAATATTGTTTAAAATATTTAATGTTCTAACTAGCACATCATTTAGTTCAAGTTCACCTGTTCACTGTGCAGATGTAAGTTGTTATATTACGTATACAGTATGTTGTGGATAGTGATGAATCTCATGAATAAATAAGATGCGTTTGAATGAGGTAGGCCCTATTTATTTACCCCGTTTTGGTTCATTTTGCTGGTATTAGTGCGTTCAACTCACACAGCTCAAACAGAATAATACCCAACATACTGGATTAACACATTAGATGAATCCATGTTAACATCTTCTACTGTATATACAGATTCTCAATTTGTTTCTTCTACTGTTATATTGCACTGTTAATATCTAGCATTATGAATTTTATCCCATCATATTTGTCAACAGTATGCTTTATTAAAATAGTTTCATTATCATCATGATGTGCCTTTTTCATCTCGTCTTCGTTGACAAAATAATTAAAAAAAACTTAATGAGTGTTTTCGTCACTGATTACATGGACGAGATAAACACTGCTGCAGAGCTCTTTTACCGTGCTTTGTTCACCATGTTTTTCTGATTGGTGGATCATTTCTTTTCAGTATCATGGGTAGTGTAGTTCTTCACCAAAAAAAAAATTCCATAGGCCTATTCTGGATATGAAGTAATGCTGTTTCATCAACTATTTTAATAGTATGCAGCAGTACACAGTGAACTTGTTGTGGAATATTCACGATGTTTCTCTCTAAGTTGTAAGAAAACTCTTGGAGTCCCAAGTTCCAGATGCCAAAGTTATAGTTTATTGAACACCAACAAACTACATGAGACCGGTCAGCTGCTCGTTCTGACTTCATTATCCTAAGTTCCCAGTTATATACCTTTTTGTTGTCATTCTGCTCCTTATCTCTAGCCAATGGGATTATTTCCCTCAATTCTTTCTCCTGCCACCAATATGTTTTATGTTGCTTGCTAATTAAATATTGGTGGAAAATCCCTCACTCATCTATTTTTAAAAACGTATATCTTTCACATTCAGCTGGTAACTCCTCAATTTTTGACAAAGTCACTGTTCAAGGAAAGAATGCTTTTAACTTAGAAATATGTGTGTGAGAGAAAAACAGCCGTGTCCTCAGCACACATCCCTAGCCCTTGATTTAAACATCTGTGTACCCTCTTAATGAGGGGGCTTCTTTTGCTCACACGCACAATATTATTAGATCAAATGAAAAGGAGTACAAGCTCTAAAGATATTCATTATACTTTCAGTTTGCTAGAGCAGACACCATGACTGGTCGAGAGATATACAACTAGCCTAATTAAAAGAAACACAGAAATGCACCATATATCTGTTTTTAGAGAAGTACACAGAGAAACACAAAGAAATACACCATAAACTGCAAACAAGCTAGTGTTCCATTTTGAAGACATTTAAGTGTTGAATCATAATGTATTGAATCATTTAAGCTATGAACTGAAAGGCCTCTCTTCAGTTTACGGAAGTCGCTTCGGTCGAAAAATGGAAGCGACATCAGCAGGACGTGAGCGAGGAAAAAGAAATCGACTAAAAGCGGGAAATTCAAAAATTGTTGGAAATACTGTATTAGGAGCGGTTGAGCACGACTGCTTCGTGAATGAATCAGACATAGGTAGGTGGGCAGAAATGGATTGTAGTGAAGGGAAAGATGAAGAAATTGAGGGAATATTGAAGGAAGAGTTATCAAAAAAGAAAGACAGTCAAGTAAAAGGAAATAAAAGAATAAGAAATGAAAATGATGAGGGATCGGAAAGTGAGGAAGAAGGACATGAGCAAAATAAGAAGGAAATACATGAGAATTTTATAGTCATAATAAGATTCAATGAAAAAGATCAAGAAAACATGAAAATCATCAACCCGTTTGTATTAACAAAACATCTGGCAAGTAAGATAGGGGAGATAATATATGCAAAGGTCCTAAATGATGGAAATTTGTTGGTCAAATGTGCAAATGAAGTTCAATTTGAGAAAGTATTCAAAGTAAAAGAGATTGGAAAAATGAAAGTAATAAACACAAGGAGGGTGGGAGCACGAAATGAGGGAGGATGTAAAGGAGTGATCACAGGGGTACCAATGAATGTAGGAATGGAAGAACTTAAGAGACATCTTAAAGGGGGGGAGATAGTGAGTGCACAAAGATTAAAGACAACAAGAGAAGGAGTGAAAAAGGAGAGTGAAACAGTATTGATTGAATTTGAGGGGGAGAATATGCCAAAAAAGGTATACCTTGGTTATATGAGCTAACCAGTGAGAATATATGTGCCAAAACCATTGAGGTGTTTTAACTGTCAGAGGTTTGGACATATAGCCAATAACTGTCAAGAGAAGAAGAGATGTGCTAGATGTGGGGGCGAGCATGAATATGGAAAGTGTGGAACTGGAGTGCAACC
The DNA here is from genome assembly GCA_032164185.1 of Moxostoma hubbsi. Classification (NCBI taxonomy): domain Eukaryota; kingdom Metazoa; phylum Chordata; class Actinopteri; order Cypriniformes; family Catostomidae; genus Moxostoma; species Moxostoma hubbsi. Next base: position 47,144,744 of record JAVLUX010000011.1, on the reverse strand, counting down.
AAAATGTTGTAATTGTGGAGGGAACCATAATGTGGCATATGGAGGATGTGAGGTGATGAGACAGGAAAATAAAATTCAGAAAATAAGAGTGGAAAGAAGGATTACTTATGCAGAAGCAGCAAGAGTGTCAAGAGTATACGATAATATTAATATAGAGCAAACGGAATTGGTGGTTGAGGAGCAACAACAAAGAACAAATGACAAGATTTATGTGGACAAAAAGGACTTGGTGACGTTTATTGCAGGAGTGATAAACAGTTCAGCTGAAGTTAAGTCAAAAAATGATAAAATACAGTTGGTTGTCAAAGCAGCAGTAAATCATTTAGGACTAGTGGGACTGACATGGGAAGAAGTGAGGGAGAACCTCACTAATCAGTCAAGCCAGGAAGCACCATGTATTGGTTAATATTAATGGTTATTATTTTACAATGGAATGCTAGAAGCTTACTGGCCAATGGCCAGGAATTCAAACATTTCATCAAAGATAGGAAAATAAATCCAGATGTAGTGTGTATCCAGGAAACGTGGTTAAAGCCAAATTTAGAGTTTGTGATTCAGGGATATATAGGGATAAGGAATGACAGAGATAATGGGGGACGGGGAGGAGGAGGATGTGCTACATTTATTAAGCAAGATATTCCTTATAGGGTACTAGAAAAGGGAGAGGATCTAGAATACATTGTGGTAGTATTGTGGGATAGAGGGGAGGAAATGGTTATAATAAACTACTATAATCCTTGCAAAAGGTTGGAAGTAAATAAGTTATTAAGGATACAAGGAAATAATAGACAAAAAATAATATGGTGTGCAGATTTTAATGCTCACAGTAAAATATGGGGGGGTTCACATACAGATGTAAATGGAAGGGTAATAGAAGATTTGATGGATGATAAGGAATTAGTATGTATGAATGACGGAATAGGAACAAGAATAAACATAACAAAAGGAATTGAATCGGCATTAGATATTACATTAGTATCTAATCCCCTGGCTGGAATAAGTAACTGGCATGTTTGGAATGATACAACAGTGGGCAGCGATCACTACCCAGTATCATGCTCAGTGGGAGAGCAAGTGGAAATAAGACCAGGTGAAGGATTACTAAAATGGGGTCTTAGAAGAGCAGATTGGGTAAAATTCCAAAAATTAAGTGAGGAATCATTATCAAGGACAGACATCTCTGTAAATATAGACAAAACAAATAAGCAAATAACATCAGCAATTATTATGGCAGCAGGTGGATCAATTCCCAAGAGTAAACAGAGGAGGAATAAAAAATTGGTACCATGGTGGACAGAAGAGTGTCGTCAGGCTGTTAAAAACAGGAATAGAGCATTTAAGCTAGTTAAAAACACCCATAACATGCAGAATTTGATTCAGTATAAGAAGGCACAGGCTAATGTGAGAAGAACAATACGTCAAGCTAAAAGGGCAAGTTGCAATGAAATAGTAAGATCACCACCTGTGGGAGAGGTTTGGGGAATGATAAAAAGGATGGGAGGAGTAAGGAGGGATTGGGAAATTCCAATTATGACTAATGTAAGCCCGTCTATCGGTCCAATGGCGGTTTCCAATAATACGGGTGAAGGTCTCTGCGCGTTACTGTCTTTCTTTTACGCAACACAACAAGATTCAATAAAATACATTTTCTCTTATGTATTACCTCGTTATTTCATCTGACTCCATAAATGAAAAAGGTTTTAATGATATCTGAGCATCATTAAAAGTGAGCGAATGTTTGATTATTATTTTAACTCCTTTAATTATATTTTACCCGTTCAGATTAGGAAACTATGTCGCTTTGAGGTCCTCGCGTGTTTTCTCTACACCGCGGGTCTCACGATCACAAGCGGCCAGTATTGGATCATCAAACAGAGGTAATTGCTATATACCTGAGATCGGTCACGTTCACGTATACACAATCAAAGATACTTCAGTATAGCCCCCATGGAATTGCATACACTTGAATGTAACTTAACGTTTTCTTCAGTAGAGGTCACGACCACTATTACAGATGTAAGTTGACCAACATAACTTCTCTTATAATAGCTTTGGATTGGCCATGCGTGGTTTCCCACGTACACTTATCTGAAGAAACCTCAAGTCAAAACAGAGGTAAGACACACCCGAATTTAGATTGGTCAAGCAGCATTTAGCTGTTCTAAACGGAAAAACACTTTCTGTCTTTGCAAACCAAGTACACTTGAACTGATGCCAAATATTAGTCGTCACTAATCTGACGCAGACTTGCGGTAACATACGAATCGCTCAATCTGTTTGGGAAAACAATTTCAGAGTCAGTCATAATAAAATCAAACGTTTACAATTTATTGACCAGGTAATAGAAGAATAATTCAAAATCCAATTCATAAGGCAAAATCATCAAACAATCAATATAATCACAACAATACGGAAATTGAGGAATTTGTAGAAATATTACCTGACAACGAAAAACTACACACAGCGATCATGTGGGAAGTCAACCTACAGACTCCAGCCTGATATAAACTACACACAGTAAACTGTGCGGGATCGTCTGACTACAGAGAGCCACGAACGATGTGCCACATCTCCTTAAATACCCAGATAATTCAATAAGCTAACCAAATGGTGGTGTCTGTCCTTCTAATTAGATTTGGCACCCCATTGAGTAGGTTCCTGTACATTTACATATACAGGATCTGGGGGAGGGCACACCTTTAAGAGGCACACTACATCTCTCATATTCTATAACTTCTTTTAGCTTTTCATTGTGGCTGGGAGGATGAGACCAGTTTACCAGGCGCACTGAGACACTTTAAATGATATCAAACATGTTATAGTTACTTTTTTGTACACACTTGACATTGTATAGGTTTTTAGTGAGTTTTGAGTGAGGAAGGGAAGATAATCAGAGGGTAGAAGTGAGGCGCGAGCCCCTGCTGGCTGTGTCTCTGATGTTGCTGTTACATATGCAAGAGACAGTTCAAATGTTGATTCTCATGAGAGCCTTTTGTTCTCCCAAGGGGTAGCCCAGACTCGCTGTCACCTTACACTAATGAGGAAGGAACAGCAATCTCCAATAAGGATAAGGCAGAGATATTGGCAAAAACATTTGTAAAAATTCACTGTTCAGATAACCTGTCAGAGTTATGCAAAATGAGAAAGGAAAGAACAATGAATCAGCATCAGTTAAAATGGAGGGAAAAAATTGATGATAAAATTGATGAACCTTTTAATATGGCAGAGTTGATGAGAGCAATGAATAGAGCTAAACCAACGTCTCCAGGGAAAGATCAGATATGCTACGTGATGCTAAAACATCTAGGGAAAGGAGCGCTCTTAAAGTTGCTGCAATTTTATAACAGAGTGTGGGAGGAGGGAAGATTACCGGATGCATGGAAAGAGGCCGTAGTTGTTCCAATAAGGAAACCTGGCAAGGATCCCTCTAAACCAACAAGTTATAGGCCAATAGCTTTAACATCAAATGTATGCAAAATTATGGAAAGGATGGTAACTGTTGTGTTACAAATTTATTAAATGTTTAATTTAGGTTCCAATACCATAGTATCTGTTAAGCACGAGATTCCTGCCAGTCTTGTTTCAGATTACTGAGACTCTCACCCTTTGTATGAGAGCATGGGTGGGGAAAGTTTAGTCAAGTCAAGTCAAGTCAATTTTATTTGTATAGCGATAAAAATGTAATGTCTATAAAGTCGATAAATCATCATCATTGTGCAGGGCTCCAAACTGCGACTAAAAATGGTCGCATTTGCGACCAAATAAATTTATTTGCGAGTGTAATTTCTGTCAAGGTCGCCATTGGCGACAGTAAAAATTTACTCCCTTTGATTTTAAAATTTGCATTACATTTCCCGAAATACATTACAAAAGTTTATATCAAAGAAATAGCGGGGAAAACGGAGTTCATTGCAGGAACTAACCATTTCAAAAAAGAGACTGTGAGAAAACACGGTGACAGTAACAAGCATAAAAAATGCACGTGATCACATAATTGCGAAGAATGCTCCACAGACTACACTGTTAGCACGTGCAGTTTTTCTTGCATGCGAGCTGCGGGACGAAAAGGAATGGAAGGAGTTAAAAATGAAAATATTTGGCGCCTGTTTTTCCCCTTATAGGAGCCAATGGCTCCTTAATTGATTTTTTGTTTGGAGCCCTGTTGTGGAATTAGATAAGATATGATTCTTTATCGTGTTTAAAAATAATGAAATAATAATTGTATTAATAACCCCAGTGAGCAAGCCGAAGGCGACTGTGGCAAGGAACACAAAACTCCAAAAGATGATGGTTAATGGAGAAAAATAACCTTGGGAGAAACCAGACTCACTGTGGGGGGCCAGTTCCCCTCTGGCTAACATCATGAATAATGTAAATAAGAATTATTTATAGTTAAAAAACATGATTTAAAAAAAATTATTAAACTTATTAAGTGTTAAGGGTCAGTATTTAGACAGTGATTGTGTTTGAACTGCAAGATTAGTGACCAGTGTCTTTGAAGTCCATCCTTGATTAAATTCCAGAAGTTCACTTAGATGCAATTGTACTTGTTTGGCTGATGAAGGCTTTTGTTGGCAATAGTTAGTCTATGTATCCCATTTCAAGATCGTAGTCCATGGTGATGGGGCATCTGAAGTCTCCGTGAGAGGCTGGATACAAACTGGAGCTGACGAACGCTATTTACCTCGGGACTGGCGTCCCGAGATAACAGCAGAAAAGCAGATGGGAAATAATTTGCATAGCTGATGTTCATAATATTAATGCATTATAACTGATTCAGCAGTAGTATAAAAAGTAAGCATTATGTGAATGCTTGGTTAAAGAGATGCGTCTTTAATCTAGTTTTAAACTGGGACAGCGAGTCTGAGCCTCGAACAATATCAGGAAGGCTATTCCAGAGTTTAGGAGCTAAATGTGAGAACGCCCTCCCTCCATTAGTGGACTTAGATATCCTAGGTATGACCAGAAGCCTCGAATTTAGTGATCTTAAAGAGCGCGATGGATTGTATGGCGATAGAAGATCCGTTAAATACACAGGAGCTAAACCATTTAGGGCTTTATAGGTCAGTAGTAATACTTTGTAATTGATACGGAACTTAATAGGTAGCCAGTGTAGAGATGATAAAATCGGTGTTATATGATCATATTTTCTTGACCTAGTAAGAACTCTAGCGGCTGCATTTTGGACTAACTGTAGCTTGTTTATTGAGGATGCAGGGCAACCAGCTAATAAAGCATTACAGTAATCTAGTCTCGAGGTCATGAATGCATGAACTAACTTTTCTGCATCAGAAACAGATAGCATGTTACGTAGCTTAGCAATGTTTCTAAGGTGGAAAAAGGCTGTTCTCGTAACAGATGAAATATGATTTTCGAAAGTCAAGTTGCGGTCTAGTATAACACCCAGGTCTTTTACTGTAGTGGATAATGTAACAGGACATCCTTCTAAATTAAAGTTGTATTGTAAGGGATTTTGTGGGTAGTTTTTTGGACCAATAAGTAATACCTCCGTTTTATCGGAATTTAATAACAGGAAATTATGCGTCATCCAGCATTTTATATCTTTAAGACACTCTGTCAAGTTAGATAAGTTAGTGTTTTCATCTGGTCGTGATGAGATATATAATTGAGTGTCATCAGCATAACAGTGGAAATTAATTCCATGTTTTCTTATAATTTTACCAAGTGGCAGCATATATATTGAGAATAATAGAGGGCCTAACACAGATCCTTGTGGCACTCCATAGTCTACTGACGTTATCTTCGATTTTTCCCCATTTAAACAGACAAAATGGTAACGGTCTGATAAGTACGATCTAAACCAGCTTAATGCCTGTCCCTGAACACCAGTGTAGTTTTGTAGTTGATCCAAGAGTATTTTATGATCTATAGTGTCGAACGCAGCGCTAAGATCGAGTAGAACTAATATTGAGATGCAGCCTTGGTCAGAAGCTAAAAGTAAATCATTTGTAATTTTAATTTTAATTTCTGTGCTATGATGCGGCCTGAATCCTGACTGAAATTTTTCATAGATATCATTTTCTTGCAAGAAAGAGCACAATTGAGCGGACACAACTTTTTCTAATATTTTAGACATAAATGGAAGATTTGAGATGGGTCTGTTATTTGCTAGGTTATTTGGATCTAATTGTGGTTTCTTAATGAGAGGTTTTATAACTGCCAGCTTAAATATTCTTGGAACATGACCTAAAAATAAAGACGAGTTAATAATATTGAGAAGAGGCTCTTCCACTACAGGTAACACTTCTTTCAGTAGTTTAGTGGGTATTGGATCTAGTAAACATGTTGTTGTTTTAGATGCAATGATAAGTTTATTTAGCTCTTCCTGTCCTATAGTTGTAAAGCGGTGTAGTTGTTCTTGAGGGGCGATAATTGAGGCTGAATCATAAGACACCATAAAAGATTGTACATTAACAATTGTGTTTACAATTGTGTTTCTGATGTTTTCTATTTTCTCAGTGAAGAAATTCATAAAATCATTACTACTGAACTGTAACGGAATATTTTGCTCAGGTGATCTCTGTTTATTTGTTAGTCTAGCCACTGTGTTAAATAAGAACCTTGGATTATTTTGGTTATTTTCTATTAGTTTGCGGAGGTGCTCAGCCCTGGCTGTTTTTAGAGCCTTTTTGTAACGTGACATACTGTCTTTCCATGCGATTCTAAAGACCTCTAAATTAGTTTGTTTCCATTTACGCTCCAAGTTACGAGTTTCTCTCTTGATAGCATGCGTAGCACTGTTGTACCATGGTGCTCTAGTTTTTTCTCTAAACTTTTTTAATCTAATTGGTGCAACAATTTCTAATGTACCAGAGAAAATGGTGCTCAAACTGCTAGTCATTTCCTCTAGTTCATCTGTTTGTTTGGGTTCACTGAGCAGCTGAGATAGTTCAGGTAAGCTATTTGAGAATCTATATATTGTGGTTGGAAGGATTGTTCTGCTTGGTCGATAACGTGGCGCAATATGACAGATTTCAGTGGTACGTAGTATGCAAGTTACCATGTAATGATCAGTGACATCATCATTTTGCGGTATAATATCTATATCGGTTGGATTGGTTCCATATGATATAATTAAATCTAGCGTATGATTTAGGCGATGAGTGGGACCACTGACGTTTTGCGTGACCCCGAAGGAGTTTAACAAATCTGTAAACGCAGCCCCTAACGCATCATTTGTGTTATCTACGTGTATGTTAAAATCTCCAACAATTATTGCTTTATTGACATTGACCAATAGATCTGATAGAAAGTCTGCAAACTCTTTTAGGAAATCAGCGTAAGGCCCTGGAGGTCTATATACGGTAGCCAAGGCTAGAGATAATAGGGATTTTTTTCTTACATCTGAGAGTGTAACATTTAGCACAAGTACTTCAAACGAATTAAACCTGTGACCTATTTTCTGAGTAACATTAAGAATATCTCTATAGATTGTTGCAACACCGCCGCCACGACCAATCAGACGGGGCTCATGCTTATAACAGTATCCTGGCGGAGTAGACTCATTTAGACCGAAATAATCATTTGGTTTAAGCCAGGTTTCAGTAAGGCAAAATACATCAAAACTATTATCTGAGACCATTTCATTTACAATAACCGCCTTAGGTGTGAGCGATCTAGTGTTTAGAAGACCTAGCTTTAGAAATTGTTTTTGTTCACTGATATTGAGAATTTCTGGTTTAATTACAATTAGATTTTTCCTAGATCCTACAGTAGATGTATTGTTTGGCTTTACTAAACGAGGAATAGACACAGTTTCTATATAATGTTCTACATTGGTACTTATATCAATTAAGTTGGGACAGCAAATACTGTGATTTGGACTTTGACTTACTAGTCATATGGTGTGTAGCGTCTTGGAGATGTTGTCCGACAGAACTGCTGGGGTGAAGGCCATCAGCACGGAAGAGCCTAGGTCGCTCCCAAAACAGATTCCAATTATTAACAAAGAGCAGTCTCTGTTCATTACACCATGACATTAACCATTCATTTAGAGCAAATAATCTACTGAACCTTTCTTGTCCTAGTCGGTACGTGGGAAGCGGTCCAGACACGACGATCGTTGTTTCTGGCGACATGCTGCGTACCGTCTCGATCAGGCTCCTGTAGTCCTTCTTCAGTACCCCCGTCTTCCGCAGCCTGGTGTCGTTCGTTCCCACGTGCAGCACGACAGCTCCGACGCGCTCGTCACCATTCAGGATCTCGGGAACCTGCGTAGAGACATCAAGAACACGAGCACCAGGAAAGCAGTGAGTGTGCACCTGTCGTGGATCTGCCTCTCGACGGATTCGAGCTCCAACTGCACCGAATGTAGTTCAAAGGTGTCTTCACCTGCACACAGAGGTAGCGATAGACACACATCCGCTATATTCGCCATTATAGCAGATGTGCTATAATGGCGAATTATAGCTTTCAGTTATACAGGAGTAAGTAAGACGATCGATAGGCGAGAGACCACGCGTGCAGTGCTAGCGGGCTAAGACTAGTAGCGGAAGTTCGGAAAGTTGGATATAAGTAGCGATATCAAAGAAATCTGATTGTTTTTTTATAAAGAGTAGTATCGGAGATATGTTCACACGTTTGTAAAGTTTAAAATTTAGGTTTATGAACAAATGTGAAAGAAGAAAATCAAGGATTGGGGATCAATTCGACGGAGTTATCCCAGTAAGCTTTTGTGAAGGTTTACGCATGCGCCCACATATTCTGTAAAACAAAATATGCATGAAATCAAAAAGTTAACGCTTAGTATCGAGCGAACGGCTACTTCATTTGCATGCTTTGTTCATCACAATGTAAATCCCTCCCCCTAAATGTATATAAATTGCAATGTAAAGTTCCCTTAGTTCAGACTAGATTGGGATGACTACAGCGACGCACAGCGAGTTCTCAATAAAGAAACCTGCTTGAAAGATATCCCAACGTCTCCTGGTCTTCGCTTCTGAGTTTCCTACACTTTAGAAGGAATAAGTTCACAACAGTTGGTGCCGTGACCCGGATAGAGCTACTCACCTGAATCCAGATTGAAACTTCAAGCTCAACAAAGAATGAACTTTTCTGACTGAGTTCCAGACGGAATCTTTCCGTACAACCAACGATTTGGTGAGTTTCACTCTATTCAAAGAACCGCTGCAGACCAGTAAAAAAATAAAAAATAAAATTTTCCTCTGCGCCACCAGAGAAAAGGTTAACAGACAGCTGTAGAGTTTGGTTAAACTAAGTTATCCTCTGTTCAGGCAGGGAAGATTAGCATTACGTGTTAATATTGGTTATCCTCTGTTCACAGAGAAGGATTAGCATTACGTGCTAGTTATTTTTGTTTATCCTCTGTTCACAGAGAAGGTTAGCATTACATGTTAATATTGGTTATCCTCTGTTCACAGAGAAGGATTAGCATTACGTGCTAGTTATTTTTGTTTATCCTCTGTTCACAGAGAAGGTTAGCATTATGTGCTAATATTTTGGTTTTAAACTAAGTTATCCTCTAAAGTTTTCTTTTTGAAATGAAAGTTTTCCTCTGTTCAGGCAGGGAAGATTAGCATTACGTGTTAATATTGGTTATCCTCTGTTCAGGCAGGGAAGATTAGCATTACGTGTTAATATTGGTTATCCTCTGTTCAGGCAGGGAAGATTAGCATTACGTGTTAATATTGGTTATCCTCTGTTCAGGCAGGGAAGATTAGCATTACGTGTTAATATTGGTTAAAGTTATCCTCTGTTCAGGCAGGGAAGATTAGCATTACGTGTTAATATTGGTTATCCTCTGTTCACAGAGAAGGATTAGCATTACGTGCTAGTTATTTTTTTTGTTTATCCTCCGTTCACAGAGAAGGTTAGCATTACGTGCTAATATTTTGGTTTATCCTCTGTTCTTGTAGGCAGGGAAGTTAAGTGTGAAGTGTTGGTAATTTGGAAGGTTAACAACAGTTAAATCGGAGTTAACAAGTGTACCCTCTGTTGATCAGAGAAGTTTTAGTGTTTGTTTGTGTGGTAACAAAGAAATCCACAAAATGTTTAGGAAAAGTGCTAGACTAATCCCCACAACTGAAAAAGGTGGACTTGCTACTCCTTTGTGGTCAGATAATGAATTCAAAACACTGTTAGGAGAACAAATGAACCTAATAGTCACTGAAAAAGTTAGACAGGAACTAACTCAGAAATATGAAATTCACCCAGACAAAACTTGGTCAGTAGATGAGTGTAAAAAGGTGCTTGGAGCAAGTATCCGCAAGAAAAACATAAAAGGCATTATATGCTGCCACAGAGAGTTTCTTTTAGCAAAAGCTACAGAACAGTCTCAGCATAACTCAGAGCTAGAGAAAGAGAACAAAGAGCTACGTGCTAGAGTTTCCTCTTTGACCAAGAAATTGAACCGCAACAAAGCTATAGGAAAAACAGATGTAGAAACTCCTATAGAGAATTCAGAATTTGTGTTGTTTGTTGACGGTTCAGCTCAAGTCATTGAAGGTAACAGACGAGCAAGTTATGCAGTAACGTCCACCACTGAAGTGGTTGCTTCAAGTTGTCTTCCAGATCATTTTTCAGCTCAAGCTGCAGAACTAGTAGCCTTAACAAGAGCATGCACGCTAGCTTCAGGATCAGTTGCAAATATCTACACAGATTCCAGATACGCTTTTGGGGTAATTCATGATTTTGGTGTCATTTGGCAAACCAGACAGTTTCTAACTTCTTCTGGATCCCCCATTAAGCATGCTGGATTAGTGAAAGATCTAATGTTTGCCATGAAACTTCCAAAGAAATTACCAGTGATCAAAGTGAAAGCACATCTCACAACTAATACTACAGAAGCTAAAGGTAATTCTCTTGCTGATGTAGCGGCTAAACAGGCTTGTTTCTATGCAACTGTACAAGTGTGTTCAGGTAGTACAGCACAGAAGACAATTCTGCCTCCTGAATCAATAATTGATCTGTACAAAGACGTTCCTCTGTATGAAGCATGGACATGGTTAGACAAAGGAGCCACAGTGGAAACAGCCAAGAGGTGTGTTACATGTCAGAAAAATAATGACGTACCAGCAGCCACTACACCAGCAGCACATACCCCAGCTCCACCAGGACCATTTCGTCACCTGCAAGTTGATTACATATTGCCTCGTTGTAAGGGAAAAACTGATGTTTTGGTAGTAATAGACAAGTTCTCAAGATGGGTAGAAGCTTATCCAACAGGGCGTGCTACAGCTGCACATACTGCTAAATGCCTTGTCACTGATTTTATTCCCAGATGGGGATTACCAGATTGCATTGACTCAGATCAAGGTACACACTTCACAGGACAGATAGTCAAGGAAGTGTCTAGAATGTTGAAGATTAAGTGGAATCTTCACTGCCCATATAGGCCACAAGCATCAGGGCAAGTTGAACGATCGAACAGAACAATCAAAACCAGGCTAAGCAAAATGCATCAGGAAGGAGTACCATGGGTCGAAGCGCTGCCAGCAGTACTGTGTAGTATGATAGCGTCACCTAACAGATCAGTAGGACTGAGCCCTCATGAGATTATTACTGGACGCCCAATGCAGATGTCAGGTGTGATTGATCTTAGAAATGCTGATGTACACATTGCCTCAGATGCCCTGATCGCTTACTGTAAAAACCTCACAAAGGCAGTACAGAGTGCCAAAGAGAGAGTTGAGTCGTGTTGGCAGACTCCACCAGAAGGTCGACACACAATCATCCCAGGTCAATGGGTCATGATAAAGTCATTCAGAAACAAGCCATTAGAGCCTAAGTGGCACGGACCACATCAAGTGATGTTGATTACAGCAGCTGCAGTATTGTGTCAGGGAAAGAAAACCTGGACTCATGTGTCACACTGTAAAGTTGTTCCCCCACCCACAGGGATAGGACAGGACACGGACCAGTGAGGAGCCCAGGGAAGAACCGAATGCAACAGGCATCGGGGGCCCACCCTGCGGTGAAGACTCCCTCATAGGCCTTCCCCATCCACTAGTCCATCCTTACCTCACTGTTCTTTAGGTGTCAAAGGAATTAAGAAATAGGGACAGAAGGAACAACAATAGCAGACTCTGAAAAAGTTATAACCCTAGTGTTAGAACAAATACTGCTCTACTGTCTTTTGTTTTCTTTCTTCCTCTGTGCAGATACCACTTGATGGCTGTCCCGAGACCCATACGCACCGACCTCCTCACCTGCGTATGAAGCCACAACCTTCCAGAAAACAACTAGACCCACTGCCGAGCCAACTATCACAAAAGAAAAAGAAAAGAAAAAATACACAACGCAGAGACCCACATACGGAACCTTCAGTCATCCATCAACATGATCAAGTTTGTCGTACTACTAACCATCATGGACATCGCACAAATGTGGACTCCAGAAACAACATATTCTTAGAGCTGATGACTATGTCAAGAAATGCCTTGTTTGCGGGAAAGAACGTTTGCTACAAAATTCAGCTCCTACCACAAACAAAGAAGATGGCTGCATTCCAGGACTCACTTGTGCACAAACATGGTGGTCAAGAACTCTTGGAGCATTAATCCCGTCTTATGGTGTCATGCAGGCCCTTGAACAAGTCAGAAGCTTATCGAATTCTGTACAGAAGTTGGCCAATGATACGGCTTTAGCCCTGGGTAACATCACGGACACTCTCGCTTCTCACAAGATAATGATCTTACAGAACAGAGTGGCCTTGGATTACATTCTAGCAATGCAAGGGGAAGCTTGCACCATTATTGGCCCTGAGTGCTGCACCGGGTTAATGGATCCAACAGAGAACTTGAACAAAATCCAACAAGACATTCTTGATCTTTCAGCAAAATTACACCAGATGACTGAAGATAATTCTTCATGGTTCGGAAACCTGTTAGGTAAACCCTGGATGTGGATCAAGGAAATAGCAATTATGTTGATGTTTCTCCTACTGGCGTACTATCTATGCATCCACAGTATCAAGTGTTTCATTCAACAAATGAATCACGCCTCTCACGAGAAAATGACAGTTCCAACCAGAAAAGACTATCACCCGTAAGAACTTCACGGACCCTAATTGCATGTTTTGGTTCTGTGTCAGCATGCAATTGCAGAAAAGCAACACAGAGCATGTGCTATGTGCCTGTAACGATCACAAGTTACAAGAATGAACTTTTAAGTGTCTAAATTTGTATTGTGTGAGAGTTATTAGAACTATCAAAGGGGGAAATGTTGTGTTACAAATTTATTAAATGTTTAATTTAGGTTCCAATACCATAGTATCTGTTAAGCACAAGATTCCTGCCAGTCTTGTTTCAGATTACTGAGACTCTCACCCTTTGTATGAGAGCATGGGTGGGGAAAGTTTAGTATGGAGCGAACGGCTACTTCATTTGCATGCTTTGTTCATCACAATGTAAATCCCTCCCCCTAAATGTATATAAATTGCAATGTAAAGTTCCCTTAGTTCAGACTAGATTGGGATGACTACAGCGACGCACAGCGAGTTCTCAATAAAGAAACCTGCTTGAAAGATATCCCAACGTCTCCTGGTCTTCGCTTCTGAGTTTCCTACACTTTAGAAGGAATAAGTTCACAACATAACAGAAAGGTTATCGTATATACTAGAAAAGAATGGAAAGCTAGCAAATTATCAAAGTGGTTTTAGGAAAGGAAGGAGTACTATGGATTCAGTGATAAGACTAGAAAATGAAATAAGAAAGGCTCAAGCAAATAAAGAATCAGTCATTACAGTGTTTTTTGATATAGAAAAAGCTTATGATATGATGTGGAAGGAAGGATTGTTAATAAAGTTGCACATGTTGGGTGTAGGTGGAAGAATCTTTAACTGGATAAAGAATTTTTTGTCTGGAAGAAAAATTGAGGTTCGAATAGGGTCAGACATATCAAGTCAGTACGTTGTGGATAATGGAACGCCTCAAGGTAGTGTGATAAGCCCGCTACTTTTTATCATCATGATCGATGCTGTCTTCACAAAGGTACCAATGGATATAGGGAGATCTCTGTTTGTGGATGATGGGGCTTTGTGGAAAAGGGGAAGGAATATGGAGTATGCAATCAGGAAAGTACAAGGAGCAATTGATGAGGTGGTGGAGTGGGGATATGATTGGGGGTTTAAGTTCTCAATAGAAAAAACACAAACAGTCTTTTTCACCAGAAAACAAATTAAGGAAGGGATGAAGTTAAATATGTATGGGAAAGAATTGGAAAGGGTTGGAACATTCAAATTTTTGGGAGTTATTTTCGATTCACGGTTAACATGGGCAGATCATATAATGAAAGTAGAAGGAAAATGCAAAAAAAGTAATCAATGTGATGAGATTTTTGTCAGGTAGGGAATGGGGAGCAAGTTGCTCTGCACTAAAAACAATATATGTGGTGTTGATAAGATCTGTGTTGGATTACGGCAGTGTAGCTTATGGATCAGCAGCCAAATCTTTATTAAAGAAATTAGATATGATTCAGGCACAGGCATTAAGAGTGTGTAGTGGTGCTTTTAAAACTTCACCAGTACCTGCACTACAGGTAGAAATGGGAGAAATGCCGTTAGCATTAAGGAGGAGGCAGCTGATGACAAACTATTGGGCTAATCTGAAGGGACATAATGATTTCCACCCCACAAAAGTAGTGTTGCAGGAGACATGGGAGAGCACAAGATATGACGGAGATCATTTTAGTCGAATAGGCAATGAGGTAGCAATAGAATTTGGAGTGTTCGATATGAAGATGAGCCCTGCAGTTGTATATCCGATGGTGGCTCCATGGGTACTTGTTTGGCCAGATATTGACTGGTATTTGTTAGAGTTAAAAAGGAAAGAAAAAGATCAAATAGATTTGGTAAGAGCATTCAAGTATCATGTAAATAAAAATTATAAAGAATTCGTACATGTATATACAGATGGTTCTAAGAAACCTGAGACAGGAATGACAGGATATGAGGTGGCAATACCTGCTAAAGGAATAGGAATTAATAGAAGAACATCAGATTTTTTAGGAGTATACACAGTGAAAATGGTGGCAGTGTTAGTTGCATTAAGGTGGGTGGAAAAAACAAGACAAGAATAGGTGCTGATATGCTCCGATTCATCCTCAGTCCTTGTGAGTTTAAGGTCTTTTCACTCAAAAAGCCGTCAAGATGTATTGTATGAAGTCCTTCAGTCAGTTACAAGGATAAAAAATCAAGGAGGACGGGTACAATTTATGTGGGTCCCAGCACATGTAGGGGTGAAAGGGAATGAGCAGGTGGATGAATTGGCAAAGAGGGCTTTAAAGAAGGGAAATATAGAAATGCAAATTAAAATAAGTAAAGCAGAGGTCAAAAGTATCATATGGGAAAAAACTAACCAAATGTGGCAAGAAAGGTGGGACAGGGAGGAGAAAGGAAGGCATTTGTATCAGTTTCAAAAGAGTGTAAAAATAACTAGGTTAGGTGGTGGGTACAGGAGAGAGGAAACAGTAATGACAAGGTTAAGGCTGGGGCACTGTGCTTTAAACATCACTGAAAATGATAGGAAAACATGAGACAGGCTTGTGTGAGTGGTGTCAGGAAGAGGAGTCAGTAGAGCACATCATTATAAGATGTGGGAGATATGAGGTACAGAGAGTGATAATGAGGAATAGTTTGAGGGAATTAGGAGTGCAGGAATTAACATTAAAAGGATTGTTGAACATAGGTGACAGAGTACAGGTTAAAATATTGTTAACTTTGTTAAGGGAAACTGGTTTGTTTAATAGAGTATGAGGTTAAAAAGGGATATGGGAAAGTGTGTTGGGAAATGAATGAGTGTGAGTGTGTGTAATGAGATTGTGTGTATATGTGTGTGTGTATGTGTATATATGTGTGGTATAATATATATATATATATATATATATATATATATATATATATATATATATATATATATATATATATATATATGTGTGTGTATGTATATATATATATATATATGTGTGTATGTATATATATATATATATATATATATATATATATATATATATATATATATATATGTATGTATGTATATGTATATGTATATATATAATAATAATAATTATTATTATTATTTTTTATTATTATTATTATTATTTATTTATTTATTTTTTATTTATTTTTTTTTGAAACTAGATTGTAAGCCTATTGTCTGATTCACACTCCGGAGCAGAAGGTGGCGGTAATGCACCAAAAGCTGGTTGCCAACCGCCGTTAAAAACAAAAAAGAAGAAGAAGATTGAATCATTTAACCAAGCCGACTCTCTGTAATGAATCGGACGTCGCAACGGCGGTTCTTGCAAGCAGGAGCGCGCATGAAGGAAGGTCGTGTGGTGCATGCGCGGTGGGGCTTTCCAGCGGAACATGATGGTAAGAAGTGCTGGATGCTGCTGGTGAAGAGGACGGCTCGTTAATGATGTTGCCCAGCACTACATGACACTTAGCGGACGTGTTTCGATAAAAGTTTTACATTTATTGACACAGGTAGAGCAGTAATGGGTTTATGGTTAATCTCTCTCTCTCACTCTTTCTTTCTTTCTTTCTTTCTTTCTTTCTTTCTTTCTTTCTTTCTCTCTCTCTCTCTCTCTCTCTCTCTCTCTCTCTCTCTCTCTCTCTCTCTCTCTCTCTCTCTCTCTCTCTCTCTCTCTCTCTCTCTCTCTCTCTCTCTCTCTCTCTCTCTCTCTCTCTCTCTCTCTCTCTCTCTCTCTCTCTCTCTCTGTAAGTGTAGTGTGTGTGTAGCGTGTTTAAATGGCCCTCCAGCTGCGCTAATTTCAGCAGTGGTTTGCTAGCAGCAGCTGATGACTGTCATACATTATTTTTAAAGATTTAGAGAAAGGTCTTAATGTCTGTCCAATTAATAAACCCTTTTTGAGAGATCCTATCGGACTGACGGGTGTTTTGGCCGATATATTGACGGGCAGACTGTCAGATTAGCACAGTGGCTAACACACGTCACTGTTTATGTTACTGTAGCAGTGAAGTGCAGATACATAGCAGGCAAGTTATTAACACCTCGCTATCTTCTCTATGAACCATGATGGGTGTAGCTGTCGTTTGTCATAGTTTCGCTTTTCAGTGAAACGTTGTGTTTGGGATGTTTTGATTTCATGATGATGGTGGTGATGTCAGTCAAGCTCGCGTTTGATGATTCTCTTAATATGTAGGCCTATATGTAAAGCTTGTCTTGTGTGATTATTCTTGCAGCAGCTTGAGGTGGCAGCATGTGTTGTCATTTTTGTTGATGCTGTGTGAAGTGTGGATGTTCAAATGACTGCATTTTCAGATTGTTTATGTAATGTTACTTCTATCCAAACGTTCTATCAAAACAGTGTAAATATGAGGGAAATCAATGGGCAATCTAAATCATTGCCTCTTCACTGTTCAGAATTACTGTAGTCCTCAAACAGTACATCTAACACCGTGCAAATGCGCATATTCGTGTATCTATACTATCCGTGTCTATATTATATTTGTTTGGATTTTAGGATCATATTTATTAATAACGACATGAAAAACATCTGAAAAATTGAACTGGCTATTTAGTTTGCATGATGGTTTCTAAATGTCTCGAGGAGTGGTCGAACCGATATTACTTTTTTAATGGCCGATGCCGACATCCAGAGAGCAGGGTGGTCCATATATCACACAATTTATTATAGTAAATAACATTTACATAAAATTAGGGAAGCACCAAATCTCAGTATCAGCCGATACCGATCCCAATCTGATACCAGTGTTGTTGTTTTTTTCAGTTTAGAATATCTTTACATTATTGTGTGGAAATAATTGGGTGTACTCTTTAAGAAAAATAAACCTCTAACTACACATTATTTCAATATGAATGTATAGCTTATTTAGAAACACTTCATTATTAACTAGTATACTGGATAATATAGCAGCAAAAATTTGAAATACAACAGTAATATATTTAAATTGTGCACTTTTTAAACCCTCACGCTTTTATTTTGACATTCTGAACTCTTCAGGAAGTCTTGTATGTGTCTGTTTGTAGGCAAGTTCACAGTAGTTTAATTCAATTCTTATTCAAACTCTGGTAAAAATGCAGCTCCGGTGCTGTTCTAAATGCATATTATAAGTGAACCGTACTATTGAGCATTTACATCTGAGATGCTGTTCTTGAGTAGCGCTCAAATATTGTGCACCGCTGTGAAGGCTAAAACTAGCCACGAGTGCATCACCAGCCTGTGCATGAGTTTGTGTGATGAAATTGTTAAAATATTAGGAAGAATGAAACAACGGTATACACAGTAGCCCAGCAACCATGGATGGCATATCCACATTAGCAATCACATTTTCTCACAATCAAACCGATTGTACATGTAGTGCACAGTAAATATGACATTTACTTAAAGTGCATGTGAGGTGCTTTTACTCTGAAGTTGCTTTCATGTGCTCATGTGGATCCATCGAGCAGCGAACAGTTTACACCGCCTGGATCACCTGGAGTGTCATGGTCTAATTGTCATGCAACATTTGTAAATCAGAGGAACTGAGTTTTGATCTAGGCTGACAGATGCTTCAAAGGAAAATATCATACGAGCACTCGACTGAAAGGAAATGCAAAATTTTTGTGAGGTTCGTGAATTACATTTGTTTAAACAAGATATACACATATTTGCAGACAGTATATAATAGAAGTTTTATTGAGATTTGTCATAAAACAAAACAGTTCAGTTACAGGGAACTGCTGAGGAGAGAGAGAGGGAGAATGAAACAGGCGAGCACTTTAACATTATGAGCTCAAACACATCTGTCGTGGCTCTGACCGAATAAAATCGGTCTTTTATTGTCGTAACACAATGGCACGTAACAACAAAACAAACTAGGATACATATCTCAGACGACTCCTTCACAGGCAAGCAGGTGATTCTCTTGAGGTCTTAAAAAAACTAATCGGACAAACAGGAAAAATTAGCGTCCAACGCGATAATTAAAATATTCCCAATAACGTAGGGCTGCACAATTAATCAAAAAACAAATCACTATTAAGATTATGGCTGGCACGATTATGTAATCGTGAAAAACGACAATTACAGCGTTCAATTTAAATCTGCTCCTGTTGCATCAATGGTTTCTATTTACAACGTGTTTTTGCCAAGGTTGAGTATTCTAACCAATCACTAACATATCCATTGACCAATGAAATGGCAATGGCCAATCAGAGCTGCTTAAATTGTCCTCCGTCCAATCAGTAATGACAACTGATCCTAATGCGCAAGTTTTAAACCATTTGAATGCCCAGTTGCTGTAGGTTCCACCTCTGTTCACGGTGGCACATGAAAATTAATACTGAAGAAACACTCGACACTCGAAAAGAAGCTGTAGAACAAGACCGAAAAGCTTTTTGGAATTATTTTGGATTCATTGCATATTGCACCACTTGATTTGAACGTATGTTAAATATACTGTTAATGAGTAACAGGACAAAACCAAAACGCTCCCGTTCTAATGAAGGCATAGATGTGTTGTAAATAATTTATTTATTATGCTGATAAGACAGCTTTTGTTTTTAATGAGAGCATTCGCGAGAATGCAGAACTTTATTTCGGATCAGCACTGAGCTTGCATCGAAATGCAGATCTCAAACAATGTAAACCTGCAGTGAGTGACAGCAGTCATTGTAATGGGAGAGTTTGTCACGTTGCTCGATTTCTGTGTACAATTTAAAAAAATTTAATAACAGTTTGGTTTTGGCATGTTAATAGTTAAGCCAATGTGAATTTGATTTGTACAAAACAGCAATAAAGTAATTGAGCTTAACTGTTCTAAGTTTGTTTTGGAGGTGTAGCCAACATAAAGAAGATGGCATGAATAGCATATTTCAAGAATCACCTTCATTGTTATCGCATCTGCCTAATAAGTCCCATTTGCCACGCAGCTGGTATTAGTGGAATTAACATTTTCATGAATCACACAAACTTCTATCGCAAATGACTATTTTTAATTTTTAAAGTGAAACCACTGAGGCCAAAAATGATCTAACGATCATCTTACATGAACAAGATCACCATTGAAGATCTAACGGGGTCAATGGTCACCTGTCTCGCACTAAAGGGCTTACTGAACGCAATAAGTTACTTGGTCAATTTAAATTGGCTGTTAATAAGTTTGAATATTGAATATGTCGTATTATTTACTGTACGTGGACTAATAATTTAAGCAGTAATTTAGAAATAATTTAATTTATTCTATACCATAGATATCCATTTAAAATATATATTTTTTTTATTTGGCCTAACATTAACAAACATTATTAGAATATTTAAGGCTTAAAATATATAAAGATGCTTAAAAGAAATTGTATCGCAGTTCATATCCACCATTGAAATCTGCTACTCTGAAGAACAACACGGTTGTTTACTTTATGATGTCATGGTATTTTAATATTTTAATCAACATTAATTATCGCGATTACAATATCAAGGGCAATAATTGACAATTATGATTTTTGCTTTAATCGTGCAGCCCTACAATAACGGCCTATTTATCGGCCTCGGCAATAAATCGGTCGACAACTACTCTTGAATATATGGGTGGTTTCATACTCTTTATAGCCAATAATTTATGACACAAACATGTGGTCGGCACAATGTTTATCCTCATTGCAATGTGTGTTTAATGTAATTGGGTTCATATTTTATTTAACATTTAAGATTTTTTTGTTCATGGTTTTCAAGGATGAGGGCGTCACATGACCTGTCACTATTTTCATCTGGTCAATTTGGCTATTGAGTCATTCTTCAGTCTTTCTGTGTAAAGATAAAATAATGATGCTGCCACTTTTCTAAGGTTAAGGTTATTTTTTGACCTGTACTTGGTTGTCACGATTATGAAATTTCACTGATGATTAATTGTCAAACAAATAATTGCGATTATGATGATAAATTGTCTGTTTTAGGGCTGTGATGATTAATTGTCTTGTTAACGGCTTTCACGATTAATTGTCACATAAATTGTCATATTTTTATGTGCTTCATACACCGTAAGGAGTCATTTTTACATATTTAACTTGAAATATATAAATCAAATAATAAAATCTGATTTTCTTTCAAGGCTTCAAAGACTTATGAATTACATTAAAAATAATGTTTTAAAAAACTAAATATTCCTAAACACTTTATATGTATTTTATTATATGTATATGATATTTGTATTAGGCCTATATTATTACCTAATTTCTTCACTTTCACATGTTATTTTAATGCTCTAATTAAACCCACAAGCCCTTATTTTTCATGAAGCAAAAGTTTCATCATTTTACACACAGAAATAAAACAGAGTAAATGTGCATATCCTCTTTGTCACTGCATGTCATTAACACAGCATGTATGAATCAGGAACATATGCCATTATACGATCATTTGAAGTGAAACCGTAGCGCTTTTCGTTCAGTATCACAGTTTATATTTGTCCTTTTATATATTCGCAGGTGTTTTGCAGGAGCCTCTGCAGACTCTGCATGCATCAGAGCGCTTCTTGCGCTCTTCAGGACAGGAGCTGGTTGATTTGAATGTAGCTCGTCGGACCGATACCCGATCCGTCTAAAAGCTTCAGTATCAGAGCCGATAACGATCCAAGTATCGGATCGGTGCAAAAAATTTGTTTTTAATTTCACATGTTATTACTCAAACTAAGTGGTGAAAGTTTTTTTTTTTTTTATAAAATGCACTCTTCCTGTGTTCTGGGCCGGTTGCATAAAACTGTTTTAGACTGGTCTTACTAGTTAGTCGTCTAAAATGTTGGTCTTAATTTTTTCAGTGTGTTGCATAAAAACTTAGATCAGTATATTTTAAGGCCAAAATGTAAGACAGCAGACACCTTGGCTAACTTTTGTTTACATTCCATGTTGCCATGGAAAATAACTGTCAGCTGAGCTTGTGTGATCTTCAGTTGAGGGCTGAAAGGGGCTTGATTTGAAACTCTGTAGAAAACTTCAAAGATGGTAACAAAATGTTGTGTTTTTTATTATTTGTGTTAACATCACCAAATTTGTTCATTAGAATAAATTTTGAAGCACTGTAGTCCTCTAATATGCAAATATTTTCAGCAAATGAAAACTGTATTGAGCATCCGCTGTCGGCCATTTTTTTTAAAGCTGTTTAGTGTCTTACTTTTCCCACAATGCAATGCAAATTAGACTGTCTTTCAAAAGACAAATGTCAGCTTGTTTTATGCAATGGTCTTTCTTCAGTGACTTTAGTTAGTCAGACTATTTCTTATGTCTTAAGATAATGACTATGTTTATGCAACCGGCCCTGTTTCACGCACATACACATACCGGTCTTATAAGCTTCTGAGTTTCTTGTATCACTTTTCGTATCCTTTAGCCACATTTTTCCTTTCTCAAGTGTTTCTTCAGACGCAAAGGCACGGGCCTTGTATCTAGGATCAAGGAGTGTTGCTAGGACCAGAACTTTTGTCTCCTGCCTTGGAAAACCGCTTTGTCAGGCTGTCAAGCATGGTCTTGCGCAAAGTTTTGATCCCTACTGATGATGGACGCTCTGCCTGCAACATCAGCTTCAGAACAGACACACTGGGGATAATGCATCCTGCTGAAGACTCAGAGTTGCTCATCTCTATTGTGACTTCTTCGATGGGAACCAGTGTGTCACTAAGGTTACTGACAATGTCCCACTGTGTGGCAGATAAGCCACTGATATGCCCATGTTCACCAGCGTACACATTCAGTGCATGAAGTGTTGAGTTCCATCGAGTCGGGACAGCCTTGATGATGTGTGTTTCACTCCTACTGAATGGTTCTTAGCCTCTGTTTGGCCAATACAGAGTGGCCGAAGTGAGTTGCACCGCTTTTTAATATGGCAATAATGTCGAGGACAGCTCTCTGACAAGTTAGGCCATCATTGATAATGAGCTGAACGGTGTGAGCAGTGCAGCTTAAATCAGGAAGTTCAGCCAGTTTCATTCCTTTTACCATGTTTGCTCCCCCATCTCTTAGGACAAGAACAACACGTTCTGTTGCAATATCCCAGTATTCTAACATGTTCAGAAAGGTTTCTTGAATATAACTGGCTGTGTGTGATCCAGTCATGGGCTTGACATTTAGCACCACTTGCTTTCTAGACCAGTCCTCAGAAATGAAATGCCCAGTTAGGCTCATCAGGGACTCTGTAGTTCCAGACCAACAGTCAGTTGTGAAGGCCATGAATGAGGCCTTGTCCTTCGTCACTACACTTTTCACTTTTGTCAAAACTCTGGAATGTTTCATCGAGCATCTTTGTTCTGTAGAACTTCTCATTTTTAATCCGGTACCTGGGTTCCATAAGGGACATGAGCCTCTTACATCCAAGGTCTGAAACCACTGAAAATGGTTGGTTGTCAGTGGCAATCATTTCAGTGATAGCGGCATCAATTTTGATAGACCTTGGATCTGTATCCTTCCACCCTGTCTTGCTTTCAAACAGTTGAGGCACTGATGGCTGAGAAGGATCTTTCATGCCCCTTTTTCCTCTAGCCTCTTCATGGACTTTTGGATGTATGTGCTTCAGATGACTCCACATGTTCGTAGTATTTTTACCTGTAGATGTTGATGCCCCCATGCTGATTATTTTGTCACAGATATTACACTGTGCTTTCCCTGCCGATACTTCAGTAAAATACTCCCACACTGGTACTTTCTTCAAAGCATTTGCCATCTGAAAATAATTTAAACATTAAAATATGATATGTCAAATGTGTGTTTCTTTAGCTATAACACTTTGCAAGTCCAATTTGTTAACAAGGATTTATTAGCTAGCTTACATGAACTATGTGCATTATGCAATATACATTTTTACAGCATGTATTAATATTTGAGCAATACAATTGCACCTTGATCATTCATGTTAGTTCATTGTGTATTACTATTAACAAATAAAAACCTTAATTTAAAAATTTATTAGTATATGTTAATAACAAACAAACAATGGACAGCAGTTATTAACCTTAGTTAATGTTACATATGGAATTTTATTGTAAGTGTCATCATTTCATATAAATCCAAACAGTCATGCTTAAAAATGGCCAACTTTAAATATCTACAACGCCAGAGCATTGAAAGGACATAAATATTAGGCCTACATGTATAGTCTCACACTTTTGCTTCTATTTTATAACACTTGATGATTATCTAATCAAAATAACAAAATATGTATTAAAGTGATAATGAAAAAAGAACTGAAATCGAATGCTTTTCTGATTTTGTTTATATGTTTCTGTCGGCTGTATGAACATATCAGTTTGCTATCTTACGTCTCTAGCTTTAAATATGCAACTTCGCTGCATAATGAATGCATAAAAGTGACCAGCTGGATATAAACTAATGCAAATATATGGTAACAATTGTGACATTAAACATTCGGGTCGGACTTAGGTTTATTTTTGTCAGTGTTTTAACCACTTGAGGTAACGTTACTACTAATGTTAGCATCCTCTCAGCCTCGAAGGCAAACAAACGTACTGTTGTGCTGTTCTTTCTCTACTAATGCAGCATCCAGTCAACAAATTAATCAATTTATAATGATATGACATCATTATATGTACAGTATACATACCTTTTCGCTGTCTGTGCTTTAAACACGCATCTGATGTCAGCGCTCTCCACCGTGTGCTCTCAGTGCAGAGCGCAGCATCACGTGCTGAAATAAACAACACGAGGCATCAGTGATAGTTTTTATTACACCTCTAGAGGCCGCTCTTGTACTGCATGATGCCAGCAGACCCTTCTCAGCTCTCTCGTACTGTATAATGAATGACAGCGCACACTTCTCAGCCGCTCCAGCAACGGACGCAAACAGGAAAAACTATCGGTATGGATTTTTGCCGATAACGATAGTTCCACCAATCAACTATCGGTGCCAATTAATCGGCAAAACCGATGAATCGTTCGACCTCTAATTGGTAGGCTTGTCTCCACCAAGAGCCAGATACATGCAGTATAATTCAAAAATAATTAAAACATTACATGTATTGCCATACTCAACTTCAAATTTTGCCAAAGACATTGTCATAATTTCTTCTCTCATCCAACACCTCGATGACACACATGGTGCCCTCCAGTGGATTTAATTGTAACCACAAGATTTGGTAAGAGATCCAGTGGGAAATTACTGTGTAATTCTACATTTTTCAAGGAAGCCAAATGCAAGGAAAATCCATTAGTGATATTCAATTAGTGCTTTTAATAGTTGACTAGCTGGTGTAGAACAATTAATTGATTACACATACCTAAGAATAGCCTAACCCAATAGATTCTACCAAGTGAATGAGGAATTTGTACCAGTATACTATTGAGTTGGAATGGACCACAGCATTTGACATCAACAACAAAAGACGTGACGCGTTTTCTCCTCACTTTTAAAAGTTGAACTACAGAACCACTGACATGGGGGACTTCCATACTCAAACATCCACATATCACACAAATTTTTAATTCTTCATTGCAACAATATTGGTATTTGGTGACACAGATGCAGAGACTGAGACAAGGCCACTCTCATTGCACTGCACCCTGAATGTGTTGTGAGGCAGTCTGTTGTTATTCAAAGATATATTGTTCTTTTGTTGTTGCAGCAGTGAACATGGAGTTCTTATCGCACAAACTGTAACCTTAATCCCACTACAAGGTGGGAAATCCTGGCAGTGAGGGCACTTCCGCCATCCAGCCCACCTCTCATGTCATGTTGCTCCTCTTGAGACATTTTGGCAAATGAGGCACCCAGAGATGCCTGCTACTGCAAAAAAGAGCCCTTGGCAAGGCATCCATGCAAATTAACCCAACCACACCTTCACTTGCAGTATTCACTCCCTGTCCTTCCACACTCCTTTGGAGGATGATCACATCCTGATTTTCCCTCACAAGGCTCCACCCTTGTCCCTGGTCTTCCAGTGTCCAATAGGAGAAAGCTCTTGATATGGCAAGGGCTGCCGTCTAAAGAAGCTCCTGTATTGTGGGATGAGATAAGAGGTTGCAAGCTACACGGCCCATTGCCACCAATGGATGCCAAGCTGCGAGAAGACCTGTTTCGCAGGTATGTGACATCTCTGGAGAATCGGCTTGAGGAGGGAGCTGGTGAAGGAGGAGGAGACAAGCAAGGAGCTAGGACTGAGGAGGCACTTATTTCTACAGCAACTGCACTGCTTGGCTCATACCAGCCAGACCCAGGGCAACGCTTTCACATGGTGCGTTTCTACGACATTGCGGAGAACTCACTGCGGACTCAAAGGGCCGCAAACCTGCAGACTTTGGAGACGGCCTTTGCAACACTGGAAACCATCTGTACAAATTTGCTGCTCTTTCCATGGAAGAAAGAGTTCCGTTGCATAAAGGTGAGTGAACATCTGAATAATCCGTAAACAGGGCTCCAGATTGCAATTAAAATGGTCAATGCAACAAAAAGTTAATTATTGCTTATTAGATGTAAGGGATAATGTATAGTAAGCTGGTTATTATCGCACAGTGCTATTTTGCAATAACAACCGGCTGACTGTACATTTATATCAATTATTACACGGCTACTAACCAATGAAATAAATACATGGACATAAAATATTCATTTGCACTGAAATTATATGAAATCCTAGCCCTGGTCTCTTTATATAGTCATTTTATATTATAGTAACAATATATATCGTAATATAGTTCTTTTTATTTAAAATTAATGAAAAAAATTTGTTTAGTAAATAACCATAAGTGATAAGTCTAACATAATATATATTTAATTCTGGGGCTTGCTAATATATCTTCTATCATGAATTTTCTTGGTTTCTACTGTGATATGAAATGGGACAGTGTGAATGAAATGTGTCATAATTATTTTGCTTTGAGAGTGTAACAACTTTTCTTTGGATTTTACAGACCTTCACAGGGCCTTATGTGTACCAGTTGCAGTCGGTGATATGTGACGCAGAGCTACGTTCACTGCTGCGTTCCATGGGCTATTCAAGAGACCAGGAACTGCGATACCACGTTAGGGACCATCCAGGGGGATTTACCCACCTTCGTCAGCTGGCCTTTGAATTGCTCCTCGCACAGGCTGAATGCCGTTTACTTGCTGAGGTGGTATCTATGTCTCGGGGTTCAGCCTCAGAGATGGAGGCTGTGGAAGTGAGGAGGAGCACTAGGGAAGATGCTGCTGGGTGTGCGGACACCCTCCGCCGACAGGACAGCCTTGCAGGAGATTTGTCCCACCTGTCTATGCGGCCGGTAGATATTGAACGTGCCCACCTCAGGCGAAGCGGTCGGCCGTCCAAGTCGGTGGATGTAACCGACAGTGCTGGACATTGGCACCAAGCCAGCAAGCCAGTGCTGAAGGCCTCGCTCAGCCTGCGCAAGGAGCCATTGTTTGTCGACACAGAAGAGGAGATGAAGGATGAAATTATCCGACCTAACCTCTCGCTTTACCCCATGGCGGCCCCACCCTCTTACAGCCCCATCGCTGACTTCTTCCCCATTCAGTCCCCCCTGTCCGAACCATACTCCTACCAATTGTCCTCCCTGGATGAGGTGGATTTGTACACTGAGCGGGGCTTGTGTGGGCATCAGACGCCCTCTAGGCCTCCTAGCTGGGAGCTGCGAGAAGCCCAGGACAGTTGGGTTCTGAAGGGGCATGTGATGAAGTGCCAAGGCTGTGGCATGGGCTGCCCTTCGCTGTCGTCTTGCCAAAGGTGTGATATGATCCTGTGTCCGTCCTGCCACTTGCTGGAACCGGCGCCCTGTTGTGGCTTCCAGGATTACTCGAAAGCTGCCCGCCCTCTGGATGGCTACATGCCCATTAAGGAGAAGCTGTCTGTCTACTCCAATGCCCACACTCACCCTCATCCCCACCCACTTCCCCATGCACATTCCCACTCACTGTTGCTGGACAAAGCTGTGATGAGCACCAAGCTGTTTTCCAGTAAATCTGTGGGGACCAGTGCCAGCCCGGTGGTCAGCTCTGGCAGCAGCATCGTAGGTGAGCGGCTGGGTGTGGGAGGCTCCCGCTGCGGCTTTTGCAACAAGCCGGGAGCCTCTCACACTTGCGTGAACTGCTCCAAGGTGTCATGCGACACATGTATGAGCCTTTACGCCAGTGATGGGTGTACTCGCAAAACCCCTCACCATAACTTTGTGCCCAATCACCAACTAAATTTCAAATCCAGCTCCATATCTCACCTCGTATATAGATAGACCAGGAACAAAGCTACAGTTGTGCACTACACCTTCTATCTCTTCTTTCCCACCCTGTTTCTTTTTTATTTTTATTTATTTACCTTTTCTGCCTCTTTTCTCAGTTGGCAATTGTTTGGTCTTGGTCACGTGATCTTGCAGTGCATTTCCTGTCCCTCGGTAGCTCTACTTTATCAAGAAGCAAGCAGAACAAAGAAAAAAAAAAAAAGCTCTGAATATTTCGCATTTTTCTCCCTGGAATTAAATAAAATAACTTTTCAAACTTGAACAACAGAAAAAAAAAATAACATTACACTGGAAGTAAATAGTACATATTTTGAATTGTGACTATATATCTAAAAGTAAGACTATTGGTTTAATGGTGGGTGGTTTTTCCTATTAAATGGTGTTTCAGTTATGAATCTGTCCTTTCTGTTGAGTCCTTTGACAGGAAATGCCTTGTGGGTGTACCCCTATGAATTCAGCCTACACTGTTCAAAATGCTGCTGTTGAAAGTAAAACCAGGAGGGGGCACTCCTGGACACAAACATATTTTGCAAGCGCCATGAAACTCTGCCTATGCTCATATTTACAAAGTTTATGCGTGTATGAGTATATCAAATTAGAAGTTTTTCGTTGTCAGTCTGATAATCTGTCTAGTTAAGGGTGTAATTTATTGCATTTGAGAATAATTCAATACGCTACTACACTGGCTATCATTAGAAACACTTTCAGAATTAATGTGTTAAGATTCATGAGTTAATTTTGTAATTAATTATACAGTAAATGTATGATTTTTTGTACATGGAACAATCATTAATTAAAGTATTACTACTAGGCTAATCATACAGAGAAATGTTCGGGTTATGTTTCATCCCAAAATAAATAAGAGTCCGAAATTATGTTTTGCATGAAGAAATTGAAACCTATTTTCAGGACCAATAATTCTGTTTTATTTGTTTGAAATGAAATCAGCATATTTAATTCAGTACAACAAACTCTACTTGTAACTGGGTTTTACAAATATAATTTACAATTTAATACTTTTCACATTACAGTAATGAATTTTTTATTTTTTATTTTTTCATCTTTAGCATCATTTTCATTATTCAACATATTTTTTTATTATTTCAGGGGTAAAATATACAGAGCACTTTACAGGGCACAAGGGGAACTTATTTTCTGAAATAGTTTTGGGTTTCCTCACAATTACTTTTTCCATCACTTAACCATAGTTTAACTACAGTAAACATAGTTGAACTATGGTATTTTTAGTAAAACCATAACCACAGATTTTATATTTTATGGGTTCCACCAAAAGCAAACAAAAAATGCATTTCCACAAAGTATTAATGGTTTCACTAGAGTAAACATGCAGTTACCGTGTAACCATTTTTTGTAGTTAGAAGCATGGTTTTTGTATTAACCATGGTGTTACTATATTAAAACTAACCGTGTTTTATTAACATAGTTTTGGTTTTAATTTATTATGATTTTACCACACAGCAGTCATGGGTAAAATACAGTTACTGTAGTAAAATCTTGGTACATTTTGTGGTTTTACAACAAATGCCATATTTCAGCTACAGTTATTAGTTAAAAATAATTATGATGGAATGCAAATCTGTTTCAGAAAATAAATGTCCTCTGTGGAAATATGACTTTTTGAGATTCTATAAGATTTGCCATACCAAGTGACTGCTAGTCATAACACTAGTATAACTTAAAAACATTGGAGTCTTTTTATTTTCTTCCCTTAATGCTGCACTAATTGTAGCAAGGGTTTTCCATTTGCTCTGTGCAGCTAACCACTGTTGTTGTTTTGTTTGTTTTTCTGTGCCTGTACCAACAGATCAAAGCCATTGTTTCATGTGCAATCCCCTGTGTTGCATATCTTTGATTTCAGAGACTTTTTAACCTGCTTCCCCTGCTGCCTGAAGGCGCACTGGTATCTCGGAAGGACAATACATAATCTGTACGCGGCATCAAGCGGGGGCCAAAAAGTCTGTCAGGGAAATAGAAACTAGCACAAGACATGAAGATGGTGTGCTGTGAAGAAGTAACATCAGTGTGTGGTGTTGAGTTCATGAAACGAGTGGTAGTGTATGCGGTCAGCCTTCCATCATTGCCTTTATCTCTCCATGAATGAGACTCTGCTGTATCCTTTAATTGTGCATTTGCTTCCATTACATGGAAGCAAATGACAGCAGCCAAACATATCGGGATTGGTCTTCACTCTCAAGCGACAGCATGATTAACAAATCAAAACTTCTATGTGCCAAACGCCCACAGGCTGTGAAGATAGCTGTAACTGAGCCATTTGAAAGTGATTTCACACTGACGGGTGATAGCTAACCTATGTTTGACTAAGCCTCTTTCCGAAACACCCCCCACTCCCATATCATTATTGTTTTAAAGGGATAGTTCACTCCAAAAATTTGAATTTTGTTATCGTTTACTCACCCTTTTGTTGACTTTCACCCTTTTTAATGACTTTCTTCTACCGAACACAAAAAGAGAACTTTTAAAGAACTGTTCTTGTCCCTCTTCAATACAGTGGCAGTGGATATTAGAGCTGGCAAAAAGCTAAATTCAAATT
Source organism: Moxostoma hubbsi (assembly GCA_032164185.1). Lineage (NCBI taxonomy): Eukaryota > Metazoa > Chordata > Actinopteri > Cypriniformes > Catostomidae > Moxostoma > Moxostoma hubbsi. The sequence continues at coordinate 47,114,000 of JAVLUX010000011.1, read as the reverse complement.
TTTGTCCTAAATATTAACAAAATTCAGATTATTTTTATATGTCAGTGACATTATTTAAGTTTAAGGGGAAAGCTACAGCACATCAGTGATCACCAGATTTTTAGTCCACAAGAGGATGGATACATAAACCAAACAGCAACATGTTATGTTGTTTTATTTGCAAAGAACATGTGTAACAAAAATGCATTCTATTCTAAACTATATTGCATAAAATGACAAAAGTCAAAGGATTTTTAAACCATTCATAATCTCAAATCTTAAGTAAAAAAAGGTAAAACGTGAAAAGAAATGCTTCAAAAGACAGTCTTTGTAAACTACTCAAGCTTCAAAATAGCATCGGTCCCAGAGTTTTTAAATAATTAGTTTTATGAATGGCATGACATTATTTTTACCTTTCGCAGCATCTAAAAACATGGCGCTCCTGCACGAGACGCTGGACGCAGTGCAACAGTCAAAGATGTCCATCTAGCACATGTTTTCATATAAAATAATGGGAAAGGAGCACAGATGGACACAAAAACAGTTCTGTGGAAACGACCCCTTGTGCTTCAAGATGCAATGATCAAAGACCTCCACCAAGTCTTCAACCAGGTTTAAAAATGTATTATTAATTTGACAAATATAACATTTTCATTTGACAGGCTTAATTAACGTGACTTTGCTTTCGAGCTTAAAAGTAGTCCAAGTGAATTGTATTCCATATTTCAAGTGTTCTGAAGGCATTCGATAGAATTTTTTTGAAAAGCAACCAAAAATTTTTATAATTATTCGGTGAAAATCTTGACTTCCGTTGAGTGCGTGAGAAAAGCTTGTTTACTTAAACCTCTCCCTTTGTGTTGTTTAGACAAAAATGTAAATACTTTGATAGTTTTACATCCTTTTAAAGTTTGAAAGCGGAGTCAGTAGCTATGTTTCCAGCCAAGTTGCGGAAATCATTTATGCTAAAAATATGAATATCGCAAAAACTATTTGCGAATAATCGACGTTTCCATCCCATGTGTTTAGAGAACAGAGTAGTCACTTAGAAAATAGCAATGAAAATCACGAGACTTCACATGACTTTTTGATGCACATGTAAATCGCTATGTAAATTCAAAAGGTTTATATTTGGCAAATGTGTTCATAGTTTGCATGCCTCTTGACCGAATAAAAAAATATCCACTTTAAAGCCTATAAGTTTATTATGCACATTTGGAAAACTTTATTTGCATCTTGGTTTTTCCATCTAGCATTTTAAACTATGTAAATGGAAACGAAACACATCTAATTGATCCACTGATTTTTGTATTGAACAGAGGGACTGGGATGGTTCTTCAAAATCCCCCCTTTTATATTCCGCATTTATAAAGAAAGTCAAATGGATTTGGGACCGCTAGAAGGTGAGTAAATACAAGAATTTTTGGGGTTAACTAATCTTAATCTGTGTGTGTGTGTGTGTGTGTGGTGATTTCACTGGAGATGAACTGCTGGTGATGAGTGAATTGACCCTGGCGTGTCACCCATAGACTGTTCTCACATTCTCCATGTCCATTAACCATTATTCACATAGCTGAAAAGCAACTCTCCAGCAAACAAGTTTTACTTTCATTGGAGGCATGGTGGGACTTTGGGCGGGGCGGGGGCGGGGTTGGCCAAAATGTTTGTCAGTGAAAGTGTAATCCTATAATTATCTAAATAAATAAAAAGCGATGATTTTATAAAATAATTGAAAGAATAAAATTCTACAAAAAAACGCTGCCTTGGTGTTTGAGTGTTGTGTTTGCTATACTGTAGGTTATCATGAGTGTTCAGCTGAAGTGTCTTAAGTTTTAACTCTTTCAATAAAAACTTGTCAAACTATATTTAATGTTTAAAGAACAGTTAAGAGGTGCAATGCCCCAGAAAAAGAAACTAAGCCATTGTGTCCTGGTTTAAGTGAAGCTACCACAATAATAGCGGAGGACATCACTGCTTTGAAGTCAAGTTAATTAAGTCATATATCACAAACTGAAATGGAATCAAATTGGTTCTCACATGTGTTGACATCCACTTGCATAGGTAAAATTGTTCTTAATGGATCAAAACAAGAAAAAATAGTCATCCTTTCCAAAATGGGAATTGAATCCAGGTCTTCTGCACATACAGTACAGTACTTTGCCACTGACCCAACAACATATGTACGATGAATGAGATGCACAAGAATGAGCATAAATGAGTTGTTGATATTTGTAATACTATCAGTTGAGCTTGGATGTGTGTTATGGAAGTTTTAATTTTCAAATTTTTACTTGAGACTACATTGAAGCAAGTAATACTGCATTTGGCCGCATTAAAATTAAGAATATTTTTGGGCCTTTTACTGGGGACACCTGAACAGAAAAAAAGTTTTCATGGCTAGATCTATTAAATAGAGTTTGGACCATATATTAAAATGTATTGATTAAATTGAAGTGTGTATGTGTGTGTGTGTGTGTATATATATATATATATATATATATACACTCACCTAAAGGATTATTAGGAACACCATACTAATACTGTGTTTGACCCCCTTTCGCCTTCAGAACTGCCTTAATTCTACGTGGCATTGATTCAACAAGGTGCTGAAAGCATTCTTTAGAAATGTTGGCCCATATTGATAGGATAGCATCTTGCAGTTGATGGAGATTTGTGGGATGCACATCCAGGGCACGAAGCTCCCGTTCCACCACATCCCAAAGATGCTCTATTGGGTTGAGATCTGGTGACTGTGGGGGCCATTTTAGTACAGTGAACTCATTGTCATGTTCAAGAAACCAATTTGAAATGATTCGAGCTTTGTGACATGGTGCATTATCCTACTGGAAGTAGCCATCAGAGGATGGGTACATGGTGGCCATAAAGGGATGGACATGGTCAGAAACAATGCTCAGGTAGGCCGTGGCATTTAAACGATGCCCAATTGGCACTAAGGGGCCTAAAGTGTGCCAAGAAAACATCCCCCACACCATTACACCACCACCACCAGCCTGCACAGTGGTAACAAGGCATGATGGATCCATGTTCTCATTCTGTTTACGCCAAATTCTGACTCTACCATCTGAATGTCTCAACAGAAATCGAGACTCATCAGACCAGGCAACATTTTTCCAGTCTTCAACTGTCCAATTTTGGTGAGCTCTTGCAAATTGTAGCCTCTTTTTCCTATTTGTAGTGGAGATGAGTGGTACCCGGTGGGGTCTTCTGCTGTTGTAGCCCATCCGCCTCAAGGTTGTGCGTGTTGTGGCTTCACAAATGCTTTGCTGCATACCTCGGTTGTAACCAGTGGTTATTTCAGTCAAAGTTGCTCTTCTATCAGCTTGAATCAGTCGGCCCATTCTCCTCTGACCTCTAGCATCAACAAGGCATTTTCGCCCACAGGACTGCCGCATACTGGATGTTTTTCCCTTTTCACACCATTCTTTGTAAACCCTAGAAATGGTTGTGCATGAAAATCCCAGTAACTGAGCAGATTGTGAAATACTCAGACCGGCCCGTCTGGCACCAACAACCATGCCACGCTCAAAATTGCTTAAATCACCTTTCTTTCCCATTCTGACATTCAGTTTGGAGTTCAGGAGATTGTCTTGACCAGGACCACACCCCTAAATGCATTGAAGCAACTGCCATGTGATTGGTTGATTAGATAATTGCATTAATGAGAAATTGAACAGGTATTCCTAATAATCCTTTAGGTGAGTGTGTATGTATATATATATATATATATATATATATATATATATATATATATATATATATATATATATATACATACACACACACACACACACACACACAAACAAACATCTACACTTCAATTTAATCAATACATTTTAATCAATATAATCAAGATAGAAAATTAATTACCGCTACCCTTAAAATCAACATCAACTCATAATTTGTGTGAATATGTTGTACCGTACATATAACTAACTATACCAGAATATGAAGAACTATAACAGATGTTACAAAAGAAAACAGAAGATTTCATTTAGCATTTTTTGCCCCACATTTTGAAAAAAAACAATTCAGAACTTAAACTACTTCGAAGAGTACTCAACAAGAAATCCTCCACGTGCAGCAGTACATTGCAGATCCCTAGCATTTTAGCTGTCAGTTTGTCCAGAAACTCAGGTGACATGAAAGCCACATAGATGTGGCTGTCTGGTCCGGCACTTCTCACGCACCTTACAGTCTAGCTGATCCCACAAAAGCTCAATGGGGTTAAGATCCATAACACTCTTTTCCAATTATCTGTTGTCTGTCTGTTTCTTTGCTCGCTCTAACATTTTCTTTTCCAAAAATGGATTTTTCTTTGCAATTCTTCCCATATACCCCCCCCCCCCCCCCCCCCCACTTGAAACTGGTGTTGAGTGGGTAGAATTCAGTGAAGCTGTCAACTGAGGACATGTGAGGCATCTATTTCTTAAACTAGAGACTCTGATGTACTTATCCTCTTGTTTGGTTGTATCTGGGCCTCCCACATCTCTTCCGAGCAGCAAAATCTGGCCACCAGTTTAAACTGATTGAATGGGGAAAAAATGAATAGGAGTGGAAATAAAAACTGTAGTAGGTAGTATGTGGTTTTCTGTCTCAAGATGGTGGGTCAATTTCTTTTTTTTACTGGTGTTCATCGTAACTTACCCAAAATAAAGGTTAGCCATTTAGTGTAAGAAATTGCAACAGATTCTGAACAAATCTGCTGACAGTAAAGTGCCATCTCTGATGCAATAAAGTCACTCCCACTGTATCTCTAGATCCACTGAGAAATATTTAAATTATTTAAATATCCTGATTATATCAATAATGAGACAAACAAGGGAGCGGTGTCCAGAAACAAGACAGAGCACATGGTGACAAGAAATAAACAAAAGCCATGAGCTAGACAGGAAAACCAAAACACAAAAGCATAAATACATTTCACAGGGTCCTGACACAGAATAAAAACTTGACCAGATTGTCGGGAACCTGACACTACCCCCTCTCCATGGGACAACTTCCAGGCATCCCAACCTGAACAAACAAAAACAGAAGAGAAGTGGGTAGTCCATCAAATGTAAACAGATACAAGTCTAAAGGGGGGGGGGTTACAGTACGGTCTGGCTGCCAGGAGGCGGCTCCAGTAAAGGAGCGGGGTTTGGCAACCGGGAAGGAGTGTCCATGAACAAAGCAAAGTCCGGCAACGGGGAGGAGGGTCCAAGAAGGGGCCGTTTTTTTGTTCCTCATTTGTATAAAGCACAGAAATCTTGACTTTTTGATGCTCTCGACCACCCTCAGTGGTTTCTCTGCACCGCTGTCAATCCCATAATCCCATAAGCGTGGTGCTTGACTACCACAGGAATGAACTGAAAACACTTGCTCACCTTCGCTCAAACCTCAGCAGTGGAATCGTATGGTGAGAGAGTGCTCAGTCGTGGGAGAACTGAAAAGAAAACAGATAAGTGTGAGTGCCGTGTCGCCACTGCAGTTTTTGAAAAAAATTTTTGATTAAAATTTTTGATTTTTCCTTTCATTTTTTTTTGTGTCTTCCTTTCCAACAGAAGACACAAAATGGTTACCAACACCATTTTGTTTTATGAATCGTGATTTTTGTCTTACCGTTATGATTGAAGTAGAAGACACCATTTTAATCATGAGTTTTGTAAATTGTAAGATGAAGGATGGTATTAGAAGTTGACTGAGCACAAAGATGATTGCAAAAGTCAAGAGTTTTGTTCAGAACACTATAATTTCTGACAGAACTTCAGTCACTGAACATTTTTTAAATTTTTGCTGTTATAAAGCATCACAGAGTAATTTGTAGACTGTAACTGATCACAAAAGACTGTCTTTTCTGCTGAGTTAAATTAAGTGCACTCACTAGGCTGTTATATTCACGCAGACGTCTCAAGTTTTTGTTGTTACTCTGCCATCTAGGTGACATCTCCTTGCTGACTCATCCCTGCCAAATGAATCCCAGTCTGTGGAGTTCTTCCGCTTCCTGGGAACCATCATCTCCCAGGACCTCAGCTGGGAGCTGAACATCAGCTCTCTAATTAAAAAAGCACAGCAGATTTTTTTGATGAGAACTCTAGTTTAAGAAGTTTTTAAAAAAAAAAACATCTAAATGTAATAGTAATTCTTCACATTATTAATGCCCTGACTATAAATTGTGATCAGTTGAATGCCACTTTGGTGAATAAAAGTACCAATTTCTTTCTCTAAGAGCAAAATCTGTACATTATTCTACACTTTTGGCCACCAGTGTAGTGCATTGTAAAAACCTAAGAAAAGCTTGTTTTGTGCCTTTGGAGATGATAAAAAAACACTAGATTTGGTCCAGATAAAGAGAGTTTTCAAAAGTTCAGATCCAATGAGAGTCTGTTCACTCTCTCTGTCTTGGATGAGTTTTAACATGTGAGGATTATATTGACATCACCTCTGCTCTTTAGGAGTGAGGGTTTCCTTGCTGAGATGGCCAAAATGGCTGTACTAGTCATGTGACGACCATTAACATGAGATTTTTCTGGTTTTACCACAGGAAATAGAAGTGGGCATAAAAGGCAACTTTGTGCTATCCTGGACAAGTTTCCTTTGTTCGGTGACAGTTACATTGGTCAGATTCAGGTCAGCTTAGACTCCTTGGCACCAGTCAGAATTCCTGGCTTCTTAATACTTAGATGAATTTCCCAAAATTATAGGCCATCTTGGTGTAGTTCTGTCTTAATTCTTCTTAATTTCCTTCTGCCTGGCTAGTCAGATCCAACAATATGAATAACAGAGTTGTTCACCCATAGTTAAATGACCAAAAACAACAAAATTTTCTATCTGACCATTTTTAAATGTAAAAGCAATGATTTAATCCTAACAAATACATTTGAATTAAATAGCTTTCATGTACTTGAATAATAACTGCATGCATCTCATGCATTACTGATCTGGAAAATAAAATGGCTTTCAAAAAAATACAAATTCTGTATTTATTGTAGCAAATTCAGGGGTAGCCAGGAATTGAACCCAACTTGCCCAGATCATAGGAAAGCACACTGATCAGTCAGCTAAAGGGTCCAACCTATTAGTCATGGCCTAGAGAGCCTACACATCCAAGGTCATTATGCTGCCCCTTCAGGAAGCGTGGCCACCATGCTAAATCATACCTGCTTCCTCACACCCTGGGCATGCAAATCAGTCATTGTCAATTCCTGCCAATATTTCTGTTTATTTCTACATGATGTCCCATCACTGGGATTGGATGTGGGATAATTCTGAGGACATCAAAGAGATAACAAATTTTCCTCACGGTTTGGCCAGAAGCGATTTCTCCCCACTTTGTGCATGCATGTGACTTTTGCATGTGTCTCATTGACCTCGACAATGGTCCCAGGATAAATTTCATCATCATATTTGATGACACCATTATCCAATGTTATCTTAACTTTCACAGTTGATTTCATCTGTTGTCTGAGCTTGTTGCCCTTTGGTGGTGTCAGAAAGGATGGGCTGAACATGAAATTAAAACATTTTTGTTGTGACATGTACACTCAAGAATCTCCTTAGTTGAGCAGAGACAGCTGACATCTCTGTAGATTACCTTTCCTGGTGTGAGAGTGATCATCTGATGGAGGCACATTGTTGAAGGAACCACTGGGAGTCATTTTGCATCTTCTGTACAGCTTTGTCCACAGCTTCCTCATCAATGTAGAACAGCTATATGGAGGTCTGGGCATTCAGTAGACAGTCATACAATTACTTGGCATTTGCAATTTATTATCCTTCACTGACCAATCTGTCTGCTGTTCTTTTTAAAACCCCACCCACTCCATCTGGAGCACCTTTTCCATGGCTTGCTTCAAAGAATCTCCATTAATCTCAGCCTATCTTGAAGCCCTTCCTGAACAACTCTGTGCTAAACATATAGAAGTTTATAAGTATAGATGGTATTGGGTGCATGGTCCATCACTAAAACAAATTCAACAAAGTTACTGATGTATGGTGGGATATCACATGATCTAACACATGGGACAGGTGTGTCCATATAGCAGGTGGACATTTTTCTTTTGATGCTAAGATGGTTGTGAAACACAAATGTTTGTCTACTCCACCCACATGAAGGATTCCCATATGCAGAGTCACTTGCTGCTGAGAGGATGTGAAGTGAATGGCCTGAATCGCTGCTGACAAATTGTACTTATAATTTTTTGGAAAAATCAATGTGAATCAAACACTTATGAGATTGATTGCTTTTCTTGAGCTCACAGTAGTGGATGTATTGCATTTTAATATTGAATTGATGCCTTGTGAAAACTCTCAGCTGGTTCTAGAACATATCAGTCATATCTCCTAGAGAACACTCCATCTAATTTTCCACAGTCATATGGACTGGTTGAGATTCTCTCACTTTCTTTGTTTTTCTTCCTCCTTTCTCCCAGTTCAGTTATCCACTGAAAAAAATCTCACTGGAGCCTCAGCACCATAGTCATGGTTTAGCTGATAGATATTGCTTCTGTATTTGGCACATTCTCCATACATGCATTCTTTGCTTGCAGGGTCACAAAATATTGAGTTTGCGACGATATCCAAGTTAGTTTGGGATAGTGTATGAAGCTTCTGCACAGGGAAGGATACGTTTTAATGAACTTATCAGGTTTCTCTGTCAGATATGGATAGGTGGACAACCCAGAAAGAACACATGCAACAGAAAAGTGGATATGACAGTTGACTTGATGGATTCTCAAGATGGAATTTGCTATGAAGATTTTTTACTGTATCATTTAGAAACCAATTCTGCATTTTTTCATTCCCCTTGTGATGTTTTTTCTTTTCTTTTCCTGCTGTCAAGTGGCTGACATCATCTCTCAAAAAGAATTCCTGTACCTTTTTTGGGACCTTACTTTTTGTTGATCGATATTTTCTTCTTTGAAAAGACAGTTCACTCTGTTTCCTCTTGCCAAACTGCTTTCTTCAAAAACCATGTGACGTCTGTGTTGTTTTCGGTATCACAATTTGAGATATCATCTGACGCACTCACTCTTCATTAGTGTCTTGGTACTTTTGTCTGATATTATTTAGCAGCACATTATGAAAAAAGATTGGATTGCAGATTACAGTTATTGGAACCTCTGCAGGGACTTTATGTCTTCCTATCTGATTCCGCATTTTTATTCGAGGGGATTCAGACATATGTGTCAGTCTTTGAAGGAGTTTCTGGTATTTTCAGACAGCGGTCATTTTCTTTTTCAGCAAAATCTTCAGGGCACACTCCTTACACCTTAAAAATAAGTTATATTTAAAAAACAAATGGGTAATTACTATTTAAAGGTGCACGTTGCAACTTTTTTATGGGCCAATACAAAAACAGAGCTCTTGAATAGCAGTTTGCAAGAGCTAGCATTCATTTTATATGTATTTTAAACCCATATGTTTAAAATTTTATTTGTAAACATTCAACTCAATTTTATTTATAGAGCACTTTAAAAAAACCACACTGGGTACCAAAGTTCTGTACATGGAGTTACAAAAAATAAATAAAATCACATACATACAGCTTAAGAAGGCAAAAAACTTTTTAAACCAATAAAACATGAATACGATAAAATTGACCTAATACAATTTATAATGCAATTAATTAAAGCTAGGGAAAATAAATATGTTTTTAAGGCCCCCTGGAAAGAGAATAGAGATGGAGATGATTTTATGACCAATGGAAGCTCATTCCATTCATGCCACCGCAAAAGCTCTTACCACCTTGAGTTTTTAGGCGAGATCGAGGAACTGACAGACACAGCTGATCACCAGTGCGGAGAGACCTTGAAGGTTGATGCAAGCTTATTAAAGCAGAGATGTACTCAGGTGCAAGACCACGAAGAGCCTTAAATACATAGAGCAACACTTTGTACTTGATTCTATATTGGATCGGAAACTAATGTAGTGAAATCAATAATGGGGTAATATGCTTTCTTTTCCTTGTTCCAGTTAAAAGCCTAGCAGCAACTGTTCCCTGGAAGCAGTGAAAAATATCTTCCTAAATTTACCTCACATCCCTTTTGACCAAAAACAATAAACTCTGACTTATCCTCATTTAATTGAAGAAAGTTGTTTGCCAGCCAACACTTCACATCGGCCATGCATTTATGCAGACTCAGAAGAAGGGTGCTTCCCATGTTTAATAGGAAAGTAAAGTTGAGAGTCATCAGCATACAGATGGTAGTGTATGCCATGCTTATCAAAGATCTTTCCTAATGGAAGCATTTAGAGGGAGAATAAAACGGGTCCCAAAATGGAGCCCTGAGGGAACCCACATGTTAAAGGAACAACTGATGAAGAACAGTTCTCTAAACAGACTGAAATTGTTCTACCCTTCAGATATGAAGAGACCCAATCCAAAGCTAACCCCTGAATACCAACCTGGTCTCTTAGGCCATTGATAAGAATGTCATGATTGACCGTATCGAAAGCGGCACTAAGATCCAGCAGCAGACGAACCAACCGGACTACCAGAATCCACACCAAATAAAATATCATTTTAAAAAAAAATTACAATTGTTGTTGCACTTAAGTCTGTTTTGTATACTATTCTGATGATAGTGAAACTTTGTATGACACTTTTTGTAACACTGTCTCCTTAAGATGATTCGCTTATGTTTTCCTCTTTTGTAAGTCGCTTTGGATAAAAGCGTCTGCCAAATGAATAAATGTAAATGTAAATGTAACTCTCAACAGAGCTGACTCTGTGCTTTGACCAGCTCTGAAGCCTGAATGAAATTTATCAAGCAAATTATTGATAGCTAAAAAATCATTTAATTGTGCAAGCACCGTCTTCTCTAATATTCTGCATATTATTCTATTAAAACATTAGAGTAAAACAGGCTTGTATTTTGAGCTATGTTGGGGTGAGAACAAAAAGAGCACATTGCCCATCTAGAAGTCCTACAGTTTTAAAGAAACAAAACAAAAAAAGGTACTTAGTGCACATTTAATTAAAATTTGTTAACAAACCATGCATAAATGACGTACCTTTAAGACACAACACCTTGGAAGAAACAGTTCAGTTTAGGGCTGGGTATCGAGTTCGATACATTTTAGGCACCGACCTAATTGCCTCTAAACAATCGAGTATCGAAAAACGTCATGACGTTCTGTACAAAATTTCGATACCTAAGGGGTTAATCTCGTCAACTTCAGTAATAAGCATGTAGCATGCTATATGTGCCGAAATCTCAAAGTGTTGGTGACTGGTTGTGTATAGCATCAAGGAAAAACTAGTATCAGAAAATGTTCCAGGACTGAGAATGTTATAAATAACATTGCTAACACTGTTCTACATTACAGAGAAATACTAAACCTAAACTAGATTAAAAAGTTTGAGTACAAACTTTAGGTTGACTTGAGAAAGCCTAGCATGAAAGTTTGTAGTTGTAAAAGTTTGAAGATTGAAGGTTTTTAGTTTGATGTCCTGAGTGAAATAAGTCATCCCAGAAGTCTCTATGATGTTCTGGTGCAGAGTTATGTGATTTGTTACTTGGCTGCTAGGGTAACCGCATCTGGTTGCTAGGCAGTTACCAAAGTGATACTCATAAGGCTCCTTGCAATCCTGAGTGAAATATGTCAACCCCTAAGTCTCTATGATGTTCTGGTTCAAAGATATGTGATTTGTTACTTGGTTGCTAGGGTAACCCTGTCTGGTTGCTATGCAGTTACCAGGGTGATACTTATCAAGCCTCCTTTTCATCCTGAGTGAATAAAGTCAACCCGGAAGTCTCTACAATTTTCTGTTGCAGAGATATGTGATTTGTTACTTGGTTGCTAGGGTAACCATATCTGGTTGTTAAGCAGTTACCAGAGTGATACTCAAAAGGCTCCTTGCAATCCTGTGTGAAATATGTCAACCCCTAAGTCTCTACGATGTTCTGGTTTCAAGATATGTGATGTGTTACTTGGTTGCTAGGTTAACCCTGGCTGGTTGCTAGGCAGTTACCAGGGTAATACTTTTCAAGCCTCCTTTCCATCCTGAGTGAATTAAGTCAACCCAGAAGTCTCTATGATTTTCTGGAGCAGAAATATATGATTTGTTACTTTGTTGCTAGGGTAACCCCATCTGGTTGCTAGGCAGATACCAAGGTGATACTTATCAAGCCTCCTTTCCATCCTGAGTGAATAAAGTCAACCCGGAAGCTATTATACTGTGGCTATGAATGTCATGGAGACTTCTGGGTCGACTTATTTCACTCAGGATGACAAGGAGTCATTTGAGTATCACCTTGCTAACTGCCTAGCAACTAGATGGGGTTACCCTAGCAACCAAGTAACAAATACCATATCTTTGCACCAGAACATTGTAGAGACTTCCGGGTTGAATTATACCCCATCTGGTTGCTAGGCAGTTAACAAAGTTATACTCATAAGGCTCCTTGCAATCCTGTGTGAAATATGTCAACTCCTAAGACTCTATGATGTTCTGGTTTCAAGATATGTGATTTGTTACTTGCTTGCTAGGTTAACCCTGGCTGGTTGCTAGGCAGTTACCAGGGTTATACTTTTCAAGCCTCCTTTCCATCCTGAGTGAATTAAGTCAACCCAGAAGTCTCTATGATTTTCTGGAGCAGAAATATATGATTTGTTACTTTGTTGCTAGGGTAACCCCATCTGGTTGCTGGGCAGATACCAAGGTGATACTTATCAAGCCTCCTTTCCATCCTGAGTGAATAAAGTCAACCCAGAAGTCTCTATGATTTTCTGTTGCAGAGATATGTGATTTGTTACTTGGTTACTAGGGTAACCACATCTGGTTGCTAGGCAGTTACCAGACTGATACATATCAAGGCTACTTTCCATCCTGAGTGAAATAAGTGAAACAAGAAGTCTCTACTATTTTCTGATGTATAGATATTTGATTTATTACTTGGTTGCTAGGGTAACCCCATCTGGTTGCTAGGCAGATAGCAAGGTGATACTCAAATGACTCCTTGCCATCCTGAGTGAAATAAATTAACCCGGAAATCTCTACTATTTTCTGGTGTATAGATATTTGATTTATTACTTGGTTGCTAGGGTAACCCCATTTGGTTGCTAAGCAGGTACTAAGGTGATACTCAAAAGACACCTTGCCATCCTAAGTGAAATAATTCAACCCGGAAGTCTCTACAATGTTCTGGTGCAAAGATATTGTATTTGTTACTTGGTTGCTAGGGTAACCCCATCTGGTTGCTAGGCAGTTAGCAAGGTGAAACTCAAATGACTCATTGCCATCCTGAGTGAAATAAGTCAACCCGGAAGTCTCCATGACATTCTGATCCTGAGATACCCATCTAAGCAATTTTGAATGGCAGTCAATGGGTTCTGGTTGCTAGGTTGCACTAAATGATGGACAGACAGACTGACAGACAGATAGACAGACAGATATGAGGAAAAAGGATGAATATAAAGAAATAGATAGAGAGAGATATATAAACATTGTATTGACATAGCAATATTGTAAAAACTGTGATTTAAATAAAGTTTGAAAGAATTTGTTAGAAATAAAGATTGATCAGAGTGGCCCTCATCACTTTAAGAGACAGACAGAAATAGAGATTTGATAGAAAAGCAGCCTAAAGCATATTTATGCCTTCTGTTGGTGGCTCATATTTGAATTTTGACAGTTGGTGTTGGCTCATCTGAACATTCCGTCAATGTAAGTGAATGGGATTTTTCCAGTCCAATCAGTTAGAAAAGATATAGCACACTATTCAGGATTAAAAAAGCTCTAGGAGGAGTTAGTCTTGATAATTTTGTCTCAGAATAATAATAATAATACTAGAATGTACATTTCCTGAAGAAAATGTGAGTGGTGCTTGCAGTGGCAAAACTCGCCACTCGGTTGCTAGAGTGTGGTACGTGATTGCATACGAGCCAACAAACATGTCTGTACGATGTTCTGGTACTGAGATATGACTTATTCATGTGTTTGTACGGTTACTAGGGTAATCTATATGGTTGCTATGGTGTGCTTATTCAGTTTATGGGATGATATTTAAAGAGTTGACAGTCTGAGTCTAAAAAAGCCGAACTCCATGTTTCTACTATTTTCTGGAGCTGAAATATGGCTTGTAAATGTTGTTTTTTTTTTTTTTATAGTTGCCTAAGTTGTTGCTAGGGCAATAGTTAGAAGTACTATGAAGTTATTATGTCACTACTTATTAGCTACTTTATAGGCCTTGTCAAAAGAGCCCAACCCCAAGTCTTTATGGCCTTCTGATCCAAAGATATAATCTCACAATTTTTGTGCCAATGTTAAGTCTATGGGATTTTTTTCGGCTGAGCCAAAAACCATGTCTGTACGATGTTGTGGGGCTGAAATATGGCTTCTATATGTTGCAATATGGTTTCTAGGTGGCTGTAAATGGTTGCTATGGTGTTTTGAGTGAACTATATATATATATATATATATATATATATATATATATATATATATATATATATATATATATATTTAAACTAAGTTCCATTTTTATTTATTATAAAGTCATAACAAGATTTCTAATCATCGTTTTAACGAGAAGTACTAATTTAGCCTATTTTATCAGTGCAGAGAATTTTGACGTTAATAAATGTATAGATCCGCAAGTTTTACTTGCGTTCATTAATGGTCCAGTGGTTGAATTTTTGCCAAGCATGTCAATTTAAAATTAAAGCTGCAAGCAGCGATGACGGGCCCAAGCCGGTGGCACCGCAACCCTGGTGCCTTTAGTTACCGGGCTCATTTCCACTTGGTGGCTTTCGGAAAACAAAGGATGATGGACACAGCAACAACTCAAAAATATAGCTGCAAGCAGCAATGCGATTCCTCCTCAAAATGGCAAATCATTTAAAATTGATCAATAGAGGGTTGGGGTTAAACCCTCCCAATGAAAAAATCCAAAAAACATGTCTTTCTGTCTGAATCCTAAACTAAACATTTTCAGTGTACAGGAAAATCCATCATGCCGGACCTTATGGATCCTGTAGGGTTTTTTGTTTACAATGAGAAATGAGGTATGTTCACCAGGTTTCAGAAAAACTAAATAAATGGGGTGGAAATACAATCACTTTGAAAAATTGACATTTGGGCATGGCCTGTACCGCCCCCTAAGGGCGAATGTGAGCCATTCTTGGTTTGTAGGTTCCTGTTGGCCTGTAGTATTAATGTACCAAATTAGAAAGTATTTGACAAAAAAATGTGCAATTTGGGAATGTCCTTTAGCACCCCCTAAGGGCAAATGTGAGACATTCTTGGTTTGTGGATTTCTGTTGGCCTGTAGTGTCAATATACCAAATTAGAAAATTTTTGACCATAAAATGGGAATTTTGGGCATAGCCTGTAGCGCCCCCTAATGGCGAATATGGGCAATTCTTTGTTTGTGGGTTCCTGTTGGCCTGTAGTATCAATGTACCAAATTAGAACATTTTTGACCAGCAAATGGGAATTTAGGGCGTGGCCTGTAGCGCCCCATAAGGGCGAATGTGGGCCACTCTTGGTTTGTGAATTCCTGTTGGCCTGTAGTATCAATATACAACATTAGAACATTTTTGCCCAGAAAATGGGAATTTTGGGCATGGCCTGTAGCGCCCCCTAAGGGCGAATGTGGGATATTCTTTACGCAGTACTTCAGAGTGATGTCATCTTGAAGTATATATATATAGGTCTATTTCTAACCCACACCTATAATATCACTTCTGAAGGCATGGATTTAACCACTGGAGTGGTATGGATTACTTTTATGCTGCATTTATTTGATTTTTGCAGCTTCTGAGTTCTGATCACCATTCAAGTCATTGAAAGGTCCAACAGGGTTGAGATAATCTTCTAAAAAGCTTAATTTGTGTTCACTAGAAGAAAGAAAACAATACACATCTGGGATGCAATGAGGGTGAGTATACGATGAGAGAAATTTATTTTTGGGGTGAAAACCATTTGTAGGCCTACTTTTTATTTACTTGGAAAATTGTTACTGTCTCTTTAAGAGGATTTTAAACGCATTTCATTCAAGGCACAGTCTGTGCGGCTTGTTTTAGTGAGTTTAATCTTTTGAGAACTGTGAAGTCTCATTATTTTCGTGCTGTTACATCTGTATTCATTTCAGAGATTACTTGATTGAGATTGTGAAACTACATACAACCGACAAACCTCCATGAAGATGCGAGTAAAAATGAGATGCCTCGCGCTGTCAGACACAACGCTGATAATCATTCTCGGAAGTGTTGATACTAGATTTCGATTCGCGATTTCTTCATCAACTGTTTATGTTCACTTGGGACAAAACAGACAATATATCATGTAATTTGACATTTTGTAGTATGAAATTGTCCGTTCAAACGCAAGAAGAAGCGAATGCGATCTCTCATCGGGGCTCGTGCGTTAGACGCGACGCATCTCGCGGTTTCACACAAAACTGCTCACAAACATTTATTTGAGTTGTTTTGTCATTTTTTTCCAGAAATAACTAGCAATACTCCTACAAATAAATGCTTCGTCACTAAAACGTTTTGACTTTCTATAGAAAATATAGACAACACACGTTCTTACCTTGCAAAAATCGCCTCAGTATTTAATTTGAAGCAGTAAATCCAACACTGGAGTAAATCTCTCGTGATATCACCTTTCCATTGAAATGAAGGAAGACGGTGATGACGATACAGTTATTATTCTTGCCCAGTAACCCCTTAACCAATCACATGTGCCTTTAGCTTGTATTGTCATGAGTATCTGGGCAGACTTCAGAAATAAAATCGGTGATCGGACGACGATGACACTGAGACAGGAACCATGGGAATAATTGTTCCCAAATTTGAACGCTCTGGCTGTAAATGGTTAAAGGTTGTTAAAAATTGTATCCTCCACTCAGTTGATGTATATATTGAGTGGGGACACATTGTTTGCCTTTTTTTCTGGGATTCGACTGCAAAAGAGCTCAAGCAACTGTTGAACTCAGTCCCTGCCCATTCTGGACTCAGACCTGTTGTAAATCATTGAACAATGAGGCTTGGATGCCATCTATTGGACATTTCTTGTAATTGCCACTCAGAGAATGAACAGACAGTGGATTAAACTTTAGTTTTTTAGGCTTTAGTTCTTTGTTGTATTCACCTGCTACGGCGTGTGTAACATTTTTCTGTCAACTCTGCATACAGGTGAAACTCGAAAAATTAGAATATCGTGCAAAAGTTAATGTAACCCATACTATGTTGAACACAAGAGGGCAGTATAGCCCTATGTATTACTTCACAAGACCCCCTCCCTTCCTACTCCTCACACACAAAGTCTTAGAGAGTGACTTGCAAAATTCTGACATTTTCTCCACATTCAAACCAAAATATCTGACTTTCTGTTGGTCGGAGCTAATGACTGTAAATTAGAAAGTTGTCCGGCTTGAGGAGAACTATATCAATACCAATTTTTGTACCTGTAGATGAAACTAACCCCCCACTTTTTTGTCAAAAGGTGGCGCTACTGAGCCCCTCACCACACCCATTTCTGAAACTTTGCACATGTCTACTGGCTAATAAATGTGACGTCTCTGTCGAGTTTCATGCAATTTCAAGTATGTTAAGAGTCTCAAAAGCATCAATAAAGAAAAGTAAAGTTTGAAGTGTTGCCACGGCAACAGTATCTAAGATATCAATAATCCTTTCACAGGTCTAAATCTGCCGTGTGTTTACATTATACACGTAAAGTTTGAAGCAAATCGGGTAAAAACAAGAGGGTGATTTCAAAGCATTTTGAAAGTGACACACTTCCTGCTGCCAGTTGGTGGCGCTATAACTTTGACTCACAATAGTCACATCCATGTGATCGGCCTCTTACAACGAACACACTGCTGAAGTTTCATCAAGATCTGTTAATTTATGCAGAAGTTATAACACACTTCCTGTCTCACTTTTCTCGCCATAAATTTGTTTCCTCGCCACGGCCAAACCGTTCGAGATATCAAAAATCCGCTGGCAATTTTTCATCCTCAATGTCTTGACTTCATGCTGACTGAGATTCGTGGCGATTAAATGATTTCTCTAGGAGGAGTATTTCAAATTCCATTGTATACGTTTTCCAAACAACCCTAAATAGCCGACTTCCTGTTGGGCTGAGGTAAAAAGTAAGAGCATGAAGTATATATGAAACGATGAGATCTATATGTGTACCGACTTTCATATTATTACATGCAAGTGTGTTTGATTTATGGACCATGGTTTCGGACCCCGTTCCAGGGGGCGCTGCTGAAACCCCCTGCCACGCCCGGGTACCATCTTCAGCCCAGCCCTGATGGCCGCAGGTTCTGACCCGTGTGCAAAGTTTCAAGAGTTTTAGAGCATGTTAAGGCCCCCAAAAGTGCCCGAATAGTCGATAAAATAATAATAATAATAATAATTAAAGCTGCAAGCAGCGATGACGGGCCCAAGCCGGTGGCACCGCAACCCTGGTGCCTTTAGTTACCGGGCTCATTTCCACTTGGTGGCTTTCGGAAAACAAAGGATGATGGACACAGCAACAACTCAAAAATATAGCTGCAAGCAGCAATGCGATTCCTCCTCAAAATGGCAAATCATTTAAAATTGATCAATAGAGGGTTGGGGTTAAACCCTCCCAATGAAAAAATCCAAAAAACATGTCTTTCTGTCAGAATCCTAAACTAAACATTTTCAGTGTACAGGAAAATCCATCATGTCGGACCTTATGGATCCTGTAGGGTTTTTTGTTTACAATGAGAAATGAGGTTTGTTCACCAGGTTTCAGAAAAACTAAATAAATGTGTTGGAAATACAAACACTTTGAAAAAATGACATTTGGGCATGGCCTGTAGCTCCCCCTAAGGGTGAATGTGAGCCATTCTTGGTTTGTAGGTTCCTGTTGGCCTGTAGTATTAATGTACCAATTTAGAAAGTATTTGACAAAAAAATGTGCAATTTGGGAATGGCCTTTAGCGCCCCCTAAGGGCGAATGTGAGACATTCTTGGTTTGTGGATTTCTGTTGGCCTGTAGTGTCAATATACCAAATTAGAACATTTTTGACCAGCAAATGGGAATTTAGGGCATGGCCTGTAGCGCCCCCTAAGGGCGAATGTGGGCCATTCTTGGTTTGTGGATTCCTGTTGGCCTGTAGTATCAATCTACAAAATTAGAACATTTTTGACCAGAAAATGGGAATTTTGGGTATGGCCTGTAGCGCCCCCTAAGGGCGAATGTGGGCCATTCTTGGTTTGTGGATTCCTGTTGGCCTGTAGTATCAATATACAAAATTAGAACATTTTTGACCAGAAAATGGGAATTTTGGGCATGGCCTGTAGCGCCCCCTTAGGGCGAATGTGGGATATTCTTTACGCAGTACTTCAGAGTGATGTCATCTTTAAGTATATATATATATAGGTCTGTATCTAACCCACACCTATAATATCACTTCTGAAGGCATGGATTAAACCACAGGAGTGGTATGGATTACTTTTATGCTGCATTTATGTGATTTTTGTAGCTTCTGAGTTCTGATCACCATTCAAGTCATTGAAAGGTCCAACAGGGTTGAGATAATCTTCTAAAAAGCTTAATTTGTGTTCACTAGAAGAAAGAAAATAATACACATCTGGGATGGAATGAGGGTGAGTATACGATGAGAGAAATTTATTTTGGGGGTGAAAACCATTTGTAGGCTACTTTTTATTTACTTGGAAAATTGTTACTGTCTCTTTAAGAGGATTTTAAACGCATTTCATTCAAGCCGTCAAGCCGTCTTTGCGGCTTGTTTTATTGAGATATAATCTTTTGAGAACTGTGAATCTCATTATTTTCGTGCTGTTACATCTGTATTCATTTCAGAGATTAATTGATTGAGATTGTGAAACTACATACAACCGACAAACCTCCATGAAGATGCGAGTAAAAATGAGATTCCTCGCGCTGTCAGACACAAAGCTGATAATCATTCTCGGAAGTGTTGATACTAGATTTAGATTCGCGATTTCTTCATCAACTGTTTATGGTCACTTGAGACAAAACAGACAATATATCATGTATTTTGACATTTTGTTGTTATGAAATTGTCCGTTCAAACGCAAGAAGAAGCGAATGCGATCTCTCATCGGGGCTCGTGAGTTAGACGTGACGCTGCTCGCGGTTTCACACAAAACTGCTCACAAACATTTATTTGAGTTGTTTCGTCATTTTTTTTCCAGAAATAACTAGCAATACTCCTACAAATAAATGCTTCGTAACTAAAACGTTTTGACTTTCTATAGAAAATATAGACAACACGTTCTTACCTTGCAAAAATCGCCTCAGTATTTAATTTGAAGCAGTAAATCCAACACTGGAGTAAATCTCTCGTGATATCACCGTCCCATTGAAATGAAGGAAGACGGTGATGACGATACAGTTATTATTCTTGCCCAGTAACCCCTTAACCAATCACATGTGCCTTTAGCTTGTATTGTCATGAGTATCTGGGCAGATTTCAGAAATAAAATCGGTGATTGGACGACGATGACACTGAGACAGAAACTATGGGAATAATTGTTCCCAAATTTGAACGCTCTGGCTGTAAATGGTTAAAGGTTGTTAAAAATTGAATCCGCCACTCAGTTGATGTATATAGTGAGTGGGGACACAGTGTTTGCCTTTTTTCTGGGATTCGACGGCAAAAGAGCTCAAGCAACTGTTGAACTCAGTCCCTGCCCATTCTGGACTCAGCCTGTTGTAAATAATAGAACAATGAGGCTTGGATGCCATCTATTGGACATTTCTTGTAATTGCCACTCAGAGAATGAACAGACAGTGGATTAAGTTTTAGTTTTTTAGGCTTTAGTTCTTTGTTGTATTCACCTGCTACGGCGTGTGTAACATTTTTCTGTCAACTCTGCATACAGGTGAAACTCGAAAAATTAGAATATCGTGCAAAAGTTAATGTAACCCATACTATGTTGAACACAAGAGGGCAGTATAGCCCTATGTATTACTTCACAAGACCCAACCTCCCCCCTCCCCTACAAACTCACAGAGTCTCAGAGAGTGACTTGCAAAATTCTGACATTTTCTCCACATTCAAACCAAAATATCTGACTTTCTGTTGGTCGGAGCTAATGACTGTAAATTAGAAAGTTGTCCGGCTTGAGGAGAACTATATCAATACCAATTTTTGTACCTGTAGATGAAACTAACCCCCCACTTTTTTGTCAAAAGGTGGCACTACTGAGCCCCTCACCACACCCATTTCTGAAACTTTGCACATGTCTACTGGCTAATAAATGTGACGTCTCTGTCGAGTTTCATGCAATTTCAAGTATGTTAAGAGTCTCAAAAGCATCAATAAAGAAAAGTAAAGTTTGAAGCGTTGCCACGGCAACAGTATCTAAGATATCAATAATCCTTTCACAGGTCTAAATCTGCCGTGTGTTTACATTATACACGTAAAGTTTGAAGCAAATCGGGTAAAAACAAGAGGGTGATTTCAAAGCATTTTGAAAGTGACACACTTCCTGCTGCCAGTTGGTGGCGCTATAACTTTGACTCACAATAGTCACATCCATGTGATCGGCCTCTTACAACGAACACACTGCTGAAGTTTCATCAAGATCTGTTAATTTATGCAGAAGTTATAACACACTTCCTGTCTCACTTTTCTCGCCATAAATTTGTTTCCTCGCCACGGCCAAACCGTTCGAGATATCAAAAATCTGCTGGCAATTTTTCATCCTCAATGTCTTGACTTCATGCTGACTGAGATTCGTGGCGATTAAATGATTTCTCTAGGAGGAGTATTTCAAATTCCATTGTATACGTTTTCCAAACAACCCTAAATAGCCGACTTCCTGTTGGGCTGAGGTAAAAAGTAAGAGCATGAAGTATATATGAAACGATGAGATCTATATGTGTACCGACTTTCATATTATTACATGCAAGTGTGTTTGATTTATGGACCAAGGTTTCGGACCCCGTTCCAGGGGGCGCTGCTGAGCCCCCCTGCCACGCCCGGGTACCATCTTCAGCCCAGCCCTGATGGCCGCAGGTTCTGACCCGTGTGCAAAGTTTCAAGAGTTTTAGAGCATGTTAAGGCCCCCAAAAGTGCCCGAATAGTCGATAAAATAATAATAATAATAATAATAATAATTAAAGCTGCAAGCAGCGATGACGGGCCCAAGCCGGTGGCACCGCAACCCTGGTGCCTTTAGTTACCCCGCTCATTTCCACTTGGTGGCTTTCGGAAAACAAAGGATGATGGACACAGCAACAACTCAAAAATATAGCTGAAAGCAGCAATGCGATTCCTCCTCAAAATGGCAAATCATTTAAAATTGATCAATAGAGGGTTGGGGTTAAACCCTCCCAATGAAAAAATCCAAAAAACATGTCTTTCTGTCTGAATCCTAAACTAAACATTTTCAGTGTACAGGAAAATCTATCATGCCAGACCTTATGGATCCTGTAGGGTTTTTTGTTTACAATGAGAAATGAGGTATGTTCACCAGGTTTCAGAAAAACTAAATAAATGGGGTGGAAATACAATCACTTTGAAAAATTGACATTTGGGCATGGCCTGTACCGCCCCCTAAGGGCGAATGTGAGCCATTCTTGGTTTGTAGGTTCCTGTTGGCCTGTAGTATTAATGTACCAAATTAGAAAGTATTTGACAAAAAAATGTGCAATTTGGGAATGTCCTTTAGCACCCCCTAAGGGCAAATGTGAGACATTCTTGGTTTGTGGATTTCTGTTGGCCTGTAGTGTCAATATACCAAATTAGAAAATTTTTGACCATAAAATGGGAATTTTGGGCATAGCCTGTAGCGCCCCCTAATGGTGAATATGGGCAATTCTTTGTTTGTGGGTTCCTGTTGGCCTGTAGTATCAATGTACCAAATTAGAACATTTTTGACCAGCAAATGGGAATTTAGGGCGTGGCCTGTAGCGCCCCCTAAGGGCGAATGTGGGCCACTCTTGGTTTGTGGATTCCTGTTGGCCTGTAGTATCAATATACAAAATTAGAACATTTTTGACCAGAAAATGGGAATTTTGGGCATGGCCTGTAGCGCCCCCTAAGGGCGAATGTGGGATATTCTTTACGCAGTACTTCAGAGTGATGTCATCTTGAAGTATATATATATAGGTCTATTTCTAACCCACACCTATAATATCACTTCTGAAGGCATGGATTTAACCACTGGAGTGGTATGGATTACTTTTATGCTGCATTTATGTGATTTTTGTAGCTTCTGAGTTCTGATCACCATTCAAGTCATTGAAAGGTCCAACAGGGTTGAGATAATCTTCTAAAAAGCTTAATTTGTGTTCACTAGAAGAAAGAAAACAATACACATCTGGGATGGAATGAGGGTGAGTATACGATGAGAGAAATTTATTTTTGGGGTGAAAACCATTTGTAGGCCTACTTTTTATTTACTTGGAAAATTGTTACTGTCTCTTTAAGAGGATTTTAAACGCATTTCATTCAAGGCACAGTCTTTGCAGCTTGTTTTAGTGAGTTTAATCTTTTGAGAACTGTGAAGTCTCATTATTTTCGTGCTGTTACATCTGTATTCATTTCAGAGATTACTTGATTGAGATTGTGAAACTACATACAACCGACAAACCTCCATGAAGATGCGAGTAAAAATGAGATGCCTCGCGCTGTCAGACACAACGCTGATAATCATTCTCGGAAGTGTTGATACTAGATTTAGATTCGCGATTTCTTCATCAACTGTTTATGTTCACTTGGGACAAAACAGACAATATATCATGTAATTTGACATTTTGTAGTATGAAATTGTCCGTTCAAACGCAAGAAGCAGCGAATGCGATCTCTCATCGGGGCTCGTGCGTTAGACGCGACGCATCTCGCGGTTTCACACAAAACTGCTCACAAACATTTATTTGAGTTGTTTTGTCATTTTTTTCCAGAAATAACTAGCAATACTCCTACAAATAAATGCTTCGTAACTAAAACGTTTTGACTTTCTATAGAAAATATAGACAACACGTTCTTACCTTGCAAAAATCGCCTCAGTATTTAATTTGAAGCAGTAAATCCAACACTGGAGTAAATCTCTCGTGATATCACCTTTCCATTGAAATGAAGGAAGACGGTGATGACGATACAGTTATTATTCTTGCCCAGTAACCCCTTAACCAATCACATGTGCCTTTAGCTTGTATTGTCATGAGTATCTGGGCAGACTTCAGAAATAAAATCGGTGATCGGACGACGATGACACTGAGACAGGAACCATGGGAATAATTGTTCCCAAATTTGAACGCTCTGGCTGTAAATGGTTAAAGGTTGTTAAAAATTGTATCCTCCACTCAGTTGATGTATATATTGAGTGGGGACACATTGTTTGCCTTTTTTCTGGGATTCGACTGCAAAAGAGCTCAAGCAACTGTTGAACTCAGTCCCTGCCCATTCTGGACTCAGACCTGTTGTAAATCATTGAACAATGAGGCTTGGATGCCCTCTATTGGACATTTCTTGTAATTGCCACTCAGAGAATGAACAGACAGTGGATTAAACTTTAGTTTTTTAGGCTTTAGTTCTTTGTTGTATTCACCTGCTACGGCGTGTGTAACATTTTTCTGTCAACTCTGCATACAGGTGAAACTCGAAAAATTAGAATATCGTGCAAAAGTTAATGTAACCCATACTATGTTGAACACAAGAGGGCAGTATAGCCCTATGTATTACTTCACAAGACCCCCTCCCTTCCTACTCCTCACACACAAAGTCTTAGAGAGTGACTTGGAAAATTCTGACATTTTCTCCACATTCAAACCAAAATATCTGACTTTCTGTTGGTCGGAGCTAATGACTGTAAATTAGAAAGTTGTCCGGCTTGAGGAGAACTATATCAATACCAATTTTTGTACCTGTAGATGAAACTAACCCCCCACTTTTTTGTCAAAAGGTGGCGCTACTGAGCCCCTCACCACACCCATTTCTGAAACTTTGCACATGTCTACTGGCTAATAAATGTGACGTCTCTGTCGAGTTTCATGCAATTTCAAGTATGTTAAGAGTCTCAAAAGCATCAATAAAGAAAAGTAAAGTTTGAAGTGTTGCTACGGCAACAGTATCTAAGATATCAATAATCCTTTCACAGGTCTAAATCTGCCGTGTGTTTACATTATACACGTAAAGTTTGAAGCAAATCGGGTAAAAACAAGAGGGTGATTTCAAAGCATTTTGAAAGTGACACACTTCCTGCTGCCAGTTGGTGGCGCTATAACTTTGACTCACAATAGTCACATCCATGTGATCGGCCTCTTACAACGAACACACTGCTGAAGTTTCATCAAGATCTGTTAATTTATGCAGAAGTTATAACACACTTCCTGTCTCACTTTTCTCGCCATAAATTTGTTTCCTCGCCACGGCCAAACCGTTCGAGATATCAAAAATCCGCTGGCAATTTTTCATCCTCAATGTCTTGACTTCATGCTGACTGAGATTCGTGGCGATTAAATGATTTCTCTAGGAGGAGTATTTCAAATTCCATTGTATACGTTTTCCAAACAACCCTAAATAGCCGACTTCCTGTTGGGCTGAGGTAAAAAGTAAGAGCATGAAGTATATATGAAACGATGAGATCTATATGTGTACCGACTTTCATATTATTACATGCAAGTGTGTTTGATTTATGGACCAAGGTTTCGGACCCCGTTCCAGGGGGCGCTGCTGAGCCCCCCTGCCACGCCCGGGTACCATCTTCAGCCCAGCCCTGATGGCCGCAGGTTCTGACCCGTGTGCAAAGTTTCAAGAGTTTTAGAGCATGTTAAGGCCCCCAAAAGTGCCCGAATAGTCGATAAAATAATAATAATAATAATAATAATAATAATAATTAAAGCTGCAAGCAGCGATGACGGGCCCAAGCCGGTGGCACCGCAACCCTGGTGCCTTTAGTTACCGGGCTCATTTCCACTTGGTGGCTTTCGGAAAACAAAGGATGATGGACACAGCAACAACTCAAAAATATAGCTGCAAGCAGCAATGCGATTCCTCCTCAAAATGGCAAATCATTTAAAATTGATCAATAGAGGGTTGGGGTTAAACCCTCCCAATGAAAAAATCCAAAAAACATGTCTTTCTGTCTGAATCCTAAACTAAACATTTTCAGTGTACAGGAAAATCCATCATGCCGGACCTTATGGATCCTGTAGGGTTTTTTGTTTACAATGAGAAATGAGGTATGTTCACCAGGTTTCAGAAAACTAAATAAATGGGGTGGAAATACAATCACTTTAAAAAAATGACATTTGGGCATGGCATGTAGCGCCCCCTAAGGGCGAATGTGAGCCATTCTTGGTTTGTAGGTTCCTGTTGGCCTGTAGTATTAATGTACCAAATTAGAAAGTATTTGACAAAAAAATGTGCAATTTGGGAATGGCCTTTAGCGCCCCCTAAGGGCGAATGTGAGACATTCTTGGTTTGTGGATTTCTGTTGGCCTGTAGTGTCAATATACCAAATTAGAAAATTTTTGACCATAAAATGGGAATTTTGGGCATAGCCTGTAGCGCCCCCTAATGGCGAATATGGGCAATTCTTTGTTTGTGGGTTCCTGTTGGCCTGTAGTATCAATGTACCAAATTAGAACATTTTTGACCAGCAAATGGGAATTTAGGGCGTGGCCTGTAGCGCCCCATAAGGGCGAATGTGGGCCACTCTTGGTTTGTGAATTCCTGTTGGCCTGTAGTATCAATATACAACATTAGAACATTTTTGACCAGAAAATGGGAATTTTGGGCATGGCCTGTAGCGCCCCCTAAGGGCTAATGTGGGATATTCTTTACGCAGTACTTCAGAGTGATGTCATCTTTAAGTATATATATATAGGTCTATTTCTAACCCACACCTATAATATCACTTCTGAAGGCATGGATTTAACCACTGGAGTGGTATGGATTACTTTTATGCTGCATTTATTTGATTTTTGTAGCTTCTGAGTTCTGATCACCATTCAAGTCATTGAAAGGTCCAACAGGGTTGAGATAATCTTCTAAAAAGCTTAATTTGTGTTCACTAGAAGAAAGAAAACAATACACATCTGGGATGCAATGAGGGTGAGTATACGATGAGAGAAATTTATTTTTGGGGTGAAAACCATTTGTAGGCCTACTTTTTATTTACCTGGAAAATTGTTACTGTCTCTTTAAGAGGATTTTAAACGCATTTCATTCAAGGCACACTCTGTGCGGCTTGTTTTAGTGAGTTTAATCTTTTGAGAACTGTGAAGTCTCATTATTTTCGTGCTGTTACATCTGTATTCATTTCAGAGATTACTTGATTGAGATTGTGAAACTACATACAACCGACAAACCTCCATGAAGATGCGAGTAAAAATGAGATGCGCTGTCAGGCACAACGCTGATAATCATTCTCGGAAGTGTTGATACTAGATTTCGATTCGCGATTTCTTCATCAACTGTTTATGTTCACTTGGGACAAAACAGACAATATATCATGTAATTTGACATTTTGTAGTATGAAATTGTCCGTTCAAACGCAAGAAGAAGCGAATGCGATCTCTCATCGGGGCTCGTGCGTTAGACGCGACGCATCTCGCGGTTTCACACAAAACTGCTCACAAACATTTATTTGAGTTATTTTGTCATTTTTTTCCAGAAATAACTAGCAATACTCCTACAAATAAATGCTTCGTAACTAAAACGTTTTGACTTTCTATAGAAAATATAGACAACACACGTTCTTACCTTGCAAAAATCGCCTCAGTATTTAATTTGAAGCAGTAAATCCAACACTGGAGTAAATCTCTCGTGATATCACCTTTCCATTGAAATGAAGGAAGACGGTGATGATGATACAGTTATTATTCTTGCCCAGTAACCCCTTAACCAATCACATGTGCCTTTAGCTTGTATTGTCATGAGTATCTGGGCAGACTTCAGAAATAAAATCGGTGATCGGACGACGATGACACTGAGACAGGAACCATGGGAATAATTGTTCCCAAATTTGAACGCTCTGGCTGTAAATGGTTAAAGGTTGTTAAAAATTGTATCCTCCACTCAGTTGATGTATATATTGAGTGGGGACACATTGTTTGCCTTTTTTCTGGGATTCGACTGCAAAAGAGCTCAAGCAACTGTTGAACTCAGTCCCTGCCCATTCTGGACTCAGACCTGTTGTAAATCATTGAACAATGAGGCTTGGATGCCATCTATTGGACATTTCTTGTAATTGCCACTCAGAGAATGAACAGACAGTGGATTAAACTTTAGTTTTTTAGGCTTTAGTTCTTTGTTGTATTCACCTGCTACGGCGTGTGTAACATTTTTCTGTCAACTCTGCATACAGGTGAAACTCGAAAAATTAGAATATCGTGCAAAAGTTAATGTAACCCATACTATGTTGAACACAAGAGGGCAGTATAGCCCTATGTATTACTTCACAAGCCCCCCTCCCTTCCTACTCCTCACACACAAAGTCTTAGAGAGTGACTTGCAAAATTCTGACATTTTCTCCACATTCAAACCAAAATATCTGACTTTCTGTTGGTCGGAGCTAATGACTGTAAATTAGAAAGTTGTCCGGCTTGAGGAGAACTATATCAATACCAATTTTTGTACCTGTAGATGAAACTAACCCCCCACTTTTTTGTCAAAAGGTGGCGCTACTGAGCCCCTCACCACACCCATTTCTGAAACTTTGCACATGTCTACTGGCTAATAAATGTGACGTCTCTGTCGAGTTTCATGCAATTTCAAGTATGTTAAGAGTCTCAAAAGCATCAATAAAGAAAAGTAAAGTTTGAAGTGTTGCCACGGCAACAGTATCTAAGATATCAATAATCCTTTCACAGGTCTAAATCTGCCGTGTGTTTACATTATACACGTAAAGTTTGAAGCAAATCGGGTAAAAACAAGAGGGTGATTTCAAAGCATTTTGAAAGTGACACACTTCCTGCTGCCAGTTGGTGGCGCTATAACTTTGACTCACAATAGTCACATCCATGTGATCGGCCTCTTACAACGAACACACTGCTGAAGTTTCATCAAGATCTGTTAATTTATGCAGAAGTTATAACACACTTCCTGTCTCACTTTTCTCGCCATAAATTTGTTTCCTCGCCACGGCCAAACCGTTCGAGATATCAAAAATCCGCTGGCAATTTTTCATCCTCAATGTCTTGACTTCATGCTGACTGAGATTCGTGGCGATTAAATGATTTCTCTAGGAGGAGTATTTCAAATTCCATTGTATACGTTTTCCAAACAACCCTAAATAGCCGACTTCCTGTTGGGCTGAGGTAAAAAGTAAGAGCATGAAGTATATATGAAACGATGAGATCTATATGTGTACCGACTTTCATATTATTACATGCAAGTGTGTTTGATTTATGGACCAAGGTTTCGGACCCCGTTCCAGGGGGCGCTGCTGAGCCCCCCTGCCACGCCCGGGTACCATCTTCAGCCCAGCCCTGATGGCCGCAGGTTCTGACCCGTGTGCAAAGTTTCAAGAGTTTTAGAGCATGTTAAGGCCCCCAAAAGTGCCCGAATAGTCGATAAAATAATAATAATAATAATAATAATAATAATAATAATAATAATAATAATAATCCTAAGGAAAACAATAGGGCCTTCGCCTTTTCAGGCTTGGGCCCTAATAATAATAATAATAATAATAATAATAATCCTAAGGAAAACAATAGGGCCTTCGCCTTTTCAGGCTTGGGCCCTAATAATCCTAAGGAAAACAATAGGGCCTTCGCCTTTTCAGGCTTGGGCCCTAATAATAATAATAATAATAATAATAATAATAATCCTAAGGAAAACAATAGGGCCTTCGCCTTTTCAGGCTTGGGCCCTAAAAATAAAAAATATGTTACAATGTCCAGCAATCTAGAAATAGTACATTGGGTTGAATTTATCGTTTAATGAGATCTACTAGTATATATGTAGCTAAACCATTTAGGTTTTTTTTTTTTTACTCATCCAAACAGAATATGCTCATCAGTGGTTGCATATCAAGCAGGGACGCTTAAGTGCGCATTTTGTTTTGTGATTCCACCCAAAGGTCACAACAGATGCGCAAGAGGTTGATGTGATGTTCGTTACCACGACTACCGTCTGTGCGTCCCTTCTTCTGTATCCTGCTAGTAGCAAATTAAAATATCGTGCATCTCAGGCTATAATTTAATACTTAGCAACAGTGCGTATTATATTATTTTTATTGTTTTAAATGGCACAACTTACTTGTTTCTGTGAAGGACCCAGTAGAGAATGCATGCGCAGTTACTTTACACACAGGCACTTAACTCTGACACCCCATTGATCGCACTGCACATAAGTACTTCTTTTTTTTTTGGTTGAAATAATAATAATAATAATTAAATTATATTTAATTTTCATTGTTTTTCAACTTCATTTAAATTTGTAGTTGAAATAAAAATAAATAAGAGTATTTTAAAGTTTAGAATTAAGAAATTAGAAAATTATATGACAATACCATACCACACCACCTGGTCATAACAGCGATCACCGGAAGCCACTAATGCTCATCAGGTCGCATAATTTATTGGAATACGAATATAAATAATGATTCTGTCTAAATGTATCAATATTCCTCAAATTATGCACACTTCTGGATTAAAAAAACATATTGATGCTGCACAGTGAAGACACATAAGCAGGAACAGACGTGTCTGCATATGTATGCATGATGTCATTCTTTTAAAAACATCAAACTTTGATTGATTGTTGATATCCTGTAAATGTTGTGGTCTTGATTTTTAAGTATATAAAGCTAATTTAAATATAAGATTTTAAATGACCCTCTTACCATCTGTGAATTTACCTGGATACTCTGAAGTTCACAAGAAAATATTCTTAATGTGTAAAATTCAATAAAGACAAAAATACTGGATGTGCCAATTCAAACAAAATGTTTATTTGAAAGATTTTGAAAAAATATCTTTACAGCATTACCTCTAAGATTATAAAAATGAAAACAGAAATGCATTAATGTTGCAATTAATAATACAATTTATAATTGATGACATAGCTTATCTGATAACTTATTTTACACAATACTAACATTTATGTTGTAAATTCTTCACTTTCAAATTTCTTGTTTTAAATTCTTCACTTTTATCATTTCTGACCCTCAAGCTTTAATTTTGGCAGAATACTCAATATTCAATTGGCTGGTTCCTGAAAAACATCAAAATCAAAATTAGATTAAAATATAACATTTCCATCCAAATGTGGTTATGAAAAGCAGTAGTACACTGACTAGAGCAAAATCTTTTAACACTTACCTTTAGAAGATATATTGCACACTCATATCTGGACAGGACTGCTATTGTCTCCCAATTCTTCCTGCAACTTTACAGAAGGGCACATATTAATCATAGAAAAGCAAGGGACTGCATATCCAGTACAAATTGTCACAAATTGTATAGATTGAACATAAATTCAAGGTAATATGTTATAAGGTCAAAATCAAATACATTACAATGGTGCCTTGCTACTTCTCTCTTTACCTTGCTGTGTCTTTTACTGCTCTGACTGTCTGTGTCCTCCCTGGAGCTGTCACACTACTCCTTCCTTCCTTCCTGCTGCTGAGGTTGCTCCTTCCTCGTAGCTCAGTGGCATAAACCCTTGACATCACCTAACCACAATCTCTAACGCCACAATCTCATCGCAACCCGACCATACGAGCCAACCCGTTTGACTAAGGCCGTCGAAGCCCCACTGGTGTCGTTATAAAGCAGGCTCAGTGGCAACGGTTCCGTATGGCATACTACCTACCGCAATACACAACAATACCGGTCCATCACAAAAACTCATTTACGCAAAATACAGTACACAGGATTGTGATAACTATGATAACTATGCAACACACCCGACTGAAGGCACAAATCCGGATGAGAGATGTAAATATGATCCAATAGAGTGTTCTTTTTAGTTGTTGCTGTGGTGATCAGTTGAGTGTATCCTTTAGACTGAAACAATTCCAGAACACTTTTATTCCCTGCGTAGAGGAGATCCTCATTCAAATCTCCACAGATTAGTACGGGACGTTCGTCCACTATGTCCAAATAATCCAATAGACTCTTCAAGTTTTTCAAGAACTCTTCATATCCGTAGTGTGGTGGCCTGTACACAGCAGCGATTGTTGCTTTGATCGGGCTATCTACTTTGATGACGACATACTCCAGATCGGTCACATTTTGTACAAACTGCCTAGGCTGAGCTGAAATATGCTCTTTGCAATATATTGCGACTCCACCACCAGATTTATTCGCAATTTCTTGGTGTGTCGAGTAGGAGACATGTCTGTTGCGCATAAATGCGTTGTATCCTTCCAATTGGACGTGGGGTGTAATGAGTGATCCGGTCAGGTGAGTTTACGTCATGCAAAGAATATCCGAAAGAAGCAGTTCATGATGGCATCTGATATCTTCAATATGGGATGACAGTCCTTCTGTGTTGTGATGAATGATTTTAAGCATTTGATCCATTTTGGTTTCCCTCACCTGCTGCAAAAGTGGCATGATTCCTTTGAATGTCGCTCTTGTCATGTTTCCCAACGAGGCTGTGACTGTAGGATCAGCATATATCTTCTTTTCATTGAAGTCCATAATGTGTAATCCACAAAGCGATGTCGTTCTGCTGAGGGCAACATAGGCCATTCCCGGCTCGAAAATCTTCTTCAGTGACACCACGGCATTCTCCATTGTCATGCCTTGGACTTTGTGAGCTGTGCAGGCGTAGGCTAACTTGATGGGGAATTGTCGACGAACTGCTCCTTTCCTTAGATTTTCTCTCGATTTAAACCAAGTCGTCTTCTTCACCTCGCACCCTTTTGCGGTGTTTCTTGCCTGCGCTTGGATTGTCGAGCTGAAGTCCTAGCATTTGTACGGTGTTGATCGCATCTTTTATCTTATTGACAATATTTGCAATCTTTCCAAAACGCCCACTGACAATTCCATCTTCGACATCCAGATTCCTAGTCACCATTATGCGTACTCCCAATGCAATTTGTATGGTGTCAGACAAGTCATCTTTAATTCCTGAGACAGTCTTGTTTTGTCTCTTCATCCCTCCTGTTCTTGGGTCTTTCCTGTAGTCTTCGGCATCGATGGTAATGATGTCAGTGTGAAGAGCATGGATTGTTTCAGAATTGTGTCTGTGAACTTCCTTGTTGATGGCAAATACGTGCAGTGCATTACACGGGCAGTCTTTGGGTCCTTCACAGCCTGAAGTAACAAAGCTCTATCTCCTTCGGCAAGATCGTCGATCTTCTGCTTCACCCGTAGACAGTTTAAAAGTTGGGCAAAAGCCAGGTCTTCTTTCTGACGCATGATCTCAGTGAGGGTAATCATTTGGAAATTGTCTTTCCAGAAGTCCAGGACATCCTTTTCGTACACACAGAGTGGTTTGGCTTTACCCAGAGGTGGCAGTTGGTAAAAGTCACCCACGGCGAGGACAGAGATTTCCCCGAAATGTTTCTTGCTGCCTTTGATTTGCTGACATCTCCAGTTTATGTAGGCAAAATCATGGACACTTCGTCGATGATAAGAATCTCCACGTCGCGTAGTCTTGCTCGTAGTTCATCTAAGGCATTTCCAAGTCCTTGATATGGTGGCTTCAGATTCTTTGGAAGTTTTAAGATGGAATGCAGTGTTTTACCGGAAATATTGAATGCTGCCGTTCCAGTAAACGCACTCAAGAGCACCGTAGGCACGGAGAGATCTCCTTCCTCCCGTAGTCGAGGCAGTTGTCGCAGAATCTTGGTCGTTCCATGTATATGCACTTGATGACGTGTGATTTGCCACAACCAGCACCACCTGACACGAAGTAGAAAAACTGTTCCGGATTATGACCCCACACACGCTTCTGACACCACTGGTAGACAGTGTAGAATATGGCTGCCTGCGTCTCATTTAGACTTCTAAACAACTTCCTAACAAATTCAATGGTCATCTGCGGTGCCTCAATTTGTGGCACGACTCTGTCTCCATGTTCAAGAATCTGAAATTCTGGAACATCATCTTGTTCATTCTCATCATCCGGATTGATGTCTTGCCTTTCTGCAACACACTCCAAACGATCCACTTCTATTTCAGGTGCAAAAGCGGTCCATGCGTTCTCAGATGCCCTTGCTGTTGCAGCTGATCGAATGCCTTATCCACCTCATCGCTGTGTTTTTAAAAATTTTTCTTGTGTGCTTGCACTACGGCACAGACAGGCATCAGCAAATCAGGGTGAGTAGGTAGTTCCACAGATGCACTCTTGTAAAACGTCTCATATGTTGGAAATCTAGGAGGTTTTAGCTGTTCGTTGATCCGATGTGGCATATAAAGCTTAAGTAATCTACTATAAAACTTTTCGGGTTGTTTCTCCTCTGAAAAACGTGCATACCTAATAACTGCAGCCTTCCCAGATGTTCTTTTCTGAAAAAAACCCATGCCGTTGAGCAACCGGTGAACATTCTTGCCTTTCGTTTGCTGACCATAGACGATACGGCACTCCTATGCAAAATCTTTTCAAAGTCACGAGTTTGAGGCCTTGCTCTGTATTTATCTATTATCCCTGACATCCAGACATCCTCCGAATCGGGATTTTTATTTTGTAGGACACTAAGGGGAAGACTCGTCTTTAGCGTGTCATCATCTGTCGGTATGAACACAATGCTTCGTGAACACTTCTTCAACGGTAAGCTGCATGTTCGTGCCACAGACTCCTGAGCACTAACTTGCCTGTGTTTGGAGTAGACTTGCATTATCTGCTTCATTTCATCTTCCTCGCTAACGTTCGTCTCATGCACTCTCTTGATTACGTTCTTAAGTAAATCGCCCATTTCATGTTCCGGCTTGGAAATATACGAAAGCATATACATAACGCAGCAAAAAGCGTCAAGAACGAACTGAATGTCCATATTAGCGTTCCATGCCCTCAACAAATCGGGATTGTATCCATTCACCCAAGACTCCTTCGGATCACGCTTCAGCAGAATCACGTTGGCATTGGACGTTCTCATTGTAGTCATCGATGGACAACTTACACTTTGTCAGTAGCTCTGACAAGCTGTCAAAGGAGGCTTGGGGATCGTTCAACAGATCCCACACTGCCTTGAGTTTTGTCCTGGCTTCGCTCATTGCCTTTTGAGCAGCCTCCCGTCTCAACTTCCTTCTGTCTGCTTGTTTTTGGGCTTTCTCGTGCTCTTCTTCAGGACGCTGTGGTTGTGTGGTTTTAGACGCAAACATGCAGTTTCCAGATGGAGAAGTGTCAGTGTCATCCTCTTCTTCAGGACGCTGTGGTCGCGGCCGAGTGATCGTGGTGCTAGACACTGGTAGTTTGGGGAACCCAAATCTACATAATAAATTCCCTTTCTTACATGACTTTGAGTGGTTCCTGCTGTGAAGCTGAACCTCTGTGACGATTTGGTGAAGCTCTGGATCAGCCGAGGAATCGGGCAACTGGCAGGTTATGTTGAGGTCAATAAAGTCACAAACATCCTTATCGGAGCCCTTTTCAAACTCGGGTGCGTCCTTTATCCAAACAAGAAGATGGATATGTGGGCTTCCTCTAGCTTGAAACTCTACTCGGTAAAAGTAGTCCTCAACTTTACCAATGGGTTGGGCAGGCGACAAAAGCAGATGAGTCATTAGCGCATTCACCCGTTTCTCAAACATGCGCATGACAGTGACAGGGTTGCTTCGGAGGATTTCACACTTTGTCGTCCAGTCAAGCTCTGAAAAGTTGACGTGTTCACCTTGCTGGGCCTTGATTGCTGTTATAACTTCAGGCCATCTCATTTCGGCTGCACTGAATGTGCAAAAAAACGTAGGGGTTCCTAACTGTCTGATCATAGCCTGTAGATCTCGCAAAGTTTTCTCCCAATACGATGGAGAGCCTCTCAGTGGTTGCATGAACCGTGTGGCGTCTCTGTTGTGTACCAATCTTTCAATCTCCCGCTTGTCTTGAAGCAGTCTGTTCAAAATTTTTCGGCCATCTCTTGTGATAGGTTTGCCTTTTTGCAACTGGATAGACATGCTGTTTCTAGCTAGTTGCGTTTCCGTTACAAACTGTGCAAAGAAAAGATAACTCTGATCTTTTGCAAAACGCGTGTCCACGCAGAACAATCTTGCGTTGAAATACATACTGGGAGATACTGAAATTTGTCTTTCCTCGTCAGTTGAATTCTGTCCAGTGGGGAATTGAACAGGGAACGCCATGGCTTCCAGCTTTGGGATTTTGAAAAATCCAACAGGCTTGTGTCCTTGTGCAGGTGCGATACTAAATATTCCCTCACCGTATGACAAGATCTCCTGTCCGATGTCAGGCGGCTGCATGCACGTGTGTCTAATGTGAGGCCGGGTCGAAGCTCATCCTTTTCCTCAACGCTAACTTGTTGCTCATCCTGCTCAGCAACATCGACTTCTTGTTGCTTCTCAGAGACATCAGCTTCCTCATCTAGGGGACTTTCAAATACAGCAGTTTCTCTTATGGAGATATCCCTGTATTCCAAATGCATTGCTTTCAGCTTCGATAAAGCTGCAAGCACATTGTGCATATTCACAGTCTGGAACTGCTGGTATCCTTTAAACTTAACATGTCTCTTTAGCTTCACCTGCAGCAGCTGGGCCTCACTTCTCGGTCTTGGCAGAGAGTTGACAGTCTTCTCCATCTCGGAGGGCACACACACAACGGCACCATGTACTGCTCTCTGCTGTCCTTTTGGTAATGCAACTATTTTTGCAAATGGTAACATTTTTGCAATGAGTTGACATTCAAGGACATTTAATTCCTCCAATTCCACAGGGATTGGTGGCAACTCCAGTTTGTTGGCTGCTGCAATTGAAGACATCTGTCCTCTCTTAAGATGGCAGTCACAAGTGTGGCAAATCCATTCCTGTCTTCTCTCTTCTGGAACTATGCAGGAACCTGAGCAGGCACTATCGCAAGCATGAAGATACTTCCCGGTTAAGCAAGACGCAGCAACATGAAAGTTTTTGTCATATCTCGTTCTATTACAGACCCTGACTTGATCAGGAAACAGGGCTCTGTGACAGACTGTGCAGACATGTGTAGGGCCTTTCTGAGTCTTACACCGGAATGTATGTTTAGCACTTTCCATCTCTTTGCTAACCAAAGGCTGGGGTCTTTCCTGGCTGGAACGGATGTAAGGTTTATATTTATTTTTTATCCGGAGTGCGCATTGCAACCGATGAAGAACATGATATGCAGCATCGCCAACACATTTCTGGGTCTTGCGTAGGGTACATCGCAGGATGTGATGTGCTCTGAACTCTGGGTCACCAGCATATCTCTTAACCATGTATTCTTTCTTCTTCTTCTGGAAGAGTGCATCTGTGCTGTACCTTTTCATCACGTATTCTTTCTTCTTCTTCTGGAAGAGTGCATCTGTGCTGTACCTTTTCTTCACGTATTCTTTCTGCTTCTTCTGGAAGAGTGCATCTGTGCTGTACCTTTTCTTCACGTATTCTTTCTGTTTCTTCTGGAAGAGTGCATCTGT
Source organism: Moxostoma hubbsi (assembly GCA_032164185.1). Taxonomy (NCBI): domain Eukaryota; kingdom Metazoa; phylum Chordata; class Actinopteri; order Cypriniformes; family Catostomidae; genus Moxostoma; species Moxostoma hubbsi. The sequence goes on along the minus strand of JAVLUX010000011.1, from coordinate 47,076,536 downwards.
GCTGTACCTTTTCTTCACGTATTCTTTCTGCTTCTTCTGGATGAGTGCATCTGTGCTGTACCTTTTCTTCACGTATTCTTTCTGCTTCTTCTGGATGAGTGCATCTGTGCTGTACCTTTTCTTCACGTATTCTTTCTGCTTCTTCTGGAAGAGTGCATCTGTGCTGTACCTTTTCTTCACGTATTCTTTCTGCTTCTTCTGGAAGAGTGCATCTGTGCTGTACCTTTTCTTCACGTATTCTTTCTGCTTCTTCTGGAAGAGTGCATCTGTGCTGTACCTTTTCTTCACGTATTCTTTCTGCTTCTGGATGAGTGCATCTGTGCTGTACCTTTTCTTCACGTATTCTTTCTGCTTCTTCTGGAAGAGTGCATCTGTGCTGTACCTTTTCTTCACGTATTCTTTCTGCTTCTTCTGGAAGAGTGCATCTGTGCTGTACCTTTTCTTCACGTATTCTTTCTGCTTCTTCTGGATGAGTGCATCTGTGCTGTACCTTTTCTTCACGTATTCTTTCTGCTTCTTCTGGAAGAGTGCATCTGTGCTGTACCTTTTCTTCATGTATTCTTTCATCATCTTCTGGAAGACAGAAGTCCTGTACCGTCTCAAAATGTACCATTTCATTTTGTTTTGGAAGAGAGCATCCTGATTTTACTTTACCTTAATTGCTTCTTTTTTCTTTGATCGGCATTGCAAAGAAGTGTCATACCTCTGTCTATCATAATCCCTTTTTTTATGTCTTCTGGTGGCATAAGATGCAGTCGTGTCCTTAGGTTCTCCGGCTAGTTGTGAAATTTTAAATGTTTTACAGATTTCTTTTCTTCTCCTGTGCTTATTTGTTTTATCTACCACATCTTTGTTTACAGCTCCTGAGCAAACAAGATTTACTTTGGCTCCAACATTTGTTACTGGTTCTTGTAGAGGTGAAATCACTTGTGATACCGGTTCACAAACAGATGGTGAAGGCAGTTGGACAGACTGTTGCTCCGTTTCGAATGATACAGGCATGAATTCATAGCTGGTCTCATCACCACGATCCCGGAAGATCTTGAGAACTCTGTCTGCCATGTCACTCAGGTGGGTGAAAGTCAACATGACAGCAGTTCCATGACCAGTAGGATGGGGCAAGCCTGCAGCAGTCCTTGAGTGAGAATCAAAGTATCCATACCTTCCAGATCTGTCTCTGAATACAGCAATACACTCTGGAGCAACAAGGAGCAAAGCATGCCTGACATCTGTGGAGAGACACTGTAGCCTTTCAGTGAGAGGAATCCACCACCCTTTAGTGCCAGGGGTCCCTCTGGCTCTGAGGTATCCAAACATCACTCCTGACTTCAGCACATTGTGTGTCTGGTTAAATGAGGAAACACTTAGAGGTACTTCCTCCATTGTCAGATGGTTGCGATTAAACCGTCTTTCAGCAATAAGCTGCAATTTAATGCCGACATATAATGCATTTCCCTCCTCTAAAACCCTATCAAGGTCAGGCATCTTGAACGTATCCCTTCACTCTGGTTGGCCAAAAATGTCAACGCTACACACGTGCACTGATGATTTCTTGAGAAACTATCATACCTATCATCACCCTGACAATGAGATGCCTGCACAGACATAACCCTGGGTGCAATATCACCACCTTCTGCATATGTTCTACCCGAAAACTGAGCTACAGCAGCACTGGTGCTTGCCTGTTCAACCTGTAAATAATAATTCATGACAATAGGCTGCTGGTCAAAATTAGTGTTATAGAATCCGTGTTAAATTTTAAATCACACTTCATAGTGTTTGGGACAAAGACATTTTTGATAAACAGTTTTAAAGATAAACTAAAAAACAAAATAAAAGGCAAAAAATGTGTTTGTAAATTAGATATCAATAGTACCCAGTTAATACTGGAGGGTCTGGTCTGTTCATCCTCCAGGTCCTCCTTTCGCCGACGCATTTTTTGAGCCTGAGATCTCTTTCCTCTCCGCGGCATCCTTTAAAATATGAAGAGATAAAAAGAATAATTCTTGACAAATTTATCTGACTAATTTGAGTGAACTAAGAAACTTCTAAAAGTAGAGATTTCACTTTTCAATACTCAAATCATCAAAAGTAACCATGGATTTCTTTGTAATCCTCAAAAGTAATGCATATTAAAATACATTTATTTGTTAGTGAAATTCATTTTAACAGGACATTCTCCCTTTGATAGGCACATACTCTGAAACTTCTCCCGATGTAACAGCTATTGAGCTTGAAAAGATAAAACCTGTAGTACTCTCAGGAGAGAAAAAAAACAGTTAAGCAACAATGAAAGAGACACTGTGTAAACTTGTAAAATGCAAGAATGTTTTTTTTTTTGGGGGGGGTATGAAATTAAATTAACTGCTCTCTGTAGAAAACAGCAAAACACAAGGGACCTGTAAAGAAACAGAACAGAAACAGACATATTAGGGCACAGGGACAACAATTATAATGATGTGATGAAAATGTCATAGTACACCTTAAGAAACAAATATTAATACTAACCAAGGAGAAGAGTGCAGCAGAAAATGCAGGTTGTGCACTGATCAGTCAGTCTGGATTAATAACAAATATAGCTGCAAGCAGCAATGCGATTCCTCCTCAAAATGGCAAATCATTTAAAATTGATCAGTAGAGGGTTGGGGTTAAACCCTCCCAATGAAGGAATACAAAAAACATGTCTTTCTGTCTGAATCTTAAACTAAACATTTTCAGTGTACAGGAAAATCCATAATGCCGGACCTTATGGATCCTGGAGGCTTTTTTGTTTACAATGAGAAATTAGGTATGTACACCAGGTTTCAGAAGAACTCAATAAATGGGGTGGAAATACCATCACTTTGAAAAAATGAAATTTGGGCATGGCCTGTAGCGCCCCCTAAGGGCGATTGTGGGCCATTCTTGGTTTGTGGATTCCTGATGGCCTGTAGTATCAATGTACCAAATTATGAAATTTTGGAACAGAAAATGAGAATTTTGGGCATGTCCTATAGCGCCCCCTAAGGGTGAATGTGGGCCATTCTTGGTTTGAGGGTTACTATTGGCCTGTAGTATCAATGTACCAAATTAGTACATTTTTGAACAGAAAATGAGAATTTTGGACATGGCCTATAGCGCCCCCCTAAGGGTGAATGTGGGCCATTCTTGGTTTGTGGGTTCCTGTTGGCCTGTAGTATCAATGTACCAAATTTGAAAATGTTTGACCAGAAAATAGGACTTTAAGGCATAGGCTGTAGTGCCCCCTAATGACGAATATGGGCAATTCTTGGTTTGTGGATTCCTGTTGGACTGTAGTATCAATGTACAAAATTAGAACATTTTTGACCAGAAAATGGGAATTTTGGGCGTGGCCTGTAGCGCCCCTTAAGGGCAAATGTGGGCCATTCTCGGTTTGTGGATTTCTGTCGGCCTGTAGTATCAATATACCAAATTAGAACATTTTTGACCATAAAATGGGAATTTTGGGCATGGCCTGTAGCACCCCCCCCCCCCCCCAACCCCCCCCCCCCCCCTAAGGGCGAATGTGGGCCATTCTTGGTTTGTGGATTCCTGTTGGCCTGTAGTATCAATATACCAAATTAGAACATTTTTGACCAGAAAATGGGAATTTTGGGCATGGCCTGTAGCGCCCCCTAAGGGAGAATGTTGGATATTTTTACGCAGTACTTCAGAGTGATGTCATCTTGAAGCATGTTAGGTTTGAAAAACCATTAGTCAAAATTACATTTGATTTATTGACACATGTATATTGATAAAATGTGGACATTTACATAAACACGCCCCTTTCAGCCATTTTGTATCGTATTCATTTTTCCTAAGTAACGTTTTCAAAGAAATCAATTCTACATATGTGTACCAAATTTCAAGTCAATTGGAGCTACGGTTCAGGAGAAGAAGAGTTTTGTAGGTTTTTGCAAATTTTCACGTTACAGGAAAATCCATCATGGCGGAAGTTATGGGTCCTTGAGGCTTTTTTGTTCCCCATGAGAAATGAGGCATGTACACCAAGTTTCAGTATAATTGGAAAAATGGCGTAGAAATGCCATCACTTTGAAAATATTTTTTTGGGCGTGGCCTGTAGCACCACCTATGGGCGAATGTGGTCCATTCTTGGTTTGGGGGTACCCGTTGGCATGGAGTATCAATGTGCCAATTTAGGAAATTTTTGACCAGTGACTTTGAGATATTGGGGCTCAAGGAGAATAATAATAATAACTAGAATGTACATTTCCTGAAGAAAATGTGAGTGGTGCTTGCCGTGGCAAATCTCGTCAAATAGCATTTTCTAACTTGTTTCTAAGCACTAAAATAAAGGTCATAGAATGTTGCTAACACGTGTTTTTCATGATGGTAGCACATTTTTAGAATGTTTTAGCACTTCGCTAAGCGAAGCTAGCATGTGTTAGCACGATGTTAGCACGTTTTTAACATGTTTTAGCAATTCCCTAGGCAATGCTAACATGCATTAGCATAATGCTAGCACGTTTTAACATGTTTTAACACTTCGCTACACGATGCCAGCATGTTTTATCATGATGTTAGCATGTTTTTAGCATGTTTTAGCACTTCGCTAGGCGATGCCAGCATGTATTAGCATGATGCTAGCACGTTTTTAGCATGTTTTAACACTTCGCTAGGCAATACTAGCATGTGTTAGCATGTTGTTAGCACGTTTTTAGCATGTTTTAGCACTTTGCTAGGCAATGCCAACATGTGTTAGCATGATGCTAGCACATTTTTAGCATGTTTTAGTACTTCGCTATGCGATACTAGTATGTGTTAGCATGTTGCTAGCACGTTTTTAGCATGTTTTAGCACTTCGCTAGGCGATGCCAACATGTGTTAGCATGATGCTAACACATTTATAGCATGTTTTAGCACTTCGCTAGGCGATGCCAGCATATGTTAGCATGATGCTAGCTAATTTTTAGCATGTTTTAGGGTGTGGCTATGAAGATTTTTATTGGCTGCATGATAAAATAAATGCTCTGAGGGAGAGAGAGACGCAGGGCTGACAGGCCCTTTTTTGTCTGTGTGTGTGAAAATGTCAGTTGGGATTTAAATTTCTGAACATTCCGCAATGTAAAGTCAATGGGACTTTTTTGGCCGCTTTTTCGTCCGCTGTTCGAACATCGTACACCCGATCGCTTAGAAAAGATATAGCACACCTCTCCTCAATGAGCCGCACGATTTGATGCCTCACTCAGGGGTCTATTCCAAAAGCTGCGGGAGGAGTAGCGTGCCAAACTATGTGTGGAATAATAATAATAATAACTAGAATGTACATTTCCTGAAGAAAATGTGAGTGGTGCTTGCCGTGGCAAAACTCGTCAAATAGCATTTTCTAACTTGTTTCTAAGCACTAAAATAAAGGTCATAGAATGTTGCTAACACGTGTTTTTCATGATGGTAGCACGTTTTTAGAATGTTTTAGCACTTCGCTAGGTGAAGCTAGCATGTGTTAGCATGATACTAGCACATTATTAGCATGTTTTAGCACTTCGTTTGGCAATGCTAACATGTGTTAGCATGATGCTAGCATGTTTTTAACATGTTTTAGCAATCCCCTAAGCAATGCTAACATGCATTAGCATAATGCTAGCACATTTTAACATGTTTTAGCACTTCGCTAGGTGAAGCTAGCTTGTGTTAGCATGATACTAGCACGTTTTTAGCATGTTTTAGCACTTCGCTAGGCGATGCTAACATGTGTTAGCATGATGCTAGCACGTTTTTAACATGTTTTAGCAATCCCTTAAGCAATGCTAACATGCGTTAGCATAATGCTAGCACGTTTTAACATGTTTTAGCACTTCGCTAGGCGATGCCAGCATGTGTTAGCATGATGCTAGCACATTTTTATCATGTTTTAACACTTCGCTAGGCAATACTAGCATGTGTTAGCATGTTGTTAGCACGTTTTTAGCATGTTTTAGCACTTCGCTAGGCGATGCTAACATGTGTTAGCATGATGCTAGCACGTTTTTAACATGTTTTAGCAATCCCCTAAGCAATGCTAACATGCATTAGCATAATGCTAGCACGTTTTAACATGTTTTAACACTTTGCTAGGCAATGCCAGCATGTGTTAGCATGATGCTAGCACGTTTTTAGCATTTTTTAACACTTCGCTAGGCAATACTATCATGTGTTAGCATGTTTTTAACACGTTTTTAGCATGTTTTAGCACTTCGCTAGGTGATGCCAACATGTGTTAGCATGTTGCTAGCACGTTTTTAGCATGTTTTAGCACTTCGCTAGGTGATGCCAACATGTGTTAGCATGTTGCTAGCACATTTTTAGCATGTTTTAGGGTGTGGCTATGAAGATTTTTATTGACTGCTTGATAAAAGAAATCCTCTGAGGGAGAGAGAGAGAGAGAGACGCAGGGCTGACAGGCCCTTTTTTGTCTGTGTGTGTGAAAAAGTCAGTTGGGATTTAAATTTCTGAACATTCCGCAATGTAAAGTCAATGGGATTTTTTTGGCCGCTTTTTCGTCCGCTGTTCGAACATCGTACACCCGATCGCTTAGAAAAGATATAGCACACCTCTCCTCAATGAGCCGCACGATTTGATGCCTCACTCAGGGGTCTGTGACAAAAGCTGCAGGAGTAGCGCGCCAAACTTTGTGTGGAAAAATAATAATAATTATAATAATAATAATAAGTATGCAAGAGAACAATAGTGATGCTTTGCCTATGGCAAGCACCACTAACTAGATTAAAAAGTTTGAGTACAAACTTTAGGTTGGCTTGAGAAAGCCTAGCATAAAGTTTGAAGTAGTTGTAAAAGTTTGAAGATTTAAGGTTTTTAGTTTGATGTAATTATAAGTAGTAGTTTTCAAAGTTCAAAGTTTAGAGATTATAAAACCATTCAGTCTATCAAATAGATAGATAGATAGATAGATAGATAGATAGATAGATAGATAGATAGATAGATAGATAGATAGATATTGACCATCAGATAGATAGATAGACAGATAGACAGATAGAGTATGACCCACAGATAGATAGATAGATAGATAGATAGATAGATAGATATTGACCATCAGATAGATAGATAGATAGATACATAGATAGATATTTACCCTCAGATAGATAGATAGATAGATAGATAGATAGATAGATAGATAGATATTGACCCTCAGATAGATAGATAGACAGATAGATAGATAGAGTATGACCCACAGATAGATAGATAGATAGATAGATAGATATTGACCCTCAGATAGATAGATAGATAGATAGATAGATAGATAGATAGATAGATAGATAGATAGATAGATATTGATCCTCAGATAGATAGATAGATAGATAGATAGATAGATAGATAGATAGATAGTCATTGACCCTTAGATAGATAGATAGATAGATAGATAGATAGATAGATAGAGTATGACCCACAGATAGATAGATAGATAGATAGTTATTGACCCTCAGATAGATAGATAGATAGATAGATAGATAGATATTGACCCTCAGAAAGATAGATAGATAGATAGATAGAGTATGACCCACAGATAGATAGATAGATAGATAGATAGATAGATAGACAGATAGATAGATAGATAGATAGATAGATAGAGTATGACCCACAGATAGATAGATAGATAGATAGATAGATAGATAGATAGAGTATGACCCACAGATAGATAGATAGATATTGACCCTCAGATAGATAGATAGATAGATAGACAGATAGATATTGACCCTCAGAAAGATAGATAGATAGACAGATAGATAGATATATTATTTTTTACTTGGTTGCTAGGGTAACCCAATCTGGTTGCTAGGCAGTTTCCAGGGTGATCCTTATCAAGCCTCCTTTTCATTCTGAGTGAATAAAGTCAACCTGGAAGTCTCTACGATTTTCTTTTGCATAGATATGTGATTTGTTACTTGGTTGCTAGGGTAACCATATCTGGTTGATAGGCAGTTACCAGAGTGATACATATCAAGGCTACTTTCCATTCTGAGTGAAATAATTCAAACAGGAAGTGTATACGATTTTCTGGTGCAGAGATATGTGATTTGTTACTTGGTTGCTAGGGTAACCCCATCTGGTTGCTAGGCAGTTACCAACGTGTTACTCATAAGGCTCCTTGCAATCCTGTGTGAAATATGTCAACCCCTAAGTCTTTATGATTTTCTGGTTCAAAGATATGTGATTTGTTACTTGGTTGCTAGGGTAACCACATCTGGTTGCTATGCAGTTACCAACGTGTTACTCATAAGGCTCCTTGCAATCCTGTGTGAAATATGTCAACCCCTAAGTCTTTATGATTTTCTGGTTCAAAGATATATTATTTGTTACTTGGTTGCTAGGGTAACCCCATCTGGTTGCTATGCAGTTACCAGGGTGATACTTATCAAGCCTCCTTTCCATCCTGAGTGAATAAAGTCAACCCGGAAGTCTCTATGATTTTCTGTTGCAGAGATATGTGATTTGTTACTTGGTTGCTAGGGTAATCGCATCTGGTTGCTAGGCAGTTACCAGAGTGATACATATCAAGGCTACTTTCCATCCTGAGTGAATCAAGTCAACCTGGAAGCTACTATACTGTGGCTATGAAGATTTTAGGTCATTACTTATTGGCTGCTTGATAAAAGAAATCCTCTGAGGGAGAGAGAGAGGGAGAGACGCAGGGCTGACAGGCCCTTTTTTGTCTGTGTGTGTGAAAACGTCAGTTGGGATTTAAATTTCTGAACATTCCGCAATGTTAAGTCAATGGGAGTTTTTCCGAGTTTTGATCGTCATTTTTAGGAAAACCGTAAGTCCAATCAGTTAGAAAAGATATTGCACACTATTCGGGATTAGTCTGAAGGTCTGTGCCGAGTTTGGTGCATGTAGCTTAAAAGCTCTAGGAGGAGTTAGATTTAGAAATTTAGTCTCAGAAGAATAATAATAATATTAAGTTTAAATAGGATTTCAGTAAGTTGGCTTTCTCAAGCCAACCTAACTAGAATGTACATTTCCTGAAGAAAATGTGAGTGGTGCTTGCCGTGGCAAAATTTCTTACCACAATGTCCCACCTACTGCCCAAAGATGAAAGAGGCCACCCCCATGACAGTAGGATGTTCTGGTGCAGAGATATTGGTGTTGTTCCATGGTTGCTTGGGAAACCCATCTGGTTGATATGCAGTTACTAAGGTGACAGCCACCAATGCTACTTGCCATCCTGAGTAAAATTATACAACCCGGAAGTCTCTACAATTTTCTAGTACAGAGATATGTGATTTGTTACTTGGTTGCTAGGGTAACCCCATCTGGTTGCTAGGCAGTTACCAAAGTGATACTCATGAGGCTCCTTGAAATCCTGAGTGAAATAAGTCAACCCTTAAGTCTCTGTTATTTTCTTGTGCAGAAATATGTGATTTGTTTCTTGGTTGCTAGGGTAACCCCATCTGGTTGCTAGGCAGTTACGAAAGTAACATCCAACAATGCTCCTTGCCATCTTGAGTGAAATAAGTCAACCCGGAAGTCTCTGTGATTTTCTTGTGCAGAGATATGTGATTTGTTTCTTGGTTGCTAGGGTAACCCCATCTGGTTGCTAGGCAGTTACCAAGGTGACAGCCAACAATGCTCCTTGCCATCCTGAGTGCAATAAGTCAACCCGGAAGTCTCTGTGATTTTCTAGTACAGAGATATGTGATTTGTTTCTTGGTTGCTGGGGTAACTCCATCTGGTTGCTAGGCAGTTACCAAAGTGACAGCCAACAATGCTCCTTGCCATCCTGAGTGAAATAAGTCAACCCGGAAGTCTCTGTGATTTTCTTGTGCAGAGATATGTGATTTGTTTCTTGGTTGCTAGGGTAACCCCATTTGGTTGCTAGGCAGTTCCCAAAGTAACATCCAACAATGCTCCTTGCCATCTTGAGTGAAATATGTCAACTCGGAAGTCTCTACAATTTTGTAGTGCAAAGATATGAGATTTGTTACTTGGTTGTTATGGTAAACCCTTCTTGTTGCTAGGCAGTTACCAGGGTGATATTTATCAAGTCTACTTTCCATCCTGAGTGAAATAAGTCAACCCAGAAGTCTCTACGACAATCTGATCCTAAGATACACATCTTAGTGATTTTGAATGGATGGCAATTGTGTTTTGTTGCTAGGGTGCTTTAAATGGTTGCTAGGGCGTGGCTAAGTAGTTCACATGATGAATGCTGAAGACTGATTACTCACCCAATGAAAACAAAGCAACTATCATGTCTCTAGGACATTCTGATCTGAAGATATCTTACTGTAATTGAAATCAATAAATTTGGTTGCTAGGGTGCTCTAAATTGTTGCTAGGGAGTGGCTTGGCAGCTGGCAATGATGAAACTCCAAAGGCTGCTTGTCAGTATGAATGATATAAACCAACTCCCATGCCTCTGTGACATTCAGAATGGAAGATATCTCTCTTTGGATTTTGGTTGCTAAGGTGCTCGAAAATGGTTGCTAGGGAGGGGCTAGGAAGTGTTGAGGGGATTCATGATTGGCTGTTTTACTGCCCCAAGTCAAACGAGACCACCCTTGTGTTTCTATGATAATTCAGTCCGGAGATATCCCTTTGATCTCTTTCAATGGAAGTCTATGGGACTTGTTGCTAAGGTGCTCTAAATGGTTGCTAGGGCATGGCTTGATAGCTTCACAATGATCCTGAGAGACTGATTGGTCGTCTGAGTAAAATGAGCCCGCCCCCTTGTCTCTAAGACACTGTGATCCAGAGTTATGTTCAATACAAAATGACATTTCATGGGCCGTCCTACACCATAGACTTAACATTGGGGCAACTTTGGGCAGCTCCTGCCCCCCAGGGGTGCAACTTTTACTCCATTGTGAGGTATGTTCTCACAGAGCCTGTCAGCCTCTTCAAATGTGGTAAATCACACATCTCTGTGAAATCCTCGCTCTGAGCTATGACTCGTCAAAGTTCAGCTCAATGTTAAGTCAATGGGATTTTTTGCCCAATTTTTTGCCCCTGGGGCAAACACCGTACCCCCGATCGCTTAGAAAAGATATAGCACACCTCTCCTCAATGAGCCGCACGATTTGACGCCTCACTCAGGGGTCTGTGACAAAAGCTGCGGGAGTAGCGCGCCAAACTTATGTCCGGAATAATAAAAAGAAGAAGAAGAAGAAGAAGAACTAGAATGTACATTTCCTGATGAAAATGTGAGTGGTGCTTGCCGTGGCAAAATTTCTTACCACAATGTCCCACCTACTGCCCAAAGTTGAAAGAGGCCACCCCCATGACAGTAGGATGTTCTGGTGCAGAGATATAGGTGTTGTTCCATGGTTGCTAGGGAAACCCATCTGGTTGATATGCAGTTACTAAGGTGACAGCCACCAACGCTACTTGCCATCCTGAGTAAAATAAGTCAACCCGGAAGTCTCTACTTTTTTCTAGTACAGAAGTATGTGATTTGTTACTTGGTTGCTAGGGTAACCCCATCTGGTTGCTAGGCAGTTACCAAGGGGCAAGCCAACAATGGTCCTTGCCATCCTAAATGAAATAAGTCAACACGGAATCACTACAATTTTCTGGTTCAGAGATATATGATTTGTTACTTGGTTGCTAGGGTAACCCCATTTGGTTGCTAGGCAGTTACCAAGGTGACAGCCAACAATATTCCTTGCCATCCTGAGTAAAATAAGTCAACCCGGAAGTCTCTGTGATTTTCTTGTGCAGAGATATGTGATTTGTTTATTGGTTGCTAGGGTAACCCCATCTGGTTGCTAGGCAGTTACCAAGGTGACAGGCAACAATGCTCCTTGCCATCCTGAGTAAAATAAGTCAACCCGGAAGTCTCTGTGATTTTTTTGTGCAGAGATATGCGATTTCTTTCTTGGTTGCTAGGGTAACCCCATCTGGTTGCTAGGCAGTTACCTACGTGATACTCATAAGGCCCCTTGCAATCCTGTGAGAAATATTTCAACCCCTATGTCTCTACGATGTTCTGGTTCAAAGATATGTGATTTGTTACTTGGTTGCTAGGGTAACCCCATCTGGTTGCTAGGCAGTTATCAAGGTGACAGGGAACAATGCTCCTTTCCATCCTGAGTGAAATAAGTCAACCCGGAAGTCTCTACGTCATTCTGATCCTAAGATACACATCTTAGTGATTTTGAATGGATGAGTATGCAAGAGAACAATAGTGATGCTTTGCCTATGGCAAGCACCACTAATAAGTATGCAAGAGAACAATAGTGATGCTTTGCCTATGGCAAGCACCACTAACTAGAATAAAAAGTTTGAGTACAAACTTTAGGTTGGCTTGAGAAAGCCTAGCATGAAAGTTTGAAGTAGTTTTTAGTTTGATGTAATTATAAGTAGTAGTTTTCAAAGTTCAAAGTTTAGAGATTATAAGACCATTCAGTCTATCAAATAGATTTGATAGATAGATAGATAGATAGATAGATAGATAGATAGTCATTGACCCATAGATAGATAGATAGATAGATAGTCATTGACCCATAGATAGATAGATAGATAGATAGATAGATAGTTATTGACCCTCAGATAGATAGATAGATAGAGTATGACCCATAGATAGATAGATAGATAGATAGTTATTGACCCTCAGATAGATAGATAGATAGATAGATATTGACCCTCAGATATATATATATATATATATATATATATATATATATATATATATATAAATATATAGATAGACAGATAGATAGATAGATATATTATTTTTTATTTGGTTGCTAGGCAGTTTCCAGGGTGATCCTTATCAAGCCTCCTTTTCATTATGAGTGAATAAAGTCAACCCAGAAGTCTCTACGATTTTCTTTTGCATAGATATGTGATTTGTTACTTGGTTGCTAGGGTAACCATATCTGGTTGATAGGCAGTTACCAGAGTGATACATATCAAGGCTACTTTCCATTCTGAGTGAAATAATTCAAACAGGAAGTCTATAGGATTTTCTGGTGCAGAGATATGTGATTTGTTACTTGGTTGTTAGGGTAACCCCATCTGGTTGCTAGGCAGTTACCAAAGTGTTACTCATAAGGCTCCTTGCAATCCTGTGTGAAATATGTCAACCCCTAAGTCTTTATGATGTTCTGGTTCAAAGATATGTGATTTGTTACTTGGTTGCTAGGGTAACCGCATCTGGTTGCTATGCAGTTACCAGGGTTGTACTTATCAAGCCTCCTTTCCATCCTGAGTGAAAAAAGTCAACCCAGAAGTCTCCGCGATTTTCTGTTGCAGAGATATATGATTTGTTATTTGGTTGCTAGGGTAACCATATCTGGTTGCTAGGCAGTTACCAGAGTGATACATATCAAGGCTACTTCCCATCCTGAGCGAATTAATTCAAACAGGAATTCTCTACGATTTTCTGGTGAAGAGATATGTTATTTGTTACTTTGTTGCTAGGGTAACCCCATCTGGTTCCTATGCAGTTACCAGGGTGATACTTATCAAGCCTCCTTTCCATCCTGAGTGAATTAAGTCAACCCGGAAGTCTCCGCGATTTTCTGTTGCAGAGATATGTGATTTGTTACTTGGTTGCTAGGGTAAACACATCTGGTTGCTAGGCAGTTACCAAAGTGATACTCATAAGGCTCCTTGCAATCCTGTGTGAAATATGTCAACCCCTAAGTCTCTACGATGTTCTGGTTCAAAGATATGTGATTTGTTACTTGGTTGCTAGGGTAACCCTGTCTGGTTGCTATGCAGTTACCAGAGTGATACATATCAAGGCTACTTTCCATCCTGAGTGAAATAAGTGAAACAGGTAGTCTCTACGATTTTCTGGTGCAGAGATATGTGATTTGTTACTTGGTTGCTAGGGTAATCACATCTGGTTGCTAGGCAGTTACCAGAGTGATACATATCAAGGCTACTTTCCATCCTGAGTGAAATAAGTGAAACAGGACGTCAGTATGATTTTCTGGTGCAGAGATATGTGATTTGTTACTTGGTTGCTAGGGTAACCCCATCTGGTTGCTAGGCAGTTACCAGAGTTATACATATCAAGGCTACTTTCCATCCTGAGTGAAATAAGTGAAACAGCAAGTCTGTATGATTTTCTGGTGCAGAGATATGTGATTTGTTATTTGGTTGCTAGGGTAACCCCATCTGGTTGCTAGGCAGTTACCAAGGTGATACTCATAAGGCTCCTTGCAATCCTGTGTGAAATATGTCAACCCCTACGTCTCTACAATGTTCTGGTTCAAAGATATGTCATTTGTTACTTGGTTGCTAGGGTAACCGCATCTGGTTACTAGGCAGTTACCAGAGTGATACATATCAAGGCTACTTTCCATCCTGAGTGAAATAAGTGAAACAGGAAGTCTGTATGATTTTCTGGTGCAGAGATATGTGATTTGTTACTTGGTTGCTAGGGTAACCACATCTGGTTGCTAGGCAGTTACCAAAGTGATACTCATAAGGCTCCTTGCAATCCTGAGTGAAATATGTCAACCCCTAAGTCTCTACGATGTTCTGGTTCAAAGATATGTGATTTGTTACTTGGTTGCTAGGGTAACCACATCTGGTTGCTATGCAGTTACCAGAGTGATACATATCAAGGCTACTTTTCATCCTGAGTGAATAAAGTCAACCCGGAAGTCTCTATGATTTTCTGTTGCAGAGATATGTGATTTGTTACTTGGTTGCTAGGGTAATCACATCTGGTTGCTAGGCAGTTACCAGAGTGATACATATCAAGGCTACTTTCCATCCTGAGTGAAATAAGTCAACCCGGAAGTCTCTCTGATTTTCTGTTGCAGAGTTATGTGATTTGTTACTTGGTTGCTAGGGTAAGCCCTTGTCGTTGCTAGGCAGTTACCAGAGTGATACTTTTCAAGACTCCTTGCTATCCTGAGTGAAATAAGTCAAACAGGAAGTCTCTACGATTTTCTGGTGAAAAGATATATTATTTGTTACTTGGTTGCTAGGGTAACCCCATCTGGTTGCTATGCAGTTACCAGAGTGATACATATCAAGGCTACTTTCCATCCTGAGTGAAATAAGTGAAACAGGTAGTCTCTACGATTTTCTGGTGCAGAGATATGTGATTTGTTACTTGGTTGCTAGGGTAACCCCATCTGGTTGCTAGGCAGTTACCAAAGTGATACTCATAAGGCTCCTTGCAATCCGGTGTGAAATATGTCAACCCCTAAGTCTCTACGAAGTTCTGGTTCAAAGATATGTGATTTATTACTTGGTTGCTAGGGTAACCCTGTCTGGTTGCTATGCAGTTACCAGGGTGATAACTTGTCAAGCCTCCTTTCCATCCTGAGTGAATAAAGTCAACCCGCAAGTCTGTATGATTTTCTGGTGCTGAGATATGTGATTTGTTATTTGGTTGCTAGGGTAACCCTGTCTGGTTGCTATGCAGTTACCAGGGTGATACTTATCAAGCCTCCTTTCCATCCTGAGTGAATTAAGTCAACCCAGATGTCTCTACGATTTTCTGGAGCAGAAATATATGATTTGTTACTTGGTTGCTAGGGTAACCCAATCTGGTTGCTAGGCAGTTACCAGAGTGATGCATATCAAGGCTACTTTCCATCCTGAGTGAAATAAGTGAAACAGGAAGTCTCTACGATTTTCTGGTGCAGAGATATGTGATTTGTTAGTTGGTTGCTAGGGTAACCCCATCTGGTTGCTAGGCAGTTACCAAGGTGATACTCATAAGGCTCCTTGCAATCCTGTGTGAAATATGTCAACCCCTAAGTCTCTACGATGTTCTGGTTCAAAGATATGTGATTTGTTACTTGGTTGCTAGGGTAACCACATCTGGTTGCTAGGCAGTTACCAGAGTGATACATATCAAGGCTACTTTCCATCCTGAGTGAAATAAGTCAACCCGGAAGTCTCTCTGATTTTCTGTTGCAGAGATATGTGATTTGTTACTTGGTTGCTAGGGTAATCACATCTGGTTGCTAGGCAGTTACCAGAGTGATACATATCAAGGCTACTTTCCATCCTGAGTGAAATAAGTGAAACAGGAAGTCTCTATGATTTTCTGGTGCAGAGATATGTGATTTGTTATTTGGTTGCTAGGGTAACCCCATCTGGTTGATAGGCAGTTACCAGGGTGATACTTATCAAGTCTCCTTTCCATACTGAGTGAATCAAGTCAACCTGGAAGCTACTATACTGTGGCTATGAAGATTTTAGGTCATTACTTATTGGCTGCTTGATAAAAGAAATCCTCTGAGGGAGAGAGAGAGGGAGAGACGCAGGGCTGACAGGCCCTTTTTTGTCTGTGTGTGTGAAAACGTCAGTTGGGATTTAAATTTCTGAACATTCCGCAATGTTAATCAATGGGAGTTTTTCCGAGTTTTGATCGTCATTTTTAGGAAAACCGTAAGTCCGATCAGTTAGAAAAGATATAGCACACTATTCGGGATTAGTCTGAAGGTCTGTGCCGAGTTTGGTGCATGTAGCTTAAAAGCTCTAGGAGGAGTTACATTTAGAAATTTAGTCTCAGAAGAATAATAATAACTAGATTAAAAAGTTTGAGTACAAACTTTAGGTTGGCTTGAGAAAGCCTAGCATAAAGTTTGAAGTAGTTGTAAAAGTTTGAAGATTTACGGTTTCTAGTTTGATGTAATTATAAGTAGTAGTTTTCAAAGTTCAAAGTTTAGAGATTATAAAACCATTCAGTCTATCAAATAGATTAGATAGATAGATAGATAGATAGACAGATAGACAGATAGATATATAATTTTTTACTTGGTTGCTAGGGTAACCCAATCTGGTTGCTAGGCAGTTTCCAGGGTGATCCTTATCAAGCCTCCTTTTCATTCTGAGTGAATAAAGTCAACCCGGAAGTCTCTATGATTTTCTGTTGCATAGATATGTGATTTGTTACTTGGTTGCTAGGGTAACCATATCTGGTTGATAGGCAGTTACCAGAGTGATATATATCAAGGCTACTTTCCATCTTGAGTAAAATAAGTGAAACAGGAAGTCTCTACGATTTTCTGGTGCAGAGTTATGTGATTTGTTACTTGGTTGCTAGGGTAAGCCCTTGTCGTTGCTAAGCAGTTACCAGAGTGATACTTATCAAGCCTCCTTTCCATCCTGAGTGAATTATGTCAACCCGGAAGTCTCTACGATTTTCTGGTGCAGAGATATGTGATTTGTTAGTTGGTTGCTAGGGTAACCCCATCTGGTTGCTAGGCAGTTACTAAGGTGATACTCATAAGGCTCCTTGAAATCCTGTGTGAAATATGTCAACCCCTAAGTCTCTACGATGTTCTGGTTCAAAGATATGTGATTTGTTACTTGGTTGCTAGGGTAACCACATCTGGTTGCTAGGCAGTTACCAGAGGGATACATATCAAGGCTACTTTCCATCCTGAGTGAAATAAGTGAAACAGGAAGTCTCTATGATTTTCTGGTGCAGAGATATGTGATTTGTTACTTGGTTGCTAGGGTAAACACATCTGGTTGCTAGGCAGTTACCAAAGTGATACTCATAAGGCTCCTTGTAATCCTGTTTGAAATATGTCAACCCCTAAGTCTCTACGATGTTCTGGTTCAAAGATATGTGATTTGTTACTTGGTTGCTAAGGTAACCCTGTCTGGTTGCTATGCAGTTACCAGAGTGATACATATCAAGGCTACTTTCCATCCTGAGTGAAATAAGTGAAACAGGTAGTCTCTACGATTTTCTGGTGCAGAGATATGTGATTTGTTACTTGGTTGCTAGGGTATCCCCGTCTGGTTGCTAGGCAGTTACCAGAGTGATACATATCAAGGCTACTTTCCATCCTGAGTGAATAAAGTCAACCCGGAAGTCTCTATGATTTTCTGTTGCAGAGATATGTGATTTGTTACTTGGTTGCTAGGGTAATCACATCTGGTTGCTAGGCAGTTACCAGAGTGATACATATCAAGGCTACTTTCCATCCTGAGTGAAATAAGTCAACCCGGAAGTCTCTCTGATTTTCTGTTGCAGAGATATGTGATTTGTTACTTGGTTGCTAGGGTAATCACATCTGGTTGCTAGGCAGTTACCAGAGTGATACATATCAAGGCTACTTTCCATCTTGAGTGAAATAAGTGAAACAGGAAGTCACTACGATTTTCTGGTGCAGAGATATGTGATTTGTTACTTGGTTGCTAGGGTAACCCCATCTGGTTGCTAGGCAGTTACCAGAGTGATACATATCAAGGCTACTTTCCATCCTGAGTGAAATAAGTGAAACAGGAAGTCTGTATGATTTTCTGGTGCAGAAATATGTGATTTGTTATTTGGTTGCTAGGGTAACCCTGTCTGGTTGCTATGCAGTTACCAGGGTGATACTTATCAAGCCTCCTTTCCATACTGAGTGAATCAAGTCAACCTGGAAGCTACTATACTGTGGCTATGAAGATTTTAGGTCATTACTTATTGGCTGCTTGATAAAAGAAATCCTCTGAGGGAGAGAGAGAGGGAGAGACGCAGGGCTGACAGGCCCTTTTTTGTCTGTGTGTGTGAAAACGGCAGTTGGGATTTAAATTTCTGAACATTCCGCAATGTTAATCAATGGGAGTTTTTCCGAGTTTTGATCGTCATTTTTAGGAAAACCGTAAGTCCGATCAGTTAGAAAAGATATAGCACACTATTCGGGATTAGTCTGAAGGTCTGTGCCGAGTTTGGTGCATGTAGCTTAAAAGCTCTAGGAGGAGTTAGATTTAGAAATTTAGTCTCAGAAGAATAATAATAATATTAAGTTTAAATAGGATTTCAGTAAGTTGGCTTTCTCAAGCCAACCTAACTAGATTAAAAAGTTTGAGTACAAACTTTAGGTTGGCTTGAGAAAGCCTAGCATAAAGTTTGAAGTAGTTGTAAAAGTTTGAAGATTTACGGTTTCTAATTTGATGTAATTATAAGTAGTAGTTTTCAAAGTTCAAAGTTTAGAGATTATAAAACCATTCAGTCTATCAAATAGATAGATAGATAGATAGATAGATAGATAGATAGATAGATAGATAGATAGATAGATAGATAGATATTGACCCTCAGATAGATAGATAGATAGATATTGACCCTCAGATAGATAGATAGATAGATAGATAGATGATAGATAGATAGATAGATATTGACCCTCAGATAGATAGATAGATAGATAGATAGTTATTGACCATCAGATAGATAGATAGATAGATAGACAGATAGATAGTTATTGACCATCAGATAGATAGATAGATAGATAGATAGATAGATAGATATTGACCATTAGATAGATAGATAGATAGATAGATATTGATCCTCAGATAGATAGATAGATATTGACCCTCAGATAGATAGATAGAAAGATAGAAAGATAGATTGATAGTCATTGACCCTTAGATAGATAGATAGATATTGACCGTCAGATAAATAGATAGATAGATAGTCATTGACCCTGAGATATAGATAGATAGAGTATGAACCACAGATAGATAGATAGATAGATAGATAGTTATTGACCCGCAGATAGTTAGATAGATAGATAGATAGATATTGACCATCAGATAGATAGATAGATAGATAGATAGATAGTCATTGACTCTTAGATAGATAGATAGATATTGACCGTCAGATATATATAGACAGATAGTCATTGACCCTGAGATATAGATAGATAGAGTATGACCCACAGATAGATAGATAGTTATTGACCCGCAGATAGTTAGATAGATAGATAGATAGATATTGACCCTCAGATAGATAGATAGATAGATAGATATTGACCCTCAGATAGATAGATAGATAGATAGATAGATAGATAGAGTATGACCCATAGATAGATAGATAGATAGATAGATAGATATTGACCCTCAGATAGATAGATAGATAGATATTGACCATTAGATAGATAGATAGATAGATAGATAGATAGATAGATAGATATTGATCCTCAGATAGATAGATAGATATTGACCCTCAGATAGATAGATAGATATTGACCGTCAGATAAATAGATAGATAGATAGTCATTGACCCTGAGATATAGATAGATAGAGTATGAACCACAGATAGATAGATAGATAGATAGTTATTGACCCGCAGATAGTTAGATAGATAGATAGATATTGACCCTCAGATAGATAGATAGATAGATAGATAGATAGATATTGACCCTCAGATAGATAGATAGATAGATAGATAGATAGATAGATAGATAGATAGATATTGACCCTCAGATAGATAGATAGATAGATAGATAGTTATTGACCATCAGATAGATAGATAGATAGATAGATAGTTATTGACCATCAGATAGATATATAGATAGATAGATAGATAGATATTGACCATTAGATAGATAGATAGATAGATAGATAGATATTGATCCTCAGATAGATAGATAGATATTGACCCTCAGATAGATAGATAGATAGATAGATAGATAGTCATTGACTCTTAGATAGATAGATAGATAGATATTGACCGTCAGATATATAGATAGACAGATAGTCATTGACCCTGAGATATAGATAGATAGAGTATGACCCACAGATAGATAGATAGATAGTTATTGACCCGCAGATAGTTAGATAGATAGATAGATAGATATTGACCCTCAGATAGATAGATAGATAGATAGATAGATAGATATTGACCATCAGAAAGATAGATAGATAGATAGATAGACAGATAGACAGATAGATATATCATTTTTTACTTGGTTGCTAGGGTAACCCAATCTGGTTGCTAGGCAGTTTCCAGGGTGATCCTTATCAAGCCTCCTTTTCATTCTGAGTGAATAAAGTCAACCCGGAAGTCTCTATGATTTTCTGTTGCATAGATATGTGATTTGTTACTTGGTTGCTAGGGTAACCATATCTGGTTGATAGGCAGTTACCAGAGTGATATATATCAAGGCTACTTTCCATCTTGAGTAAAATAAGTGAAACAGGAAGTCTCTACGAATTTCTGGTGCAGAGTTATGTGATTTGTTACTTGGTTGCTAGGGTAAGCCCTTGTCGTTGCTAAGCAGTTACCAGAGTGATACTTATCAAGCCTCCTTTCCATCCTGAGTGAATTATGTCAACCCGGAAGTCTCTACGATTTTCTGGTGCAGAGATATGTGATTTGTTAGTTGGTTGCTAGGGTAACCCCATCTGGTTGCTAGGCAGTTACTAAGGTGATACTCATAAGGCTCCTTGAAATCCTGTGTGAAATATGTCAACCCCTAAGTCTCTACGATGTTCTGGTTCAAAGATATGTGATTTGTTACTTGGTTGCTAGGGTAAACGCATCTGGTTGCTAGGCAGTTACCAGAGGGATACATATCAAGGCTACTT
Source organism: Moxostoma hubbsi (assembly GCA_032164185.1). Taxonomy (NCBI): domain Eukaryota; kingdom Metazoa; phylum Chordata; class Actinopteri; order Cypriniformes; family Catostomidae; genus Moxostoma; species Moxostoma hubbsi. The sequence continues at coordinate 47,055,296 of JAVLUX010000011.1, read as the reverse complement.
TCCATCCTGAGTGAAATAAGTGAAACAGGAAGTCTCTATGATTTTCTGGTGCAGAGATATGTGATTTGTTACTTGGTTGCTAGGGTAAACACATCTGGTTGCTAGGCAGTTACCAAAGTGATACTCATAAGGCTCCTTGCAATCCTGTGTGAAATATGTCAACCCCTAAGTCTCTACGATGTTCTGGTTCAAAGATATGTGATTTGTTACTTGGTTGCTAAGGTAACCCTGTCTGGTTGCTATGCAGTTACCAGAGTGATACATATCAAGGCTACTTTCCATCCTGAGTGAAATAAGTGAAACAGGTAGTCTCTACGATTTTCTGGTGCAGAGATATGTGATTTGTTACTTGGTTGCTAGGGTATCCCCGTCTGGTTGCTAGGCAGTTACCAGAGTGATACATATCAAGGCTACTTTCCATCCTGAGTGAATAAAGTCAACCCGGAAGTCTCTATGATTTTCTTGTGCAGAGATATGTGATTTGTTTCTTTGTTGCTAGGGAAACCCATCTGGTTGATATGCAGTTACTAAGGTGACAGCCACCAATTCTACTTACCATCCTGAGTAAAATAAGTCAACCCGGAAGTCTGTACGATTTTGTAGTACAGAGATATGTGATTTGTTACTTGGTTGCTAGGGTAACCCCATCTGGTTGCTAGGCAGTTACCAAGTCGACAGCCAACAATGCTCCTTGCCATCCTGAGTGAAATAAGTCAACCCGGAAGTCTCTGTGATTTTCTTGTGCAGAGATATGTGATTTGTTTCTTTGTTGCTAGGGTATCCCCATCTGGTTGCTAGGCAGTTACCAAGTCGACAGCCAACAATGCTCCTTGCCATCCTGAGTGAAATAAGTCAACCCGGAAGTTTGTGTGATTTTCTTGTGCAGAGATATTTGATTTGTTTCTTGGTTGCTATGGTAAACCCATCTGGTTGCTAGGCAGTTACCAGGGTGATATTTATCAAGTCTACTTTCCATCCTGAGTGAAATAAGTCAACCCGGAAGTCTCTACGACATTCTGATCCTAAGATACACATCTTAGTGATTTTGAATGGATGTCAATGGTGTTTTGTTGCTAGGGTGCTTTAAATGGTTGCTAGGGCGTGGCTAAGTAGTTCACATGATGAAAGCTGAAGACTGATTACTCACCCAATTAAAACAAAGCAACTATGATGTCTGTAGGACATTCTGATCTGAAGATATCTTACTATAATTGAAATCAATAAATGTGGTTGCTAGGGTGCTCTAAATTGTTACTAGGGAGAGGCTTGGCAGCTGCCAATGATAAATCTCCAAAGGCTGCTTGTCAGTATGAATGATATAAACCAACTCCCATGCCTCTGTGACATTCAGAATGGAAGATATCTCTTTTTGGATTTTGGTTGCTAAGGTGGTCGAAAATGGTTGCTAGGGAGGGGCTAGGAAGTGTTGAGGGGATTCATGATTGGCTGTTTTACTGCCCCAAGTCAAACGAGACCACCCTTGTGTTTCTATGATAATTCAGTCCGGAGAAATCCCTTTGATCTCTTTCAATGGAAGTCTATGGGAGTTGTTGCTAAGGTGCTCTAAATGGTTGCTAGGGCGTGGCTTGATAGCTTCACAATGATCCTGAGAGACTGATTGGTCGTCTGAGTAAAATGAGCCCGCCCCCTTGTCTCTAAGACACTGTGATCCAGAGTTATGTTCAATACAAAATCTACCATTGACTTAACATTGGGGCAAATTTGGGCAGCTCCTGCCCCCCAGGGGTGCAACTTTTACCCCATTGTGAGGTATGTTCTCACAGAGCCTGTCAGCCTCTTCAAATGTGGTAAATCACACGTCTGTGTGAAATCCTCGCTCTGAGCTATGACTCGTCAAAGTTTGGCGCAATGTTAAGTCAATGGGATTTTTTGCCCAATTTTTTGCCCCTGGGGCAAATACCGTACCCCCGATCGCTTATAAAAGTCATAGCACACCATTGTCAAATAATCCGCACGATTTGACGCCTCATTCGTGGGTCTGTGACCAAAAAATTTTGCAAAAAATTCCATTGACTTACATTGGGGCAACTTTGGGCAGCTCCTGCCCCCCAGGGGTAAAACTTTTACCCCATTGTGAGGTATGTTCTCACAGAGCCTGTCAGCCTCTTCAAATGTGGTAAATCACACGTCTCTGCGAAATCCTCGCTCTGAGCTATGACTCGTCAAAGTTCGGCTCAATGTTAAGTCAATGGGATTTTTTTGCCCAATTTTTTGCCCCTGGGGCAAACACCGTACCCCCGATCGCTTATAAAAGTCATAGCACACCTCTCCTCAATGAGCCGCACGATTTGACACCTCATTCATGGGTCTACGCCAAAAGGTGCGGGACGAGTTAGGCGCCGAAGTTTTGTACGGAAGAAGAAGAAGAAGAAGAAGAAAAATAAGTATGTGAGATTACAATAGTGTTGCTTTGCAAGCACCACTAATAAGTATGTGAGATTACAATAGTGTTGCTTTGCAAGCACCACTAACTAGAATGTACATTTCCTGAAGAAAATGTGAGTGGTGCTTGCCGTGGCAAAATTTCTTACCACAATGTCCCACCTACTGCCCAAAGTTGAAAGAGGCCACCCACATGACAGTAGGATGTTCTGGTGCAGAGATATAGGTGTTGTTCCATGGTTGCTAGGGAAACCCATCTGGTTGATATGCAGTTACTAAGGTGACAGCCACCAACGCTACTTGCCATCCTGAGTAAAATAAGTCAACCCGGAAGTCTCTATGATTTTCTAGTACAGAGGTATGTGATTTGTTACTTGGTTGCTAGGGTAACCCCATCTGGTTGCTAGGCAGTTACCAAGGGGCAAGCCAACAATGCTCCTTGCCATCCTAAATGAAATAAGTCAACACGGAATCACTACAATTTTCTGGTTCAGAGATATATGATTTGTTACTTGGTTGCTAGGGTAACCCCATCTGGTTGCTAGGCAGTTACCAAGGTGACAGCCAACAATGCTCCTTGCCATCCTGAGTAAAATAAGTCAACCCGGAAGTCTCTGTGATTTTCTTGTGCAGAGATATGTGATTTGTTTATTGGTTTCTAGGGTAACCCCATCTGGTTGCTAGGCAGTTACCAAGGTGACAGGCAACAATGCTCCTTGCCATCCTGAGTAAAATAAGTCAACCCGGAAGTCTCTGTGATTTTCTTGTGCAGAGATATGCGATTTCTTTCTTGGTTGCTAGGGTAACCCCATCTGGTTGCTAGGCAGTTACCTACGTGATACTCATAAGGCCCCTTGCAATCCTGTGAGAAATATTTCAACCCCTATGTCTCTACGATGTTCTGGTTCAAAGATATGTGATTTGTTACTTGGTTGCTAGGGTAACCCCATCTGGTTGCTAGGCAGTTACCAAGGTGACAGCCAACAATGCTCCTTGCCATCCTGAGTGAAATAAGTCAACCCGGAAGTCTCTGTGATTTTCTTGTGCAGAGATATTTGATTTGTTTCTTGGTTGCTATGGTAACCCCATCTGGTTGCTAGGCAGTTATCAAGGTGACAGGGAACAATGCTCCTTGCCATCCTGAGTGAAATAAGTCAACCCGGAAGTCTCTACGTCATTCTGATCCTAAGATATACATCTTAGTGATTTTGAATGGATGTCAATGGTTCTTTGTTTCTAGGGTGCTTTAAATGGTTGCTAGGGCGTGGCTAAGTAGTTCACATGATGAAAGCTGAAGACTGATTACTCACCCAATTAAAACAAAGCAACTATCATGTCTCTAGGACATTCTGATCTGAAGATATCTTACTGTAATTGAAATCAATAAATGTGGTTGCTAGGGTGTTCTAAATTGTTGCTAGGGAGTGGCTTGGCAGCTGCCAATGATGAATCTCCAAAGGCTGCTTGTCAGTATGAATGATATAAACCAACTCCCATGCCTCTGTGACATTCAGAATGGAAGATATATCTCTTTGGATTTTTTTTGCTAAGGTGCTCGAAAATGGTTGCTAGGGAGGGGCTAGGAAGTGTTGAGGGGATTCATGATTGGCTGTTTTACTGGCCCAAGTCAAATGAGACCACCCTTGTGTTTCTATGATAATTCAGTCCAGAGAAATCCCTTTGATCTCTTTCAATGGAAGTCTATGGGACTTGTTGCTAAGGTACTGTAAATGGTTGCTAGGGCGTGGCTTGATAGCTTCACAATGATCCTGAGAGACTGATTGGTCGTCTGAGTAAAATGAGCCCGCCCCCTTGTCTCTAAGACACTGTGATCCAGAGTTATGTTCAATACAAAATCTACCATAGACTTAACATTGGGGCAAATTTGGGCAGCTCCTGCCCCCAAGGGGTGCAACTTTTACCCCATTGTGAGGTATGTTCTCACAGAGCCTGTCAGCCTCTTCAAATGTGGTAAATCATACGTGTCTGTGAAATCCTTGCTCTGAGCTATGAATGTCAAAGTTTGGCGCAATGTTAAGTCAATGGGATTTTTTGCACAATTTTTTGCCCCTGGGACAAATACCGTACCCCCGATCACTTATAGAAGTCATAGCACAACATTCCCAAATAATCCGCACGATTTGATGCCTCATTTGTGGGTCTGCGAGCAAAAAATTTTTCACAAAATTCCATTGACTTACATTGGGGCAACTTTGGGCAGCTCCTGCCCCCCAGGGGTAAAACTTTTACCCCATTGTGAGGTATGTTCTCAGAGAGCCTGTCAGCCTCTTCAAATGTGGTAAATCACACGTCTCTGTGAAATCCTCGCTCTGAGCTATAACTCGTCAAAGTTCGGCTCAATGTTATGTCAATGGGATTTTTTGCCCAATTTTTTGCCCCTGGGGCAAACAACGTACCCCCGATCGCTTATAAAAGATATAGCACACCTCTCCTCAATGAGCCGCACGATTTGATGCCTCACTCAGGGGTCTGTGACAAAAGCTGCGGGAGGAGTAGCGCGCCAAACTATGTGTGGAATAATAATAATTATAATAATAATAAGTATGCAAGAGAACAATAGTGATGCTTTGCCTATGGCAAGCACCACTAATAACTAGAATGTACATTTCCTGAAGAAAATGTGAGTGGTGCTTGCCGTGGCAAAATTTCTTACCACAATGTCCCACCTACTGCCCAAAGTTGAAAGAGGCCACCCCCATGACAGTAGGATATTCTGGTGCAGAGATATAGGTGTTGTTCCATGGTTGCTAGGGAAACCCATCTGGTTGATATGCAGTTACTAAGGTGACAGCCACCAATGCTACTTGCCATCCTGAATAAAATAAGTCAACCCGGAAGTCTCTATGATTTTCTAGTACAGAGGTATGTGATTTGTTACTTGGTTGCTAGGGTAACCCCATCTGGTTGCTAGGCAGTTACCAAGGGGCAAGCCAACAATGCTCCTTGCCATCCTAAATGAAATAAGTCAACACGGTATCACTACAATTTTCTGGTTCAGAGATATATGATTTGTTACTTGGTTGCTAGGGTAACCCCATCTGGTTGCCAAGGTGACAGCCAACAATGCTCCTTGCCATCCTGAGTAAAATAAGTCAACCCGGAAGTCTCTGTGATTTTCTTGTGCAGAGATATGTGATTTGTTTATTGGTTGCTAGGGTAACCCCATCTGGTTGCTAGGCAGTTACCAAGGTGACAGCCACCAATGCTACTTACCATCCTGAGTAAAATAAGTCAATCCGGAAGTCTCTACGATTTTGTAGAACAGAGATATGTGATTTGTTTCTTGGTTGCTAGGGTAACCACATCTGGTTGCTAGGCAGTTACCAAGGTGACAGCCAACAATGCTCCTTGCCATCCTGAGTGAAATAAGTCAACCCGGAAGTCTCTGTGATTTTCTTGTGCAGAGATATGTGATTTGTTTCTTGGTTGCTAGGGTAACCCCATCTGGTTGCTAGGCAGTTACCAAGGTGACAGCCAACAATGCTCCTTGCCATCCTGAGTGAAATAAGTCAACCAAGAAGTCTCTGTGATTTTCTAGTACAGAGATATGTGATTTGTTTCTTGGTTGCTAGGGTAACCCCATCTGGTCACTAGGCAGTTACCAAGGTGACAGCCAACAATGTTCCTTGCCATCCTGAGTGAAATAAGTCAACCCGTAAGTCTCTATGATTTTCTTGTGCAGAGATATGTGATTTGTTTCTTGGTTGCTAGGGTAACCCCATCTGGTTGCTAGGCAGTTACCAAGGTGACAGCCAACAATGCTCCTTGCCATCCTGAGTGAAATAAGTCAACCCGGAAGTCTCTGTGATTTTCTTGTGCAGAGATATGCTATTTGTTTCTTGGTTGCTAGGGTAACCCCATTTGGTTGCTAGGCAGTTACCAGGGTGATATTTATCAAGTCTAATTTCCATCCTGAGTGAAATAAGTCAACCCGGAAGTCTCTACGTCATTCTGATCCTAAGATACACATCTTAGTGATTTTGAATGGATGTCAATGGTTCTTTGTTGCTAGGGTGCTTTAAATGGTTGCTAGGGCGTGGCTAAGTAGTTCACATGATGAAAGCTGAAGACTGATTACTCACCCAATGAAAACAAAGCAACTATCATGTCTCTAGGACATTCTGATCTGAAGATATCTTACTGTAATTGAAATCAATAAATGTGGTTGCTAGGGTGCTCTAAATTGTTGCTAGGGAGTTGCTTAGCAGCTGCCAATGATGAATCTCCAAAGGCTGCTTGTCAGTATGAATGATATAAATCAACTCCTATGCTTCTGTGACATTCAGAATGGAAGATATCTCTCTTTGGATTTTGGTTGCTAAGGTGCTCGAAAATGGTTGCTAGGGAGGGGCTAGGAAGTGTTGAGGGGATTCATGATTGGCTGTTTTACTGCCCCAAGTCAAACAAGACCACCCTCGTGTTTCTATGATAATTCAGTCCGGAGAAATCCCTTTGATCTCTTTCAATGGAAGTCTATGGGACTTGTTGCTAAGGTGCTGTAAATGGTTGCTAGGGCATGGCTTGATAGCTTCACAATGATCCTGAGAGACTGATTGGTCGTCTGAGTAAAATGAGCCCGCCCCCTTGTCTCTAAGACACTGTGATCCAGAGTTATGTTCAATACAAAATCTACCATTGACTTAACATTGGGGCAAATTTGGGCAACTCCTGCCCCCCAGGGGTGCAACTTTTACCCCATTGTGAGGTATGTTCTCACAGAGCCTGTCAGCCTCTTCAAATGTGGTAAATCACACGTCTCTGTGAAATCCTCGCTCTGAGCTATGACTCGTCAAATTTCGGCGCAATGTTAAGTCAATGGGATTTTTTTGCCCAATTTTTTGCCCCTGGGGCAAATACCGTACCCCCGATCACTTATAAAAGTCATAGCACACCATTCCCAAATAATCCGCACGATTTGACGCCTCATTCGTGGGTCTGTGACCAAAAAATTTTGCCAAAAATTCCATTGACTTACATTGGGGCAACTTTGGGCAGCTCCTGCCCCCCAGGGGTAAAACTTTTACCCCATTGTGAGGTATGTTCTCACAGAGCCTGTCAGCCTTTTCAAATGTGGTAAATCACACGTCTCTGCGAAATCCTCGCTCTGAGCTATTACTCGTCAAAGTTCGGCTCAATGTTAAGTCAATGGGATTTTTTTGCCCAATTTTTTGCCCCTGGGGCAAATACCGTACCCCCGATCACTTATAAAAGTCATAGCACACCATTCTCAAATAATCCGCACGATTTGACGCCTCATTCGTGGGTCTGTGACAAAAGCTGCGGGAGGAGTAGCGCGCCAAACTATGTGTGGAATAATAATAATTATAACTAGAATGTACATTTCCTGAAGAAAATGTGAGTGGTGCTTGCCGTGGCAAAATTTCTTACCACAATATCCCACCTACTGCCCAAAGTTGAAAGACGCTACCCCCATGACAGTAGTATGTTCTGGTGCAGAGATATTGGTGTTGTTCCATGGTTGCTAGGGTAACCCCATCTGGTTGCTAGGCAGTTACCAAGGTGACAGGCAACAATGCACCTTGCCATCCTGAGTGAAATAAGTCAACCCGGAAGTCTCTGTGATTTTCTTGTGCAGAGATATGTGATTTGTTTCTTGGTTGCTAGGGTAACCCCATCTGGTTGCTAGGCAGTTACCAAGGTGACAGCCAACAATGCTCCTTGCCATCCTGAGTGAAATAAGTCAACCCGGAAGTCTCTGTGATTTTCTTGTGCATAGATATGCGATTTGTTTCTTGGTTGCTAGGGTAACCCCATCTGGTTGCTAGGCAGTTACCAAGGTGACAGGCAATAATGCTCCTTGCCATCCTGAGTGAAATAAGTCAACCCGGAAGTCTCTGTGATTTTCTTGTGCAGAGATATGTGATTTGTTTCTTGGTTGCTAGGGTAACCCCATCTGGTTGCTAGGCAGTTACCAAGGTGACAGCCAACAATGCTCCTTGCCATCCTGAGTGAAATAAGTCAACCCGGAAGTCTCTGTGATTTTCTAGTACATAGATACGTGATTTGTTACTTGGTTGCTAGGATAACCCCATCTGGTTGCTAGGCAGTTACCAGGGTGATATTTATCAAGTCTACATTCCATCCTGAGTGAAATAAGTCAACCCGGAAGTCTCTGTGATTTTCTTGTGCAGAGATATGTGATTTGTTTCTTGGTTGCTAGGGTAACCCCATCTGGTTGCTAGGCAGTTACCAAGGTGACAGCCAACAATGCTCCTTGCCATCCTGAGTGAAATAAGTCAACCCGGAAGTCTCTGTGATTTTCTTGTGCATAGATATGTGATTTGTTTCTTGGTTGCTAGGGTAACTCCATCTGGTTGCTAGGCAGTTACCAAGGTGACAGGCAACAATGCACCTTATCATCCTGAGTGAAATAAGTCAACCCGGAAGTCTCTGTGATTTTCTTGTGCAGAGATATGTGATTTGTTTCTTGGTTGCTAGGGTAACCCCATCTGGTTGCTAGGCAGTTACCAAGGTGACAACCAATAATGCTCCTTGCCATCCTGAGTGAAATAAGTGAACCCGGAAGTCTCTGTGATTTTCTAGTACATAGATATGTGATTTGTTACTTGGTTGCTAGGATAACCCCATCTGGTTGCTAGGCAGCTACCAGGGTGATATTTATCAAGTCTACATTCCATCCTGAGTGAAACAAGTCAACCCGGAATTCTCTGTGATTTTCTTGTGCAGAGATATGTGATTTGATTCTTGGTTGCTAGGGTAACCCCATCTGGTTGCTAGGCAGTTACCAAGGTGACAGCCAACAATGCTCCTTGCCATCCTGAGTGAAATAAGTCAACCCGGAAGTCTCTGTGATTTTCTTGTGCAGAGATATGTGATTTGTTTCTTGGTTGCTAGGGTAATCCCATTTGGTTGCTAGGCAGTTACCAGGGTGATATTTATCAAGTCTACTTTCCATCCTGAGTGAAATAAGTCAACCCGGAAGTCTCTACGACATTCTGATCCTAAGATACACATCTTAGTGATTTTGAATGGATGTCAATGGTGTTTTGTTGCTAGGGTGTTTTAAATGGTTGCTAGGGCATGGCTAAGTAGTTCATATGATGAAAGCTGAAGACTGGTTACTCACCCAATGAAAACAAAGCAACTATCATGTCTCTAGGACATTCTGATCTGAAGATATCTTACTGTAATTGACATCAATAAATGTGGTTGCTAGGGTGCTCTAAATTGTTGCTAGGGAGTGGCTTGGCAGCTGCCAATGATGAATCACCAAAGGCTGCTTGTCAGTATGAATGATATAAACCAACTCCCATGCTTCTGTGACATTCAGAATGGAAGATATCTCTCTTTGGATTTTGGTTGCTAAGGTGCTCGAAAATGGTTGCTAGGGAGGGGCTAGGAAGTGTTGAGGGGATTCATGATTGGCTGTTTTACTGCCCCAAGTCAAGTGAGACCACCCTCGTGTTTCTATGATAATTCAGTCCGGAGAAATCCCTTTGATCTCTTTCAATGGAAGTCTATGGGACTTGTTGCTAAGGTACTGTAAATGGTTGCTAGGGCGTGGCATGATAGCTTCACAATGATCCGGAGAGACTGATTGGTCGTCTGAGTAAAATGAGCCCGCCCCCTTGTCTCTAAGACACTGTGATCCAGAGTTATGTTCAATACACAATTTACCATAGACTTAACATTGGGGCAAATTTGGGCAGCTCCTGCCCCCAAGGGGTGCAACTTTTACCCCATTGTGAGGTATGTTCTCACAGAGCCTGACAGCCTCTTCAAATGTGGTAAATCACACATCTGTGTGATATCCTCGCTCTGAGCTATGACTTGTCAAAGTTCGGCGCAATGTTAAGTCAATGGGATTTTTTGCCCAATTTTTTGCCCCTGGGGCAAATACCATACCCCCGATCGCTTATGAAAGTCATAGCACACCATTCCCAAATAATCCGCACGATTTGACGCCTCATTCGTGGGTCTGTGACCAAAAAATTTTGCAAAAAATTCCATTGACTTACATTGGGGCAACTTTGGGCAGCTCCTGCCCCCCAGGGGTAAAAGTTTTACCCCATTGTGAGGTATGTTCTCACAGAGCCTGTCAGCCTCTTCAAATGTGGTAAATAACACGTCTCTGTGAAATCCTCGCTCTGAGCTATGACTCGTCAAAGTTCGGCTCAATGTTAAGTCACTGGGATTTTTTGCCCAGTTTTTTGCCCCTGGGGCAAACACCGTACCCCCGATCGCTTATAAAAGTCATAGCACACCTCTCCTCAATGAGCCGCTCGATTTGACACCTCATTCATGGGTCTACACCAAAAGGTGCGGGACGAGTTAGGTGCCGAAGTTTTGTACGGAAGAAGAAGAAGAAGAAGAAGAAGAAGAAAAATAAGTATGTGAGATTACAATAGTGTTGCTTTGCAAGCACCACTAATAATAATAAGTATGCAAGAGAATAATAGTGATGCTTTGCCTATGGCAAGCACCACTAATAACTAGAATGTACATTTACTGAAGAAAATGTGAGTGGTGCTTGCCGTGGCAACATTTCTTACCACAATGTCCCACCTACTGCCCAAAGTTGAAAGAGGCCACCCCCATGACAATAGGATGTTCTGATGCAGAGATATTGGTGTTGTTCCATGGTTGCTAGGGAAACCCATCTGGTTGATAGGCAGTTACCAAGGTGACAGCCAACAATGCTCCTTGCCATCCTGAGTGAAATAAGTCAACCCGGAAGTCTCTGTGATTTTCTTGTGCAGAGATATGTTATTTGTTTCTTGGTTGCTAGGGTAACCCCATCTGGTTGCTTGGCAGTTACCAAGGTGAGAGCCAACAATGCTCCTTGCCATCCTGAGTGAAATAAGTCAACCCGGAATCTCTGTGATATATTTTGTGCAGAGATATGTTATTTGTTTCTTGGTTGCTAGGGTAACCCCATTTGGTTGCTAGGCAGTTACCAAAGTAACATCCAACAATGCTCCTTGCCATCTTGAGTGAAATAAGTCAACCCGGAAGTCTCTGTGATTTTCTTGTGCAGAGATATGTGATTTGTTTCTTGGTTGCTAGGGTAACCCCATCTGGTTGCTAGGCAGTTACCAAGGTGACAGCCAACAATGCTCCTTGCAATCCCGAGTGAAATAGGTCAACCCGGAAGTCTCTGTGATTTTCTTATGCAGATATATGTGATCTGTTTCTTGGTTGCTAGGGTAACCCCATTTGGTTGCTAGGCAGTTACCAAAGTAACATCCAACAATGCTCCTTGCCATCTTGAGTGAAATATGTCAACTCGGAAGTCTCTACGACATTCTGATCCTAAGATACACATCTTAGTGATTTTGAATGGATGTCAATGGTGTTTTGTTGCTAGGGTGCTTGAAATGGTTGCTAGGGCGTGGCTAAGTAGTTCACATGATGAAAGCTGAAGACTGATTACTCACCCAATTAAAACAAAGCAACTATCATGTCTTTAGGACATTCTGATCTGAAGATATCTCACTGTAATTGAAATCAATAAATGTGGTTGCTAGGGTGCTCTAAATTGTTACTAGGGAGTGGCTTGGCAGCTGCCAATGATGAATCTCCAAAGGCTGCTTGTCGGTATGAATGATATAAACCAACTCCTAGGCCTCTGTGACATTCAGAATGGAAGATATCTCTCTTTGGATTTTGGTTGCTAAGGTGCTCGAAAATGGTTGCTAGGGAGGGGCTAGGAAGTGTTGAGGGGATTCATGATTGGCTGTTTTACTGCCCCAAGTCAAACGAGACCACCCTTGTGTTTCTATGATAATTCAGTCCGGTGATATCCCTTTGATCTCTTTCAATGGAATCTATGGGAGTTGTTGCTAAGGTGCTCTAAATGGTTGCTAGGGCGTGGCTTGATAGCTTCACAATGATCCTGAGAGACTGATTGGTCATCTGAGTAAAATGAGCCCGCCCCCTTGTCTCTAAGACACTGTGATCCAGAGTTATGTTCAATACAAAATCTACCATAGACTTAACATTGGGGCAACTTTGGGCAGCTCATGCCCCCCAGGGGTGCAACTTTTACCCCATTGTGAGGTATGTTCTCACAGAGCCTGTCAGCCTCTTCAAATGTGGTTAATCACACGTCTCTGTGAAATCCTCGATCTGAGCTATGACTCGTCAAATTTCGGCGCAATGTTAAGTCAATGGGATTTTTTGCCCAATTTTTTGCCCCTGGGGCAATCACCGTACCCCCGATCGATTATAAAAGTCATAGGACACCATTCCCAAATAATCCGCACGATTTGACGCCTCATTTGTGGGTTTTCGACCAAAAAATTTTGAAAAAAATTCCATTGACTTACATTGGGGCAACTTTGGGCAGCTCCTGCCCCCCAGGGGTGCAACTTTTACCCCATTGTGAGGTATGTTCTCACAGAGCCTGTCAGCCTCTTCAAATGTGGTAAATCACATGTCTCTGCGAAATCCTCGCTTTGAGCTATGACTCGTCAAAGTTCGGCGCAATGTTAAGTCAATGGGATTTTTTGCCCAATTTTTTGCCCCTGGGGAAAACACCGTACCCCCGATCGCTTATAAAAGTCATAGCACACCTCTGCTCAATGAGCCGCACGATTTGACACCTCATTCATGGGTCTACGCCAAAAGGTGCGGGACGAGTTAGGTGCCGAAGTTTTGTACGGAAGAAGAAGAAGAAGAAGAAGAAGAAGAAGAAGAAAAATAAGTATGTGAGATTACAATAGTGTTGCTTTGCAAGCACCACTAATAATAATAAGTATGAGCAATAACAATAGTGATGCCTTGCCTTTGGCAAGCACCACTAATAAGTATGTGAGATTACAATAGTGTTGCTTTGCAAGCACCACTAATGATAAGTATGCAAGAGAACAATAGTGATGCTTTGCCTATGGCAAGCACCACTAATTATAACTAGAATGTACATTTCCTGAAGAAAATGTGAGTGGTGCTTGCCGTGGCAAAATTTCTTACCACAATGTCCCACCTACTGCCCAAAGTTGAAAGAGGCCACCCCCATGACAGTAGGATGTTCTGGTGCAGAGATATAGGTGTTGTTCCATGGTTGCTAGGGAAACCCATCTGGTTGATATGCAGTTACTAAGGTGACAGCCACCAACGCTACTTGCCATCCTGAGTAAAATAAGTCAACCCGGAAGTATCTACGATTTTCTAGTACAGAGGTATGTGATTTGTTACTTGGTTGCTAGGGTAACCCCATCTGGTTGCTAGGCAGTTACCAAGGTGACAGGGAACAATGCTCCTTGCCATCCTAAATGAAATAAGTCAACACGGAATCACTACAATTTTCTGGTTCAGAGATATATGATTTGTTACTTGGTTGCTAGGGTAACCCTATCCGGTTGCTAGGCAGTTACCAAGGTGACAGCCAACAATGCTCCTTGCCATCCTGAGTGAAATAAGTCAACCCGGAAGTCTCTGTGATTTTCTTGTGCAGAGATATTTGATTTGTTTCTTGGTTGCTAGGGTAACCCCATCTGGTTGCTAGGCAGTTATCAAGGTGACAGGGAACAATGCTCCTTGCCATCCTGAGTGAAATAAGTCAACCCGGAAGTCTCTACGTCATTCTGATCCTAAGATACACATCTTAGTGATTTTGAATGGATGTCAATGGTTCTTTGTTGCTAGGGTGCTTTAAATGGTTGCTAGGGCGTGGCTAAGTAGTTCACATGATGAAAGCTGAAGACTGATTACTCACCCAATTAAAACAAAGCAACTATCATGTCTCTAGGACATTCTGATCTGAAGATATCTTACTGTAATTGAAATCAATAAATGTGGTTGCTAGGGTGCTCTAAATTGTTGCTAGGGAGTGGCTTGGCAGCTGCCAATGATGAATCTCCAAAGGCTGCTTGTCAGTATGAATAATATAAACCAACTCCCATGCCTCTGTGACATTCAGAATGGAAGATATCTCTCTTTGGATTTTGGTTGCTTAGGTGCTCGAAAATGGTTGCTAGGGAGGGGCTAGGAAGTGTTGAGGGGATTCATGATTGGCTGTTTTACTGGCCCAAGTCAAACGAGACCACCCTTGTGTTTCTATGATAATTCAGTCCAGAGAAATCCCTTTGATCTCTTTCAATGGAAGTCTATGGGACTTGTTGCTAAGGTACTGTAAATGGTTGCTAGGGCGTGGCTTGATAGCTTCACAATGATCCTGAGAGACTGATTGGTCGTCTGAGTAAAATGAGCCCGCCCCCTTGTCTCTAAGACACTGTGATCCAGAGTTATGTTCAATACAAAATCTACCATAGACTTAACATTGGGGCAAATTTGGGCAGCTCCTGCCCCCAAGGGGTGCAACTTTTACCCCATTGTGAGGTATGTTCTCACAGAGCCTGTCAGCCTCTTCAAATGTGGTAAATCACACGTGTCTGTGAAATCCTTGCTCTGAGCTATGACTTGTCAAAGTTTGGCGCAATGTTAAGTCAATGGGATTTTTTGCACAATTTTTTGCCCCTGGGGCAAATACCGTACCCCCGATCACTTATAGAAGTCAAAGCACACCATTCCCAAATAATCCGCACGATTTGACGCCTCATTTGTGGGTCTGCGAGCAAAAAAATTTTCAAAAAATTCCATTGACTTACATTGGGGCAACTTTGGGCAGCTCCTGCCCCCCAGGAGTAAAACTTTTACCCCATTGTGAGGTATGTTCTCAGAGAGCCTGTCAGCCTCTTCAAATGTGGTAAATAACACGTCTCTGCGAAATCCTCGCTCTGAGCTATAACTCGTCAAATTTCGGCTCAATGTTAAGTCAATGGGATTTTTTTGCCCAATTTTTTGCCCCTGGGGCAAACAACGTACCCCCGATCGCTTAGAAAAGATATAGCACACCTCTCCTCAATGAGCCGCACGATTTGATGCCTCACTCAGGGGTCTGTGACAAAAGCTGCGGGAGGAGTAGCGCGCCAAACTATGTGTGGAATAATAATAACTAGATTAAAAAGTTTGAGTACAAACTTTAGGTTGGCTTGAGAAAGCCTAGCATAAAGTTTGAAGTAGTTGTAAAAGTTTGAAGATTTACGGTTTCTAGTTTGATGTAATTATAAGTAGTAGTTTTCAAAGTTCAAAGTTTAGAGATTATAAAACCATTCAGTCTATCAAATAGATTAGATAGATAGATAGATAGATAGATAGATAGATAGATAGATAGATAGATAGATAGATAGATAGATAGATAGATAGATAGATATTGACCCTCAGAGAGATAGATAGATAGATAGATATTGACCCTCAGATAGATAGATAGATAGATAGATAGATAGATAGATAGATAGATAGAGTATGACCCATAGATAGATAGATAGATAGATAGATAGATATTGACCCTCAGATAGATAGATAGATAGATAGATAGATAGATAGATAGTTATTGACCATCAGATAGATAGATAGATAGATAGATAGATAGATAGTTATTGACCATCAGATAGATAGATAGATAGATAGATAGATAGATAGATAGATAGATAGATAGATAGATAGATAGATATTGACCATTAGATAGATAGATAGATAGATAGATAGATAGATAGATAGATATTGATCCTCAGATAGATAGATAGATATTGACCCTCAGATAGATAGATAGATAGATAGATAGATAGATAGATAGATAGAAAGATAGAAAGACAGATTGATAGTCATTGACCCTTAGATAGATAGATAGATATTGACCTTCAGATATATAGATAGATAGATAGTCATTGACCCTGAGATATAGATAGATAGAGTATGAACCACAGATAGATAGATAGATAGTTATTGACCCGCAGATAGTTAGATAGATAGATAGATAGATATTGACCCTCAGATAGATAGATAGATAGATAGATAGATAGATAGATAGATAGATAGATAGATAGATAGTCATTGACCCTTAGATAGATAGATAGATATTGACCGTCAGATATATAGATAGACAGATAGTCATTGACCCTGAGATATAGATAGATAGAGTATGACCCACAGATAGATAGATAGATAGTTATAGACCCGCAGATAGTTAGATAGATAGATAGATAGATAGATATTGACCCTCAGATAGATAGATAGATAGATAGATAGATAGATAGATAGATATTGACCATCAGAAAGATAGATAGATAGATAGATAGATAGATAGATAGATAGATAGATAGATAGATAGACAGATAGATATATAATTTTTTACTTGGTTGCTAGGGTAACCATATCTGGTTGATAGGCATTTACCAGAGTGATATATATCAAGGCTACTTTCCATTTTGAGTAAAATAAGTGAAACAGGAAGTCTCTACGATTTTCTGGTGCAGAGTTATGTGATTTGTTACTTGGTTGCTAGGGTAAGCCCTTGTCGTTGCTAGGCAGTTACCAGAGTGATACTTATCAAGCCTCCTTTCCATCCTGAGTGAATTATGTCAACCCGGAAGTCTCTACGATTTTCTGGTGCAGAGATATGTGATTTGTTAGTTGGTTGCTAGGGTAACCCCATCTGGTTGCTAGGCAGTTACTAAGGTGATACTCTTAAGGCTCCTTGCAATCCTGTGTGAAATATGTCAACCCCTAAGTCTCTACGATGTTCTGGTTCAAAGATATGTGATTTGTTACTTGGTTGCTAGGGTAACCGCATCTGGTTGCTAGGCAGTTACCAGAGGGATACATATCAAGGCTACTTTCCATCCTGAGTGAAATAAGTGAAACAGGAAGTCTCTATGATTTTCTGGTGCAGAGATATGTGACTTGTTACTTGGTTGCTAGTGTAAACACATCTGGTTGCTAGGCAGTTACCAAAGTGATACTCATAAGGCTCCTTGCAATCCTGTGTGAAATATGTCAACCCCTAAGTCTCTACGATGTTCTGGTTCAAAGATATGTGATTTGATACTTGGTTGCTAAGGTAACCCTGTCTGGTTGCTATGCAGTTACCAGAGTGATACATATCAAGGCTACTTTCCATCCTGAGTGAAATAAGCGAAACAGTTAGTCTCTACGATATACTGGTGCAGAGATATGTGATTTGTTACTTGGTTGCTAGGGTAACCCCGTCTGGTTGCTAGGCAGTTACCAGAGTGATACATATCAAGGCTACTTTCCATCCTGAGTGAATAAAGTCAATCCGGAAGTCTCTATGATTTTCTGTTGCAGAGATATGTGATTTGTTACTTGGTTGCTAGGGTAATCACATCTGGTTGCTAGGCAGTTACCAGAGTGATACATATCAAGGCTACTTTCCATCCTGAGTGAAATAAGTCAACCCGGAAGTCTCTCTGATTTTCTGTTGCAGAGATATGTGATTTGTTACTTGGTTGCTAGGGTAATCACATCTGGTTGCTAGGCAGTTACCAGAGTGATACATATCAAGGCTACTTTCCATCCTGAGTGAAATAAGTGAAACAGGAAGTCTCTACGATTTTCTGGTGCAGAGATATGTGATTTGTTAGTTGGTTCCTAGGGTAACCCCATCTGGTTGCTAGGCAGTTACCAAGGTGATACTCATAAGGCTCCTTGCAATCCTGTGTGAAATATGTTAACCCCTAAGTCTCTACGATGTTCTGGTTCAAAGATATGTGATTTGTTACTTGGTTGCTAGGGTAACCGCATCTGGTTGCTAGGCAGTTACCAGAGGGATACATATCAAGGCTACTTTCCATCCTGAGTGAAATAAGTGAAACAGGAAGTCTCTATGATTTTCTGGTGCAGAGATATGTGATTTGTTACTTGGTTGCTAGGGTAAACACATCTGGTTGCTAGGCAGTTACCAAAGTGATACTCATAAGGCTCCTTGCAATCCTGTGTGAAATATGTCAACCCCTAAGTCTCTACGATGTTCTGGTTCAAAGATATGTGATTTGTTACTTGGTTGCTAAGGTAACCCTGTCTGGTTGCTATGCAGTTACCAGAGTGATACATATCAAGGCTACTTTCCATCCTGAGTGAAATAAGTGAAACAGGTAGTCTCTACGATTTTCTGGTGCAGAGATATGTGATTTGTTACTTGGTTGCTAGGGTAACCCCGTCTGGTTGCTAGGCAGTTACCAGAGTGATACATATCAAGGCTACTTTCCATCCTGAGTGAATAAATTCAACCCGGATGTCTCTATGATTTTCTGTTGCAGAGATATGTGATTTGTTACTTGGTTGCTAGGGTAATCACATCTGGTTGCTAGGCAGTTACCAGAGTGATACATATCAAGGCTACTTTCCATCCTGAGTGAAATAAGTCAACCCAGAAATCTCTCTGATTTTCTGTTGCAGAGATATGTGATTTGTTACTTGGTTGCTAGGGTAATCACATCTGGTTGCTAGGCAGTTACCAGAGTGATACATATCAAGGCTACTTTCCATCCTGAGTGAAATAAGTCAACCCGGAAGTCTCTCTGATTTTCTGTTGCAGAGATATGTGATTTGTTACTTGGTTGCTAGGGTAATCACATCTGGTTGCTAGGCAGTTACCAGAGTGATACATATCAAGGCTACTTTCCATCCTGAGTGAAATAAGTGAAACAGAAAGTCTCTACGATTTTCTGGTGCAGAGATATGTGATTTGTTAGTTGGTTGCTAGGATAACCCCATCTGGTTGCTAGGCAGTTACCAAGGTGATACTCATAAGGCTCCTTGCAATCCTGTGTGAAATATGTTAACCCCTAAGTCTCTACGATGTTCTGGTTCAAAGATATGTGATTTGTTACTTGGTTGCTAGGGTAACCGCATCTGGTTGCTAGGCAGTTACCAGAGGGATACATATCAAGGCTACTTTCCATCCTGAGTGAAATAAGTGAAACAGGAAGTCACTACGATTTTCTGGTGCAGAGATATGTGATTTGTTACTTGGTTGCTAGGGTAACCCCATCTGGTTGCTAGGCAGTTACCAGAGTGATACATATCAAGGCTACTTTCCATCCTGAGTGAAATAAGTGAAACAGGAAGTCTGTATGATTTTCTGGTGCAGAGATATGTGATTTGTTACTTGGTTGCTAGGGTAACCCCATCTGGTTGCTAGGCAGTTACCAGAGTGATACATATCAAGGCTACTTTCCATCCTGAGTGAAATAAGTGAAACAGGATGTCTGTATGATTTTCTGGTGCAGAAATATGTGATTTGTTATTTGGTTGCTAGGGTAACCCTGTCTGGTTGCTATGCAGTTACCAGGGTGATACTTATCAAGCCTCCTTTCCATACTGAGTGAATCAAGTCAACCTGGAAGCTACTATACTGTGGCTATGAAGATTTTAGGTCATTACTTATTGGCTGCTTGATAAAAGAAATCCTCTGAGGGAGAGAGAGAGGGAGAGACGCAGGGCTGACAGGCCCTTTTTCGTCTGTGTGTGTGAAAACGTCAGTTGGGATTTAAATTTCTGAACATTCCGCAATGTTAATCAATGGGAGTTTTTCCGAGATTTGATCGTCATTTTTAGGAAAACCGTAAGTCCGATCAGTTAGAAAAGATATAGCACACTATTCGGGATTAGTCTGAAGGTCTGTGCCGAGTTTGGTGCATGTAGCTTAAAAGCTCTAGGAGGAGTTACATTTAGAAATTTAGTCTCAGAATAATAATAATAATAATAATAAGTTTAAATAGGATTTCAGTAAGTTGGCTTTCTCAAGCCAACCTAATTATAACTAGAATGTACATTTCCTGAAGAAAATGTGAGTGGTGCTTGCCGTGGCAAAATTTCTTACCACAATGTCCCACCTACTGCCCAAAGTTGAAAGAGGCCACCCCCATGACAGTAGGATGTTCTGGTGCAGAGATATTGGTGTTGTTCCATGGTTGCTAGGGAAACCCATCTGGTTGATATGCAGTTACTAAGGTGACAGCCACCAATGCTACTTACCATCCTGAGTAAAATAAGTCAATCCGGAAGTCTCTACGATTTTGTAGTACAGAGATATGTGATTTGTTTCTTGGTTGCTAGGGTAACCCCATCTGGTTGCTAGGCAGTTACCAAGGTGACAGCCAACAATGCTCCTTGCTCTCCTGAGTGAAATAAGTCAACCCGGAAGTCTCTGTGATTTTCTTGTGCAGCGATATGTGATTTGTTTATTGGTTGCTAGGGTAACCCCATCTGGTTACTAGGCAGTTACCAAGGTGACAGGCAACAATGCTCCTTGCCATCCTGACTGAAATAAGTCAACCCGGAAGTCTCTGTGATTTTCTAGTACAGAGATATGTGATTTGTTTCTTGGTTGCTAGGGTAACCCCATCTGGTTGCTAGGCAGTTACCAAGGTGACAGCCAAGAATGCTCCTTGCCATCCTGACTGAAATAAGTCAACCTGGAATCTCTACGATTTTCTGGTTCAGAGATACGTGATTTGTTAATTGGTTGCTAGGGTAACCCCATCTGGTTGCTAGGCAGTTACCAAGGTGACAGCCAACAATGCTCCTTGCCATCCTGAGTGAAATAAGTCAACCCGGTAGTCTTTGTGATTTTCTTGTGCAGAGATGTGTGATTTGTTTCTTGGTTGCTAGGGTAACCCCATCTGGTTGCTAGGCAGTTACCAAGGTGACAGGCAACAATGCTCCTTGCCATCCTGAGTGAAATAAGTCAACCCGGAAGTCTCTGTGATTTTCTTGTGCAGAGATATGTGATTTATTTCTTGGTTGCTAGGGTAACCCCATCTGGTTGCTAGGCAGTTACCAAGGTGACAGCAAACAATGCTCCGTGCCATCCTGAGTGAAATAAGTCAACCCGGAAGTCTCTGTGATTTTCTTGTGCAGAGATATGTGATTTGTTTATTGGTTGCTAGGGTAACCCCATTTGGTTGCTAGGCAGTTACCAGGGTGATATTTATCAAGTCTACTTTCCATCCTGAGTGAAATAAGTCAACCCGGAAGTCTCTACGACATTCTGATCCTAAGATACACATCTTAGTGATATTGAATGGATGTCAATGGTGTTTTGTTGCTAGGGTGCTTTAAATGGTTGCTAGGGCGTGGCTAAGTAGTTCACATGATGAAAGATGAAGACTGATTACTCACCCAATTAAAACAAAGCAACTATCATGTCTCTAGGACATTCTGATCTGAAGATATCTTACTTCAATTGAAATCAATAAATGTGGTTGCTAGGGTGCTCCAAATTGTTGCTAGGGAGTGGCTTGGCAGCTGCCAATGATGAATATCCCATGGCTGCTTGTCAGTATGAATGATACAAACCAACTCCCATGCCTCTGTGACATTCAGAATGGAAGATATCTCTCTTTGGATTTTGGTTGCTAAGGTGCTCGAAAATGGTTGCTAGGGAGGGGCTAGGAAGTGTTGAGGGGATTCATGATTGGCTGTTTTACTGCCCCAAGTCAAACGAGACCACCCTCGTGTTTCTATGATAATTCAGTCCGGAGATATCCCTTTGATCTCTTTCAATGGAAGTCTATGGGAGTTGTTGCTAAGGTGCTCTAAATGGTTGCTAGGGCGTGGCTTGATAGCTTCACAATGATCCTGAGAGACTGACTGGTCATCTGAGTAAAATGAGCCCGCCCCCTTGTCTCTAAGACACTGTGATCCAGAGTTATGTTCAATACAAAATCTACCATAGACTTAACATTGGGGCAACTTTGGGCAGCTCATGCCCCCCAGGGGTGCAACTTTTACCCCATTGTGAGGTATGTTCTCACAGAGCCTGTCAGCCTCTTCAAATCTGGTTAATCACACGTCTCTGTGAAATCCTCGATCTGAGCTATGACTCGTCAAAGTTCGGCGCAATGTTAAGTCAATGGGATTTTTTGCCCAATTTTTTGCCCCTGGGGCAATCACCGTACCCCCGATCGATTATAAAAGTCATAGGACACCATTCCCAAATAATCCGCACGATTTGACGCCTCATTTGTGGGTTTTCGACCAAAAAATTTTGAAAAAAATTCCATTGACTTACATTGGGGCAACTTTGGGCAGCTCCTGCCCCCCAGGGGTGCAACTTTTACCCCATTGTGAGGTATGTTCTCACAGAGCCTGTCAGCCTCTTCAAATGTGGTAAATCACATGTCTCTGCGAAATCCTCGCTTTGAGCTATGACTCGTCAAAGTTCGGCGCAATGTTAAGTCAATGGGATTTTTTGCCCAATTTTTTGCCCCTGGGGCAAACACCGTACCCCCGATCGCTTATAAAAGTCATAGCACACCTCTCCTCAATGAGCCGCACGATTTGACACCTCATTCATGGGTCTACGCCAAAAGGTGCGGGACGAGTTAGGTGCCGAAGTTTTGTACGGAAGAAGAAGAAGAAGAAGAAGAAGAAGAAGAAGAAAAATAAGTATGTGAGATTACAATAGTGTTGCTTTGCAAGCACCACTAACTAGAATGTACATTTCCTGAAGAAAATGTGAGTGGTGCTTGCCGTCGCAAAATTTCTTACCACAATGTCCCACCTACTGCCCAAAGTTGAAAGAGGACACCCCCATGACAGTAGGATGTTCTGGTGCAGAGATATTGGTGGTGTTCCATGGTTGCTAGGGAAACCCATCTGGTTTATATGCAGTTACTAAGGTGACAGGATGGCAAGTAGCATTGGTTGCTGAGTAAATTAAGTCAACCCGGAATCTCTAAAATTTTCTGGTTCAGAGATATGTGATTTGTTACTTGGTTGCTAGGGTAACCCCATCTGGTTGCTAGGCAGTTACCAAGGTGACAGCCAACAATGCTCCTTGCCATCTTGAGTGAAATAAGTCAACCCGGAAGTCTCTGTGATTTTCTTGTGCAGAGATATGTGATTTGTTACTTGGTTGCTAGGGTAACCCCATCTGGTTGCTAGGCAGTTACCAAGGTGACAGCCAACAATGCTCCTTGCCATCCTGAGTGAAATAAGTCAACCCGGAAGTCTCTGTGATTTTCTTGTGCAGAGATAAGTGATTTGTTACTTGGTTGCTAGGGTAACCCCATTTGGTTGCTAGGCAGTTACAAAGGTGACAGCCAACAATGCTCCTTGCCATCCTGAGTGAAATAAGTCAACCCGGACGTCTCTGTAATTTTCTTGTGCAGAGATATGTGATTTGTTTCTTGGTTGCTAGGGTAACCCCATCTGGTTGCTAGGCAGTTACCAAGGTGACAGCCAACAATGCTCCTTGCCATCCTGAGTGAAATAAGTCAACCCGGAAGTCTCTGTGATTTTCTTGTGCAGAGATATGTGATTTGTTTCTTGGTTGCTAGGGTAACCCCATCTGGTTGGTAGGCAGTTACCAAGGTGACAGGCAACAATGCTCCTTGCCATCCTGAGTGAAATAAGTCAACCTGGAAGTCTCTACGTCATTCTGATCCTAAGATACACATCTTAGTGATTTTGAATGGATGTCAATGTTTCTTTGTTGCTAGGGTGCTTTAAATGGTTGCTAGGGCATGGCTAAGTAGTTCACATGATAAAAGCTGAAGACTGATTACTCACCCAATGAAAACGAAGCAACTATCATGTCTCTAGGACATTCTGATGTGAAGATATCTTACTGTAATTGAAATCAATAAATGTGGTTGCTACGGTGCTCTAAATTGTTGCTAGGGAGTGGCTTTGCAGCTGCCAATGATGAATCTCCAAAGGCTGCTTGTCAGTATGAATGATATAAACCAACTCCCATGCTTCTGTGACATTCAGAATGGAAGATATCTCTCTTTGGATTTTGGTTGCTAAGGTGCTCGAAAATGGTTGCTAGGGAGGGTCTAGGAAGTGTTGAGGGGATTCATGATTGGCTGTTTTACTGACCCAAGTCAAACGAGACCACCCTTGTGTTTCTATGATAATTCAGTCCGGTGATATCCCTTTGATCTCTTTCAATGGAAGTCTATGGGACTTGTTGCTAAGGTGCTCTAAATGGTTGCTAGGGCGTGGCTTGATAGCTTCACAACGATCCTGAGAGACTGATTGTTTGTCTGAGTAAAATGAGCCCGCCCCCTTGTCTCTAAGACACTGTGATCCATAGTTATGTTCAATACAAAATGATATTTCATGGGCCGTCCTAAACCTAGACTTAACATTGGGGCAACTTTGGGCAGCTCCTGCCCCCCAGGGGTGCAACTTTTACCCCATTGTGAGGTATGTTCTCACAGAGCGTGTCAGCCTCTTCAAATGTGGTAAATCACCCGTCTCTGTGAAATCCTCGCTCTGAGCTATGACTCGTCAAAGTTCGGCGCAATGTTAAGTCAATGGGATTTTTTGCCCAATTTTTTGCCCCTGGGGCAAACACCATACCTCCGATCGCTTCTAAAAGTCATAGCACACCATTCCCAAATAATCCGCACGATTTGACGCCTCATTCGTGGGTTTGTGACCAAAAAATTGTGCAAAAAATTCCATTGACTTACATTGGGGCAACTTTGGGCAGCTCCTGCCCCCCAGGGGTAAAACTTTTACCCCATTGTGAGGTATGTTCTCACAGAGCCTGTCAGCCTCTTCAAATGTGGTAAATCAAAGGTCTCTGAGAAATCCTCGCTCTGAGCTATGACTCGTCAAATTTTGGCGCAATGTTAAGTCAATGGGATTTTTTGCCCAATTTTTTGCCCCTGGGGCAAACACCGTACCCCCGAACGCTTAGAAAAGATATAGCACACCTCTCCCCAATAAGCCGCACGATTTGATGCCTCACTCAGGGGTCTGTGACAAAATCTGTGGGAGGAGTAGCGCGCCAAACTATGTGTGGAATAATAATAATTATAATAATAACTAGAATGTACATTTCCTGAAGAAAATGTGAGTGGTGCTTGCCGTGGCAAAATTTCTTACCACAATATCCCACCTACTGCCCAAAGTTGAAAGACGCTACCCCCATGACAGTAGTATGTTCTGGTGCAGAGATATTGGTGTTGTTCCATGGTTGCTAGGGTAACCCCATCTGGTTGCTAGGCAGTTACCAAGGTGACAGCCAACAATGCTCCTTGCCATCCTGAGTGAAATAAGTCAACCCGGAAGTCTCTGTGATTTTCTTGTGCAGAGATATGTGATTTGTTTCTTGGTTGCTAGGTTAACCCCATCTGGTTGCTAGGCAGTTACCAAGGTGACAGGCAACAATGCACCTTATCATCCTGAGTGAAATAAGTCAACCCGGAAGTCTCTGTGATTTTCTTGTGCAGAGATATGTGATTTGTTTATTGGTTGCTAGGGTAACCCCATCTGGTTGCTAGGCAGTTACCAAGGTGACAGCCAACAATGCTCCTTGCCATCCTGAGTGAAATAAGTCAACCCGGAAGTCTCTGTGATTTTCTAGTACATAGATATGTGATTTGTTACTTGGTTGCTAGGATAACCCCATCTGGTTGCTAGGCAGTTACCAGGGTGATATTTATCAAGACTACATTCCATCCTGAGTGAAATAAGTCAACCCGGAAGTCTCTGTGATTTTCTTGTGCAGAGATAGGTGATTTGTTTCTTGGTTGCTAGGGTAACCCCATCTGGTTGCTAGGCAGTTACCAAGGTGACAGCCAACAATGCTCCTTGCCATCCTGAGTGAAATAAGTCAACCCGGAAGTCTGTGATTTTCTTGTGCAGAGATATGTGATTTGTTTCTTGGTTGCTAGGGAAACCCCATCTGGTTGCTAGGCAGTTACCAAGGTGACAGGCAACAATGCTCCTTGCCATCCTGGGTGAAATAAGTCAAACCAGAAGTCTCTGTGATTTTCTTGTGCAGAGATATGTGATTTGTTTCTTGGTTGCTAGGGTAATCCCATTTGGTTGCTAGGCAGTTACCAGGGTGATATTTATCAAGTCTACTTTCCATCCTAAGTAAAATAAGTCAACCCTGAAGTCTCTACGTCATTCTGATCCTAAGATAGACATCTTAGTGATTTTGAATGGATGTCAATGGTTCTTTGTTGCTAGGGTGCTTTTATTGGTTGCTAGGGCATGGCTAAGTAGTTCACCTGATGAAAGCTGAAGACTGATTACTCACCCAATGAAAACAAAGCAACTATCATGTCTCTAGGACATTCTGATGTGAAGATATCTTACTGTAATTGAAATCAATAAATGTTGTTGCTAGGGTGCCCTAAATTGTTGCTAGGGAGTGGCTTGGCAGCTGCCAATGATGAATCTCCAAAGGCTGCTTGTCAGTATGAATGATATAAACCAACTCCCATGCCTCTGTGACATTCAGAATGGAAGATATCTGTCTTTGGATTTTGGTTGCTAAGGTGCTCGAAAATGGTTGCTAGGGAGGGGCTAGGAAGTGTTGAGGGGATTCATGATTGGCTGTTTTACTGCCCCAAGTCAAACGAGACCACCCTCGTGTTTCTATGATAATTCAGTCCAGAGAAATCCCTTTGATCTCTTTCAATGGAAGTCTATGGGACTTGTTGCTAAGGTACTGTAAATGGTTGCTAGGGCGTGGCTTGATAGCTTCACAATGATCCTGAGAGACTGATTGGTCGTCTGAGTAAAATGAGCCCGCCCCCTTGTCTCTAAGACACTGTGATCCAGAGTTATGTTCAATACAAAATCTACCATAGACTTAACATTGGGGCAAATTTGGGCAGCTCCTGCCCCCCAGGGGTAAAACTTTTACCCCATTGTGAGGTATGTTCTCACAGAGCCTGTCAGCCTCTTCAAATGTGGTAAATCACACGTCTCTGTGAAATCCTCGCTCTGAGCTATAACTCGTCAAAGTTCGGCTCAATGTTAAGTCAATGGGATTTTTTGCCCAATTTTTTGCCCCTGGGGCAAATACCGTACCCCCGATCACTTATAGTAGCCATAGCACACCATTCCCAAATAATCTGCACGATTTGACGCCTCATTTGTGGGTCTGCGAGCAAAAAATTTTTCAAAAAATTCCATTGACTTACATTGGGGCAACTTTGGGCAGCTCCTGCCCCCCAGGGGTAAAACTTTTACCCCATTGTGAGGTATGTTCTCAGAGAGCCTGTCAGCCTCTTCAAATGTGGTAAATCACACGTCTCTGTGAAATCCTCGCTCTGAGCTATAACTCGTCAAAGTTTGGCTCAATGTTAAGTCAATGGGATTTTTTTGCACAATTTTTTGCCCCTGGGGCAAACACCGTACCCCCGATCGCTTAGAAAAGATATAGCACACCTCTCCTCAATGAGCCGCACGATTTGATGCCTCACTCAGAGGTCTGTGACAAAAGCTGCGGGAGGAGTAGCGCGCCAAACTATGTGTGGAAAAATAATAATAATTATAATAATAATAATAAGTATGCAAGAGAACAATAGTGATGCTTTGCCTATGGCAAGCAACACTAATAAGTTTAAATAGGATTTCAGTAAGTTGGCTTTCTCAAGCCAACCTAATAATAATAATAATAATAAGTTTAAATAGGATTTCAGTAAGTTGGCTTTCTCAAGCCAACCTAATAAGTTTAAATAGGATTTCAGTAAGTTGGCTTTCTCATGCCAACCTAATTATAATAATAATAATAAGTTTAAATAGGATTTCAGTAAGTTGGCTTTCTCAAGCCAACCTAATAAAAATAATAAGTATGCAAGAGAACAATAGTGATGCTTTGCCTATGGCAAGCACCACTAATAAGTATGCAAGAGAACAATAGTGATGCTTTGCCTTTGGCAAGCACCACTAATAAATATAGCTGCAAGCAGCAATGCGATTCCTCCTCAAAATGGCAAATCATTTAAAAGTGATCAGTAGTGGGTTGGGGTTAAACCCTCCCAATGAAGAAATCCAAAAAAACATGCCTTTCTGTCTGAATCCTAAACTAAACATTTTCAGTGTACAGGAAAATCCATGATGCCGGACCTTATGGATCCTGGAGGCTTTTTTGTTTACAATGAGAAATGAGGTATGTACATTAAGTTTCAGAAGAACTGAATAAATGGGGTGGAAATGCCATCACTTTGAATGTGGGACATTTGGGCATGGTCTGATGTGCCCCCTAAGGGTGAATTTGGGCCATTCTTGGTTTGAGGGTTACTGTTGGCCGGTAGTATCAATGTACCAAATTAGTACATTTTTGAACAGAAAATAGGACATTAAGTCATAGCCTGTAGCGCCCCCTAATGGCGAATATGGGCAATTCTTGGTTTGCGGGTTCCTGTTGGCCTGCAGTATCAATGTACCAAATTAGAACATTTTTGACCAGAAAATGAGAAATTTGGAAATGGCCTACAGTGCCCCCTAAGGGTGAATGTTGGCCATTCTTGGTTTGTGGGTTCCTGTTGGCCTGTAGTATCAATGCACCAAATTTGAAAATGTTTGACCAGAAAATAGGACATTAAGTCATAGCCTGTAGTGCCCCCTAATGGCGAATATGGGCAATTCTTGGTTTGTGGGTTCCTGTTGCCCAGTAGTATCAATGTACCAAATTAGAACATTTTTGACCAGAAAATAGGACATTAAGGCATAGCCTGTAGCGCCCCCTAATGGTGAATATGGGCAATTCTTGGTTTGTGGGTTCCTGTTGGCCTGCAGTATCAATGTACCAAATTAGAACATTTTTGACCAGAAAATGGGAATTTTGGACATGGCCTATAGCGCCCCATAAGGGTGAATGTCGGCCATTCTTGGTTTGTGGGTTCCTGTTGGCCTGTAGTATCAATGTACCAAATTAGTACATTTTTGAACAGAAAATGAGAATTTTGAAAATGGCCTGTAGCGCCCCCTAAGGGAGAATGTGGGATATTCTTTACGCAGTACTTCAGAGTGATGTCATCTTGAAGTATATATATATATAGGTCTGTTTCTAACCCCACACCTATAATATCACTTCTGAAGGCATGGATTAAACCACTGGAGTGGTATGGATTACTTTTATGCTGCATTTATGTGATTTTTGTAGCTTCTGAGTTCAGATCACCATTCAAGTCATTGAAAGGTCCAACAGGGTTGAGATAATTTTCTAAAAAGCTTAATTTGTGTTCACCAGAAGAAAGAACATAATACACATCTGGGATGGAATGAGGGTGAGTAAACGATGAGAGAAATTTATTTTTGGGGTAAAAACCATTTGTACTTTTTATTTACTTGGAAAATTGTTACTGTCTCTTTAAGAGGATTTTAAACGCATTACATTCAAGGCACAGGTCTGTGCGGCTTGTTTCGTTGAGTTTAATCTTTTGAGAACTGTGAAGTCTCATTATTTTCGTGCTGTTACATCTGTATTCATTTCAGAGATTAATTGATTGAGATTGTGAAACTTGTAATCATGAAGAACCTGATGGACTAATTCTGCTGTTAATAGTTCATCTGTTCTCGATGGATCTTCCGTGATCATTCCAACACTGTCAAGTGAAGCTGAGCAACATCAGTTTCGTCTCTCACGCCCTCATTTGTTTGGGTGTGAGATGATAAAATACAGACTGCGTGTGTAAAATCGCGTGAATGTTCAAATACATTCAAGCAAACACATACAACCGACAAACCTCCGCGAAGATGCGAGTAAAAATGAGATGCCTCGCGCTGTCAGACACAACGCTGATAATCATTCTCGGAAGTGTTGATACTAGATTTAGATTCCCGATTTCTTTATCAACTGTTTATGTTCACTTGAGACAAAACAGACAATATATCATGTATTTTGACATTTTGTTGTATGAAATTGTCCGTTCAAACGCAAGAAGAAGCGAATGCGATCTCTCATCGGGGCTCGTGAGTTAGACGTGACGCTGCTCGCTGTTTTACACAAATATTTATTTGAGTTGTTTTGCCATTTGTTGAGTTGAATGGTGTAAAATCGCTTGAAAGTTCAAACAGGGAAGTGTTAAAAACACATACAACAGACAAACATTGCTCTCATTGAAGATTTGAGTAAAAAATGAGATCGCCTCACTATCGCGTGCTGTCAGAGACAACGCAGATGAAACATAATTCTTGGAAGTATTGATACTTTAGGATCGATCCGACCATCCCTTCTTTCTTTAGACATATGTTTCATGTTTGTGTGATAAGTGTTCGCGGAGTTTCACTTGATTTTTCTGACGTGTATCAGACAGATGATCGCTAAGACAGATTCGGCGCACCCGGTTTATTTTCGTTATTTTACAAAAGCTCAAGGTTTTGTTGTTATTGTAAGTGTACACAAATAAAAGTAGACCTTTTATAGTTTGTAATGATCTCTTCCATGTATCTGAATGGGCAAAAATGACGCAGTATTTTGTTTAAGTTTTTTCCGCTGTTTAGAACAATGCATCTGAAAGGACGTCACAGCGCCATTGTTGACCCCCGTAATAATGCCAGAATTCAATAATGATTCCCGATTTCAAACTCCTCACAAAGATTTATTTGAGTTGTATTCCATTTGTTGAGTTGAATAGTGTAAAATCGCTTGAATATTCAAACTGGGAAGCAGGAAAACACATCTCACTGACCTTGTGCAGTAACTCTCATCGGGGCTCGTGCGTTAGACGCGACGCTTATCGCTGTTTCACACAAACTGCTCGAAAACATTTATATGAGTTGTTTTACCATTTGTTGAGATGAATAGTATAAAATTGCGTGAATGTTCCAAATGTCAAGCATTAAACACACACAATTGACATACCTTTGTGCAAATGCAGGCAAACTTCTTCTGGCTTGGAAAGTCGGGAGCTCCACCCACTAGTAGACAGAATTGCTCCATTAGAGAGATTTCTCCAGTAAAAGTGCATTTGGTAGACAGAGTTACACCAGCAGAGGGAGCCTCTCTGCTCAGCCAATGTAAGTGAATGGGATTTTTCTTGTAGACCGTATTAATCCAGTAGAGGGGGCATTTTTGCTCAGCCATTGTAAATCAATGGGATTTTTTACATTTTTGATCGTCATTTATATAAAAAGCTTAAGTCGCACCAGGTAAAAAAAGACATACCAGCAAACTTCAGAACAGTCCCCAGGTCTGTGGCAAGTTGGGTACTTATAGCATTAAAGCTCTTGGAGGTAAGGTTGTTGAAATTTTAGTAAGTAAAATAGTATTAATAATAATAATAAATGTATGTAACATAACAATATGTTGGCTTTCTCAAGCCAACATAGTTATGTCATCTTGAAGCATGTTAGGTTTGAAAAACCATCAGTCAAAATTACATTTGGTTTATTGACACTAATATATTGAGGCAATGTGGTCATTTACATAAACACGCACCTTTCAGCCATTTTGTATTGTATTCATTTTTGCTAAGTAACAAATTGAAAGACATCAATTCTACACATGGGTACCAAATGTCAAGTCAATTGGATCTACGGTTCAAGAGAAGAAGAGTTTTGAATGTTTCCCCAAATTTTCACTGTACAGGACAATCCATCACGCAGAACCTTATGGGTCATTGAGGCTTTTTTGTTCCCAATGAGAAATGAGGCAAGTATACCAAGTTTTAGAATATTTGGAAAATTGGGGTGAAAGTGCCATCATTTTGAAAATTTGACATTTGGGCGTGGCCTGTAGCGAACCGCTAAGGGCGAATGTCAGCAATTCTTTGCACAGTACTTCAAAGGGATGTTATCTTGAAGCATGTCAGGTTTTAAAATCCCTCAGTCAAAATTACATTTGATTTATTGACATATATATTAATTAAATGTGGACATTTACATAAACACGCCCCTTTCAGCCATTTTTAATCGTACCTTATGGGTCCTTGAGGCTTTTTTGTTCCCAATGAGAAATGAGGCAAGTATACCAAGTTTTAGAATATTTAGAAAATTGTGGTGAAAATGCCATCATTTTGAAATGTGACATTTGGGCGTGGCCTGTAGCGAACCGCTAAGGGAGAATGTCGGCAATTCTTTGCACAGTACTTCAAAGGGATGTTATCTTGAAGCATGTCAGGTTTGAAAAACCCTCAGTCAAAATTACATTTGATATATTGACATATATATTGATTAAATGTGGACATTTACATAAACACACCCCTTTCAGCCATTTTATATCGAATTCATTTTTGCTAAGTTAAGTTTTCAAAGACATCAATTCTACACATGCGTACCAAATTTCAAGTCAATTGGAGCTACGGTTCAGGAAAAGAAGAGTTTTGTAGGTTTTCGCAAATTTTCACTGTACAGGAAAATCAATTATGGCGAAAGTTATGGGTCCTTGAGGCTTTTTTGTTCCCCATGAGAAATGAGGCATGTACACCAGGTTTGAGAATAATTGGACAAATGGCTTGGAAATGCCATGACTTTGAAAATATTTTTTTGGGGCGTGGCCTGTAGCGTCACCTATGGGCGAATGTGGGCCATTCTTGGTTTGGGGGTACCCGATGGCATGGAGTATCAATGTGCCAATTTAGAAAATTTTTGACCAGTGACTTTTTGAGATATTGGGGCTCAAGGAGAAGAATAATAATAAATATAGCTGCAAGCAGCAATGTGATTCCTCCTCAAAATGGCAAATCATTTAGAATTGATCAATAGAGGGTTGGGGTTAAACTCTCCCAATGAAAAAATCCAAAAAACATGTCTTTCTGTCTGAATCCTAAACTAAACATTTTCAGTGTACAGGAAAATCCATCATGACGGACCTTATGGATCCTGGAGGGTTTTTTGTTTACAATGAGAAATGAGGTATGTTCACCAGGTTTCAGAAAAACTAAATAAATGGGGTGGAAATACAATCACTTTGAAAAAATGACATTTGGGCATGGCCTGTAGCGCCCCCTAAGGGCGAATGTGAGCCATTCTTGGTTTGTAGGTTCCTGTTGGCCTGTAGTATCAATGTACCAAATTAGAAAGTTTTTGACAAAAAAAATGTGCAATTTGGGAATGGCCTTTAGCGCCCCCTAAGGGCGAATGTGAGACATTCTTGGTTTGTGGATTTCTGTTGGCCTGTAGTGTCAATATACAAATTAGAACATTTTTGACCATAAAATGGGAATTTTGGGCATAGCCTGTAGCGCCCCCTAATGGCGAATATGGGCAATTCTTGGTTTGTGGGTTCCTGTTGGCCTGTAGTATCAATGTACCAAATTAGAACATTTTTGACCAGCAAATGGGAATTTAGGGCGTGGCCTGTAGCGCCCCCTAAGGGCGAATGTGGGCCATTCTTGGTTTGTGGATTCCTGTAGGCCTGTAGTATCAATATACAAAATTAGAACATTTTTGACCAGAAAATGGGAATTTTGGGCATGGCCTGAAGCGCCCCCTAAGGGAGAATGTGGGATATTCTTGGTTTGTGGATTCCTGTTGGCCTGTAGTATCAATATACAAAATTAGAACATTTTTGACCAGAAAATGGGAATTTTTGGCATGGCCTGTAGCGCCCCCTAAGGCAGAATGTGGGATATTCTTTACGCAGTACTTCAGAGTGATGTCATCTTGAAGTATATATATATATAGGTCTCTTTCTAACCCACACCTATAATATCACTTCTGAAGGCATGGATTAATCCACTGGAGTGGTATGGATTACTTTTATGCTGCATTTATGTGATTTTTGTAGCTTCTGAGTTCTGATCACCATTCAACTCATTGAAAGGTCCAACAGGGTTGAGATAATCTTCTAAAAAGCTTAATTTGTGTTCACCAGAAGAAAGAAAATAATACACATCTAGGATGGAATGAGAGAAATTTATTTTTGGGGTAAAAACCATTTGTACTTTTTATTTACTTGGAAAATTGTTACTGTCTCTTTAAGAGGATTTTAAACGCATTTAATTCAAGGCACAGTCTGTGCGGCTTGTTTCATTGAGTTTAATCTTTTGAGAACTGTGAAGTCTCATTATTTTCGTGCTGTTACATCTGTATTCATTTCAGAGATTAATTGATTGAGATTGTTAAACTTGTAATCATGAAGAACCTGAAGGACTAATTCTGCTGTTAATAGTTCATCTGTTCTCGATGGATCTTCCGTGATCATTCCAACACTGTCAAGTGAAGCTGAGCAACATCAGTTTCGTCTCTCACACCCTCATTTGTTTGGGTGTGAGATGATAAAATACAGACTGCGTGAATGGTGTAAAATCGCGTGAATGTTCAAATACATTCAAGCAAACACATACAACCGACAAACCTCCGTGAAGATGCGAGTAAAAATGAGATGCCTCGCGCTGTCAGACACAATGCTTATAATCATTCTCGGAAGTGTTGATACTAGATTTAGATTCGCGATTTCTTCATCAACTGTTTATGTTCACTTGAGACAAAACAGACTCCACAATATATCATGTAATTTGACATTTTGTTGTATGAAATTGTCCGTTCAAACGCAAGAAGCGAATGCGATCTCTCATCGGGGCTCGTGAGTTAGACGTGACGCTGCTCGCTGTTTCACACAAATATTTATTTGAGTTGTTTTGCCATTTGTTGAGTTGAATGGTGTAAAATCGCTTGAAAGTTCAAACAGGAAAGTGTTCGCGGAGTTTCACTTGATTTTTCTGACGTGTATCAGACCGCTAAGACAGATTCGGCGCACCCGGTTTATTTTCGTTATTTTACAAAAGCTCAAGGTTTTGTTGTTATTGTAAGTGTACACAAATAAAAGTAGACCTTTTATAGTTTGTAATGATCTCTTCCATGCATCTGAATTGGCAAAAATGACGCAGTATTTTGTTTAAGTTTTTTCCGCTGTTTAGAAAAATGCATCTAATTAAAGGGCATCACAGCGCCAGTGTTGACCCCCCGTAATAATGCCAGAATTAAATATTCCCGATTTCAAACTGCTCGAAAAGATTTATTCGAGTTGTTTTGTCATTTGTTGAGTTGAATAGTGTAAAATTGCTTGAATATTCAAACTGGGAAGCAGTAAAACACATCTCACTGACCTTTGTGCGGTAATTCTCATCGGGGCTCGTGCGTTAGACGCGACGCATCTGTTTCACACAAAACTGCTCACAAACATGTATTTGAGATGTTTTGCCATTTGTTGAGATGAATAGCATAAAATCGCGTG
Source organism: Moxostoma hubbsi (assembly GCA_032164185.1). NCBI lineage: Eukaryota > Metazoa > Chordata > Actinopteri > Cypriniformes > Catostomidae > Moxostoma > Moxostoma hubbsi. The sequence goes on along the minus strand of JAVLUX010000011.1, from coordinate 47,020,147 downwards.
AATGTTCCAAATGTCAAGCATTAAACACACAATTGACACCTTTGTGCAGACACAGACTAAATCCATCTGGCTTGGAGCTCCACCCACTAGTAGACAGAATTGCTCCATTAGAGAGATTTCTCCAGTAAAAGTGCTTTTGGTAGACAGAGTTACACCAGCAGAGGGAGCCTCTTTGCTCAGCCAATGTAAGTGAATGGGATTTTACTTGTAGACCGTATTAATCCATTAGAGGGGGCAATTTTGCTCAGCCATTGTAAATCAGTGGGATTTTTTTACATTTTTGATCGTCATTTATATAAAAAGCTTAAGTCGCATCAGGTAAAAAAAGACATACCAGCAAACTTCAGAACAGTCCCCAGGTCTGTGGCGAGTTGGGTACTTATAGCATTAAAGCTCTTGGAGATAAGGTTGTTGAAATTTTAGTCTCAGAAAAATACAAAAATAGTATTAATAATAATAATAATAATAATAAATGTATGTAACATAACAATATGTTGGCTTTCTCAAGCCAAAATAGTTATGTCATCTTGATGCATGTTAGGTTTGAAAACCCATCAGTCAAAATTACATTTGGTTTATTGACACTAATATATTGAGGCAATGTGGTCATTTACATAAACATGCACCTTTCAGCCATTTTGTATTGTATTCATTTTTGCTAAGTAACAAATTGAAAGACATCAATTCTACACATGGGTACCAAATGTCAAGTCAATTAGATCTATGGTTCAAGTGATGAAGAGTTTCGAATGTTTCCCCAAATTTTCACTGTACAGGGCAATCCATCACCCAGAACCTTATGGGTCCTTGAGGCTTTTTTGTTCCCAATGAGAAATGAGGCAAGTATACCAAGTTTTAGAATATTTGGAAAATTGGGGTGAAAATGCCATCATTTTGAAAATGTGACATTTGGGCTTGGCCTGTAGCGAACCGCTAAGTGCAAATGTCGGCAATTCTTTGCAAAGTACTTCAAAGGGATGCTATCTTGAAGCATGTCAGGTTTTAAAATCCCTCAGTCAAAATTACATTTGATTTATTAACATATATATTGATTAAATGTGGACATTTACATAAACACGCCCCTTTCAGCCATTTTTAATCGTACCTTATGGATCCTTGAGGCTTTTTTGTTCCCAATGAGAAATTAGTCAATTTTACCTGTTTTTAGAATAATTGGGAAAATGGGGTGAAAATTCTATCATTTGGAAAATGTGACATTTGGGCGTGGCCTGTAGCGAACCGCTAAGGGCGAATGTGGTCAATTCTTTGCACAGTACTTCAAAGGGATGTTATCTTGAAGAATGTTAGGTTTGAGAAACCCTCAGTCAAAATTACATTTGATTTATTGACATATATATTGATTAAATGTGTACATTTACATAAACACGCCCCTTTCAGCCATTTTATTTTGTATTCATTTTTTCTAAGTAACGTTTTCAAAGACATCAATTCTACACATGCATACCAAATTTCAAGTAAATTGGAGCTACGGTTCAGGAGAACGTCTAGGTTACGTATGTAACCTCCGTTCCCTGATGGAGGGAACGAGACGTCGTGTCGAAGAAGCGACACTAGGGGTCTCTTTTGAGCGCCGAAATATACCTCAGATCTATGAAAAAGGCCGATAAGAGTTGGCGAACAGTATTTGTATACTCCGCCTCCGGATACGGATATAAAGGCGAGAGAAATACGCTCGTTCATTCAGGATTTTTCTGAGGAGCCGGGAGTGTACTGGGCACCTCAGTGGCTCGGCTCAGCGACATGGCCGGGAAGACACAACGTCTCGTTCCCTCCATCAGGTAACGGAGGTTACATACGTAACCTAGACGTTCCCCATCTGTCGCTCACTTCGATGTCGTGTCGAAGAAGCGACACTAGGGGTCCACTTCAAAACTCACCATGCGCTGAGCCGTGTACGTGTACTGCTTACACAGAAGCGGGCAGGTATTTCTACGTGCACAGCGACCAACTGTGTTCAGACTGCACGTACTCTTCCCCAATGCCCCGAAAGAGTCGTCAGAATCCTTTTGGTCACCCTAGGGGGGAACAAGGTGACGCTCCGAACTAGGGAACGGGCCAAGCCTGGCTGGGCCTCTTTTCTCTCTATGTTTTCTCGGCATAGAGCAAGAGCAGCCGGGGCCCTTACCGCATCGAGGGAAGGGGGTCTTAACCGAATTCCTATTCTTTCAGGGGGAAATGACCCTGCGGAGGCCACACCCGCCCAGCAGGGGAGGTAAAGGTGGCAAAATACATCACATGGCCACTTTGGGCATGTGGGAGGAAATGGCACGGTGGTAGATCCAACCTGGAGGAGGGGGGAGTTGCTACAACACGGCGACCGGAGGGCAGCGAAGGGCTGCCTAAGGGAGACGCGGGTCAGCTCGCAAGGTGAAATACACACAGGAGGAGTCCCGTAGGAGGCCTGATCTGTGGAGCACCTATTCCAGTAGGGGTAGCTGGAGGTACCCGTAGTGGACTGGGCCGGCAAGTTCCTCCGCTGAACTGTTGTGGGCCCGAGAGGGCTAGGGAGGAATCAACCAGGGACCTAAGCCCTCTGGGAAAGAAGCGCACTGTTTTGCCTCGGAGAGGGAAACAGCGCTGGAAACAAGCGATTCACCCGGTCAGATCGTCGGCGTGTACCGAGTTCTACGGGCTCGGACCTGAGAGAACACGGGACGAGACTGACTCAACCCTGAGATTGTAAAACCTTGTAAAGGTGTTAGGTGTTGCCCAGCCCGCAGCTCTACAGATGTCTGCTAGCGAGGTGCCTCTAGCCAGTGCCCATGAGGATGCCACACTCCTGGTAGAGTGGGCTCGAACCCGCAAAGGGGGTGGCACGGCCTGGGTGTGATAGGCCAACTGAATGGCCTCCACCACCCAGTGAGACAGCCTCTGTTTGGAGACAGCGTTCCCTTTCTGCTGTCCTCCAAAGCAGACAAAGAGCTGCTCAGAGCGCCTAAAGCTCTGGGTGCGTTCCAGGTAGGCACGCAAGGCACGTACCGGACACAGCAGTGAGAGGGCTGTGTCTGCCTCCTCCCGGGGCAGCGCTTGTAGGTTCACTACCTGATCTCTGAAGGACGTGGTAGGAACCTTGGGCACATAGCCCGGTCAAGGTCTTAGGATCACATGAGTGTCTGCCGGACCGAACTCCAGGCAAGTGTCGTTGGTAGAGAATGCTTGCAGGTCCCCGACCCTCTTGATGGAGGCGAGCGCGATCAGCAGGGCCGTCTTTAAAGAGAGAGCCCTGAGTCCAGTTGATCCTAGCAGCTCGAAAGGGGATCTCTGAAGACCGGCGAGAACCACAGAGAGATCCCAGGAGGGGAACAGGTTTGGCCGGGAGGGATTTAACCTCCAGGCACCTCTTAGGAACCTGACGATTAAGTCGTGCTTACCCAGGGAATTCCGTCTACTGGGTCGTGGTGAGCTGCGATAGCGGCAACATACACCTTCAAGGTGGACGGGGACAGCCTCCCCTCCAACCTCTCCAACAGACCTAACTGCGCACCTCTGTGGGTCTTCTGCACGGGAAGAACACGGATTCACGAACAGATGCCATTTCAAGGCGTAGAGTTGCCTGGTAGAAGGGGCTCTGGCTTGGTTGATCGTGGCTACGACCGTGAGTGGTAGCCCAGCTAGATCTTCTGCGTCCCGTCCAGGGGCCAGACGTGGAGGTTCCAGAGGTCTGGGTGCGGATGCCAGAGCGTGCCCCGTCCCTGAGAAAGAAGGTCCTTCCTCAGGGGAATTCGCCAAAGAGGGGCTGTCGCGAGGAGTATGAGGTCCGAGAACCAGGCCCGGGTGGGCCAGTAAGGAGCCACGAGAGTGACTTGCTCCTCGTCCTCCCTGACCTTGCACAGCACCTGTGCAAGAAGGCTCACTGGGGGGAATGTATACTTGCGCAGCCCCACCGGCCAGCTGTGTGCCAGTGCATCTGCCCCTAGGGGAGCCTCTGAGCGGGCGTACCAGAGCGGGCAGTGGGAGGTCTCTCGGGAGGCAAACAGTTCTACCTGGGCCTTGCTGAACCGTTCCCAAATCAGCTGAACCGAGTGGGGGTGAAGCCTCCACTCTCCTCCAGGCAAGCGTTGTCGTGACAGCACGTCCGCCATCACATTGAGGTTGCCGGGGATGTGAGTGGCACGCAGCGACCTGAGTCGGTGCTGGCTCCAAAGGAGGAGACGACGGGCGAGTTGCGACATGTGGCGGGAGCATACGCCGCCTTGGCGATTTATGTATGCGACCGCAGTGGTGCTGTCCAACCTGACCAGGACATGTTCGTCCTGAATTAACGGGAGAAACTGCCGCAGGGCTAGAAGGACGGTCAACAACTCGAGGCAATTGATGTGCCAACGCAGCTGGGCCCTTTTCCAACGGCCTGAGGCTGCGTGCCCGTTGCAGACGGCACCCCAACCCGATCTGGAGGCGTTGGTCGTGACCAGGATGCATCTGGCCACCTGCTGTAGGGGTACTCCAGCCCGTAAGAAACAGAGGTCTGTCCATGGGTTGAATGCTTTGCGGCAGGCGGGGGTAATCGTTACCCGGTGCGTGCGTGGCGCCATGCTCATCTCGGGACTCGGGTCTGAAGCCAGTGTTGGAGCGGTCTCATATGCATCAACCCCAGCGGCGCGACCGCCGCGGAGGATGCCATATGCCCCAGGAGCCTCTGGAAAAGTTTTAAGGGGACCGCTGTGCCCGGCCTAAAGGCAGCGAGGCAGTTCAACACTGACTGGGCGCGCTCGTTGGTGTGACGCGCCGTCATTGAGACCGAGTCTAACTCCATCCCGAGAAAAGAGATGCTCTGAACTGGAGTGAGCTTGCTCTTTTCCCAGTTGACCTGAAGCCCCAAGCAGCTGAGGTGCCTGAGCACCTGGTCTCTGTGAGCGCATAGTGATTCTCGCTAGTGGGCCAGAATGAGCCAGTCGTCGAGGTAGTTGAGTATGCGGATGCAGATACTCAGAGCGGGGCAAGAGCTGCCTCTGCGACTTTCGTGAAGACGCGAGGGGACAGAGACAGCCCGAAGGGGAGGACTTTGTACTGATACGCCTGACCATCGAACGCAAACCGCAGGAAGGGGCGGTGTCAAGGCAGGATGGAGACGTGAAAGTATGCGTCCTTCAGGTCTACTGCTGCGAACCAATCTAGATGCCGGATGCAGGTTAGAATGTACTTCTGTGTGAGCATTTTGAACAGGAGTTTGTGCGACGCTTGGTTGAGAACTCGCAGATCCAAGATTGGTCGTAAGCCGCCGCCTTTCTTGGACACGATGAAGTACGGGCTGTAGAAACCCTCCTTCATCTTGGTTGGAGGGACAGGCTCTATCACGTCTTTGGCCAGAAGGGCGGCAGCCCAGGGGAGGAGTCAGCGTCAGACACCGCGCTCTCCGATGGAGTGGTGAGCTCATCAGCTTCGAGCTCTAGAGGATAGGCAAACCGGCCCGGAGGAGAGTCGCCGTTACCTCGAGACTGGACGGAGGCCAGCGAGCGTGTCGGGGGGCGGGTGGTCCGAGGGTGCGTACCCGGAGGAGCTGCACCCGCTGCCCTCCCCAAATCGCCTCCAGCGCCAACCGCATCGTCCTCAATCCCATGGGAAGAAGGAGCGATACGGGGGGCGGCAGGAGTGGCGTGCTTTCTGTTGAAAGTGAGCCGCAACCGCAACGCTGCCACAGTCATATTCTCGCAATGAGAACATGAACCGTCCACAAACGCTGCCTCAGTGTGATCGGCGCCCAGACACACGAGACAGCGCCTGTGGCCGTCAGAAGCGGAGAGCACTCTACCACATCCAGGAACTACACAGGGTTTGAATGGAATCTTTATAAAGACGTGCCCTGAAAAGGGCGTTCAACACCACTGTTTATTGCTCTTTTAGAGAAATAAACTCTTTATGAGAAAATTGCTCTTAATAAACTCTTTTAAACACTGCGCTGTCGAAGCAGGGCAAACTGCATGCCGGCAGAGAAGAGAAAAGCCGCTGAAGGAGCGCCGTAAATCCAACAGCAGCAGCGCGTCAGAGGATCAGAAGCAGGGTAAGTTGTGTGTAGCACACCAGACAGCATTCACATGACCATCGGCTCCGAAGAAAATTACTGAATGAACGAGCGTATTTCTCTCGCCTTTATATCCATATCTGGAGGCGGAGTATGCAAATACTGTTCGCCAACTCTCATTGGCCTTTTTTCATAGATCAGAGGTATCTTTCGGCGCTCAAGAGAGACCCCTAGTGTTGCTTCTTCGACACGACGTCGAAGTGAGCGACAGACAGGGAAGAAGAGTTTTGTAGGTTTTTGCAAATTTTCACTGTACAGGAAAATCCATCATGGCGGAAGTTATGGGTCCTTGAGGCTTTTTTGTTCCCCATGAGAAATGAGGTATGTACACCAGGTTTCAGAAAAATTGGACAAATGGCTTGGAAATGCCATCACATTGAAAATATTTTTTTGGGGCATAGCCTGTAGCGCCACCTATGGGTGAATGTGGTCCATTCTTGGATTGGGGTACCCTTTGGCATGGAGTATCAATGTGCCAATTTAGAAAATTTTTGACCAGGGACTTTTTGAGATATTGGGGCTCAAGGAGAATAATAATAATAATAAATATAGCTGCAAGCAGCAATGCGATTCCTCCTCAAAATGGCAAATCATTTAAAATTGGTCAGTACAGGGTTGGGGTTAAACCCTCCCAATGAAGAAATCCAAAAAACATGTCTTTCTGTCTGAATCCTAAACTAAACATTTTCAGTGTACAGGAAAATCCATGATGCCGGACCTTATGGATCCTGGAGGCTTTTTTGTTTACAATGAGAAATGAGGCATGTACACCAGGTTTCAGAAGAACTGAAAAAATGGGGTGGAAATGCCATCACTTTGAATGTGGGACATTTGAGCACAGCCAGTAGTGCCCCCTAATGGCGAATATGGGCAATTCTTGGTTTGTGGGTTCCTGTTGGCCTGTAGTATCAATGTACCAAATTAGAACATTTTTGACCAGAAAATTGGAATTTTGGACATGGCCTATAGCGCCCCCTAAGGATGAATGTGGGTCAATCTTGGTTTGTGGGTTCCTGTTGGCCTGTAGTATCAATGTACCAAATTTGAAAATGTTTGACCAGAAAATAGGACATTAAGGCATAGCCTGTAGCGCCCCCTAATGGCGAATATGGGCAATTCTTGGTTTGTGGATTCATGTTGGCCTGTAGTATCAACATACCAAATTAGAACATTTTTGACCAGAAAATGGGAATTTTGGACATGGCATATAGCGCCCCCTAAGGGTGAATGTGGGCCATTATTGGTTTGTGGATTCCTGTTGGCCTGTAGTATCAACATACCAAATTAGAACATTTTTGACCAAAAAATGGGAAATTTGGGCATGGCCTGTAGCGCCCCCTAAGGGAGAATGTGAGATATTCTTTACGCAGTACTTCAGAGTGATGTCATCTTGAAGCGTGTTAGGTTTGAAAAACCATTAATCAAAATTACATTAGATTTTTTGACACATGTATATTGATAAAATGTGGACATTTGCATAAACACGCCCCTTTCAGCCATTCTGTATCGTATTCATTTTTCCGAAGTAACGTTTTCAAAGACATCAATTCTACACATGTGTACCAAATTTCAAGTAAATTGGAGCTACGGTTCAGGAGAAGAAGAGTTTTGTAGGTTTTGGCAAATTTTCACTGTACAGGAAAATCCATTATGGCAGAAGTTATGGGTCCTTGAGGCTTTTCTGTTCCCCATGAGAAATGAGGCATGTACACCAGGTTTAATTGGACAAATGCTTGGAAATGCCATGACTTTGAAAATATTTTTTTGGGGCGTGGCCTGTAGCGCCACCTACGGGCGAATGTGGGCCATTCTTGGTTTGGGGGTACCCGTTGGCATGGAGTATCAATGTGCCAATTTAGAAAATTTTTGACCAGTGACTTTTTGAGATATTGGGGCTCAAGGAGAATAATAATAATAATAATAATAAATATAGCTAAAAGCAGCAATGCGATTCCTCCTCAAAATGGCAAATCATTTAAAATTGTTCAGTAGAGGGTTGGGGTTAAACTCTCCCAATGAAGAAATTCAAAAAACGTGTCTTTCTGTCTGAATCCTAAACTAAACATTTTCAGTGTACAGGAAAATCCATGATGCCGGGATCTTATGGATCCTGGAGGCTTTTTTGTTTACAATGAGAAATGAGTTATGTACATTAAGTTTCAGAAGAACTGAAAAAATGGGGTGGAAATGCCATCACTTTCAATGTGGGACATTGGGGCATAGCCTGTAGCACCCCCTAATGGTGAATACGGGCAATTCTTGGTTTGTGAGTTCCTGTTGGCCTGTAGTATCAATGTACCAAATTAGAACATTATTGACCAGAAAATGGGAATTTAGGGCGTGGCCTGTAGCGCCCCCTAAGGGCGAATGTGGGCCATTCTTGGTTTGTGGATTCCTGTTGGCCTGTAGTATCAATATACCAAATTAGAACATTTTTGACCAGAAAATGGTAACTTTGGGCATGGCCTGTAGCGCCCCCTAAGAGAGAATGTGGGATATTCTTGGTTTAGGGGTACCCGTTGGCATGGAGTATCAATGTGCCAATTTAGAAAATTTTTGACCAGTGACTTTTTGAGATATTGGGGCTCAAGATACCTATAATATCACTTCAGAAGGCATGGATTAAACCACTGGAGTGGTATGGATTACTTTTATGCTGCATTTATAAGATTTTTGTAGCTTCTGAGTTCTGATCACCATTCAAGTGCATTGAAAGGTCCAACAGGGTTGAGATATTCTTCTAAAAAGCTTAATTTGTGTTCACCAGAAGAAAGAAACTAATACACATCTGGGATGGAATGAGGGTAAGTAAATGATGAGAGAAATTTATTTTGGGGGTAAATACCATTTGTGCTTTTTATTTACTTGGAATGTCAATGTTCAGGACGAAAGCTCAATTGTTACTGTCTCTTTAAGAGGGGGTTATCGCATGCATTCAAGGCACAGTTTGTGCAGTTTGTTTCATTGAGTTTAATCTTTTGAGAACTGTGAAATCTCATTATTTATTGCGTGAATGTTCAAACAGGAAAGTGTTAAAAACACATACAACAGACAAACCTTCGTGAAGATGCGAGTAAAAATAAGATCGCCTCACGGAGCGCGTGCTGTCAGACAAAATGCTGATAATCATTCTCGGAAGTGTTGATACAAGATTTAGATTCCCGATTTCTTCATCAACTGTTTATGTTCACTTGAGACAAAACAAACTCTCCAATATATCATGTAGTTTGACATTATGTTGTATGAAATTGTCCGTTCAAACGCAAAAAGAATCGAAAGTGATCTCGCGTGCTGTCAGAGACAACGCAGATGAAACATCATTCTCGGAAGTATTGATACTTTAGGATCGATCCGCCCATCCCTTCTGTGTATAGACATATGTTTCATGTTTGTTTGATAAGTATTCGCGGACTTTCACTTGATTTATCTGACGTGTTTCAGACAGATGATCGCTAAGACATTGACGGCGCACCCTATTTATTTTCGTTATTTTACAAAAGCTCAAGGTTTTGTTGTTATTGTAAGTGTACACAAATAAAAGTAGACCTTTTATAGTTTGTAATGATCTCTTCTATATATCTGAATTGGGAAAAATGACACAGTATTTTGTTTAAGTTTTTTCTGCTGTTTAGAAAAATGCATCTAAAAGTACATCACAGCACCAGTGTTGACCCCCGTAATAATGCCAGAATTCAATATAATGATTCCAGATTTCTCGCAAACATTTATTTGAGTTGTTTTGCCATTTGTTGCGTTGAATAGTGTAAAATCGCTTGAATATTCAAACTGGGAAGAAGTAAAACACATCTCACTGACCTTTGTGCAGTAACTCTCATCGGGACTCATGAGTTAGACGCGACGCATCTCGCTGTTTCACACAAAACTTCTCACAAACATTTATTTGAGATGTTTTGCCATTTGTTGAGATGAATAGTATAAAATCGCGTGAATGTTCCAAATGTCAAGCATTAAACACACAATTGACACCTTTGTGCAGACACAGGCAAAATCCATCTGGCTTCTAAGTCTGGAGCTCCACCCACTAGTAGACAGAATTGATCCATTAGAGAGATTTCTCCAGTAAAAGTGCATTTGGTAGACAGGGTTACTCCAGCAGAGGGAGCCTCTTTGCTCAGCCAATGTAATTGAATGGGATTTAACTTGTAGACCATATTAATCCAGCAGAGGGGGCATTTTTGCTCAGCCATTGTAAATCAATGGGATTTTTTACATTTTTCATCGTCATTTATATAAAAAGCTTAAGTCGCATCAGGTAAAAAAAGACATACCAGCAAACTTCAGAACAGTCCCCAGGTCTGTGGCAAGTTGGGTACTTATAGCATTAAAGCTCTTAGAGGTGAGGTTGTTGAAATTTTAGTAAGTAAATTAGTATTAATAATAATAATAATAATAAATGTATGTAACATAACAATATGTTGGCTTTCTCAAGCCAACATAGTTATGTCATCTTGAAGCATGTTAGGTTTGAAAAACCATCAATCAAATTTACATTTGGTTTATTGACACTAATATATTGAGGCAATATGGTCATTTACATAAACACGCACCTTTCAGCCATTTTGTATTGTATTCATTTTTGCTAAGTAAAAAATTGAAAGACATCAATTCTACACATGGGTACCAAATGTCAAGTCAATTGGATCTACGGTTCAAGAGAAGAAGAGTTTTGAATGTTTCCCCAAATTTTCACAGTACAGGACAATCCATCACGCAGAACCTTATGGAAATGGGAATTTTGGGCATAGCCTGTAGCGCCCCCTAATGGCGAATATGGGCAATTCTTTGTTTGTGGGTTCCTGTTGGCCTGTAGTATCAATGTACCAAATTAGAACATTTTTGACCAGCAAATGGGAATTTAGGGCGTGGCCTGTAGCGCCCCCTAAGGGCGAATGTGGGAGATTCTTGGTTTGTGGATTCCTGTTGGCCTGTAGTATCAATATACAAAATTAGAACATTTTTGACCAGAAAATGGGAATTTTGGGCATGGCCTGTAGCGCCCCCTAAGGGAGAATGTGGGATATTCTTTACGCAGTACTTCAGAGTGATGTCATCTTGAAGTATATATATATATATATATAGGTCTGTTTCTAACCCACACCTATAATATCACTTCTGAAGGCATGGATTAAACCACTGGAGTGGTATGGATTACTTTTATGCTGCATTTATGTGATTTTTGTAGCTTCTGAGTTCTGATCACCATTCAAGTCATTGAAAGGTCCAACAGGGTTGAGATAATCTTCTAAAAAGCTTAATTTGTGTTCACCAGAAGAAAGAAACTAATACACATCTGGGATGGAATGAGGGTGAGTATACGATGAGAGAAATTTATTTTTGGGGTAAAAACCATTTGTAGGCCTACTTTTACTTGGAAAATTGTTACTGTCTCTTTAAGAGGATTTTAAACGCATTTCATTCAAGGCACAGTCTGTGCGGCTTGTTTCATTGAGTTTAATCTTTTGAGAACTGTGAAGTCTCATTATTTTCGTGCTGTTAAATCTGTATTCATTTCAGAGATTAATTGATTGAGATTGTGAAACTACATACAACCGACAAACCTCCATGAAGATGCGAGTAAAAATGAGATGCCTCGCGCTGTCAGACACAACGCTGATAATTATTCTCGGAAGTGTTGATACTAGATTTTGATTCGCGATTTCTTCATCAACTGTTTATGTTCACTTGAGACAAAACAGACTCCACAATATATCATGTAATTTGACATTTTGTTGTATGAAAATGTCCGTTCAAACGCAAGAAGAAGCGAATGCGATCTCTCATCGGGGCTCGTGAGTTAGACGTGACGCTGCTCGCTGTTTCACACAAATATTTATTTGAGTTGTTTTGCCATTGGTTGAGTTGAATGGTGTAAAATCGCTTGAAAGTTCAAACAGGAAAGTGTTAAAAACACATACAACAGACAAACATTGCTCGCATTGAAGATGCGAGTAAAAATTAGATCGCCTCACTATCGCGTGCTGTCAGTGAACACGCAGATGAAACATCATTCTCGGAAGTATTGATACTTTAGGATCGATCCGTCAATCCCTTCGTTCTTTAGACATATGTTTCATATTTGTGTGATAAGTGTTCGCGGAGTTTCACTTGATTTTTTCTGACGTGTATCAGACAGATTATCGCAAAGACAGATTCGGTTTACCCTGTTTATTTTCGTTATTTTACAAAAGCTCAAGGTTTTGTTGTATTGTAAGTGTAGACAAATAACAGTAGACCTTTTATAGTTTGTAATGATCTCTTCCATGTATCTGAATGGGCAAAAATGACGCAGTATTTTGTTTAAGTTTTTTCCGCTGTTTAGAACAATGCATCTGAAAGGACATTACATTGTTGACCCCCGTAATAATGCCAGAATTCAATAATGGTTCCCGATTTCAGATTCCTCGCAAACATTTATTTGAGTTGTAATGCCATTTGTTGAGTTGAATAGTGTAAAATCGCTTGAATATTCAAACTGGGAAGCAGTAAAACATCTCACTGACCTTTGTGCAGTAACTCTCATCGGGGCTCGTGCGTTAGACGCGACGCATCCCGCGGTTTCACACAAAACTGCTCACAAACATTTATTTGAGTTGTTTTGCCATTTGTTGAGATGAATAGTATAAAATCGCGTGAATGTTCCAAATGTCAAGCATTAAACACACACAATTGACATACCTTTGTGCAAACGCAGGCAAAATTCTTCTAGCTTAGAAAGTCGGGAGCTCCACCCACTAGTAGACAGAATTGCTCCATTAGAGAGATTTCTCCAGTAAAAGTGCATTTGGTAGACAGAGTTACACCAGCAGAGGGAGCCTCTTTTGCTCAGCCAATGTAAGTGAATGGGATTTTACTTGTAGACCGTAATAATCCAGTAGAGGGGGCATTTTTGCTCAGCCATTGTAAATCAGTGGGATTTTTTACATTTTTGATCGTCATTTATATAAAAAGCTTAAGTCGCATCAGGTAAAAAAAGACATTCCAGCAAACTTCAGAACAGTCCCCAGGTCTGTGGCAAGTTGGGTACTTATAGCATTAAAGCACTTGGAGGTAAGGTTGTTGAAATTTTAGTAAGTAAAATAGTATTAATAATAATAATAATAATAATAATAAATGTATGTAACATAACAATATGTTGGCTTTCTCAAGCCAACATAGTTATGTCATCTTGAAGCATGTTAGGTTTGAAAAACCATCCGTCAAAATTACATTTGGTTTATTGACACTAATATATTGAGGCAATGTGGTCATTTACATAAATACGCACCTTTCAGCCATTTTGTATTGTATTCATTTTTGCTAAGTAACAAATTGAAAGACATCAATTCTACACATGGGTACCAAATGTCAAGTAAATTGGATCTACGGTTCAAGAGAAGAAGAGTTTTAAATGTTTCACCAAATTTTCACTGTACAGGACAATCCATCACGCAGAACCTTATGGGTCCTTGAGGCTTTTTTGTTCCCAATGAGAAATGAGGCAAGTATACCAAGTTTTAGAATATTTGGAAAACTGGGGTGAAAATGCCATCATTTTGAAAATGTGACATTTGGGCGTGGCCTGTAGCGAACCGCTAAGGGCGAATGTCGGCAATTCTTTGCACAGTACTTCAAAGGGATGTTATCTTGAAGAATGTCAGGTTTTAAAATCCCTCAGTCAAAATTACATTTGATTTATTGACATATTGATTAAATGTGGACATTTACATAAACACGCCCCTTTCAGCCATTTTTAATCATACCTTATGGGTCCTTGAGGCTTTTTTGTTCCCAATGAGAAATGAGGCAAGTATACCAAGTTTTAGAATATTTAGAAAATTGTGGTGAAAATGCCATCATTTTGAAAATGTGACATTTGGGCGTGGCCTGTAGCGAACCGCTAAGGGCTAATGTGGGCAAATCTTTGCAAAGTACTTCAAAGGGATGTTATCTTGATGAATGTTAGGTTTGAAAAACCCTCGGTCAAAATTACATTTGATATATTGACATATATATTGATTAAATGTGGACATTTACATAAACACGCCCCTTTCTGCCATTTTATATCGTATTCATTTTTGCTAAGTAACCTTTTCAAAGACATCAATTCTACACATGCGTACCAAATTTCAAGTCAATTGAAGCTACGGTTCAGGAGAAGAAGAGTTTTGTAGGTTTTGGCAAATTTTCACTGTACAGGAAAATGCATTATGGCGGAAGTTATGGGTCCTTGAGGCTTTTTTGTTCCCCATGAGAAATGAGGCATGTACACCAGGTTTGAGAATAATTGGACAAATGGCTTGGAAATGCCATGACTTTGAAAATGTTTTTTTGGGGCGTGGCCTGTAGCGCCACCTATGGGCAAATGTGGGCCATTCTTGGTTTGGGGGTACCCGTTGGCATGGAGTATCAATGTGCCAATTTAGAAAATTTTTGACCAGTGACTTTTTGAGATATTGGGGCTCAAGGAGAATAATAATAATAATAATAATAAATATAGCTGCAAGCAGCAATGCGATTCCTCCTCAAAATGGCAAATCATTTAAAATTGATCAGTAGAGGGTTGGGGTTAAACCCTCCCATTGAAGGAATCCAAAAAACATGTCTTTCTGTCTGAATCTTAAACTAAACATTTTCAGTGTACAGGAAAATCCATCATGCCGGACCTTATGGATCCTGGAGGGTTTTTTGTTTACAATGAGAAATGAGGTATGTTCACCAGGTTTCAGAAGAACTAAATAAATGGGGTGAAAATACAATCACTCTGAAAAAATGACATTTGGGCATGGTCTGATGCGCCCCCTAAGGGTGAATGTGGACCATTCTTGGTTTGAGTGTTACTGTTGGCCTGTAGTATCAATGTACCAAATTAGTAAATTTTGGAACAGAAAATGAGAATTTTGGACATGGCCTATAGCACCCCCTAAGGGTGAATGTGGGCCATTCTTGGTTTGTGGGTTCCTGTTGGCCTGTAGTTTCAATATACCAAATTAGAAAATTTTTGACCAGAAAATGGGAATTTTGGGCGGAAATGTAGCGCCCCCTAAGGGCGAATGTGGGCCATTCTTGGTTTGTGGATTCCTGTTGGCCTGTAGTATCAATATACCAAATTAGTACATTTTTGACAATAAAATGGGAAATTTGGGCATAGCCTGTAGCGCCCCCTAAGGGCGAATGTGGGCCATTCTTGGTTTGTGGATTCCTGTTGGCCTGTAGTATCAATATACCAAATTAGAACATTTTTGACCAGTATATGTTAATTTTGGGCATGGCCTGTAGCGAATATGGGCGAATGTGAGCCATTCTTTGTATAGAACTTCAGAACTAGAAAAAAAAGTCAAGACAAACTTTGATGTTGGCTTGAGAAAGACCGAACCTTGAACCAAGACTGGAACTCGATGATAACAATAAAACAAGATCACAGCAAAAATATTAAATAAATGCAATAAATTGAAAATTATTTAAGCTCTCCATGTCATTATACCACATACGTCATTCACTAAGATTTTCATTTTGTCCTAAGACTTCATTGCATGCTTTGTAAAAATAATTGAATGTTAAAGGGATATTTGATCATTTCCTCACCCTCATGCAGTCCCAGATGTGTATGACTTTATTCTGCTGAAATTGAATGAAGATGTTTAGAAGAATATCTCAGCTCTGTTGTAAGTAAATGAGAAGTGGTGAGAAACAGATCATTAATTAAGTCATTTTTTAACTATAAATCGCTACTTTGACTTTCAGAAGCTCTTAAGAGTTCTTTTTCTGTTTTTTTTTTTTTTTTTTTGTGATTTACATAACCAAATCATCCCTTCTGGGCAGGGAGGAGTATTTATAGTAAATAAAAGAAAAATGGTTTTTTTTTTTTTTTTTTTTTTTTTTAAATACAATTTTTTTTAATCATATATATTGGTCTGTTTCTAACCCATGCTTATAATATCACTTCTGAAGGCATGGATTAAACCACTGGAGTGGCATGGATTACTTTTATGCTGCATTTATGTGATTTTTGTAGCTTCTGAGTTCTGATCACCATTCAAGTCATTGAAAGGTCCAACAGTGTTGAGATATTCTTCTAAAAAGCTTAATTTGTGTTCACCAGAAGAAAGAAAATAATACACATCTGGGATGGAATGAGGGTAAGTAAATGATGAGAGAAATTTATTTTGGGGGTAAATACCATTTGTACTTTTTATTTACTTGGAATGTCAATGTTCAGGACGAAAGCTCAATTGTTTCTGTCTATTTAAGAGATGGTTATCGCATGCATTCAAGGCACAGTTTGTTTCATTGAGTTTAATCTTTTGAGAACTGTGAAGTCTCATTATTTATTGCGTGAATGTTCAAACAGGAAAGTGTTAAAAACACATAGAACAGACAAACCTTCGTGAAGATGCGAGTAAAAATGAGATCGCCTCACGGAGCACGTGCTGTAAGACACAATGCTGATAATCAATCTCGGAAGTGTTGATACTAGATTTAGATTCCCGATTTCTTCATCAACTGTTTATGTTCACTTGAGACAAAACAGACAACACAATATATCATGTATTTTGACATTTTGTTGTATGAAATTGTCCGTTCAAACGCAAGAAGAAGCGAATGCGATCTCTCATCGGGGCTCGTGAGTTAGACGTGACGCTGCTCGCTGTTTCACATAAACAGTTTTGCAATTTGTTGAGTTGAATGGTGTAAAATCGCTTGAAAGTTCAAACAGGAAAGTGTTAAAAACACATACAACAGACAAACATTGCTCGCATTGAAGATGTGTTCATTGAAGAAAAGTGTTCGCGGAGTTTCACTTGATTTTTCTGACGTGTATCAGACCGCTAAGACAGATTCGGCGCACCCGGTTTATTTTCGTTATTTTACAAAAGCTCAAGGTTTTGTTGTTATTGTAAGTGTACACAAATAAAAGTAGACCTTTTATAGTTTGTAATGATCTCTTCCATGTATCTGAATGGGCAAAAATGACGCAGTATTTTGTTTAAGTTTTTTCCGCTGTTTAGAACAATGCATCTGAAAGGACATTACAGCGCCATTGTTGACCCCCGTAATAATGCCAGAATTCAATAATGATTCCCGATTTCAAACTCCTCGCAAAGATTTATTTGAGTTGTATGCCATTTGTTGAGTTGAATAGTGTAAAATCGCTTGAATATTCAAACTGGGAAGCAGTAAAACATCTCACTGACCTTTGTGCAGTAACTCTCATCGGGGCTCGTGCGTTAGACGCGACGCAACTGTTTCACACAAAACTGCTCACAAACATTTATTTGAGTTGTTTTGCCATTTGTTGAGTTGAATAGTGTAAAATCGCTTGAATATTCAAACTGGGAAGCAGTAAAACACATCTCACTGACCTTTGTGCAGTAACTCTCATCGGGGCTCGTGCGTTAGACGCGACGCATCTCGCGGTTTCACACAAAACTGCTCACAAACATTTATTTGAGTTGTTTTGCCATTTGTTGAGTTGAATAGTGTAAAATCGCTTGAATATTCAAACTGGGAAGCAGTAAAACACATCTCACTGACCTTGTGCAGTAACTCTCATCGGGGCTCGTGCGTTAGACGCGACGATTATCGCTGTTTCACACAAACTGCTCGAAAACATTTATATGAGTTGTTTTACCATTTGTTGAGATGAATAGTATAAAATCGCGTGAATGTTCCAAATGTCAAGCATTAAACACACAATTGACATACCTTTGTGCAAACGCAGGCAAAATTCTTCTGGCTGAGAAGTCGGGAGCTCCACCCACTAGTAGACAGAATTGCTCCATTAGAGAGATTTCTCCAGTAAAAGTGCATTTGGTAGACAGGGTCACACCAGCAGAGGGAGCCTCTTTGCTCAGCCAATGTAAGTGAATGGGATTTTACTTGTAGACCGTATTAATCCAGTAGAGGGGGCATTTTTGCTCAGCCATTGTAAATCAATGGGATTTTTTACATTTTTGATCGTCATTTTTATAAAAAGCTTAAGTCGCATCAGGTAAAAAAAGACATAGCAGCAAACTTCAGAACAGTCCCCAGGTCTGTGGCAAGTTGGGTACTTATAGCATTAAAGCTCTTGGAGGTGAGGTTGTTGAAATTTTAGTAAGTAAAATAGTATTAATAATAATAATAATAATAAATGTATGTAACATAACAATATGTTGGCTTTCTCAAGCCAACATAGTTATGTCATCTTGAAGCATGTTAGGTTTGAAAAACCATCAATCAAATTTACATTTGGTTTATTGACACTAATATATTGAGGCAATGTGGTCATTTACATAAACACGCACCTTTCAGCCATTTTGTATTGTATTCATTTTTGCTAAGTAACAAATTGAAAGACATCAATTCTACACATGGGTACCAAATGTCAAGTCAATTGGATCTACGGTTCAAGAGAAGAAGACTTTTGTAGGTTTTGGCAAATTTTCACTGTACAGGACAATCCATTAGGGCAGAAGTTATGGGTCCTTGAGGCTTTTTTGTTCCCAATGAGAAATGAGGCAAGTATACCAAGTTTTAGAATATTTCGAAAATTGTGGTGAAAATGCCATCATTTTGAAAATGTGACATTTGGGCGTGGCCTGTAGCGAACCGCTAAGGGCGAATGTGGGCAATTCTTTGCACAGTACTTCAAAGGGATGTTATCTTGAAGAATGTTAGGTTTGAAAAACCCTGGGTCAAAATTACATTTGATATATTGACATATATATTGATTAAATGTGGACATTTACATAAACACGCCCCTTTCAGCCATTTTATATCGTATTCATTTTTGCTAAGTAACGTTTTCAAAGAAATCAATTCTACACATGTGTACCCAATTTCAAGTCAATTGGAGCTACGGTTCAGGAGAAGAAGAGTTTTGTAGGTTTTGGCAAATTTTCACTGTACAGGAAAATCCATTAGGGCAGAAGTTATGGGTCCTTGAGGCTTTTTTGTTCCCCATGAGAAATGAGGCATGTACACCAGGTTTGAGAATAATTGGACAAATGGCTTGGAAATGCCATGACTTTGAAAATGTTTTTTTGGGGCGTGGCCTGTAGCGCCACCTATGGGCGAATGTGGGCCATTCTTGGTTTGGGGGTACCCGTTGGCATGGAGTATCAATGTTTCAATTTAGAAAATTTTTGACCAGTGACTTTTTGAGATATTGGGGCTCAAGGAGAATAATAATAATAATAATAATAAATATAGCTGCAAGCAGCAATGCGATTCCTCCTCAAAATGGCAAATCATTTAAAATTGGTCAGTAGTGGGTTGGGGTTAAACCCTCCCAATGAAGAAATCCAAAAAACGTGTCTATCTGTCTGAATCCTAAACTAAACATTTTCAGTGTACAGGAAAATCCATGATGCCGGACCTTATGGATCCTGGAGGCTTTTTTGTTTACAATGAGAAATGAGGTATGTACATTAAGTTTCAGAAGAACTGAAAAAATGGGGTGGAAATGCCATCACTTTGAATGTGGGACATTGGGACATAGCCTGTAGCGCCCCCTAATGGAGAATACGGGCAATTCTTGGTTTGTGGGTTCCTGTTGGCCTGTAGTATCAATGTACCAAATTTGAAAATGTTTGACCAAAAAATAGGACTTTAAGGCATAGCCTGTAGCGCCCCCTAATCACGAATATGATCAATTCTTGGTTTGTGGGTTCCTGTTGGCGTGCAGTATCAATGTACCAAATTAGAACATTTTTGACCAGAAAATGGGAATTTTGGACATGGCCTATAGCGCCCCCTAAGGGTGAATGTCAGCCATTCTTGGTTTGTGGGTTCCCGTTGGCCTGTAGTATCAATGTACCAAATTTGAAAATGTTTGACCAAAAAATAGGACTTTAAGGCATAGCCTGTAGCGCCCTCTAATGACGAATATGGGCAATTCTTGGTTTGTGGGTTCCTGTTGGCGTGCAGTATCAATGTACCAAATTAGAACATTTTTGAAGAGAAAATGGGAATTTTAGACATGGCCTATAGCGCCCCCTATGGGTGAATGTGGGCCAATCTTGGTTTGTGGGTTCCTGTTGGCCTGTAGTATCAATGTACCAAATTTGAAAATGTTTGACCAGAAAATAGGACATTAAGGCATAGCCTGTAGCGCCCCCTAATGGCGAATATGGGCAATGCTTGGTTTGTGGGTTCCTGTTGGCCTGTAGTATCAACATACCAAATTAGAACATTTTTGACCAGAAAATGGGAATTTTGGACATGGCCTATAGCGCCCCCTAAGGGTGAATGTGGGCCATTCTTTGTTTGTGGATTCCTGTTGGCCTGTAGTATCAACATACCAAATTAGAACATTTTTGAACAGAAAATGGGAATTTTGGGCATGGCCTATAGCGCCCCCTAAGGGTGAATGTGGGCCATTCTTTGTTTGTGGATTCCTGTTGGCCTGTAGTATCAACATACCAAATTAGAACATTTTTGACCAGAAAATGGGAATTTTGGGCATGGCCTGTAGCGCCCCCTAAGGGTGAATGTGGGCCATTCTTTGTTTGTGGATTCCTGTTGGCCTGTAGTGTCAATATACAAAATTAGAACATTTTTGACCAGAAAATGGGAATTTTGGACATGGCCTATAGCGCCCCCTAAGGGTGAATGTGGGCCATTCTTTGTTTGTGGATTCCTGTTGGCCTGTAGTATCAACATACCAAATTAGAACATTTTTGACCAGAAAATGGGAATTTTGGGCATGGCCTGTCGCCCCCTAAGGGTGAATGTGGGCCATTCTTTGTTTGTGGATTCCTGTTGGCCTGTAGTATCAACATACCAAATTAGAACATTTTTGACCAGAAAATGGGAATTTTGGGCATGGCCTGTAGCGCCCCCTAAGGGAGAATGTGGGATATTCTTTACGCAGTACTTCAGAGTGATGTCATCTTGAAGTATATATATATATATAGGTCTGTTTCTAACCCACACCTATAATATCACTTCTGAAGGCATGGATTAAACCACTGGAGTGGTATGGATTACTTTTATGCTGCATTTATGTGATTTTTGTAGCTTCTGAGTTCTGATCACCGTTCAAGTCATTGAAAGGTCCAACAGGGTTGAGATAATCTTCTAAAAAGCTTAATTTGTGTTCACCAGAAGAAAGAAAATAATACACATCTGGGATGGAATGAGGGTGAGTATACGATGAGAGAAATTTATTTTGGGGGTAAAACCCATTTGTAGGCCTACTTTTTATTTACTTGGAAAATTGTTACTGTCTCTTTAAGAGGATTTTAAACGCATTTCATTCAAGGCACAGTCTGTGCGGCTTGTTTCATTGAGTTTAATCTTTTGAGAACTGTGAAGTCTCATTATTTTCGTGCTGTTACATCTGTATTCATTTATCTGAGATTAATTGATTGAGATTGTGAAACTACATACAACCGACAAACCTCCATGAAGATGCGAGTAAAAATGAGATGCCTCGCGCTGTCAGACACAACGCTGATAATCAATCTCGGAAGTGTTGATACTAGATTTAGATTCGCGATTTCTTCATCAACTGTTAATGTTCACTTGAGACAAAACAGACTCCACAATATAGCATGTAATTTGACATTTTGTTGTATGAAAATGTCCGTTCAAACGCAAGAAGAAGCGAATGCGATCTCTCATCGGGGCTCGTGAGTTAGATGTGACTGCTCGCTGTTTCACATAAACAGTTTTGCCATTTGTTGAGTTGAATGGTGTAAAACCGCTTGAAAGTTCAAACAGGAAAGTGTTAAAAACACATACAACAGACAAACATTGCTCGCACTGAAGATGTGTTCATTGAAGAAAAGTGTTCGCGGAGTTTCACTTGATTTTTCTGATGTGTATCAGACCGCTAAGACAGATTCGGCGCACTCGGTTTATTTTCGTTATTTTACAAAAGCTCAAGGTTTTGTTGTTATTGTAAGTGTACACAAATAAAAGTAGACCTTTTATAGTTTGTAATGATCTCTTCCATGTATCTGAATTGGCAAAAATTACGCAGTATTTTGTTTAAGTTTTTTCCGCTGTATAGAGAAATACATCAAAAAGGACGTCACAGCGCCATTGTTGACCCCCGTAATAATGCCAGAATTCAATAATGATTCCCGATTTCAAACTGCTCGAAAATATTTATTTGAGTTGTTTTGCCATTTGTTGAGTTGAATAGTGTAAAATCGCTTGAATATTCAAACTGGGAAGCAGTAAAATACATCTCACTGACCTTGTGCAGTAACTCTCATCGGGGCTCGTGCGTTAGACGCGACGCATCTCGCCGTTTCACGTAATCTGCTCGAAAACATTTCTTTGAGTTGTTTTGCCATTTGTTGAGATGAATAGTATAAAATCGCGTGAATGTTCCAAATGTCAAGCATTAAACACACAATTGACACCTTTGTGCATACACGAGCAATTCATCTGGCTTTCTAAGTCTGGAGCTCCACCCACTAGTAGACAGAATTGCTCCATTAGAGAGATTTCTCCAGTAAAAGTGCATTTGGTAGACAGAGTTACTCCAGCAGAGGGAGCCTCTTTGCTCAGCCAATGTAAGTGAATGGGATTTTACTTGTAGACCGTATTAATCCTGTAGAGGGGGCAATATTGCTCAGCCATTGTAAATCAATGGGATTTTTTTACATTTTTGATCGTCATTTATATAAAAAGCTTAAGTCGCATCAGGTAAAAAAAGACATAGCAGCAAACTTCAGAACAGTCCCCAGGTCTGTGGCAAGTTGGGTACTTATAGCATTAAAGCTCTTGGAGGTGAGGTTGTTGAAATTTTAGTAAGTAAAATAGTATTAATATTAATAATAATAATAAATGTATGTAACATAACAATATGTTGGCTTTCTCAAGCACACATAGTTATGTCATCTTGAAGCATGTTAGGTTTGAAAAACCATCAATCAAATTTACATTTGGTTTATTGACACTAATATATTGAGGCAATGTGGTCATTTACATAAACACGCACCTTTCAGCCATTTTGTATTGTATTCATTTTTGCTAAGTAACAAATTGAAAGACATCAATTCTACACATGGGTACCAAATGTCAAGTCAATTGGATCTACGGTTCAAGAGAAGAAGACTTTTGTAGGTTTTGGCAAATTTTCACTGTACAGGACAATCCATTAGGGCAGAAGTTATGGGTCCTTGAGGCTTTTTTGTTCCCAATGAGAAATGAGGCAAGTATACCAAGTTTTAGAATATTTGGAAAATTGGGGTGAAAGTGCCATCATTTTGAAAATGTGACATTTGGGCGTGGCCTGTAGCGAACCGCTAAGGGCGAATGTCGGCAATTCTTTGCACAGTACTTCAAAGGGATGTTATCTTGAAGCATGTCAGGTTTAAAATCCCTCAGTCAAAATTACATTTGATTTATTGACTTACATATTGATTAAATGTGGACATTTACATAAACACGCCCCTTTCAGCCATTTTTAATCGTACCTTATGGGTCCTTGAGGCTTTTTTGTTCCCAATGAGAAATGAGGCAAGTATACCAAGTTTTAGAATATTTCGAAAATTGTGGTGAAAATGCCATCATTTTGAAAATGTGACATTTGGGCGTGGCCTGTAGCGAACCGCTAAGGGCGAATGTGGGCAATTCTTTGCACAGTATTTCAAAGGGATGTTATCTTGAAGAATGTTAGGTTTGAAAAACCCTGGGTCAAAATTACATTTGATTTATTGACTTACATATTGATTAAATGTGGACATTTACATAAACACGCCCCTTTCAGCCATTTTATATCGTATTCATTTTTGCTAAGTAACGTTTTCAAAGACATCAATTCTACACATGCGTACCAAATTTCAAGTATATTGGAGCTACGGTTCAGGAGAAGAAGAGTTTTGTAGGTTTTGGCAAATTTTCACTGTACAGGAAAATCCATTAGGGCAGAAGTTATGGTTCCATGAGGCTTTTTTGTTCCCCATGAGAAATGAGGCATGTACACCAGGTTTGAGAATAATTGGACAAATGGCTTGGAAATGCCATGACTTTGAAAATGTTTTTTTGGGGCGTGGCCTGTAGCGCCACCTATGGGCGAATGTGGGCCATTATTGGTTTGGGGGTACCCGTTGGCATGGAGTATCAATGTTTCAATTTAGAAAATTTTTGACCAGTGACTTTTTGAGATATTGGGGCTCAAGGAGAATAATAATAATAATAATAATAAATATAGCTGCAAGCAGCAATGCGATTCCTCCTCAAAATGGCAAATCATTTAATATTGGTCAGTAGTGGGTTGGGGTTAAACCCTCCCAATGAAGAAATCCAAAAAACGTGTCTATCTGTCTGAATCCTAAACTAAACATTTTCAGTGTACAGGAAAATCCATCATGCCGGACCTTATGGATCCTGGAGGCTTTTTTGTTTACAATGAGAAATGAGGTATGTACATTAAGTTTCAGAAGAACTGAAAAAATGGGGTGGAAATGCCATCACTTTGAATGTGGGACATTGGGGCATAGCCTGTAGCGCCCCCTAATGGAGAATACGGGCAATTCTTGGTTTGTGGGTTCCTGTTGGCCTGTAGTATCAATGTACCAAATTTGAAAATGTTTGACCAAAAAATAGGACTTTAAGGCATAGCCTGTAGCGCCCCCTAATCACGAATATGATCAATTCTTGGTTTGTGGGTTCCTGTTGGCGTGCAGTATCAATGTACCAAATTAGAACATTTTTGACCAGAAAATGGGAATTTTGGACATGGCCTATAGCGCCCCCTAAGGGTGAATGTCAGCCATTCTTGGTTTGTGGGTTCCCGTTGGCCTGTAGTATCAATGTACCAAATTTGAAAATGTTTGACCAAAAAATAGGACTTTAAGGCATAGCCTGTAGCGCCCTCTAATGACGAATATGGGCAATTCTTGGTTTGTGGGTTCCTGTTGGCGTGCAGTATCAATGTACCAAATTAGAACATTTTTGAAGAGAAAATGGGAATTTTGGACATGGCCTATAGCGCCCCCTATGGGTGAATGTGGGCCAATCTTGGTTTGTGGGTTCCTGTTGGCCTGTAGTATCAATGTACCAAATTTGAAAATGTTTGACCAGAAAATAGGACATTAAGGCATAGCCTGTAGCGCCCCCTAATGGCGAATATGGGCAATGCTTGGTTTGTGGGTTCCTGTTGGCCTGTAGTATCAACATACCAAATTAGAACATTTTTGACCAGAAAATGGGAATTTTGGGCATGGCCTGTCGCCCCCTAAGGGTGAATGTGGGCCATTCTTTGTTTGTGGATTCCTGTTGGCCTGTAGTGTCAATATACCAAATTAGAACATTTTTGACCAGAAAATGGGAATTTTGGGCATGGCCTGTAGAGCCCCCTAAGGGAGAATGTGGGATATTCTTTACGCAGTACTTCAGAGTGATGTCATCTTGAAGTATATATATATATAGGTCTGTTTCTAACCCACACCTATAATATCACTTCTGAAGGCATGGATTAAACCACTGGAGTGGTATGGATTACTTTTATGCTGCATTTATGTGATTTTTGTAGCTTCTGAGTTCTGATCACCGTTCAAGTCATTGAAAGGTCCAACAGGGTTGAGATAATCTTCTAAAAAGCTTAATTTGTGTTCACCAGAAGAAAGAAAATAATACACATCTGGGATGGAATGAGGGTGAGTATACGATGAGAGAAATTTATTTTGGGGGTAAAAACCATTTGTAGGCCTACTTTTTATTTACTTGGAAAATTGTTACTGTCTCTTTAAGAGGATTTTAAACGCATTTCATTCAAGGCACAGTCTGTGCGGCTTGTTTTATTGAGATATAATCTTTTGAGACCTGTGAAGTCTCATTATTTTCGTGCTGTTACATCTGTATTCATTTCAGAGATTAATTGATTGAGATTGTGAAACTACATACAACCGACAAACCTCCATGAAGATGCGAGTAAAAATGAGATGCCTCGCGCTGTCAGGCACAACGCTGATAATCGTTCTCGGAAGTGTTGATACTAGATTTAGATTCGCGATATCTTCATCAACTGTTTATGTTCACTTGAGACAAAACAGACAATATATCATGTATTTTGACATTTTGTTGTTATGAAATTGTCCGTTCAAACGCAAGAAGAAGCGAATGCGATCTCTCATCGGGGCTCGTGAGTTAGAAGTGACGCTGCTAGACGTGAGCAGGGAAGCGCATTTCACTGAATTTACGATGTTACACGTATAAACCTTCATCAACCCGTTAATCCAAAACGCAAATGCCGTTATTTTGCGTCTCTCGCTCCTGCTTGTGATTGACAAAGCTGTCAAACGGGACAATTTGCAAGCGTGCAAGTTTGGATCGGTCTTTTCACGTTTTAATAATTTGCTGTGTTCGACATCTACGTTCAAATCGAGCGGTGCAATATGCAATTCATCCAAAATAATTACAAAGTTATTTTCGCTCTTGTTCTACATATTTTTTTCAAGCGTCAGCTGATGTTTCTACAGTATTAATTTTCCTGCGCCACCACGAACAGAGTTGGAAATAAAACACGCATCCGGGCATTCAGATGGGTTAAAAAAAACTGCTTAAAAAACATCTGAACAGCGTCTGCTCTCGGTCTCACATTAATTCAGGTGGATTTTTCACAAGCGACAACATTGGCAAACAAAAGTGCTAGCTAATGTTTAATTAGCAAATTTCACCGAAATGTATTAAAAATAGAGGCTAGCTGCCTGTCCGATGAACAAATAGAGTCACGTCATTTTTTTTCCAGAAATAACTAGCAATACTCCTGCAAATAAATGCTTCGTAACTAAAACGTTTTGACTTTCAATAGAAAATATAGACAACACATGTTCTTACCTTGCAAAAATCGCCTCAGTATTTAATTTGAAGCAGTAAATCCAACACTGGAGTAAATCTCTCGTGATATCACCTTCCCATTGAAATGAAGGAAGACGGTGATGACGAAACAGTTATTATTCTTGCCCAGGAACCCTTAACCAATCACATGTGCCATTAGCTTGTATTGTCATGAGTATCTGGGCAGATTTCAGAAATAAAATCCCCTTAACCAATCACATGTGTCTTTAGCTTGTATTGTCATGAGTATCTGGGCAGATTTCAGAAATGAAATCGGTGATTGGACGACGATGAAACTGAGACAGGAACCATGGGAATAATTGTTCCCAAATTTGAACGCTCTGGCTGTAAATGGTTAAAGGTTGTTAAAAATTGCATCCGCCACTCAGTTGATGTATATATTGAGTGGGGACACATTGTTTGCTTTTTTTCTGGGATTCGACTGCAAAAGAGCTCAAGCAACTGTTGAACTCAGTCCCTGCACATTCTGGACTCAGACCTGTTGTAAATCATTGAACAATGAGGCTTGGATGCCATCTATTGGACATTTCTTGTAATTGCCACTCAGAGAATGAACAGACAGTGGATTAAACTTTAGTTTTTTAGGCTTTAATTCTTTGTTGTATTCACCTGCTACGGCGTGTGTAACATTTTTCTGTCAACTCTGCATACAGGTGAAACTCGAAAAATTAGAATATCGTGCAAAAGTTAATGTAACCCATACTATGTTGAACACAAGAGGGCAGTATAGCCCTATGTATTACTTCACAAGACCCCCTCCCTTCCTACTCCTCACACAGAGTCTCAAGAGAGTGACTTGCAAATTCTGACATTTTCTCCACATTCAAACCAAAATATCTGACATTCTGTGTGTTGGAGCTAATGACTGTAAATTAGAAAGTTGTCAGGCTTGAGGAGAACTATATCAATACCAATTTTTGGACCTGCAGATGAAACTAACCCCCCACTTTTTTGTCAAAAGGTGGCGCTACTGAGCCCCTCACCACACCCATTTCTGAAACTTTGCACATGTCTACTGGCTAATAAATGTGACGTCTCTGTCGAGTTTCATGCAATTTCAAGTATGTTAAGAGTCTCAAAAGCATCAATAAAGAAAAGTAAAGTTTGAAGCGTTGCCACGGCAACAGTATCTAAGATATCAATAATCCTTTCACAGGTCTAAATCTGCCGTGTGTTTACATTATACACGTAAAGTTTGAAGCAAATCGGGTAAAAACAAGAGGGTGATTTCAAAGCATTTTGAAAGTGACACACTTCCTGCTGCCAGTTGGTGGCGCTATAACTTTGACTCACAATAGTCACATCCATGTGATCGGCCTCTTACAACGAACACACTGCTGAAGTTTCATCAAGATCTGTTAATTTATGCAGAAGTTATAACACACTTCCTGTCTCACTTTTCTCGCCATAAATTTGTTTCCTCGCCACGGCCAAACCGTTCGAGATATCAAAAATCCGCTGGCAATTTTTCATCCTCAATGTCTTGACTTCATGCTGACTGAGATTCGTGGCGAATAAATGATTTCTCTAGGAGGAGTATTTCAAATTCCATTGTATACGTTTTCCAAACAACCCTAAATAGCCGACTTCCTGTTGGGCTGAGGTAAAAAGTAAGAGCATGAAGTATATATGAAACGATGAGATCTATATGTGTACCGACTTTCATATTATTACATGCAAGTGTGTTTGATTTATGGACCAAGGTTTCGGACCCCGTTCCAGGGGGCGCTGTTAAGCCCCCCTGCCACGCCCGGGTACCATCTTCAGCCCAGCCCTGATGGCCGCGGGTTCTGACCCGTGTGCAAAGTTTCAAGAGTTTTAGAGCACGTTAAGGCCCCCAAAAGTGCCCGAATAGTCGATAAAATAATAATAATAATAATATTAAAGCTGCAAGCAGCGATGACGGGCCCAAGCCGGTGGCACCGCAACCCTGGTGCCTTTAGTTACCGGGCTCATTTCCACTTGGTGGCTTTCGGAAAACAAAGGATGATGGACACAGCAACAACTCAAAAATATAGCTGCAAGCAGCAATGCGATTCCTCCTCAAAATGGCAAATCATTTAAAATTGATCAATAGAGGGTTGGGGTTAAACCCTCCCAATGAAAAAATCCAAAAAACATGTCTTTCTGTCTTAATCCTAAACTAAACATTTTCAGTGTACAGGAAAATCCATCATGTCGGACCTTATGGATCCTGTAGGGTTTTTTGTTTACAATGAGAAATGAGGTATGTTCACCAGGTTTCAGAAAAACTAAATAAATGTGTTGGAAATACAATCACTTTGAAAAAATGACATTTGGGCATGGCCTGTAGCGCCCCCTAAGGGTGAATGTGAGCCATTCTTGGTTTGTATGTTCCTGTTGGCCTGTAGTATTAATGTACCAAATTGGAAAGTATTTGACAAAAAAATGTGCAATTTGGGAATGGCCTTTAGCGCCCCCTAAGGGCGATTGTGAGACATTCTTGGTTTGTGGATTTCTGTTGGCCTGTAGTGCCAATATACCAAATTAGAACATTTTTGACCATAAAATGGGAATTTTGGGCATAGCCTGTAGCGCCCCCTAATGCGAATATGGGCAATTCTTTGTTTGTGGGTTCCTGTTGGCCTGTAGTATCAATGTACCAAATTAGAACATTTTTGACCAGCAAATGGGAATTTAGGGCGTGGCCTGTAGCGCCCCCTAAGGGCGAATGTGGGCCATTCTTGGTTTGTGGATTCCTGTTGGCCTGTAGTATCAATCTACAAAATTAGAACATTTTTGACCAGAAAATGGGAATTTTGGGCATGGCCTTTAGCGCCCCCTAAGGGCGAATGTGGGCCATTCTTGGTTTGTGGATTCCTGTTGGCCTGTAGTATCAATATACAAAATTAGAACATTTTTGACCAGAAAATGGGAATTTTGGTCATGGCCTGTAGCGCCCCCTAAGGGCGAATGCGGGATATTCTTTACGCAGTACTTCAGAGTGATGTCATCTTTAAGTATATATAGGTCTGTTTCTAACCCACACCTATAATATCACTTCTGAAGGCATGGATTAAACCACAGGAGTGGTATGGATTACTTTTATGCTGCATTTATGTGATTTTTGTAGCTTCTGAGTTCTGATCACCATTCAAGTCATTGAAAGGTCCAACAGGGTTGAGATAATCTTCTAAAAAGCTTAATTTGTGTTCACTAGAAGAAAGAAAATAATACACATCTGGGATGGAATGAGGGTGAGTATACGATGAGAGAAATTTATTTTTGGGGTGAAAACCATTTGTAGGCCTACTTTTTATTTACTTGGAAAATTGTTACTGTCTCTTTAAGATGATTTTAAACGCATTTCATTCAAGCCGTCAAGCCGTCTGTGCGGCTTGTTTTAGTGAGATATAATCTTTTGAGAACTGTGAAGTCTCATTATTTTCGTGCTGTTACATCTGTATTCATTTCAGAGATTACTTGATTGAGATTGTGAAACTACATACAACCGACAAACCTCCATGAAGATGCGAGTAAAAATGAGATGCGCTGTCAGGCACAACGCTGATAATCATTCTCGGAAGTGTTGATACTAGATTTCGATTCGCGATTTCTTCATCAACTGTTTATGTTCACTTGGGACAAAACAGACAATATATCATGTAATTTGACATTTTGTAGTATGAAATTGTCCGTTCAAACGCAAGAAGAAGCGAATGCGATCTCTCATCGGGGCTCGTGCGTTAGACGCGACGCATCTCGCGGTTTCACACAAAACTGCTCACAAACATTTATTTGAGTTATTTTGTCATTTTTTTCCAGAAATAACTAGCAATACTCCTACAAATAAATGCTTCGTAACTAAAACGTTTTGACTTTCTATAGAAAATATAGACAACACACGTTCTTACCTTGCAAAAATCGCCTCAGTATTTAATTTGAAGCAGTAAATCCAACACTGGAGTAAATCTCTCGTGATATCACCTTTCCATTGAAATGAAGGAAGACGGTGATGATGATACAGTTATTATTCTTGCCCAGTAACCCCTTAACCAATCACATGTGCCTTTAGCTTGTATTGTCATGAGTATCTGGGCAGACTTCAGAAATAAAATCGGTGATCGGACGACGATGACACTGAGACAGGAACCATGGGAATAATTGTTCCCAAATTTGAACGCTCTGGCTGTAAATGGTTAAAGGTTGTTAAAAATTGTATCCTCCACTCAGTTGATGTATATATTGAGTGGGGACACATTGTTTGCCTTTTTTCTGGGATTCGACTGCAAAAGAGCTCAAGCAACTGTTGAACTCAGTCCCTGCCCATTCTGGACTCAGACCTGTTGTAAATCATTGAACAATGAGGCTTGGATGCCATCTATTGGACATTTCTTGTAATTGCCACTCAGAGAATGAACAGACAGTGGATTAAACTTTAGTTTTTTAGGCTTTAGTTCTTTGTTGTATTCACCTGCTACGGCGTGTGTAACATTTTTCTGTCAACTCTGCATACAGGTGAAACTCGAAAAATTAGAATATCGTGCAAAAGTTAATGTAACCCATACTATGTTGAACACAAGAGGGCAGTATAGCCCTATGTATTACTTCACAAGCCCCCCTCCCTTCCTACTCCTCACACACAAAGTCTTAGAGAGTGACTTGCAAAATTCTGACATTTTCTCCACATTCAAACCAAAATATCTGACTTTCTGTTGGTCGGAGCTAATGACTGTAAATTAGAAAGTTGTCCGGCTTGAGGAGAACTATATCAATACCAATTTTTGTACCTGTAGATGAAACTAACCCCCCACTTTTTTGTCAAAAGGTGGCGCTACTGAGCCCCTCACCACACCCATTTCTGAAACTTTGCACATGTCTACTGGCTAATAAATGTGACGTCTCTGTCGAGTTTCATGCAATTTCAAGTATGTTAAGAGTCTCAAAAGCATCAATAAAGAAAAGTAAAGTTTGAAGTGTTGCCACGGCAACAGTATCTAAGATATCAATAATCCTTTCACAGGTCTAAATCTGCCGTGTGTTTACATTATACACGTAAAGTTTGAAGCAAATCGGGTAAAAACAAGAGGGTGATTTCAAAGCATTTTGAAAGTGACACACTTCCTGCTGCCAGTTGGTGGCGCTATAACTTTGACTCACAATAGTCACATCCATGTGATCGGCCTCTTACAACGAACACACTGCTGAAGTTTCATCAAGATCTGTTAATTTATGCAGAAGTTATAACACACTTCCTGTCTCACTTTTCTCGCCATAAATTTGTTTCCTCGCCACGGCCAAACCGTTCGAGATATCAAAAATCCGCTGGCAATTTTTCATCCTCAATGTCTTGACTTCATGCTGACTGAGATTCGTGGCGATTAAATGATTTCTCTAGGAGGAGTATTTCAAATTCCATTGTATACGTTTTCCAAACAACCCTAAATAGCCGACTTCCTGTTGGGCTGAGGTAAAAAGTAAGAGCATGAAGTATATATGAAACGATGAGATCTATATGTGTACCGACTTTCATATTATTACATGCAAGTGTGTTTGATTTATGGACCAAGGTTTCGGACCCCGTTCCAGGGGGCGCTGCTGAGCCCCCCTGCCACGCCCGGGTACCATCTTCAGCCCAGCCCTGATGGCCGCAGGTTCTGACCCGTGTGCAAAGTTTCAAGAGTTTTAGAGCATGTTAAGGCCCCCAAAAGTGCCCGAATAGTCGATAAAATAATAATAATAATAATAATAATAATAATAATAATAATAATAATAATCCTAAGGAAAACAATAGGGCCTTCGCCTTTTCAGGCTTGGGCCCTAATAATAATAATCCTAAGGAAAACAATAGGGCCTTCGCCTTTTCAGGCTTGGGCCCTAATAATAATCCTAAGGAAAACAATAGGGCCTTCGCCTTTTCAAGGCTTGGGCCCTAAATAATAATAATAATAATCCTAAGGAAAACAATAGGGCCTTCGCCTTTTCAAGGCTTGGGCCCTAATAATAATAATAATAATAATTAAAGCTGCAAGCAGCGATGACGGGCCCAAGCCGGTGGCACCGCAACCCTGGTGCCTTTAGTTACCGGGCTCATTTCCACTTGGTGGCTTTCGGAAAACAAAGGATGATGGACACAGCAACAACTCAAAAATATAGCTGCAAGCAGCAATGCGATTCCTCCTCAAAATGGCAAATCATTTAAAATTGATCAATAGAGGGTTGGGGTTAAACCCTCCCAATGAAAAAATCCAAAAAACATGTCTTTCTGTCTGAATCCTAAACTAAACATTTTCAGTGTACAGGAAAATCCATCATGCCGGACCTTATGGATCCTGTAGGGTTTTTTGTTTACAATGAGAAATGAGGTATGTTCACCAGGTTTCAGAAAAACTAAATAAATGGGGTGGAAATACAATCACTTTGAAAAAATGACATTTGGGCATGGCCTGTAGCGCCCCCTAAGTTCGAATGTGAGCCATTCTTGGTTTGTAGGTTCCTGTTGGCCTGTAGTATTAATGTACCAAATTAGAAAGTATTTGACAAAAAAATGTGCAATTTGGGAATGGCCTAATGTGAGACATTCTTGGTTTGTGGATTTCTGTTGGCCTGTAGTGTCAATATACGAAATTAGAAAATTTTTGACCATAAAATGGGAATTTTGGGCATAGCCTGTAGCGCCCCCTAATGGCGAATATGGGCAATTCTTTGTTTGTGGGTTCCTGTTGGCCTGTAGTATCAATGTACCAAATTAGAACATGTTTGACCAGCAAATGGGAATTTAGGGCGTGACCTGTAGAGCCCCCTAAGGGCGAATGTGGGCCATTCTTGGTTTGTGGATTCCTGTTGGCCTGTAGTATCAATATACAAAATTAGAACATTTTTGACCAGAAAATGGGAATTTTGGGCATGGCCTGTAGCGCCCCCTAAGGGCGAATGTGGGATATTCTTTACGCAGTACTTCAGAGTGATGTCATCTTTAAGTATATATATATATATAGGTCTGTTTCTAACCCACACCTATAATATCACTTCTGAAGGCATGGATTAAATCACTGGAGTGGTATGGATTACTTTTATGCTGCATTTATGTGATTTTTGTAGCTTCTGAGTTCTGATCACCATTCAAGTCATTGAAAGGTCCAACAGGTTTGAGATAATCTTCTAAAAAGCTTAATTTGTGTTCACTAGAAGAAAGAAAATAATACACATCTGGGATGGAATGAGGGTGAGTATACGATGAGAGAAATTTATTTTTGGGGTGAAAACCATTTGTAGGCCTACTTTTTATTTACTTGGAAAATTGTTACTGTCTCTTTAAGAGGATTTTAAACGCATTTCATTCAATGAACAGTCTGTGCGGCTTGTTTTATTGAGTTTAATCTTTGAGAAATGTGAAGTCTCATTATTTTCGTGCTGTTACATCTGTATTCATTTCAGAGATTAATTGATTGAGATTGTGAAACTACATACAACCGACAAACCTCCGTGAAGATGCGAGTAAAAATGAGATGCCTCGCGCTGTCAGACACAACGCTGATAATCATTCTCGGAAGTGTTGATACTAGATTTAGATTCGCGATTTCTTCATCAACTGTTTATGTTCACTTGAGACAAAACAGACAATATATCATGTATTTTGACATTTTGTAGCATGAAATTGTCCGTTCAAATGCAAGAAGAAGCGAATGCGATCTCTCATCGGGGCTCGTGAGTTAGACGTGACGCTGCTCGCTGTTTCACACAAATATTTATTTGAGTTGTTTTGCCATTTGTTGAGTTGAATGGTGTAAAATCGCTTGAAAGTTCAAACAGGAAAGTGTTAAAAACACATACAACAGACAAACATTGCTCGCATTGAAGATGCGAGTAAAAATGAGATCGCCTCACTATCGCGTGCTGTCAGTGAACACGCAGATGAAACATCATTCTCGGAAGCATTGATACGTTAGGATCGATCCGTCCATCCCTTCTTTCTTTAGACAGATGTTTCATGTTTGTGTGATAAGTGTTCGCGGAGTTTCACTTGATTTTTCTGACGTGTATCAGACATGATCGCTAAGACAGATTCGGCGCACCGTTTATTTTCGTTATTTTACAAAAGCTCAAGGTTTTGTTGTTATTGTAAGTGTACACAAATAAAAGTAGACCTTTTATAGTTTGTAATGATCTCTTCCATGTATCTGAATGGGCAAAAATGACGCAGTATTTTGTTTAAGTTTTTTCCGCTGTTTAGAACAATGCATCTGAAAGGACATTACAGCGCCATTGTTGACCCCCGTAATAATGCCAGAATTCAATAACTGGGTGAGGCGGGGCTTTAGTTCTTTGTTGTATTCACCTGCTACGGTGCGTGTAACATTTTTCTGTCAACTCTGCATACAGGTGAAACTCGAAAAATTAGAATATCGTGCAAAAGTTAATGTAAACCATACTATGTTAAACACAAGAGGGCAGTATAGCCCTATGTATTACATCACAAGACCCAACGTCCCCCCCTCCCCTCCTCACACACAGAGGCTCACAGAGTGACTTGCAAATGTCTGACATTTTCTCCACATTCAAACCAAAATATCTGACTTTCTGTTGGTCGGAGCTAATGACTGTAAAATAGATAGTTGTCCGGCTTGAGGAGAACTATATCAATACCAATTTTTGTACCTGTAGATGAAACTAACCCCCAACTTTTTTGTCAAAAGGTGGCGCTACTGAGCCCATCACCACACCCATTTCTGAAACTTTGCACATGTCTACTGGCTAATAAATGTGACGTCTCTGTCGAGTTTCATGCAATTTCAAGTATGTTAAGAGTCTCAAAAGCATCAATAAAGAAAAGTAAAGTTTGAAGCGTTGCCACGGCAACAGTATCTAAGATATCAATAATCCTTTCACAGGTCTAAATCTGCCGTGTGTTTACATTATACACGTAAAGTTTCGGACCCCGTTCCAGGGGGCGCTGTTAAGCCCCCCTGCTACGCCCGGGTACCATCTTCAGCCCAGCCCTGATGGCCGCGGGTTCTGACCCGTGTGCAAAGTTTCAAGAGTTTTAGAGCACGTTAAGGCCCCCAAAAGTGCCCGAATAGTCGATAAAATAATAATAATAATAATAATAATAATAATCCTAAGGAAAACAATAGGGCATTTGCCTTTTCAAGGCTTGGGCCCTAATAATAATAATAATAATAATAATAATAATAATAATAATCCTAAGGAAAACAATAGGGCCTTCGCCTTTTCAAGGCTTGGGCCCTAATAATCCTAAGGAAAACAATAGGGCCTTCACCTTTTCAAGGCTTGGGCCCTAATAATCAGGAGGAAAACAATAGGGCCTTCGCCTTTTCAAGGCTTGGGCCCTAATAATAATAATCCTAAGGAAAACAATAGGGCCTTCGCCTTTTCAAGGCTTGGGCCCTAATAATAATAATCCTAAGGAAAACAATAGGGCCTTCGCCTTTTCAAGGCTTGGGCCCTAATAATAATCCTAAGGAAAACAATAGGGCCTTCGCCATTTCATGGCTTGGGCCCTAATAATAATCAGGAGGAAAACAATAGGGCCTTCGCCTTTTCAAGGCTTGGGCCCTAATAATAATCAGGAGGAAAACAATAGGGCCTTCGCCGTTTCAAGGCTTGGGCCCTAATAATCCTAAGGAAAACAATAGGGCCTTCGCCTTTTCAAGGCTTGGGCCCTAATAATAATCAGGAGGAAAACAATAGGGCCTTCGCCTTTTCAAGGCTTGGGCCCTAATAATAATCCTAAGGAAAACAATAGGGCCTTCGCCTTTTCAAGGCTTGGGCCCTAATAATAATAATCAGGAGGAAAACAATAGGGCCTTCGGCTTTTCAAGGCTTGGGCCCTAATAATAATAATCAGGAGGAAAACAATAGGGTCTTCGCCTTTTCAAGGCTTGGGCCCTAATAATCCTAAAGAAAACAATAGGGCCTTCGCCTTTTCAAGGCTTGGGCCCTAAATAATAATAAGTATGAGCAATAACAATAGTGTTGCCTTGCCTTTGGCAAGCACCACTAATAATAATAAGTATGAGCAATAACAATAGTGATGCCTTGCCTTTGGCAAGCACGACTAACTAGAATGTACATTTCCTGAATAAAATGTGAGTGGTGCTTGCTGTGGCAAAATTTCGTACCACAATGTCCCACATACTGCCCAAAGTTGAAAGAGGCCACCCCCATGACAGTAGGATGTTCTGGTGCAGAGATATTGGTGTCGTTCCATGGTTGCGAGGGAAACCCATCTGGTTGACATGCAGTTACTAAGGTGACAGCCACCAATGCTAATTGCCATCCTGAGTAAAAAAAGTCAACCCGGAAGTCTCTATGATTTTATAGTACAGAGATATGTGATTTGTTACTTGGTTGCTAGGGTAACCCCATCTGGTTGCTAGGCAGTTAACAAGGGGCAAGTCAACAATGCTCCTTGCCATCCTGAATGAAATAAGTCAACCCGGAATCCCTACAATTTTCTGGTTCAGAGATATGTGATTTGTTACTTGGTTGCAAGGGTAACCCCATCTGGTTGCTAGGCAGTTACCAAGGTGACAGCCAACAATGCTCCTTGCCATCCTGAGTGAAATAAGTCAACCCGGAAGTCTCTGTGATTGTCTTGTGCAGAGATATGTGATTTGCTTCTTGGTTGCTAGGGTAACCCCATCAGGTTGCTAGGCAGTTACCAAGGTGACAGCCAACAATGCTCCTTGCCATCCTGAGTGAAAAAAGTCAACCCGGAAGTATATGTGATTTTCTAGTACAGAGATATGTGATTTGTTTCTTGGTTGCTAGGGTAACCCCATCTGTTCGCTAGGCAGTTACCAAGGTGACAGCCAACAATGCTCCTTGCCATCCTGAGTGAAATAAGTCAACCCGGAAGTCTCTGTGATTTTCTAGTACAGAGATATGTGATTTGTTTCTTGGTTGCTAGGGTAACCCCATCTGGTTGCTAGGCAGTTACCAAGGTGACAGCCAACAATGCTCCTTGCCATCCTGAGTGAAATAAGTCAACCTGGAAGTCTCTGTGATTTTCTTGTGCAGAGATATGCTATTTGTTTCTTGGTTGCTAGGGTAACCCCATTTGGTTGCTAGGCAGTTACCAAAGTAACATCCAACAATGCTCCTTGCCATCTTGAGTGAAATATGTCATCTCGGAAGTCTCTATGATTTTGTAGTGCAAAGATATGAGATTTGTTACTTGGTTGCTATGGTAAACCCTTCTAGTTGCTAGGCAGTTGCCAGGGTGATATTTATCAAGTCTACTTTCCATCCTAAGTGAAATAAGTCAACCCGGAAGTCTCTACGACAATCTGATCCTAAGATAAACATCTTAGTGATTTTGAATGGATGGCAATTGTGTTTTGTTGCTAGGGTAATTTAAATGGTTGCTAGGGCGTGGCTAAGTAGTTCACATGATGAAAGCTGAAGACTGATTACTCACCCAATTAAAACAAAGCAACTATCATGTCTCTAGTACATTCTGATCTGAAGATATCTTACTGTTATTGAAATCAATAAATATGGTTGCTAGGGTGCTCTAAATTGTTGCTATGGAGTGGCTTGGCAACTGCCAATGATGAATCTCCAAATGCTGCTTGTCAGTATGAATGATATAAACCAATTCCCATGCCTCTGTGACATTCAGAATGGAAGATATCTCTCTTTGGATTTTGGTTGATAAGGTGCTCGAAAATGGTTGCTAGGGAGGGGCTAGGAAGTGTTGAGGGGATTCATGATTGGCTGTTTTACTGCCCCAAGTCAAACGAGACCACCCTCGTGTTTCTATGATAATTCAGTCCGGAGATATCCCTTTGATCTCTTTCAATGGTTGTCTATGGGACTTGTTGCTAAGGTGCTGTAAATGGTTGCTAGGGCGTGGTTTGATAGCTTCACAATGATCCTGAGAGACTGATTGGTCGTCTGAGTAAAATGAGCCCGCCCCCTTGTCTCTAAGACACTGTGATCCAGAGTTATGTTCAATACAAAATCTACCTTAGACTTAACATTGGGGCAAATTTGGGCAGCTCCTGCCCCCCAGGGGTGCAACTTTTACCCCATTGTGAGGTATGTTCTCACAGAGCCTGTCAGCCTCTTCAAATGTGGTAAATCACACGTCTCTGTGAAATCCTCGCTCTGAGCTATGACTCGTCAAAGTTCGGCGCAATGTTAAGTCAATGGGATTTTTTGCCCAATTTTTTGCCCCTGGGGCAAACACCGTACCCCCGATCGCTTATAAAAGTCATAGCACACCATTCCCAAATAATCTGCACGATTTGACGCATCATTCGTGGGTCTGTGACCAAAAAATTGGGCAAAAAATCCCAATGACTTACATTGGGGAAACTTTGGGCAGCTCCTGCCCCCCAGGGGTGCAACTTTTACCCCATTTTGAGGTATGTCCTCACAGAGCCTGTCAGCCTCTTCAAATGTGGTAAATCACACGTCTCTGCGAAATCCTCGCTCTGAGCTATGACTCGTCAAAGTTCGGCGCAATGTTAAGTCAATGGGATTTTTTGCCCAATTTTTTACCCCTGGGGCAAACACCGTACCCCCGATTGCTTATAAAAGTCAAAGCACACCATTCCCAAATAATCCGCACGATTTGACGCCTCATTCGTGGGTCTGTGACAAAAGCTGTGGGAGGAGTAGTGCGTCAAACTTTTGTCCGGAATAATAATAATAATAATAATAATAACTAGATAGGTACATTTCCTGAAGAAAATGTGAGTGGTGCTTGCCGTGGCAAAATTTCTTACCACAATGTCCCACCTACTGCCCAAAGTTGAAAGAGGCCAAACCCATGACAGTAGGATGTTCTGGTGCAGAGATATTGGTGTTGTTCCATCGTTGCTAGGGAAAACCATCTGGTTGATATGCAGTTACTAAGGTGACAGCCACCAACGTTACTTGCCATCCTGAGTAAAATAAGTCAACCCGGAAGTCTCTACGATTTTCTAGTACATAGATATGTGATTTGTTACTTGGTTGCTAGGGTAACCCCATCTGGTTGCTAGGCAGTTAACAAGGGGCAAGCCAACAATGCTCCTTGCCATCCTGAATGAAATAATTCAACCCTGAATCTCTACGGTTTTCTGGTTCAGAGATATGTGATTTGTTAATTTGTTGCTAGGGTAACCCCATCTGGTTGCTAGGCAGTTAACCAAGGTGTCAGACAACAATGCTCCTTGCCATCCTGAGGGTAATAATTCAACCCGGAAGTCTCTGTGATTTTCTAATACAGACATATGTGATTTGTTTCTTGGTTGCTAGGGTAACACCATCTGGTCGCTAGGCAGTTACCAAAGTACCATCCAACAAAGCTCCTTGCCATCTTGAGTGAAATATGTCAATTCGGAAGTCTCTACGATTTTGTAGTGCAAAGATATGAGATTTGTTACTTGGTTGCTATGGTAAACCCTTCTGGTCGCTAGGCAGTTACCAGGGTGATATTTAACAAGTCTACTTTCCATCCTGAGTGAAATAAGTCAACCCGGAAGTCTCTACAACAATCTGATCCTAAGATACACATCTTAGTGATTTTGAATGGATGTCAATGGTGTTTTGTTGCTAGGGTGCTTTAAATGGTTGCTAGGGCGTGGCTAAGTAGTTCACATGATGAAAGCTGAAGACTGATTACTCACCCAATTAAAACAAAGCAACTATCATGTCTCTAGGACATTCTGATCTGAAGATATCTTACTGTAATTGAAATCAGTAAATGTGGTTGCTAGGGTGCTCTAAATTGTTACAAGGGAGTGGCTTGGCAGCTGCCAATGATGAATCTCCAAAGGCTGCTTGTCAGTATGAATGATATAAACCAACTCCCATGCCTCTGTGACATTCAGAATGGAAGATATCTCTCTTTGGATTTAGGTTGCTAAGGTGCTCGAAAATGGTTGCTAGGGAGGGGCTAGGAAGTGTTGAGGGGATTCATGATTGGCTGTTTTACTGCCCCAAGTCAAACGAGACCACCCTTGTGTTTCTATGATAATTCAGTCCGGAGATATCCCTTTGATCTCTTTCAGTGGAAGTCTATGGGACTTGTTGCTAAGGTGCTCTAAATGGTTGCTAAGGCATGGCTTGATAGCTTCAAAATGATCCTGAGAGACTGATTGGTCGTCTGAGTAAAATGAGCCCGCCCCCTTGTCACTAAGACACTGTGATCCAGAGTTATGTTCAATACAAAATGACATTTCATGGGCAGTCCTACACCATAGACTTAACATTGGGGCAAATTTGGGCAGCTCCTGCCCCCCAGGGGTGCAACTTTTACCCCATTGTGAGGTATGTTCTCACAGAGCCTGTCAGCCTCTTCAAATGTGGTAAATCACACGTCTCTGCGAAATCCTCGCTCTGAGCGATGACTCGTCAAAGTTCGGCGCAATGTTAAGTCAATGGGATTTTTTGCCCAATTTTTTGCCCCTGGGGCAAACACCGTACCCCCGATCGCTTATAAAAGTCATAGCACACCTCTCCTCAATGAGCCGCACGATTTGACACCTCATTCATGGGTCTACGCCAAAAGGTGTGGGACGAGTTACTCGCCGAATTTTGTACGGAAGAAGAAGAAGAAGAAGAAAAACTAGAATGTACATTTCCTGAAGAAAATGTGAGTGGTGCTTGCCGTGGCAAAATTTCTTACCACAATGTCCCACCTACTGCCCAAAGTTGAAAGAGGCCACCCCCATGACAGTAGGATGTTCTGGTGCAGAGATATTGGTGTTGTTCCATGGTTGCTAGGGAAACCCATCTGGTTGATATGCAGTTACTAAGGTGACAGCCACCAATGCTACTTGCCATCCTGAGTAAAATAAGTCAACCCGGAAGTCTCTACGATTTTCTAGTACAGAGATATGTGATTTGTTACTTGGTTGCTAGGGAAACCCCATCTGTTTGCTAGGCAGTTAACAAGGGGCAAGCCAACAATGCTCCTTGCCATCCTGAATGAAATAAGTCAACCCGGAATCTGTACAATTTTCTGGTTCAGAGATATGTGATTAGTTACTTGGTTGCTAGGGTAACCCCATCTGGTTGCTAGGCAGTTACCAAGGTGACAGCTAACAATTCTCCTTGCCATCCTGAGTGAAATAAGTCAACCCGGAATTCTCTGTGATTTTCTTGTGCAGAGATATGTGATTTGTTTCTTGGTTGCTAGGGTAACCCCATCTGGTTGGTAGGCAGTTACCAAGGTGACAGCCAACAATGCTCCTTGCCATCCTGAGTGAAATAAGTCAACCCAGAAGTCTCTGTGATTTTCTAGTACAGAGATATGTGATTTGTTTATTGGTTGCTAGGGTAACCCCATCTGGTCACTAGGCAGTTACCAAGGTGACAGCCAACAATGCTTCTTGCCATCCTGAGTGAAATAAGTCAATCCGGAAGTCTCTGTGATTTTCTAGTACAGAGATATGTGATTTGTTTCTTGGTTGCTAGGGTAACCCCATCTGGTTGCTAGGCAATTACCAAGGTGACATCCAACAATGCTCCTTGCCATCCTGAGTGAAATAAGTCAACCCGGAAGTCTCTTTGATTTTCTTGTGCAGAGATATGCTATTTGTTTCTTGGTTGCTAGGGTAACCCCATTTGGTTGCTAGGCAGTTACCAAAGTAACATCCAACAATGCTCCTTGCCATCTTGTGTGAAATATGTCAACTCGGAAGTCTCTACGATTTTGTAGTGCAAAGATATGAGATTTGTTACTTGGTTGCTATGGTAAACCCTTCTGATTGCTAGGCAGTTACCAGGGTGATATTTATCAAGTCTACTTTCCATCCTGAGTGAAATAAGTCAACCCGGAAGTCTCTACGACAATCTGATCCTAACATACACATCTTAGTGATTTTGAATGGATGTCAATGGTGTTTTGTTGCTTGGGTGCTTTAAATGGTTGCTAGGGCATGGCTAAGTAGTTCACATGATGAAAGCTGAAGACTGATTACTCACCCAATTAAAACAAAGCAACTATCATGTCTCTAGGACATTCTGATCTTAAGATATCTTACTGTAATTGAAATCAGTAAATGTGGTTGCTAGGGTGCTCTAAATTGTTACTAGGGAGTGGCTTGGCAGCTGCCAATGATGAATCTCCAAAGGCTGCTTGTCAGTATGAATGATATAAACCAACTCCCATGCCTCTGTGACATTCAGAATGGAAGATATCTCTCTTTGGATTTAGGTTGCTAAGGTGCTCGAAAATGTTGAGGGGATTCATGATTGGCTGTTTTACTGCCCCAAGTCAAACGAGACCACCCTTGTGTTTCTATGATAATTCAGTCCGGAGATATCCCTTTGATCTCTTTCAGTGGAAGTCTATGGGACTTGTTGCTAAGGTGCTCTAAATGGTTGCTAGGGCGTGGCTTGATAGCTTCACAATGATTCTGAGAGATTGATTGTTTGTCTGAGTAAAATGAGCCCGCCCCCTTGTCTCTAAGACACTGTGATCCAGAGTTATGTTCAATACAAAATGACATTTCATGGGCCGTC
This sequence comes from Moxostoma hubbsi, assembly GCA_032164185.1. Taxonomy (NCBI): domain Eukaryota; kingdom Metazoa; phylum Chordata; class Actinopteri; order Cypriniformes; family Catostomidae; genus Moxostoma; species Moxostoma hubbsi. Next base: position 46,976,862 of record JAVLUX010000011.1, on the reverse strand, counting down.
CTACACCATAGACTTAACATTGGGGCAAATTTGGGCAGCTCCTGCCCCCCAGGGGTGCAACTTTTACCCCATTGTGAGGTATGTTCTCACAGAGCCTGTCAGCCTCTTCAAATGTGGTAAATCACACGTCTCTGCGAAATCCTCGCTCTGAGCGATGACTCGTCAAAGTTCGGCACAATGTTAAGTCAATGGGATTTTTTGCCCAATTTTTTGCCCCTGGGGCAAACACCATACCCCCGATCGCTTATAAAAGTCATAGCACACCTCTCCTCAATGAGCCGCATGATTTGACACCTCATTCATGGGTCTACGCCAAAAGGTGTGGGACGAGTTACTCGCCGAATTTTGTACGGAAGAAGAAGAAGAAGAAGAAAAACTAGAATGTACATTTCCTGAAGAAAATGTGAGTGGTGCTTGCCGTGGCAAAATTTCTTACCACAATGTCCCACCTACTGCCCAAAGTTGAAAGAGGCCACCCCCATGACAGTAGGATGTTCTGGTGCAGAGATATTGGTGTTGTTCCATGGTTGCTAGGGAAACCCATCTGGTTGATATGCAGTTACTAAGGTGACAGCCACCAATGCTACTTGCCATCCTGAGTAAAATAAGTCAACCCGGAAGTCTCTACGATTTTCTAGTACAGAGATATGTGATTTGTTACTTGGTTGCTAGGGAAACCCCATCTGTTTGCTAGGCAGTTAACAAGGGGCAAGCCAACAATGCTCCTTGCCATCCTGAATGAAATAAGTCAACCCGGAATTTGTACAATTTTCTGGTTCAGAGATATGTGATTAGTTACTTGGTTGCTAGGGTAACCCCATCTGGTTGCTAGGCAGTTACCAAGGTGACAGCTAACAATGCTCCTTGCCATCCTGAGTGAAATAAGTCAACCCAGAAGTCTCTGTGATTTTCTAGTACAGAGATATGTGATTTGTTTATTGGTTGCTAGGGTAACCCCATCTGGTCACTAGGCAGTTACCAAGGTGACAGCCAACAATGCTTCTTGCCATCCTGAGTGAAATAAGTCAATCCGGAAGTCTCTGTGATTTTCTAGTACAGAGATATGTGATTTGTTTCTTGGTTGCTAGGGTAACCCCATCTGGTTGCTAGGCTATTACCAAGGTGACATCCAACAATGCTCCTTGCCATCCTGAGTGAAATAAGTCAACCCGGAAGTCTCTTTGATTTTCTTGTGCAGAGATATGCTATTTGTTTCTTGGTTGCTAGGGTAACCCCATTTGGTTGCTAGGCAGTTACCAAAGTAACATCCAACAATGCTCCTTGCCATCTTGTGTGAAATATGTCAACTCGGAAGTCTCTACGATTTTGTAGTGCAAAGATATGAGATTTGTTACTTGGTTGCTATGGTAAACCCTTCTGATTGCTAGGCAGTTACCAGGGTGATATTTATCAAGTCTACTTTCCATCCTGAGTGAAATAAGTCAACCCGGAAGTCTCTACGACAATCTGATCCTAACATACACATCTTAGTGATTTTGAATGGATGTCAATGGTGTTTTGTTGCTTGGGTGCTTTAAATGGTTGCTAGGGCATGGCTAAGTAGTTCACATGATGAAAGCTGAAGACTGATTACTCACCCAATTAAAACAAAGCAACTATCATGTCTCTAGGACATTCTGATCTTAAGATATCTTACTGTAATTGAAATCAGTAAATGTGGTTGCTAGGGTGCTCTAAATTGTTACTAGGGAGTGGCTTGGCAGCTGCCAATGATGAATCTCCAAAGGCTGCTTGTCAGTATGAATGATATAAACCAACTCCCATGCCTCTGTGACATTCAGAATGGAAGATATCTCTCTTTGGATTTAGGTTGCTAAGGTGCTCGAAAATGTTGAGGGGATTCATGATTGGCTGTTTTACTGCCCCAAGTCAAACGAGACCACCCTTGTGTTTCTATGATAATTCAGTCCGGAGATATCCTTTTGATCTCTTTCAGTGGAAGTCTATGGGACTTGTTGCTAAGGTGCTCTAAATGGTTGCTAGGGCGTGGCGTGATAGCTTCACAATGATTCTGAGAGATTGATTGTTTGTCTGAGTAAAATGAGCCCGCCCCCTTGTCTCTAAGACACTGTGATCCAGAGTTATGTTCAATACAAAATGACATTTCATGGGCCGTCCTACACCATAGACTTAACATTGGGGCAAATTTGGGCAGCTCCTGCCCCCCAGGGGTGCAACTTTTACCCCATTGTGAGGTATGTTCTCACAGAGCCTGTCAGCCTCTTCAAATGTGGTAAATCACACGTCTTTGCGAAATCCTCGTTCTGAGCGATGACTCGTCAAAGTTCGGCGCAATGTTAAGTCAATGGGATTTTTTGCCCAATTTTTTGCCCCTGGGGCGAACACCGTACCCCCGATCGCTTATAAAAGTCATAGCACACCTCTCCTCAATGAGCCGCACGATTTGACACCTCATTCATGGGTCTACGCCAAAAGGTGCGGGACGAGTTAAGCGCCGAAGTTTTGTACGGAAGAAGAAGAAGAAGAAGAAGAATAAGTATGTGAGATTACAATAGTGTTGCTTTGCAAGCACCACTAATAATAAGTATTCGAGATTACAATAGTGTTGCTTTGCAAGCACCACTAATAAGTATGTGAGATTACAATAGTGTTGCTTTGCAAGCACCACTAACTAGATTAAAAAGTTTGAGTACAAACTTTAAGTTGGCTTGAGAAAGCCTAGCATAAAGTTTGAAGTAGTTGTAAAAGTTTGAAGATTTAAGGTTTTTAGTTTGATGTAATTATAAGTAGTAGTTTTCAAAGTTCAAAGTTTAGAGATTATAAAACCATTCAGTCTATCAAATTGATTAGATAGATAGATAGATAGATAGATAGATAGATAGATAGATATTGACCCTCAGATGGATAGATAGATAGATATTGACCCTCAGATAGACAGATAGATAGATAGATAGATAGATAGATAGAGTAAGACCCATAGATAGATAGATAGATTGATAGATAGTTTTTGACCCTCAGATAGATAGATAGATAGATAGATAGATAGATAGATAGATTATTAGATAGATAGATAGATAGATAGATTTTGATCCTCAGATAGATAGATAGATAGATATTGATCCTCAGATAGATAGATAGATATTGACCCTCAGATAGATAGATAGATAGATAGATAGATATATAGATAGATAGTCATTGACCCTTAGATAGATAGATAGATAGATAGATAGATAGATAGATAGATAGATAGATAGATAGATAGATAGAGTATGACCCACAGATAGATAGATAGTTATTGACCCTCAGATAGATAGATAGATAGATAGATAGAGTATGACCTACAGATAGATAGATAGATATTGACCCTCAGATAGATAGATAGATAGATAGATAGATATTGACCCTCAGAAAGATAGATAGATAGATAGATAGATAGACAGATAAATAGATATATTATTTTTTAACTGGTTGCTAGGGTAACCCAATCTGGTTGCTAGGCAGTTTCCAGGGTGATCCTTATCAAGCCTCCTTTTCATTCTGAGTGAATAAAGTCAACCCGGAAGTCTCTACGATTTTCTGTTGCATAGATATGTGATTCGTTACTTGGTTGCTAGGGTAACCATATCTGGTTGCTAGGCAGTTACCAGAGTGATACTTTTCAAGACTCCTTGCTATCCTGAGTGAAATAAGTCAAACAGGAAGTCTCTACGATTTTCTGGTGAAGAGATATATTATTTGTTACTTGGTTGCTAGGGTAACCCCATCTGGTTGCTATGCAGTTACCAGGGTGATACTTATCAAGCCTCCTTTCCATCCTGAGTGAATTATGTCAACCCGGAAGTCTCTACGATTTTCTGTTGCAGAGATATGTGATTTGTTACTTGGTTGCTAGGGTAACCCTATCTCGTTGCTAGGCAGTTACCAAAGTGATACTCATAAGGCTCCTTGCAAATCTGAGTGAAATATGTCAACCCCTAAGTCTCTACGATGTTCTGGTTCAAATATATATGATTTGTTACTTGGTTGCTAGGGTAACCATATCTGGTTACTAGGCAGTTACCAGAGAGATACATATCAAGGCTACTTTCCATCCTGAATGAAATAAGTGAAACAGGAAGTCTGTATGATTTTCTGGTGCAGAGATATGTGATTTGTTATTTGGTTGCTAGGGTAACCCTGTCTGGTTGCTATGCAGTTACCAGGGTGATACTTATCAAGCCTCCTTTCCATCCTGAGTGAATAAAGTCAACCCGGAAGTCTCTATGATTTTCTGTAGCAGAGATATTTGATTTGTTACTTGGTTGCTATGGTAATCACATCTGGTTGCTAGGCAGTTACCAGAGTGATGCATATCAAGGCTACTTTCCATCCTGAGTGAAATAAGTGAAACAGGAAGTCACTATGATTTTCTGGTGCAGAGATATGTGATTTGTTACTTGGTTGCTAGGGTAACCCCATCTGGTTGCTAGGCAGTTACCAGAATGATACATATCAAGGCTACGTTCCATCCTGAGTGAAATAAGTGAAACAGGAAGTCTGTATGATTTTCTGGTGCAGAAATATGTGGTTTGTTATTTGGTTGCTAGGGTAACCCTGTCTGGTTTCTATGCAGTTACCAGGGTGATACTTATCAAGCCTCCTTTCCATACTGAGTGAATCAAGTCAACCTGGAAGCTACTATACTGTGGCTATGAAGATTTTAGGTCATTACTTATTGGCTGCTTGATAAAATAAATCCTCTGAGGGAGAGAGAGAGAGGGAGAGACGCAGGGCTGACAGGTCCTTTTTTGTCTGTGTGTGTGAAAACGTCAGTTGGGATTTAAATTTCTGAACATTCCGCAATGTTAAGTCAATGGGAGTTTTTCTGAGTTTTGATCGTCATTTTTAGGAAAACCGTAAGTCCGATCAGTTAGAAAAGATATAGCACACTATTCGGGATTAGTCTGAAGGTCTGTGCCGAGTTTGGTGCATGTAGCTTAAAAGCTCTAGGAGGAGTTAGATTTAGAAATTTAGTCTCAGAAGAATAATAATAACTAGAATGTACATTTCCTGAAGAAAATGTGAGTGGTGCTTGCCGTGGCAAAATTTCTTACCACAATGTCCCACCTACTGCCCAAAGTTGAAAGAGGCCACCCCCATGACAGTAGGATGTTCTGGTGCAGAGATATAGGTGTTGTTCCATGGTTGCTAGGGAAACCCATCTGGTTGATATGCAGTTACTAAGGTGACAGTCACCAACGCTACTTGCCATCCTGAGTAAAATAAGTCAACCTAGAAGTCTCTACGATTTTCTAGTACAGAGGTATGTGATTTGTTACTTGGTTGCTAGGGTAACCCCATCTGGTTGCTAGGCAGTTACCAAGGGGCAAGCCAACAATGCTCCTTGCCATCCTAAATGAAATAAGTCAACACGGAATCACTAAAATTTTCTGGTTCAGAGATATATGATTTGTTACTTGGTTGCTAGGGTAACCCCATCTGGTTGCTAGGCAGTTACCAAGGTGACAGCCAACAATGCTCCTTGCCATCCTGAGTAAAATAAGTCAACCCAGAAGTCTCTGTGATTTTCTTGTGCAGAGATATGTGATTTGTTTATTGGTTGCTAGGGTAACCCCATCTGGTTGCTAGGCAGTTACCAAGGTGACAGGCAACAATGCTCCTTGCCATCCTGAGTAAAATAAGTCAACTCGGAAGTCTCTGTGATTTTCTTGTGCAGAGATATGCAATTTCTTTCTTGGTTGCTAGGGTAACCCCATCTGGTTGCTAGGCAGTTACCTACGTGATACTCATAAGGCCCCTTGTAATCCTGTGAGAAATATTTCAACCCCTATGTCTCTACGATGTTCTGGTTCAAAGATATGTGATTTGTTACTTGGTTGCTAGGGTAACCCCATCTGGTTGCTAGGCAGTTACCAAGGTGACAGCCAACAATTCTCCTTGCCATCCTGAGTGAAATAAGTCAACCCGGAAGTCTCTGTGATTTTCTTGTGCAGAGATATTTGATTTGTTTCTTGGTTGCTAGGGTAACCCCATCTGGTTGCTAGGCAGTTATCAAGGTGACAGGGAACAATGCTCCTTGCCATCCTGAGTGAAATAAGTCAACCCGGAAGTCTCTACGTCATTCTGATCCTAAGATACACATCTTAGTGATTTTGAATGGATGTCAATGGTTCTTTTTTGCTAGGGTGCTTTAAATGGTTGCTATGGCGTGGCTAAGTAGTTCACATGATGAAAGCTGAAGACTGATTACTCACCCAATGAAAACAAAGCAACTATCATGTCTCTAGGACATTCTGATCTGAAGATATCTTACTGTAATTGAAATCAGTAAATGTGGTTGCTAGGGTGCTCTAAATTGTTGCTAGGGAGTGGCTTGGCAGCTGCCAATGATGAATCTCCAAAGGCTGCTTGTCAGTATGAATGATATAAACCAACTCCCATGCCTCTGTGACATTCAGAATGGAAGATATCTCTCTTTGGATTTTGGTTGCTAAGGTGCTCGAAAATGGTTGCTAGGGAGGGGCTAGGAAGTGTTGAGGGGATTCATGATTGGCTGTTTTACTGGCCCAAGTCAAACGAGACCACCCTTGTGTTTCTATGATAATTCAGTCCAGGGAAATCCCTTTGATCTCTTTCAATGGAAGTCTATGGGACTTGTTGCTAAGGTACTGTAAATGGTTGCTAGGGCGTGGCTTGATAGCTTCACAATGATCCTGAGAGACTGATTGGTCGTCTGAGTAAAATGAGCCCGCCCCCTTGTCTCTAAGACACTGTGATCCAGAGTTATGTTCAATACAAAATCTACCATAGACTTAACATTGGGGCAAATTTGGGCAGCTCCTGCCCCCAAGTGGTGCAACTTTTACCCCATTGTGAGGTATGTTCTCACAGAGCCTGTCAGCCTCTTCAAATGTGGTAAATCACACGTGTCTGTGAAATCCTTGCTCTGAGCTATGACTTGTCAAAGTTTGGCGCAATGTTAAGTCAATGGGATTTTTTGCACAATTTTTTGCCCCTGGGGCAAATACCGTACCCCCGATCACTTATAGAAGTCATAGCACACCATTCCCAAATAATCCGCACGATTTGACGCCTCATTTGTGGGTCTGCGAGCAAAAAATTTTTCAAAAAATTCCATTGACTTACATTGGGGCAACTTTGGGCAGCTCCTGCCCCCCAGGGGTAAAACTTTTACCCCATTGTGAGGTATGTTCTCAGAGAGCCTGTCAGCCTCTTCAAATGTGGTAAATCACACGTCTCTGTGAAATCCTCGCTCTGAGCTATAACTCGTCAAATTTCGGCTCAATGTTAAGTCAATGGGATTTTTTGCCCAATTTTTTGCCCCTGGGGCAAACAACGTACCCCCGATCGCTTAGAAAAGATATAGCACACCTCTCCTCAATGAGCCGCACGATTTGATGCCTCACTCAGGGGTCTGTGACAAAAGCTGCGGGAGGAGTAGCGCGCCAAACTATGTGTGGAATAATAATAATTATAATAATAATAAGTATGCAAGAGAACAATAGTGATGCTTTGCCTATGGCAAGCACCACTAATTATAATAATAATAATAATAAGTTTAATTAGGATTTCAGTAAGTTGGCTTTCTCAAGCCAACCTAATAAAAATAATAAGTATGCAAGAGAACACTAGTGATGCTTTGCCTTTGGCAAGCACCACTAATAATAATAATAATAAGTATGAGCAATAACAATAGTGATGCCTTGCCTTTGGCAAGCACCACTAATAATAATAAGTATGAGCAATAACAATAGTGATGCCTTGCCTTTGGCAAGCACCACTAATAATAATAAGTATGAGCAATAACAATAGTGATGCCTTGCCTTTGGCAAGCACCACTAATAATAATAATAAGTATGAGCAATAACAATAGAGTTGCCTTGCCTTTGGCAAGCACCACTAATAATAATAATAATAAGTATGAGCAATAACAATAGTGTTGCCTTGCCTTTGGCAAGCACCACTAATAATAAGTATGAGCAATAACAATAGTGTTGCCTTGCCTTTGGCAAGCACCACTAATAATAATAAGTATGAGCAATAACAATAGTGTTGCCTTGCCTTTGGCAAGCACCACTAAAAATAAGTATGTGAGATTACAATAGTGTTGCTTTGCAAGCAGCACTAATAATAAGTATGAGCAATAACAATAGTGTTGCCTTGCCTTTGGCAAGCACCACTAATAAGTATGCAAGAGAATACTAGTGATGCTTTGCCTTTGGCAAGCACCACTAATTATTTTCTTGTTAATGTAATGTTGATTCTGGGCAAATTTTTCATTCATAAGTGCAGATGTATGAAGACCAAACCTTATTTTTCTGTATTTAAAAGGGAATTTATTTGTATTTTTTTTCCAGCATTGGAATGTATGACAAGCAAAAAGGCCCAGAAGTTGGCTGGTATAATAAGAGACTTTGATCTCTTAAAAGAGGAATAAAGAAAAAAATGTATTTTTTTTTAATATATTTATTTTACTTAATTTATCTGATATGTGCCTTGCTTGATATTCATTTACCTGTATTTACCAATGCCATTGTAGATGTATATTATTGTTGTTTTTATTTTGTTTTGTTTTTTTTGTGCTCAATAAAAAAAATTTAAAAAAAGTTGTGCTGGGAACCATTTCAGACGCGTCCCCGAAAACTTCCTGTTCTTCGTTCACTTCCCTTTCTTCTTCGCTGCGGGCGCTGAGGATTCTACCGCTGCCTGCTGTACTGGCGGTGATGGTGCGCGTGGGAATTCTTGCGCTTGTATCACTTGCGCTGCTGCTCCTGCCGCTGTTCGTTCATCTCGTGCTGGTCTTCGGATCGGAGAGCAGTCGAGATCGTGGTCCAGTTTCAGGGCTTTCAGCTCCGCCACGGGGTAGTGATGGTTATATGCCAGCGGCGCCGAGACAATCTCGGTTACATTTTGGAAAACACAAACACACTGTTTATTAGTAGTATTCTGCTCTGGTGGAGCCGTTTTCTCACACACATCCTCATTCATTCCTTTGCTTAATTCATTCTGTATTTGCTTTCGTTCTCTTCTGTCGGCTTCCTCAATCCAACAATCTATATTCTGCTCACATTCTTTACACACATGACGAAAACAACCGCAACAACTCTGTTTCTTTTCACTGCTTTTTTTTTTTTTTTTTTTTTTTTTTTTAAATGGACTTTTTCACAACATTCAGTCTTATTTTGCTCAGTGTCCAATCTTCGGGAAAATCGTGATATTTGATCAACTTTTCTATGTCCAGCATAGATTTATGTCCGTAATTCTTTTTCATTTGACCAAAAACTGGTGTGTAAAAATGATCTAGCTTCCCAGCAAACACAGAACGTTCCCCTAACGTTCCCGTATGGTTCCCATTTGGTTATTTTTTTGGGAACCAAACAGGAACATTCTGGGAATGTTCCCTGTAGGTTATTTTAGGTTCTATTTTTCTTAAACAAATTAAAAGGTTGCAAATGTTTGCTTTAACAGCAGTGATCAAATGCTTAATTACATGACCATTATCAGGCAGTAGAGAGCGCTCATTGATTGGCAAAGTCATTCTAAAAACATTCTATTTACGTTAAGAAAACTTTCCTGGATCACCAATAAGGAACGTTCTGGGAACCAAAAACTAACGTTCCCAGAACGTAAAATTGTTAGCTGGGTTTCTGTTAGATGACTCCATATTGACTCCATATTGGCTGATATGCCAATATCCAGCCACTATGGTTCACTCACAGTCAAATCAAATTATACCACACAAAATAAAATAATTTTACTGTCTCTTACCCGAGATGCTTTTACTGCCACCGGGTTCTTTCTGATCTCAGTCGAGTCACTCCTGGCCCTGAAAGCAGTTTGGCTCTTCTCTCTCAATTTTCGAGGTAAGACCAGAAGCCTGGTGCTTCTAGGATGATCAGTCGTCAAATCCGCTGTCTTCAGGACCAGAAGAAACTGCTGTGAGATCCCACTTCTGACCCCAATTGTTGTGGCAAAAACAATACTTAAACAATAGCAGCATCACAGCTTAAGAGACATCAGGATTCAAATTGTATTTTAAAAGATGTTTTATTATTTTAAAAGAGGCTTGTCACAAAAAGATCTAGCTGGTTTTAGAAATACACTGGTTCTTCTAGATATATTGTCTCAAAGAACATCAAACATTAACCTGAAGTGACAACCAGATTTGTTGTTCTAATTTGAAAGTTGTTTTGGTAAAAATCATCTGCTAAATGACTAAATCTGATACTAAATGAAGAGCTTATTTCTTTAGCGATATATAGTCACTTTTAGAGCTCTACCTCTCAAACTTACAATTAGTCGGCATAAATGACATTCAGCTACCAGAGATAAGAAGTGTGCAACAGTTATAAGTAAAGTACGAATCCAGCCGTACAGAAACACCAAACATAACTGTATGCTTCAACATGATCACACGGGATGTCGTCATTTTTCTGAAAGTTCCGTTACCCTAGGATCAACAACAGTGTGCCGACTCACTGACATGATCTATCTCCCATTGGACATATTTGGAATGGTTCATAACTGTTACTTTCCCTCGAGGCTCGACTGGTAGCATGTTGTGTCAGTTGGATGGGAGACCACAGTTCAATCCCCAATCAAACGAGAAAGTAATCACATTTGTATAAAAAATCACTAGCATGATAAGGAGGTTGCATTATTGTCCCTAACATTGCATTTGTCTCTACTAATGGTTAGGGTTAGATTTAAAGGTTAGCTTAGGGTTAGCTGAAAACAATTATTTTTTACAACTGGCTTCTGGCAAACTCTCCTGGATATAAATGGATGTCGAAATTGTTTATATGCTCTGAAACACTTACTGCTTTAGCCTCTGGAGGCAGTGTTTTCAAATTTGGTAAGTGTATTCCGATTTCGGCTAAAGAAAAATCGGCACACACTTGCCGATTGTTATGTGAGATCAGGCTGATGTTTTACAGAAAAGTGGAAGAATTTGTGGTTGAATATGTTATAATTTCATTTAGTGGGTTTGGAGGCAAATACTTAAAGAATGTGTAACATCCGAGGTTGTTAACACTCCTACCAACCACCAGAGGGAGCCCTCTCCCGAATACTAACTCTGTACCATTTCTTCATTGGTTACTTCCTGTTTGAACAATATAAATACCATGCTGTTTCCGTTATCACGTTGCAAAGTATTGCCAGTTCACCATGACTTACCAAGCATTTTTCCATTGCCATTGCTGATTGTTTGAATGTTATGACCATAGCATGTTTTCCTGAATTTACTGCTTTTTGGATACCCCTTAGTTTTGTTTGCCTTGTTGGATTGCCTTTTTGGTTTACTGGATTATAACGACTACCTCTATTTGCCTGCCGATTTGGATTGTTTGCTTGTGTTCTAATAAAATTTCTGCACATGGATCCTATCACCGTGTCCATGGCCAGTTCATTACAGAATACTTTGCCTAACATTGATCCATCGGAAGTTTCACAGCTCCAGGCCGCATTCACGCACCAGTGAAATGTTTTAAGGGGTTACCAAGACCAGCTGAACAACCTGCCAACGAATGTTTGACACAATACATTTACTCGCTGCCAGCTCCCCATGCTAAACTGCTAAGATTTGCTCTCCCTGATAAGTTTGATGGTTCTGCTGAAAAATGCAGGTATTTTATGACAATGCAAGGTATTATGCTAAACTGGTAAGCTTTGCTCTCCCAGATAAGTTTGATAGTTCTTCTGAAAAATGCAGGGGTTTTTATAACTATTTATATTTTTTTTATATATTTTTTTTGGCCATCAAGATAACCTACTTCAGAATGCTTCACGGCCTCAGTTACGCTTCATCTTGTATTTTACAGTCTCAGTACAGGCCCAGGCATCCACTGTCTCACCTGAACCCATGCAAATTGATTACACTCATTTTCCATGGAGGAACGTCAACACAATGAAAACCTTTGCTTTTACTGACTTCACCAAGTCATCACAATGCTGCATGACCACAAAAGAAATCAAGGTTCCCTGAGTCAAAGAAGCATGTGAGTACTATGTACATTAAATCACCCACCTCATATAATTTTCTCTTGCCTATAGAAATCTTTGATCATATTGGTGAACATGTAAAATTTGTTACAGCAGAAGTGGATTCTCGGGCTGATGTTAATCTCATTAATCAGGGGATTGTACAAGAACTCAACATACCCACCATTGAATGCTTTCCTAAGCTTAACATCACCACTGTGGACAACAGTACAGGCGTAACCCAACAGACTGTTCCTATAACCATCAAGATTTGATTTTTTCATGTTGATAATATCTCTCTATATGTCATCAACTCACCCAATCATGCTCTTATCCTGGGCAATCCCTGGCTGGCCATCCATGACCCATCAATATCTTGGAACCAAGGTGAGCTCACACATTGGTCAAGTTTTTGTCATGAAAATTGTCTCCTGTTTCCAGGCCTTGCTTTATCACAAGTAAAGAGAGCCCTAATTCACAGAAGGAGACCCCAATTCCCAAGGAGTATGCAGAGTTCAGTGAAGAGTTTAGCAAGATTAAGTGTAGCTACTACTTCCACATCATCCATGGGACAGTGCCATTGAACTTCTGTCCAATACAGCTCCACTGAAAATGTCATGCCCGAGACCCTCGCCATGGAGAATTACATTGAGGAAGCCCTTGCCTCCGGTTACATCCATCCCTCCACCTCCCCAGCTGCTGCAGGAATATTTTTCATAGAAAAGAAGGATGGAGGTCTACTTCCCTGTATTGACTACCAAGGCCTGAACTCTGTCACCATAAAATATTGTAACCCATTGCCACTTATCCCCTCAGCCCTTGAACAGCTCTGTGAAGCCAAGATCTATACCAAACTGGATCTTAGGAGTGCTTATAACCTCGTCAGGATCCGAGAAGGGTATGAGTGGAAGACTGCATTAATCACCACCAGGGGGCACTATGAATATTTGGTCATGCCATATGGACTTGCTAACGCCCCCTCAGTTTTCCAGTCTTTCATCAACAAGATATTTTGAGACTTACTGAATCAATGTGTGGTGGCTTACATTGATGACATCCTCATCTATTCACAAAACATGGAAAACGTATTTCACAGCAGGTCAAGACAGTCTTGTCACGTCTCCAGGAACAAGGCAGAGAAATGTGAGTTCCATACCCACCTGCCTGGGTTACAACATCAGCCATCAAGGTGTAGTGATGGATGTCTCAAATGTAACAGCTGTCACTGAATGGCCTCAACCTACTAAACTCAAGGAACTAAAGCGGTTCCTGTGCTTTGCCAACTTCTATTGCCGTTTCATTAGAATCTACAGTTCCATTGCAGCAACACTCACATCATTGCTCAAGGAAAAGCCAAGCAAATTGCCATGGAACGATGCTACATACCAAGCCTTCATCTCCCTCAATTCAAGCTTCACAACCGCTCCTATACTGAAACATCCTAACCCCAGTCTTCCCTTCGTCGTTGGGGTAGACACTTCTGATTGTGGGTTTGGAGCAGTCCTGTCACAACGTCATGGAACACCAGGCAAGCTTTCCCCTTGTGCCTTCTTCTCTAGGAAGTTGAACTCATCAGAACGTAATTATGATGTGGGGAATAAGGAGTTACTTTCCATGAAAGTGGCACTCAAGGAATGGCATCACTGGTTAAAGGGGACAGTCCACCCATTTGAAGTTATCACCGATCACAAGAATCATGAATATGTCAAGGCAGCCAAGAGATTGAATCCACGGCAAGCCCGGTGGTCATTATTTTCCACCAGGTACAGTTTCACAGTCACTTACTGCCCTGGCAGCAAGAACGGCAAGGCAGATGCTCTTTCACACGCAGACATGATCCACCCCACCTCCAACCTCACCCTGGGTCCATCCTGCCACCACCTGTCATAGCACAGATTAGCTGGGACATAATGGAGGAAATGCAATGAACATGACAATGCTAATTCTCTATCATTTTTCCATTGGTTATTTCCTGTTTGAACAATATAAACTTGCAACCACCCCCCCACCCACCACCCCCCCCACCCCCCCCCACCCCAAGTGACGTCCTGGACCTGGAAGCAGACAGAGGGGATGGGGGGGGGGAGTGAGTGAGTGAGCTTTTACACAGACCTGACCACCCACAGCGTTGCTGTTGGCTGCCCAGCTTGATGTTGCACCTTGAAATGGAAATCATGGAGCATGACGAACTCTGGCGTTAGAGTCCTTTGCTCACATCATCCATTGCAAGGGGGTGTGGTCAGTTACAAGCATGAAGCTCTGGCCCAGTAGCCACTGTAGCTCCAGAACAGCCCATGTATGGCCAATGCTTCCTTCTCCACTGCCGCCAAACGGGTTTCGGCTGGGGTCAGCTTCCAGATGATGTAAATTATGGTGTGTTCCTCTCCCTGTTGAACCTGGGACAAGATGGCCCCTAAACCTGTATCTGAGGCATCTGTTTGTAGTAGGAAGGGGCAGCTGAAGTTTGAGGCATGTATGACCTGAGCTGAGGCTAGGGTGTTCTTCAGGTTTCCTCTGCAGGGCGGCTCCATTGCACCTCTCCGGCTGCTCCTTGGTTACAGAAGCGGATGGTGCCGTCACCATTTGGAACAATCGTGATCAGGCTGGACCATGGGCTTCTGGACTCTTCGATGACCCCAAGTTGTAGCATCCGTTGTACTTCCTCCTCTATAGCCTGTCGGTGAGCCTCCAGGACCCAGTAGGGATGCTGCCATACAATGGTATGGGGGTGTTGGGATTTTCGTGATGGATCATGTTGGTTCGCCCAGGCAACATGAAAACATGTCACTGAACTGTCCAGCCAGGGCTTCTAATACCTTCTTCTGATTCACGGATAGTTGGTTCCCCAGATATACCACTGGGGCCTCTGTCTGGGTGAACCCTGCGACCCATCTCTCAGGATCATTTCAGCATTTGAGGAGGTTGATATGGTAGATCTGCTCCGCTCGTCTTCTTCCCGGCTGCCGAATTCTATATTACTATGTTACCGGTGCCATCCATTCCACCATGGTGTAGGGTCCCTGCCAGCTGAACAGGAACTTGGACGTGGCACAGGGGATCAGCACAAGGACCCGTCTGTGGGGTGAAATTTATGGGCTTGGGAAGGGTGGTCGTATGTGCACTACTGAGCATGTTGAGACTCTGACAGATTTTCGCGCACCAGGGGCATCACTTTGTCGATCCTTTCTCTCATCTCACGCACATACTCAACCGGTGAGGGGCAATGTCTAGTAGGCCCCGGGGTTTGTGTCCAAACAGTAGCTTGAAGGGCGTGAACCAGTGGATGCTTGGGGCACCTCCCTGATGTCAAACAGTATGGTATCATGAGGTCTCAATCATGCCCATCCTCGGTTACCACTGTGTCTAGAGAGAGGGAGAGATTAACTGTAGATTCTGATTATGTGAGTATTTTTTCTTCTATTTATGGGCTGGCTTTCTAAACCAAAATCAAAAAAGATTCACTGAACCTGCAAAGTTGTACTGAGAGTTGACAAGCTCATAAGACATCACTTTTTTATCTCATGTTGTTCCCAAGCCACATGATGTTCTTTCTACCATCAAACACAAAAAAGATATTTTAAAGAAACTTCATGCAGCTCTTTTCCATTCAATGACAGTCCATATGACTTGTGTGCCAAATTATGAGTGTCCTGAAGCCATAGAATAGCTTTGTTTGAGAAATAAACTGACATTTAAATTGTTATTCACTCAAAATTGTCCCCTCTACTGCAGTTCACAAATGCACCACTTTTGAATCTGAATGTGAAAGCATTTCAGGGAAGATTCTCATTGAAAAACAAAATGGTCCCTTTGTGTGTGTTATTGGTTTTCTTTACAGCTATTGTATAGAGGACACAACATATCCTCTGATACCTTTTTTGATCTAAAAAGGTTACTATGAACGGCCACTATATGGTAAAGAGCTGTGTGAAGACTCCTCAAAACTTCTACTTTTTGTGTTTTACAGAAGAAAGAAACTCATAAGGGTTCGAACAACATGAGGTTGAGTAAATGATGACAGAATTTTCTTTTTTTTGGTTGACGTATTTATTTAAACAAACATGAAATTTATTAGCCTAATGTTCATTGCAGATGAATGTGTCCTAATATTTAGAAGCAAAACAGAAATAAAGACCTCAGGCCTTTCTGAAATAATTGCTCAATGACATACTGAGTTAGAAAATAAAAATACACATTTGGAATTCAAGTTCATACAGTATTTAGATCACTTGCTGAAATGGTGTTTTGAAAACATGCCATTTGTACACTGAAGTGTTTGTTTCCTCAAATATTTTTCAGCGCACATGTACTGCATATTATTCTCAAATATTTCATCTCAGATATCAGGGGCGTCGCTAGACTTCAGTGACATCTGGGGCTTAGCCCACAGGCTATATTATTATATAAAATAAGAAGAATCCTTGCATCCATGACTTAAAAAATGTGCACTACCTGTTAAATAATAATTATATTAAGCACAATACTGAATTTCAGTTCAGAATTTTATATGAGCAAATGTCAGGCGCACAATAATCGAAACAAACACGTTTGAATTGACATTGCGGAGGATCAACGCGAGACTTACAACTTGTTGGGTCATTGCTCATAGTGCAGAAACTAAGACTAACAATAAAATCAAAGTCAATTAACAACTTAAATTTGCAATTGTCATTGATCATAATATCTTGAGAATAATTTAAGATTACAAGAAGTCGAAGCATTATGAGATTAAAGTTGTAATAATTCGAGCAGAAGGATTTCTTTATTGCTAAATCTTATCATATATAGTATGATTTAACTACATGCTACACATCCATTCTCTTGCATTAATGAAGCTGCTGGTTCTGCATATGTTCTATTGTTGTGATGATGCTCTGTTTAGCCTAAAATTTAGATTTCTTTTCTTCAAAATATGTCTAATTCATTCTCACAATGCTACAACTTTATTCTCATAATTTTCACTTCATTTTTAAAATATAATGACTATAATCTCAAAGTGCTACGACTATATTCTAATAATTTTTACTTTATTCACAAAATATTAAGCGTTTATTCTCAAAATAAACTGGTAACCGTGCCACCACGAGGACCTACTAAGTAGTGGGAATTGGGCATTCCATATTGGGAGAAAAAGGGGATAAAATTATATTTAAAAAAAAGTCCATCTTAGGGAGCATGTGGGGTGCTCCAAACAAGTTGATTGGTGCAAGCATTAAAACCAACTTTTAAAATCTGTAAAAAATTGTTAAAAACAAATGAAGATTAGAAATAAGGCTTGCATTATAAAACATCTGTGCCTCTGATGCAGAAAATAGAAAGTGTTCGTAACGTGTCTGATGAACTTGAGCACAAACAGCAGGTAAAAGTCAAAGTGATAACTGTCAATTAATGCACGTTGGGCTCACTGATCAAAATTAATTTACATTTGAAGTCAGAATTGCAGTCTGCCTTTTTGGTTTTGTACCCGGATGTAATTAAGATTAAGCCTTACTTCTTTTTTTATCATCACAAAAAAACCTTGGGCTATTAACAAAAGATACGACGCTTCAGTCCTATCTGCCAGGGTCTAACTACGCCGCTGTCAGATATACAGCAAATTTATACCAACAACGTGTTGGAAATGTAACACCCCTTTCTATAACTGAGTTTCAGTTCAGGTGGACATTATGCAAATGAGTTACATAGTGACATAGCTAAGTCACAGAAGTAATGGCTGGACTGCAAACCAGGCGTTTCAGGCAGTTCAGGAGCAGTGTTTTCCGTGGGAGCAAGTAACTCCCTTTGGCATGGACTTTGTGCTTTGTAAATTTGCAGACCTTTTACATGCACAAACAGCTATATAACACACTAAAGGAAAGGTAAAATCCCCCAAAACATAATAGGGCCTCTTTAAATATGATTGTAAATTGTGTATAATAATAAATAAATAATAATTGTATTTAGTAATCTGTGTGCAAGCCGAATGTGACTGTGGCAAGGAACACAAAACTCCATAAGATGTTGGTTAGTGGAGAAAAATAATCTTTGGAGAATTCAGACTCACTGTGGGGGCCAGTTCCCCTCTGACTAACATCATGAATATAATGCTAATATTAGTTATTTATGTGCTGTGCAAGTCATGGTTTAAAATTATTAAACTAAGTAAGTGCTATGGGTCAGTGTTTAAACAAAGATTTTGTATGAACTGTAAAATTAATGACTAATGTGTATGAAGTTCAACATCAGTATACACCAATAAAGAAATTAACTTAAGCAGTGTTGCTAGTTTATATATATATTCTATATTTTATATATACTAGCAAAACCTTTTAAATTGCTTTATTGCTGCACTCAAGCTGAAAAAGGACCCCAGCATTGAGGGACCTTATCTGAATCTTACGGGCCCTCCAGCAGCACAGCCCAGTCCACAAAGGACCTCTGCATCAGCAGACATTGCCTGTCCCACGCGGCTCCTCAGCGATGCAGCCAGCCAGCAAAGGACTCTGTGAAGATTCAACTGACCCAGCTGATCAGTCCACTCTTTAAGGACCCTCTTGGCACAACCGAAGTTCAGCATTCTCCAGCCCAGCGTGGCAACGACTATTGGATCGCAACTCTGCGCCCTTCCCACTGCATCACCTGTGGAACACGTCTCTTGCCGAACTGATCACCCGACTGTGTGGAATGTAAATATAAACTTACCAAACCTCTTTCTAGAGACCATGGCAATAGTTATTACCAGCAGCATATTCTTTTAAAACTTGCTAAAATAACAGTTACCTGGGTTCAGCTCGTTACAAATGTATTAAGCATTATTTATCACCATTTTGCCAGAGCTATTAGGTGGTTTCCCATAAGGAGCATTCCCATACAAGAATATTGGATTTATCCAAGCAGTGTTCAAATAACTGATTTGTTTTATTGTTTAATTCAGTACTTTCTTTTTTAGTTATTAGTTTATTATTATTTAGCAGTGCATATTCATTATTATTTGTTGTGGTATTTACTCTTTCATATCTATTGTTAATAAATTTCATTCATTTTATTACAACTGTGTCTTCATTGTGTTGATGATCAAAGACTCTACTAGTTGTCCTACTCTCAGAAATCCTTCAGATAAATTAGCTGACCAACTTCCTCTAGTTTACATTAATTCTAAATTATTGAACAGCCCTTATGGGAGTGTTCTTAAATTAATAGTTTTTTTTTAAGCTGGTGCCCTGTATTGCAAAGGGAGAGGGGTCATTTGATACACTCCACACCTTAAGTGACATTTGATCAAAAATCATTACATCATCAGTGAATCGAGTAGAAATCGCTACTGTTTTTATTTATTTTGGATTTAGTTTATTCACAACATAATTCCCATAGTTCCATTTATGTTATTCCATAGTTTTGATGACATTACTATTATTTTAAAATGTGAAGAAAAAAAAACCAATGTGTTTCAAATCTTTTGACCAGTAGTGTATGTTGTGGGTGGTTTGAGAGATGAAAAGACAGTTCTATTGCTCCTAATAAAACATACTGCATAAAGAACTTACATATGCCCACCTGATTGATGCTAGTAAATATCAGAAAATAAATAATTATAAATATATATATAAACAGATTTTTGAAGATTCCTCTGCAAACACTTGATAAAGTAACTATTAACAATATTACATACAGGTCCTGCAAACACAAAGCAGAAAAAATATTTTGTTCAGTTTTTGCATATAAATGCAGAGGGTAAACATTTTATAACATGTTGACATTTTTATTCATAAAGGACAACTTGTTAAAAGGACTGTTGTTCTTTCTTTAACCATTTAATTTTGTTTCACGAATTAAGCAAGTTAACACTGATGAGGGTTAAATGGGTTACAACACCACATTTTGAGGGTTCAATGGGGTACAACAAATTATTTTCAGTGAAAATATTAGTTAAAATGTGAATTAATAACTTAAAATCACTATGAATATTTAAACAGCCTCAGAATTTTTACCTTAAAAATGATTTTCCACAACTTTTATTTAAAAGGTTTTAAAACATAAAAAAAAAATATATTTTTTTTTACAATTTTATCATCATTTCTCACACACACACACATTCTTTTAAATGATCAATAATAATTTTGTTTAGCTTTTTTGCACACTTGATCGGCCTTGCACTAATGCTTTTATTAAAAATAAGTTTAAAAAAAATATATATACATAAATAACTTAACAGGTCATAGAAGTGGTGTACCAGATGAAGGGGATTTGTTTCAGGCAATCGACAATTTCTCATATTCATATATATATATATATATATATATATATATATATATAAATAACACACACACTTTTTATTGGCAAAACAGAGTCAAGGCCTTTCATATCATTAAAGGTTAGGTTCTAGAATTATTTATTTATTTTTAAAATCGCTATTTGAAAAGCTTTCATGACTGAAAACCTCAAGGACATGTTTGTCAATATATTTTGATATTGACTGAAATGTTCTCAGAAATAACCTATTTTGTGAAACACAAAGCTGTCTTTACACAAGGGGGCGCATGACAGCTAACAAAACTGAATCCTCCATTGATCTGATAGCGTTTAACATCATCTCATTTTTTCATCGTCGTCGTTTTTTCTGAAAATAAATACATTTCATTTAGTGACTTGAATCTTTGAGTCTCGTTCAGAAAAATTAACGAATCGTTATTCAGTTAAGCAGAAATAAATTAGTTACATTTTCAAAAGCCAATTCCCCAACATGTCTACTTATTGGGACTATAATCAAAGTTTGCAGAAGTAAAAATTGATGATGGAGCTAAAGTCAAATGAGAAACACAAATGATTAGTTTACCTCTGGAATCTTCTTGTCGGAGTCAGTCATTCTTTTGTCACGTGACAGACGTATACATTGCGTATACGGCTGTCACATGATAAAAGAACTAACGACGACTCGAGGTGTACTAATCATTTCTGATTCCTGTACAGGACATATGCGGTTTTCACGTAACAAACAAACTGAGGTTGCGCAAGGCACATGCGCGGACAACACAAATTGAACTAATCACTCTCGGAGACTACTCGTTCTTCGGAGTCACATAAAAGATTAGTTCAAAATGGGAAAAAAAAAAAAAAAAAAAAAAAAGCTCATGAACAACATCACTAAATTTCATTTATTAAACGATTTAAGCAACATTTTATAAATGACTATAATTCAACTCAAGACTCAAGGCTTTTCAAGGACTTAAATTTGAAAAAGCCAAATTCAAATACTTAAAGTACCTTGTAGGAACCCTGTTCAAAGTGCAGTTTGCAGTGTATACTACAGCCTGCACAACATTCTCTATATATTCTACATAGTCAAGTTCAGGGTCAATATCAGATGCTTAAGAATATTTATTGAAAAGCTTAAATTTAAAATACTTCAACCTACAGACAGACCATTTATTGTACAAACAAAATATTAAGCTACATAATTTTATAAGCATGCATTAAAAGAAGACTTTGGACTGTCTTCAGTTACTCAAAATAAGTCCTGGTCTTGAGTGAAAGTGCTTTGCGGGTGTTCAGAATGTAAAAAATAAATATACATGTACTTGCATGTATATGTATTTGATGCAATGCCTCATTTTAAAATGCTCTTCTCACAGATCCATTTGTAAACATCAGAACATGGATAATCATGCCACCCTGGTGATTCAGTTAAAGCACAGTTCTCTTGTCTTTGGCCATCGGGCTGTCCAGACTTCCAGAACCTGAAACAGCAGATCAGCATTAGATTTTCAGTGCTGCTTTCTGTGTGATAAAGGCTGTGAGAAATGTATTTGATTCTGTAACGTCTCACCCAGAGGTCAGTGCACTTCCATTGACCCATTTCCATGTGACCTCTTTCTCTGTGTCAGTCAAACCGATCCAGAATTTGTCCTCACCAAAAAATTTCTTTAAAAAATCCTGAGAAGATGAAACATTTACATCATAAACCGATAACAAATTCCAACTGACATGTTTGTTTTTCTATCATGTTAAGCAACAGAGTTGTCATGCCCAATACTGGGGCACATGCCTGCTGATAACACTGAATGGATTATTTAAACTTCCAAAAAGGTATCTGCGTTATGATGATTGCGAGTAAACCAAAATGCAACTTTCTCAAACGTCAAGTGCAAGGATGGGGAAGAAGCTTCAAACAATGATCACAACAATGATCGCATCAAAGAGGCTGCAGGTTAAGATTTACAGTGAAAACAAATGACATTTTGGTCAATTTCTCACCCAAAACCCAACCATATCGCATAACACATGGAATAAACCCCTTAAATTGTTTGTTGATTACCTTTAAACTGCTTTGTCCTTTTTGAAATAAATAAAAGGATGTGGTAAACATGAAAGGATGTGGTAAAGCAAAGCATATAGGTCCCTTATAAATGTTCAGTGGGAGGTGGCAGGAATTGGAATCTCACACTCACTTGTTCATTTTTGTGGTTTATGATCAGCAGATCTGCTCCTTTCTGTATACAGTATCTTCTGCTTTCACTCCAGCTCTTCTTCTCAGATGATATGTAGTAAAAATTGGACTGATAGCAAATCCAACCATCTGTCAACACGATCAGTTCTGATATTAGCTCCCATTCACACTGAATATTACAACTTATTAATTACCGGATTTATTCGCAAAGATTACATTGCTACTCTGTTATAATTTTCTAACTTTGTGTAGTTTTTAATGATTACCCATTTCGTGAAGACTCTTCAGCAGTTCATTTTTCTCCCGATTCAGCTTCCTTATTGCATCTCCTGATTCACTTCGTTGTATTGGATGGTGATTCTCATTTGTCATTCCATCCCTCTCTTTAATGTTTATGTTCTTGTTCAGTAAATGCTGTCTCTCTTCAGAGAGTTTGATATTCGTTGTTTGTAACCGGTCTCTCTCTTCGGTCAAGATGTTGCTCTTGATGTGAAACTGTTTCTTGTTTGTAATGAGTTGGACACACAGCACTATGACTGCAACCAGCAGAACAACACACAGCAGCCCTAAACACACTGAGGCTGCTCTGTTGCTTCTCTTCCTCTCAGACCTCTTTCCTGAAGACAACAGATATATCATTAAATTGTCCTTAACTTCTACTCACACCAATGAAAGTGAATAGGTATACATGTTATTATAATGAAATGAGTCTCTTTACCGGTGTATTGAGGTGTTTGTTGGTCTTCTACCTCTATCCTGACATCATGACGGTCAGCATTGGCATAGGTCATCTCCTGGCCATCTTCTCTGCTCATCTTCTGCGCACCACCAATGTTCATATTGCCATTCTGAGACTCTAAGACACTCTGAGACATCTCTTTTGTATGTACCTTGAGCAGTTTGTTTTGTGAGATTTAAAGTAGTTGGTATATGTTGTGGCTGGTCTGAGGGTTGTCTGCCACTCAGTGTCATTTCCAGAGAAGTTTTTATTTCCCCATATAAAACAGTAAATATATATATATATATATATATATATATATATATATATATATATATATATATATATATATATATATATATATATATATATATGTGTGTGTGTGTGTGTGGAAATTTTCTGTAAAGAAATGGGTGTTGTCTAACAAAGGATATGAGGAAATGGAGGGCTATTTATACTAACAATACCAAGACACATGGCAAACAATTAAGACAGGAAACAAGAAACCAAATCAAGAGACTAGACATTTCATAATAAGAGTCTCCTAGGTGGGTTTAACCAGAGACACTTTGAGGTTATTTAGCCCTGACTTCGTCTTCTAACATGCATCACTGAATGGATATCAATGACTTTCAAGTACTTTTTCCAGCTCCAATTTTTAATTATCAATGATTTCACAGAAGTGAGAGAACTAGGAGCTTTCATAAAATTCCCAACTTGTATTACAAGAGTTGTGAACAATAGTTACAAGTCAGCAAGTTGTCAATGTCAAACTTGTAATTACAGCAGTTCCGACATGGTATGAATGGACCATTAACAAATGTATAAGAGGTAACAGACCAAGAAAAAGTAACTATATTCATGGGTTGTTGACATGACATGGCATTTTCGCTGTCACAAAAGATACAAATTAATAAATAGTATTGTCATCATTTAAAAATGCATTAAATGATTAAACATGTATTTGCTTTACATCAACCTGTTTTTATACAAACTGCGTTGTCATTAGATTTGTACATTTTTTTAGCCAAAATTCAAAATTGTCCTATGGTGTGACTTTCTCAAGCAATGTTCTATAAATTCTAACTTTAATAAATTAAAAAGAAAAGCATACAAATTTTGATAAATATCACTGGTATAATTTTACAAATGTCTATTTTAGTAATGGCAATTAGTTTTTTTATCCATATATTTCCAAATGCATAGGAAGTTGATACATTTTGTCACTGAAAACCACGTCCTCTGGTGTGGCAATTCCACGGATGACTTTATATAGTTTCTATAACCCCATTCAAGGTCATGTGTCTGAAGCCCCGTGTGAAGGCCAGGACATGTGCACGTGGTAAGTTTTTGCTTCTAAATTGTTCAAATATTTAACTTGTTTGAAAGCTCTAAAAGTGTTTATGTTTTGTTGTCCTTTGTTGTGACACTGCTAAATTTGATTTTGTTTTACTAAAAACTATTTTAAACGGCATAATAATGGAAAATTGTGCAAATATTTTTTGCTAACTGCTAATGTTAGCTGAGAATAGCAAGGTCATTAACTCACACAAAAGGCTGAGATATCCTTTGGTGTGACAGAAAATGTCCTCTGGTGTGACAGCTGTACTGTCACACCAGAGGACAAACATGTCACACAAAATTACAAAGTCTATTAAAGAAGCATTTTAAATAATGTTTTAATTGTTCAGTGTTTTAATTGCAATAATTAAACTACTTTCTGCTGTTTTTGCAGAACATTTGTACTGTTATAGTGATGATATGATGTATGATGATACTGCTATTCAGTGTCATGAAATAAATTGTTATAAAAGT